>OX387307.1:115000-2555025 GCA_947562105.1 Shargacucullia verbasci | reverse complement strand
CGTTGTACCTATTCAAATATTATAAAGTAATAGTACATATTAACATTTAAGTAATGTTTGCCTGGGAAAAAGGCACCTTATTGCTAAGATATATAAATTGTTTTAAATTCCTAATTAAATACAATCGGAACAGCACAGATTCAACTACACAATTATGTTCAAACATAAAAAAATTAATTATTTTCAACATCAGACAGATAATAATGACTGTAGTAGAAACAGCCTCATTGCAGTAGAGGTGTTATGGATACATGTTATTCTTGTCTTTTCTAGCTAGCTGATAGTGACGATACAAGCAGCGGCGTGCACAGAGTTTTTAGACAGGGTAGACAGAAAATTTTGAAAGCTTACTTTACCAATAATAACTACTGCATGTCGGTATTGGTTCGTCGTCTTGTCAATTAAATAATCATGTATGTGATTTGCCACCTCAAATATCTTATAATAAATATTTATCTGAGTTATGTTAGGTAGGCAGTGTCTTTTTGTCTTTATGCACCGCACGCCACTGGATACAAGAGCAATTCATAATAATAATCTCACCTTTAAGAATATGAATGTCCAGCCTGCATAATTGGTGTAGTTAATTAGAGATCAACTGCTACACTACACACTGCAGGTTTGATTCTTGCTTGAACCTAATAATTGTATGGTCTTATTAAGTGATCAGAATTATTTTTTAAATAAATCCCTTGTTGTGTATTCCAGAGTAAGGCTTTGTTGTATAATTTGTAATCACATTTCCTAAATGCAAATTGAACTCAAAAATTGATGTTTTGTTTTACAGAAGATAGCGAACATTTAAAATTGGTATAAATGAAGGGTTCTTATATACTATTTTTAATTAGGTTAAATAAATATTTTTTTATAACATATACTTGTGTTCCTCAAAGGTTTAGATGTACCCACATTTCACTCAGTTGCAGTTACAGCCAAACACTTTGGGAGGGAATCATATTAACAGTAAAATGCCTTTGGGGGTCATACTAAAGATGAGCAAATAAAAAATTATTTCACAAAAAATTAAATAAAAACCTATCTAGTTTTTATTTCATTTTTTGATGTTTTCATAAAAAAAAAGAATATTTTCTATTTTTAGGTTTGTCAATTTTACATATACAATTTTAGGGGGGTCATGACCCCCACAAGCCTTGCCCCTCTGACCACCACTGATTTCGCTGATGCCATTATTAATTATATAGTGATAATCATTTATTATTATTTTTTATATATATATTTTAGGAAAATTCTCTACTGCCTTTTATACAGTACCATCATGCTGTATTTATCCCCTAGCACATTTACACGAATCCCTTAAATTGAAACCAAAAAAAATAGTAGTACATAAAGAAACCAGTGTTAACCTGGTAACTCAGTTTACATTACCATACAATGTAATAACCATGATAATAACTTTGCATCATAGTCGTCATTTCTGGTATCATTAGAAAGAGATTAACCGCGATAAATTTACCACAGTTACCACAGACGGAACGAGATAATCAATAACAGTGCCTTCTAAACACAATTAAAAAAGAACTACTTACCACTCTTCGGCAAACTTCGGATAACGTTGACTGCAGCGTTGAATTTATCTTCCAAAGACATATTTGGCACGTCAAATACGATCACAAACACCAAATATTAATTTATAATATCACGCACTTTGGACTTGATAATTACTGGCTGAATAAAAACACCGAATCACTGCACGATTGACGACATGTTGTATCACAATCACTATCGATGAATATTCAGTTTTATACGACGCTTCGTGACGTGTTTACTACAATAATATATATATCGTTACAACGATGAAAATGAACAAAAACTGCGAAGAACGAATAGAACAGCACAGCCTTCCAATGAAATGAACGCGAGTCAAATGACATCACAGTGACATTCATGACACTGACACTAATGAATAAGAATGTCTATTGTCATAAACATTAAACATATCATCGATATCGAAATCTTAAATGGTTTAGGGAGAGAAAAAGAGATGTTTCAGGGTACCTACTACTCACTCTCTCATAAAGAATTATGTTATTAATAATTATATTTATTACAATATATGCATTTTTAAAATGAATTTATACTATGTAGTTTTAAAATGGTCTATGAGTCTGTAAATTACCTTTTTAAACACTTTTAGTACTCTCATACTATAGCCCAATTTTTTTGAAAAGAAAGAGAAGAAATGTTTTGCAAAAAAGCTATGTAGTATAGGTAAAATTAAAACGCAAATTAACTAATTATTAGCGTGATAACATCACCAACCTAATAATGACATAATGTCTCATTGCCTTTGCAAAAATATATTTTAATTGAACTTTGTTCGAATATATTAAGCGAATTGAATAAATCCTACAGACATGCAAAATACTTTCCGTTTTTGGCGTTTCCACAACGATATTTCAAACTTTATAAATTATAAGTTCGTAGTATTTTTTATACTTTAGTAACATTGTATTAAATCGTGTGGGTTGTTTTGTTTTTAATACATTTCGGTAATCATTCTATACGTATTACATTTTCCTTCAAAATAAAACTTCATTTAATGGCCTGTACCCTAGGCCATTCTCAACCTCTTTTCCACGAGGGCCACAAAATTTAGGTGTTATTATAAAACATTATATATATTTAAATACCGTAAAAAAGGTAAAGAAAACAAAAAAAAACACTATTCATCTGACAGGATGATCTTATGTATCCTTAGAGTAATTTACTCTAAGTATATATATAATGTGAAGTTATCATGCAGTCACATGCGATCTTGACAAAATTTTGAAAGAGCTTTCACAATCTAATACTTTACTTTTAATGAGATTTGAATCGGAATTCCTCTATCACTCACTGCAACGCAATGCGCGGTAGGGTTATCTAGGTACCTATTGTACTCCACGCGCCCACACTTTCTCTGGATCTGTGCGAAATTTAAAGTGGTTGATAACTTGACTAATATGCCAGGTGGGCCACTCACAAAAGCTCGGCAGACCGCATGTGGCCCGATGGCCGTACGGCCTTACGGCCTTCGGGCCGCACGACCCTAGGGCCATCGGCTCACAATACTACTTTCGGATCATAGACTTAGAATTTCGCTTATGGTTTGGATATACAAATTGACGCTTGCTATACTGAAAACAATATTTTTAACTATAGCAACTTCTTTCCTTTCCGCTCTTGTCAATTTGAAGCAGTCCCGGTTGATTTTCTATACCGAATAAATCCTATTTTAAGGTAATAAATCCAACGTTTTTACAGAAATCCTATTATTTAAGTGCATTTATCAAACGTTTCAGTGTTCCTAGTTGGGGTCCCGGTATATTTTCGTTGTTATTTTAATAATTATAGTCGGTGTTTTATCAAAACCCGTGCCCATGTTATTCTTGCACTAATTTTGGAATACTTAGTTGTTTAGTGATAATATGTGCGAAAACGACGTTATTTTAGTACTTTAAAGTTAAGTGTGTTTGCTTACAGGGTTAAGTGTTATCAAAAATGTATTATATTTTGTGAATGAATGAATTCATCATAATCATAATTTTCTTGACCGCGCGCCTGGGGCCTTTACGACCCATGACGCTTGCCATTCGCTCGTGTATACTTTATTGTATAGGCCGTCCGACTTACGCGCGTAAACCTCTTGGTGTATTATCTAAATTTCAAATTATATAGTATTTCCCTGAGCTAAAATACCAACCCTATACACCTTTGAAAATTGAGATTGAAGAAGAAAAAAATATCTACGCGCGGTTTGAACATTTCTGGAACATTTTTTGTGTGAAATATTTTGGAACTTTGGAGTTTTTGTTGTGCCAGCTGATTACAAACCGCTAGAAATTATTCTACAGTGATTAAAAAGAAACCACAGTAAGTTATTTATATTTTTTTTAGTCTCAGATTAAATTGCTTAAAACATTGTATTTTGAACAAGGAAGAGCTTGTTATGAAGTTTCATTCAATATAAATATAAAATCATGGTGCTTGGATAGTTCAAATATAAATGTACGATTATGAAAAATTGAAAACAAAGTTAATCTTATCCTAATAGAGCTGATAATCCAGAAGCAAAGGCTCTGTATCTGGCTATATTGCAAATGTTAGCTGCTTTATATATTACTAAGTTTATATTTACAATAAAGAAACTGATTTGGAAATCTGGTTATGAAAACTTGGCTTCAAAATGGTGTGAATATGAATTTGCCCATGGAAGTTTTCTATAAGTAATGTGCCCAAAAATTAATTTAGGGTTAGTAGGTTTAGGGGGGCTAAGGTTAATAAGCCTTAGGACCATGATGCATCAATGACATTTTTATGTAGTTGTAGAACAAGCTCTATTTCCAAAGCTCATTCTCCTTGAAATTACAGTCAATTGATTAATTATGTAATGGTATTTGTGTACAGAATTTTGCAAAGAATTGATTATAATATATTTTGGGGTCATAAAAACAAAAGTATCAAATTTCAAAGATATATTCATACCAATATCATCTAGACAAATCTTTGTTTCAAATAGGTACTTTACATTAATTCATTGCATCATGCTTTTTTTTTTCATGGAGGTTGGCAGAAATATTTGATCAAAATCGACCATGTTGTACATAATTTTGCAATTTGTGTTGGTATTGTCATAAAAACATGGTGTTTTTTTAATTACATGCTTGTTTCTATTGAACTAAAATCCAGAATTGTTTTTGAAATACATTTTATACACAGAGGATTTTGTTTTTCATAGATGTCTACTACTTTTTACGAAATCCTTGTTGATGAAGAGGAGTGTTCTGGAAGTGAGTCAGATGAAAGCGAAGAGTTTAGAGAGGAAGGTGCTTTGGCCGAGTATGAGGTGGTAGATGATGCTCATGGGCTAGAGCTGGAGGTTGAGGTGGAAATCGAAGAGGATAGGGAGTGGAATACAAACATAGTAAGTTCAGATTTTTTTTTTCCATTCCATTTCTTTGTTAACCATATTACTAATTCTATGTTGTCTGTCTGTCAGACATTTTTGTTTGTGTGTCTGTTTTTGGAATGTTGAATTGTGCCATTCCCATTAAATAACCAATATAATTTCAAAAAAGTTAAATCCTGAGTATGAAATCCTATGTGTGCAAATATATAAAACTGATGATCATGACTTGTCTTATTTACAATTTCATGTAAAATATAATTATCTGTCTCCGTTTCAGGTTAATGTTCGAACTATGCCTATTCTCACTAAGGATGATGATGGCAGTATCCATCCGATGTAAGTAGAAAAATTTACACTTATTATAAAATACTAATCTTTTATTCCTAAAAGACATGAAACATTTAGCTAAATGTGTTGTCACACACGTAAAAAGAAAACATTTGAACTAAAATATGTTTTTGTTACTTTTTTGGTAAATATTTTGTAATTTATTGCATGTTTTCAGGAATGCATCATCATCATCGCTACTTCGTTCCCCGCCTCAGCAGCCTGACACATCAGCTTTTGACTCTGACAGAGAGAGGTCCTTATCCAGTATTTAAAATATTCTTTATTTTGTTATCAAGTTTGACAGTTAATTAACAATAATTTTTATAGGTCTCCATTGCTGCACTCACCGACACCGCCACCCTATAGCCCAGTCGGTAGTTCAAGGTACAACTAATTTTTTTTTTTTTTATTATTCACAATTTCTAGGCCCACTTTATTAATGTTTACGTGAAATTTCGTTTTTTGCAATAAAGTATTTTTTTTTTACAGATTGGTAGCGCTACCCTTAGAAAGTGATGAAGAGGTGGAACAGAAGCCGACGGTGGCTTGGGTACACCCGGGGGTTGCGAGTACTTCTCGAGGTCACTATCGGTCCCCAAGAAGGCGTCCTCGAGGTAGCATTAGAGGCAGGGCGCGCCGCACTGCCACCCGCGCTGTGTTCGGTGACAGTGTATGGCGGCGCGGTGACCAAGTCACTGAAGTATGCTTGAATGATGAAGACGTTCCTCAAAGATTACGAGAAATGGTGCATGAACTGGAGGCTACTAGGAATGGAAGGATTCGACAACATAGACAGCGGAACGTCAGAGCGAATGACGACAGTGATAGTGAGAACGAGTTTCATGATGCCGAAAGTTTTATAGCCAAGGACTTGTTCGACGGGGATCAGTCGGCCTTAGACTTCGAATGGTCACCTATGGCCACTTTTAAAGGTGTAAAGGAGGAATTTCGACCGCAACACACTCCTGGTCCCCGCCGCAAAATAACTAGTTCGTATACAGCTTTCAGGCAATATTGGGACGACGCCATTATGGAGCATATCGTAACGGAAACGAATCGACATGCTTTAACATTAAATTTATGTTCAGAAAATTTCAAAAAGGATTGGTACGAAACCAATGTACACGAAATAATGATTCTTTTTGCATTTTGGATGATGCTTGGCATCCTCAGAATGCCTTCGATAAAATCATGTTTTTCAAATAACATACTTCTTGAAACCCGCATATTCAGGATCTTAATGACAGATCGGCGTTATTGGCTCCTATCAAGAGCCCTTAATTTCGTTGATGATTCCACGCGTACTCCGGGCTCGTGTAAATCGTTTAGTCTCGGTCCTATTGTTGACCATCTCAATAAGAAGTTTAAGGAAGCTTACACTCTGGACCAAAACATTTCAATAGACGAGTCGACCTTATGGAAGGGTCAGTTGTCTTTTCGGCAAAATATTAGGACGAAAGCCGCACGGTTTGGCATTAAAACATTCGAATTGTGCGAATCGGCCACGGGCTATATGTGGTCTTTCCTAATTTACATGGGTAAAGATCGTAACAATGTAACTCCTAAGTTGCCGAAAAGCACAGAAATTGTTTTGCAGCTCGTCAAACCTCTGCTCAATCAAGGGTACACATTGTTTCTGGACAACTGGTTCAATTCACCAATACTTGCTAGATTTTTAAAGCGTAACCGGACGGATTGCGTAGGTACTTTGCGAAACAATCGCAAGAATGTACCGGCACTGCTGAAATTGGCTAATATTCCAGAAGGAAAGTGTATCGCTCGACATAGCGGCGACGTGGTTGTGATGGCTTACCAAGATAAAAAAACTGTATATACAATTTCCACTTGTCATGGTTCTGAATCTGTCTATATTGAAGGTAAGGGCAAAAGACCACCACAATACAGACCTGCCGTTATCAACGACTACAATTTTGGTATGGGGGGGATTGATAGGAAAGACCAAATGCTGGAGCCATATTTAATTGAGCGTAAAAGGTGCAAGAATTGGTACAAAAAAATGTTCAAGAGCCTCTTAAATGTCTCCATACTCAACAGTCGTATCCTGGTTGATAAGTCGACGGATAACGATATCAAACAAATAGCTTTTCGCTTGAATCTGGTCGAAGAAATATTGAAGAGGCATTTAGCCCACGTGCCTAAGCATAGGCAAAAGAATGTTACAAACAGAAATGCTGTCTTGCATCCGGGTCGCCTAATCGGCAGGCATTATATTGTGCGTTCCGAGGTGAGTGAGCAGCGGACTGCAGGCAGCAGTCGGACTTCAAGGAATCGTCGCTACTGTGTGTGGTGTACGCATCATGAAAATCGACACAGTAAAACTGTATGGATATGTGAGCAATGTCTTGTACCACTATGTGTCGAAGGGTGCTTTAAAAAATATCATGAGACACCTTAAATACGGCTCCAGTGTTCGACCTTATTGTACAGTGAAGTTGTGACCAAAACATCATTTTTGGTATTCTCTTAGCTTCAGCAATTGTTGGGGGACAATTCTTACGTGATTAGAGATCATATCGAAATCGATAAAGTAAGCTGGATATTGGTCGAATATAATAGAAAGCGTGGCACTTTCAACGAGAGCCCTATGCCTGTGGGCGAAGTCGCACTGTGGATGATGATGATAATTGCTCGAGTACCTCTTATTATCACATAATTTCTCTTTAAAGCGTTCGACATTCAACTGGTCGGGGATGCAGTCGAGATTTAGGTCGAAGTGAACGAGAATTGTCCCCCTAAGATTCTTGTATAATTAATTATTATTTAAATAAACCCTACTAATCGACATAATTATTATTTAAAAATATTTTTTATGGAATTTTACCGGTTCTTCTCCATATGATGAAGTATATGGAACCGAGAATATAATAATAGCCTATAACTTGTATATGTAATATAAAAACATTAATTTTAATTCTTTTACCAGAATTGTATTGAGGTGCTTTGATTCGTTTATTAAGCACTTGTCGGCCCTTCCATAGCTCTTGGCGTAACTGCACTGGCGTAAAATAGCACCTTTAATAGTGACTTTCTCAGCGTAGTATGTATCATTATTTCTGTATGCATGTATGATGATGAATGGATGAGTAGCTAAATATACCCACTCTCAACTGCCTCCACCATAAAAACGAAGAATATACAACCCAGCTGTATCTCAGGTAATTTTTGAGCTTTACTATTAGCTAGCTGGTTTAGTTTGTTAAGAACTTAAAGCGATATTATTTGTGTTGGCTACAATTGTTTTTGAGGTGATGTTCGCAATATATAAATGTTTGCTTTAAGCTTTCCTTATAATTTTAATGGACTTGTGTTACTGACACTGCTTGCTTTGTGTGTTTTGATATTTTTTCGTTGGTTTAGCACAAATCATACTTATGATGAAAAAATAAAATACTTTTTTACGGTTTTGATGTTTTATTTTCACTATTTTTCTTCCCGGTATATAATTGTTAATAGACATACGTTTCCCAAATATAGCATTTTCTCCGTTTTCCAGCAATGGTCTTTTATTTATGTTTTTTATATACTTAAAGGGTTATTTGATTAAAATTAAAAAAATCTGTTACATTAACTTATTTCTTTGTTCTGTTTTATATAATATTATTGTGTGCCTTTAGTTTGGGTCAAATAAACGTATTTTCTTTCTTTCTTTTCTTATTATTGTACTAGCCGGCCGCGGTTTCGCCCGCGTGGATTACGAACCCGTGCACTTTTGGTCGGAAAACTAATTATTTTTCTAAAATAAAAGTAACCTAAGTTACTCCTTATAACAGCTATCTACTATTGTGTCTGCCATTGCCAAAGTCCCATCAAAATCAGTTCAGCCGTTTCGGAGATTAGCCGGAAAAAAATGCCAAAAATTTAAAAATTGTTAAATTTATTTTTTTAACTTATAATTCACTTTCCTAATATGCATTTAGTAAATAGCTGTTTTGACATTACAAAGAGACACTTCAATTTTATTTATTTGTATAGATAAACTTAGATATTCGTCATGAAAAATTATGTAATCTAACAGCATCGGCAGTGGTAGATGGTAGCCTTTTTCTTTTTTTTAAATTATCATTATCAGCTTATCGATACCAGTACCAGTTAGGAATGGGACACTGAGACCGGGATTTAAAATCGTCTTATCATAATCTTCGAACCCAACTTTATAGAAAAACTAACAACATTCCCATTTCACAGGACTTCAACCGTTACCCAAGATAATCTCATCAGTACTCCACGATGCCTGAACTGACAGAGCTGGACAAGGCCACCGCCTCCATGACCGAAAAGCGCAAGGAGGAGACTGCATCCTCGGACAGCGACTCCGATGACACCATCCCGGAACTGGAAGATGCTGGTAAGAGTTTAAGACAACCTCATAAGTACTCCAAGATGCCTTGCAGTTCGAGGGCCGAAGGTTGACGTCGAGTGTCTCGTCGTAATCTGATTGGTATTGCATCACTAGAATATGTCGATACATTGGCCTTTTGGGTGGCTACGCTTATGGCTTAGTAATTAACTCAAATTACACCTATTCTTCTTTCATGTAATTCAAAACTATAATATTAAAAAACTGTACAGGAAAATCCTACGAGAATTAATGACTAGAAAGATCAATTTTAATATTATTTTTCTTTACAGGTGCACCAGGCACTGGAGGAATCTCCAACCCGATCGCGGGCATCGACATCGTCTCCAAGGCGAAACAGTCGCGCGGTGAGAAGAAAGCCCGCAAGATCATGAGCAAACTTGGGCTCAAGCCTGTAAGTAATTCATCTCTATCTCTTGTGACATATAAAACTATCAATCACATACAAGTCATAAACATGCAATCCACAGCATTGAATTGACCACAACCACAGATAACTAAATAGTTACACAACTAATATTGAAAACAATAAATTATCATGAGAAAAAACTTAGGTGGTTGCCTTATCAGTATTTACAACTCAATACAATGAATGCCAACCCCCAAAAGCTCTTATAGCTATCTCTTTCAGTATGCCGAAAATGCTAGTCAATCATTCAAACAGCTCACAACCATATTAAGGTGATAAACTTACACATAATAAAAAATAACCACCCAACTCTTCAGGTCCAAGGTGTCAACAGAGTCACAATCAGGAAATCAAAGAACATCCTGTTTGTAATCAACTCACCAGATGTCTACAAGAACCCTCACTCGGACACCTACATTGTGTTCGGAGAAGCCAAGATCGAGGATCTGTCCCAACAAGCTACCATGGCTGCTGCTGAGCGGTTCAAGGCACCAGAGAGTGCTGCCGTTGGCAATGACGCTGCTGCCGCTGGCACGGTATGTTCCGCAATTTTCTTACTGAGGGTGAGGATAGTGGATCCCATCCCTCGTTTTCTACTTCTGAATGATGACACTGATGATGATAAAACAAAAATATTTTTGATTAATCATGAAATCTACCTTGGCTGTGTCTGAAGTGTCCTGAAAATATCAGTATTGTACCTCAAAATTCTTTTAGAACTGCAAAGTGTGAGAATACTGGCTTGATACTATGATATGTTAATTTTTTCAGACGGTAGCCCCCATAGCCGAGGAAGAGGACGAAGAAGGAGTAGACGAGACCGGCGTGGATGAAAAGGACGTGGAAATAGTGATGTCCCAAGCGAACGTGTCTCGAGCACGAGCCGTGCGCGCGCTTCGGAACAACCAGTCGGACATCGTCAATGCTATTATGGTACGTACATGCTCTTCTCCATATTCCTAATTCCTTGTCCTAGCTGAACAACGCGGCGCGTTGAGCCATACCCTCATAAAGCCCTCGTAAGAAGCACACGTTCACAATGAGCGTTTTAAGTCACGCTATGTGTGAGTTATGCACGGTACTGCCAGGAATGTCTTCTAGGACAATGGTTTTTATTTTAGTCACAAAAACACTCAGAGAACATAATAAGTTCTTACTCTCGAATCTGTAGTTTTTGTATTCAACCGGCCTTTACAAGGCCGTGTGAAAATTTGCTATCGGACGTGTCGAGTAACATCACGCGCCGGTGGGACAAACCCTTACGTATACTAATACCCTTTATTTTTTCTGTTACAGGAGCTGACGATGTAGGAATCCTGACCGTAGTCAAACTAATGTTAACTGTTCCTAGCTTTAAGTCTCTCTCTGATACATTGTCCATTCGAGCGGGAGCGAAACAGATATATTTGCCTCTTGTTCGAACACTCACAAACTAAAGAATCCAAAGTATGGCCGAAGTCGGCGAATGATTTATACGGTACGGGAATGTATATAGGCTTATTATTTCAATACAATAAAATTATGGTAATACTATTCAGTGTTTTATTTATCCCTATTAGGCTGCCTGACCACCGAAAGGGAGACTTGAGAAAATTTCTAGTTTCTTACTGTAATCTTCCTGCTGCAACATGAACGGTTCCCATGTGAGAACTCGAGCTAACTAGTATAAACGACAGTGCTAATACTGCAGTTAGTAGACTAAGATGTCTATTGCGTACGCATCGTCAATATCGTCATGATTAATAGTGGAAAAGAGAATGCATAATAACGCCGCCGCACATGCCCTGGTGCGACAATGGGATGTGCATGGAAATAATATGTCGTTAACAGCGGGATGCATAACTCAGAACAATAACCTTTAGATTATTATAAAGCATAAGCTATTGTTTTGAGGTAATGAACAAAAAAAAACTGAGCCACAAATTAGAATAGTTCAGTTCCTAGCTCTGGAAACATGTGGTGACTTAATTCAACTAGTTTAGATCTAGACTAGTCTATTTGAATATACACTATACCCTGATGCTTTACCCATTTCGAGAAATTAAATGCAAGACTCGCACCAATCGATGCTCAGTACATTGGCTCAATAGGGCCATCTTACCAACCAAAGACCAAGTTACATAAAATTGTAAGCGTACTACTTATGGTCTGCAAACTAAATGTATCAAATAAATATGGAGAAGAAAGAGGCAGAAACCCATACGCCCATACCCATCTTGCAAAAGATTATATCCTCATCGTCTACAAGACAAATTGCAATGTTAGTCTAACGAAATCTATGCTAAAAATAATCTTTTGATGTTTTGGTCAGAATAATTGAACGATTGCTGCATGAAACAGAATGTTTCAAAATTTTATCTGTGGTCAAAAAAGTTAAATTGTCAATTTCAATTTATGGAACTGTCATTTGGTTTTTGTTTCGATTTTCGTGAAAACATACGAAACTGAATCTGCTTTCATCTTGAGTTTGTGAAGTGATAAAATTTGTCGAAATGTCTCTGTTCCCTGGAACGGTAGCCTTCGACGAATATGGACGTCCATTTATCATATTGAGGGACCAAGATAGCCAGAAACGGCTTACCGGTATCGATGCCTTGAAGGTAATTATTTTGTCTATTTAGCTATAATTAAAGCAATTTATACTTGTATGTTCTAATTTAGGGCTCCTTATAGTGATCCTGATACACTTTACCCTGAAGAAACATTAAAAAAAGGATAACCTAAACTTGTCAACATAATTTCGAAAAGTCGAGAATAATCATCAAAAAATACTCATTTATAAATAAAACTTGTATTAAAATTGTAATTTATCCTCAAGAAAACCCATAGACATCAAAAACTTAAGATTTTAATCATGTTTAATTAAGATACATGCATTTCTAAAATCAGGTGTTATGAATCACATGATCCGAAATTGGTCAACCTGTAAGATTATAATCAAGATATAAGCTGCTAATGCGCTTCAAACACTTTTATATTTTGTATTTAAATGAGTTTTACATAAAAAAGAGGTTTTAAGTTAATATTCCCACAAATAATACTGTATTCGGAATATTCTTTTGTTCTATTTTGTTAACCTAACAGAGTTATTTTAGTTTCTAAATAACCTTTATAATAATTATAAGGAGGCCTTGAACGGATATGACGTACTTATATTGATGTTTTTGACCGAAACAATATCATTCAATATACAATTCCTTAACTTCTACACATGTAAAACTGCAGGGTCCAGCTATATATACTAATATTATGGAGCTGAAGAGATTGTTTGTTTCTATATAAAGTCCTAACATTATGTATGTGATTATTTTACTTATGGGACACTGATGATGACTTAAAATTCACATAGTGTATTGATTTACCGTGAAATCTACCTTGGCTGTGTCTGAAGTGTCCAGTATTATTATTCAAAACAATTACAATATTATTCATTAGATGCTGGTACTGATTTTATTATTTATCAAGTAATCCAATTCTGTATCGCATCTCTTTCTAACAAAAACATGAGATAAGGACAGGAGATAATTAGTCCTATCCAAATTAGTCTCTTAGCTTAAATCACAATATCCACAAATTGTGTCTAATCTCTCATAATTGTACACTGTGTATGACTATTGGTAAAGAAGGATTGGACAGTTTATTTTCTGTCCTTTTTAAATGATGTTTGTTAGAAAGAGATGTACAACAGAATCACAACATTAATCAACAATAGCAACATTACAATTATTACATTACAACAAAAAATATGTTTAGTTAGGTGGCCTTCTGTCTCACTTACTTTTTTAGCTTATTTGACTTCTGTAATGTGATTTAATGAATTAATACAATATTTAACACCATGAGTGTTTGAGTTAGATTAAAATAATGATGTTATCATATCTTTGAACTTGATATAGAATTATTTAAGTTAATGTTTTGTTATTAAACTAACACAGTTTACATCAAAGGTAGCTTAGAAATATTTATAATCAATTTATACACATCTGATAACAAAAATGTAATTAAAATCTGTTGACATATTTTTTACAATTATTGGAATAAACTGATGACTGGAGCAAAGTAACAGTTTTATACTAATTTTGTTTGAGCATACCCTTGATATATACAACATAACATTCAGCTTAATATTATAGAATAGTTAAACAAACAAACGAGTATCATGTATAACATTACAGGAATACATAACACTCATAATATTATATAATTTCAACCTTACTCTTTACAGTCTCACATCTCAGCGGCACGCCAAATCGCAAGCATTCTCCGCACCTCCCTCGGACCTCGTGGGCTGGACAAGCTCATGGTTTCACCCGATGGAGATGTCACAGTCACCAACGATGGAGCCACGATCCTGAAGCTGATGGATGTTGAACATCAGATAGGCAAGCTGCTGGTGCAGTTGGCTCAGAGTCAGGATGATGAGATTGGTGATGGAACTACCGGTGTTGTGGTTTTGGCTGGTAAGTTGAAAAAGGCACATTTTTGTTCCATCATAGTTTTAGTCAGATATTAACTGAGATAGAAAAAAAAAAAAATCTTTAAACAGAAATGCAGATCAGTTCACTCTGTTCCGAGGGACACAAAACGCGAGATTTTCAATAGTTCTGACTACATATAACAGCCCAGACAGACACACTGCTAAACATATCCCCCACAAGCATTTATTACACTGCACAAATCATCCACAGGTGCACTCTTGGAACAGGCCTCAATTCTCCTTGACAAGGGTATCCACCCCATCCGTATCGCTGACGGTTTCGAGATGGCATCAGCCACCGCGTTGGCCCACTTGGACAGCATCAGTGAAGCTTTCCCTGTTAACAAGGATACCAGGGAGCATCTGATCAAGGTTGCCATGACAACGCTTGGCAGCAAGGTCGTGGTCAAGTGTCATCGGTTGATGGCTGAGATTGCTGTAGATGTAAGTATCTCTGAAGATCATGTTTAAAATTTTGTACACAATGGAAAATAGTTACCTGCTTTTAGACCCATACTGAGTCCATAAACTCTATGAGACGTACAGGGCCAAGTACTTCGGATACCTAGGTACCGGGAAATTACCGGTAACGTCAAGCGTCTGCTGGCTTATCTCGAAGAACGGGGGTGGATCGAATAAACTAGCAGTTAGGCTGACTGTCCACTGGAGCAGAGAGGAGAGGAAAAGAGCGGAGCTGTGCCAATATTAACCAATGGAATTGCATACAATCTCCGCTCCGCTTCAGTGGACAGACACAGTCCGAAACTCCGCTCCGCATTACTCCCTCACTCCGCGTCAATGGACAGGCAGCCTTATTCCCACTCTTACGCAAAATATGCGCTCAAGTGTGGATTTGCGGACTTCAGCCCATCATACCTATACCTATATGTATATAAACCCCATGAGAGAAATTCAAACTTAAGTGCCTGTTGGCTATGCTCTTTCAGTATACTTTTAACTTAATGATACGGTTGGTGCAGTGGTTAAGTGGTTAGCTTGCTGTGCTGTGTCGCGGTTTCCATTCCCACAGGAAACTAATATTTGCATGATAATTGTATATCTGTATCTTACCATCGTTTTCACAAGTGATAGTGAAATTCATGAATTTCATTAATTTATAGGTTGTAAACTGGCTTCTAACTGACACCCATCCACAGATGGCAGTCATTAAAAAAGGGATTCTTCAGTTTATAATACTCTCTCTCTCTCTCTCTCTCTTAATACTTAAAGATCTAATTTCTAACTACAACCTTCACTTCCTAGGCTGTCCTCTCGGTAGCTGACTTGGAGAAACGTGACGTGAACTTCGAGCTGATCAAAGTGGAAGGCAAGGTCGGCGGCCGCATGGAAGACTCCATGCTGGTGAAAGGTGTTGTCATTGACAAGACCATGAGTCATCCGCAGATGCCCAAGAAACTGAGGGTAAGTTGTACATAGTATATATATAAATACATAGTATTGCGTATGTATGCAACAAAGGCATGTCAATATGTCCCAGTATGTCCTGAATGTAGATACACGATTCAATCGCGTTATTTCGTTCTAATCGCTCCGGAAATATGCGATCGGCCACAAAGCCAAATCATGGTCCAGCACCTGGTCAATCACATCTTAAAGACGGGATCGTAGTATATAGCGGCCTACATCTACAAATATAGCAATTCCATTAAAAGTTGTGTGGAGGAACAGTGTGGTGTTCCTCCATGGAAATGGGGGGATCCTTCGACAAGGCAAGGTGGTTAGACTAGATAGGCCAAAGCCCGATGGCTGTTTCTTGTCGCGTCACTCCCATAGATGGCGCTGTTTTTTATATTAGACACGAATCTCCACATGTTAACACGTCCATTATCTTTTACCCAGGATGTGAAGCTCGCTATCCTCACATGCCCGTTCGAGCCGCCGAAGCCCAAGACCAAGCATAAGCTGCACGTGGGCTCAGTAGAGGAGTACAGGGAACTGCGTGAGTACGAGCACGACAAGTTCTTGGAGATGGTGCGAAGAGTCAAGGTGAGACAACTGGACCTGTCATTGGGGAGCGAATCTCATGCCAAAACTTAAAATTTTATTTTTTTGAGGATTATTGTGTTGTCCTGGCTTTACAAACTGCATTTAAATTGACTCAATCAACCAGTCAGTTCAAAAAATTTAATAATATTAAAAGGAAATATACAGAAATTAAAAGTTACTGCAATTGTTTCAGTAGTCTATTACAAACTATAATCAAGTTTACAAAAATATGCAAGTTTACAAAACAGCTTCTAACAAACGCCAGAATAATAAAAGGCGACCGTCAATAAACAAGTGTCTTTATTCCAGGACGCCGGCGCCACCCTGGCGATCTGCCAGTGGGGCTTCGACGACGAGGCCAACCACCTGCTGCTGGCGCAGGGCCTGCCCGCCGTGCGCTGGGTGGGCGGCCCCGAGATGGAGCTCATCGCCATCGCCACCGGCGGCCGCATCGTGCCGCGCTTCGAGGAGCTCACGCCCGACAAGCTCGGCTCCTGCGGACTTGTCAGGGAACTTAGTACGTTGCCATGATAATTGTTCATATTTACTGAAATGTAGAAGCTGTAAAAATATCCTGGTTTCGATTTCTTGGTTGACCAGTGCTGGAAATTTCTCGAGTTTTGCCAAACTCTATTTGGAAATGTTACCACTGGAAATTATATTGACTACAAGTATAGGGGGCGAGCCCATTACAACCAGGGACAATTCCAAATTCCGAGCTGTTACTGGGAATTTCCTTACTGAAAAACCCACTAACAGTCTAATCCGGGACCGTCACGTTCAGCAACCGCCCATGCGACCAATGAAGCAATCGTAAATTAACTTTGCCTCATCATTCCCTTCTAGCATTCGGCACGTCCAAGGAAGAGATGTTAGTGATCGAGGAGTGCTCCAACAGCCGCGCGGTGACAGTACTGATGCGGGGCGGCAACCGCATGATCGTAGACGAGGCCAAGCGCTCCGTGCACGACGCGCTCTGTATCGTGCGCAGCCTGGTGCAGGTGAGACCAACACCACTCTTGGTTATTTGTGGAGATATGAAGGAAAACCCTCTAGGAGTCCGGCACATCTCCTTGCCCTCACTAACAACTATGCCAGTTCCTAATAAATCACTACATTATTATAAAACAAAGTCCCCTGCTGCGTCTGTCTATCTGGTCGCGATAAACTCGATAACTACTGAACAGATTTTCATGCAGTTTTCACCAATAGACAGTGATTCATGAGGAAGGTTTAGGTGTATAATTAATTATGGTTTGATGTAAATTGGCTGAAAATTAACTGTTGTGCTGAATTTGTTTCTTTATTCTTTCCTTTTTTGAATAATTCGTTTATAGTGGGTGTATTTACAAACACTGATATTCACATGGACATATATCCAAACCTGCAACATACAAATATTTGTTACGTGTCGGAATAGAACCAGCGACACGTAGCGTAGTAGTCGATCGCTCAACTACAATGGCAACCGTGCGGTCATTGACTAAGATATAATCTCTCTGCCTTCAGGATTCCCGCGTGGTGTACGGCGGAGGAGCAGCAGAGATCTCATGTTCAGTGGCGGTCGCGCAGGCTGCGGACAAGTTGTCCTCTCTAGACCAGTACGCGTACAGAGCCTTTGCAGACGCGCTGGAAGCTATTCCCTTGGCGCTGTCTGAGAACAGGTAAGATCTCAATATTAAAAATTAGTAAAAATACTTGTTATACCATATATGGTAGTGTTCGATTCATTCATCAGGCTATTTTGGGCTATAATACTCGTAACTTTAAGATAATGTGACCAAACCTAAGCAAGAAGCTTTTAACTAAACCTTTTCCCCAATTATCTTGGGTTAGACTTCCAGTCTCACCTCATACGGCTGAATATCAGTATTTTACACGGAGTGACTGCTACAGACCTCCGTCGCTCATTAACTAAGGAATTTTTTGCATTGTTTTGGAAGTGTTTTGTTGTTGGCGCCCAGACAGGGACAACCCCGGTCAAAGTCAGGGTTGCCTACACATTATACTTGGCCACATAGTATGTTTTGTTTTGGTGTAATATTCTGAATAATATATAAAATGTTTGTTTCAGTGGTCTATCTCCTATCGACACACTTTCGGAAGTGAAGTCGCGGCAGGTGGCTGAGAACAACTACAACTTGGGCATTGACTGCATGGGCACAGGTATTTATTAATTTGAGATATTTTTATGAAAAAGTTTTGTAATTGGTCTAACCTTTGTCTGTTTTAATCGTCGAGAACTCACGACGTAACGGCCTATAACGAGGATGAGATACAATCACCAATGACTACATGTTACTGATTGGCTAGTGTTTGCAAGCTTGACTGCTGAGCTTTGATTTCGCTTACCAGTTCGAGCTGAGTATTATCTGTTCTAGTTCCCTGGTATCACATGGGCCTCAATAATGTAGGTGTTCAATAGTACAGTAATACTCCGAACTTATGCGATAGGTGGGGGGACTGAGCGATAACCGCGTAAGTCGAATTCGCGTAAGTCGGGGTATAATTTCAACAAGCTCACACTCCGCAGTTCAGAAATAAATAACACAAAATAAATTATAGCCAAGCGTTTCCGCGCGAAACGTCCGAACGTGTACATTAGCTGAATAACAATGAGGGGAGTGAGTAATCGAGTTGTGTAGCTATCAAAGTAACGACGAATCGATGAGATTCGAAATCGCGTAACTCCAGATTCGCGTAAGTCGAGGTATTACTGTACACTGCTACAGTTTAGTACACTTGAATATAGGCCTGATGCTAATACGGTTTCCTTTTCACCAGGTTCCAATGACATGAAGACGATGAACGTAATAGAATCACTTCACTCCAAAAAACAGCAGATATCGCTAGCGACACAACTCGTCAAAATGATTCTCAAGATTGACGACGTTCGCTCCCCGGCCGACTCAATCGAATAAAAGTATTACTGTTTATTTACTCTTATACATATGTATTTTTAATAAAATGCCTGTTACATATTTAAAATGTGGTTTTTGAGCATTCTGTGTTGCTTGATACAAAATTTTGAAGAGGACATTTTTTTTTTATAAATTTGGATACTTTGAGTGTATTATTGTCCAGCGTAATAGGCTGAAGCTAGAAATTTTGGTAAAGGAGATATTTACAAGACTATATTTTGATCTTGGGTACGAGATAATCATTATTACCCTACAAATAACCTACGGCTGAAATTCTAGCTTCTGAGAGGATGTATAAGTAATTGATCACTTTCCAGATACCCTTCTTTAACCTTTTGAACACCGGAGCCGATAAATACAAGCGTGTTCCTCGCCAGTGGGCAAAACACGGTTCTAAAATAACTTGTAGAGGGGCGCGTATTCAGTTCTAAGTGTAGCGTCTTGAGGTTAAAAAAATGTGTGTGTGTACTTATGTAC
Organism: Shargacucullia verbasci; assembly: GCA_947562105.1. NCBI lineage: Eukaryota > Metazoa > Arthropoda > Insecta > Lepidoptera > Noctuidae > Shargacucullia > Shargacucullia verbasci. The sequence goes on along the minus strand of OX387307.1, from coordinate 2,535,117 downwards.
ACAGGTAAGAAGTTATACTTCTTATTTATTTTTCATTTCCACTGATATGAAACACGTGTTACAGATGCGCACATATTTCAAGAAAATTTAAGAGACATTTACCAGCCAACTTCATGGTATCGCTTTTATCCGTCGGTGTGCGCGCGTATCGTAAGAATGCACTCCCATCAAGCGCGCCAAAAGAAGTATAACTTCAAAAATCTATTGTGTCAAGCAAAAACTCTGTCTCACATAACCTAAAATATCTGCTATTCAAAGTAAATACAAGATGTTTCACAGCTATCAGAAACAAATTCTTATTGAAAGTTACAGAATCACAAATCGGGGGTATAATGCTCAAACTCAATTAGTATAAAATTGTTACTTTGTTCCAATCATCAGTTTTGGCTAAACGTGGTCACTTTAATGGGTTATTACCTCTAGTAATTTTCCTTCTATTACTAATTGCTTTTATTGGATTAGACCACTGGAAGGAGCGTCAAAAATGCATTAAGATGGACAAATAAAACGATTTTTGATTTCTGAGCACTTATTGGGTTTTAACACTATATCGTCATATTTATTAATCAACAACGTTAACTTGTTACTCAGCGTCTGTCCCTTTCCATCCGTTGACTCCTGTTACGGTAGGAAAGTCTGACTTCAAGTGACCCGTTAAAAGTTGTCGAGTAATATGTACTATTTTAATATTGTACCACATTGTTAGAATTTAATTGTTTTATTATTTAACTTTTACAACGCTAGACGGAATCGCTAGATGTTCTGAAAAGAGCTTCCTTTTAATCAGTCTCAAAAATGTATTGAACCCGTTTGATGTTAATTACGTGCATACACGTAATAACGTCTATAGCCGTTGTATGACGCGTATACACGTCGTATGGGTTAGAACTTTGAATGTTAATGATAATTTAATTTAAATTCAGATGAAATTATACCAGTGAAATAAAATAAAAGCAATTTGTTTAGATCAAGACCAAAGATTTTGTCGTGATGTGTAAAAAGCGATCGCCCATCCAGTTTTTTGTCTGCGTTAATGTTGCTTACTATCGTAGGCCTATCTGTACCATAAAGAAATAAGCTACTATTATCATTCAAAGTTGTATACATTTATATTTTCGTCATTATATCAACGCTTAGCATTGCGCTAGGCCACACACGGACTAGGCAGTAATAATAATATTATTATTAATTATATTAAGTCAATGCATTTCACTGTATGCGTGCGGTTATACCGAACATGTGATGGATGCCTTATTGCACTAATAAAATGATAAGCTAATTTATTATTGGAGTTTTATTTTATGACTTATCATAATCATTCGCTTACTACTTATGATCTTGGCCTGTGAGAAGTGACGAAGTAGATCTGTCGATGTAATGTGTGGCAGTCCCGTGCATCGTCACAACTACGTGTCGCAATGCCGCGCGTCGCAGTAACGGATGTAGCGACTACTACTTGCAACATGACAATCCGCCTTCTATCGAAGTGAAGCTACAACAACAAACCCTGAATCGCACTGAGAGTTTACGATTCTAACACATATACGAATATCCGACATCAATCGTCGGGCTTCGGTCCGCCGCTAACTACCTTGCCTCGAGGATCCTCCCGCTTCAATGGAGGAGGAACACCGTCCTTGTTCCCCCATAACAAATTTGCCTTAATGTGTGGTCCTTGCATCTCAACTGCGTTCTGAGTAAATCTGTCAGATGCCCATGCTATAGCAGCAAAGGTTAGTCAGCAAATTATTAGTCTCATTAAACAATCAAAACAAATCAGTTCGCAAAAATACTTTATTTCATTACCGATTTACACTAACACACTTGCTTCCATGACGGTGGTTTTGCGTGATCGTAAATAGTTGCAATAACAAAGCTTAGGCCAACACAGCAAGCTAACAGAGTAATGCTGTATAAAAGACGATCGCAAAATCCACCCTTCAAAAACACAGGGCGCCCATCATCACATTGAAAGTCCGCCTGTAACTTCTTAAATTTCATTAAACTTCTCTGGTCGAGAAGAGGTCGGGTTGTGGCAATACCTCGTCTCAAAACCTTTATCACAGCTGTGAGTAACATAATAATTTGATCCTTCCGGAATCAGTTTGTTGGGTCAAATGATTTTTGAAAGCTGTTGGTCATAGTATGTCAAGGCGAATTTTTGCGTTTTAGCGGCCATTTTATGTGGCCAGTAGTTTTTGAATGTATCCTTTGTGGCCCCACGCGAGGTTCGATTTCGGTCAAGTAAAAAAGTAATAATGGTTTAGTGGAATTTTAGGGGAACCGCGTCCAGCAGTAAATGTCTTTCGAATGAATGGGATTTTTAATTATAATAAATGTTAGAGGGGATAGTCGGGCGGTTGGTGCTTCCTATCCTACTAATATTATAAATACTACTTCCTACTAATATTATAAATGTGAAAGTTTGTGAGGATGGATGGATGGATATTTGTTACTCAATCACGCCAGAACGGCTGAACAGATCTGGATGAAATTTGGCACAGAGATAGATTATACTCTGGAATAGCACATAGGCTACTTTTTCTCCGGAAAAATGTACGGGTTCGTAAACCACGCGGGCGGAAGCTAGTACATTCGTGTGTAGATACAGAATATTCATATTTCATCTTTATCGTTGGTCAATTGATAGGATTGATCAAAACCAGCAACAGAAAATTATGATGTCAAAGATTTTGTCATAAATAAATACTCCATAAAAATACCGAAAAATATGATTTTATTGCCATTATCATAATTAATACATTTCCTTATCCATAATGTAACTTAATCTATCCGTCACAATTTCACTTTCTGTATTGTCCACACTGTCCGGTCAATGCGACAAACTTTTACCGAGCGAGGAGTCTTATTCGGAAGACCTTCTCGCTCGCTTTCGACGTTAAATATCGAACCTTTCGAAAGCCAAAGCCTTCCCTTCCTCTTCATATTCCTCTTTCGTCACACAGAAGGAATAAAAGTCTGGATCCCGGAATATTTGTTTGCCCCCCTCCCAAGCGTAACATACTGGGTCCTCTGGTTTCGTCACATTAACGTCAAAGTGATCTAAAGCCAACGAACGGACTTCGTTGTAGACTCTGTCTCGAAAACCGGGGAATAAGGCGTTACCACCATATACTACAATATTTTCCAGCAAACTCTCCATGTGTTCTTCAGGGCAAGATCCGATTGAGTGCATAATGGCTTCTGGTATTCCCATCTGTGGGATTCCGACGTCTGATGGGTGGAATAGTAGCTCTGGTATCGCGAACCTCTCGTTGTTCAGTCTAAGAGTTTGTTGCTCTAACTCCTCATCAGGTTTGACGATATCTCGAAGGTATCCGCGACGGATGGATGTGTAATCTGGTAGGACGTAGTCTTTGACTATCGTATTGGCTGGACCTGTAATGAGAATGGAGGATTAAGAAAATGAGGGGAGAAAGAGTGACCAACAGACGGAATGGTGGCTGAGAGTTGGAAAACAGAGTGTTGAAAGACCTATCATGAAGCATTTCGGATAACATGGCGTAAAACGGCGTCGAGAATTATGATAATGATGATTATATTGCTTGGATCAAAATAATACGGCTAGGCAACGAACGGCAGAACAGCGAAGGATTCGGGGGGTGGGCGGCGTCGCAAGCCACGATTGTCCTGGGGGTATACACTAGGGATGTTACGGAGGTGGATTTATCGGAGGCGGAATCGGAGTCGGAGGTTCTCGTAGTGACCTCCGCGGAGTCGGAGGTGAATCGGAGTCGGAGTCGGAGCAAAGCTACGAATGTAAAATGTAAATAAATAAGAAAGAAGAAACTTGTCGCAACTCGTTCACTCTTCGTTCATCAGTTGCAAAGAACACATGTACTCCGTCAGTTGTCAGTGTCACGTAGAAAGCGCTCAGTAGCGCTGCAGCGATAGCAAGTCATAACTTGTAACTCCGATATATACCTCCGTTTTGATATATCGGAACCGGAGCCGGATTCGGAGGTGTAATTTTAATCGGAGGTTCCGACATATCGGAATCGGAGTCGAAGCTTCGTAACATCCCTAGTATACACGACCGTGTTAAAGAATAAACCAAAAGTTTAAAAAAAAAACTGTTAACAGATATAATTCGGCTTCTGATATCGTAAACCATCAATGTACCGTACGTAAATAGATATCTACCCACATGTTATTTAAGTTGGAAATGATGGTTATAAAAAGAAATCAAATTATTCCAAATGTCGCGACAAACTTTACATATTTGCAGAGTGCAGACAGTGTAAATACCTACATGTGCGGCGCTGGCGTATCCACCGATATCAAAGGTATGCCATAGGTAGGTTGGTATGGCTTGTAAAGCCCGTTCTTCAACGAACGTTGGCGCACGCGCTGGTGACCCGGATTAAAACTGTGATATTACCAAGCCTATATCTGGCAACAGTTGTACTGATATACCATTTTTTGATTTATTTACAAAAAGGATCACCTCGTCTTGTTGGTGAGGAAGGAGGAAGAAGGCAGAGTCGCAATAAACAGTATGTATTGCCATAAACCATTCATTGTCGCAGTCTATCAGTCTGATTGTTATAGGACCCTTCAACTGATGTAAAGTTGTCACAATAGAAAATCTATTGTGTCTGGAAACTAGTTTTTAATCATGTATTTATGAATTCATTGTCTCTGCTTTACTCTTAGAAAGATTATAAGATCAATGCAGTGCTGGATTAACCATGTAACAAGAGTAGCAATTGCTATGGGCCCCTCACAAACAAGAGCCCCGAGTATCTAAACCCACCCACCTCTGCCTGAGCGAACTTATTAAGACATGGTATTTTGAATTTACTTGATGTCACAAAAGCATGAAAATTTACACCTGTTTTCCAACTAAGACAATCCAAGTCGGTAACTGATTATTTTGTTGGTGAAAATAAAACACAGAATTTCATAAGGTTAATGCACAAGTTCTACAAAAAGTCACTATATACTTAGCCCATAGGAGATGAAGGGAACCCCCCATAGTATTTACTACCCCGTGCTTGCTTAAACTTGATCAAGGGATGAGTAAATAATAATGAAGTCTCACCTTTCTTCCTGGCAACCTCCATATCACCCATGAAGTCTAGCGAGACAAAACAAGAGTCCTCCTTAGCCTGATTGATAACATATGTCTCATCCATCACATTCAGCTGTCTATATGACAACACCTCCTTCAAGTGATTAGTCAATACTTTACCACCAACGTCTATGCGTCTTATGCCTTCCCGGTACTTTTTACCATTGATATATGGGACTATGTTTGTAAAACTGTAACCGGAATCAACAACAACCGTACATTTGTTGTTATGAGTGTTACGGTAAGCATATTCAGCCAAATCTGTAGCGTTGATACGTAATAATGATTGACATTCGTATTCTTCAAAGAAAATTTCTGTCATCGCTTCTTGTATTGATGCAAAGTTGAATAATGGTTCGGTTATAATCAGAGGTGTTTCACTAAAGTTGACGGGGCAGCATTCTTTGCTGAACATGTAGTCCCACACAGTTTTTTGCGTATCCCAGTTGATCAGAAAGCCTTTTTGGAATGGTAGGATGTAGAAAAGTCCTGATGCATCCCTGCATTCGTCGATCTGAGATCCTATGAAAGGACGACGTCTTTCTGACTTCGCTTTCATGATGCAGTTGGGGACTACCTTCGGCTCCATGTTGGAGAAGCCCACTTTGGCTGAGTAGCCTCCATTATCGAGAATATAACAAGATGTTTCAGTCATTTTGCGATTTTTGTTTGAGGTTACCGGTCGTTAAGAGTATACGACATGAACATGTTTTTACTTTGACAAATACATTTCATTAAGAAATTGTAGTGTTTGAATTAATAATATACACAATAACACTCTTATAATTGGCGTAAAAAATCCCAATTCCAATGTATTGCAAAAACCTGAGGCAAAAACAAAACTAATGTCAATTTTCTGATTTGACAGTTAACTTTCTATACTTATTACTTATCTATATAAATGAACTGGAGCATTAGTCTATTTAGCATTAATTTTCACTGGCAACATCTATTCATAATCGGGTTCGGTCCAAAAAATGCGAGTATGATTTAGCAAATATAAAATAGTGCTTAGTATGATATTATAAAAGAATTTAAAGATGACGCTGCTGTTGCTATTAAGATCCTTTGGTCGCCTTGTACAGCAAGTATATGCTAAAATCACTCACTGACTGTTGCCAAACAAATAGTAGTAATAGAAAAAGTTTAAACCAGAGATGAAGTTAAACGGTAGCCGGTACCTACTACAAATACGACTACAAAAGTGGACGGGAACTTTTTCGATAGGGTGTGGCAGGAGAATGAACCACGAGGTGTTCCCAGTTACGTCCATGGTCTATGGAGAATTAAGTACTCCAGTCTTACCTTCTAAAGTTTTAGATAAGGATGTCAATAAATTGGACAACAAAAAAAAATACAGATGAATAACTCTAAAACGGAATTTATTAAATCATAAATTATGATTAATTGTACAGTTTGCTAGCTTAAACCTAAATCATTTGATGCAATAACACAGATGCTTGAAGCTTACCTGTAAAAAAAAAAAAAGATTTTACTAGGGCAGTACACATGTAGGACACAAATGAAAATGGGGAATTAAGATACACCAGGGAAATAAAAACAAAAATACAGGCACAGTATCAATAAAAACAAACACACATTTAGCAAGGAACTTGGCCCTCACTATTGCATGTGAAAAAATAGTAAGTTAACAAAAGATTCACCATTTTTTTTTATTTCAGTCAACAATATATTGTTTGTTTAATCATCATGGTCAAAGTTAGTCAGTGGCATTTACCTAACACTCTAATGATATAGACATTAGTATTATAGAATACAAAATGTTTGGTACAGATTTATATATTCTATGGGCCTCTGAAACAAAATTTAACTATATTCTTCAAGATGCACAGGGTGTTCCCTTTTTTACATATGACTATTAGCACCCATGTAATGCTAAGCAAGCTTTTTGCCATTCACCAGGCACACTTCAAGCTCTGCTCTGCTCTACTACTGAGTTTCTTAACAGAAACTAAATAACAATGCTCATTCTGAGAATCAAACCCTAGAGCAAGGACATCACAATTAACAGCTTTCCTGGCACCCACTAGGCAATGAGATACAATAGCTGTAAACAAAAGTCCAAGTAGTTACATTTTATACTCACTTCTTGAGAAGTTGGTGGCGGGTGATCAGGTAAGGTGCAGCAAGACCAGAGCCAAAGTAAAAAATGAAGTAGACTGTCAGCTTGTAGCGGTTGGAAATGTCGAAGGGCAGGTTCTGAAACATTTAAAATAAAAATGTTTAGAATCTGATACAAAGTCTCCACTCCTAAGGAGATCATGCACCTGCGAGGTCAAAAAAACAAAATTATAATTGAAAAGAAATTGTGGCAAGTCTGTGAAATTGTATTGATTATACTCTAAGCTGGTGACAAATTGGACGTAAATATATAAATACAAAAAGGCTTTATATGCATTTTGCTTATCATGTTTTTGTTTCATAGCTTTACTAATGTAAGGATGATTGTGTAGTATCCAATAAGACAAATTAATTTAACTACATACTTAAATATATTTTGAAAAAAACATGGTTAATAAATTCTTTAAGTAAATATATTGAACAGATACAGCATGAAAATTGTATCATCCTTGAATTATGATAGAACCTAACCTAAGACATTTTAGCGAGACACAATTATATGTTTAGTAAATCTAAAATTAGATTAGCTATGGCTAATGGAACCAAAATTACAGAATCGTGATTAAGTAGGCGTGTATTTAACTCAAATAAAAACAACTGAACCCCAAATCTAAGATTATGTAATGACGTAAAATTTTGAATTCAGAACTCACCTCGCCAGGGATACCACCGTTTGAGTGGTTCCTCACCATGGTGTTCATCACATTCCTGCCCAATTTGTTAGAAATACGAGCAATGGGAGCAAACATTTTGTTAAATTGGTTTTCCCTTCACAGATGTCACGAAAAACAGAAAATTCGATTTCCTTCACGAAAAGCAGTGAAGTTGTTACGAAAACTACCACTGCGTTCCTTTAGATTTTATATTTTGGTAGTTTCCGAATCTGGAAATGAACGCATCTATATCTTTGGATTATCAAATGAAACTGCTTTTTGTATTTTCATATGTTATATTTGAGATATTTATCTACATAATTAAGTTACAAAATTATTTGATTAATAATTAGATTTTACGTTGACTTCAAATTACCTGAAATTAAAATATAACAAGATTAGCAAAGTTAGCTGAATTAATATATCTTCTGATCTTTCTGAGACATAAATGATTACTAAGTACATACATACAGTACAGACGGACTCTAAGAAAAGAGGCTGGGGTTTTTCGGTATCTTCTTCATAGGACTAACCAACTTTTGGAACTGTATACCTAGATTTTCGACGTTTTGAAAGTGTCTGCAGAGGCTCAGATAATAAATAAGTCCCAGCACTCAGCAGTGTGAACATTATTAGCGAATAATCGTATTCAATTTTTTTAGTTGCAATTAGACCACGATTTAAATGTTTTCCCCTGTTTCAAATTACTATCCACGCCTTCATATTCCAACACAATGAGTAATATGCTACCTAATGTGCTGTCATTGCAGTTGTGAGTCAATAAAGCGTCAAGTTTTATGGTTTCCAGTCTCAAGAATAAGGTAGTATATAAAACTACTACTTACATACATACATAACATCATTTTCCATCGGGGTAGGCAGAAACTACAGAACGCGTTACGATTTTTACGTACTAATTTCAACAAAAACACATATTACGTAGGCTCCGTGGCATCAGCCCCTGTTGCCTTCCCCTAAATCTGGCCCTGATTGGTTGCGAGTACCTATTGCGCACTTTTTAAAGGAGTTCACCAATAAGATCAATCCATGAAGGGAACGAAGCTCCCAGCATTTCCACTTATAATCGCGATATAAATCCTTTTTGCTACTTGCCTATCGCCTTAGGTAGGAGGATAACGTGATAGTATGTATGTGTATACTAGTAAGGGGCCGTCCATTAATCACGTGATGTTTTTTTAAGCATTTTTAAGACCTCCCTCCCCCTTGGTGATACGTGGTGAGGTTTGAAAGTACCTCTGCCCCCGACACCCAAAATCATGTGTATTTTTTTAAGTACCATATTGTCATATTTATAGGATGAGCTCTTTTTTTTTTAGATGCTCAATGTTTCCCAAAATTCACGAGGAGTCACTGTAATTCCAAAGGAATCTCACTCGCCCATGTCTCTTAGCAAGTGACAACATAAATACACGTGATATCTTACTACACTCCTCCCCCCTTGTCATATTTCGTGATTTTTGCCAAACCCCCTCCCCCTTTTCGAACCTCACGTGATTAATGGACGGCCCCTAACCTAGCATTGCGAGGTTTGAAACAATAACAGTGAGCTTATTTGCATAGAAACGTTCTTATCCATAAAGAGACACGCCCAATGTCCACGCAAACAAATAACAATTTGCTAATAGCCCTGTTTTATGAGTACAATTAATTTAGTTGGATATTTTGTGACGAATAAGTACCTATCTTTTTTGTGACGGGAAATCGATTTTTCCAAGAGGGAGTCTGTATTTTAAACTGATTTCCGTCGGTGGCCGTCTTCAGCCCATGTTATAACTGAATATCACTAAATTATTGAGAAAAAAAAATAATCTTCTTGTACCAAGTCTGTACTGCAAGACTTTTCTCAAATTTTACCAAAAAATGCACAAGAACCTAACTGACTAGCTGGGCCCCCGGCCTCTGTCGATTTTGTGCAGTTAAGGGTCCATGAAGTACTTACCACGTCTACTTCTTGTTCATCTGGTGCCATAACACGAGGAAGGGAGCCGCGAAGCCGGTTCCCACGAACCAGAACAGGTTGAGGGTGAGACGAGTGCGGTTGTGGATGTTGAATGGAAGATTCTGGAATGTAACAGCCGTTTGGTATTAGTTGGTTACTCTTTAACTTTAACCATCGGAGCGCTAAACACACTCGATGTGTAAAATCGAGGTTGTAAGTAGAAACTTACACTGGGGTCTCTGATAACTGCACACATCAATTGATCAGGAGTTGACAGTATGTAGATAATTTATACAATATGCTTAATAGCTTACAAATAAACACTGCAGAAGTGTAGACAGGCCGCGGCCGCATTTGCGACCTCAAGACAAATGAAGCGCATTTGGCTTCTGGTCAGAAATGCGGGGGGTGTGGAGCGTGAGATTCTTGAGTCAAATGAAGTATTACTGTTAGAAAACGTAGAAAATTCCAGTAACACTGTCCGACTTTGAAATCAAACCCTGGACCTCATGTTACTCACTAGACTAATGAGGCAGTAAAACCAAAGAGGGCTCTATATCTATCGTTAGCTTCAGCCCTCAACTTCGTCCGCGTGATCTAAATATATGTATAATTTAAAATATATGTATAGCCTATAGCACTCGAGAATAATGTAGCTGTCTATCGGTGAAACAATTTTCAAATTCGGATCATTAGTTCCGGAGATTACCCCCAACATACAAACAAACAAATTTTACCTCTTTATAATATTAGTATAGATAAATAACAATTCTAACTACCATCGTAGGTAATTAGTTATATATGGGATTTTGATGTGGACATTCGAACCCTTTGCTTATTGCAATTTACCAAGCTTAGTATGCTACTTAGATCTCGAACTTAAGGACTCCCAAGTGTAAAAAGTGTGCCAACAGCGCGCGCTTCGTCAATCCCAACATATTTTCTTTATTCGGAATAACGTTTGACCTTCTCAACATTATTAGATTTTTATGCTTCAAGCGAAAGCGATTGTGCCTATCTCAAGTTATTATATGCGTATAGTATATATATTATTATTCATGTATTGAAAACTTGAATTATTTCGCATAGCTTACGTCGCCATCGTGTATACTTAGTTTTCCAAACACGGCCTTTGTAAACATGCATTCAAGTGCGAATGTTATGACTGGGTTTCGTTGATGGAATTATTGTTCATTGTAAAGATGATAAAGATCCCTCTTTTACGCCTATAATGGGGATAATAGAAAAACGTATGTTTCAAATGATATTGCGAACTGCATATATCTACAAAATTTGATGTCAAAGTAAATGTGATTCAAAAATCTCGGAAATCTCTCTTATTAATTCTTAGAGAAACTCAAAACAGGAGTAGACTATAGAGTAAAATATAATAAAATATATTTTGGAATTTCTTTGTTTAAAAGTCATGTTTTTTTTTATTACTTGGACTTTCGATGGCACTTTTAAAAAGTGCTATGTGCACGGTTCTAAAAAGAAGTTAGTATATTTTGAGTCTGACTTTTCCCGACACATAAGTACATATACGCATGGGTATTATGTAAACACTAGGTAGGTATGTGTATATATTAGATTATGAAACAATAAACTCCTTTATCTAAATTATTCAAATACTTCTCAGTATTTCCATTCGCAAATGGAAAACAAGCTTTAGCTTCTAGTAAAATAGCAGTTTAGCAAAGTCCCATTTTCGTCCGATTATCATTACTAGGACCCTGAAACGTGCTTCTATTGTCGAATAAAGATTACATAACAGAAAAAAATTGGACTTACCTCTCCAGGGATCCCTCCATTGGACCCATTCCTTATGAAGCTCTTCATCACATTTCTTCCCGACTGGTTCGAAATTCTGGCCAGAGGACCCAACATTTTTACCTTTTTTTCTTTACTACCTTAACAGAAATGGCCAGGTATAGGTAGATAAGATATTTTTATCGGATATCGGTTAGGCTGACCGAGCGACTGATAAGCGTATACTAAAGTGTTTCGAACAAAGTATAAACCGTCAATGCTGTATTGATGGTCCGTGTGTACTGTTTGTTTAGGCATGTGGCACTTTTTCAAATGATTGGATTGTAATGTTAGGAATGGTTCAGGAAAACTGACACTTATGTTAATGTCTGAAGTACCTAATTGTCCATTGTTTTACAGTCATATCTTTAAGTTGTGTGCCATATTGAAACCTGAAGGTTAAAAGCACTATCACTGTCGTGAGTCGTTGTAATATAGTTGTCAGTTATTACATACTAGCTTCCGCCCGCGGCTTTATCCACGTGATTTATGAACTCGTAAATTTTTCCGGAATAAAAAGTATCATATGTGCTATTGCAGACTATAATCTATCTCTGCCAAATTTCATCCCAGATCCGTTCAGCTGTTCAGGCGTGATTGAGTAACAAATATCCATCCATACATCCATCCTTCAACACAAACTTTCACATTTATAATATTAGTAGGAATAGGAATATGTAGGATAGGATATACATAGGTAATACAGATTCAAGATTCATTTTTCGTGGGGTAGGCAGAAGTTTAAGCGTGCATTACTTACGCTAGGTGCTATGATTGCCGCGTTTGAATTTGAATACGCGTAAAAATACTTATAACTCAATGTTTTGGCCATGTTTCTCTCAAATAATCGGCCTCGAGAGATTTATTTCTAGTCAACACGAACTTTCACATGAGAATCGCTGATGCCCTAGTAGTAAAATTAGCCAAGCAGCACTGGTGTTATCGCCAGGAGGCCTAGGCGCACAACGAGGTGATGATGATGATGATTGATAATGACTCGTCTTTTTAACAAGACTACTTAATATTGTAAACCTCTCAGTTTCATAAAATCGTTACTTACCAAGTACAAAATAGGTACGAGATAAGATGTAGGTACTAATGAAATTATTTGTAAAATTATTCTACTTTGATTGGAAACTTTAGTTGTAGGATTCATTACCGCTCCATATTACGAATAAAAAAAAAACATAATAGGTATAGGCATTTCGCAAAGTTCCCGTTTGTGGAGTTTACTGCCACTGACTGTTGTACATTTAAAGAAGGAAAAGTGAATCAAAGATATTTTTAAGCGTAAACAATGAGCGCAGACTTATTTTTCGGATAATTTTCCTTATTGTATTTACTTTTATTACTAGTTGTTAAATCCTGTTATATATAAATTTACAAGATAAATACGTGCTTTTTAGCAAATTATTATAAAATAGCTTAAAACTTATCTCGCTTTGTAACAAGATAAGAATTTATTATTGAAAAACCACGACTTGGCGGTGGCTAGGCTCTGCAAATCAATTGTGTAGTAGTTTTTTTCTTTAACCTAATGGCAAGTTCTGTATGACATTTTTATGTACTAAAGTGGTAACATCGAATCTGCCATTTTAAAAAAAAGAAACAGTCGGCCACGCTTGCTACAGAAATCATTTCACTTTTCGGGGGCCTATTTTCCCCCTTTACGTTTAGTTCCAATATTGCTGTAATTACCTCATTACCAGAGCAAAACTTTAAATCGTAAGTCAAAATTAGAAATGGCCGACTTGGACGATTTCTTCGCGAAAAAAGATCGCAAAAAGTCAAAGGCAGTGAAAAAGTTCGCTACGGCAGATGAGTTGACCAAAAAATTGGACGACCCAAAACAGAAATCAGATGTTAGGCCGAAGAAGGAGCGGCCGGTTCAGGAAGGAGAGGAAGGAGGCCGAGGCGGGGTGAGTTCTGACATCAAACATTAAAATTTTAACACATCATCAAGACATCTTTGTGTCCAGTGTCCGGGCGGTTGGTGATCATTCTCGACGATTAGTGAAGCCCTGTTTCTTTCGCGGTGACTAATGTCGAGTTCTCACGCTTGTAGTGTTTGACCTGGTTTCGTTTGAAAACGAAGCAATTTTTTCAGTAGGTCACCTATCAAGCTATATTTCGCCGAAATTAATATGATTGTCCTGACTTATTCTCCATATAAGTGTCTACGACAGACATCTCATCTCACAGAAACTTTGCAATGTCATTCATGGTAAGAAACATGATAGGTTAGGTTAGGCATTCTTTATTTTATGATGACAGATCAAACTTGTGCTTTATTCAAAGAATTTTGAATAAAATTAATTGTATAGGTGATAAATAGTGAAACTGTGAAATTATTAAAGTTGCTGACTTGTTATCTTTGAGAAAGGAAACAATGAATAGAACAATCTTGAAAATGAATTGGTCATGGGCAAGCCATAGACATTCATTATCAATTTTAAACTTGTTTATGTCAAACAAAAAACATTTATTTGCTTGTAGGGATATTTATTAGTATTATTGAGTTGTAATCAAAACATAATGCAAACAATTATAATTTATTTAATACTATTGTCATTACATTGTCACTACATAAACAATTCAAATATAGCTAGGTCTTTATTAAACTTGTTTGAGGAAAAATAATAATTTTATGATAACACAAGACATGTTATTCAGACTTACTGTATTTTTCTGTAGATGTTTACCAAGCACAATATCATGATAAACACATCCAAATTACCTAAAAAAAGAAATTCAATCTTATCTCAAAACTTTAAAACGTTTGTATGAGAAGTACAGTGTGTTCTTAAAAGCTAGTCTCCTGTCAATGCAATAATGACTGTTTTAGCTTGTCCCGGGGGACTATTTAAAGTGAACAGTATCTAGATAGCTTTTGTTCTAAGAAATACTATAGGTAAAAAAGAAGAAACCTACGAAAGCTCAAGCACAACTCTATACATACATCATATGACCAAAATGAGGTTATACATTTATATAATACAATTACAATATTATAGTTTTTCTCCTGTCGTTATGCTATTTCATTTGGGGTTAGTTCTATATGTTATTATCTTCTATTTATTTCGTTTAGAGGTAATTTCCAAATTCACTTTCTGCACATTAATGTACCAAAAACTTCAACAAATGAGAACAGTGGGCAAATGTGCTCTGTGTTTGATTCAAAAAGCGCTATTTATAGTAAAGCATTTGAATAAATGAATTTTGAATTTGAACTTCTCAATTACCAATACTTCAGCTAAAGTCATTTTGTAATGACTTCTTGTACCCACTTTCTTCTCACTTTCTCTTTACTCCATCTGTCAGCATATTTGGGAATTAATATCCATCACACATCAAGCCAAACTATTGAAGGATACAACAGGGAAATAAGACCACACCCATAATATGTCCCTTGCATATGTAACCATGTCCCACTGCAGGACAAAGGCCACTCTCCCCTCTTTCATATTACCTATCCCTGTCTGCTAATAAGGTCCAACCCTTAAAGCTTTGAATAGGAATCTAGGTCAGCATCACCTCTTTTTCGGTCTGTTACAATCCCATTGGGACTCACTTTACACATTAAAATAAGTTAAGCTACATTCTTTGGTCTTGTGGTCGCAACATTGACTGTTGAACATGAGCTGCTTCAAAGAGGTTCCATTCCAAGGATGGGCAGTGTTATAGAGATTTATTAAAAAAATTCAATAGCTGCCTGGAGTTTAGAATTGTCCTCAATAGATGGCAATAGACTCTATAGACTTGTTTCCTACTACTTAATAACGGCATCAGCAAAATGTTGATGTACAGTGTGTACAGTAGAATACCTGTGCTTTAACTCTTCAGGAAATTCAGGCATGATGCTAAATAACCATAAATCTGATCCATAAAATAACCTTGACATGTTTGGTTGTACAGTCTTATTTTCTCAATGTCAAGATGTTATGCATGCTCCAAATGTATAAGTAATATGGGTTTTTCCTGTACACATTTAACATCTGTAGCTGGAGCATGAAATATGTGCATATTAAAAAAAAAATACATGACTTATATTTATTCTGAAGCCTACTATTACTATTCTTCTGGAAATTTCCATATAAGAAATGACGAAACTAGGGATTAAAGGGTCTTTCTGTATTACCAATATTTATATTTCACACTTATTCACTATATCTCACCATATATTACCCATCTGTTGAGGAGGAAGAGGAATGGAAGGAGTATGAGGAACCGGTGAAGGACTACACCGGGCTCAAGATCCAGGTGCTGCAGGGCGGCAACGGAGCGCCCGAGTCCGGACGGGACTCCGCGTCCGAGGACATGGCGCCTGAAGGCGGAAAGGTCAAAGGACCTTGGAATAAGCCGGTATGTATCAAGTTCTTCAATCGTGATTTTAAAATCAAGTGTGACCACTTAATTATGTCTATAATATTATGTATAATAATAATTGACTTGCATTATGTAAAGTTATCTAGTAAGGTGTGTGGTTCACATTGCCAGTAATAATAAAAACTTTTTCCATGTTCATATGAGCTCTCTCAAGTCAGAAAGTCTCTGAGTATGAATTCCGCCTCTGGCTTTTTAAATTTACGCGTTATTAATTGGTTCTATTTTCTGTTGTAGCATCAGCCGGAAACCGAAGCGCCTCCGCCGCCGCCGGTGGAAGAGCCGAAGCCGCGTGAAAGTAAGCCGGCGACTTACGTGCCGCCGTCATCTCGTCAGCGGCCCGTAGAGAACGTGCGCAGGAGTACGGTAAGGGTTCGAGTTGAAAATTCTTTAATGAGATTATTTCCACATTGATGAAATGAACGAGTGATTGGGCGCGTAGACCCTACGGCCTCTATTTGTAATGATGTTGTATACTATACGTACCTCATGTGTACATAGAGTATATATTACGTAAAGGAAAAACAATATTTAATATTAAATTTTCTTTAAAATCATGGGTGATCAAATTACTCTATATGACACGGTTTGGACAGTATTTGAGCGAACCATTGCTGCGATAGTCTTGTGACGTTGGTTGGATGCCCAAACTCTCGCTCCAGCCCAAAGGGCGAATGTGTCACCTACCACTTGCCCTGCATGATAGATTTTACGACCTTTGTGATTTGTCGGAATACAAAGTCACTGAACATTACGCATTACTAAGAATTTTTAATTAACCATTTTAATTCCAATTTACAGAAGCATGCGCCAGACATCCACAACGACGATTACTTCCCGGTATTGGGCGCGAGCGCCAAGCGGGGAGGGGGCGGCTGGAGTACCGCAGGCTCAGGAGCCGCGGCCAGAGAGCCCACTGCCCAGAGACAGCCACTCGCGCTGGGCAACCGGTTCACCTCGCTGCAGGACGATAGCTAGCCAGGTATTACCATCAAATATCAAAACAAGAGAGTGCACTGCCCTGAGACACCTATTTGTGCTGAGCACTTTGCTGGAGCATGACAGGTAGCAAAAGATCTGGATTCATCCAAGCCCGGGGGGTCATGACCCCAATGATCCTGGATCCGCCCTTGGATTCATCAAGAGTTTCATATAAAACTCTACAAGCCAAAGATTATAATGTGTCCATATAATGCTTGATAAAAGGCTGCAGCTGCCACTTAAATTATAAAATAATGCTTTAGTCACTCAAAGGGGGCACTGTATATATTACTATTGTGTGGTACAGTCAGTAACATAAATAGATAAAGCTCCTGTTTTTTTTTTTTAAATTAATTAATAAATGTTCAGCTACTATTGTCGCTGATTGTCCATCGAGGATCTACAATATTGGTTCATTATTATAAAACAAGTCTTTTTTTCTTATCTTAGTCATAATATTCTTTATAACTGTCTCTATAACAGCTTTTGTTTTGTTATCAGGTAACAATGCCACATCGTGATACGCTGCAGTAAAGTGAAGTGTCAATATGGACTTGTAAGCGAAGCCTGGCGCATAGCATATACAATATATTACCTACAACACACACTCATGCAACACAGAACAACGTGCATTTCCTATGTCAGCCCCATACAATACCCTCCAATATGGCGGCGGTCAGACAGTTGCTATACGAAAACAGACTGTTCCAAATTTGAATTTCTTATTATTTCTTCAGTGCTGTTATTAGTTAAGCCAGTAATATTAATTAGTCGATTTTATTTGTAATCGATACCTCATTTCGACGACGACGTCCGTTTCGTATGAATTGTAGACAATAAATAATCGCCTAAAGTGCTTTCGGAACGCATTTTAATGTTTAGAAAACACTAACTCTAGGAATATTTTTTTACAATACATAATTATGGCAACTGTCTTAAAAAAAGTGTAAAAGCAAGAAATGAATGTGCGATTTGTTATTTTTTATGTTTATATTGATAAATAAATAATAAAAAAATGTGTTTCGTATGCGTGGAAATGGACATTTAGGGAAAAAAATTGGTGGAATTATTTATAATATACAAAACCGATGATTTAAAGTGTTGATAATCAGTTAAACCAAGCGTGGATATAGATTTTTATATTTACGAAACAAAATTGTTATAAAAATGAGTAACATTTGGAAAGTAAACAGAGTAAAGAGTTCCGGATTAATGACGTTGTACATTTTGTTTTGATATTGCAATTATAAATTCTGTAACGGCAAATCATTGGAAATATCTTGTACCATAGAAATAAATTATGTATTTAAAACTAATGTCTCTTTTATTTTGTTTGGCGTTTCGCGTAAAATAGCGTATTTTTTAGATATAAACTGAATAAAAACTGTGACTGTGTTTATTTGTGATCAATCCTACCAAGTGAGTTATATTCATAATAATTCGGGTAATTTCGAGTTTTAAAATAGGTTGGCCAGTTATCACGAAACCAAGAACCCGGTTTGTAATACAAATGAAGCATTTTGAATAGGTAGCCTATCTTTACCTTTTCAAAATGCACAATAAACAACAATATAAAATAAAATATATTAAACTAACACGTGGACGTCTTCTGGCTGATGATGATGATGATGATGAAACTAGCACATATAAAAAAGGGACAAATAATCTCGTATGCCTACATTTCTACTAGCTAGCTACTAATATAGTAATCTGTGATTTCTACCTACTGTCGGAATTCATTATTAACTGAGAAGGACGAATGGTGTCATCTGATTTTTAAAATGCGTACTACAATTTTGATCTAACAGCGCCACCCAACATCAATTGAATAGTGAGGCAAACATGTACTAACGTGAGGTATAAAATAGTTCAATAGTACAACACAGATGGCGTTATAATCAACTGATCGGGAATTCACTTGTATTTTGCAAAATTATTAATTATATTCTGAGTACTATCTGTACTTTTTCTTTTGATAAAAATATGTTATTCAAGCAGTACTAATAAATGCTAGTATTGTGCGTAATTTATGATTATTTTAGCAACTATTTACATTATTTCTAACTCGCGCTATCAATATTTTCAACGTTTGTAATATAGATATAATATTTGGAGAACTACCGTTGTACTTGCTTCGGCAGTACATATACTAAAATTGGAACGATACAGAGAAGATTAGCATGGCCCCTGCGCAAGGATGACACGCAAAATCGTGAAGCGTTCCACATTTTTTGAAGACTTTGGATTCGGTTTTGTACTTTATAGCAGTGTACTGTGCAACTATTTAACTCTCTTGGTATGTAATAAAAATACCTATTGAATTTATTGATGGCTATTATCGAACTCTAGTAGCTGTTTGTTTTATTTAGATTAGTTTTTTTATTCTTACATTTTTTATGGGCCTAAATTACTACTGAAAACAGCGAATATTCTGAATATTCACTCTTTTCAGTAGTAATTCAATAAAATCAATGGTTTGAAAGCATTTGTTAAATTAAGTTCAAGTGTTTAAAAGTCGATTTATTCCAGTACTTATATCACTACATATTATAAAACGAAGTCCCCCGCCGCGCCTATCTGTCTGTTCGCGATAAATTCAAAAACTACTGAACGGATTTTCATGCGATTTTCACCAATAGACAGAGTGGTACATGGGGAAGGTTTAGGTGTATAATTCGTTAGGGTTTTGTGTAAATTGGCTGAAATATGAGGATGATAGTTGAAGATGTCGGAAAAAATCATGCCGACTGGGAGGTTTACTGGCGTGCGCCGAGTAAATGCTCGACGTAACAGGCCGATACGACACTTCAAAAGTAAAAAAAATAAGGTGTATAATGCTCTCGTGCGAAACCGGGGCGGGTCGCTAGTATTATTATATTTAGAGACACTTGTAATACTTACTTAATTATGTTATTACCGAGAATCAAATGATTGAAATAATGTTCAAAAACTTTAGTTACTTCTACACAATATGTATATATTTTTAGAACTATGTAATGTTATATAGAATTGTACTGAATGTCGATTGTACTGATGCATAACGGAGTAAAATTGTAACAAGTTTGACATTTAAATTGCGTAAAATATGAAACGTTATGATAGCTAGCGATTAAAATCAAGAGGTATAGGAATTTTAATTAGTATGATGGGTAAATTTGAGTATAAATTATCTATATATATTATAGATCTCTAGTGAATGTAACCGCCTGCGCCATGAGCTGTTAGCAGGACGTAGGCTAATGCAAAGTCGCCATTTTTGTAGAATTACCGACATTATAAGTGATTAAAATAAAAACCAAGAGGGTAGGTGAAGAAACGCCTGCTTCACAAAGATGACGGTCCGCCACGCTACTGCAACCTCAGTCTGCCTGTGATCACTGCTGGAGAAGTTTCGAACGAACATGGTTATGTCAAATAATATGGATATTACCTCGGTAGTGGTTACTGTTTCTGTGCAGTGATGTTGCATTTCTGTGTGTGTAGAGTGCATCAATTCCATTTATGTCTATCATACCAAGGATTATATATGTGAGTTCATGATGATGTCGTTCGGCTGCGTCGCATTCTCAAATGTATGGGTACGTAGTATTAACTATTATCGATACTGTGTCGAAGATTTGTTCATGTGGCAAAGTAATTGATCATAGACAAAAAAAATACATGATCAAAACCATAGATCAAATCTTTATTTACCATCGATGATATTTACAATTGTTACACCTACATAAATCATACAACAAAAGCCTTAAATACTAAAATTCTCCTCTAATCTTCTCAAATGATCCACGCTAGACTCTTGCGGTGGACTGCTATGACTTAAAATATTATTTTTATATACATCCATACTCCTTTGCGCCATATTATTATAAACCTCTCTTGGCACAATACGATTTTGGGCGGGAATTTTGACATTTGAATTTCCCGCCAAACTCAAACCTCTATCCATGAAAACTCTTTCGTTCGGATACACAGTAGGGTTTAAAAAAGGCATGTCTGGTTTAGGTAAATTCCGGAACATGTTGGTTCTATCAATTATTTGGTTGTTTGCGCTCATGTTATGAAGTGATTTCATCCATTGCTGTTGTTGGGTAGGCGGAACTCTGTTGGGGTAGTTAAAGATCCAAAGGCGATCGCCGACGAACATGGGCCGTGGGCTGACGATGCCGAGGCTGCTGTAATACTGCTGTGCAAGTAGCTCTATGTCGTTTGTATATTTTCGTTTCCATTTCGTTCGACGGTTTTGGAACCATATTTTTATCTGAAATAAAGGAAATTATTGGGTGTAAGTTCTCAGTAACAGCATAGATGTATTATGCACTTAATTTGTTTTTTTTTTTATTAGCCATTCTTTACCCAAAGCATTTAATTACGCATTGATACCTAATTGTTGTTGAGACTGATGCGTTCACAAAAAAGAAAATTTTGATCGAAAGGGCAGTTGAAATTTCGTCCTGACGAGAGTTCGTCTTCGCTCACTTTGTAAATTTTTGCAACATAAAATATTGTCAGCTCACCTGTGTCTCAGTAAGTCTGAGTTGTCTCGCGAGTCTGCCTCTCGCAGCCACCGACAGGTAGCGATTCTTCTCAAACTCGGCCTCTAAGCTCTTGATCTGCTGAGCGCTGAAAGCAGTGCGCGCGCGCTTGCCCCGAGAGGAGCATGATCCTGTGAAAAGATAAGATAATTCTTAGTCTATAATATTAGTATATTATATTTCTTAGCAGTATTATATAAAATAGGCTATGCCTTTTTCAGTTATACAGAGGTATGGCGCATCTATATTTCACCGATTCCGTTGTTGTGTCCTGTTGGTAGATATGTATTAGGGGTCGCCCACTATGCGCCCAATGTGCCCGATAGATATCAATTTGGGCACAACCACAACTCCGGCCTTGCCGGCTAAAAACTCAAAAACACCGCCTAGATCCTGGAGTTGGACCCAGGACCACCCTCAGTCATGCTGTTTTTTATCAAGTTGGCCTCACAGAAAATTAATTATTGTGGGTAAGCTATAGGTGGCCCAACGACGTCGTGTGCATCCGATTAGTTCATGACTTGTGTAGGCGACTAGCATAAAAATATTCTAGATATAGATGTATACATCGTGAAGAAACGACATATAGCCTTTACAAAACCGCGGAAGAGCACTTTATAATTACCGCGTATCTGCGTTTAGCCCAGAAGAAGAAAATCTTCAATTTTTAATTATTTCTCTAAGAGCCTCGTTTTCAATGTGCTTGGTTCGTCACTCACGAAACTTTTAACGTTCTAAATGAAAGAAGAGTGACATCTACGAATTGTAATCATTAAACGTTGATTAATTACGATTGTTCTGTTTCAAGCCAAACGTCCGTCGGGCACTTTTGGCAAGAGATATGCTTGTTGTCTGATCTACGCTCTGTACACTAATTTCGTCATTTAAACTCTCGACAAGAGCCTTATTCCCTATGACAATAATGAGTCTTGTCGCGGTTTAACCACACATTGTAACAAGATACGAGTTAAATAGACATACATAATAATGATTAGATTAGATTAATATCAGTCGAGTATATTTGACATTAATTTTATAATTACTTTGGTAAACTAACGCTGGTACACTTAATTTATTACGGAAGTCATTTCGAACGGACATAGAAATCGTAGCAGATACGACTCGTCGTCACCTTATAGTTATTTTCAATAAACACCTCCTCGCTTTGAGTAATTAGTGGTAATATATCAACATGTCAAGCCAGCGACGCGACGCCATCTTGAATCGAGCACCACACTGGATATCCGAACGCGCTAATGAGCGCCAAAATAAATGTTTTTTTTTTTACTTTTATTGGTATTTTGTAACTACATAAACAGCGTAAGCGAAATTCTAAGTCTATGACATAAACTGCATAGCCCCAATTAAGTTGTAAGTATGTATATCATCTATATTATTTGTGTTCGCGTGATCCATCCTCGGCAGCAACATCATTTACCATCAGGTGAACTGGTGCCAAACGGAAACAAATTTTATTAAAAACCTTCCTCATTCTAATCTTGAGGCAACAGATTTGTCTTTACTACATCATCCAATTTACCAAAGAAATGTGAAGTAAATCAAATAAATCGTAGAAATAACGACTCGGATATTATCAGTTATGACAAAATATATCAGAAACGTCCGCATTCGACCTCCAAAATGAAAATATTAGTTCGATTAATCTAAAATCAAATTTTTCTCGGAACTACTTGAGAAAATTAAAATATTTAACATATCTAGGTACGTACCTATATTTCAAAAACAAGATGTCTATCAAAAGAGGTAGGTACTAGGTATATTCATATTTATATTATTTATTTGCGTTCCACAATGTAGATACAATGTAGATAGGTGCAATAGGCTTAGAGCTAGCCACAATCATAGACCCTGTAGGGCACACCAAAAAGTACTGTATGATGGATACTAAGTAAATGTTATTCTTGGTCTAAGGAACTATCTGAGGCCCTAGTGGAGTGGAGTAGAGTGCCTCTGTAGATTCTGTAGTAGAAACACACGGGTTTAATGGCTGATGATTGCTTGAAAAAAAGGGGACTTGGGAACACTTGACGTGATTTTATTTTCGATTATGTTCTTTCTTCATGCTACTAAATTTTGGCAACTTTTAGGTTTAGTTGTAGTTCTGTAGCAACTTAGTTATTTATTTATTTATGTACACACCAGAAAAACACGATATAAATGTCAAAATGAAACATGAGCACAAAGGAACTACTTATTTCTTAGGAAAATTAATGCTCTTTTCCTGCAAAAAGTGGCTACTGTGCTTAGTCTTTCAGTCTTAAGACTTAGGTCTGGAAATGTCAAAAGTGGGGAGAATATTTCCGAATGCATGACCTTTTGAAAGCGTGCCCGCTCAATCGTGAGCCTTATACTTATGAGGGATCTGCATGTCCGCATATCCACACTATTATAAATGCGAAAGTAACTGTCTGTCTGATTGTTACCTCATCACAACTAAACCACTGATCCGATCGTTATGAAATTTTACAGAGAGGTAGCTTGTGACTAGGAGAAGGACATAGGCTTACTTTTACTATTACAGCAAAACAATAATTAGATAATTAATAGAAAATATACGCAGACAAAGTCGCGGGCAACGGCTACTTCTGAATAAAAACGAATTTAAACGTGGCCTAATAATTACGTAGAAACGATAGAAAAGAACAATGATTTAAGAACACAAAAACAATTACTATCAAACCATGGATAATAGTATTAACTATTATACAATAAAATAAATGTTTATATAATCCTTTGTTTACTAATTAGATGTGTCTGAACGCATCCAAACGTCTAACATCAAACAATTCTAACACAAAACAGTGTCCCAGACGTAATACATCAAATCGCCCGCAATAATGTAGAAAGTAAATTAATTAGCGTCTAAAATAATCCTAATGCCGTCCAAAACGACCGACGTAACACGCTTGCAAACCACTCCGACAGCGGTAAGGCAATTAATGTCAATTTATCCTCGCATGTCAACGCTTCACGTCTTTGTTTCCCGCTATTGTGAACTTCGCTGTTTTTATTTACTAACACTTTATTTCATTAACACTTCTAATTCAGCGTATTAAAGACCATTTTCAAATAACATTTACCCGTCACATAGTAAAAATAAAGATGTTGGTTCTCTATGACGTTCGGCCCGTTCGGATACACACCCATCCGTTGTCTGGTAATAGAATTTTACAGCTTTTTAATGAGCTCCGGCCACTTACTAAATTTCAGTTGTGAGACGTTTCTTTTCATGTTTATTTCCTTTTTTTCTAACGGGTGAATAATTACAGGGGAGAAAGATTTAGCTAACGAGAGCCGGGACGTGCGGAGATTTATCTTTTCGTAACAAATTTAGAAAATGAGACATCACAGCGCGTTTAACGGGTGTATAAGTGTAGGGTTGTCAGTTTGTTAAATATATTTGTCGTTTTATAGACATCATGATATATTGCTGTCTTGGAGTTCATTTGTTCTCTCATATTTTAACAGAAAAGTACTTGAGGAAAAATGTGTGAATATAAAAATAAGTAGAAATTGGTTTGAATAACTGAAACTGACTTTAAATTATGACCAATAACTGATGACATAATAAAAAAAACTAGCCATGACGATCTAGCAAAAATGGCGGTTCTACCACATCGGCCACCTGAAAATTAAAATACTACAGTGGTGGCGTCCTTATCTCCACATGTGTGGGTAATTTTAAATCGTTCCGTTTGTATGTGTGAGCGGAACGCGGGAAACCAATTCAAACGGCTAATTCGAGCCGCAATTGCTCGAACAAAAATGTCCGGAGGCGCTTTATAGTTGGCAGATCGTAAATAAATTAGCGTTTTATGATGTTTTTTTCGCGTAAAACTCGTTACAACGAGTTATTGGCAATTGTCACTGAAAAAATACTGTGTATTTTTTTTAATGATGTTTTACTATAAAATGCGATTTATGATTTTACATTTTATATCGTGATATTATCTGTGCAGTGTGATAAAGATAATTTAAAAATATAAAGTAAAAAATTTGTGATCCGGGTTTCTAGTCGTTGGTTGTCGGTTCGATTGCCGATCATATAGGCCGTACATATGCACCAATAGGTTAAATTTATGAGCCATGATATAAACAGTACCTACCTGTGGTACCTACGTATTATTTATGATGCCTGCATGAAAATAATATCTAAACACATAAGGTTCGGATCAGGGCTGCTCAGAGTGCACCGGAAGTTTCACCTGGTTTATATAATTAAGTTCAAACAAAAGTATTAATCTTGATCAGCCACATTTTTTCATCTAAAGTTTTTGTTTATTTACTTTAGAATCTCATCTTTCTCTGACAAGTCGGAAAATCCGAAAACACAACTACTTACTAACTACAAAAGTCGTTGATCTTTTTTATTGCCTTTTTTAAACTATTTTTTTTTTGTAAAACTGTTCGTTTACCAGAAACCCTAGTGTTAGCCATCACGATTTTACACATTGACGGCAGTCTGCAGTTTGGATTTTTCCGAGCTCTTCACCATATTGGACCGCGGAACAAGAGAACACGCGAGAAAAAACGTTTTCGTACAGAATTTCACAAAAAATAACATTATTGGACCTCAAATACCTTGCTCCTAGGACACGATAAACATTAGTAGAGACAAAGTGGCTCATCTTCGACGACCACACACATGAAAGTACTTAACTATATATATTATGTCATGTTTTAAAACAGAGAAAATCATTAATCAAGTTTTCGAGTTTACAGCATTGATGAAAAACGGACTGTGTCAGCAAATTGTCAATTCATGCGTGTAGCAGTCAACTGTGAGAAACGAAGCGATCTTATGATGGTAAACGACGTACAAGAAACCTGTCACTTTATGTAGTTTTAGATAAGTGTCAAAAATATTTTAACAGTGAATTAAAAAATCCCTACTTACTTTTTTCTTTAGAAATCATTGAGAATTTCCTTCACGGCACGTCAAGAGAATATAAATGAAAACCAAAGGAATTCTGTCGAGACTGAAACATCCTACATGATAAAATAATCCTACTATCCTACTTCTTATCCTATCCTACTAATATTATAAATGTGAAAGTTTGTGAGGATGGATGGATGGATCTTTGTTACTCTTTCACGCCAGAACGGCTGAACGGATCTGGATGAAATTTGGCAATGAGATAGGTTATAGTCTGGAATAGCACATAGGCTACTTTTTTCCCGGAAAAATGTACGGGTTTGTAAATCACGCGGGGAAGCCGCTGGCGGAAGCTAGTTATTATATATCCTGTGTAATTTCATATTTTATTTTTATTTTGCTAAAAGTATAATAATGGTACAGCCCTAGAAAAGATTTTCGTAATTAAATGTAGATGAAAATAAGTAATAATTTGATACTCATCATCTTCAAATGATTAATCCCATGTTCGTCTGAATTTTTATTTCACTTCTAAGTGGAGGTTTCATTAATCATTGAAATGCTGAAGATATCCGAACCAACAGATTAATTGGCGCCAAAAATATACGAAGCGCGGGAGCGTGGCGTGGAGTCAAATGGCGCGGGAAGGCGTCAATTGCTTCACTTTTTATCTTTTTTCATTAATTATGTTGCTTCAAATTACAAGCTCGCCTTTCTGTGATTTATTTGTTTGTTTCAAATAGGTATGTATTTTGAAATTGTATATTTCTCATTTATTTTGTCGGCGGAAGGAATGATTATGGCTGTCACCGTTTTCAAGAATTTCAAGTTACATATTTTGTATTGCTGTATATTCGTATGAAAATAAAAATAACGTCTCTTGTGATGTCTAGACATATAATATAGACATCGATGCGGATAAAGGCTTTATAGGTTTGTAGTTGTCACAGATGCGAAAGAGCAAAGTTGTACAATTACACCTTATTCGTGTCGTATCATGTAAAAAACGGTCTCTCCTGGGCTGACTGCGGCAACCAGAACGCTACGTAAGAGGTCGATCTATACTTAAGTATATTTTGGATTTAAAAAAACTAGCATAGGTACTGGCATAAAATGTTCGAGTACAGCCTCACGAGTCGCGCTAGGCTTATAAATCCAGTTGGCATATGCCGCCGCGCCGTCGGTCACACGCCGTAAAATAATAATACCTATTATTATTACATACATACAAATTTCTATTCATGTCTATATCTTACTTTTAACCGTCATCGTTGTCTATTTTATCCGAGTACGGCGAAACAAAAAGGAAGGTTATGATTTTGGCCAGTATGTATGTATGTTCATCTGTTCCCTCATTACTTCTAAACTACTTATTATAATTTGACAAATGAGGGATCGTTGGAAGCGTCTTGATCGTCTACTGGTTATAGGCTATGTCACGTCACATTAAATTGAATATGGCGCCCTCTAGAGGATATAAAGTCATGAACTAAAAAAAGACGTGGTCCTATGCCATTTTCCCCTAAAGCTTATGATCGCTTACTACTGTTAGAATGTATTGTTTTGTTAGGGTAGGTGGCATACGACCACGACTATCCTCTGAAAATCACTATGAATATGTATTAAATACATTAAAATATTTTACGTGTAAGTTGTTTATTTAATAGACGATAAATATTGAATAGTTTGCACATAACAATTTCAGATGAGAATATTTTCTTATTTCATACTTTTTAGATCGTGATTTTTCAGTAGTCGGGTTTTAGTTTTTTAATAATCTGACTCTATTTGCCACCTTCCATAATGTGTTAACTTTCCATGGAGACGATAGGGCAAGAAACTACATGGTGCCAATATATATCTAGTGATCACGATTTTCTTCGTAGCGTTTGATAAGGAGGCCCGTGTTAATGTTTAATGTTAAACGCCCGCCGCCATAGCCTCCTGAGGCCCGCTGTTCTCAGTCAATAACATAATTAAGTGATTAAAGCCCAAGTGTAAATAACGAATAGAAGCTCTAGTGACCCAGTGTTCTCACGTGAGAACACTTTACGTTTTTCCTGGCGTTGCCTGAAAGTTCGTTAGATCGACGCTTTTTTTTTGCTTTTGATTGAGTGCAACCAATTGGAGTTAATACTAATTTAAGCCTATGTTGTATTATGTACTCATGAGAGCACGCTGGGCAATTATTTGAAACTGTCTAAATTTAGCTTGAACTTCAAGAGGATAGCAGTGAATGTTTAACGCCGACGATGGGACTAGATATGCTAAGCCTTCGGCTATAAGTAATTCGGATGTTTCCTATACAGGGTGACTTTTTCAACGCTAGACAAACTTATTGAAGTGGGACACATTATTTGGTTCATATTCAAAATAATGTGCTAAAAGGTATTTGATATTTTCTTCTGAAAATGCAATCCTTATCCTTACGTGGCCTCGCCCTTTTCAGTTTGGGTCATTGCGTGTTCTGACCGTTGTATGACATTTTGTATGCGTTGAAACTTGGCACAAACTTGCTAACTATGTTGATATGATATCAAGCTGAAAGATGTCCTGTGTTCAGAATTAACCCGTTATTTTATAATATGTGAAGTTTTTTCCTAAAACCAGGTCGAATGATAGCCCAGCCTTGATTGATATAATTTCTCGATAAGATTGCCCTTCTTTAGTGTGTACTAAAGAAAGTGTGTACCTAGAAAGACTCTGGATGTCAGGTGTCATGGCCGTTAATTATTAATTGTACTCAATATAGGAAATCTTCTTGTGATAGAATTTGAAGTTCAATTTCTTTACAAGCTTTTATTTAACTTGCAATGGTTGTTTATATGTATGTTCGGCTCAAATCTTGCGACTGAATTTTAAAGCAGTTATGCTCAACCGATTGAGATGAAATTTTGCATACACGTTTAGTTGGGATTACTTTATCTACACAAGTAAATCTCGAGATTCTCTCTCTTTTTTGAGAATTTAAATAAAAGCTTGTTTTCTGAAAATGTGCTTTTACTATTAATTCCATTCGACTTCGATTATTTATATATATTTGACGTTCGACATGTAAAAAATAAATAAGCTCTACATGTATTTTATTAATGACTTCGCTTCATACATTATCCTTTTCTGTAGATCTATTCCTCTGCGCCCGGTATAACTAATTCTACTTGAAAGCTACTTAGTTTCTCAAAATACGCCAATTCTCATTTTTCACGGGAGGTCTAAATTTTACTCAACCTAGATTGTCGTTACCGTTTAGCTAAATATACCTATATGAACAAGTTGTGCGTGCTCATTTGAGATAATTCTCTAAGAAAACTTATACTAGACCCCAAGCTAATTTGTCAGGTAGCACTGCTAGTAAGAGATAGCCAACGATACACGTTTATGAGTCAATTATCTTAAATTTTTACCCCTTTCTATGTTAAATGTATTGAGGACTATCTGTTGCCCACGTCTTTGTCTGCGTGTATTTTGTATTAATTTTCTAATTAATGTTTTCATTATGTTATAAGTCTGTGTCCTTCCCCAGATCCCAGGGTACCTCTATGTAAAATTTCATAACGATCGATTCAGTGTTTGTTACTTCATCATAAACGTCATGATGAAGTAACAAACAGACAGACAAAGTTACTTTCGCATTTATGATAGTGTGGATATTTCTTACCTATGTACGTATCAAAAAGAAACCAAGAGAAGAGAACCTGCGTATTTAGGATCCCCAAAAGCAACAGAAATATCAACAGAAAGTAGTTCTGTAAAAGAATTTTGGCTATTTGATTTTTTTCTATTATTCCTCGGCGCGAAATTATGTTGATTTATTTAAATTTGCGAACATTTTTATCATATTATTTTCAAATGCTGTCTAATAATTTTCTGATAAGTTTTCAGTACGATAAAATTGTCATGAAACTTCATTGAGAATACGATTAGCTTGATTTACCTGGACATATTTTTTTTAATCACATTATTTTTGTATTGAGCTCATTTCAAAATCTACGTACGGTACGCGTTTTTTTTTTATAGTAGGTACGGCGATGATTGGTATACATTTTTAATTACTCTAGGAAAGTTCATTTGTTTAACCACTTGCCAAAACTCGAAAAACTATAATGTAGGTATTCTTAATCTTGCGCGTACGCAAATCTGCTGGTCATGTCTATGAGGTACTACGTGTCACGGGAAAAAAGAGTGCCAAAGGTGATAAACAATTAAACTTGTAACATAAACTTAATCAAAGGATGGATTCACAATTTCACATCGACAAAAGATAGCTTAACTTGGCTAAGAACATATTGTGAGGACAAAACGGATACGGAAACAAGAACGGTTTTTTTTTTATTACTATATGGGCCTGCTCTTGACCTCGATCACGCCTGATGAAAAGCGATTGATGAGGTCTATGATGGATCGAGCGTGCCCAGAAAATGCCTATTAACTCTATTTTTGAAGGTAGACGGGTTGAATGTGGAAGGGAACACAGACGTAGGCAGAGAGTTCCACACCTATTACAAGCATACTGCGATAAGACCGCCCTTTGTACATATCTTTTAATACGTAACCTATGAGAAGATTTACTCTAAGATGAAATATATATATCTACTAACTCCTTCTTAAATGTCTCGAATCTTTGCGATGCCAATTTTTCATACACACAGCAAGTATTTATTTTAGGTTTATATTTCAACTCTTTCACCGAATCAGCTTAGTTTAATTCATTAGAGTAATTTAATAAAATGATCTTTGATATAAAAAATATAATTATTATGTATTACCTGATTGTGTATAATCAGTAGATTTAATATCAAGAAACTCCTGCGCATCGCCGACGGTCGAACTTTCAACGTCGACATTTTCAGAACTGTTACTGGCTCTGTCATCCTCGTCGTCGTCCGAATCAATATTATCAGTCACATCACCAATAAAATTATTTTTTAAACCACAATTCACACCACTAGTAGACGCCTTAGCATCATTTGTAAAATCATTACAATTTTGTTTTTCAAATTTATCAGCCAATAAATTCTCAATAGAAAACGGTAATTTTGTTTCATTTTTTTCAGTTTTTATTTCGTCAACGTCCATTGTGGATTCTGAAGGTTCCATTTTGAATTTTCTCAATTTATTTGATTTAAACAACGTGTGCACTGTAGAAGCTTGAGGGACATTTTGAATCACATTTTAAGCACCGAACTATTTAATGTGGAGTAACTCACACAGGGCTATAATTTAAACTAATAAGAAAGTTTCACGATGCGTTTTTGTCAATTCGTTCGCTGAAACGTCTGAGGACGGAATGTTAACTACCTCTTTTGAAAAACATAATCGCGTCTCAACATATTTTAGCTTCCACCTCCCTTATTTCAACAGCAATAAGGTTGGGAATTGTTTAATTATCAAATTAGTTATATCTGGCAGTGGTGCGACTGATCCGAATGAAGATTGAGAGTCTTTACTAATGGGCGTCTTTCTGGATGACAGTGTTTCAAACGAAAATACAACCAAATATCAACTTTGTGTTAAACTAACAGAGTTGATAATTAAATGTGGGTAGTTAAACGATGCAAATAGCTCATGAAGAGCCACAAAGTTATAATTAGAGTTGGACCAATCACCGCCAAGGGGCGTGGCGGGAGTCGCATGCGCAACGTTTGCGCACTCCTTGTACATCAAACGGAGATTTATTTAAGGAGTCTGCTGATAAATGTGGGCGCTCATTAATTCTGATAATTATTTAGTTAGTATGTTTAATTGGACTAGTCAGATGGTCGCTTATAGAACGGGGAGAATAGTAAATTGATTTATTAAGCTCGCCTCCGTTATGGCTGTCGACTCGGTTTTGATTATGTTTTCTTAATTTTCTAGTTAATTGTTTTTGAGTTTTGGGTTCATTAATTTATCTCTTAGTTAATATTCCCTTAAATGCTAAGAGAAGATGCATGAAGAAGATAATTTGTGTTCGGAAAGTTAAGATGCAGTTTTCGACAGTTTATTTGAATTATGTATTGAAACACAAAAAATAAAATTATGTCAAACATTTTTAAGATAGCGTCAAATTTCGTATCTACTGTTTTCAGTGGCTCAGGCTTTTTCTTAATACCCCCGGTGTTAGGAAAAAGCCTTTACGGGTGACGAACCCTCAGATCGTCTGGCGCACCCTGGGCAGTCAGCCTAAATACCACCTAGATACATTGCTGACTGGATAATTTTTCCACTACGGCATGAGCGATTCCCATGTAATAGCTTGTGCCGACACGACAAAGGAAAAGAATAAGTGGTTTAACAAAATATGATGAACTTTGAAGATATCTAGAATTCGTTTTAAAGTGATACAATAATTTAAGTAGTACAAATACGAGAAAGATATAAAACACTAGTTTCCGCCCGCGGCTTTGCCCGCATTGATTGCGAACTTTTGGGTCACACGTAGCGCCATCTAGCGTCCTAAAGCAATTGGGACCGTCGAAAGTTATTGTTCTTTCCCTCGGGAACAGTACTTATTTTCTAGATGTACCCCATGTTCTTTTCATGAAATGAAATCCATACCATTATTTACCATCATCATTACCTTCCAACGAATATGCAAAATTTCATGATGATCGGTTCAGTGGTTTAGGCGTGAAAAGGTAACAAACAAACAAACTTACTTTCACATTTATAATATTCGTTAAGATTAGAAAACATTAGGTCCAATAACGTAGCATATTTTCAGTTATAAGAATCAGTCATCAGAATATTTAGTACTTACTCTACAGCAGCATTTAGATTTGAAACAAACAAAGAAACATCTAAATAATCACTCCATGCAATATTACATACATATTTAATCTATTGCTTTCTAAGTTAGGCTATCCAACAGCCTTTTCTATGTCCTATGGCTCGACTGTTTTTTTTCTGGAGATAAAGTAGACCGGGAACAATAGCAGATGCTCTATTGCTTGTGTGGTGTCACGGCCACGCCATCTTTTCCACCTCTTCAGGTTTTCCTGGCACCTGCCTACACCCATCCTGAGTCTATTGAGGGACTTCATCGGATATATAGCGGGGGAAATTTTTACCCAACATACTTACCACGAAGATGTAGGCATATATTTCAACAATTGTTTGTGACCACCTATAGAGTGTGCAATATGTTCTTACGTGCGTACTAATAAAAAAGTATGTAGGTACCTTAATTTTTTTTATTTTTAAGTATTCTGAGAGTAGGTACCTATTCTCTACGTTTTGTTAAAAATGACACCATGAAAGTATTGAAGTATGAAAATATTGTCTTTACAAAATCAACCTGGTTATGTTATGGATTTATATAATATTATTATATTATGTCGCAAAACAAATATTTAAACCATAATAAAAGCAAAGAATTTATAAAAAAAAGATAGTCCGACGCCCTTTCATAACTCCGACATTATTTTGTCATAATTAGGCAGAATACGCAGGTCGGTGGCGCTTAGTGATTTTTTTTTATTTTTTTCTACCAAATGATGGATGTGCGGTGTTCTCGCTTGGCTTGGAGCTGGATGGTTCCGTAGTTTATTTTATTTTGTTTCTTATAAAATGTATTAAAATGGTACCAAGACGTATGGTAATTATTTACAATAGTTAGGTGGAATATGCTTTCTTTTATTTAGGTATTATTATTATATATTTGTCTTTTATATATTAGTTTAAAGTCTCTATTTCTACCATGAGGATGCAGAGCCTGACTAACCTCACTTTAAACGTGTCGTTTACCAAGAGTATTTATAATAGTCTTTTTATTTTGCTTCTTCTCTTATTATGGTACTCTAGACATGCGCTCAACAGGCATACAGTCAGTTCCTGTAAAAATATTTAATACTTTTTAAGTTGATCGTCATCGTTTAGTTAGCATGTGGAGTAAACACATGCAATGCAATGGATGCAATGCTGATGAAACCATTTAAATGATCAGGTAACTAAAGAATGTTAAGAAATTTCGAACGTTGGATTTTTGCCAATCTCTGTCTTGTGGAAGTGGTAGGAGGCATTGTATTGTCCAAGTATTGGGTATGAAAAAAATAAAACTTATATATATTTTTCATATACAATACATGCACCCATTATTCATCAATTTTCCCATTTCAATACGACACCCTAAACCATGAATTAATTTTCGACAACTCCACACCGTTTCGTTTCCGCATATTTGACCGTGGTATGCTATCCCTACATCTAAATTGCTACAGCATGCGCGGGAGTTGATGGATAGAAAAAAAACTTACAGAAGTTCCACTTGTCGTGTTACAAGCAAAGATAAGGCATCTTAGTTTTTTCTCTTCGAGACCCTTTTTTCCAAATTCCATTTGCCAAAGTCAATGTCAAAGGTTTTTCGTATCGAATGTGTTCGGCGTTCCGCGTTCCGATTGGTCCGTTACGTGCTTTCCACCAATCGAAGAGCTGAATGCGTTTGATTCGTTAAATCGAGTTTGTCAAAACAAACTTACACTAGGACTTCTAGGCTTTTGCAGGTATTTTTAAAAAGTCGAGACTCTACGGTCTACGCAAAGCTTCCTTTGTTTGAAAACGTTTGTTTTTGTGTTTATTATGAGATAGTGTTTTATTTGTAATGGCAGCAAATCGATGTATTTAGTTTCATTATAGAAGCGACTAGTTATGTATTGGTGACTATGTTTATTAGAAATGGGCCTTCTGTACTCATTTGTGTTTTGACGATGCGCGGGAGCTGACTGCGCTTAAATATTTCAATAAACACGTGTAAGGACTACGGATGAGCGTGGTTATCGCTTAATTAGTTTAGTTCTAAAATGTTTAGCGTAATTGGTAAGGATTTTGTTTTTAATTGATTCGGATTCGAGTTTATGGGCTTTAGAAGATCTCATATAAATCTCAGGCCCACTCTTATCTCCATATGTAGACTTCGAGGAGATTCGCAATATCCAATAGAATTGTTACATAACTTGCGAGATAACGTTCCAATTTATTCCATCGTAAATTCATCATTAAATAGCTTTCCCATGGCTGGGCATAGAAGTCTTTCAAAAGGCATCTGCTTCCAGTTCAAGTGCGTGAAATTGTGCTTAGTCTCAGGTTTTTGGGTAACAATTAGGAACCTTATCAGTCGTCGAAATATTGTGGGTTAAGTCATATTTCAAAATAAGCAAGTAAGTTTAATTGTTCGTGAACCAGGACTTGGGATATCTGTAAAACAGCTGGGAAGAAGATTAATAATGAGACGAAACTAACTTATTGCTGGTATTTAGTACTTATAAAATGAACGATGTCGGCCGCATTTCTTGTGTTTACCTCTAGAATTTGACCTCTTCACATCCTGTAACGGTAAAAAACGTAACATACTTCTACTTCAAATTTCTACTTAAATCATTAGAATTTTTGTTTACGGCAACAATAATTAACTTCCTACCAAAAAAAACGAACTGTCAAATATTTATGATGCGGAACTGTGCGGAACCTATAAAGAGAGTTTTTGTTGGGAACGAAGAATTTATGGAATGTCTTAACGGCACACAAAGTATTTAACACAAAAAGACACACGACTTCACACTACAAAATGTGTGCATTCGTAAACCTATAGCTCAGTTCTTAGGAGTATGTACTTATCTATTCTATGCTTCCACCTCTACTATTATATTATCTGTGCTTCCACTTATGGACTAAGATAGAGAATTACTTATGGATTTAAATAATGATTTTCATTTAGTAATGCATAAATACGAAGATATAACATTTCATACCTAACATTCAGTAAATAATTACTTATCTATTGAAGTATTTACATAACTGAAATAGGCCTGCCTAATAACGTAACCGCTCTTAACCACCATAATACCTACTCGTTGTAAATTCCGCAAGGGAAAGTTAATTGATTTTATCAAGACCCTGGGGCTATCAACACTAACCTTTATACAATTTGTATTATAAGGATTAGTTGCTATCGCAGATGGAATGAATATGGAGGCCCAAGATTTTGGAATCATTTTTCTTTTTCTTTTTTTAAAAAAAACGTTGCCCCACACTAGGAATAATTCCTGCATCGTGGGTGCGTTTACAAAAACACATATATTCACATACACAAAGACCCAGACCCGAAACAATTATCTGTAGATCATACAAATATTTGTTCCCTGCGGGAATCGAACCCGCGACACGTAGCTCAGCAGTCGATCTATGCGCCAACCGTGCCGTCAATCGATTCTCAGGTCTTACAAAGTGTGATCAGCCCGGATTTAAGAATATTCTGGCCAATATAGGGTCACATCCGCAAAATGTTGGTGCACAACAGTAGACCGTTGCCTACCCCTTTGAGCATTACTGGCGTAATGTTATTTTCATATGCTGGATATAAAATTATTGGTGAGTTTCACGGTTGGGAAAGCCAGATTTTTTTATAAACCGTTTCCCCACCCTAGAAATAATTCCTGTATTGTATCGTGGGTGCGATTACAAACACAAACATTCACATGCACAAACACCCAGACCCGGAACGACTATCTGTAGATCACACGAATTTTTGTTTCATGACCCACTCAACTACTGCGCCAACAGTGCCGTCCAAATGAAAATTAGTCACAAGACTGATAACCCTTTACAACATGTATGTGTACATACAACATCTTTTAATGAGGAGCATTAATGTGTCAACACTTATGTGTTGCATTGCAATCACCGCGTATTGTCAACAAGTACTCTTGTGACAATTTCGTTGGCACGCGAGATCGATCTTCATTTCATTGATCAATAGTAATTTGGCTGTGAGTATACTGTGTAGATATTTAGCTCAGTTATTTTAAACACCTAATAGTTTGACTGTTGAGAGGTTTGTGAGTCCGATTATCTGTACGGGCAATGGATCTTTGGGTTTTACAGACTTAGCACTCTACGTATATGTATTTAACTACATAAAATATAAGCATATATCTTCCCATTGTTCCTTCTTAGTGTTAAATTTGATCCCAACTTCATTCAAGTACATAAATAGCATCATGCCTGTATTCCCCGAAGGGTCAGAGGTTTACTATTGTACAACCACATTTCACCGATGCCGTTATTGAGATACAGTTCCAAACTCCGTGTTAAACCGACGAGACCCGGGATTCGAACCCAGGACCTCACGTTCAGTCGCGACCACTAGATCAATGGGGCAGTCTCCTGGAGTTAAGGTTTTCGATTTCCGGTTGAGGTAGTGTTATTGAGATTTTCTGATAGGCAATTCTCAGTAGCAGCCAGAACTTGTGCTGAATGGCAGTTAGTTCGTCCCTGTTATAGGGGAGCTAATAACGACATCAGTGAACCTTTAGAGTATAGTTACAGGCCTAATCATCACACTGCCAATGTCAATACAATTGTCTACGCCGCACATGTAAGACAGGGGAGGCAGATGAGGCTCACAGCAAAGGCTTGGAAGCTTATACAAACAAACTGTAGGTGCAATCTGCCTACCCTTTCGTGAATTAGCGGCACGCAACGTTAAATTTATGCCTTGTTGTATGCTTCATAACCATATACTACGCCAGTAATAATGTTTAAGGTGTGTATACTACAAAGCATCTATGATAACATTGTTATGGTGAGTGCTGGCGTTCATGCTTGAATTGTTTGTTGTTACTACGAGATCCGTGATAAGGTCCGGCATTACATTCGTAAATTGGAGATACTTAGTCTGCCAATTGACATTGAAGTGAACCATTGTGTTAAGATAAAACTAGTATTTATTAGTAATCGTTTATAATTTGATTCGAATTTGCTTGATTTTACGTTGAAGTGTACTATAAACGGGATCCCGTCTCACGTTTTATTATAATTCGACTGTATCAGACAAATTTGAGAAGAAAGTATTGTTTGATTATAGTAAATATTTGCGGTAAATATTCCTAATAGCCGGTGCTCCAAAATTACAATAATAAATATGGAAAGTCTACTAGACAAACGGAATTTTTGAAAAAAAAAAAAAACTATTTTTCTGTGCGTGTTAACGTGTCGATAAACCTTGTATTTAAAGTGAAGACAAATGGCTTATTGCAGTGCATGTAGACGATGGAATAACTGCCTGTCTCTTCGTGTTTTTTGTGTAATATTTTGTTTACTATCATTTTACTTGTTGTATATGGATGTGAATGATATTTATGTGCTTAGTGACGTTGATGTAACAGCAATGCCATCTGCTAACACTGTTGAAGATATGGATACAATAGATATAGGTAAGTGAGATTATTTTACTATAAAAAATTGCACGAGTTTGCGTAAATTTTATCACATTCTCATTTTAATCTTGTGTAGTTATGAACACACTATAAAAGTAAATTTTCCCGTCGTTGATTCCGACCGAGACATTAACAAACATAACCATAGCGGCAACACGCTTGAACGGTTAAAGAGAATGCAAATGTCTATTGTTAGGCTTATATTATATTAACTGTACCGTAGGGTTATAGGAGGTGAGAACACGGCCATCTACCGAGCTCAAAAAATATCAATTACCACAGAGTACAGTAAGAATTTATAGAGAAACGAACTTCAACGGACTTCACGTTAATCAGTTAGGTTTTCAAACTTGTTACGAGGCACTGAATTTACACCGACTCGGTACTCAACTCAGGCCACATCGTAGTTAAATGGTGGCCTATACATCAACACTTAATTCACGTTGAAATTGAAAGTGTAATGAACGCATCAAAAAAGAAAGTAACTAAGTATTTTTTCTACTACTATGACGTTTTGTAATATAGTAGTAAAATCTTTCGGACACTGGTTACACCGCTGGTGTCATTGTCATGTCAATTGTCAGTGATTGTCAGTGTTGACTGTTGCACGTCAGTCAGCCGTCATTTGTTTTTTGACGTGTACACACGTTCGAGCGGTGTTTGTTGTGAATTTTAAAAGGAAAAAGTCGTAATTTCTCAATTGTTTAATTGCAAACTGTACGCTTTATCTACAGTAGAAGTGTTGATTACCAGTTTTAATGAAGTTTTCATCGTAAAATCGGTGCGAGAGGCGTGTTAAAGGATTGATCGTGGTGCAATCATTTTGTTTGAACCCAAATATTTTTGATCGGAGTAACATTCGTAATGTTTCTTGTTTACTGTTGCGTCCATCGGATAGCGGGAACACGCGTCATGAGACTATGGACAAGATAAATGATACATGATACATCATTTCTCACATAAACTGTTATAAACTTGATATTCAAGATGCGTGTGAATGTAAGGAAATTAACATTAATTCTCGGTATACTGCTGTTTCTATGGCTTCTGCTATCATATTCCTCTGTAATAGAAGTGCCAAGGTCCGTTACCAGTAAGCATGCCTCCATAGAAATAGAAAATAGGATTATAAAGCTCCAAAAACAGATGGATGACCAGTTGGCAGATAGTAATAAGCTTTTAGATAAAGTTAAGAAGCAGTTGAAGAAGACAGAAGAAGTGAAAGAAGAGATAGGGGAAGAAGAGTCTGATAAAGACATGGATGTCATGCAAAGTAAGTATTTAACCCTTCTTCAGAGAGTAGATACAAAAAGAAATTGTTTGGATGTCTCAGCACCCTTGCATATCTTGATAAATAGGAATTATAGTAAAGTTGATGAAATAAGTTAATTTCCTACTCCTAATCAACAATTTAAAAAGTTACAAGTTTAATTTTGTGGGTTGAGGTATCCTAGGAAAATGCAAAGAGTATATAAAACAATATTTAAAATACCTATGAGGAAAAACATTGTTCTCTTTCGGCAGTCAGGTAAAAACTTAGAAGCTTATTATAAATTTTTACATAAAATATTATATACATATTTTAAATAGAATCTATTAAATTCCAGATACTTAATTGAAAGTACAAAAATAAAATACATTTATTACGAGGAATCTGTTCCAAAAATCTATTGGAAATATATCATATAACAGCACACAAATAAAGCATGCTAAATTAAAATACATTATTTGGTTGACTCAGCTGTTGTAATGATTACATTGTAACATGATATTTGATGCTATTGTCCATGAATACTTTGTCTGCCTCATTAGTCTAGTTATTGCAAGCCTGGCTAATGAGCATGAGGTCCGCGGTTTAATTTTGGGGTTGGCCAAAGTGTTATTGGGTTTTTTGATATGTAAATTGTCAGTAACAACCTGCAATTTGATTATGGCATCTACAAAATCGGTGTACTGTGCAGCTTAAATCTCAGCCTAACAGTTCAGGGAATACAAGCGAACACCGCTTAACCGCACAAACCAATCTGAATGATAAACATTTAATTATGACACACTCAAGTTCAATAAAAAATGTATTATCATTTATAACGAGTCCCACTTGATTTTCGATAGTATTCGTTACATTGGAGACTATGACCTATTAAAGTCAAAAAGTCAGTCTTGTCTAGTCTAAAAAAATTCCCAAATCGGCTTCATAGATGATAAGTTTACTCCAAACTCGCGAGCTAACGGCCAACTCACAACGAAACACTAAAATTATAAAGCAATTAGCTTTATATTTTTATTGTAGATAAACGTCAATGGCATCAAGTTTATTGACTCAACTGTGTAATAATGTAATTATTATATTGTAACTTGATGCTATTGTTTGTTCCCATTGTTATGTTAGGTTGAAATAGTTGATGTTCTCTTTTTAATTGTTAGAAAAGGTTAATTATGATTTTTGTAATAGAGTTTAGATTGTTTTGTATTGAAATGTGGAAATTCTTTTTTAATCTCGGCTCTAGAGATTTCTTCTGTATCGTGGGTATCTATAGGTCATATAAATTTTCGCTGCGTCCTCCAACCTGCAGCACGTAGCATAGGAAGCGAATTGCTCACCCACTGCACCAACCGTACCGTCTTGATAAGAACATTACTTGATTACTAAGTTTTAATATGAATATGATGAATATTCTACCTGGTATTAACCAGCCCTCTTTTATACAACACTAGCTTCCGCCCGCGGCTTCGCCCGCATTGATTACGAACCAATATGTTCGGGTCACACGTAGCGCCATCTGGCATCCTAAAGCAATTGTGAACGTCGAAAGTTATTGTTCTTTCCCTCAGGAACAGTACTTTTTTCTGGATGAAAGGTATCTTATGTCCTTTTCTGTACCCTTAAAAACGTATATCAAAAATTTCATGATGATCGGTTCAGTGGTTTAGGCGTGAAAAGGTAACAAACAAACTAACTTACTTGCGCATTTATAATATTTAGGATCCAAGTATTGTCCAAAATCATCCACACAATCGTTGAGATAGCCACACCCACGCCAACATTCAGCTACCCCAAAACTGTAGTAATCCTATTTGATTGCCTCATTGTTCTAGTGCTGACTAGACTGCTGAGGGTAAAGTTCTGGGTTCTGCTCCCGGGTCGGGCAAAGTGTTATTAGGTTTTTCTGCATAGAAATTCATTCATTATTCTGGTTAGTGACATTAGCTTGACCTCTATTACGTGGAACTTAAAACAGCATCGGCGAAATGTGGGTGCACAGTAGTATACCTCTGTCTTACCCTTCGGGGATACAGGCGTGATGCTATATTATGTATGATGCTACTTGGTATTGTACTTGAATCAAGTTAACGCCTCTCCGTTCCCCCCGCACCATGTCGTGGCCTACAACTGCGCTAGACAACAAGTGATTGTTGAAGCAAAAGCCGTGGGCAGTCTGCACGAGCTATCTCATGGGAATCGCTCAAGCCGTAGTGGAAAGATTATCCAGTGAGCAATGGTGGTATCGATCCTGATTGCTCAGGGTGCGCCAGACGATCTCAGGTTGAGTTACTTGTTGCTCTTTCCTTGGACTCATTAAATAGTTGACCCAATTTTTTCGCTTATCCAAACTACAACTTAAAACCTCATCTCAGTGTTTATCTTATCAGTAAAAGTAAACATTCCATTCATATTTTTATGTCACACATGTTAGCCAGATGTCCAGATGAAGTATTAACTCAATGCTGTTATCATTGTATTGTGACCTGCGTTCGGTTGGATTAATGTGTAGTAATTGCTGTAAATATATGAGAATTTAAACCTTATATGGTGTATATAGAATTCATTTTGTGGTTAAATTGTTTAATTATGGCAATCAGGTGTCGGGTATACATATTTTTTATATGTCATTATTGCATTTTAAACAGACTATTTCAGTTCTAGTCAGTTTAGATTTAGTCATACAATACTGATTTAGCCTTGAATAATTTTCTGAATAAAAAATATTTATGTCAATGTTCAGTGCTAGCTGATATCGCCAATCGGTTCCGACAGTAATCGGATATTATCGGGTGCAATCGGACCCCGACTGCATTAGTGGCGATATACAGGGATCCTTTTTATTGTAAAACTCTCTCTTTTTTGTTAAAAACAAACAAAAAGCTCTATTGTAACTTGAACG
Source organism: Shargacucullia verbasci (assembly GCA_947562105.1). Classification (NCBI taxonomy): domain Eukaryota; kingdom Metazoa; phylum Arthropoda; class Insecta; order Lepidoptera; family Noctuidae; genus Shargacucullia; species Shargacucullia verbasci. The sequence goes on along the minus strand of OX387307.1, from coordinate 2,492,311 downwards.
AAAAACTTTTTGGGATTGAAATCCAATATCTGTGCTCTGAGCCCTAAAGACTGGGCCACTGTGTATGGGCAGTGAATGCAAGTAATAAGACTTGTAATGTATGACATTATATGCGCCTCATTGGTCTAGCACGGCTACTAACCTTTTCGGTTCGATCCCGAGTCGTGCGAGTGTTTTATTGTTAGAAAATCCTCAAAACCAACCTTGACTAGTGTCACACTCGTGTGAGCACACGGTTATTACTAGAACTATTATTATTACTGAAAATCGTTGAGAATTGCTCCAATTTGTGATGGTATTACTGAATGTCTGCCATTATGTCCTTTCAATAGCTCTTGATAAACATATTTAACTGAATGGAAACTGACATTTTCTTGACACCAAACGGTTAGAGTACGAAACATAAAATTTTTAAATATTGAAATAGGCAACAGTTTCCAAAACTGAAACCTGAAATTGATATGATGGTGCGTTTGGCGCAGCGGCTACGCGACTGACTTTCTGCGATACGTGTCGTGATTCCCACACGAAACCTACAAAAATATAAAACATACGAAATCTAAAGAAGACCCGGAACTGTGTGTGATTTGGTTCTTTGTAAAGTGTACCCACAATACAGGAGAAAAACGCTATACTTTAAAAAGAAAGATAAATAGTTCCTTGAATAAGAACGGATAGTCAACATCCCGTTTTTCTGAACATTATCTGCATTTGTTGCATTTCAATGCTTTTACGAGGCTCTTGAATGCACACGGCAGGTTGCATCAAACTTATATCACCTCAGATTAAATATTTCAGATTCCTCATTCGCTTTGCCATGTGAAAAATATCACGGAAGTAACACAATTGCGATTATTTAACCTATACATATAATAAAATTATAACAGGGTGATGTCTGTACATGATAGATATTGGAGAAAAACTAACAAAACAACAGTTATTAGAATTTTTGTCTATCTGTATGTTTGTACACGCATCACACAAAAGGATAAAATATAAGCTCCATTTTACCGCAGGAAAATATCGGATTCTAAATTCCACGCGTACGAAGTCGCAGGCAAAAGCTAGTTACTAATAAAAAAAACACATGCATACATGATAGTTATTCTGCAAGTAATGAAATACAATGTGCAATTTTTAAGGCAAAATCTTAGTATACATAGCTTGTTGATGGACTACAGAATCGTATCAGTAACTTTTCAGTAGTCGATTACCGTCCCACTGCTGTGCAATGGCCATCATGTGTATAATAAATGGCTCATAATAAACGTTGTTTTAAATGATGAACATATGTTTTTTTCTGGTCTTCTTCCATTCAAAGCTCCTTGAGCTAACTGAAAAAAGAAGAAAAAATCTTCCATGGTGTGGGCACGAGCTGTCTCGTGAGAATCGCTTATATCGCAGCTGTAGTGGAAAGATTAGCCAGTCAGCAAAAGTGATATCGAGATACATCAACACCATCGGAGATATCGCTCGCCTTTTTCCGAATTCTCGTAATGTCACATTACAGTTAAACCATACAATTAATGAAATGGTCGGATGCAATCGAGGTTTTTATGCAAATTTCTATGAAAGGAGGTTATTATGTTTTTGTTGAAGCGCGTGATAATTTCCCATGGCAATCGCTTCGTGTAAAATGCTGATTGTGATTATTGGCGACACGGTTGGCGCAGTGGTTCAGAGATCGACTGTTATGGCACGGATCGCTGGTTCGATTCTCGCACGGAACAAATCGCACCCTTAGAATTAAAGTGACCTAACTCAAAATACTTATTTTGCTAAACTGACCTTAAAAGGCATACTTTTTTGAAGACTTTCTTGATCATTTTCCATAAATTGCATTTTGACTTAAGTCACTTTCGTTCTGAGGCTGCGAAATATTTGTATGATTTACAGAAAATTGTTCTTTTGATATTTGTGTTTGTAAATGCACCCCACGATACAGTAATTATTCCTAGAGGGGCAGCGTTTTTTTTAAATAACCGCATTTGTTTCGATTAAGAAAAGGCTAGTCAGCATGACCGGCAGCCTAATTACCGATGTAGCGACAGGCGTAGATCGCGCGATAATTTCTGTCAAACGTCATTTTTGTGACATATAATGTATTGGCTGACAGTGAGATTGCTGTCGCGTGGCTATCGCGTTGCTGTCGCTTTTTTACGTAATTAGGCTGCGGATGGGTGTATATTGTTTATGTAATTGTTGTAGGTGGAGGCCAACCAATCCTGCCAGTACTAGTGATAGCCTGCGACAGGGTAACTGTCAAGAGATGCCTGGACAACCTGGTCAAGTTCAGACCTAGCAAGGAGACCTTCCCTATTATAGTTAGCCAGGTAAGTTGGCTGTTTTTTTATTTGCTGAGGCCGTTACTGTGGATTTGAAGATCGTCGACGTCAAGAGTAAATGATGATCAGTCTAATCTCAAAACTGGTAAATTATACATTACCTCCTTGTTGTAGTAGTGGTCGTACTCGCAACTGTTGAACGTGAAGTCCTGGGTTTGATTCGGGTTTACCGGGAAATCAAACAGAAATACACAATAATGCTTTAGTATTGTTGTGTTTTTCTGTTTGGAATATTTTAAGATAAGATAAGATATGTTTTTATTCATGTAGACCATATACAGGTACTTAAGAATAGTTACGACTCTAGGTGCCACGTTCCAAAATGTTGACTTCCAATGGAGAAGAGCGGGCAAGAAACTCCATGGTTACTCTTTACGGAGTTCGTAACTGTGCCCGGTAGATGGAAATAGGAACCCAAATAACAGAGAAATGTGGGTGTACCAAAGTATACTCCTACCTAACTCCTCGGGCAATACCGGCGTGATATTAGATTTTGCGTTAAAGTTAATATAGCAGCATTTTCATCAGACTCTTCATAGATTTTGAAATTTTCATCCTCATCTCTTGGTTTCTTACCAAAAGCTGTTATGATTATCAGATGAAATAATGTACGGTTTACAGCGGTAGAACGATAAGAATTATTGATGTTGTTTTTACGACTTTTTATTTCTACTCTATCGAGTTTGACTTGTGTTGTATTTCATTCATTCATTGTACTGAATTTTGAAGGCAGCGCTTACTGTGGTCAGACCTTGAATTAATGACCATTTACACGTAGCAGCACTCTAAACCGTTGGTCTTGGTTGTCATACGAATACTTATGACAGTGTTTACGGGTGTCAGCAGCCCTAAAATTCTGACAACCAGTCTAACCTTAGAGTATCAGTGTCTCCCAGTAATTGGGTGCGGAGGTCTTAGGCAGTCGCTCTCTGTACTGATAGTCCGAGTTTTGGTAAGTCTGGTAAGCGACCCCAATATGGTTGAGAAAAAGGCTAACTATATATAATTGTGAAACTATACACCTCAATGGTTTATGCCGACAGCTTCGAGTTCTCATCAGTAGAATTTGATTTTAAATGCCTATACTATACGTACTCTTGAATTAGCCACTTGCGCACGATTCAACAAACGATAAAATACAGTGATTTATCGAGTGGTACGATCGAAACCAAACGTCAAATCACTCGATAACAAAATTTCTAAATTGTTTGGTTCGAGTGTGATTCACTGAGATATTTGGGTTGTTCTTCGAGCAAAATTATTTGCGTAAATATTCGCGCATTTTTTTTATATTTTTACGAAACTAATTTCAAAAAATTATAAATTTAAAAGAATACAAGTTCTTCAAGTTAAAAAAAAATTGCCACGAAAATGACGCAAAGAATCGTACTCAGAGAATTACCCATTTAGTTTTGACAGGACGGTTGCTCTATAGGTATCTCTATATTAGGCTCCGGGCTTCAGTGTCCACCAGAACGCCACTATTAATTCCCAACCTTGCCTTGCGGAGGTCAGACTTTGATCATTTGATCAAACATTGATCCGCATTGATCCGGAAATATCAGGATTGAAATCGTTCGCTATTGAACACACAACGGGGTCCTTTAACTCTTTCAGTCACGCTTTTACATTAGCAACAATTTTAATAAAAAAAATTATGTTTTAGCTTTGTTTACGATTAAAGTATCACAAAAAGTAGGAAAAAAAAGTCTAGGCCATAAGGCTTTCGAGGAATAAGGTGGTTAGTAACACTAACCACCATGACTATTGATACAAATAAAAGTATGATGAAATATATATATTTTTATTAATATTTCGAAATCAAGCAGGCAAAGGGGGTCTTTATATGTAACGCAATGCCATATAGTACGCACTGCACATGTTTTAGTGCTACATTTGCAACATCTTTTCGAAGTGCCTCTCTTAGGTTCATGGCGACTGCACTCTAAACGAATTTCTTCAGAGACTGTAGGCTTGTTGAGTTTTATAGGTCCCGGAGAAGACACCTTGGAGCTACAGTTGCTGTTCACTGTATCTGGCCTCTGCTTGTTTTTGACATACGCTGGCTCTGAAAGATTCTGATATATACTTCGTCTGAATTATTTTAGAGTCAGGCTGTCTAGGTCTGAGAGTGAAGAGGACTGCAGTTCTTTGTAAATTAAAAAAAGGTTAATAAACGAACAATCAAGAAAATAAAGGATGTGATCAGGGATGCCCACACTTTCAGAAAACTCACCATGTATATCCTGTAGTTTTTGGACTGTATGTCTGATGATATGTATGTGTATTCTGTCTATTTGAATGTTAGCGTTGAGCTCGGTATAATCAGGAATCCTATTTGTTAAGCTGGACAAAAGGGACGTCATCATCTGAATTAATGTTGTCACAATCAGATATTTGAACTTCTCCGGTCAAATCACCTAATACCAGAGGATTTTGTTGAACAGTATCTTCTTGGCTTTTCTCATCACTACAGATACTCTCGCGATCTGAATGAATGTCTTCCTATAAGTACTCTACGATTTGTCTTTCATTTATCAAGCATGACATTCTATAATAAATACGAAAAACACATGATAGATTTCATTATTTACATCATGTCAATTGTCGTCGTAAACCTGCAAAAGTCACGGTGGTTAGTTTACTAACCACCACATTTTCTATGTAATTACGCATTGAAAGCGCAAATGTAATATTGCTTTTATATGTACACGTCTAAAATAGATATATGAGAATACATTGAGTAAAAAACATTGAAGAAAAATACCTACTTACCCATTATATGGATTATCTTATAACACACACGAATAAAACTACGTGAACAGTATATTGAATTTCAAATAAATTAACTGTCATTCATTCGAAATACCGCCAATCGCTTACGTTATGTCAAACATAGTGTGAGAATTCATAATAAATCAGCCGATAGTTAATAGATGGCGTAGATTTAAAATTAAAAAATGAGAACGAGGTGGTTAGCAACACTAACCACCTAGACTGAAAGAGTTAAAGGTGAACGCGCATTCATACGTGCCGAAATCCTAGCCTAATCATCAACACATTGTGTGTTGATTTCGGCGGGTAGGGCTGCGAGTCTCAGTCGAAAGAAATAAGTATGGCAAAATAGGCATGACATCAGTTTCCCCAGCGCCAGCATCGTCCGCACTAAATCTGATGACAATGTCGATATTTTCCGAATTTCTCTACGACGCGTCAGTGCGTTCAACTATAAGATGTCATACGAAGTATTGTCAAATTCGGCTCGTATACACGTCTGAGTGTGCCTTCACATTTAGAGTACTACAGTAATACATTATATTCGGTTTAGCAAGTATTTGTGGTATACAAAGCAAAGCCAACGGGATTATTAAAGCCGACCCGCCTGTATACACTTTCTGTGAACTGACCTATTAAGTGTATAATTTCCTTTTAAAATCCATAATTTGTGCAATATTGATGTCATTGAAATTTTTATCGTGGTTGAGCGAACATTATCTTTCATATCGGTATGAATTTATTAGTACTTGAACTAGTTAATTTGTTACAGTCTATATGTTTTTTTAATATAACAAAGCATCACACTTTTATTCCCCGAAGGATTCGGCAGAGTATTGTACACCCACATTTCGCCGATTCTGTTATTGAGTCCCATGTAATAGGGGACGAGCCTATTGCCATATACACGACACAGTTCCAGACTCCGTGCTGCTACTGAGAATGTCCATACAGAAAACCCCAGTAACACTTTGTTCGACCTCGAAATCGAGCCCAGGAGCTGGCGCTCAGCAGTCATGCTTGCGACCAGTAGACCAATGAGGTAGTCAGCAGTCTCCAGTACCTGTTCATCTTCTTATATAAGAGCCTTGCTTTTATCGGTGTAGCTGATGAAGTTCTTTCCATTTTTTTCTCTCCAGTGCAATCTCCTTTACCTCTTTATACGACATGACGGCAACCTTTTCCTTTATTTGACTAGTGTAACTTATCCTTGGTCCTCCAGTGAAGTGTAAAATGTACTGGATTGATATAAGTTGACAAATAGTCACTTGTAAGTTAATGTCAAACCCATAGACTTAAAATTTCGTCAAGCAATATATTTTGCTGACATTTCTATGCCCTAGCGGTTGTACATTGAAACTTGTCTTGGAGACAGTATGCGCAAAACTGCAGGCTTCTCCTCTGTGAATTAAAAAATAATAATTATATAACGAGATATGATGTTCCCCTATTGAAAAGAGAGGATTCTCCGACAAGGCAAGGTGGTCAACCTGGCGGGCCAAAGCCCGACGGTTGATGTCGGATATTCGTATATGTGTTAGAATCAGTGTAAACTCTCATAGTGCGATTCAGATTATTCTGTTGTCGTTTCACTTCGATAGATGGCGCTTTACTTTTTGCCATGTGGCGAGTAGTAGTCTCTACATTATAATTCTAAAAATTGTTTTCTTTTAATAGATAAAGATAATAAGTTACTTATCGTCTTCGCACGTATTGATAAATTGAATACCGAAAATATATCATTGTAATCGTATTAATCCTTACTATAAATAATATTCGTCATTATGATAACTAGGGGTTGCCTAGTGGCCGAAATTCGACCGTATCAATTTTTAAATTTGTACATTATTGAGGGTCTTTTGTCAAAGAATATATACCTCTGTAGTCATTGCATATATTTTATTTTTAATTTCGTTCTATTACGACCAATTCCAATTCCAATTTATGGTTAAGGCTCCATCGTTATTCGATGATTTAGCCTACGTCACGGTTGACAAAGACACTGTGAGAGACTACTATTTGGTATAACTATTGGCCGGTGTTTGTAGCGTTGAAGTCAATTGAGCATGCATTATATTACGTCAGACATTGATTTGACATTTGACATTGACACTATTGGCAGTATGAACGTAAACAATGAATGTTTTATTTATTACTAGCTGTGCCCGCGACTTCGTTCGCGTGGATGTCGGAACTTAACAATGTATTTTTTAGTGAGACCAAATGCACTGAACCCTATTATTTTCTAAAATAAAAGAATTTTTCTAAAATAAAAGTAGCCTAAGTTACTCCTTATTACATCAGCTACCTGCCAATAAAAGTCCCGTCAAAATCGGTCCAGCCATTTCAGAGATTAGCCTATACAAACAGACAGACAGACAGACAGACAGACAGACAAAAATTGAAAAAAATGTTATTTTGGTGTATGTACCGTATATATATTCATATGCATGTAGTAAAAAACGGTTATTTCAATATTACAAACAGACACTCCAATTTTATTTATATGTATAGATAATGTATATAGATATACACACATATAGTGTGTGTAATGTTTTCATTATTAATTTAATGTATTTCTAATGCATATTAAATAAAAATATTAACTTTCTGCACTCCTCCTCCATGTAAACTTTAACCTGTGCCAAACATACTTCTCTGTCCGCTTAATTTTCGTAAAAAGGGGTACAAAATTTTTGCTTCCCGTATTAATATGATAATAATTCTGACTTAGCAAGTCATTTAATTTACATTTGTGATAATTAACTCACTGTATTACGAATTACTATGGTCTTATCAAAAATTGATAAAATGCCCCGAGACTCTGCGTTCGTAAAGGCGCTGTCCCATCGGTGCGCACGATACGCACTTTGCTTGGCTTTGTGTTAAAACGTATTATGCGATCAAGATAATAAAAGGAATTTCAACGATTACCTGACATTCCTGTCAACTGTCACTTGATAATTACGATTTGCAGTTAAAATTATATTTCATAAATACAATTTTTTTCTTTCTAAGTAAGTACATATATCATTTAATTAAGACTCAGTATTACATAATAAATTAAACTTTTAATCGGATTAAAAAATAATTTCAATTGTTTTTAAGTAAAACGTCACAATATGGCGGAAAGTCTTTCCTGTTTTAGACTACCTCATTGGTCTAATGGTCGCCAGCGCGACTGCTAAACGTGAGATCCTGGGTTCAATTCCCAAGTCGGGCAAAGTATTATTGGATTTTTCTGTATGGAAATTCTCATTAGCAGCACGGTGTCTGGAACTGTGCTCGGTAAATGGCAATAAACTCACCACCTATTACATGGGTCTCAATAATGGCATCGGCGAAATGTGGGTGTACAATAGTACACCTCTGCCTAACCCTTCGGGGAATACACGCGTGATGTTATATTATGCTATGCATGTCTTTCCTATCCTTATTTTAATTGCATTGTATCTGAAAACATCAACTGCAACCCCGAATACGCTACGCACGAATACAAGGCCGGTCATCTCATTGAAAGACACGTGGCCCGTGCGTATTCGCCAACGTAGCCCAACGCTGCACATGCGCGTAGAATGACACATAGCCAGAGGGGCTCGTAGCTACATAGGCACTGCGCAGATCATCTGCGTCCCTCGCTGGAGTCCTTGTTTATGTGGCCGTTTTTTAACATCGAAACCACTCTGTGCCTCGGACAGCACGTTAAGCAGTTGGTCCCGGGTGTCTTACGAATATCTGTGACGGTCGTTACGCGTGTAAGCAGCCCATAAAGGCTGACAACCAGTCTAATTATAGGGTATCAGTGTCTCTCAGTAATTGGATGTCAGAGGTCAGTTTCTTTTGACAAATTCGATTTACTACATAGAGCGCGTTCGGCGCTCCGATTGGTGGAGAGCACAAAACGGACCAATCGGAGCGCCGAACACGTTCGATGTAGTAAATTGAATTTGTCAAAAGAAACTTACACTAGGGGTACAGAGGGGAGTTGCTCCTTATAATAATAATAAATTCAATCCATTACTGTCCCACTGCTGGGCAACGGTCTCTTCTAAGAACGAGAAGGGGTTAGGTCTTAGTCCACCACGCTGGCCTGGTGCGGGTTGGCGGACTACACACACCGTCAAAAACTTTATGAAGCCCTCTCAGGTGTGCAGGTTTCCTCACGATGTTTTCCTTCACCGTAAACGCAAGTGATAATCAAATTCTGATCCCCACATGATTCCGAAAAGTCAGAGGTGCAGGCCGGGTTTGAACTCAGACCCTCCTGCATGGAAGGCTAGCGTTCAACCGCTAAGCTATCATTGCTCATTCGCATTATGTTTTATAATAATAATAATAACTTATTTTTTAGAACTTGTAGCGACTACTACTCGCAACATGGCAAAAAGTAAAGCGCCATCTATCGGAGTGAAGATACAACAACAAAACCTGAATCGCACTATGAAAGTTTACAACGATTCTAACACATATACGAATATCCGACATCAACTGTCGGGCTTCGGCCCGCCAGGCTAACCACCTTGCCTGGTCGGAGGATCCTCCCTTTTCAATGGAGGAACACCATACCTCGTTCCTCCATAAACTCATAAATTCGTCTATACTCAATAGTGTAGAAAATAACTCTAGTAACTAGATAACAAAACTCGTTCACGTTACCCATCACGCGACCGCATTTTGTTTTTTAATTAACAAGGAGTCGATAATGCACCGACACAGACAGTTCTTTAACATTACTATGAATAGGAATAGATTACTAATATATAGCGTAAGTGGTTCCATGGATACAGAGGGGAAGCCCTAGACGTAGCTTTGTACAAAAAGTAAAGGAGCAAATAGAGGTAGAGTCGTATCAAGAGGTCAAAGTGAAGGAATGTATAAATTATGGATTGCAATAAAGATTTGAGATTTGGAAGAAAATAGAGAGCAGTGGCGATTGGTCGATGGAGCAATCGCCACTGCGCCAATCGCTCTTAAATTAAAGAAGAAGTGGTTACATTCGGTTTAAAGAAATGTATTTCTCAATAAGAACAAGGTTTACAGTTCACTTACATTGAGAAATTACATGATAATAATATATTTTATACGATCTAAGAATCGAAAAGAACTGTTCGTTATATAATATATAAATTATTGGTGTATTATTTCTAACATAAGACTTGAACTTTCGCAAAGAAAGCTCTATGTTCGTATGTTTTATTGTTACCATTCGCGTATTTTATTAGGTAACATTCATAATGTAGCTTCATGGCTAACTAACTTGAAATAAGTTGGGCCAATATTCGTGCACAGCAACTATCAGACAAAGGGGCCCACGGCGCTGAAATGCGCCGCGTGCGCACACCGCTTGCGCAGCAGAAATGGGACAGCACTTAATCTAAAACTCCAACACCATCTTCCCCAGGATTGCGGCCACAACGCCACGTACGAAGTTATACAATCCTACACGCAGTTAGACTCCACTATCTCCGTGGTGCGTCAGCCGGATTTATCTGAGATCCCGTTGCCAAGGGTCAAAGTGAAGTTCAGGGGGTACTACAAGATCGCAAGGCACTACAAGTTCGCGCTGAACCACGTGTTTGACACCCTGGGACACGAAGCCGTCATTATTGTTGAAGGTCAGTTGTTATTAAAAATAATAAATAGGTTTTGTATGTCATATATCTATTAGACAGCATGGAGTTCTTCAGACCAGTGGCGGTCCGAGGGGGTCGTGGGGATCTTGAAACCCCCCAAACTCATATACGTCAAATTGCTTTTTTAATATATTTTTTTGTGAACTAATTTCTAATTTGCTCTATTTCAACATCTCCCATGTCCCCCCCAAAGTGTTTGGCTGCGACCGCGCCTGCTTCAGACAGAGACTGAAAAGATTTTACAGGGATTTCCTGGTCAACACCACTGTGTGTTCTCTTACGTGATGCTATGTGTATGTCTTAATGGTTTTATGTCATAATCTAACTCCAAAATATTGCCTTACAACTTAGCAAACGAAACTGTCTTCAAAAAGAAAACATAATTTATTCGTCATGTTTTAAAAGACAGTCTGTAGTACTTCCCTATCTCCAAATACCAGTAGACAAAATTTCACTTAAATACATAGTTATTTACAAATTACTAATATAAACAAGTAGACCGAAAGTAAACGTTGAGCGGAGCGTATTTGAATAACAATCGCCGTTTACGCGGAGTCCCGAACATGGTGTCAACATCACTCTACACTTGCGAGGTGATCGACGAATCCGTAACGAAAATATACATGTTTTAAGCAAGAATTGGCAAATATATGTATGTCTATGTATAGTGCCAGATTAAGCAACCGCGGGGCCCGTAGCAAATTCTATCGAGGTGCCCTTGATCTGCTATCGGATAAATCGACTGTTTGTAGAACTTGTGCGTTTACCGTACGAAATTCTGTGTTTTATTTTCGACAGCAATATAGTCGGTTACCGATTGTCTGACGTGGATTGTCTTAGTCGGAAAACAGGTGTAACGTTTCAAAATTACGCTCAGGTGGAGGTGGGCGGGTTTGGATACGCGGGGCCCCCTTTTGCGCGGTGCCCGTAGCAATTGCTACACTTGCAACGTGGTTAATCCGCCACTGTTTATGTACATCGACTGCCACATGTATTGACGGCACGGTTCGCGCAATGGTTGAGATTGACTCCTGCGCTACGTGTCGCGGTTTCGTTTCCCGCACGGAAAAAATGTTTGTATGATCTGCAGATAGTTAATTCGGAGTCTGGGTCTTTGTGTATGTGAATGTATGTGTTTGTAAACGCACCCACGACGCAGGAAATATTCCGAAGGGTCTTTTTTTTATAAAAAACAATACGCGCATCGACATCATCAACGTGTGTATTCGCAGACGCAGAGGTGTACCTGTGCAGTGCACAGGTGTGCACAGTGTGCACACCGAAATTACGTCGATGCCATTATTAAGTCCCGTGTAATTGTGTTCGAGCCTAATGACATTACGAAAAATTAACATAGCTACAGTAAAACCCAGTAACACTGCTTGACCCGGGTATTGAACCCAGGTCGGATCAGCACTCGTGCTTGCGAACACTAACTAGACCAAAGAGGCAGTACATGTATGTAATAAATCCGCTACGTACCAAAATCAATTTCATTTTGATTATAGGTATTTTATATCCTAAAAATAATTAAAAAGAAGTAAATTAATGCCGAGTCTTGAACAATCGAAACAACAATATATTGTTGGCTCTTTTCGCCGCTAAAAGTTGCGTTCGTTCGGCTCACTTGTGCGACTGTGTGCGTGCGTAGAAGATAATGTGTCCGAACTATTTGCCCATAATGAGTATAGCTAATTTCTTAAATAAACAATATTTAAGCACATAAAAGAATATTTTCAATGTATGTATTATAATTTAATATTCTAATTGGGGTTTTGTGAGTATATACGTCATTTCTGATTATTAACTTACCTATTGTATTAGCTGGGCGTTTAGTATAAGTTTTCCTCGTACAAGGCTATTGTTAACGTAAACCAAAAGAAATATAAAAATAATGTGCGCGTTTACGATAGGAGTTTACTCAAGTGCATCCGCACGATTTTTGATACGATCAAGACTCACAGATAAGGGGGCGTCCATTAATTACGTGAAGCATTTAGGGGGGAGAGGTCGAGCCGAATCTCACCTAATAATTTTTTTCCGCAAGAAACAGTTTATAATTGCGAGAAAACTGGGTTGCACTGCAGAGCATCGAAGCGCGGTCCACCGTGCACCAGCTGCACCTGCGTGTAAAGTGTAACCCTCACGGATTGTCACACGTCGAGCTGCTGAGCTTCTGTGTGCAAGCAGTGAGCGAGGTTGAAGGAGTAGATGATTTTACTAAAAATCACATGGACTTGTTGGTTCCAGTAGTCACTCTTGAGACCACACGGGTTTCCACGTGAACTGAATTAGAATGAATATTCTTTTACCAACTTTAGTAGTTCTCATTTAAATATTTTATTTTTCGATTTTTTCACTTTGATTCCAGACTACTAAGTCCGAAATATAAATAATTAGACAAATTATATTTCTTTTTAATAAATTGAACGCAATCAAGCTTAGATTAATGTATTTACGAGAATGAGATTAGGGGTAGAAATGATCTACAGGTTTCGCTATTAACGTCGTACAAAATTATAAAAGTTACTGTTAGCCACTTGACTTCCAAACTATTCTTTTGGTGCCAAAAATGACCAGTCTTTGCTAAATGTGTCCATTTCGTCCATCTTTTTCCCGGTCTGCCCCGACGCCTTTTTGTTGTACCGGGGCTTACCTGCGTGGTTACTTTGGCCCATAGCTCAGTCGCCATGTCAGACTAGTAGAATTAAATAATTGATTCTTTGTAAAACACAAAGTATACGTGGCGAGGTGATATTTTGGAATGTTGAAATGCAACGCTTCTTGGCCGGTGTAGCGATAAAACAAAACATAGGTGTTATCAGTAACGGTTGAGGCGCTCGATAACATCTACAAAATATCGCGTGACTAATAAACTTAGTGGCAAGACCTTGGATTGATTAATTCAAATCTTTTTTGATAAAAGTCGTTCGATTTTTTAATAAAATATCATTGATTAATATATATATATATATTTTTGCTTCTTTGTTTATTTAGCCAATGGTAAGTTTATAACTACAGTAGTATACAAAAAGGGAAGGAAACATAAATTATTATACAACACACCATTGTAAACAATATTACTCAGCTGAAGAAAGTTGCTATTTGAAAATTTTATATTTTATTAACCTTAACTAACCTTGTTAATAAATGTGACTGAAACTTAAAACTACCATTTATGGCCAAATATAAGAAAATTTATAAATGAAATATAACAGGCCGTGATAGCATACATACATATATAGCGGTTGAAAACTAGCCCTCCACAAGGTTCTGAGTTCAACCAGTTTAACCAACCAGAGATTTAAATACTGATATTTATTTCCAGATGACCTGGACATATCTCCGGATTTCTTTGAGTACTTCCTGGGCACATACCCGTTGCTGCTGAAAGACCACACGCTATGGTGAGTTGTCTCAGATTTCTCCCTGTTTTCTGAAAGGCTCGTCTTATTAGATCAGAGACCCTAGTGTAAGTTTCTTTTGACAAGCTCTGATTGGTGATGATGAAATGGACCAATCGTAGCTCTGAACACGTTGGATGTGTTAAATCGAGTTTGTCAAAAGAAATTTACACTAGGGCCTCAGTGCGTCTTGCGCAATCTGGGGAACATACGGAAGTGATTGACATGATCAGATAATTTTATACGGTAGCATGATCTTGAGGCTCTTAATTTCAACATGAAACTCAATGCCATATTTGAGAAGTCGCGGGCAACAGCCAGTAATTAATAAACGATTGTTCCTGCTCATTCACGCCTTTACTGATCAGAATTTTGGTCATCATATTTTTAAGATAAATTTTTATTTATTTATTTAATTCAGGCATCAAGGCCCATATAAATCCAATAAAACAATACATTATATGCCTAATATAAAAATACTATACATAAACAATAATAATATAAACACTAATTTACACGAGTAGCTGGCGTCGTGTGTCGCGCGGTGTCCGGTAGCCGGCCTCGGAATCGCCGGAACTTTACACCTTTCGGCCAAAATTCTTCCTTCATGAGTATCGACAGATGTTCGGTCGGCGCTCTCACCACAAAGGAATTAAAATTCGCATTGCGACGAGACTCCAACCGTTCGACCCTCAAGGTGAATTTGGCTTTGATGCGGATGTACTCTACAGTCTCTTCGGCCTTTGTAGAGTAATGCAGCCGGGACACGTATAACAGCGTCGCTGGCACAGCAGGACGCAGCAGGTGATTCGGTCCGGTCGGTGCGGTACCGCACTGGTTCCGACAAGTGGGCTTTCTCTTCTTCTCTACCTTGATAAAGCCCTCCTTGTCACACTGGCCTTTTTCTATACCCTGCGATGGCAGATCCCGGTGAATGAATTCACGGCGGTCCTGCTTTCCCCCTTTTTGCTGCTTAACTTGCATTGTAGCAGGTTTGTTTGCGGCAGTAATAGCAGCGTAAGCACGTTTAGGGGTCGATGTACTAACGCGTGTCATATCCTCTACCGGAGTCGAGGCACATTCGGCGGGGCGTTGCAATGCATCGCCTGCTATATCAACAGCCGGTGACGCATCTAATTTCGCCGACTCAAAGCTGCTTATGGTAGCATTCTGCGCCCCGCGACGCGTGTTCACCTTAGAGGTGTCAAGTGACCTACTTATCGAAACAGCATTGCGTAACAACATCATTTCAGCACGTAGTTCACTTATGGTGCCATCCGACGCCTCCAACTTAGACTGCACCTCGGCCAGGCTCCTTTTCAGGGATGTAATATCCTTCAGTAACCTGGTAACATCAACGTGATCGAATGTGACGGGGGGCAGCCGATGCAGCTCCTTTGCCACGAAAGCAGGCACGTCGTCCGGGTCGGTCACCTTCAGTAAGGTAACGATATCTTGGATGCTCTTCTCCGTTCCGTCCCTCCTGCGTGAAGGCATCTGGTCAAGTTTTCCAAGCGTTTGGAATAGGAGCATTTTGCCACTGCTTATCTCCTCTTCTTTGAAGTTTGATTTGCAGATTTGCAAAATGCTGACTTCGTCCATGGTATCGATGGCATGTTGTATAAACGCCAACAACTCGTTGGCTATAAGTTGCTGTGAACTCATAGCGATGACGGGCAGCGGCTGTCGCCGCGCAATTCGCGAACTAAATATTCAATGTGTGGAAACACGTCCGTATCCGACCGCGCATTGCACTGCTAAATAAAGTTATATATCAATAATTATTATACTTGTCTTTAAATTCTCCATTCGACAATCCTTAGGTGCATATCAGCATGGAACGACAATGGCAAGAAGGAAGTGATAGATATGTCGAGACCTGATCTGCTCCACCGAACTGACTTCTTCCCGGGGCTGGGCTGGGTGTTGCGGAAGGAAACCTGGTTCACACTGGCGCCGAAGTGGCCGGCCGCGTGAGTACTAAATTAGTCTTGTCTCTAGCATGGTCTCTAGGTGGCTGTGACTGAAGCCCAGGATATACAAGGATATCTGAAGGAACCAAGTG
The DNA here is from genome assembly GCA_947562105.1 of Shargacucullia verbasci. Classification (NCBI taxonomy): domain Eukaryota; kingdom Metazoa; phylum Arthropoda; class Insecta; order Lepidoptera; family Noctuidae; genus Shargacucullia; species Shargacucullia verbasci. The sequence goes on along the minus strand of OX387307.1, from coordinate 2,476,089 downwards.
TCTCAAGGAACTTTTAACTGCTCTGTATTTCTGCCGGTCTACCCGTGGATTGTCTATTTCTTATACGCTATCTGTCTGTGTGTAATTATGTCTGTATGTGAAGGCTAGTAGGTTCTTATGGCCTCACCGGTACGTGAGTACCATACGCACCTTTAGTATAGATATGGTAGTGACCCCTATACAGCAGAATGTGGATGAAGCTGGATTCTAGAACAATCTCTGAAGAAATCATTGAACTAGCAATTAACGTGTCTCAGGAAACTTGACCTGGACTATTTGTGTTCATTCTTGCCTATTTGACTGTCTCTTTTTGCCTTTTTGTCTGTGTGTTTGTGAAGGCAAGTCTCTTATAAAGTGATGGACATGTCGCGAACTATACACAATGTCAAGAACTTCTTGGAATCCTCTCACGTGTGCAGGTTTCCTCACTTTTTCATTCTTAACGCAAGAGATAAGCAAATTATGATCCGCACATGAAATCAAGCGTTCAACTGCATTTCCTAATTAATAAGAATAATATTTTTACAGATTCTTTGACGACTGGCTTCGTAACCCGGTAAACATCGGCGGCAAAGCGTGCATACGACCTGAAATATCTAGGACATACTCCTTTGGAAAGGTAAGGACTATATTTATTCATAAACTCAGGTCTAACGGTGAAGGAAAACAAATTTCGAAGACTTGTGACTACCACCAACTGAGCCCGCCTTCGTACTGAGCTCGCGTGGTTGATTACTGCCCAGCGCCATCTCTGAGGACTAGCAGTGGGGACAAAGATAGGTCGACGATGATGTTGATGGCTCCCATTTCGTAATTTTAGTATTATAATATTTTTTCAGTCCATTACTGTTCCCTTTTCAAGCACGGGTCTCTTATCAAAATGAGAAGGGTAAGACATTAATCCTACAGGCTAGCTAAATAGGTTAGCGGACTACACACACCAACAAGAACCTGATGAATCCCGCTCAGTTGTCCAAATTCCTTCACGATGTTTTCCTTCACCATTAACGCGGACAATCAAATTCTTATCCGGAATCCACACAAACTCTGATGACACTCAGAGACACGGGATTCAAACTCAAACTATAAATGAAGGCAAGCATTCTACCGCTAGATTTCGGTGTGGTCTCCTTAGAGTTCCCGACGCCCACCATCAGGTTCCGAAGTGGACTATTATGGTGAGATTAGCTGGTAAGAGGCCGTCGCACCCCTCCTAGCCCAGGCAGAGAATACTGCACGAGGATTCTCACCACGTATAACAAAAAAACAGGCTATCATTGCTGGACATTAAAATAGACCCCTGAGTTTTTTCTCAGGGATAGGAAATGCCGACGCAACTAGTTTAAAAAGATCGTGTAAAAGTTATTGAAAAATCTTAATTGCAATATATAAAAATTCATATCATTTTTAATAGAATAATTGATTATTTGCCTCAACAGATAGGTGTGAGCAAAGGCTTATTCTTCGACATACATCTGCGCAACATCCAACTCAACATGGAGTATGTTGAGTTTACTAAGTTGAACCTGACGTATTTACTCAAGGTGAGTCGAATTGAGTTGTTACTGTATGAGTTGCTAGCAATTGTTATTTTTTTTTAAGTTACTTTGTGAGTGAATTTCTTTTTTATATATAATTCTTCGGTACATGTGTATGTCACTGAAATCCTCTTAAAGGGTTGGATCGATATTGATGACGTTTTTTGTGTGTTTGAGTTCACAATGGACTCGGTAGGTGGCGCTGCCATCGGGTTCTAGAAATTTTGTTTTTTATTTTTTGGGCAGAATAACGTATGTTGGTACGCTAGTTACTTATAATATTATAGTGTACAAATCGCGGGGACCAGCTGAAAATCAGTGGTGTGCTTATACGCACAGAAAATACTGAACGGGATCCCTTGTATAACATTCCTTACTATAACAATATTAAGTTATGTGACCCGGGTACGTCTTAAAACTGCGGCCAGACACCGGAGGACGGGCAGCAGCGTCCTCTCACTAATCGGTGAGCCACTGCGATCCCCAAGCCGCCTGCCAAGCGTGGGGATTATGGCAAACCCCCCCTTGAGGGAGGCTTTCGTTCAGCAGTGGACGTCTTCTGGCTGATGATGATGAAGTTATGTAATAACATCTCCCATTTGCTTTCCAAACCCAGGAGAACTACGACGAAGCCCTATCCACACAAATATACAACCTGCCGGAGATGACGGCGGAACAAGTGACGAGCGGCATCCCCGGCAAGACCGCCGTCAGAGTCATGTACACCAACGCCAAGAGTTACCAGCGTGCTGCCAAGAAGTTGGGCCTCATGGATGACTTTAGGGTAAGTTTTGATATGATCTAATTCACCGACACTTTCTTAACACACATACTTGACAGTTTTTTTTTAATGTCAAAAGTCTCTTGTTAATTCGATTTCCGAAAGTCTATTTGCTTTGCTTTAATTTCTATAGTGAACGACAGTAGGTATTTTCGCTTATAAATTTTTAAGTATTGTCCCATTTGTTCAAGACAAATATACCATATTTTTGACCCCCTCCTGTCTTACTTTAAAATAAAGCTCTGTAACTCCGAAATTTTCCTAATTATTCTGAAAACGAATCTTATTTTGACACACTCTTATAATAATTTTTATTATGACCTTTATTGCCTCATTTACTCTATTAAAATATTCCTGCTTTACCCACCATATTGTTTCAATTATTCTAATAATACATTTTACTTTGACCTCACCTTTGTGTCCTTTATTCTATAACCCCACTGTGGTCCCAATTTATATAACCCAAGTCCAAATAACATGATATAGTACGCAATGAACACAAAGTCCCCCCACAGAGCGGCGTGCCGCGCACGGCGTACCGCGGCATCGTGACGTGCTCGGTGCGCGGGCGCCGCGTGTACCTGGCGCCCGCCTTCGACTGGACGCACTACGACCCCGCCTGGGGGTAGCCAAGCTCACACACACACATACCATGACGTCATTATGCCCACTACCTTATATAACACTGTGTAAAACTTCATTGGGGTCGCGACGTACTTTAAGTGGGCTAATTTAGACCCCACATAGAGCTAATGGTGTACCCAACTAAAGTGCGGCCGCCGAAACAATGCGCTCCTGACACCGCTTAATTTGGCGCTAAAATATTTTAGTTTATTATACGTTGATGTTATAATATGAATTTTAATTAAAATTTTGTATCAGTAGTGCATTTAAATGATAAAAATAATTTGTACGCCACTACAAAGTTACATCGGCCGTCCGATCACGAACTGTCATGAACGCATTCTCTCGGCAGCACTGTAGATGTTACATTTTACAGCCAAAATATACAGGGGGTAGATACAAGATACTCGTGCGAGTATCTCAAAAATTACTGTGAATAACAAAGATATGGTCCATCTTTTAATCTCACAATTATGACTCCTAATGTACTATTACTTCATGCGAGTCGTATTCTGAGGTCACAAGTAGAAGTACTAACATAATATATTCAAGACATACAGCCAAAATATTTCACGGGGATCTCAGCGCCAAACTCCATTGGCCAAATCTGACCATGTGGCCAATGTTGGGTCAAACTCTAGCAATTTTATTTAAAGCAATGAGATCCCACACTTGGCTCAAAATACATGTTACCCCTAGTGTAAGTTTTTTTAATAAAAATCAATAAACATAAAACGAGCGAGTATAAATTACAGCCCCAATTGAAAATACTATTGCGTATGCTCACACAGGCTTCTTTATAGTAGTCGTCATGATTTAAAATTGAGTATAATGCTACCATTTTACAACTAATATCTTATTTCACGTTCTTACATTTTTGATTCTATAGGCATTACCGCAAACCTAAGATCTGTCTGATCCCAAATATGTAAACAATATCAGGGATTGGGTTTTGATGTTGCTCAAAGGGTGTTGGCGGTTTGTTACCTGAGTGACGAAATTTGCTGCTGTTTGACGGCTGGGCTAATGTTCATAGGATTTGATTATTTTGGAGGAACGAGGTATGGTGTTCCTCCGTTGAAAAGGGAGGATCCTCCGACCAGGCAAGGTGGAAGCCCGACGGTTGATGTCGGACATTTGTACCTATGTGTTAGAATCTTTGTAAACTCTCATAGATGGCGCTGTTCATTTTGCCTTGTCGCGCGTAATCGCTATAATATTTACTGATTCACATCGAAAAGCCGAGACGAGCAAAGTGATTTACAAATTAAAAAAACCTACACTAGGGGTGCAATATTGTACTCCGAACTCCTGTTTCACGAACATTTAAATCCTACGTAAACACATTACGATAACGTAACGCATAGATAAAATGTTCTTGCTAGGAGTACGATAAAAGAAATTACTTGGCAATATAAAAATAAATCGATATAGGTCATATCGATTTTAATATTAATCGCACTAACACGGTTCACTGGCTGTCCTATCGATATAGGAATAGATTAAATTATTGTAAATAAAAGCGAGTTTAATCTCGAATCTTTTCGAATGTTTACACTATTTTAGTTTTAATTGACGAGCTATCTTAAACTAAACCGAAGTTAGTTTGAAGTACATTTAGGGCCATCTTCACCGATATTATAAACGACGTTTAACATCAAAATGTCTGTTTACCAAATATAAAATCTATTTTTGTTTCTTCCAACAAAATATGATAAACCAACCAAGCTGCAATGTAGCATACTTCAGCTAAATAAATTACATTTCATTCTACGACTGACTTTTGTCTCAAACGTCTATTATATTGTCGGCAAACTTGTGTCTTAACTCTCGTCTTACGAGCCCTGCCCTTCGACTCTGAACACAACAGTAAATTTAAGTAAAAAACTAACATAAGAATATTGTCCGTCATGGGCATTGCGTTTCTGTAACTCGAGTGCAGGCTTTGAGATTTTGACAGTAAAATACGTAAATTAAAAAGTATTCCTTGGCGTCTCAAAAATATGCGCGCGCATGTGAGTGAACTTGTATAGAAAACGCGCGCAAACTGTTTTTTTTTTGTATATCTTGCTCTCGTGTCTCTGGTTTCGGTTCAGAAAATAAGCAGGTTTATAGGACGAGAGTAAATCTATTGCTTATACATAACAGCAATACACTGAAGCCATATTAGTACTTAATACATCATTTGCAAAGAACAAGATACTTAGACTCCTAAACGGGCCAAGGGGGTTGAAGTTGCGAGACTTTAATTTATTCATTGCTTTAATGACGCGATTGCGATGTTCTGTGCTGTATCGTAGGTTTGAAACAGATGCCTCCAAAATGTACCCAATAAGACTACGACTACTATGACTTCAGTGAATGCTATATGAAATTAAAATAATGCCAACTTAATATTAGTTGAGTCGACTAAACTAAGACTTCATTAGTAAGTTGTCTTAGTAAATCCCTAATATATTACTAAGTCCAGTGATTCTAGATGAATTTTGTAAATATAATGTAACTTAAATTAAGATATATTTGATAATGCACATTTTATTTGTTTTCCTATCAGAACTTTTTCCCCATTGCTGGGCATAGGTGTGTGATATTTTTATTCTACAACAAAGCATTACGCCTGTACTCTTCCACCAGTTAGTTAGAGGCGTATCTAGTGTTGTACATCCACATTTTGCCCAGGTCCTATCTGGGTATCTGGGCATTTAAATCCGGGCTGCTACCGAGAACTTGCCAGTAACGGCTTAACCCAGGAATTGAACCCTATGAAACAGCCAGTACAATTTCAATATTGTGCATTATCGAAGATATAAAAGTTAAATATTTACCGACTAGATTAAGTTCTTTTTATATTGAACGAAAGATCTTCCATTATTTTAATATTTAAAGTCCTTTATGTTAACGTTTCGGTTGTAATGTCAAGGAAATGTGATCATATATTGTTTTACTAATCTCTGTCATGACGTCACGACAGACCAGCTTCTGTAATACAGAAAATAATCAGCCTATTACTGTACCACTGCTGTCAAGGGCCTCTTCTCAGGACGAGAAGGGTTAGGTCTTAATCCACCATGCTGGCCTGATAAGGGTTTGTGGACTACACGCACCATCTGTGTTTTATCAGTTAACACAGGGGACAATTCTTGCACGTTTGTTCATAAGTCCATCCTCTCTACCGATATCGACATCTCTAATTTCACGAAAATGTCCAGTCTTAGAGAGAAGCGAGAATGCCTTGAAGCATTGATAAGCTATTAAAATGATTTTCGACTGACCACATTTCTTTGATAATAAACTATATTGTATTATAGGTCACAATTTAGTTTTGTCTATTATTTCTAGATTAATTGTATTAAATACGAAATTTATCACTCATCTGCGACAATCCTAAGTACCTAAAGTCACAATTCTGAATATGATGTAGCTTCGAATCTTAGCACACGATATTTGATGGTAAGTCGGACAACAGTCGACTGGGCCCAAGTCTATTGCGTCCCTAACCCGATTAACGCGCGTCGACCGCGCTAAAAATTGTCGTTGTGTGCAAAGGTTCTAAGAAATCATTATACAGCGTTTCCTAAATCATAAAACTGAACTGGATATAGCTAATATCAATGAAACATTCGTGGTTACATTTTGTATTTTGCAAATTGCACCATTCTTTTGTAAAAAAATATTGAGCAATAAACATTCAGTTATAATAGCTAAAGCAATTATTCAGTTTTATGGATCTGACAGCTTCTAAGATATTACACGATTTAGGAAACACCCTGTATAAGTTGTCTTTAATAGATGACAGTAACTATGATTCATGACAATGCTAGTAATTACTCAAGCGTTTTTACTTTAAATAGCTCTTAGGGCCGTGTTAACCAACAATATAACAGACATTTAAAAAAGAAACGGCTGTTTACCTATACAGTCTGTGTTAAACGGATGATTTTATCTTAAAAATCTGTTATATTGTCGGTGAACATGGGCCTTAGCGATAATACTTGTAATAATTCACCCATCCCATCTCAGAATGAGAATGGTTTATCCTTAGTCACAACAAACTCCATAATATTATTTCCATTCCATATTTTACTTATATTATTTCGAGATTATATTTAATTATTATATATTAATTATTATTTGTATCCAATTGTAGGTATGTGTTCTTCGCATTCGACAGATTTCTAAATACTGATACCATATGAGACTGTGATCTGCATTGTATTATAATAATTGTGCTTGTATATAGCCCAAGTTATGTATTTATAACTTAATATATTAAATGGTTTTGTTTATAATGAGTTTTATTTATGATTACCTCTGTTACAATGGAGCTTACCGTTCACTCTGTTTTTTGGGTCATATGGTTGTTTTACGACACTAATGGAGTATCCACGGTAAAGAGATAAATCCTTTTCGGAATTAACCCTAAGCAGTTCAGTTTTCCTGTAAAAAACTGCACCGAATTAGATGAATGAATAGAATTCTGTTTATTTGAAATAAATTACCCAGTAATTTACTTATCTCAAACAGAAAATCAAGGAAAACTTGCAAATTGAATTACAAAAGCAGTTTAATGAATAGCGTAAAATGGAACGTGAGATATTACCAATTTCATTTAACATTTTATTATTTCGTAATTTGTTTTCCTTATTGTATGACTCAGGCTAATACTACCGTTGTCTCTTTCTTTTGTAAGAAAATATTTACGTAAAAGTAAGAGATAGCAAATATTTAGAAATTACAGGTTTTGATTCACTAAGTACTAGGTTAGATCATACCTATGTTTACATCGAATGACGTATCCAAACAGATAAGGGTACTAACCTCCATTAAAACAGATTAATAATTATTAAGGTAATATTATAATAATGGCTACAGCACCAAGACCAAGTTTTGCAGATTTCCGTGGCGGAAAAGAACCTAAAAAATATATATTCGAAGATGATCAGGTATAATATAAACCACTTACTAAAATTTTAACTAATCGTGCCCGTGCCTTCGTCCTAGTAGAAAGATCGTTCATTGTGAATATATTGTTTCAGTGCGTTGTGTTCGACGAAAAAATAAATAAACAGGCACCAATACATTTCTTGGTGGTCCCCAAAAAAGTTATACCTCGACTAACAGAAGCGTCAATGGAAGACGAGAAATTATTAGGTTTGTACAATTTTTAAATTGATTTCATGGGCGTACCATCCTGCCTCAGTCTCCCTCCAGCGCTTTACTGCCACCAATACATTAAGCTAATTAATGAGGTACCTGAAATCGGCCAAAACTCCCTAATTTGCCCTAAATTTGATAGACCCAGTTAACCCGTTTCTCGGAAATGAGTATCAGTGTCTTTGAAACCCTTTCGCCTACAGCCCCAAGTTCCACCGATGTCTTTCGCTGTTGGAAACTTGGATATATTTTATGGAGTTTTATCCTTCGAACACTAAGGTTTTATCGAGCTAATCAAAAAGAATATGCGCCAATTTTCCTTGAACGTAAATTGGTTCGACAAATCATAGTTTGTTCACAGATAAAATAATTTCTGTTATCAAAGGACACGCGAAAATTGAAGAACACGAAAACGACCGCCAAATATTACAAAGTTAAGGTCAACTGTTTATTTATAACCTTGGCCTTGTAAAAGTTCTTGTAAACGGCCTCGGCCTTGTGTTTCAATGCTACATGTTTAGGCAAAAATGATGTATATTAAGGTTATCGTTATCTGCTGCTTCGTCGATTTAATTTTTGACGCCGCGTTATTCTAGTGGTCGCACTCAAATAGATAACAAGTGTCTACGGTTTGAGTTCGATTTTTAGGATATTTCGGAAAATATATTTTTTTTCTAAACGGTTCTGTGTATAATCTTTTCTCGTTTGTAATTGTGCATGGGCCATAACGAAAAATAGATTTTGATTCCTTATTTCAGCTGTAAACTTTGAAAAGTTTATTATTACAATTTTATAGGCGAACTTCTCCCGATAATTTTAAAGTACCTTGCTACCTATAATTTAATTTTCTGCATGTGATGAACGCCAATAATTTACTTCCTAATCCTACCCTCATCTATATAACTTTCACTTGACTCGATTTACGACATGGCATGAAAAACACTTTCTACGAACTAACATTACTTACTAGGCACCGAATTAACATTTTTCTCTTACTCAATAAGCAATTTACTATACTTAATAATAAAATAATTTAAACACAGGCCATTTGCTGATCATCGCCCGCCGTGTGGCCAAAAATAAAGGCATAGACAAGAAAGGTTTCAGAGTGGTAATGAACGAAGGACCGCATTCATGCCAAACTGTCAATCAGTTCTATGTTCAAGTTCTTGGCGGGAGACAGATGAGGTGGCCTTTTTCGTAGACAATAAAATTTTGATTTTATTAGATTTTTTATTTAATTTGTTTAATGTGCAGTGCATGATCATGGTAATGACATATGGCTTTAAGCCAGCCCTTCATACAGGGCAACTTTTACTATGGGACCAACTCTGAAATCACGAAAATAAAATCAGCTGTTTTATACAAAAGCTTAATGCCTACTCGACAAAATATATGAAACAGCTGATTTTGATTTCGTGATTTCAGAGTTGGTCCCATAGTAAAAGTTGTTCATATTCATGGATGGAACACCCTGTGAAAATTTTGATGGCGATAAAAAAAATTGCCTGTATAAAAAAATTGCCCGTATAAAAATCAAAACTTAATCAAAGGACTACTCCCTGAAACAAGGCGAACTTTTTTTTAACTTTAATTTTTTTTATCTATGTCAGTATTATTTACGGTAATACCGCAATTAACCTCTCAGTTGCCGGAACGCAGATCCACATGAGACAGTCGGAATTCTATTGTGTCAAGAACTGCGGCATCCGAGAGGTTAAAATCGTATATTATTGTTGTTTCAGGCCACATGTTAGTAATAGCGAAAGAGGTTGCTATCAAAATGGGTCTGGACAGAACTGGTTATCATGTAATGGTGGATGAGAATCAAGGGTGTTGAGTAAGATCAATGTATGTGTGAAAGAGTGAAGCAAGTCCGTATGCGTGTGTGTGTCACCATTATATTCATTACAAATTGTCATTTAAACCAGTCGAAAATAAATCAGCATAGTGTAAACACGTATTTCTGTTACTCATAATTCCCACAAGCAAGAGTGAACCTTAAATCTATAACATTTTGGTCGACATCGAGCCGGATATCTGTTCGACTTACGACGTTCATACACCGAGCGCAATACAAAAGGACGGTTCGAGCGGCGAGCGACGAACAATAGAAGGAATTTGCCATAAAAAATATAAGTACATTATGAACCTCATTAGTGAATACTGAAGGTGATCAAAACAACATATTATAACTAAGAAGATACGAAGATACATTTATCGTTTTATAACGAATTGGAGGTTTATTGCAACAAATATGGCAAATACAGCGGAACAATTGTTAAACGTATTAGAAGATACGGCTATGTTGTTAGGAAAAACTCAATCAAACCTTAAGAAATGTCCGAAGCAACGTTTAACAAAGGGATACATAGAAGCACGCATTAAAAACATTGAAGAATATTGGTCTACATACAAAGGTGCATATATAGAACTAGTGAAATGCGTTCCAAAAGCGAATCGGCAAGACGTTCCATATTTCGTTAATGAAGAATACTTTGTTCAAGAAGATTTGTACACTTGTTTACTAGCCGATCTTAATGATTTATTGTGTTCGTACAACAAGTCACCGGTTCCTATGCAAGCGGACCATAACCTCAGTGGTTCTATGGAAGCACAAGTGAAATTACCAAGGATTCAACTTCCCACCTTCTCAGGCATTTATGATGAGTGGCCTGCTTACCAAGATCTTTATATGTCATTAGTGCACAACCATCCAACATTAAGTAAGGTACAAAAGTTGCACTATTTAAAAAGCAGTCTTACGGGAGAAGCCCTGTCGCTAGTGAAGCACGTGCAAATTACAGAGGTTAACTATGACGGCGCGTTGAGTATGCTAAAGGCACGTTTCGGTAACAAGCGCATTATTGTCAACTCCATATTGAAAAGATTGTTTGCGCAAAAGAAGATGTCTACGCAAACCGCAAATAACATTAAATCACTATTGGATACAACCACTGAATGTCTCAACGCACTGACAAACCTAAAATTGGCAACCAGCTCATGGGATACACTTACTCACTCACTCATTGTATTTTTAGTCGTTCAAAAACTGGATCCAGAGACACATCGTGAATGGGAAGAAGTTGCTTACGATGACGATGACGACGAGTTGCCTAAATGGGAAGCTCTGCACAAATTCCTACAATCAAAGTTTCGTACGCTCGAGCTTATCACGCCTTCAAGCAGAGAAAAGCCTACACCTAAGGGAAAAGAATATGCTGTTCACGTGTCCACATCAAATACCACCTCTTCAAAACCAAGAAGCTGCGCTATGTGTGAAAAGGACCACACACTATGCCATTGTGAGGAATTCATAAAACTTAATCCAGCAGAGAGGTGCGAGTACCTGAAACAAAACAATCTATGCTATAATTGTCTGGCCCCAGGACATTCCGCTTATAGATGTCGCCTGAAGATGTCCTGCCGAAAATGTCACAAACGTCATCACACGCTCACGCATCAATCCACACCGATGACGTCACCAAATCAACCAGACAACAAGAAACAACAAGATGATGTTGAAACCAATCAAGACCCTGCAAAATCAGCCGAAACCAACGTTAGACTATCATCGCATGTCGCTGCTAATTTGTCCACTGCATTACTGGCTACAGCTCTTGTACCAGTAAGAAAACATGACTCGGGACAAGTGACAGTGCTCCGAGCTTTGATTGACCACGGCTCTCAAGCAACGTTCATGAGTGAAAGAGCGGCCCAGATGTTACGATTAAGAAGAACGCCTGTCAATGGCACCATCACTGGAGTCGGCTCAACCAAAACAAACGTTAAACATGCTGCAGAATTTGAACTACTATCCAGATACGACGCTTGTTTCAACCTTAAGGTTAAAACTTACATCATGCCTACGCGACTCACTACCACATTACCGTCACAAACCATCTCCAACGACACCTGGCCGCATCTGCAAGGACTCGCTTTGGCAGATCCAAGCTTTAATAAATCTGGACGAGTGGATTTATTACTGGGTGTTGACGTGTGTGCCCAAATCATGAAAGGTGAAGTTATCAAGGGTCCCCCAGGAACACCATGTGCGCAAAACACCACCTTGGGTTGGATCTTATTTGGGAACGTGGAACACAAACTGCCAGGAGATGAAATGATCGTTATGCACCTTAATCTTGATCTAAATGATCTGCTGAAACGAATATGGGAACAAGACCCATATGACAAACAACAACCCACAGCTGAAGAACGAAGGTGCGAGGAAATCTATAAGACCACGACCACAGGAAACAAAGACGGACGGTACATTGTAACCTTGCCAAAGAAATCTAACATACTATTATCAACTCATGGAGATACAAGAACTATAGCTTTAAAGAGATTATATCAGTTAGAACAAAGATTCAAGAATAACCCAAAACTTAAAAATGACTATGCTGAAGTGATGAAAGATTATGAATTAAATTACATGGAAAAGGTACCAAAACAAGAAATTTCCAATCCCTCTGTGTACCTACCGCACCACGCAGTAATAAAGGAAGACAAAGAGACATCCAAATTAAGAACGGTTTTTAACGCATCTCAAAGGGGAAACAACAATGTATCACTCAATGATGAACTGATGGTAGGACCACAGTTACAAGAAGACATGAGAAGTATAATCATGCGATGGCGGATGAAGAAGGTTTGCTTCGTGGCTGACATCCAAAAAATGTATCTACAAATCATCGTTAAAGAGGAAGACCGAGACCTGCAACGTATTCTTTGGAGAAATAATAATCAAGAACCTGTTCAAGACTACCGTCTTACCAGAGTCACGTTCGGAACTGCTTCTGCTCCTTACTTGGCAGTAAGGACCTTGCATCAAGTGGCCAAAGACGAAGGACGAAACTATCCTGAAGCGGCGGAAATAATAAGACGCGACTACTTCATGGATGACATGATGTCGGGTAAAGACAATGTAATAGATGCATTAAAGGTGGCCAAAGAAATAGACGCTATACTTCAGAAGGGCGGGTTCAAATTGAGAAAGTGGTGTTCTAACGATGCTGACTTTCTTAAAGAATTCGAACAATCTGAAAGAAGCTCTCACGTGAAGTTAGATATTACATTAGACGGAATTACACGAGCCTTAGGGTTACACTGGAACATGGGCAATGATCGATTTCAATACAGCCCGAACTTACCTGCTACACCAAGGCTCACTACGAAGAGAACAATTCTAGCCGACCTACAGAGATTGTTTGATCCACTAGGCTGGCTGGCACCTTCTATTCTGCCAGCGAAACTTCTCATCCAACGATTATGGCTGCAAGGAGTAACATGGGACGAAGAAGTAGATGAAACCATTGCCGCAGAATGGAATAACCTACGAGAATCAATTAATCTATATTTACCTGTTATTGAGATAGACAGATGGCTTCATACTACTGAAACTACTTTAAATAACACCAGTATCCACGGCTTCTGTGACGCATCAGCGAGAGCTTACGCTGCAGTAGCTTATCTAAGAGTACGAACATCCAACGGTGACGTGAAGACCTCCATCATTGCCGCTAAAACGAAGGTAGCCCCTACTAAGCCTCAATCCTTACCTCGTCTGGAACTCAGCGGAGCTGTACTGCTTGCTGGACTCTTGAAGCAGATAAAGGAAGCGATGAATATACCAACCTGTCAAATATTCGCATGGACTGATTCTACTATCGTACTTTCCTGGCTTTTCGGTGATCCTGCCAGATGGAATACCTACGTTAGAAATAGAGTAGTTGAAATACTGGACAACATTGGCAATCATAATTGGTATCATGTTAAATCACACGAGAATCCAGCTGACACTGCTTCGCGGGGAAAATCCTTGCTTGAACTAAAAGGCGATGAACTGTGGTGGAAGGGTCCAGATTGGTTGACAGAAGGAGAAATCCAATATAGCAGACCAAACGCGATGATGACGGACCTGGAAAGAAAAGAAACAATACAAGTTAGCCTAACAATTGATAATGAAAAAAGTATATCTACAAAATTTGATAACTATGATACATTACAAGAACTGCTTAAAGCAATAGTGTACTGCAAAAGATTTTTAAGGGGAAGAAAAATAGAAAATAAGGACTTACCTATGAACACGGAGGAACTAGATGATGCGTTGAAAACTTGCTTGAGAATAGCACAAAGGGATAGCTTTAAAGAAGAAATTCGGGACCTGAAATCAAACTTACCAATTAAAAGAAAGAGTAAAATGAACAATTTAAAACCTTACCTGGACGAAAGTGGCCTTCTCAGGGTGGGCGGAAGACTCCGTCACTCTGACCTAAATGAAGAGAGCAAACATCCGGTTATTCTTGATCGTGACAACAAACTTACCACTCTTCTTGTCGCCGACGCACATCGGCAAACGCTGCATGGCGGAGTGCAAGTAATGCTCTGTTTCCTACGAACTAGATACTGGATCCTGAAAGCAAGGACATTAGTTAAATCGAAGATCAAAAAATGTCTCATTTGTGCTAAACTAAACGCTACGGCAAGGCCACAGCAAATGGGAGACCTACCTCGAGTTCGAGTGACACCTGCAAAACCTTTCTGGAACTCGGGCATTGACTTCGCAGGCCCGTATCAGGTCTTGATGTCTAGAGGCAGGGGAGCAAAAACATACAAGGCATACATCGCTGTCTTTGTTTGTATGGCGACAAAGGCGATTCACCTAGAATTGGTGGGAGATCTCACGTCAGATGCTTTCATCGCCGCTTTCCGAAGATTTATAGCAAGGAGAGGAAGGTGCGCTCAGATATGGAGCGACCAAGGACGCAACTTCGTCGGTGCAAACAGGCAACTGGTGGCAGACTGGACTGAGGCCAAATTACAATTCGAGGGTCCAATCGCCGAGAAGTTGGCAATCGAAGGAACAAACTGGCATTTCATCCCAGCTTACAGCCCACACATGGGAGGGCTCTGGGAGGCTGGGGTGAAAGCGATGAAACATCACTTAAAACGGATCATTACTAGACATATGACCTACGAAGAGTTGAGCACCTTGTTATGTCAAGTTGAGGCTTGTCTCAATTCAAGGCCTCTAACTAAATTAGATGACACGGATAACGATCACCTGCAAGCACTGACTCCCGGTCATTTCCTTATTGGTGAAACCCCCATTACTGTGCCAACACCAGATCTCCGAGATATCCCAATGAGCCATTTATCGAGATGGCAGCATCAACAAAGGTTATTGACTGACTTCTGGCACAGATGGCAACAAGAATACCTGTCAAGCCTGCAACAACGTGCAAAATGGCACCACAAGGTCAGGGAGTTTGACCTAGGACACATTGTCCTTATCAAATCTGATAATTTACCTCCTGGTAAATGGATTATGGGGCGCATTGTTGACAAGCACCCGGGTACTGACGGTGTGACGCGTGTGTATTCTGTGAAAAGTGGTGATAGTATAGTGCGGAGGTCCTTTAATAAGTTATGTTATTTACCAATAGATATTGATACTTGAGTTTGCACGTAATTGTTCCAATATTGAAATGTAAGATTACTTTAACTATGTACCTATGTTATGTGTTTGATTAATTTCTATTTAAATTGTAGTTAATTCAGTTAAGTTTATGAGATATTGTGAAAGGGCCATAGACCCTTTGGTGGGCGGTATGTTGAGTAAGATCAATGTATGTGTGAAAGAGTGAAGCAAGTCCGTATGCGTGTGTGTGTCACCATTATATTCATTACAAATTGTCATTTAAACCAGTCGAAAATAAATCAGCATAGTGTAAACACGTATTTCTGTTACTCATAATTCCCACAAGCAAGAGTGAACCTTAAATCTATAACAAAGGGAGTCAAAGTCTTGTGTCCTTGCATGTGTTCGGAAGAGCCTTGCACCATATGTTATGGCCAGTTGGCCCTGGATGTAGACTGTAGATAATAATGAACCCAAGGCCTTTTGGCCATTGCGTAGAATAAATAATATAAAATACATTAAGTGTAGTATTTTAACGTGTTATTGTCTCATTTATTTTAGCTTTTGATTTTTCAAGACATAGAAAAATAAGTTTAAATATAAAACGAAATTTGATTGTACAGTTTTTTTTATCTATATTATTTAATTTTCAAACATTAATGTTTTTTCTGCGTTACAAGAAACGTAAACGTCAAAAAACAATGAAATTCTCTAATTTTTTTTTATGCTCTTTGTCTGTGATATTTTTCACAAAAATGGCTGGTGGCGAGGTTGAACTCGCGCAATCTGCCGCTCCGGCTCCGGCTCCTGCTGATACGATCTTCGGGAAAATATTGAGGAAGGAAATACCCGCTAAATTCGTCTATGAAGATGATCAGGTACCTAACATACATCTACAATATAAACGCCATTTTATGTACCGGCCGGCCTATTTATCAGCTGTTGTCACTAATTTACGCATTTTCAAAATTTATATATAAATACGTAGGTACTTACCTACTCCTATGGTCTAACTCTACACTAGCCTTAATATAAATACTATTTTCTACGGGGGTGAAAAGTATCAACATCTTAGGTTATAACAATTGTAATTTCTTTCCTAGTGTGTGGCGTTTCACGATGTAAATCCACAAGCCCCAAAACATATTTTGGTGATCCCGAGGAAGCCTATCACGCAGCTGTCTAAGGCTGATGATAAGGATGAACAACTCCTTGGTAAGAAGCTAAACTCATATATTAGTCCATTCAAACTTGAAATGAGCTTGAAGAAGGAAAAATAGAATAAGCAAACCCAATGAAAACAAAAATTTAGTTTGCTAATGATTTTTTAACTTTATCATGTAGGTGTAGTTATATCTACAGGAGAACAGAATCATCATCCTCCTGCCCTTATCCCATATTATTTGTGGTTGGTGCAATATGTCTTCTTCCATTCATCTCTATCATATGTTATTTCACTTTTCACACAATCCCATCTCTTCTTGGGGTCTACCTATTCCCTTGTATCCATCCACATTCATACTGATAATCCTTCTAGTGACATGTTTCTCATCCCTCCTCATCACATGTCTGTGATGATCATCAACTCTGACAAATGATTACTTCTTACCTTCTCTATCACTGGTGCTACTTTCATACTTCCTCTTCTACAGGAGAAAAAATCACAATGAACTGTTTTCATTGAAATAAACTAGTTTTTTTTTTACCTTTTTGTACCTAATCAGATCTTTTTATCAATTAACAATTTAATCAGATATTTTTATTACCAGGACACCTGCTGATTGCAGCCCGCAAAGTTGCTCATCAGGAAGGCCTTGACAAATCTGGCTTCCGTCTGGTCATCAATGATGGCAAGAATGGAGCACAGAGTGTTTACCATCTCCACATCCACATTCTAGGAGGTCGCCAGATGGAATGGCCCCCTGGCTAAGAGTAGAAGCTTTATTCATGATTTGAATGAATAAAATTGTTATTTTTTTTTATTTAACTCTTGTTTTTTTTTGCCTTAGTAGTCTTTTACCTTATTTATAGAAACCGTAAAAAATATAAAATATGAACATATGATTAATGATTTTTTTTTTATGTCAACTTAATAAAATCAAGGAAAAACTTATATGTAAGTAAATGCTCTGAAATGATGATGAGTAGAACCACAGAAATCGAAAAGAAGTATCTTTGAGTAGGACACGCTTGTAATGTTGTGGTGGCAGTCAGTGTAAGTGTAGAATTTCATGTTAATTAAAATCAATTTCTGTGGGGTAGATAGACTACGCGTACGCTTCATTTCTCGGTGTGAAGGCCGTTCTAGCTGTTTTTAATTGAAATATAAACTAGTGTAATGCGTACCTAAGCGCGGTTACTGATTATGAGGTCTGCGCTGAGACGCTTGTAATTCATAATAGCCTTAGGTGATATAGAGCAAGCACTTTTACTGAGTCTACATTGTTGAATTCTCTAACGTATTACTAACGGTATTACTCGTATTTACGAAAAACCCGAAACCAATTCGGTTTTAAATTCTATGGGTGGTAGCAGTTACGTTCACTTTTGTAAATTATCTTATCTGTATCAATTGAACGGAGCCCGGAGCATAATCGCCAACGGTCCTGTTTGTCTGTCACTCATATCATTCATTCTATTGGTTTTTATTTAGGCGATACTAAGTTGTTTTTACTGTATATCCATTGAAAAAACCTATAAAAATGTGTGAAAATCATGTAATAAATACTATATTCACGGAATTTCAGAGAAATATTGACTTGGACCAAGAATTACGAGAGGTATATGTCAATATTTGTGATGCAAATAACTATTTCTTGTGCACAATATACCGCCCTTTTAAATTGTGAATTTTTGCCGTAGTTCTGCTACGAAATTAATCAAAATACTTAACAGTATCTTTTTGAAACTACAGAATCGAATATAGAAGGCTAGTAATGATTTTTTTATCATTTAGGTTATTCGTAATATCTGCAAGGATGTCGGACAAATATTGCGTGAAGCCACAACAATTCTACAAGTTATTCATCACAACGAAGCTGCCAGTACGTATTTGATATAAAAACATATACAACTTTGTAGTTCTCTATAAACAACAGATTTCGAGGCGAAAACCTTAAAATATTATTCAAAGTTTTTGTTCATGATAGCCACATCGCAGCATTAATACCCGAAAAGATTTATAATTGCTGGTGTTGGGGCAAAATGGACATTATATATGCCATGGGTGAAATTCTATCCTGACAAATATAGTGATTATCACAAGAAAAAAATATCTGTAATGTTAGTGTTAAGTGTTTGTGAAAAAATAAATAAATAAATCTTGATGTTGACAAAGTAAACCCAAATTATCCATATAATTAAAGTTTGCTTATTAATGATTTGTTCCAGTAATACCAGCATGCCTAAAAGCAAGGGATTTATTTGAAAAAGCACAAGAAGGATACGCAAGACTGAAGGAGACTGTGCCTGCCTCCGACTATTATAAGTATGTCTCCTTATGCATTTCAATAAGTCTTCAGTGTTAAACAGGTTTAGAATGTTTTTTATTCATTACTAGAGCACCCGGCTTCACGCGGGTAGCAGAGCACACCTTAATTTTTTTCTATAGTAGTATCTTATCAGCCCGTTACGTCGAGCATTTACTCAGCGCAAGCCAGTAACGCTACCAGTCGGCATGATTTTTTCCGACATCTTCAACTATCATCGTCATATTTCAGCCAATTTACACAAAACCTTAACAAATTATACATTGAAACATTCCTCATGAATCACTCTGTCTATTGGTGGAAACTGTATGAAAATCTGTTGAGTAGTTTTTGACAAATGCAGTGGAGGACTTTGTTTTATAATATGTAGTGATTCAGCAGCAAACCTCCTGCTAGAACAACACAAATGTATGTGTTCCTTCACCTGATGGATTAATTAATCTCCCAGTTGGACACTGTTAGAATGAATAGAATTTCGATTGCCACTTGATTACTTTGTGCAAAAGTAAAACCTAAGTAAAATGTAATGTAAAATGTCCCCTATTTCCAAATGTTACTTCCATTCGATTTTGAATTGAAAAGACTATGTATAGTATATATGTATAGTAATTTGTAACATGTTAATAATCCTCAGATACCAAGAACACTGGCGCAACATGACACAACGCTACTGCTTCCTGATCGCACTCACCATCTGGTTGGAGACTGGGATCCTGGCGACACACGACACCGTCGCGCAGGTGCTAGGCAGTGAGTGGACAATGTTTACTGTACAACTTCATTTCATAAATATAGGTGGCTGGGGTTTTATGGGTTTACTGGTAAAGAATAGGCTCTTTGCTTGAGTGTTATAAGAATGTGTCTGAAAGAAAATTACTACTACATATTTAAGAAATTTTCGCTCAAATTGACTTATCTGACCAGTCCAGTGGTGGGCCCACTGCGGCTGCTGACTGTGATCTCCTGGGTACGATACCCGATTTGAGCAAGTGTTATTAGGTTTTCTTTTACAAAATTCTCTTAGCCTAAATTACTGCCTCATTGGTCTAGGACGTAAGTGCGACTGTTAAGCGTGAGGTCCTGGATTCGGTTTCTGTGTATGGAACTTCTCAGTTGTAGTAGTTTGGTATAGTTTCGCGTCCTGTTACAATAACACCATTGTGTGGTGCTAGCACAAATGTGGGTGTACATCAGTACACCTCTGCTTTACCCTTCGGGAAATAGAGGCGTTATGTTATATTAAAACAATAGATTAGTAAATTAGCACTACATAATGTAGATGATAGAAATATTATGTTATGTGTGCTGTAGCCATGTTTTTTTGTTTTTTCCAGTAAGTCCAGTTGAAAGAAAGCATGGCTTCCATTTGGATATAGAAGACTACCTGAATGGTCTTCTGCAGCTGTGCTCAGAACTGGTAAGTTATTATTAATTAACAATGTAAACTGTTCTTGTAGGACAAAGGTCTTACTTGAAACATAATGTTCTCCTGACCGAATTTCGGTCACGGCGACCAATCTCTCCGGAGATTAGCCAACTACGCAGGAGATATTATAGAGCACAAGTGTGTGCGCAAACACAGGTACTCTCTATTCCTTCACTCTCATAGTCCGATGGGACGGCAATCCGACACGACCGAAGAGAGATCAGGCACAGGACCAACGGCTTTACGTGCTTTCCGAGGCACGGTGTTTATTCACATACACGAAGACCCAGACCTGAAACAACTATCTGTAGATCATACAAATATAAGTTCCGCGCGGGAATCGAACCCGCGACACGTAGTGCAGCAGTCGATCTCTCAACCACTGCGCCAACCGTGCCGTTATATAAAACATACACCACATATGGAGTGAGAAAGTGGTAGCAGAAATACCTACTTTGTTGTCTCTGCGACCCAATATGTGTGTTGGTCTCCGATCTTTGGCAGTTTCTCGCCAATCTTCGGCTCCAAGCTCCCGAAGATCAGCCTCCACTGAATCGCTCCACCGGTATTACTCTTGTCGGTTGGCCCGAAATAAAACGATTTTTTTTTTAAAAACGTTGCCCCACTCTTTGTTTAATTCCTGTATCATGGTAGCGTTTACAAACATATAGTCATCCAGACCAGAAACAAGTATCTGTAGATCATACAAATATTTGTTCCGTGCGGGAATCGAACCCGCGACACAGCACACGTAGCACAGCAGTGGATCTCTCAACCGCTACGTCAACCGTGCCGCCAATTATTATAACGATAGACAAGGCATCATTTCCGCAAGGAAATGTATAGACATAAATAATGTGTGTGCAACAAGGATTCATCGCAGTGTAATGTTTTTCTAAATCTTAATCGTCAATGAAGCTGAAATTCTACTTGAAGAAAAGCATAACATACCACCACGTCTGTATTCCCGAAGGGTTAGGCAGAGGTGTACTATTGTACACCCACATTTCGCCGATGCTGTTATTGAGTCCCATTTAATAGGGGGCGAGCTTATTGCCATTTACCGGGCACAGTTTCAGACTCCGTGCTGCTACTGAGAATTTCCAGACAGAAAGACTCAATAACACTTCACCCGACCCAAATGAACCCAGAACCTCACGCTTAGCAGTCGCGCCTACGACCACTAGACCAATGAAACAGTGAGAGAAGAGTTTGAAGAAAAGGTTTAAAAGATATGTGTGCCTTGGTGAGCAACAATACAAATTTTATCAAAGTGAGTTCTATTAGCAGAAAGGAGTTGAATCCAAAGTCAAACTGTCTGTATCCCAACAATACAAACGACTCCAATTACAGTCTTGAGCATTATTAAAAGTACTCTGCATGTGCGAATAGAGTACCAGAGTTGAGTCTTGTTAATTAAGCAATAATCAACAATTTTTTATTTCTTTTCACAGGCCCGCCTGGCCGTTAATTCAGTGACACGAGGAGACTATGAGAAACCGTTGCAGATATCTAAGTTTGTCATGGAGTTGAATGCGGGTTTCAGGTAAAATTTATATTTTTATTTATGGTCGAATAGCTATGTTTAACTCCTTAAGACGGTTTTCTTGCTAAACCGGAGGTGCTGGATTAGCTCGCCAAATTAACATTTTATTTGGTTTTTCGCTAAATGTATGATCAATTAACATATAGAGAGACAATAAACATTGAGAGCTTTTGACAATAGTAATTACGACAAAAGGCTAGATGACTGCATCAAAAATAAATTCTGAAATCTTGTTTAGTAAATAGTTTTTTTTCTTCTAAAAACCCAGTAAAACGTAATCTCTTGCTTATCTTTGGCGTTTTCAATTTTTAATTTATCAAAATCACACTGTAAATATGTCAATGGATGAATGAATGAATGAAAAACTATGACGTCACGCTTTTGTATTCCAAAAATCCTTAGAACAAAATGTTGTTATTGACAGTTCATAAAAAGTAACTCAGATGAATAGAAGGCATCTACTGTATTACTATACCTACCATATTTACAAGTTTGAACTTAAACATTAACTTAAATAGTTATCAAATCAAATCAATCAAAATACCTTTATTTTCAGGCTACATTGGCCCATAGATATATACCTTACAGACTAACATATATATTATTATATACAAAACTTGTTAGTATATAGAACCTTAAATCTATGTTAGTATCACTTCCTATGCACTATGTCACTGTGCGCTCGGGTGGCACTTGCCCGCGGAAGCGACGGAACACCACGTCCTGTGGCCAGAAGTTCTCATCCAACACGAGGTGCAGAATACACGTTGGCACTCGCACCACGAACGCCTTGAAGTTGGCGTTATGGCGCGACTCCAGCAGCTGCACTCTCGGGGCGTACTTCAACTTCTGACGCACGTACTCTACAATGTCCTCCGCCTTAGTGGTGTAGTGTAGGCGGGAGATGTACACCGGGGTGTTCGGCATTGCAGCGCGTATTTTCATGTTGGGCTCCGCCGGAGCCGTGCCGCAGCGATTCTTGTTTGTTCGCTGACGGCGCTTCCTCCTTTGCACCGTCACGAACCCATCATCGTCAGCCCGATTCGGTTCCTTTACGGGCACGGGCTTCTTAGTAGCACCGATTGTGCTCCTGGCGACGCCGGCGTAATCTCGATGAACACCTTGATGTTTCGTCGAGACTGCAGAATCAAGCTGCTTGTCTAGCGGTCGAGCGGCTGTGACGGGAGGTCCCGCAGGGACGGGAGCGGGGCAGCGGGGCGCGCGAGGCGCGCACTGTGCCGGCTCAGCATTCGGCGGTGACAGCGGCGATGATGACAAAACTGCTGACGCGAAACTTGCACTCGATACATCGAGGCACGCTCCGCGCCGCATGTTTACGTTCGATGCACCCGCCGGTGACCCAGTTACCGTTGCCGATTTACGCAACTCATTGAGTTCGCTGCGCAAATCGGCGACAGTAATTTGGGATGCATCTAACTTCCTCTGCACATCCGCAAGACTTGCCTTTAGAAAGACGATGTCTTTCAACAGGCTTGTGACGTCGACGTGGTCGAAGGTGACGGGCGGAAGCTTATTCAGATTCTTCGCCACAAACGTTGGCACGTCGTCCGGATCGGTCTCCTTTAGTAGCGTGATGATGTCCTGGATGCTCTTCTTTGTCCCGTCACGCCGGCGGGACACCATCTGGTCGCACTTGTTGAGCAACCGGTACAGCAGCTGCTTGGAAGCAGCGACGTCATCCTCGCTGAAGTTTGTCGCGCAGATCTGGACAGCGGACACCTCGTCCATCACGTCCAGTTTCTGCTGCAGGAACGCCAGCAGTTCATTCGCCACAAGTTGTTCACTCATGGCGATTAAAAAGACTAGCAACGGCTTACGCCGCGCTTAAACGATTTGTATTAAATAAATTACACGCGTCAGCAGCACGACTGCATCGAATCGCAGCTAGTACGAGACTATAGCTATAAAGTTTAAAGTTCTGTGTAACTTTCAAAACAGTCAATTTTGGAGTTAAGTAGCCACGATAATCATTCTAGCACGAGATTGTTGATCGTATATAGTATTTGTCGCAATTTCTATTGCCATGAACCTAGTGTTATTGATCTACAATTTGCGAAGAACCAAATAAGATTTGAATTTGGCGGGCTAAGCGAGCGCCTCTGCTTTAACCCTCTATTTATTTGTTGGTGTAATCATAAGACCTTTTACCAAGCTATGGGTAGGATCTTGACGGCAAGAGCTTACACATGAAAAGTGGTGGATGGGTACAAAGATTAATTAGCTAGTCGGCAAGTATTGTACTGGACTGACTGCCTTCAGGTCGACACATACAGGGCCAAGTACTTCGGAAACTCAGGAACCTTCAGAGAAACGTCCGGCAACGGAAAGCGTCTTTTAGAATTTCGCTAGGAACTTGATGGATCGAATAAATTAGCACTTGTTCCCACCCCTACGCAAAATC
The DNA here is from genome assembly GCA_947562105.1 of Shargacucullia verbasci. Lineage (NCBI taxonomy): Eukaryota > Metazoa > Arthropoda > Insecta > Lepidoptera > Noctuidae > Shargacucullia > Shargacucullia verbasci. Next base: position 2,451,687 of record OX387307.1, on the reverse strand, counting down.
GCGTAGGGGTCTAAGCAAAATCGCGCTTCAACGTGCATCAGTCCGATATACCAATATCTATCAATGCCCAGGGTATATGTGCTAAGGTCTCGTCGTACAGGATCTCAACCTGAATATACGTACGGTACCGTAAAATGGGGCTATTTGGGAAACGCGGGGCAATTTGGGACTAACATTTGTTTTTAGAAATTTTGTCAAAATTTCCTTTGTCATTGAAAGCATCCTACACTACCGCTGTTTAAAAGCAGTTACTACTCCATGAGAAGCACACATAATGATCCCGTTACTAAATTTCAATTAGCCCCGCGCTTCCGAAATATCCCATTTTACAGTACTTATATTTTTTATTCTGTTTACAGGTTACTTAATCTAAAGAACGACCATCTTCGCAAACGCTTCGATGTTCTAAAATACGATGTGAAGAAAATTGAGGAAGTGGTGTACGATCTCAGCATCAGAGGGCTCCGGCCAAAACCTGACGCCGCTGTTTAAACTAATTGCTACTTGTACAAATTATTGTAATACTGAACAATTGATATATTAAACTCGCTTTAAATGGACGACTCAGTTTGGTTTTACTTCCTTCACATAAAAACCAATATACATAGATACACGCTATATGAAAAGATGTTTTGTTTGATTAATTTTCAATTTATATTATTTGTAACTGTGATATTTGTTTTCACTATTCGCCCATAGATGTCGCTATTTTAAAGTGTTTCATCTGCAGAAAATTTTAGTACTGTGTTCGATTAAATATAACGCCATCTGTCTGTTTTGAATATTACCATATTATTTGTTTTTTCTACTTCACCATAGATGTCGCTATTCTTAATATCTAAAAATTGGTCGGTAATATGTACCTCCTATGAACTTCTGTTCTCCTGGTACTTTGACAATTTCGAGCTAAAATTACTGCATATTATTTTTAGGGAGTGTGGTGAGTGTGCAGGTATCGTTTTAGTTTTAGTGCTGCGATATTTATTTCTACCAGGAATGCAGAACTTAATAGGAGTTACACTGTAGAGCATTTTATTTGATAATATTTTTGTAAACAGCGACTTCTATGGCGAAACAGGCAAAACAAGTTTTTAACGAAGTCTAAATCTTATATCCACAAGGAATGCGGACCTTTTTAACTACTTGTTCGAATAAAATGCAACGCCATCTATATTTACTTCTATCAACGAGTTGAGTATCATCAGTTCGACCCGCAAGAAAAGCGACTATAGTCTTCGTGAACGCCATAGAAACTTAAAATTTATTATTCTAGCCATAAAAAATGGTCCGGTACTGATTGGAAACAATTACATTATAATATTTCAAAATGTACCATTTCTTCTCACGAAACATTTTTACTGGCGGGACGAACCTTTCCAACAGACATCGCTGATATAACTAAAAGTAGGAGCAAACAGCGTTGTAGGATTCTGTAAAGCCTCATGGAAACAAGGTGTGTATGAATGAAAGGATTCTCACTAAAGTTATCGTAAATAAAACAACACATTTGATTCACTGTTTATTCAATCCCAAATGAGACTGAACTCTACATCGATCCCCGCAAATAACGCGAGGTCAGCACTATGGATAAAGTTAATAGAATATTTATCCGGTTTCAAAAAAAAAAATAATGACATAATCGTCATGGATTTGCGACTCTTCATCCATCCATTCGTTCTTTATACAATTCTATCATTTTAAACAAATACTTTGTATCAAAATCGAATAGTCAATATAATTTTTTTAAAGCCATATTCCAAACATCTTTGATGTGCAACATCCTAATTTATTTGGCAACACTTATTGTGTTTCTGAGCCAATCTAAACATTTTTCGTCATGGCAGGTGTATAATGTGTATAAGTGTGTAGATTAGGGCGCCATTTTGGACGCCATGACACAAGCAACGGTACTTCGTTTGTCTTTTTCAGTACGATGAAATTTTTAATATCCTTTAATTTATCTTTAGTTTCATTTTATTTTGGATATTCAAATGGAACTAAACATTTGTTCAATTTCTGAATTTCGACATTCTACCCTGTTTTCGTTGACCACCTCGTTTTGCTTCCCCACATTTGAAACCACAAAATCACTTATATCTAATGATTGTTTAGTATCACATTGTCTGTTACTTATATCTAAATCTTTGTTTACAACATCACAATCAGTCTCATCTTCAAAATTAATTTCCTCTTCATCATCGAGAATATCCATTGAAATATCTTCGGCACTGATATCTCTCACTGATCCATTCCCTTTTATTGATTCACTGTTCTAAAACATTTCTTCCATCTGTTCTTAAATGGTCATTTGTCTAATTGGTTGAATTATATTTTTGTTTGTTGGTCGATTTACTATATTAATGTAGTTTTTAGCCTACTTTTCTGATGGTTCCTGCATCACTTCATCTTGTATATTATAGGCGGACCGATTGTTACTATATCTTGATCATCTTGACTCAAATTGTTAGACAAAACGCTTTAATCATTACGTCAATGATATTACTACACATTTCTTCATCTTTTGATTCAAGGAATTTGTGTTTTTTTCTTCGTCTGCTGTCAATAGTTTTATCAAAACCAACGTTACTGTTGAAGATATTATTATTCGTATTATCATTAATTTTGTCTTTTCTACCAATTATATTGTCTTTCTCAATTTCATTTATTGTATTGATTTCTGTATCTGTATTAGCCGTGAGGTTTTCAGTTATACCAGTGATCATTCCTTTATTTTGCAGGACCAGTTTTTATAATATCCCTTTCTGTAATATCAATTACCGGTTTTAGACTATTCATTTCTATTTGAACTTTGTTTTTAATGAACATTATTAGACTATCAATAAAAAAAAAATTAAAAGTATTTTCTTGAGTAACGATTGCGTTTTGATTCTCCATAACTTGATTATTATCGTTTCATCAACCCATTCTCTATCTTACGTACCAATTACTTCACTGTCATCAAAAGCATCATTTGTAATACAAGTAGTTAGATTACATAAAGGAACTTGATAGGTGACTTCTGTTTGTTTTGGAGTTTCATTGATATTTTCTTTATCACGTCCTTTGACTTTTTTATTATACTTAAAGCAGTACCGGCTGCTTTTTTAATAAAATTATTACTGTTTTTAATATTTTCTTTATCAACTCTTTTAATTTTATCTAGCTCAATGCTAGTTTTTTTTTTTTTAATTTTGCATTGGTTACGTCACGTTGTCAGAGAAATTCATCACTTTTAGGGTTGCGCTTTCGCATGATTTTCTATCGTTCCGATCGTTTATTGAATGTAAATTTTGTTAAATTAAATGCTCTGAAATGAGAAATATATAAGTTATATATAGTGTAATCGTCAACCATAGAAAATAACAAGGTTTAGATATAATGAAGTCCTTGTATTCGTTGAATTTCAGTAAACAACTGATGAATTTCAAGGATAGCACGCATCGTCCAAATATAAATTTTCATTAGAGATTTATTGAGATTTTATATTAAAATTTCGACATAGCTTGAAAAAACGTGAACAAGATATAACGCTAAAAGTAAAATAGTGGTTTGACACAGTCCAGACTTAAGAGAAAAATTGCAATAGAAAAAGATACTGATCTAATACAGATTTAAGTCAAAACACGCGACAATACTCCAGTAAATGACAAATAATACTTAAAGCCTGTTTACATTAACACAAAAACCAAACAAAATGTACTCACGTGAAATCATGACTGAACATCATCCCCAGATAGGTATCCTTGATGTATTTACTAATTTCCAACGTCACGCGACGTTCACAACGTGAATTGCCAAAAAGCAATCTCAGGTTCACATCTTCAACCACAGCTTGTATATGTTGCCTCTTTCTCTCAGGCAATATACTATAGAAAGCCACGTCCAAATCATCATCATCCGTTTTCAAGAAAAAGAGAATCTTTAAGAGGATTAAGATTCTAAATTTAAGGTCATTAAAGTTCTTTTTCGTTAAGCATGTAGTTTCTAGAGATTGTATGAATGTTTCCATGTTGGTTTCTGTAACCTGGCTGACCCAGGCTTCTAATCTACTATTTTCATCCTCTTTGGTAATCGTTTTAGTAAGAAGTATTTCACTGGAATACATAAAAACATATAAAGAAAAATATGTATGCAGTATACACCCACATTTCGCAGATTAAGTCCCATATAATAGTGGGCGGGCAGAATTCTAAATCTCGGGCTATTGCACGGAAAAGTCAAATATCATTTTGGCCGACCCGGGAATTGAACCTAGCATTCAGCGGCCGCACTTGTGACCAATAGACCAATAAGGAAGTTATAACGATCGTTAATATTAATATGACTTACTTATCATTACAAAGGCGCCCAGTAATTATCACTCCTGGCAACTCCATGTATTTTTTGTAGATTGCATCCGCATAACATTGTTGCATGGACGACAAGTTTATTCGTTCCCTATGACCTAAAGCATTAGTGGCATTAACCAAGAAGTTCCGATTCTTCTTATTTATAGTACTCTCGTACTTCAACACTTTCGTTGTCTCGTTAGACGACAACAATTCAAGCATACCCATCAATAATTTTTGACGGAAGCTTTGGATCGGATTTTGAAGTTTCATCAGATTTCCAAATGTATAATTGTCTTTGAGTAGCTCATTTGTTTTTGCTATAATGACGTCAGTTTCCATGCGCGGAGTTGGTGTTATATCGAAGAGGTCCGATTCGTCAAAAATGCATTTGGATTCGGATTTTGAATATTTTTCCTGAGTACCGTCTTTTATTTCTTGTTGGATAACAATTTCTTCAATGGCTTTTGGTTTAGTGGCAACTTGTTCATCAACATGACTAGCTTCCGATACAATTTTAAGTTCTGTGACGACTTTTTCTTCAAGATCAATAGCTTTCGACACAGCTTTGGGTTTTTTGTCTACTTTTTCTTCGACATAGTCGTCTTTCTTGTCTTGTGGTTCTTCAACGAGACTATCTGTCGACACTGTTTTAGTGTTAGTGTCGTTAGTGGCGACTTTATTTGCAAAATTACTGATATTCCAAATACTCATTGATTTTGTGGTGACTTTTTCTTCAACCAGACTATTTGTTGATAAAGTTTTAAGTTCGGTGGCGTCTTTTTCTAAATAACTGTTTTTCCATGTACTATTTGATTTGTTGAATTCTTCATCAACAAGACTGGGTGTCGATATACTTTTAAGTTTTTCAAAATTATTTTTTTCTGCGATAATATTTGATTTGTGGACTTCTTCAACAAGATTACTTGTCGATGCAGTTTTAGATTTAGTAGCGGCTTCATTTACTTCATTTACAAAATTACAGATGTTCCAAGTACACATATTTGATTTAGAGGAGGCTTTTTCTTCAGCAAGACTAGTTGTTGGCGGCATGAATTTAGGTTCGGTGGCGTCTTTTTCTTCAACATTATTTAGTATCGAGATAGTATTTGAATTATCGGTGAGTTTTTCTTCAAAATTACCATTTTCCTCAATACTATTTGATTTATTGACTTCTTGTACAAGAAGTGTAGATGTCGATATACTTTCAGATTTGGTGATGTCTTTTTGTTCAAGTTTACTTTTTTCCTCAATACTATTTGATGTGTTGATTTCTTCAACAAAACTAGTTGTCGATAAAGTTTTAGATTCAATAGCGAGCTTATTTACAAAATTACAGATGTTCCAAGTACATATTTTTTGTTTAGCGGTGACTTTTTCTGCAGCAAGGCTAGTTGTCGACGGAGGTTTAGGTTTGTTGGGGATGTTTACTTCATAATTAATTTTTTTCCACATACTATATGTTCTGTATGCTCCAAGAAGACTAATTGTCGACAAAATATTAGGATTGTATTCTCCAAGAAGACTAGTTGTCGACATATTAGGTTTGTATTCTCCAAGAAGACTAGTTGTCGATATATTTTTAGGTTTAATGGTGATTTTTGAATCAACATGTCCAAAACCACGGCCTTTTATCTGGAAAAAAAAAGAAGAAATATTGTGAAAATTATGCCTCAGGTAAAGATAATAAAACATTTTGCTGTTGCTATTGTATCCATAACATAATAAATGTAAAAGTAACTCTGTTTGTTACTTCTTCACGACTAAACCACTGAACCGATCGTTATGAAATGTTTACAAGTAGGTAGGGGCCTTGGTGAAGGACATAGGCTTATTTTTACCATTGCAACAAAACCCTAATAAGATAATTAATACAAAAAAATCGCGGACGAAGTCGCAGGCAACAAGCTATAAGCTAAAAATTCCTCAGTTGATGATGAATTTGGTTTAGATTTTGGTATATATTTTGCATGCCATTGAGGTGAAATGAGATTCACACTCCCTGCCTACCAATTACTGGGAGACACTGATACTCTACGGCTAGACATATAATAAATATTTATCTGAGTTATGTAGGGTAGGCAGTGTCTTTTTGTCTATATGGACCGCACGCCACTGAATAACATATGATTGTACTCACAGTATCAAGTACCGGCATCAAAGGTTCTGTAATGCCGTTACCCCTCACACCGAGCGCTCCACCACTCCAGCCCATACCCTTCATCATTCTGAAAGATCAAGCAGCAGTTACAGATAAGCGGTTCCGTCCTGGTGTTCCCCTAAGAGGGTGATCAAATCTTTGTTTTGACTGGTTGAGTAACATCAACAAACATTCCACAGTTGACATACAATTTTGCAGCTAAATTTTCTCAAATCAGCTTCAATGTATTCTCATACATTCTTTGAGAACTCGGCGTAACTTATAGACAAGCACAGGTTAAACCAGCCATACTCAAACTGCGGCCCACGGATCGCATGCGGCCCGCCAGGCTTTCGAAAGTGGCCCCGTTTTAGCTTCAAATTCTATTAACAAAGTTACTAAGCCTTTTAAATTGTTTGGTATCAAAACTTTAATTTGGACCAGTTTGAGTTGGACCATTTTTGCACAACACGGTTCAATATATCTAAGCATTTCTCATTGTTACGGAGTGACAGGCTGATGATGGATTATAACGTCACTTACTGACTTTGAGGGTTTCAGACTAACATTTTTTTAAACGTTACCCCACACTTTTATTTCTCCTGTATCGTGGGTACAGTTTACAAACATACATGTCACATGCACACACGACCAAACCCGAAACAAACAGGTGTAGATCATACAAATATCCGCGACACGTAGCGCAGAAAGCTAATCGTCTACATAACATAACATAGCCAAGCAGCACGCCCGTATCCCCGAAGGGTTACGCAGAGGTGTACTATTTGTACACCCATGCATGCAATGGGGTCATGATTCCCCCCCCCCCTCCCCCCGGGCTGGTTTTAGGTCGACCACTGATAATTTTTCTAATCGCATTGATCGTACAGTATTTATTATTGTAATCGAATGCGAGCCTGGCCCGACTAGACTTCAAACATGTGACCCCCCTGATTTGAAAGCTGGATCCGCCCTTGTGTACACCTATATTACACCAATGCATTTATTAAGTCGGGGCTCAGTTTCAAACTAAGAAAAACGCAATAACACTTTTTCCGACCCGGGAATCGGACCCAGGACCACTTTTGCAGCCACTAGGTCAAAGAAGCTCTGAGTTTTTTTTCTAATAACATTATTTTTTAGTCTTGTACAGTCAGCATCAAAAAAATGTATATACGTAGCGAAATTCAAACGATTTTTTTTGAAAAGTTATTGTTTCAAATCATTAAATTTAAATGACCATGTGTACCGTTCTTCTCCATTGGAAATCAACACTTTGGAACGTGGCAACTAGAGCCTGACTATTCATAAGTGCCTGTAAATGGTTTACATGAATAAAAATATATTTGAATTTGAATTTTGTATCTACGGCATTGATAGCCTAGCGGTTGAACGCTTGCCTTCCATGTAGGAGGGTCTGAGTTCAAACCGGGCCCGCACCTCTGACTTTTCGGAATCAGAATGCGGATCAGAATTTGATTATCTCTTGTGTTTACGGTGAAGGAAAACATCGTGAGGAAACCTGCACACCTGAGAGGGCTCTATAAAGTTCTTAACGGTGTGTGTAGTCCGCCAACCGCACCGGGCTAGCGTGGTGGACTAAGGCCTAACCCTTCTCATTCGGAGAAGAGATCCTTGACCAGCAGTGGGACAGTAATGGGTTGAATTATTATGTGTATCTATGTATCCACTGATATTATGTAAGTATGAAATTGGTCAAGATTTCAATCACTATTACCTCTAAAACTCGATTTTGAATTTCGCTACGTGTATACATGTTTTTGATTGCACCTGTACGTTGTTTGTGTAGTGACATAAAACATGTTTCTGTCTTTCTTCTGTAATCTTCTTACCTCATAGCCTTCTCGCTGTGGACCGGTACCTGCAACCCCTCCATCAGTTGTGACTTTTGATATTTATCGTTTCCGCAGCGACTGTTTTCTGTCCCTACTGTAGTCAACCGAAATCGTTCCGGAATTGCATCTCGAACGTGTTTCGGAATATCTGCTATAGTTTTTCTGTAAAAACAAAAATTTGAACATAACATATCATCACGCCTGTATTCCCCGAAGGGTTAGGCAGAGGTGTATTGTGCACCTACATTTCACCGATGCCGTTATTGAGTCACATGGAAGGCGAGCCTATTCCCATCTACCGGGCACAGTTCCAGACTTCGAGCTGCTACTGAAGAAAAACCCAATAACACTGCAACCCGGCAATCGAACCCAGGACCTCACGCTCAACTGTCACAATGCTACCACTAGACCAGTGAGGTATTACAATTATAACAATAACTAGCTTCCACCCGCGGCTTCACTCGCGTGCTTTACGATCCCGTACATATTCCCGGGATAAAAAGTAGTCATGTGCTATTCCAGACTATAATCTATCTCTGTGCCAAATTTCATCTAGATCCGTTCAGCCGTTCTGGCGTGAAAGAGTAACAAAGATCCATCCATCCATCCATGCTCACAAACTTACGCATTTATAATATTACTAGTATAGTATTACAAAGCTTACACAGTGAATTCCTGTTTCTTGTCCTGGCTGCAGCGGACACTGGTGGATGATGTACCGCCCGAGTCTTGTATGTCTGGCATAACACTCTTCGTTTTGCTACTGGCTGGCTTGAAATCTATTTTCATTAGCTTACTGAAACAGACAAACGTACAATACCATAACATAACATAGCATCACGCCTGTATTCCCCGAAGGGTTAGGCAGAGGTGTAGTATTGTACACTCACTTTTACTCGGTCCTATGTAATAGAGGGTGAGACTATTGTCATCTACCGGGCACAGTTCCAGACTACGTCCTACTTAGAATTTCCATGCAGCAATACCCAATAATACTGCATGATCTGGGAATCGAACCTAGAAGCTCATTAAATCTCAATCGTGAAGCGGGGATCAATTAGGAGTCGCTCCATGTAAAATACTGATATTCAGCCACAACAAGTTAAACTGGGAGCTCTACAATGTGTAAAAAACGGTCACCCATCCAAAGACTGGCCGCAGCGAGCGCTGCTTAACCTCACGTTTATAGAGCTAAATCTTAGTTTTAAAAGAGTTTAAGTTGTCATACTTAGTGATTGTGTTCGGAGTAGGTAAAAGAGCTTCTATTTTTTCTGACTGTCTGACTGGTTCGACTGGCTGTTGAACTGCTGGTGTCAGTTGTTGAAGAGACAACTTTTTTCTGAGTTTTTTCTTCGCCTTCTTGCTTAAACTGCATAAAAAACAATTTGTATGAGAAAAAGATATTTCCCGCACTTTGATTACGAAAGAAAAATCTGACAGAGACCAAGAAACAGTGTATCTCTCTCTAGCTTATATGTATATGTTTACATAAGAGTATAGGGAATAGCATTATTAGCGATAGCCTGAGTTTGTTTCGGCGTTTCTTCTCAGGGATAGTCATAGGAAATGCCGACGCCATCTAGTTTAAAAAAGACGTGTAAAAGTGATTGAAAAATCCTTATTGCAAAAAAAATAAAAACCGACTCCAAAAAACTCAAAAACAAAACTAATAACTAAAAAGCAAAAAATAAATCTTTTATTATACAATATAGTAGTTGAAGAATATTGAAATCGGTGCCAAGTAAAACATAAAAGTAATATACCTTGCTGCTATAATAGCGACATTGAAACAACGAGTTCACGTAGAAATTGTCGAGTGCGGAGCGAATTATGCGTCGGACATGACAAATGCACTTCGCCAATCGTGTCGGTTTATCATTGCATGTTTTACTTGGCACCGACTTAAATATTCTTCAACTACTATATTGTATAATAAAAGATTTATTTTTTGCTTTTTAGTTATTAGTTTTGTTTTTGAGTTTTTTGGAGTCGGTTTTTATTTTTTGTTAAAAAATTTAATTATTTTACAATTTTGAGTGATGGGTAGACCTAGTAAAGACGATTCTCTTGAAAAACTTTACAAAGGTCAAATGTATGTTGCCCCAAGTCGAGTGAAAACCTTAGACGGTATTGCACTATGTGATTTTAAAATCAAATAAATTACTTAGCCGACCATCGAATCTGCAATATTACTCATCTCGGCTTAAAGTGCGCATCAATACGTATAAAACAGGCCCAAACATTATGTAGCTGCTATCAACCATTAAGGAGTTCCCTAAACTGTACTGCACCTGCATCACGGACTTTGCAGTGGCAGTCATTACCCATCTCGATGTAAAGATCTTTTCAACACGAATAAAATAAGCTCAAACACGAGGCAGTTAAGATGTACTGTTGAGGAGTTCCCTCGATCCTCTATCGTCTCCATCATCAGATCTGCCCTAAACCTCCATAGTATTGTAGTCTCATCAGATATACACATATATATCAAGTTTTTACCCCATACTCGCCTACAAGTTTCAAGAAATGCCCTCGATTTCTTAGGGTTTCCACCATCAGGTCCTGACCTGATGGCAATGGGACCAAATGACAAGCATACCCGTCCAAATAAAAAAAGAATTTTTGAAATCGGTCCAGGCGTCTTCGAGAAATCGAGTAACAAATATAAAAAAAAAAAAAAAAAAAAAACAGCCGAATTGAGAACCTCCTCCTTTTTTTGAAGTCGGTTGATAAATAATTTCATTTCAGCAACTGTCACATGATTCTTACATGATACGGGTGCCGGTCTAGTGGGATTAAGGTTTCATTAAGTTTATCGAATAATATTCTCATTGCACCATGCGGTGGATGGCAATGATATCTGTACAAAAAAATACTCAATAACACTTTGCCCGACTCGGGAATAGAACCCAGGATTTTACGCTCAGCAGCCACCATGTCGACCACTAAACCAATGAGGTTCATAGTAAAATCTATAATTATTCTGTACTTTAAGATATCTTTTCCGTGTACCAATCGTCGATAAAAGCTGTTTCAATTATTTTAAAACGTTAATAGGAGTCTAGTTGCACAATTTCAAATTCAACAATCTTGCTATATGTATACATGATGTATGAGAAATATGAGAGAAATATATCGTTTTTGTCAAATAATTCAAGTACTTATGTAGCTGACTGTACTTACAATATATACATGAATAAGGGACACCCTGTATATTCAATATTTTTGTGATAAATATTTTGATTGATCAAAGTTGACTTACAAATTGAAGAAATGCAAATTGCGTTGAATCTGTATATCTTTTGACATGTCACTGGAATTTGATTTGATTTGTTCTTCATACTTCGACTTTTTTCTTACGCTAAACAAAAAAAAAAATACTTTTTTAAACGCGACCTCTCCCTGTCTTGTCTCATGTATCGTGGGTACAGTTTAAAAACATATATCCCATGTCCTTATATAGGTCCCAGGCTATCTTACTGTAAAATTTCATAACGATCGGTTCAGTGGTTTAGTCGTACTCGTGATGAGATATATTTGTATAATCTACAGATCGTTGTTCCGGGTTTGGGTGTATATCCATGTGAATATTTGTATTTGTGAACGTACCCACGATACAGGATTTTTTCTTAGTGTGGGGCAACGTCTTTTTTTAAAAGAAAAACAAAAAGAAACTAATCATATATATATATCTCACAAACCCCCCCCCCCCCCATACTAACACAGGAACTATTCATAGAGAAGGGCAAGGATTGTTTGAAGAAAAAAATAAATAAATTAAAAAAAATAAAGTAATATATATCTTAAGAAAATTGCCCCCCACAATACAGGAACTATTCATAGAGTAGGGCAAGATTTGCTTTGCTGATTCGATTTGCTGCTTTAAAGAAAAAAAAAAGAAAATTGAAATATGAGGCCTTAGTGGCTAACTACATTTTTTTACAATACTGAGTTTATGATTTCTTGCAGTTAAAATTTTTCATTTGGTTTCCATCAAAATGGTTTCTCCAGGGTGGCCTAAATGTGATTCAGTAAATATTCAGTTGATTGTTAATAATTGTAACTGTAAGAAATCATAAACTCAATTTTAAAAAATGTAGTTTGGCCACTATGGTTCTCATGGCCTCATATATATCTTACGAAAATTCCCCCCAGTCAACAGTGACTTATATTAAATTTGAAGTCAGTAACCGACTCATTATAACTCCGCCTTTAGTTTTTAAGTCCACATACCTTACATCGGAGCTAGCAGAACTCTCTGACGTCATTTTATCCTTCTCCTTAATTTTTTTCTCTTTTTTGCTAAAATGAAAACATTAAAAAATATTTAATTTGTAGAAAAAATATTTAAATAAAGTCACTGCCTAATGAGGCAGATAGATAGAGATAGAGAGATAGAGGCAGGCAGGTAGACACTTGTTGAACGCGAGGCCCTGAGTTCGATTCCCGGGTCGGGAAAAGTGTTATTGGGTTTTTCTGTATAGAATTCCTCAGTAGCAGCCCAAAGTTTGGAATCGTGCCCGGTTGATGGCAATAGGCTCGACCCCTATTACATGAGACTAAATAAAAGCATCGGCGAAATGTGGGTGCACAATAGTACACAGCCTAACCTTTCGGGTATACAGGCGTGATGTTATGTTATGTTCAAAAGTTCACATACCTCTTATTTTTCTTTTTCGTTGGATTATTTATAGATCCATCAGAATTAACACGGTCCCCTTCTAAAAGTTGCTTCTCTTTATTGCTAAAACAATTGAAAATTAAGTGTTAAACAAAAAATATGTTTATAAAATATAAAAGGCAAGTATGACTATAACATAGCATCACGACTGTGTGCCCGAAGGGTAAGGCAGAGTATTGTGAACCCACATTTCGACGATATCGTTATTGAGTCCCATGTAAACGGGGGCGAGCCTATTGCCATCTACCGGGCACAGTTCCAGACTCCGTGCTGCTACTGAGAATTCCTATACAGAAAAACCCAATAACACTGGCTGACCTGGGAACCCAAAACCTCACGTTCAGCAGTCGCGCGACTACTACACCAATGAAGAAATGCTTTGGGGTTTCACTGAGTCTGGAACTGTGCCCGGTAAGTGGAGTATACAATACATCTCTGCCTCACCCTTCATCGAACACAGGCGTGATGCTATGTTATGTATTCCAATTTATGTGACATTCCATCTTGTCTCCCTGTACAGTCAGCATCAAAGATGTATCCACGTAGTGAAATTCAAACGTTTATTCTTAAAAAGTTATTCATTAAAATCATAAACTTTGAATTACCATGTATATATGTATCCACTGATATTATGTATGTATGAAATTGGTCAAGATTTCAATCGCTATTTCCTCTTAAACTCGGTTTTGAATTTCGCTACGTGTATACATGTTTTTGATGCTGACTGTACACCTTTTTATATAAAAACTGGTGTTATTACCTTTTATTTCGACTTTTAGAGAATGATGCAAACTTCGGTTTTTTTATGTACGTTATTTGCCTGAAAAAATAGGAATTAAATTTGTAAAAGGGTTGTGGAGGAAAGAGGTGCGTAGATAACGCGCAGATTGATCGAACTGCGAGGTTAAGCTGCGCTTGCTGCGGTCAGGCCTTGGATGGGAGACCGGTATACACGTTGAGAACCAAGACTGTTGCAAATTAATAAATAATTTCATAAAATATTGGAAGAATTTTCTGAATTTAAAAGATTTATTTAGTATCACAGGATAAAGTTACAGACACATTTTTTTTTGTAGGTATTCATAGTAATCGTGAGATTGATTTTAACGGCACGGTTGGCGCAGTGGTTGAGAGATCGACTGTTGCGTTACGGGTTCGATTCCCGGGTTCGATTCCCACACGGAATAAATATTTATATGATCTACAGATATTATTCCGGGTTTGGGTTCATGTCCATGTGAATATATGTATGTGTTTGTAAACGCGTCCACGACACAGGAATTATTCCTAGTGTAGAGCAATGTTTTAAGAAAAAAAAAAAAACTGTTTTAATTTATTTTCTTTCTTGTAAATTATGAAAGATTCAAACAAGAAACTTACCTAAATTCCGTCTTGTTATTTCGCCGGCTCTTTTTACCGGTAACCACGTTACATTTAGCCTGATTCAATAGTTCGGCTATTCTATCAAACAAACAACCATCTTGTTCACTGAAAATTGGTCTCGTGAGCATTTTGCGAGCCCAAAGCAAAACAGAGCTATAAAACTCACTCTCTTGTTCATTCTTAGGCTGAAATATACAACTGGCTTGTTGTTCATCAGATAATAAATATATTACTTTGTTTAGAGTATCTGTAATCAATGAAGGACGGAGATTTTCAACAAGGAGTTTGATGTTATTCATTTTTACAGTTTTCTTTTGTTTCTTCGTTAACTTAGTGTTTGATTCAACCTTTTTGTTGTTATTTTTTTTCCTGTGGACAAGAATGGCTGATTAAATTGTTTTTTCTTTTGTAAAATAGTTGGCTGTGAGAGTTTCTACTGAATCATGGGTACAGTTTACTTCCAGTTGTCCTTCGTTTGTTTGATTCGCGTCTGAGCAGACAATGAGTCAACATCTCCTGAGGATGTCCCGTGGTGGAGCGAAACACGTGTCGAGGATTGGTTTGAGTTGCCTGTTGCATTACATTAATCGCACATAATCGCATGTGCCGGGACCCGGGTACGTCTTAAAACTGCGGCCAGACACCGGAGGACGGGCAGCAGCGTCCTCTCACTAATCGGTGAGCCACTGCGATCCCCAAGCCGCCTGTCAAGCGTGGGGATTATGGCAACCTCCCCCCCCCCCCCCCCCGGGCAGGCCTCCGTTCAGCAGTGGACGTCTTCTGGCTGATGATGATGATGTCTGCATGTGCATATATTTAGGTACAGGCGCGAGGGTTGGTGCTGCATATTGCACCCAAGCTTTGAACTTGAACTAAACATTCTAATTGCATATCTCGTATACATTTTTAGTTAGTGTTGTCTATTGAGTGCTATTTTCCCACCCTGTATCCTCGCTAGGAGCCATGTAATAATAATAACAATTCCTGTGCGTGCGCGCGTCAAATACGGTCGTGTTTACTACCTGCTACAAACTGTATCTATAAATTACAAAGTGAAAAATTGCTATTGGCTACTTGTCCAATTTCAAGTTCCTGCTTGCACACGTGAGTGTCTTATGTCAGTGACCCGCCCACTGGGAGGAGCGCGAAAGGGATGATAATATAATTAACAGCTATCTCCCACAAACTAAAACAAATTCTGTTGCTGATTGGACACTGGGAATCGAACCCGAGCATTGACGAGCAAGCGTGGTAAGACGCCAACGAAACCACTCGGCTACACGAGCCGATGAGTCATTAACGAAGTAATCCACTGCACTGCTCAAGCGCACCGCCCCTCTTAGTGACGTTGTCCGGGTGAGTCATTGTTTGTCTTGTACTGGACGTAGCGTCGAGAGTTGAAAGTGTCTCACATAAACGCGTAAGCGCCTCAGTTTGCACGGCGGTTACGACCTTTTTCTCGGAGCTTTTTAAACATGACACCACCGAAGAATTCTACGAAACTTAACTATGATTCTGAACCTGATGTTAATACCTCAAATTCTATGTCCTCTTCACAACCTATTTCAAATATTACACAAAGGTTTAAACGGAAACATCCGCAGGGAGATGAACTAAGTACTTTCATGTCGGAAATTAAAAAAATGCTGTCCGATTTCAAGGATCTACAAGAGAAGAAACACAATGATTTACTTAACTCACTCAACGAAATTAAGTCTCAAAATAGCGACATACGGAAAGATGTTCAGTTCTTATCGGATAAGTATGATGAGCTAATTGTAAACTTCGAAAAACTGGAGAATGATAATAAGAATAAAATGGCCTACATACAAATATTGGAAGAGAAGCTAGAAAACCTTGAGACATCCAGCAAGTCGTCTTCATTGGAAATAAGAAACATCCCGGTTAATAAAACTGAAAATACCTCTGCCCTTTGTGATACGATTATAAATGCAGGGAAAGCTCTAAAGGTTGAAATAACTAAGTCTGAAATACGGAACATCTATCGCCTAAACTCAAAAACGCAGTCCAGCAACAGCCCAATTATAGTCGACTTCACGACGGTTATTACCAAGGATACATTATTACAAGCCTATAGAACATACAATAAGAACAACACCGATAATAGACTATCTACAACGAATATACAGATCAAAGGCCCATCCAACACCGTATTTATATCTGAGTGCCTAACCTTTAAAAAGAAGCGACTACACTACCTTGCTCGAGACTTTGCGAAGACTAATGACTACCAGTACTGCTGGACTTCGCATGGTAAAATATACCTACGTAAGAAAGAGGGAGTACCATCCATAAAAGTAAATTCTGAACTTGATCTCAAAGCCATTATGCATGATAAATGACTGAATGTTTTTCCTTACTATTTACCATTATTTAAAAATTCGAAATTAAGAAATCGCTGCATGCTACTTAACTTCTATGGTACATTTGTAATTTTAATTATTAAAAAAATAAACTATGTAAACACGATTCAAAACACACACACAATTAAACACACATACTTCTGTATACACAACACAACCATGCATAAACACATTCTTGCCAGAGTTCTTCGTACAAACGCATACTATGTGAGTTTCCACGGTACCTTTGTTAAATTCTTTTTAAAATTATTATCCTATAAATGGCTAATGTTGCAAACATAATTGACGATATCGATACCCTGACAGTATCACAGTCACTTATATGCTCACCCGAGGAGTGTCAGTTACACGAAAACTTGACAAAGACTACTTCTTTCAGGCTATTACACACTAACATACGTAGCATAAATTATAATTATGACTCCTTTATTACTTTACTGAATAGATTTACAATTGAATTTGAAGTAATAGTTTTAACTGAATGCTGGCTTAGCAAAATCACGAATATTCCCTTGATTGATGGATATGTGTCATACAAATCCCAATTTCTCAATCAGAACGACGGAGTCATATTGTATGTCAAGTCTACTATCCAGCACGTGGTTATAGAACCTACTATCCGCGACTCGAATTGTCTGATGATGAAGTGCGGCAAGGAATTTGTGTTACTAGCAGTATATCGCTCACCATCTTATAAAAACACAGATAACTTCATGGAAAGCTTAGACCAACTATTGGCATCTCTCTCGCCATTCGAAAATGTGGCCCTTATGGGCGACATAAATATAAATATTATCGAAAACAACTCCGATATACTTTGCGACAGCTATCTAAACCTCCTGGCGTCTCACGGTCTTTTGGCAGCACATCGAATACCGACCAGGGGCGGCAATTGCCTGGATCACGTTATGTTAAGATCAAAAAGAAACGCAACAACTATAGTCTTGGATACACAAATAACCGATCATGTACCTATGCTACTCTGTCTCGATGCACACGTGCAAATACGCCAGGCAAGAGCAGTTTCTGTTCATATTGACTATCCTGGCTTAATTCATACTCTCTCGTCTGTGGATTTCAGTTCGATTTTTGACGCAACAGATGCAAATGTAGCTTCGAACTTACTTGTTTCCCTCATATCTAGTACTATAAATGGAAACTCGAAAATAGTTAAGGTACCACAACGTAAAAGATGTATAAAACCATGGATTACGCCTGGACTTTTAAGATGTGTTAGACATAGAGACAGGTTGCACAGCAGGGCTAAGCGGGTGCCGGAGGATATGGTTCTCCAGGTAACCTATACCAGATATCGTAATTTTTGTAATAATCTATTAAAGAAATTAAAACGTGAATATCAAGGCAATGAATTACAAAGAAACAAAAATAATCCAAAAAATATGTGGAAATCCATCAAAAGAATTACAAACATGCAACAACCACGCTTACCTCCTGTGGAACTTCTCGAATTGTCAGAAGACGGTCACGATTCTGTTAACAGAGTCAATTACTTCTTTGCCAATATCGGTGCTGAACTTGCCTCCCAGATTTTAAACACAAATCACGATAGTTTCACTACAGCACTCCCGGATAGCGCTGAATTGCGCTCCGAAGGAGATTCTATGGCTTTATTGAACGTGGATGCTAACGAAATACATGATATTATCATGAATTTGCGTAGTGATTGTGCCACTGGAATAGACAACATTCCGACAACAGTCATAAAACAGGCCCGTCACATTCTTGTGCCACCGATTACTGCGCTCTGTAACCTTAGCCTCAACACTGGTGTTTTTCCAGATAACCTAAAAAAGGCTCTAGTGTGTCCAATATACAAAAGTGGGGACAAACAAAGTGTCACAAATTATAGGCCTATTTCTATACTCACAGCAATCTCGAAGATACTTGAGAGGGTCTTAAGCAGCAGACTTAATAACTACCTCGAAAAAAGTTCCATAATTGCTGAAAATCAGTATGGCTTTCGGAAAAATAGGTCTACTAACGATGCTGTTCTTGAGCTTTCTGAAAGTGTCGTTCGACTGCTTGATACAAAACACAAAGTACTGGGCCTATTCTTAGATCTTAGCAAGGCATTTGATACCGTGTATGCTCCCCGCTTACTTTTCAAATTGGAAAGACTCGGAGTGCGGGGCATTGCGTTGGACATATTTCGTAGCTATCTCACTAATAGAACCCAGGTAGTTAGAATAGGTAATTACGTGAGCAATGACTATGCTCCAGCTTTTGGCGTTCCTCAGGGAAGTGTGCTGGGCCCAACATTATTCCTTATCTACATTAATGACTTGTGCAAAAAATCAATAGCTAATTGCAAAATAATATCATATGCCGACGATACAGCATTAATAATACACGGGGAAAGCTGGGATTTGGCACGAAATCACGCCGAAAATGCTTTGAGGGAAGTCATGTCTTGGTTAAATGTTAACATACTAACCTTAAATGTTAACAAAACCAAATACATTGCTTTCTCACATCGAGCTAATACACAACCACCTTCAGAATACAGTCTCAAAGTTCACAACTGTGAACCACTGGAATCTGACTGTGGCTGTTTGTTCCTCACAAGAACTCCAGAAATTAAATATTTGGGTGTAACAATAGACAGCTTCATAAATTGGCACAGCCAAATAAATAGCTTAGTTGGCCGTATAAGAAAACTGCTACCTGTATTCAAAAATTTGAGCTACTGTGCAGATCTTAATATATTGAAGACTGTGTATTTTGCGCTAGCACAGTCCATATTGCAGTATTGTGTGGTTTCGTGGGGAGGGACTGATTCTACATCTATGCTTAGGTTAGAACGCGCCCAGAGGGCACTCTTAAAAGTGATGACCCGGAAACCAAGAAGGTTTAGCACCAGTATTCTTTATGCTGAATGTAAAGTACTTACTGTTAGGCAGTTATATATATTGCTGTCTGTACTAAAGAAGCACTCGGCTATGGGGTATGAGCAAAAAGACACTCGTAGAAAGACTGAGGTATGTAAACTCGTCTCCTGTAGAACAACCCTTGCACGTCGACAATTCTATGTCAACAGCGCTCGGCTGTACAATAAAATCAACAAACTCACTAATATTTACCCACTGCTCACATATAAATGCAAATCAACACTTACAGCATGGCTCCAAAATTTATCTTATCAAGATACAGAAGACCTTTTGAAATAATGGTACACTCACTCTCATAGAAACACACACACACACACCCACACACACACACACCCACACACACACACACCCACACACACACACACACCCACACACACCCACACACACTCACACAGACACACACACACAAACACTAACACGCGTGCACACATTATTTGCTCCCCGCGAACTGTTATACCTGACAAATATAATGATATGATGGAAATTGTACATCGTTTCTAGATGACGCTGACAGCCGTAACACAGTTTATACTAGTACGGGTGTCACCGTTAACCTTATTGTTCAATGTATAAATTCTAGGGTACAATGTTTGTTCAGAATATAAGGTATATTATGTTACTTTCTGTTTGGTCGAATAAAATTTTTATTTTATTTATTTATTTATTTTTTTATAATCTTATGATCACATTTTTAGTTTAGTGTAGTCGCTGCTAAAGGCGCTTAGTTTCATACTAATATTTTTTTTAATAGGTTTTCGTCCGCATCGGATTACTGGGATAAAAAATTAATCCAGATCGTGCTCTACCTGTATGCCAAGTTTAATTCAAATCCGATCAACGATTTACGTGCGATTGAGTCACAAACAAAAAAAAAATATTGGCCGTAAGTAGTTTTCGTGTTTCAGGGAAACTCATATAGTACTCTATAAGGTATGGTAAATAAATAACTATGGTTTAGATTTAATACAGAGGTTTGTACTTACGAAGTCTTATCGCTATCGGGGGTTGATTTAGGTAACTTCAAGAATACCAAACTTCTGTAAAATAAAAAAATATATACAATTATTTACATATCTACGGATATACAATTTTATATTGTTGAACGAATAAGGTCTATATTCATTTACATATAAACAGACGGTTTTATGAAAACACGGTTAACAATAATAAAGGTTGTTTTATATTATTCCTCTGTTTATTTGTCAGTGGCTAAACATAAAATTTACCAACCATTCACCACCATTATAAGAAAAAATATAACCCAAAATATTCATATCAATATACAAATTTTAGTAAATCATTACAAAGGCCTTGTTAGATGAGCTATGAGTTATTATGGTATTGTATGTTTTAGTGTTAATGGTACAGTAGGAGTCTAAGGGCATTTTTCACCACTTACATAAACTAGCAAACAGACACAATATCAGTTAGGTAAATAATAATATTATGCCTGTATAAATAGCATTATGCCTGTAGTTCCGAAGGCAGAAGTGTACTATTATACATCCACTATCCCCAATGCTGTTATAAAGTCCTATGTAATTGAGAGCGAGCCTATTGCCATCAACTGGGCACAGTTCCAGACTTCATGCTGACACTGAGCATGTCTACACAGAAAAACCCAAATGTTTTCAATTTTAAGGTTATGAACCTTTGCACTTGAATTATAAGATCAATAGCAATTGAATTATCGTGTGATTTTTTATGGGTATTATCGAGTTTTATAGCAAATAATGATTGACATCTTGACCAATTTCACACATAGTGTCTGCGGTATACATAAAAATACATGGTCATTTAAATTTTATGATTTTAACCAATACCTTTGCAAGAATAAGCGTTTAAGGGTGCGCTAGTCGAAAGCACGAACTCGTTGATGGGCGTGGCTAATATGCATGCTATCTCACGCAACATCGTCTGAGAAAGGGATAGACCCAGTGATGAGCAGTAAGACGCTACTGCGCGCACACAGGTAAACACTCCCGTATAGTATACCGCCGCTAAGTATCCGCACACATGCGCAAGCTCATTGATATAGCGCGCCGGGGCACCGCGCGGCTCCGTTACCGCCGCACTGTGGAAAAGCCCCATACAAAGCCGTCTCAAAACTGTTTTACATGAAAATCGATATTACTATAATAAATGAAGTTTTATAATAGGTATTTTTATTTTATTATATTTTATTTTATTTGTTAACAGTTACCTATGAAGACGTGTTCCATACCTTGGTCCCTATATTTCAAGTTTGAGAAATGCCTCAAAAACAATATCAAAAAAGGAACTGTTTGATGAAGCTAAGACCCTTCTTGCTATGAACGAAAATCAATAGGATCTTGCTAAATTTTGTATATGTTTTTTATATATAGATTGACATTATTTCTTAATCTATTTTAGATAAAATAAAAAAAAACATATATTTTTTACTTAAAATGCATGTTTTTTTTTTATTTGAATAATAACATAATAATTCAAAAAAAAAAATTCAATATATCCTTATAGGTATATCCAAGTATACGTGTGCAAAATTACAGCTCATTTCATTTTGAAACAACAAATATGAAGTTTTGAGACGAAACATACGCGATTTTCCCACTGTGCGCCGCCGCCGCTGCCGCGATTCGCCTACGTAGGTACAACACGCTCACACAAGCTTGAAAGAAAACGTAAACCACCAAACCCAACCTAGTTTGATAAAATAATATTATTTATTTGTATTTATTTATCATAGTGTGTTACTCATATTTTTTATGGTACGCATGATGATATATTAGTT
Organism: Shargacucullia verbasci; assembly: GCA_947562105.1. NCBI lineage: Eukaryota > Metazoa > Arthropoda > Insecta > Lepidoptera > Noctuidae > Shargacucullia > Shargacucullia verbasci. The sequence continues at coordinate 2,429,233 of OX387307.1, read as the reverse complement.
TGTCAGTGTAAGCTGAGCTCTCGTTGTACCAAAAGCCTATACAATGCGAGCTCAGCTTATACTGGATATTTACTTGATATGTCACCGTGTGTACTAGATAGGTCTATACGTACGTAATAAATAGGTACGTAGAACTTATCCTAATAATATTTCGTAGGAACCAGGCGTTCACTGCGGGAGATGTACCTACTTACGTTGAGATTGAGACATCTCGTTGTCGAGTTAGCTTCGCCGATCACGAGTTTATCTATACTTCTATACTATATATTAATATATTTTAATATATTATATTAATATTATAAAGCTGAATTGGTTGAACGCGCTAATCTCAGAAACTACTTCGAATTGAAAAATTCTATTTGTGTTGGATAGTCCATGTATCGAGGAAGGCTATATAACATCACGCTACGACCAATAGGAGCGGAGAACGGAAAACCAGAACATAAATACAAAATATACAAGCGAAGTCATTCAATCAATGTACTTATATCGAAATCGGAATCCAAAATTCAAAGCCAGGGGTCAATGTGATAACAATAATAAGATACAAATGATTATAGTCACGTACGTCCTACGATAGGACACTCAGGTGCCCGAGAGGCGCCGGTGGGAGTGCGTGTGCGCCACCCCTCCGCTACCCGCGCGGCCCGCAGGGCAGAACTTCGCAGTGAAAGGCACATAATTTCTTGTTAGTAACGAGCGCCTAAAATTTGGCGAACATACTATTGGGAGAGGTGTTCTTACAAAAAAACTACTGAATGTATCAATTCAAAATAAAGTTATTTAGACTTTTGAATAAATAACCTATGCCTGTACGTCTTTTGTTTTAGAGATTTTATACTACTTCTGTTATTTATTTACGCCCAAAGTTGCGTTAAAATTAGTGTTGAAATACGGAACTTTAGAGGCTCATAACTTTCAAATTACTATTTATTTTCGTATTCGGTTTACGTACAGGCATAGATAACGACGAGACAAATAGATATCATGCTTAACTTTGGTCCTACGATGTCAAACGGTGGAGTAATCACCCCACAGCGTTTGTATGGAGAAAATCTCGACTAGCGCAGCCTTAAATTTCGCTACGTGTATACATGTTTTTGATGCTGACTGTACGAGTTAAAAAATAAAAAAGATGTATTTTTATTTTATTTGTTAATTATGGACTCCAGCCCTTTAATGTAATGTACGACCCTGTATAACCTTCACCGTAAAAGCAAGTGATAATCAAATTTAGATCTGCACATAAATTTGAGTGCAGGCCAGATTTTAACCCAGACCCTCAATTTAAGGCAAGCCTTCAACCGCAAGGCTTTGATTGGTTATTCTGCATACCCAAGCCATCAAGCCACCAAGTAATACTGGGTTCAGTACACTTACTTTTTATCACCCCCAGTTTCAGTCTTAACCCTAAAATAATACTTGAGGCTGTAAATTTTGACTGCCTCCCACAAAGCCCTGTACAGGTCTCTGGCTCCAAAATTGCTGTCAAATTCAGCATAAGCAACAACACTGATAAGTAAGGTATGTAAAAATTTATGTTGTTCCAAATTCAAATTGGGGAATTCTATTCTTTTTATGTCATCATTTTTTACGAATGCCAGTGCTGTTTTCAGACAATGTCGCTTAAAGTTTTTATTTACGGACCCAGGAGTGTTGGATCTTGATATTTCGTTGGACTCGTCCATACTTGATTGAGAATCTTCCAGACTATCCAGTGACCTGAAAATAATTATAATTCTATGGAGTCACATCATTGATATGTTTCTCATTATTATGACGAATTTCAATAATTAATATGTTATTTTATTTATTAATAAACAAAGTTCTACTTTTTTTTAAATTAAAATTATATTTTTAAGAAATCAATCCGTCTACTGGACTTGTGATATTTTATGGGAATATTGGGAATAACACATTTCACTATTTTGTAATGATGATATCAAAATAGTGTTTTCTCATATATAGACACAAACATACATACATAGCATCACTCAACATCTCATCAATGGGGTCAGGTAGAGGAGTACACACCAACATTCCACTGACACCATGGTTTGTTGGGGGTGACAAAATATTAATTATGCAGATCACTTTTGAATGATGAATAATAATAATTTATTTAAAAAAAAGTAATGATATCCCATCAAAAAATTCAATATTAAGTAATAAATCAAAGTTCAATATTAAGAATATGAGTAGTTTTTCACTTCACCAACAATAGTATTGAGATCTAAATGGGTGCCAAGTTCTGTAAGCACAAAGCAGATAACCATGCATATTCTTAATATTGAACTTGGCTCCCATTTTGACATTTATGTTTTTGATGGGATATATAATAAACAGTATTACAGATATCATATGTATAAGACTGACCTTGATGATGATGATATACATAATGGAGGAATTGTTACATCATTCTTCAAATATATTTTCTTGAGCACAAGTACACTGTAATTTAAATAAATACAATAATTTAAATAAATAAAAATAATAATAAAACTTTTCTACCTTGAAGGTAGATAAGTAATGAAGTATCTTTCATCTAACCTTATACTCAAATATTTCTTTTTTTTTATTAGTTGTACTTATGAGTTATGAGCCAGATAGAATATAATTATCTTTATTGACATAGCCCTAGATATTTTTTTTTTAATATTTTTTTTTAAATTTAGAAGATAGAAAAAATAGTTTTTTTTCTTAACCAGCAGTTTTGTTTTAATTTTTATTTTTGACAAGATTTTGTCACTAAATAAAAATTCATAATATTGGTATAGCTATCAAGAATAACAGTGATACTACTCACTTATTGAACTCCTTTCTCTGTTCATGAACATATTCAAGCATGTACACATACTTGTTTGAATTAACAGTATCCAAGATTTTATTACAAATATATCTATAGTTGGCATCCAAACTTTTTGATTTTAGAACATTAACGTCCAGCGCTATTCGTTTGAAAATATCTTGATAACGTTTAGAAATAAAAGGAAAACATATTTCAGAAGTATTATTATTTTCCAAAAACAGAAGTAGTTTCGAAAAATTTAAATACAAAATATTGTGATCAAGATCTTTTAGAAGGTCCTCGGACAGAGTTTGTTCTTGATTATTGTTGACGCTTTCGTTTGACGAAAACTTAAGGCTTGTGATTTGAAACCCTAAGCCCGCCATATTACTTTTTGGTTACCGAAATTTCATCACTGTTGAGAATGAAACCTTGGTCAGAGAGTCGCATTAGATCGTTCCAGTCATCGTAAAATCCCGATGTATCGTCATCTAGATTAGAATCAAGAGTCAACCCAGTTCCCTGTATTAGCTATCAGAACATTCAAGGTCACCTTTGTTTTGGCGGGATGTTATTGTTTACTGCAGATTTCACTTAATCCAAACAGTTTATTAGCAAACTCTAATTAGGATACATTGGACGAGAATATAAACTTGAATTCACTTCACGTTTCATATGTGTGGAGATAAAAATATTGAAAATTTTATAAAAATACACAAGTACTACTGATATTAATGCTGAATTGATATTACAGCTGTTGCTGTTAATAACGTTTATTCTACTTATTCAGCGCATACACACGTGAACATATGATCTAATAACGGTTGCAAAATATTTTCGTCAAATCGTGCTCTGGCAAAGTTGGTAAATAAATAGGTCCTACTCCTTACATATAGTACAAAATCAATAAATTCAAAATGTCAAAACTGTCAAGCAGTGTTTCTACTTACGATGTTGGTTTTACCCTAGATTTTTTTATATTATTCCTAAAATAATAATTAATCGAATGTTTTGTCACTATTATTCCGCAATGCAAAATCATACCTTGTATATTACGACTAAGTCCTGACATCGTCCATAAGAATGGTAAATAGCACAATTTATGTTGTAAACTAAAATTAAACGGATTACATTCAAAAGGAGTTTGTGGAAATTCTCTTTATAAATTGGTGGTAACTAGGGTAATCAGTAATCATACCACCTTTGATTTTACCCCAAATATCCTGTCAAAATAAAATAGCCCTAAAATATTTAACATATCGTTTCGCCCTAAAAAAAGGGTAAAATCCCTGAAAGTGGAAACAGTGCTGTCAAATAAACCAGTGACAGATTATGAGAACATTCCATTTTATCTAGACCAAATTAAGCATTTGAAACGAAATTGACGCGATGCCGATGTAAGGATTAATATAAAATCTCGAATCAAATCATTGAAATAATATGTTTTGTGTTATTCAAATATTATTTCCATGAATCAAATAATATACGAAAAATGGACGTGTTTGACGATGTAAGTTCGAGACATGTGCAAGAAATCCTTATAATTCTTAAGGAACTAATGGAACGGTTGACTGATATTCTCAACAAATAATTAATATTGATTTATATAGATAAGTTTATTAAGTTACTACTATTTTAGTGATATTTTTTTCTTCTTTGATTTAGTCTACTTTTAGTGTATGTTAAAATTGGTCGGTCGGTTTACAAACTAAATGTAATGCACAAAATGAAAACAAATTATTCAGTAAAAGTTTAAGAGGGATTTAACATAACTTCGCAGAAGGTCATTCGATACATAACGGACCGCGGCACGGTTGGCGCAGTGGTTGAGAGATCGACTACTGCGCTAGGTGTCGCGGGTTCGATTCCCGCACGGAACAAATATTTGTATGATCTACAGATAGTTGTTTCGGGTCTGGGTCTTTGTGTATGTGAATACACACCGTGCCTCGGAAAGCACGTAAAGCCGTTGTTCCTGCACCTGATCTTTCTCCGGTCGAGTCGGGCTGCCGTCTCATCGGACTATGAGAGTGAAGGAATAGAGAGAGCACCTGTGTTTGCGCATACACTTGAGCGCTATAATATCTCCTGCGTCTTTGTTTAAGGCAGCCAAACTAAGGTTTTGTATGTCACTTCTGTAATTCCGTTATCATAATTTGAAACGACCATAAATGAATTTCCGGTGCGCCGCGCCACGCCGCCGCCATCTCTGAAATCAATGGCTGACTTTTGAATTTTGATTTTAAATAATACAGCAGCGTTGCACATGTTCCGTGCCGCTCGTTTTTGGAAAACTACCTACATTAATAATTTGCGATTCCGTCACTGAAAAAGACCTGCCGACATTTTTTAAACCGAATGCGACATTCGATTGACTATATATTACGCTTTGGCTATTTGGCTTGGCCCATAAATATCCATAATCATATTTTGTGATATATTCTTGGCTTTATATTATGGTAGAAATCAAGTTGGTAGAAATTTTAAATCAATAAATAAATGTAATATAATCTGTGCACCCTGCACAGCTAAATGACAGCTTAAACAAAGACTACAATAGTATACTGGAAATAGACTGGCAACTCGAGTATTATCAATGCTTAAAGGAGTGGCGCTCTCTGGCCGCCAGATAGGGTAAACTTCTCCATGACATATAGCTATACGTAGGTATACAGCTATCTATAGAATGCTACATTTACGTAGCTATAGCTATACGACTATAGAATACTATATTTACGTAGGAATTGCTATCTTTATATGATGTATGATTATATCATTTTATTATTCTTGTGGCGCTAAAGCAAGAAAATTTGTTACACATCTTATTAATAATGTAAATGAATGCATCTCAAAGTATAATTATTTATGTAACTTAAGAATGTTTGTGTAGATAAAATAACACATCACTATTAATAAGAACCAGTAAATAATGTAACAAATTCTTTGTTTTAACTAGAGGAAAATTCAGGACATCCTAAATAAATAATACACTCAACGTGGATGATGTACATCCAAAACAATTAAGCCGAAACAATTAAGGCAAAACATAATAGCAAAACAAAACCGACACGAGTAGAAAACACTCGCGCGCAGCCATTTGCAATTAAGTGATTTAGTGTTGCTATTACGAAATTAGAACCTTATCAAACTTTGAAAATGCATCGGAATTATTCAACGAATTCTTTATTTTTAAGCAACTGAGCATATTCATAAGCTATAATAAATAAATCCTTTTAATTTCTGATGTAGCTATATTAGAATCAATAATTTAAAAAAATATTGCTATAATTTCTTTTAGCGTAAATTTCCAGCATAGAAATAATATATTTAAGTATTGCAACACTTAACATTTTCTCGATTTTTTAAGTGTATCTGACGGCTAGATGGAGCTATTTTGATTTAAAAAGGGGTTTGTTCTAAGTTGCCATAGCATGAGCTTAAATAGCTACAATAATTATAATCAACAAAATATTTATCATTTGTTGGTAAATTTTACCAATATGTCGTACAATCAAAATAACCGAATCAGTGATTTCGCTGCAAATAACGTAGCAGCTAACTTTGACGTGGATTGGGATGTTGATAAATACAGAGATGAACATGAATGTGAAGAACACTGGCAGTTACGGAAAGCTTTTATGGAAAAATGGAAGAATGATTATCCCGAAGATAGATTAGTTTGTTTGGCCCGTGTATTTACTAATATTGAATTTATGGGCTGTAGATATCCTCAACCAGTGATGCAGGAGATTGCCCGACTTTCATTTGAGGTAAACAAACCAACTTTTTCATGAAAATGAAATCTAACCTCAAATTTGATTATGATCATCAAAAGTAGGCATTGCCTTCTATTCTATTTATGCATTTGCTTTATTTGGAATATATGACTGGATTATCCCTGTAAACCAGCAGCCTTATGATCAGGATAGAGGTCATTGGCTCAAATAGACCAATGCCTATGATTTAAAAAGTCTATGGTTAATGCCATCATCGGAATGATTCAAACTAAGACGACCCTCTGATCAAATTGCGTCACTAAAAAGAGTCTAAGCCCAGTAGTGGGTGGATTAAGATTGAATGATGATAATTTATAATATAGTATTTTTACAATACCCATTAATGAGACACATGAGTGTCACACAATAACACCAGAATACCATATGTAAATAAACCATAATTCATGCCTGATGTAACACTTATGTAACTAAATATCAAAAACCTTCCAGGTAGGTAGACAATACAGAGAACAAAAGAAATCTAAGCTACAAAGAACATTTGTATCCGCATCTGACGCTGCCGAAGACAGAGCAAAAGGCATCAAACGAATGGCAGGAGAAATTGTTGAAAACAAACCAAACTCTTCCAGAATTGCCTTTGTACCACAAGGTACGGTAGAAACGAATGGTGACTATGATGAGCAATATGACAACGATGATTCTTTGGATCACGAAGCTAACAAAAATCAGGTCACAGAAGACAATGTTAATCAGTTTTCAAATGACCAAGGTAACGAAAATAAGGTCAGAGCAGATAAAGTTAATGAAAAAGAGTTTTTGAATGATAAAGGTATTAAAAATAAGGTCAAAGAAGGCAGAGTTAAAAAAAATAAGGTTGCAGACTTTATAATTGAGAGTAAAAAAAATTTAATCAAAGCACAAATTGACACGCCCAATGAAAATAAGAATACGGACCTCATGGATGCAGACGAATATATAGATGATATGAGGAAATTAAAATGTTTGAATGTACGAGAATTCAGAGAGACCATGTTTCAAACCACATTTGGCAGAATGGTGCTTTTAATACGACCGTGGGCGAGGAAATTGTGGAATATGCAAAGTGAGATTTTTACTGTTTCCTTATAAACTTATTATTTCTAAGTATTGTTTTTCATTTTGTAAAAGATCATTGAAAGCTGTGCAGATATAGCCAGGATCACGAGAAATGAAGAAAAGGAAGGGAGACCTTTGCCCAGCATAGGCTTTTATTAAATAAATAAATCAATAATTATGTGGTTTGGCCTGCAGACTTTTGTGTTAGAAATAGGTTTGCTTCATGCTTATAATAGGACAGATGTTCAAATTTTTTCAGTCATTATACTTATCCAAAGTATATCAACAACAGTTCATCCTTCATAAAATATTCTGTTACAAGTTTACCTTTGGCAGATGTTACTGGAGTAAAAAAAAACTATGCCTTGTAATAAGAAGAAAAAATAATTTCTTCTAACCATTATTTCCAGCCAGCTGTCAAGTATGTGGTATCAACTTAACAAATGGTTACGTGGACAGATGTTACTCACTGTGTATCAACGGGCAGCTACTGGCAAGCGCCACTGGTGAAACTAAAGTGGAGGCTAGGAATGCTGCTGAAGATATCGCCTGGGAGGTAAGTACGGTAGTTAACTACTAGTCATCTGAGTTACTATTTAGGGTTCTGTACCCAAAAGGGTAAAAACGGGACCCTACTACTAAGACTTCGCTGTCTGTCCGTCCGTATGTCTGTCACCAGGCGGTATCTCAAGAACCGCGATAGCTAAACAGTTGAAATTTTCACGAATTATGTATTTCTGTTGCCGCTATAACAATTAATATTAAAAACAAAATAAAATAAATATTTAAGGGGAGCTCCCATACAACAAACGCGATTTTTTTGTCCTTTTTTGCTCGATATCAATAATGGCAACAGGTAGGCACTTGAAATATTCAAAAAATACTCAGTTGTATTTTTACTTTAATAATAAATACCTACTGTTGTTTACCTGGTCAGTGGTCCTCCGATGTTTTCCTTCATGCAAACACATAACTTCAAGTCTGTTGACTAAAGTGTTCGTTCAATGTAATGTACTTGTACACCTTCATTTCAATATCAAACTCTGAGCTGTTACTGAGAATTTCCTCACAAAAAACCTAACAACACTGCCTGTCTTCATGGAACACAAGGCCTCACACTTCGTAGCCGCATGAACTAAAAGACCAATGAGGTTATCAGCCTCTATGTTTATCTAAAATCATTATATTATTTGACCTTGATCTTGATGGCTTTGAAACAATGAAAAAATACCGGACAATATTTTTTTTTTTCAAAACATCGTTCTGCACTTAGTATAATTCCTGTATTGTAGTTCCGTTTACAAACATAAATATTCACATGCACAAACACCTAAACCCGAAACAACTATCTGTGGGCCATATAAACATCAGTTTCGCGAGGGATTCGAACCCACAACATTTAGCCCAACATTCGATGGTTCTACAATCCTGTAATAATTTGCTACGCTTGTCCACAGAGACTACGCAAAGAAGTTATCAGCGTGGTAATAAAGGAACAGTTTATAGCGCAAGGCGACGCGCGCATCACCGTCAACGATGTCTCTGGGAAGAGCAAGAAAGATGATGTTTTCGGTACACCTGTCGAGAATAGTGTTGCTATGAAGTGAGTACAATGATTCTATATACTTTTGGGGTAGATGTAAGATGCAAGGAAGTGAGTTTTAGTTTTTGGATTTTGAACTTAATCTCCATTACGTAGCGTAAAAATTAGCCATGAGATTCTAAACAGAGAGGATCATCCCGAGAATTCTTGAGGCTTTTTTAAACTAGTGTACCAGACAAATATGATTCGACCCTTATCTAACAACCAATGAAAGTATATGTACATAGTTTTTATATATGTATTATACAAGTTTTTAAATCGACATGGTCACTCACTATATTTATAAATAAACGAATCAAATAAAAGTGAATGTGGTAAATAATAATAAAAAATAAAAACGTTAAAATATGTATAATGCTAATTAAATACCATAGCATCACGCCTGTATTCCCCGAAGGGTCAGGCACATTTCGCCGATGCCTTTATTGAGTCCCATGTAATAGGGGTGAGCTCATTGCCATCTACCGGGCACAGTTTCAGATTCCGTGCTGCTACTGAGAATTTCCATACGTAAAAACCCAATAACACTGCCCGACCCGGGAATAGAACCCAGGACCTCACGCTCAGCAGGCTTGCGACCACTAGACCAATGAGGCAATCACAGTGTTAATTAAAGTGCAAAAAAGGTCCAGCCATTTCAGAGATTAGCCTATACAAAAAGACAGACAGACAGAAAATTAAAAAAAATAAAATTATTTTGGTGTATGTACCGTATATATATTCATATGCATGTAGTAAAAAACGGTTATTTCAATATTAAAAACAGACACTCCAATTTTATTTATATGTATAGATAAATAAATTCAATCCATTACTGTCCCACTGCTGGGGAAGGGTCTCTTCTCAGAATGAGATGAGATGAGAGAGATGAGAGAGGTTAGGCCTTAGTCCACCACGCTGGCCCGGTGAGGGTTGGCGGACTACACACACCGTCAAGAACTTTATGGAGCCCTCTCAGGTATGCAGGTTTCCTCACGATGTTTTCCTTCACCGTGAAGTGATAATCAAATTCTGATCCGCACATGATTCCGAAAAGTCAGAGGTGCGGGCCGGGTTCGAACTCAGACCCTCCTGCATGGAAGGCAAGCGTTTAACCGCTAGACCATCACTGCTTTTATTAAGAATGTATATTTTTTTATGCTATTTTTATATGCTATTATAAAAAATGTATATTTTCCAGAATGATGAAGATGATGGGTTGGCAAGGCGGTGGTCTTGGGGCCGAAGCGCAAGGCATCGCAGAACCTATCAAACCAAACTTACAAATGGTGAGTATAAAAAACCTCCTTGAAATGCGAAATTGAGAAAGTATTTTTAGATCAGTAGGCCTGGCCAAAACTCGAATGTTTTGACATCTGGCATCGTTAAGGTACTTGAATTTTGCAATTGGAAATACTCGTTTCAAACGTATTTTTTTTTAATTGAAGGCTTCTTACCTTCCTAAGTATAATACCAAAAAAAAATATTTGGTGCGCCAGATGTATTTATAGGAACTCGGAGAGGGTTTTTTCGAGCACCTCTTTTACTATCCATTTTTTTAGTGGATTATAATGTACCTTTTTTCTAACAAATAAAGGTGAATCGTGCCGGCCTGGGTAGCGCGAACGACGTGAAGATGCTCCGTCGCTCCGCCCACACCCTCATGAACCGATACATCGCGTCTGACACCTTCGATGTTGACCTCGTATTCAGCAGCGACTTCACTAAAGTTGAGCGAGCTTTACTGCATCAGTGTGCGCAGAAAATTGGATTGGCGTCGCGGAGTTATGGAGAAGGAGATGATAGGTTGGTTGGCCTTGAAATTATCAGCTTAGCAAAGAAGCTCTTACAATATATTCTTTTTCACTTTTACGTGAAGCGGCAACAATAACTGCAATCAGGCGTTATTGTTACGATAACGCCTGATTGCAGTTACGATAACCCATATATTGTTATTACTAATTGTATAATTATAAAAGTAACGGAAGAAAGTCTCAAAAACTACTAAGCCTATGTGCTATTCCAGACTATAATCTATCTCTGTGCCAAATTTCATCCAGATCCGTTCAGCCGTTCTGGCGTGAAAAAGTAACAAAGATCCATCCATCCATCTTCACAAATTTTCACATTTATAATATTAGTAGGATTTGAAGATTTATGACAACATTTGATATTTCTTTACAGATTCCTGGTTGTGAAAAAGAAGCTGAATCCTTTTACGTTAGTTCGTGCCATCATCGAAAGGGGCGGGACGACGCCAAAATACCAAGTGTTTATACCGGCGACTCTCAAGCAAAATGGTTGAAATACAAGCGTTATGTTATGTGTTAAGTTTTATTAAATTGTAAATAAGAACAATATAGTTTATTTACATAAGTTATCTGCTTTGTTTTTTATTTATTTATCCTTTTACCGGGCGTTTTTGCAGTACTCCGATCTCACGGAAGATATCTGAAGTTATCATTGAAAACAGATAAGAAGATATAAACATCGCGCCTGTATTCCCCCCATGGGTTAGGCAGAGGTGTATTATTGTACAATCACATATCGCCGATGCTGTTATTGAGTCCCGTGGGGACGAGCCTATTGCCGTGTACCGAACGCAGTTTCAGACTCCGTGCTGCTACTGAGAAATTTACATACAGAAAAACCCAATAACGCTGTGCGATCCGCGAATCGAACACAAGACAAATGAAGCAGCAGATAATACTAATCCATTAACTTCAGTAATAGCTGTTCTCACAACTCTGGCTCTCTTTTATACAAACTTTGAAGCGCCTAACCTTTTGTGGGTTGAATTTTGGAAAATGGCTTCTGGACGAATAAGCCCGTTATGGAACATACCTTTACAAGTTTTAGTTCCAATGATTTGGTGATTAGTGAGTGAGAGAATGAATTAAAATAACCACTCTTGTCATTATCGGAGTAGTGGAGAAAGTCCCGAACTGAAAAATATAATAATTGTACAGTTTGAAAAAATCTACAAAATCACTTCCTTAGTTATAAAAATTGGCGCCGTTTGAGGAACCGATTTACACTGCAATTGAACTATTGGCTTTCTGTGCTACGAGTTACGGGTACGATTCCCAAACGGTAAAAAATTTTATGCGCTGCAGCCACAGATAGTTTTTCCAAGTCTGGGTGTGTGCGCATAAGATACGTATGTTTAAATGCTCTCACGATGCAGGAAAAAAGCGTTATGAAAGCCATAAAAACCTACGGGCGATACCTTCTCTAGCCAGAAGATATCACCTCTATTGTTCCCCTTGAATGCCCGGACTTACATTACACATGAGATGTAGGCAAAGGTATACTGATATTCCGTTGTTTTTGATCTAATTGATCCCGATCCTTATATGAGAAAAGGCTAGGCATGTTTTAATGTTCGTTGTTTTTTGGACAGGCAGAGGAAGCTAACCCCAGACAGTTCTAAGACAAGTAAAAAGATAGATCTCTTAATTTTTTTTGAATGTACGAAAAGTTTATGAACTTTTGTGTTACATGAAAGCATGTTGCATATGTGGCGTGCTCAAAGGCCCATTATCTTTTTTTTTTACGAAAGATAGCAATCATTTACCCTCATGATGGGTGCCAAGATAAAACTTTACATCGCATTAGTATTCTAAATGCGTTATAACAGTTTTTGATCAGATCTTTGGAAAATACGGGACCAATCGAAATATTTCAGTATAAATACCCAGAAAAATTCAACTCAACTTCATTCAGTCTTCGTTTCTCAACGAAATTCGCGCCATTTTATAAACTTTCCAAAATGAACTCCAAATTGGCAACTGTATTGATGGCATACTGCCTATTTCACTTTTTTAGTGGAGCTAAGGGTTCATTTATAAAACCTAATAATGTACCAAGGGTTGGAAGAAGCAATGAAGAAATTAATCCATTCGATCAAGGAAGCATGGGTTATGTTATTAAAACAAATAAAAATATACCACGCATGGGCCGAAGGAACTATGACTCGGTAAGTTAAAATATATTATTTTTAATCTATTTCCAATTGTCTCACTACTCTGGTAGTCGCAAGTTGATCGCAAGAGCAGCATTGCAGCAGGGTTTGGGTTTGAATCCTTGGACTGAGAAAATCTAATTAGCGGTCTGCCCAGTAGGTGGTATTGTGGCGATATTCTCGTTCAGTATTAGGTATGTTCATGAAACTTGTTAATGGGGTCAGCGAAAGTACAGCAGTACACCTCTGCCTCTTATCCTTTGGGAAATACAGGCGTGTCAATGGTATAACACACATATATGCAAACATATATTCAAGCAGAGCTTCCTTAGTTCTCGGTCAGTGTTTCAGTGGCAGTAGATTTCAGTGGGCGGGATACATGTAGGAAGGGTTGACGATGTGTGTGTGTGCGGTTGTGGATACAATCTTTAAGTGTATGCAACGTGTTTTGTGATTCCATGAGTGAGAGTTACTTATATTTCATAAAGACACAGAAGGCTTCCGGCAATGAGGAACAATAGATTTTCTATTGTGTCTTATTTATATCACTTGAGATGTGGACTTTAAGTTTATCTTATTTTCAGGAGAACCGTTATGACATCCCCAAGTTTTATCAGTTGCCTACAGAAACATTTGAAGAATACGAAGGTAATGAAGAATTGTTATAATAATTCATATTTTGACGTGGGTGATATTTAGGTACTATTTTTATTTCGTACACAGGTGAACAACAAGAATTTAATCAGATACCGATTGAAGCATACTACGCCAAACAATTAGAAAACATGAAACGATAAGCTGGGACTGTAGAAAACGGTTCAAGATTCCCAAATTTTACGATTTCTTGATTCTAGTCATAGTTACGATAAATAAACGGTTATAAGCATGCATGCAAACTCTTTGTTTTATTTCGTTTTATGAAACGTATAGCTTCTGCCACCAACGTATAACGGAACGGAGATTTTTTTGCTGTCCTGTCAATGTCAAATTATGTCAAATGCTACCCGACGAAATGAAAGACGAGCTTTATATATGTCTTTCTCTTTCACTCAATAACGAAATTCTATTATTTATTCCTTTTCAATAGAAACGAGCTCTCAACTTAAATTATTCGGCTTACTCACAAATTTCTTCCACGATTTTTGTGGAAGAAATATCACTATTTATTTTGGAAATAACATCTAAATTTCTCGAGTGTATTTAAAAACGACATTATGGTGGTAACTTCGGATGTTCGTTTACCCGAAGAATCCGAATTGACCGTGTCTGAGGTCAATTTATCTTCCGCATCTTTATTAGCGGGATCATTTCATTTAGGAAAATATTGTGAACACGCCAATAATGTGAGTATGAATACTAATTAATTTAAAAATCTGTAATTGTTATTAATTTTGAGTAATAAATTTGCATTGTTTGGTGTTTGGGTTAAATTGATTGCATAATCAGATTTCTAATGAGGTTATGTTTTGATATCTTTTATGATGAAAAAGTGTCTCCCAATCATTATAGGATACACGTATACAACAACAGTTGCCTTAACACTGTCATTGATCATTCCAAGTTCTGGGTATGATTCCTGAGATGAGCAAAATGTTAGTGGGTTTGTTCACAAGGGGTCCTATTGCTGGCACCAATTAATTAAAACTAAAAGTATTATGTTTCTTTTACTGTTATTTTTTATTGGGCATGCATAATGCCTGCAATAAATAGTTTTTCTTTCTTTCTTTCTTCTATATGTAAATATTCAGTAGCAGCACAGAATTTGGAACTGTGACTGGATGATAGTAATAGGCTTGTCCCCTATTTCATTACTTAATAATGGCGTAACATGCACAATAGAATATTGCATAATCCTTTATAGAATCAACTGTGACGCTATGTAAAACACTTCACCCATAAAAAATTTCAGGAGTACATGCTCTGCCGCTTGGAGGAGAAGGATCCTCGGAAATGCATCAATGAAGGCAAGGCTGTCACTGCGTGCACCATGAATTTCTTCCGTAAGGTGAAGCAGACGTGCCTCACTGAGTTCAACCAGTACTCCAACTGCATTGATAAGAGCTCTGGAGACTACAGCTTCAAGCAGTAAGTTTTGTTTGTATTTTCTACACGACTTATAATTATGACTATTGTGAAGGCGAATAACACATGTTGTGGCTGCACCTAGTGTGGTTGAACAGTTCAAAATGTTGTACTGCCCTGTAGGTAATCTGTTGGGTCTTAACACATGCAGTTCTGAGCGGCACCATATATTATTCACTCGAAGGTGGCTTTTCACAATGCATCATTTTACAGATAATACAACACACAACTGATGACAATGTACAGCCACACTGCACCAAGGCTAACCAAGTTCATGGAGGTTTTACTAAAAAAGAACCTTAATTGAACTATACAGACTAATATTATATTTGCACTTTCATTATAAAAGTATGTCCCAGATCCCACAGTACTTATCAATATAACTTAATTTTTTCAGTTGCCGTACGACTCAGGGGGTGTTTGATAAGTGCATGCTGGAAAAGATGAATATTGAACGTCCATCATTTGGGTACTTCTGCGAGGCGCGCTTGCATGATTCTAAGAGGTATGTCTGCTTTCTATACTATTTATAGCCTATAATATTAACAGTCAGTTGGACACAATTGTAACTAATTTTTATATCAGAGGCCATGATTCTCATATTTTTGTCAGCTCTTGGTCTATGCTGTTAAAAAACCAAAAATCGGTGAATTTCTGTTTTTTTCATTCATGAAATGTGTTCAAAAACCTATTATTATATTGCTTGAAATAAGCCCCTTCCCAAGATTTTTTTTCCGTAAGTTACAATAATTTCAAAATGATATATGCCGCAAAAACCCGCATTACATTTACCATCGCGCAAAGTCGCCGCCTGTGTCGAAGATACCACCTGTCAAAGGTGACGCTACACTTGTTTCATTTATTTGACTTTTATTTTACTTTTCCAGGCCAAAACCTTTGGAAGAACCGAAGGCGGTCTATCCAGATGCTACCCCGGCATTGCCAGAAAGCGCCGAGAAGAAACCAGCAAGATTTGGTTCCCGATTCTACTGGATGACCGAATAAACGGCAGCAGCCGTGCGAGCGACATACGTAGACAGTGGGCTGTGTGTGGGAAAGAGATGGGACAAGTACTCGTTATAATTGAAAAAATTGGCAGTTTTTCAATGATTTGGTTGCACTGTCTATAGGTTCAAAAGTAAATAATGTTAACAAAAGTTTTGCAGTGACATAAACATAATGAAGCGATAGCTAGCACTTTCCTAAAAAAAACAACTTGTTTGGACCTCATTGATGTTCCAGTCTTCAACTTTTTTACACACCCCATTGTCTATAGAAGTAAGGCATTGGATAAGTTTCTTTATCATCTTTTAGCAATCATATATTGTGTAATTATTTAATTTATAAGTTAACAGTGTTTACAGATCAATAAATCATGTTATTATGCAACTTATCTAATGTTTTACTTTGTAAATCAAATAGCTATTATTGATTTGTAGAGTAATAAATGTTGAAATTTACATTCTGTTTGATTACTTCTTAAACCCTGTTCGAATCTATGACTATGATTACCGATACTATTTTTTTTGGAAAACATTGTTATTTTTGTTGTGACGCGGCCTTAATATGCGTTGTTGAATCTTGAACCACTTCAATAAACCCTTGACTCTTCGATACGCATCGCGTAGATTGGAGCGTAGGTAGTTACACGAAATGTCAAAATTGACATTTACAGCGAAACGAAACGTATTTGTAACGTTTCAGATAAGGGCCAATTGAACATTGAGTTTTAATATTTGCGTTCCTTTCTTTTCTTACATAACAGTATTTTATGTAGCCGTCTCTTTCTAACATACGATTTCCAAGGTTATTGTTGATTTCGAAATGAATGAACCAAATTACAAATCATGAAATGAAACGCATGAGTGTCATTGAGTGTGTGTCGATGATCGATTGAATCAATAAATAATAAATAAATCGTAATAACAATTGCAATAAACTACACCAAAACATTACATCCGTTCGTTTTGCTAACATTCTTGGACATAACAACACAGTAAACAGTGGAAACGAACTCGAAATAATGTGAAAACACACCTCACGTTACTATCTAAACAAATGTTATGATATTGTGTTTTTCATAATAAACAATGAATAATTTGTGTGATGATCAGGTTCTTCATGATAACACCTTCACTAATACGTACAGTTTGTGGGGAAATTCGAAATATTATGATATAAAAAATCTGTCGCCGCAAAATTACTGTGTGAGCCGTAATGGTACGATTGGTAGTGAGATCAAGCAGGAATTTAAGGCTTCACGATGGATGTCGAGCCCCAGCGAGACGCAGGCCCCGGAGCCCCCGGACTACCGCAACCGGAGGACTATCGAACGAGAATCGTTATATGAAGACCCAGATTGTTTCAACAAAGAAGTGAAGTAAGTTTGTTTTTGTTTATGTTTTTGTTGATTGTGTCGATGTTTTTGATTAGTAACACGCGCAAATATGAGGTGTTTAACTGAAGTTTTGGGAATAGGATATTAATATTAATAATATCTTAAAAAAAATCTAACTTTTGAAGTAAATGTTATGTCACATGTAATAATATCATAACATGTGAGAATGTATTGTGTAAATATGAACATATATTTATAATAGTATATATGTCTGTATACCATGGGTATTATATATGCAGTATCCTCAGAAACACTAAACAAGAACATACTTTCATTGTACATATTTTTTAAAATTTTATATTTTAAACATTTTTTTTTAATTGTAAATCTACTTAATGATTTATATAAGAACTTATTATATCAGTCATTCTTATTGAAGAACCAGTAAGATGCTTATTGAACTCAATAGATTATCTGTACCTTTAAGGAAAATGTTTTTAATAATATTGTATGAATAAATTCATTTGTTTAGCTGCTAATGGTTGCAGGTATTTGTAAACAGATTTTCTTTTGTCTACTCTGTGTTTCTTGATGGGTTAGTTATATTCCTTTGCCAGAAAAAGGTTTGCAGTGTAAATTAATATATGTAAATAATTACATACAGCAGTTTCTTAAGATGCAAATTTTTGATGTTACCTAGATGCAGTGTAAAAATATCTTACAACTAGCATTTTAAAAATATATTTATAATATCTGTATTCCTGTATGGGTTAGCCAGTGTTCTATTGTATATCCATATTTTGCTGATGCTGTTTAAGTCTCATGTAATAGGAGGTGAGTCTATTGCTATCTACCAAACATCATATGTAACTTTAAGTTGCTATTGAGAATTTACCAAAAGAAATATGGAGGAATGAGGTATGATGTTCCTCCATTGAAAAGGGAGGATCCTAAGACCAGGCAAGGTGGTTAGTCTGGCGGGCTGAAGCCCAACGATTGATTGTGGACATTTGTATATGTGTTAGAATCGTTGTAAACTTTCATAGTGCGATTCAGGGTTTGTTGTTAGATGGCGCTTTATTTTTTGCCATGTTGCGAGTAGTAGTCGCTACAGAAATATTGGCGTTTGTGAAATTCAACTGTCTGGATATACAAACTTAATTCTTCTTCTCTCAATCAGTATGATATCAGCAGTTTCACCAAGCTTTTTTGATTACAGTGAGGAAAGTCCCAGCAAGAGTCCCACCTTTGACTGGACCCAGTTCTATTGGCACAAGGCTACGGAGAAGTTGCAGGAATCCATGTGGGATGCTGCCCCAGGTCCTAGCAGCAGGAGTAAGAAGACAACGATTATTGGGCCTAATAAGATCCAGAAGAAACTTGATAAGATGTTGGCTAAACCTGTTAAAATGACCAAAGCTGAGAGGTAAGATTTTGGTGGCTTTATAGACTTTTTTGATGGCAAGTGTTAAGTATGGATATGCATTATGGGAACACAAGGGAAATTAATAGTAAAAAAAAAACACTTTTATAAACAAGCTTTTATTTAAATGCTCTAAAAAGAAGAAAATAAACTTTAAATTGAATCAAACCCATCAATTTATTACATTACACAATTTATATGATATAAAAGCTTGTCGCGATTTACTTGTGTACATAAACAATACAACTCACGACGAGCTTTTATATCATATTAATTGTGTTTGTCCTTGTAAATATTTGTTTGTAAATGCACTCACTATATAGAAATTATTTATACTGTGAGGAAACATTTTAAAAAAGTATAAAATATGCCATATTATTAAAAGCAGCATGGCTATAGACCCAAAGAGTTAGGCAGAAGTGTACCTACTGTGTCTGCCTTCTACTGGAAATTTTCATGCAGAAAACTCTAATAATCTTTTCCCTGATTCGGAAATCGAACACAGGACCTCACGCAGCAGGCGCTAGACCTTCAGCACACCTCCATCTACTCCATGCGGAGAATATTGCATGAGGATTCTCATCATCAGATTATTGTTGTTTGCAGCATGATGCAGAAGATGGGTTGGCAGGGTGGTGCTCTCGGCAGAACTGGAGATGGCATCGTGGAGCCGATCGCGCCGAATGCAGTCTATGTGAGTAGTTGCGACCATCTTGTGTACAAATTGTCTGTTTTCTGGGGTGTCAAGAGCCAGCTGATGCATCTATCATCAGCCAGAAGCGCTTGGCAGGCGGCTTGGTGATCGCAGTGGTTCACCGATTAGTGAGAGGACGCTGCTGCCCGTCCTCCGGTGTCTGGCCGCAGTTTTAAGACATACCGGGTCGATGCATCTATTAACACAAATATATTGAAGTTGAGTCCTAACCTAATCAGATGCGGTTAAATAGCAATATTTTTTAAGTGAACTTATCCGAGTTCTGACTAAGGGGGAGACACTGAATACCCTAAAGTGAGACTGCTTGTCAGACTTTTTGCTTGCAGCATACATCCAGGGGCAAGCGTGTCTGATGAATACTTGGTAAAACTTTCTCTTTACCTCTATTTCAGGCAAAAAAGAAAATAGGTTTTGGCCAAAATCACCTTCAACTAAAACCCCCTTTAAACAACAAAAAGGCTGACACCAAACAGTTTTATGATATGAACGTCCTCTTAAACATATATGAGTTTGTCAAGAACAACTCTGAGGTCGAGCTGCTGTTTGATAGGAAACTGAGGAAGGATGAGCGCAAGCGCATTCACCATCTGGTTCAGTGTAAACTGAGGGCTGAGGATCTTGCGTCAGTTGACTTTGACAGTCCAGCTCAAATGGACCTGGTTTTGCAGATTAGTGACAAGAATTGCTGGATTTTGAATACGCAAAGCTCGGGACCACAAAATTATCGGTAAGACATATTTAACAAAGCTTATTTAAAAAAAAATCTTTCCCCTCTCTAGGAATTATTCATGCATTGTGGGTGCGTTAACAAATACAAATATTCACATGCATTAACGCTCTATACAGTTATAAATATCTGTAGGTCATTCAAATATTTGTTCTGTGCGGGTATCGAACCCGCAAAGAAACATGTGGCAGAGCACTTGATAGCTCAACCACTGTGCTAACTGTGCCGTCATACGTGTTACAGTAATCTCAATTACCGAAAGTGAAAATGTACAAATCGTAGACTCCGATTTACAAACGCAGCGTATCGACTGTGAACTGGCAACTGGTACTATCTCATTTTTGACAACATTACAGGATTAAGAAGAAACTATCGACCGCGTTGTGCATACAACGCGCTCGATGTTAGTACAAATTGAATGAATTCGATTTTGGCGTCTAATTTTGATTGAAGTAAAATATGCTTTTTGCAGCGCTGCCGGGTGTGAAATACTTTAGAATGGTATAACCAAGTAAAATGCTCATAAAATCGAGATAGGACATGTTGCCAGTTCACAGTCGACATGTTGTGTCCTCGTCCTTCGTTTCTTCATAAAAATTTTATTCTAACACAAACGTTAACATTTCAGTCAACTTTGCCTTTACAAAGAAGCACCGCCACATGTCTACCTAATCATCCCTGACGATTTAAAGAATGAAACCGAAGAATTAGATTTCCAAAATATAGAAAAAGAATTACAAGAAGAACCGAAAATAGAAGAACCGGTAGCAGAACCTGTGGAAGAGACCCCAGAAGTTGAAGAAGAGACCAATCCGTTCTTGATAAGCATTACAAGGAATTTGAAGAAGCAAACGGATTCGGAATGCGAGGAAGTGGAGGTTCCGGTTCCAGAAGAAGTTCCAATCATCCCGGAGCCACCTGTGCCAATTCTGCCAGAAATGTCGAAAATTATGACCCGGATTGTGGAGTATTTCATAGAATTTACCCAAGAAAAGAAATTTTCCCAGTTAAAGTTTTTGGGGCCGTTCACCGAAGAAGAAATTGGTTGTATAAACGAGTTTATAGAGCAAGCTATGCATTTTTTGAGCAAGGATGGTGAATGCCCTCTGGCTTGTATTTTTGAGAAACTCGAGTTTGAAATCAATGAAGACTGTACTGGGAATACAGTGTGAGTAGCTATAACTTTGTTTATGAAATGAAATGAAATGAAATGAAATGAAATTATTTATTTTGCAATTAGGATTTTTCAATCACTTTTACACGTCTTTTTTAAACTAGATGGCGTCGGCATTTCCTATGACTATCCCTGAGAAGAAACGCCGAAACAAACTCAGGGGTCAAAGTCTATTTTATGATTGAATTGGGTTTTTTTTTTATGTAATTGATGCTCCTTACTCTACCCAGTCAAACGGGAAGTGAATCATCGAGCGCAGCAGTGCTGGATCTAGCTAGTACAGCGAGAGAAGCGGTCGCTTGAAGTGCTGGGTGGGGAGGGGCGCCAAAGTTGAAAAATCATAACTCGAGAAGTTTCGTATTCCATGTTCCACACTAATAAATCTTGAGGTTTAAACTAAACTTTTTTTTTTCAGGATATACAAGCGACCGGTGTGAAGCAAAAGATCGTAAGAATTATTTTAAATTATTTAAACTGATCTTAAGAATAACGGCTAACGAATTTTAAAATGATAAGTTTTTTATTTTGTTCACTGCAGTTCGCCTACCGTAGAATCGCTTCGTTTTTAAGCTAGGAACACATTTGTAACAGCCTCCGCGTTGCGTCATATTATAAGTCTGTTCCTGATTTAACTATGGCTTTGTGTAAAAACTATGCTATTTCCTTCTTTTTATCGAATTTATGAATTATTTATTTATTACCATTTTTATAGATAATGATGAGGTATGGATGTTTTCAAATAAACCGATACTGACACAGTATGTGACATGTCGGCAGTAGTAAAGAAAATATAGGTGTCGACGACCCCATAGTGCGAAATTAGTTAGTAATAAATGAATTAAATCCATATCCTATTATTGTTATTGTTGTCAGTATCGGCTAATATGAAAACGCCCGCTATCACCGACCTTAGGTCAGGTTTAAACTCGCGGATATCTGCTGTTAAATCTTATGATATGATTTCTTTTTTTCGATTTTGATCAACCAATCATAAATACTAACACGAGATTTGACATTAGATTTACTTATTAGTAAAATTAAATAAGATTTAATAAAGGAACCTATCGTCGAACTGGCTCGAACACTGCCCCAAAATATTTTATACAGTCGACGCGGTTCTACATTAGCGTTTAATGCATTATATTAGTACATTTGACTAGCCTAAAGTTAGAATTAAAGAATTGAAAATATCTCTAAGTGAATGTTTTCGCATGGTAGAATAAAGGGGCCACACTTACCACACCTGATGCGATTCGATGCTATGGCTGCTTGGTAAAATTTTGGTTTTCGATACAATGCTCAATGAACATGCGTTATTCGCGACGCATCGCACGAGCACAAGTATGTTTCTGGATTAAGAATAAAAAAGTGGTGTTCGCATTTGTGTCATTCTGACGTGTATGTGTATGATAAATTTTTACTACATATTTTACATATGACATTAGATAACGAACTTTTTATTCCGATTAATAAGTAATAATGCGCTGGTTTGCATAATTATCTATGCACACACAGTTACATAACACCAGTATGTAGTGACATACCAGTGGCGTGCACAGAGTTTTTAGATAGGGTAGGCAGAAAATTTTAAAAGCTTACCAGTAATACCCACTGAATGTTGGTTTTGATTCCTCGTCTTGTCGATTAAATAATGATGTATATGATTTGCCACCTCAGATATATTATAATAAATATTTATCTGAGTTATGTAGGGTAGGCAGTGGCTCTTTGTCTTTATGAACCGCACGCCACTGTGACATACTGGTGTTGTCACTGTCTATAGAGAATTCGAGTCACATTGGTCTTTTACACTTTTATAATATTGATATAAGGATTATTTTTGACGATCTTCCTGCGATTTCTACAGTTTTTATTTACGTGGTCAGGTCATTTTAAAGTTAATTCAGTACTAGAGACAGTTATTGCGTTGTCAGTGGAGAGCTGAGGTCTCCTTTAGTGTAGGTAGGGGAATTTTCGAGTGTACACCCTTAGGCAGTAGGTTCAATTTTGAGGGGGGTTAGGTATTTTTCAGTGACCCTCTCGCTCGGTAGCCGCACTTGTGACTACTAGACCAATAATTAGGCTGATTACTTATCGATATTTTTAACTCTTTAATTCTAGTTTTAGAGTGGTGGGTTCATGGGTCATACTTATTGCTCCATGGCCATGGGTTGTAGATATAAGTCCACGGGTACTGACCCGTGGGTCAACCTTTTCACTGCCACGGACGTCTATACACGTTCTGATGCTAACGTGATATCACGTAGCAATGTAAATTTATATTTGACGAAGTACTGAAAAGAAAATTTTCCTCAGTGTTTTTAGTTATATTTTTTGATGTATAAAGTGCCTGAAAATAATTTAATATTTTTCACTACATGTAGTTTTTATATAATCCAGTTTAATACATTAATCTACCGGCGTAGACTACCCGGCAACCGGAATGTCACAAGGGGCACTAAAACTAGAAAAGTGTTTGATGTATTTTACAATTTGTTGCCTGGGTAGCGTGGCGGTCAAAAGGTTAACATAAATAAATAATGTTAGTTAACAAAGGCAACACAATTGGCAATGCTGGCTACATTTCGAGTTTCGTCTTTCATTGCTCCGTTTATAAAGCGTTAATTATTATTGTCGGTAATCCGTCAATATTCTTTGAAATGCAGTATCTTTAACAAAAAGCTATTATAAAAAAGAATTTTATTGTACGTTGACGGATTATTTATAACATACTTATATTGACGTCATATAAACAAAAGGAGATATGAACTCGAAAATTAACTATCGTTGTCTGTTGTGTACTAGAGTAATTATAATTCTTGTATTTCACAATGACGTCGTGGATCTTTTATTACATTACCATAAGGTTCAAATTGCATTAATTCACACGTCATCGTGAAATACAACATATATCGCAGGTGCAGCCAAAGTGCGTCTCGCATTTTTATTTGTATAGTCACGATGGATAATTTTACAGGGCGTATCTTTCTCGAATAACTTCTAAACTCTTTCCTTACGGCACATTAAGGGTGAAAGAGGAAAAAAGAGTATTAACAAGCGCTGCGATTTTTATAAAACATTACGTATGTATCGAACACGTCAAATTGCGTGGCTCAGATTATACAGCAAGTTTGCCTGCAGCACTTTGTAATATTTATATTGAATAATTATTTTTTTACTTAACAGCAAATATGAAAGTATAGTCGCCTTGCGCACCTCTACATAAAGTCTCGTTGCACATGTTGCGTTGAAAACATGCTGTCATTTGTGAGTTCATAGTTATCGCCATTTACCACATCGCGTCGCGTGCAACAAGTCTGATTCCACCTTAATTTTTAACAAAATAGTGTGGAGAGTTGAAATTTTAGTTTAGAATATATTCTCAAAGAACAACTAACAGGTTTTAAAATGTAAATTAAGACACGCTGACTATATTTGCACTTAAAAAATCGTACAGAAATCTGCGATGTTTGAGAGAAAAAATATTTTATTTATATTTCTAGATTTTGTATTATTCATACGGAGACTAAATTCGGGAACAAAAGTGAGACTTTGTAAATAGCCCTTACTCCGGCACTGAATAATGCATAAGCTACCCACCTACGGAACCTAATATTATATATCATAAGGTCATAAGTACGTATAAAAATTTACTACTCGACAAATATTACTGTATAAACAGTTTAATAAAGAAACGGATCTAAAATGGCGGTTAGTACTAGTATTTATAGGTCAATAATAAAAGAAAATAATATAATAATATATTTATTATTAGAACTTATTCAAGGGCGTCCATTTCGGGCATCGTTCCCGTAAGCCAAATGTATACAAAAAGTGTGCGCACGTTTTTTATAGACTGTCACTCAAATGCGTGCGCACGACTTTTTCATACATTTTGACTTATTGGTAAACACGGTTGAAATCTCGGAACAAGGATTTTTTAGTATTTTTCAGCACTGGTGGCCCTGGATCTTGGGTCTGTTCAACTGTACATAGAGATAATGCATAATGAAGTAAGTAAGTATATGAGAAACGCCTCTTGTCAATTTAAAGAGAACCTAATTGAACGTCAATATCACGAATCATCTAATAAAATACTTTAAATATTAAACATAGTAAATTTTACTCAAAGGAAACATGTTATTTTTTTTATAAGAATAAATCTGTGTTCTCTTTTTTATTTCATTAGACTGTTGCGCATATACCTTGCCTACATTATGTGGATTATCTCTATAATATTCACAGCCGTAAGGAAAGGGTTAAATTATTATTTAAATATTCTTAGGTGTAGCCGGGATACGAAAACATGTGTAGATTTTAAGTGGATGACTTAAATATGGACTTTGTGCCAATTTAATAATATTTATTATAAATTTAAAAAGAAAGCGGGTGCATCTATTTTGAATGTACTGTACGTTAAACGTGGTATATCTGGGACACGGAGCATTGACAAATGGAATGCTAAACGTAAGTTTTAAATTAGAGTCAATCTCGCCATGTTTTTGTTGAGATGTGCAGTATAAGCCAATTTGCAGCGGTGTATATCATAGTCCAGAGACACGGAATTAGGCGTTTTTTAAATCTTTGCGACCTACTCTTCATTTAACTCTGTATCGGGTGTGAACTGGCCAGTGAGTCTTTCATATCGGCGATCTCGTCATCGGCCTTCGACGTTGATGCGTCCTCTTGGGCGGGCTAATGAAGACTGTTCCAGGGACATAAATAAACGTAGTTTTAGTGGTTAAGAAAGTTGCCTATGCTGTCTAATTTCTTTCGTAGCAGGAACCCGCGTTTTCGCGTTCGTTTATAGTATGTTCCTTTCAAAAAATATAAATGACGACCCCGAAAACGTGCGTAGTGGATAGTGTGCGTCAAGTGTTATGCCTCATATATGGCTAAAACAATCAAATTTCGTTCTAAATAAGTTTCATTTCCCCGTTTATTGTGTGCATATATAGGTACTGTAGTGATGTTTTTCAAATTTGGTTGTTATAATGACACTTTTACTTCTGATAGTGATCTTATCCACTAAAGAGCAACCTGTACTGGAAAAGAAAATTAACATTTCATTTGTTCACTGCTCTGTGACAGTATGGACCCAAGGTCTGAGGCCCTAGTGTAAGTTTCTTTCGACAAACTCGATTTACGGCATCGATCGCGTTCGGCGTTCCAATTAGTGGAGAGCACGAAACGGACCAATCGGAGCGCCTAACACGTTCAATGCGTTGAATGGAGTTTGTCGAAAGAAATTCACACTAGGGCCTCTGGTTCGAAAGTTTATGCTCCCAGCTATATCGAACATGATTTATGTAATTCGTGCCTACCCACGATATTTTAGAGTTGTAAAGATTATAAGTGTTTAATTATCTCTGTTAACAACTTTCAATGGTTCTGACTAAATTCGAATGCAAAATGCGGAATTGTACTACCTGACAACATACTTGAACTCTGAGATGTGTCGCTAGTATCGATACTTTGACACATTTCATACATTCTCCGTCTATATTTCATACTAAATATTAGTTCCGATTAAATCCGCAATATGGCGAAAGTAAAAGTTGTCAGGCATATTAGTATTCTTTATTTTTACCAGTTAGCCTTAAAAAGATAAGCGAGTAGAAAAGCTTTAATATTTAGTAATCTTTCACTTAGCCTTAAAAAGAAAGAGACAAGAAGATCAGCTCAGTATATAACTAATGTCATCTTTCAATTCTGCTATTTACAGAAGACATTAGTTTTCTTCTAGATATGATGCGTCTGAGTGTCTCCAATTCGTGGATACATCACATTTTTAGTAGTTCCTTGAATTTACAGGTACAGTCAGCATCAAAAATATGTATACACGTAGCGAAATTCAAACGCTAATTCTTGGAAAGATATTGGTTAAAATTATAAAATTGAAATTACCATGTATCTTTATGTATCCACGGAATATATGAAATTGGTCAAGATTTCAATCATTATTTCCTCTAAAACTCGCTTTTGAATATCACTACGTGTATACATCTTTTTAATGCTGTCTGTACGGTCAGCAATAAAAGTATTAACATATTATATTTTAATGTTTTTCTTTTGTTTCTATCAAATGCAGTCAAAATATTATTTTGTTGGTTGGTCGGTATAGAGCGAAGGCGCTGCTTTAATGTCGTATAATTCGAAATAAATCGGTAGTATTCTTTTTTAAATATTGATGTTAGAAACTGGATTGTTGATTTACTTTTGTTGCTAACTTATACAACCTTTTTGAGATTGTTTTCCGTGAAATCATTGTGCAGTTATATCGATGCTATTAGTAGTAGTCTAGTTGTAGATATTGACACCTCCCCGTGCGGACCCACGTCCCCGGCATGCTACGTGTTAATATTATAATTAGGATAAATATCATGTTGATGCACGGTTGCAATCGATTTTGAATAGAATTAATGTTATTTTAATAATTTATTGTTTAATGGATGTTTTCTGACTAGTCGATAAGTAACTACAGTCGGCGTCAGGTACTAAACCAGCCACAGTGTTCATAATTTAGGAATAATAACCTTTATTGCGTTGACGAAAGCTCCATTTTTGCATTGTCAAATTACCTATATCAAGTTCACATATCGACTGTGAACTGGCAACTGGCACTATCTCATTTTTGACAACATTACAGGATTAAGAAGAAACTATCGACTGCGTTGTGCATACAACGCGGTCGATGTTAGTACAAATTGAATGAATTCGATTTTGGCGTCTAATTTTGATTGAAGTAAAATATGCTTTTTGTAGCGCTGCCGGGTATGAAATAGTTTAGGATAGTATAAACCAAGAAAAATCCTCATAAAATCGAGATAGGACAAGTTGCTGGTTCACAGTCGATATATTTTTGAAATTTATTTAAACGGGTTTAAGGTTTATTTTACCTTATTGTTAATATAATTATGACCACTTAGCTGTTTCAGTGTCTCTGTCGCTGACTACAGATAGTCGGCAGTTGTAACGAATACAACTAGGGATGTTATTTCTAATCTAAGTTTTTATAAAATTGTTTAGGAAAACTTATTTTGTTACGTATTTTGTGCATTGGGTAAGAGGGCCTAGTGTAAGATTCTTTTGACAAACTCGATTTAACGCATCGAACGCTTTCGGCGCTCCAATAGGTGGAGAGTAAAAAACGAACCAATCGGAGCGTCGAATGCGTTCGATACTTTAAATCGAGTTTGTCAAAAGTAACTTACACTAGGGCTTAGAGCTCTGCCGTCTTTAGTCGCGTTTACTGCGTTCGACGCTGCGATTGGCGAAGAGCTCGTAGCTGTAAGCTGGCCAATCAGCACGCAAAGCGCGGTAAACGGGAGGAGGGACGTTTTCGCTTCGTTTGTTAAAATAAACTTATGCTAGACCCTCACGTTTTACTTGACCTCGATCTTCGGTACCGTTTAGACAAAAATGTATGAAAAAATCTTACACGCACATTTGAGTGGCGGCACGTTTGGCGCAGTGATCGAGTGATCGATTGCTGCGCTGTGTGTCGCGGTCTCGATTCCCGCACGGAATATATATTTGTATTATGATGATATGATCTGTATCTACAGATGCTTATTCCGGATGTGGGTGTACATTCATGTGAATATATGCATGTGTTTGTGAACGCACCCACGATACAGGAATTATTAATAGTAAGAGGAAATTATTAAAAAAAAAAGAGTCTTCAAACTCATATCGTAGATGCAAGCACATTATTCTCATACATTTTTGGCTTATGTTATCTACGCTCGAAATTGAGGAAAAGTGGTATAGTGCGTTCACCCAAGTCTCCTGTCAAAGTTCTTATGTCATTGCAATAATGACTATTTTGCCTAGTACCAGGAGACTACTTAATGTGAACAGAATAAACTAGATAGACCCCCGAAAATATATGTATGACTTGACATAAGCTGTCAAACGGTCAAAAGATCTGTAAATGTCAATCGCCAAATAATCACGTCATAACGTATGGGACGTTATGACGTGATTATTTGGCGATCCACTGCTTCATTGGTCTAGTGGTCGCAAGCGCGACTACTGAGCGTGAGGTCCTGGGTTTGATTCCCGGGTCGAGCAGTGTTATTAGGCTTTTCTGTATGGAATTTCTCAGTAACAGCACGGAGTTTGGAACTGTGGTGATAGAGGGCAATAACCTCGTCCCCTATTACATAGGACTCAATAATGGTATCGGCGTATTGTATACCTCTGCCTAATCCTCCTGGGAATACAAGCGTGATGTGTCAATGTAACTGGCGATCGAATTTAAACAGATGCTAACTATATTTGAGTTTAGGTAGCCCTTAAAGATTCTGTTAATAAACTCCACAATTTGGTTCCTGTACAGTCGGAACAAAGATATAATTATATAAGATCACCAGTTGAAGTTGAAGTTTTGTCAAGAAATGATGGATGTATTCGAGTTATACATATGTATATTTAACTAGCTTCCGCCCGCGTGGATTACGAACCCGTGCATTTTTTGCGCGGAACACTAATTCTTTTTGTAAAATAAAAGTAGCCTTAGTCACTCCTTCTAACGCCAGTGAAAGTCCCGTCAAGATCGGTCCAGCCGTTTTGGAGATTAGCCAACAAAGAGAGGGAGTGACAAAATTTTTTTTTTGTTAAAATTACCGTTTATACTTTCATATGCATTTAGTAAAAAGCTATTTTGACATTATAAACAGACACTTCAATTTTATTTATTTGTATTGATTAGGTAATATCATCATCAGTTCTTTAGAAAACTTTACTTACATCTGGCATTGTATAGTGAATCTTTGTTCGACTGTACGTACAGATAAGATTGTAAAGTCTGTGGTGCGCAGTGTTGTTTGCGCAAACACGCATCACGTTGCTCATGTGTTGCGATTTGTTATTTACCCACCGTTAAGGGTCTATTTCACAGCTCGCTGATAAACTTATCTGATAAAACAAGTTCTAATTTCAGTCTGATAAGTAAATCTAGCAGGTAAAGTCGCTGATTCTTTTATGTTTTATCTAACAGACATTTTATGTGTTAGATTACTATCAGACAATTTATCAACCAGTGGTGAAACAACCAATAAGTTGTCAGACGTATATACAAGAGAGTTTTAATTATTTAATCCTTATGGAATGTTTTAAATGTAATGGCGCACACTGCGGATTTTTCTATCGGCCGATTGTTTAGTTTGATGACTAAATGCCATTTTTAATAATCAGTCTATTGGTTGGTCCTTTATAGATAGACTATAAGGCTCCACACGTTGGCTCCAATCATGACCCCACAACATTTGGATCAAAATATAAGCATTGGCCCAATACTTGCGCCAACGTTGACAGCTGGCCGATTTTTGTCGAGTTCCTCAGTCACCTACTTCATCCAACGTTTGTATTCCAAGCATAATTACCAACCAACGTTGGAACCAATGATTGGGGCCGGCGTAACGGCCAACACATCCAAATGGATCGAAACATGTAAGTGTCTCAATACCTTCACCTCAGTAGAAGTTTTCAAGTAAATTGTACCAACGTAATCAGTTATTACGAGTCAAATTGGTCATAAAGTAGTAAACAAAATTGAACCTTATTTACTTATGTTTTGAAGGTACTGAGTCCCTTTATCGTTTTGCTCTATTTGGCTGCTGTATGGAAAATTGTCAGTAACCCAATATACAATGTTTCGTTCCTATGTGAAGTAGGGCAAACGCGCCTTTAAATAGGGTTGTCAAAATGGCGTTCAATTTAATCATCAATTATTCTAAATTATCGGCCGACTATAGCAGAGTACGCCAAGACATGGTGGATAGTATTTGATCCACCCCGGCTACGCCTATTTTGTAAGTTTAGGCCAGTCCTCAGACAGCGGGCGTTCTTATAAAGATTGTTCTTATATGCAACTAATTTGTACCACACAGTTTGAAATTGAGTTCTAAATAACTTATGTAAATACCCAGTGTTACGTAAAAATATTAAAATTACTCCGGTATTCCGGTACTTAATTCTATACTTCCCAAATTTATTTTATTATCAAAAAAATATATATATACATATATATATTTTGACATTCCCAATCTCTATGATAATATCTGCCTGGTCTACTTATAATTGCTTATGTATTTGCCAATCGTAAGCTGTTATTTTTCATACAAAATGACAATTCGCGTGTCTGTTGCTCCTGTGTAGTAGTGTAGCGATTTGACTCTTCTGAACAACCTCTCGACGATACTAGTAGTACTGTATGATTACCAGTGACAGCTTACAAGTTGTGTGGTTTTATATATTTAGCCGCTCACTATTTGTGGCACCCACACCGATGACCGGCATTTGTTCCTTCAAGTCACACTTAGCTGTTAATATTTACGGAATTCATGAGCGTGTGTAAGCTGTCACAGGCCATTATACAGTGCCTAGACTAGCATCTAGTCTAAACATCTTTCTAGTACTTGTAACAGAGCACTTGTAGTACTTGTATGCATACAACACGTGTTCGAAATATGAAAAAATCTTATGTCATGAACGACGTCAGTTTACGCATACTTTTTGACATGTCTTTATTCTGCGGTTATGGGGGTAGTAGTGATAAAATACGGAGTCACAATGTTTTAGTAACCATAGACACGGAACTCTCCTCAGCCGTGGAGACGTGCCTTTATACAGTGAGGTACAGATTGGTTCACGTTCATATGATTCTGAGGATTGGTCTTTCTGTAAATAAATGTAATTAATTTATTATTTAAGAAATATACACTATATTGTCAGAATGTTTGGTTTTATTTAATTATTTTACTATTTCACCGATGAGTTGACTGATACAAAAATGTTTGCAGTATTTTTTTTTTAATCAGCGCCATCTTTCCCAAGTGCAGGCGCACTAAAGCATAAGGTAGTACTTATTTAATTCAATAGATGTCTCTGCATACTGTTTTACCTTCGGAAAGATCTCCTTTAAACTCATGCGCTCCTAGTACTTTTTACAAGATTGCATGCGATTTTATTAAAATCAGCGCTATCCTAACCACAATGCGGGGCCCACCAAAGCGGAAATTACTTAATTTATATCCAATAGATGTGTCACATCCTGTTTTACCTTCGGAAAGACCTCCTATGAACTCCATCGCTCCTAGTACTTTTCAAGATTACACGGTAACTTTATGCCTAATGAAATATGGAACCACACTAAAAAGCATAACTAGTACTTATTTATTTATTTTCATATATATGATAAATGTTTTCCTCTTTACAACCTGTTTAATTTGCGGAAAGATCTCCCATAAATTCCTGCGGTCCTAGTACTTTTTGGAAGCTTGCATGCGATTTTATACATCAGCGCCATCTACCGTCTAACCAAGAGACACACTTACGCGTAATGTAGTACTAGTTATATCCAACAGATGTCTCTTTTGTCTATATCCTGTTTTACCCGCAATCTCCTATGCACTTCTGCCCTCCTAGTACTTTGCAGAGTTTAAATGACATCTTCATCAGTAAGTTTATATGTATTGTTAGATTTCCATCATATATATATACAACCTACTTATTATCACTGTATGTATTGTTTATTATTCGCACAAAGGCAGTGAGTGGTGCTCGTTCTTTATTTAGCACGTAGTACGAAGGTCTGATTTTCGGTGAAAATAAATCTCTACATCTCTAAGGTTTAAACTAATTGAAGAAGAAAATCCAGGTTTAATCAATATTTTTATATTTCTAATGCATAAGTGTCTGTTATACTATAAAAATGGTAATGCTGCTATTCAATGTCAAAATAGCAAAATCTTCGTGAAGCAGCCGTGTTCTTAAGGTACCATTCGCTTCGAGCGAGGACGGCAGAGCAATCATATTTTCACCACCTTTTGGAGTCTAGTAGGACGCTTAATTTCAGCTGCGAATATACTGTTGGCTGTAGCCGCCACGAGGACGAGTGGAAAGATATAAATAAAACCAATAATAGTAAATATGAACATATTTGATCTTTATTTACACACATCAGATGACAAATACAATTTCAGTCTATATCGTCTACTAGCCACACGTAACATAAACTGTTCACACAATGGTCAATATTGGCCAATTCGACACCCAATACTATAAATACGTCGAAACGATACCAATATTCATCAATAGGTGAAGGGACCATAACAATACTTACCGGATCTCGGCAACAGATGGCGTTGTTATCAATAAACTACGACATGCAAGATACGAGTATAAATGCAGACATTATCCTTGTCTAATGCTATTTATCTTGCATTTTCTTACAAACTTACTTTACTTAACCTTATGTTGCCGGGCCCGTATTGTTACTAAATTATTTTATCAACGAGGCAAATGATAATAGTTTGGTCGGCAGTGATATTTTAGTTTTTAATGCAACTAAAATAGATGTTGCCATAGGAAAATAAACTACCGTACCGATATATTCTTACACAAACGTTATGCAAAAAACACTTTCGGGACATGCAAGTAATTATCTGGCGTTTAATGTTGCCACAAAATATTATCACTCACCCCAATTTAATCCTTTTACAGTAAAGATATTCTATCTTACAATAAATTTAACTAAATCGTTCATTGCGAACTAAATATTGCGTGTATTCATTATTTATATTAAAATTAATAAAATCTTAGCATGTGTGTATATAAAATTGAACTGGGTATACATATTACATGTTTAACTGTTTATTTGACGGTTTTAGTTCCCAATGGTAAATGCAATGTTTAATTCATTTCGCAAAGACGCCGAAAATACAGTATATTGATGGCCTTTGAGTTCTAAAGCAATTTGAATAACGGCGGCTATATATGAGCACCTTCGTAGTATATTTTGTCTGTCTGTCTAATAAACAGTACCTACTGAACGAGCGAAAGCGAGGATACAAGAAGCGGGAGTGAAGTCCTCAGATATTCCTGACGATTTGTACAGAATTGTATTTGGATTGTAGAATTGACGTCATAAATATGAAATCACTTTATAATGTAGAAAATGAAAAAAAAAAGAACATTTTGTGGACTAGTTATTGTGATGTACGATGGTTGATTTTGCGCTAAGCATGTTAGCACCAAAATAATTGTTAATAAAAAACTGAGTTAGACATATTCAAGCGCATTTTAGGATTTCATATTTAGCTTTGTAATCAAGATTAAGCCATATTTTTTTTAGTGATGACATATTTATGACGTGCTTACACGAAATTAGATCATCATTTTTATTAAAAAAAAATGTCTGACTAGGGACTTGGCTTTATATATATGTGATCAGTTGCAACTACGGTAATGCAAATTAATGAAAAGTATTTTACAAAATGTCATAACACAGTGATAACTATTAATAATATGTAGTTGCTAATTAACTGATTTTGGGCAAGTGACAATATAACAAAAATATTAAACAATTCTCGTCCGTGTCTATAAGACTTATGGTTCAATAAGACAAACTCATAATATATGGGCAGATTTTTTCTTTGATTTTAAAACACCAGCCAGCAGTAATGGTGTTTAGTTTTATATTCCAAAAGAGTTCCATTTTCATTTTGAAACTTTTTGTTGGGCTTTTGATGCTGATATCAGCACCCCCATTTTTTATTCGTATGGATTATATTGCGTAATATTATTGAGAGTCGGCGTTACCTAATGAAGGTCTGTTTGTCAAATCTAACCAGTCTTATAAATATTGATTAAAGCAAGATTATTGATGATAAAAAACAGATTATTGATTATAATTATTAAAAATCATATTCGGAACATTTTCTTTAAACAATAAAATTATACAAACCTTCTTTCAAAAATCTGTTATTAAATATTTTTAACACCTTACATCTCAATTAATAAATCTACTGAACTATAATTAGAAATCTCCCAAAACATACCACTTACTATTGCCAATGTACATTTTATAAATTCTACCAAAACGTTCCATAAAGAAAATTTACACCCATTTTAGAAAAAAAAAAAGATCGTCAGTCACTCTATTAAAGCAATTAATCGATATTCTCTTAATTTAAAACTAATTCATGTAGGTATACGAAAAAAATGTCTTTTAAATTTAATCTACGAAATAAGCAGTCTATGATAATATCACTTAAATCAAGATATGGCAACACTAACTTTAATATAATGGCAAGGTGATAGTATAGTCGGTCTTGGAATAACACAATTATTTTAGCAGTCACTTGTTGGGCCTTTCTCACGTAAATGATTACAAATGAGCAGTACTGGATTCTTGTTAGTTTGCAGTTGTGACGGGATCAACGAATCCCCTCAAAACTAATTGTCTTTTGGTACAATAAACGAGACGATGAACGGGTTCAAATTTAAGAATTTTTTGTATGACATCTCAAAAGTGAACGCATTTTTGCGTGTTGATGTATTATACTAACAGACAATACATTGTAATCATTTTCGAGAGCACTTGTTCCAATTTTAAATGTCACCCTGTCACATCCATCGGCGGAGCGTTCACCTTCTGGATGTCACTGGGCAAAATTCTTACTTCAAGACAAATATTAATAAAAAAAAAAAAATGCCCACTTACTGATTGCTTTTCTCGACTCGCTAAAATAACTGAATTATATGGCACGTCATGATATTGTGCTGATACTAAGAAAAATAAAAGCGCGTGTAAACCTACAAAGGCAATATTTTTTTTAAGCTTATGGGAGGGGGAGGGGGCATAACACGTTTTTTGAGACTCGTGTACTTAGAGTCAAAAATATCAACGTTAAATAACTTCATTTGTCTGAGAAAATCTGTATTCAAAATAAACACTGACTTTAAAGAAATAAAATAAATATATTTGACCGTTGATATACGACTTAGTTGGACCAAGTACAAGAGCTTAATAAATGAGTGTAAGGTCAACAACACTTGTTGATAAATTAAAATATCGGTAGTTGTCGACTATTCTGTCACCTCAATAACAGTAAACGATTGCTGTCGATAAATTAAATCCTTGTTTCTGAGTGGTTACACAAAAAAATATGTGCTGACAATCTATAAAGTGAAGTATCCATGTTTTGTTATTTCATATATATAGAAGTTTTATATTAGTTTAGTTTTTTGCTATTTTGTTTTTAAATAGCTTCCGCTTTTCTATGAAAATGGATAGCAGATATCGATATGGTCCAGCCAGGCTCTTTAATAAAAACAATTTTATCGGGTTATTTTAATGAGACTCATGAAACAAGAAATATCTGTCTTTCGTTTGGACTGTATTCCTCATGCACACTCGAACGTTGAAATTCACAATCTGTATGACAGGATTTCAAAATGTCATTTTTTTGTGTAACCATCCTTTTTGTTTCATTGAGTTACAAAAAAAGTATACAACCTTTATCGTCTTCATCGATATGTTCAGCCTTGTATGTAAACTACATACCTTTTATATAATAACAATAATAATTGAAAAATACTAAATTTATAACTACCAATAATTTTACATTAATTTTATTTTTTCTACCATTTCGTTATCCAATATTTTATATGGCAACATTGCCGTATAGTCATGTCATATTTTTGTTTAAAAATATTTTTTAATAAAAAAAAATCGTTAGTCATATAGAGAGCCAATATACTTGTCAAGTGTTACAGTCACCTAAATTTACACTAACCGTCGTAAATAATTCCAGAAGGTTAAGCCATGACGGTATTAGGTCCCGATCCACTTGGGATACCCGAAAACAATACCAAGTTGAGAAAAACAAAAGAAAATGCAATGAACGAAAAAACGTTCATTGCATTTTCGATTTAATTGTTATGACTATACGACTCAGTTTAACTGCACATGCGACTTTCTACAATAAGATTTGATAAACAATTTTGTGTATAAAGTTAAGTCAGTATATAAAACATAAACACATTAACGCAAAGTGCCAGAATTTTGTATCGAAACAAAAATAGTTTGTATTGTCAATTAATATAATGTTATTGTTCCGTGTTTATTACTTTCTACAAACAAAAAACAATAATTTAACTGTGCCACATTTTTGTATCGATACAAAAGTCTGGTATTTGTGTTGAACTATTAGATTTCTATTTGTAAATGATAAAAATCTTAATATTGATCAGCTGCCGAATCACAAAGTCGTTTACAAAATATTTTATTTATTTAAAGCAGTGTGTAATATTAACGATTCAATATGTATAAAAGCTATTTCGTGTAATGGATGTTATTTTTATATATTATTATTTTACTTGGGTACAATATGTGGACTGCACTGAAATGTTAGATGTGTGATTAAAAATATTTCAGCTCATTACTGTGGGCACGAAGCTCTCCTCAGAATGAGAAAGTCTTTAGCCATAGTCCACCATGCTGGCCTGGTGCGGGTTGGCGGACTACACACAGATCTTCTTTATGGCCTCTGAGGTGTTCAGGTTTCACACGATATTTTCTGTCACGTTAATTCTTTTTTCTATAGTGTTTTACGCGGCTATTGAACTGCGCCCAGAAACAATACAATACAAATCAATGTCCGTCACATGGCATCTTTATGACGTATCTCCAAATTTAAAAATTGAATTATTTTAATCTATAAATTTCAGTGCAATCCACTAATGATGAACGGGTCACATGTGCAGCATTTAGCATAGTTATGGCATGGCTGTGACGCGGATGTCGAATCATATGACACTATCATCCAGGATTATGACAAGGCAGAGAGGTGAAACACTGTAATTTTTGTGGTAATGACCTTTTAAAGCAAGACAAGACTCAAAGATAACTCTCTAGTTTCTCAATTGGGCCCAATCCAAGTTCTTTGAGACAGTTCAATGATAACGTCGATACAAATTATTGGAACTAAAATGAAGAGAGGTCATATAGTGGCGACTTTTAGGCCATTCGACGGCCGCGACTCTAGTACGAAAGTAAGTCACTTACTAATACAAGTATGCATTCCAAGGGTTAAAATATGTAATATGGGGCGAGTCTTGGAGGATCTTAGGCTCACTAGCTGCGCGTGCGACCACTAGACTAATGAGACATTTATTTATTAATAAACTGTGTGGAAATCATGGGAAAAATATCTTTGCCGAATTGTGGGCCCCTCTATACTTTTTCACAAGTCCTGAAACAAATCGATTACAGCACAACAACTGACAATCGATTGTGCAACTCGATTCTCGATCCGCGCACTATGCGTATTTACATTAATTTACATAGAATTACAATTAATTCAGCCGTCAGTTTATATTCCAATATAAACTACCTACATTGTCTTTATCATTGCTATTAATATGGATTCATATGTTATTGCTGTTGTTAATATGTCGAGTTCACATTTCATTCACGATATTCGTTTGTGTAACTGCGACTGCGACTTGCAATTGTTGTGCGATTTTTGTTTTCAATGTTTGTTTCGAATGACAGGAGTACGGTAGATAATGAATGATGAAGACTTTTGTATGTACGCTGGCTTGATTTATACACGATAAAAGTAATGAAAAGATGTGCATGTACAATAGTACAGTGAGCATCAATAAGATGTATACACTTAATGAAATTCAAAAGCGATTATTAGAGGAAATTGTGATTGGAATCTTGACCAATTTTACACATAGTATCTGCGGATACATAAAAATACATAGTCATTTAAATTTTATGATTTTAACCAATAGTTTACCAAGAATAAGCGTTTTATTTTCGCTACGTGTAAACATATTTTTGATGCTGATTTGTCAGTCAGCTTCTGGCTAACCCTTCAGAGAATACAAGCGTGACGCTATGTTATAAAAACGAAATCATAACATACAATAGTATCACGCTTGTATACCCCGAAGGATTAGGCAGAGGTGAGCTTATTGCCATCTACCGGGTACAATTCCAAACTCCGAGATACACTGCAAACTCAAGTATTTACTCAAGTAGTAACCCGAGAATCGAAATCACGCTCAGCAGACCAATAAACAGATATAATTAACCTACAATTATGCTCTACGTTTGTTTTGCATATAGGTAAGCCCAGTTTACAAGTTTCAGTAAAAAAGCAACTAGTTGCACAACAATCGCGGTCGCAGTCGCAATGTTACATCATACATTCACATTAGTCGTTAGTTCAAATCGTATCGCAATTCAGTCATCAATACTTTGGTGTATTAACTGTGGCAAGTTTATTTCCTCGCTTTAAAAACTGGGTTCAACATTTTTTTATTTTATTCTAAATGAGAAAAGACACTTTAACTGTGTAATATCTTGAG
The DNA here is from genome assembly GCA_947562105.1 of Shargacucullia verbasci. Classification (NCBI taxonomy): domain Eukaryota; kingdom Metazoa; phylum Arthropoda; class Insecta; order Lepidoptera; family Noctuidae; genus Shargacucullia; species Shargacucullia verbasci. The sequence continues at coordinate 2,389,434 of OX387307.1, read as the reverse complement.
AGAGACCTTTGTCCTCATTAGAAGTTTTTGGAAGGCTTTTTTGAGGACGTAAATAATTCTACCCTTTTTAGTAAAATAGTATAATATGTTAAGATCGGCTCTCAGTCTAACCAGAAGTGGCCGAAAGTGTTTTTAGGTCAGTCACCTCCTTTTAACCGATGCTGTAATTAAGACCCATTTAAAGGCCCAATACAAAAATGTTGAACCCAACTTTAGTCATAAAATTTCAGTTACATATGTAACTTTTTAATTATAACCTCATTGGTTATAAAGTCAAAAATTAAAAGTGTTTATATTCGTATTTGTCAGAGGAACTTAACATTCCTCAGAGGAATCGTTCTAAAAGTCCACGAGACACGTTATATCTGTAAAGAAATGATAATATTTGAGTTTGTCGACAAGTTGTATTTAGAATCGAGAATCATTAAATAAATAATAATAATTAAATATATTTTTATTCATGTGGTGAGGGGCTCGTAGCTACATAGCTACTGCGCAGATTAGTCGATCTGTGAGGTTAAGCAGCGCTTACCGCGGTCAGCCCTTGGATGGGTGACCATATTTCACACATCGACACCCTCCGTGCTTTGGAAAGCACGTTAAGCAGTTGGTCCCGGGTGTCATATGAAAACTTATGACAGTCGTTACAGGTGTCAGCAGCCCAAAAAGTCTGACAACCAGTCTAACCTTAGAGTATCAGTATTGCCCAGTAATTGGGTGACAGAGGTCAGCTGGCACTGGCTCCGTGTAAGATACTGATAGTCAGCCGCAACCGGTTAGACTGGAAGCTGACTCCAAATTTAGTTGGGAAAAGGCAAGGCAGATGATGATTTTGATTCATGTAGACCAGTTAAAGGCATTTATGAATACTCAGACTCTAGTTGCCATGTTCCAAAGTGTTGTTTTCCTATGGAGAAGAACGGGCAAGAAACTCCATGGTTACTCTTTTAAATTCTGTTTGTTTAACATTTCATACTCATGAATACATTGTTCCCTCGTTATGTGAGGAAAATGTAGTACTAGGTCTAGACTAAACAAACTGATAACTATAATGTCCAGAAATTTCTGATAGTACCGACATTGTCGCTACGGCTTTTGGTTTAATGGCTAAGAGCATCGACCTGCATCTGAAGAGGCATCCGTTGGACGGCTGGGTCGAAGGCCTGGTGCAGAGGTTCCTCTCTCTGGAGCTCTAATCACTGCTAACTTGGACCTTGTTCCCGACACTGGTTAGTCGTATATTTTATATTTCCGAATACTTTTTTATGTAAATGAATACGTTTGAAATAAATAAAATTTTTATTTATGTTTAAATAAAGGAAACTATATTTTATTTATACTTTTCTCTCTCCAGATGACCTTAGCCAGCGGTAGCTTGGCCTTTTGTCCCATAAATCTTTATAGGTTCGCACGCAAATTCACCGTATAGTTTCACCTGTGTAGGACACAGACCTTACTAACAATAACTCACCTTGTTCTTAACGTATCTTGGCAGCGAAAGCGGAGCCAGTAGCGGCGATTCCTAACACCGCGCATAGTATCGTGCTAACTATAGCTCCACCGTCGCCCGCGCCGCGCACTATCGCGCCGCCCATATAGGTCACTGACAGGATCAGACCGTGGGCTGTGCATCTGTAAAACATAAATTATGCATTCAAACGATTCAAACTCCGTGAAGCAAAAGAGAATTTTCATTAAAAAAATATATATATACTCACGCATAGCGACCACTAGACCATCAACATATTTCAACCATAAAAAAGACATTACAATTGTCCACGATGGCCCATTGTGTACTCACCTCAAGTTGTGTGGATACGAGTCGACAACATTTAGTCCCACTGCGTAGAACACTAGCGTGATGAACAGCCGGTACACCGCCTCCACCAGGTATAGCCCTGTCTCGCTCTGCACTATGTACAGTGAGGGAGACAGCAACACGCATGCCGCACACACACCAACTGTAAAGTGTAGAAATTATGATTTTGTTTAGTTCCTGTGATGGTATTTCTGTTCACTGTATATTATAAATACGAAAGTAGCTCTGTCTGTCCGGTTGTTACATCATCACGACTGAACCAGTGAACCAAACTTTATGAAATTTTACAACCTACTTAAAGCTACCACAGCTTGGGATCTATTATTTATAAATCGTAAAACTTGCAAAATTGAGAATGCTTCAAAATGGTGGGCCATGTTAGTTGTGTAGTAGTACTAACTGGTGGGTCTGATGGCGTGTGGCAGCAGCGAGAGCAGCGCGGCGAGGAACATGGCGTGCGCCACGTAGCCGTGCTCTGACGTCATGCCGCGCAGGTACATCGGTGGGCCATGTTAGTTGTGTAGTAGTACTAACTGGTGGGTCTGATGGCGTGTGGCAGCAGCGAGAGCAGCGCGGCGAGGAACATGGCGTGCGCCACGTAGCCGTGCTCTGACGTCATGCCGCGCAGGTACATCGGTGGGCCATGTTAGTTGTGTAGTAGTACTAACTGGTGGGTCTGATGGCGTGTGGCAGCAGCGAGAGCAGCGCGGCGAGGAACATGGCGTGCGCCACGTAGCCGTGCTCTGACGTCATGCCGCGCAGGTACATCGGTGGGCCATGTTAGTTGTGTAGTAGTACTAACTGGTGGGTCTGATGGCGTGTGGCAGCAGCGAGAGCAGCGCGGCGAGGAACATGGCGTGCGCTACGTAGCCGTGCTCTGACGTCATGCCGCGCAGGTACATCGGTGGGCCATGTTAGTTGTGTAGTAGTACTAACTGGTGGGTCTGATGGCGTGTGGCAGCAGCGAGAGCAGCGCGGCGAGGAACATGGCGTGCGCCACGTAGCCGTGCTCTGACGTCATGCCGCGCAGGTACATCGGTGGGCCATGTTAGTTGTGTAGTAGTACTAACTGGTGGGTCTGATGGCGTGTGGCAGCAGCGAGAGCAGCGCGGCGAGGAACATGGCGTGCGCCACGTAGCCGTGCTCTGACGTCATGCCGCGCAGGTACATCGGTGGGCCATGTTAGTTGTGTAGTAGTACTAACTGGTGGGTCTGATGGCGTGTGGCAGCAGCGAGAGCAGCGCGGCGAGGAACATGGCGTGCGCCACGTAGCCGTGCTCTGACGTCATGCCGCGCAGGTACATCGGTGGGCCATGTTAGTTGTGTAGTAGTACTAACTGGTGGGTCTGATGGCGTGTGGCAGCAGCGAGAGCAGCGCGGCGAGGAACATGGCGTGCGCCACGTAGCCGTGCTCTGACGTCATGCCGCGCAGGTACATCGGTGGGCCATGTTAGTTGTGTAGTAGTACTAACTGGTGGGTCTGATGGCGTGTGGCAGCAGCGAGAGCAGCGCGGCGAGGAACATGGCGTGCGCCACGTAGCCGTGCTCTGACGTCATGCCGCGCAGGTACATCGGTGGGCCATGTTAGTTGTGTAGTAGTACTAACTGGTGGGTCTGATGGCGTGTGGCAGCAGCGAGAGCAGCGCGGCGAGGAACATGGCGTGCGCCACGTAGCCGTGCTCTGACGTCATGCCGCGCAGGTACATCGGTGGGCCATGTTAGTTGTGTAGTAGTACTAACTGGTGGGTCTGATGGCGTGTGGCAGCAGCGAGAGCAGCGCGGCGAGGAACATGGCGTGCGCCACGTAGCCGTGCTCTGACGTCATGCCGCGCAGGTACATCGGTGGGCCATGTTAGTTGTGTAGTAGTACTAACTGGTGGGTCTGATGGCGTGTGGCAGCAGCGAGAGCAGCGCGGCGAGGAACATGGCGTGCGCCACGTAGCCGTGCTCTGACGTCATGCCGCGCAGGTACATCGGTGGGCCATGTTAGTTGTGTAGTAGTACTAACTGGTGGGTCTGATGGCGTGTGGCAGCAGCGAGAGCAGCGCGGCGAGGAACATGGCGTGCGCCACGTAGCCGTGCTCTGACGTCATGCCGCGCAGGTACATCGGTGGGCCATGTTAGTTGTGTAGTAGTACTAACTGGTGGGTCTGATGGCGTGTGGCAGCAGCGAGAGCAGCGCGGCGAGGAACATGGCGTGCGCCACGTAGCCGTGCTCTGACGTCATGCCGCGCAGGTACATCGGTGGGCCATGTTAGTTGTGTAGTAGTACTAACTGGTGGGTCTGATGGCGTGTGGCAGCAGCGAGAGCAGCGCGGCGAGGAACATGGCGTGCGCTACGTAGCCGTGCTCTGACGTCATGCCGCGCAGGTACATCGGTGGGCCATGTTAGTTGTGTAGTAGTACTAACTGGTGGGTCTGATGGCGTGTGGCAGCAGCGAGAGCAGCGCGGCGAGGAACATGGCGTGCGCCACGTAGCCGTGCTCTGACGTCATGCCGCGCAGGTACATCGGTGGGCCATGTTAGTTGTGTAGTAGTACTAACTGGTGGGTCTGATGGCGTGTGGCAGCAGCGAGAGCAGCGCGGCGAGGAACATGGCGTGCGCCACGTAGCCGTGCTCTGACGTCATGCCGCGCAGGTACATCGGTGGGCCATGTTAGTTGTGTAGTAGTACTAACTGGTGGGTCTGATGGCGTGTGGCAGCAGCGAGAGCAGCGCGGCGAGGAACATGGCGTGCGCCACGTAGCCGTGCTCTGACGTCATGCCGCGCAGGTACATCGGTGGGCCATGTTAGTTGTGTAGTAGTACTAACTGGTGGGTCTGATGGCGTGTGGCAGCAGCGAGAGCAGCGCGGCGAGGAACATGGCGTGCGCCACGTAGCCGTGCTCTGACGTCATGCCGCGCAGGTACATCGGTGGGCCATGTTAGTTGTGTAGTAGTACTAACTGGTGGGTCTGATGGCGTGTGGCAGCAGCGAGAGCAGCGCGGCGAGGAACATGGCGTGCGCCACGTAGCCGTGCTCTGACGTCATGCCGCGCAGGTACATCGGTGGGCCATGTTAGTTGTGTAGTAGTACTAACTGGTGGGTCTGATGGCGTGTGGCAGCAGCGAGAGCAGCGCGGCGAGGAACATGGCGTGCGCCACGTAGCCGTGCTCTGACGTCATGCCGCGCAGGTACATCGGTGGGCCATGTTAGTTGTGTAGTAGTACTAACTGGTGGGTCTGATGGCGTGTGGCAGCAGCGAGAGCAGCGCGGCGAGGAACATGGCGTGCGCTACGTAGCCGTGCTCTGACGTCATGCCGCGCAGGTACATCGGTGGGCCATGTTAGTTGTGTAGTAGTACTAACTGGTGGGTCTGATGGCGTGTGGCAGCAGCGAGAGCAGCGCGGCGAGGAACATGGCGTGCGCCACGTAGCCGTGCTCTGACGTCATGCCGCGCAGGTACATCGGTGGGCCATGTTAGTTGTGTAGTAGTACTAACTGGTGGGTCTGATGGCGTGTGGCAGCAGCGAGAGCAGCGCGGCGAGGAACATGGCGTGCGCCACGTAGCCGTGCTCTGACGTCATGCCGCGCAGGTACATCGGTGGGCCATGTTAGTTGTGTAGTAGTACTAACTGGTGGGTCTGATGGCGTGTGGCAGCAGCGAGAGCAGCGCGGCGAGGAACATGGCGTGCGCCACGTAGCCGTGCTCTGACGTCATGCCGCGCAGGTACATCGGTGGGCCATGTTAGTTGTGTAGTAGTACTAACTGGTGGGTCTGATGGCGTGTGGCAGCAGCGAGAGCAGCGCGGCGAGGAACATGGCGTGCGCCACGTAGCCTTGCTCTGACGTCATGCCGCGCAGGTACATCGGTGGGCCATGTTAGTTGTGTAGTAGTACTAACTGGTGGGTCTGATGGCGTGTGGCAGCAGCGAGAGCAGCGCGGCGAGGAACATGGCGTGCGCCACGTAGCCGTGCTCTGACGTCATGCCGCGCAGGTACATCGGTGGGCCATGTTAGTTGTGTAGTAGTACTAACTGGTGGGTCTGATGGCGTGTGGCAGCAGCGAGAGCAGCGCGGCGAGGAACATGGCGTGCGCCACGTAGCCGTGCTCTGACGTCATGCCGCGCAGGTACATCGGTGGGCCATGTTAGTTGTGTAGTAGTACTAACTGGTGGGTCTGATGGCGTGTGGCAGCAGCGAGAGCAGCGCGGCGAGGAACATGGCGTGCGCCACGTAGCCGTGCTCTGACGTCATGCCGCGCAGGTACATCGGTGGGCCATGTTAGTTGTGTAGTAGTACTAACTGGTGGGTCTGATGGCGTGTGGCAGCAGCGAGAGCAGCGCGGCGAGGAACATGGCGTGCGCCACGTAGCCGTGCTCTGACGTCATGCCGCGCAGGTACATCGGTGGGCCATGTTAGTTGTGTAGTAGTACTAACTGGTGGGTCTGATGGCGTGTGGCAGCAGCGAGAGCAGCGCGGCGAGGAACATGGCGTGCGCCACGTAGCCGTGCTCTGACGTCATGCCGCGCAGGTACATCGGTGGGCCATGTTAGTTGTGTAGTAGTACTAACTGGTGGGTCTGATGGCGTGTGGCAGCAGCGAGAGCAGCGCGGCGAGGAACATGGCGTGCGCCACGTAGCCGTGCTCTGACGTCATGCCGCGCAGGTACATCGGTGGGCCATGTTAGTTGTGTAGTAGTACTAACTGGTGGGTCTGATGGCGTGTGGCAGCAGCGAGAGCAGCGCGGCGAGGAACATGGCGTGCGCCACGTAGCCGTGCTCTGACGTCATGCCGCGCAGGTACATCGGTGGGCCATGTTAGTTGTGTAGTAGTACTAACTGGTGGGTCTGATGGCGTGTGGCAGCAGCGAGAGCAGCGCGGCGAGGAACATGGCGTGCGCCACGTAGCCGTGCTCTGACGTCATGCCGCGCAGGTACATCGGTGGGCCATGTTAGTTGTGTAGTAGTACTAACTGGTGGGTCTGATGGCGTGTGGCAGCAGCGAGAGCAGCGCGGCGAGGAACATGGCGTGCGCCACGTAGCCGTGCTCTGACGTCATGCCGCGCAGGTACATCGGTGGGCCATGTTAGTTGTGTAGTAGTACTAACTGGTGGGTCTGATGGCGTGTGGCAGCAGCGAGAGCAGCGCGGCGAGGAACATGGCGTGCGCCACGTAGCCGTGCTCTGACGTCATGCCGCGCAGGTACATCGGTGGGCCATGTTAGTTGTGTAGTAGTACTAACTGGTGGGTCTGATGGCGTGTGGCAGCAGCGAGAGCAGCGCGGCGAGGAACATGGCGTGCGCCACGTAGCCGTGCTCTGACGTCATGCCGCGCAGGTACATCGGTGGGCCATGTTAGTTGTGTAGTAGTACTAACTGGTGGGTCTGATGGCGTGTGGCAGCAGCGAGAGCAGCGCGGCGAGGAACATGGCGTGCGCCACGTAGCCGTGCTCTGACGTCATGCCGCGCAGGTACATCGGTGGGCCATGTTAGTTGTGTAGTAGTACTAACTGGTGGGTCTGATGGCGTGTGGCAGCAGCGAGAGCAGCGCGGCGAGGAACATGGCGTGCGCCACGTAGCCGTGCTCTGACGTCATGCCGCGCAGGTACATCGGTGGGCCATGTTAGTTGTGTAGTAGTACTAACTGGTGGGTCTGATGGCGTGTGGCAGCAGCGAGAGCAGCGCGGCGAGGAACATGGCGTGCGCCACGTAGCCGTGCTCTGACGTCATGCCGCGCAGGTACATCGGTGGGCCATGTTAGTTGTGTAGTAGTACTAACTGGTGGGTCTGATGGCGTGTGGCAGCAGCGAGAGCAGCGCGGCGAGGAACATGGCGTGCGCCACGTAGCCGTGCTCTGACGTCATGCCGCGCAGGTACATCGGTGGGCCATGTTAGTTGTGTAGTAGTACTAACTGGTGGGTCTGATGGCGTGTGGCAGCAGCGAGAGCAGCGCGGCGAGGAACATGGCGTGCGCTACGTAGCCGTGCTCTGACGTCATGCCGCGCAGGTACATCGGTGGGCCATGTTAGTTGTGTAGTAGTACTAACTGGTGGGTCTGATGGCGTGTGGCAGCAGCGAGAGCAGCGCGGCGAGGAACATGGCGTGCGCCACGTAGCCGTGCTCTGACGTCATGCCGCGCAGGTACATCGGTGGGCCATGTTAGTTGTGTAGTAGTACTAACTGGTGGGTCTGATGGCGTGTGGCAGCAGCGAGAGCAGCGCGGCGAGGAACATGGCGTGCGCCACGTAGCCGTGCTCTGACGTCATGCCGCGCAGGTACATCGGTGGGCCATGTTAGTTGTGTAGTAGTACTAACTGGTGGGTCTGATGGCGTGTGGCAGCAGCGAGAGCAGCGCGGCGAGGAACATGGCGTGCGCCACGTAGCCGTGCTCTGACGTCATGCCGCGCAGGTACATCGGTGGGCCATGTTAGTTGTGTAGTAGTACTAACTGGTGGGTCTGATGGCGTGTGGCAGCAGCGAGAGCAGCGCGGCGAGGAACATGGCGTGCGCCACGTAGCCGTGCTCTGACGTCATGCCGCGCAGGTACATCGGTGGGCCATGTTAGTTGTGTAGTAGTACTAACTGGTGGGTCTGATGGCGTGTGGCAGCAGCGAGAGCAGCGCGGCGAGGAACATGGCGTGCGCCACGTAGCCGTGCTCTGACGTCATGCCGCGCAGGTACATCGGTGGGCCATGTTAGTTGTGTAGTAGTACTAACTGGTGGGTCTGATGGCGTGTGGCAGCAGCGAGAGCAGCGCGGCGAGGAACATGGCGTGCGCCACGTAGCCGTGCTCTGACGTCATGCCGCGCAGGTACATCGGTGGGCCATGTTAGTTGTGTAGTAGTACTAACTGGTGGGTCTGATGGCGTGTGGCAGCAGCGAGAGCAGCGCGGCGAGGAACATGGCGTGCGCCACGTAGCCGTGCTCTGACGTCATGCCGCGCAGGTACATCGGTGGGCCATGTTAGTTGTGTAGTAGTACTAACTGGTGGGTCTGATGGCGTGTGGCAGCAGCGAGAGCAGCGCGGCGAGGAACATGGCGTGCGCCACGTAGCCGTGCTCTGACGTCATGCCGCCCAGCCGCCACGTGAGGTCGGCGTGCCGCGCACACCCGCCCCGCATGCCGCGGATGATGCTGCTGTTGAAGATGCACCATTCGTCGAATTCTCTGCCTGCCTCCATGTCTGTGTCGATTATTCTGTGGAGGAAGAGGATGTGATATCATCATCTACCTAGCCTTTTCCCAAATACGTTGAGGTCAGCTTCCATATAATCAGATACGGCTAAATATCAGCATTTTGCACGGACCGACTGCTATCCGACCTCCGCTATCCAATTACTGGTAGACACTGATATTCGACTTATTGACTTAGGTTAGACCAGTTGAGTGGGACGCACACTCCGACCCTAAACAACTATTTTGTAAGTCTTCAAAATATTTGGAACGATTTGGATGATTATTTTTTTGTATGAAAGTGCTTTTTTATAGATAAACTACCTTCCGCCCGGGGCTTCGCCCGCGTGGATTATGAATCCGTGCATTTTATATATTTTATTTCCTATGTGCTATTCCAGACTATAATCTATCTCTGTGCCAAATTTCATCCAGATCCTTTCAGTAGTTTTTGCGTGAAAAAGTAACAAAGTTCCATCCATCCATCCTCACCAAGCTTGGCCAAGCGTGGGCAAACCCCCACTTGAGGGAGGCCTTCGTTCAGCAGTAGACGTCTTCTGGCTGATGATGATGATGATGATCCATCCTCACAAACTTTCACATTTATAATATTAGTAGGATTATGGTACTCACGTGCTATTAACAAACAAGCATCCCTCGAACGTAGTGAACGACGTCTTAATATTAGAAAAGCTGACATTAATGAACGAACAGTTCTTGAACGCGACATGCGACATCAACATGTCTCTCATACTACACTTGTCGAACGTCACGTTGTAGTATACGACATTTTCTAACGTTGCGTTGTAGTACACGTCTTTGTAGGTTTCATTGCCGAAGCTACGTTTGGAGGCTTCGTATATATCGCTGTCCATTTTTACGATAGTGGCTGGGATGTAGGAGGCGAGATAGTACTGAAAAAAGAATTAAAAAAACATAGGTTTTAGTTGTGATGATGAAGAAAGGACTGTCTCTCGACTGTCTTAGTTTTTCGGTCATTTGCAGACATTTTTAAAACGAGGGAATCTAGGTGCTCGGTTTCAAACTCTTTCTATGCACCACTTAGTATATAAAAAATGACCTGTAAAAGTGATTGAAAAAAAAAAATCATTTCAATTCAAAATGTTATATATAAAACACGACAATAGAAAAAAAATGTAGGCGTACAGTCAGCATCAAAAAGATGTATACAAGTAGCGAAATTCAATCGCTTTTTTTTGGAAAAATATTGGTTAAAATCATAAAATTTAAGTGGCCATGTATCTTTATGTATCCACAGATACTATGTATGAAATTGGTCAAGATTTCAATCACGAGTTCCCCTAAAACTCGTTTTTGAATTTCGCAACGTGTATACATCCTTTTGATGCTGACTGTACATGCTGTGCTACCCGTGCGAAGCCGGGACGGTTGCTAGTTATGTTATAAAGGAAGTTATATGAAAATAAATACAATTAAATAATACATCATTATGTTTTTATGTCTTCTATAACATATATAATAATTATTATAAAATAGATATACCTGTATGGCCATAGTGAAGAGTAGAGTACCGCCGAGAGAGAGGGTAGTGCATCTATATGCGCTGGAGAATAACTGGAAGAATGACTGCCAGAACTGCACACAAAAATAAAATCTGTCACAAAACTGAATTAGCGCTCTTATACATCAGCGACACGTTGCCAACGACTGGTAGATAAGTCTCTCCCTTCATTTATTTAAAAAAAACTTTACTCCAAACTAGAAATAATTCCTGTATCGTGGGTGCGTTTACAAACAAAAGTATTCAAATGGACAAACACCCGGAACAACTATCTGTAGATTATACAAATTGTTCCGTGCGGGAATCGAACCCGCAACCCGTAGCGCAGGAGTCGATCGCTTAACCACTGCGTCAACCGTTTCTATAGAAGGAGTCGGAAAAGCTCGAGTGTTCGGATATATCTTTAATTTAAACTCAAAGTAACCACATGTTTCAACACAATCGAGATTATAGGACCTTTTTGATGTAGGCCAATGGTTTCGGACAAATTATATATAACGTGACTCTATATAAATAAAAATCAATTGCCGTATGTATGAAAGATCATCACTTGAGAACGGCTAAGGCGATTTGGCTGTCGTTTTTGTTGTATTCGTAATTTGACAACAATTTGTCCTGACGGACAAGGTTTGTATGAAAGAACATTTTTGGTAAATCCACCTGATTCATCGGAAATTTGGATGGTATTTTTGTCTGAAATTTCTCATTTTCTTGATCAGTAAATTGCACTCGTGCATACCGGGGCCTCGCTAGTAGTCCAATAAAAGGTCACTTAAATCTAAGAGTATATGTACTGTATGTACTCACCATCTTCACGCTATGCCTCACATGGTGCAGGGCAGGCGGGCGCCTCTTGCCCGGCAGCGTCAGTTCTCCGAGCCGGTACTCCGCGTCGGGAGCGCCCACGTGAGCCATGCCGCACATTATGCGCATTTGGTTGCTGCTGTGAATGCTCTGTGGAACATCCAAGTTAATATTATAAATGCGAATGTAACTCCGTCTGTCTGTTTGTTTCACGTTTAAACCGCTGAACCAATTTTGATGAATTTTGGTATAGAGATAAATGGGACCTTGGAGAAGGACATATATAACTTGAAGGTTGTGAAATAGGGGATGAAAGTTTGTATAAGGAACCAATCATTTCACGAGGGATATGAAAATTCATTATATCTATATTTTAGGGGTTGATTTTTTTTAAAGTACCTTTGTATATCTATATTAACCGCTGAGACATTTGAAAAATTCTATTTGCACACATCATAGCCTATGTATAGAAGATGGATGTAGGCCGATTTTAATTCTTGTAAAAATGCACGGGCTAGTAATCCACGCGGGAGAAGCCGCGGGCGGAAGCTAGTATCCTTTTATATCCAACTTTATGGAGTCTTTTTGTGTGCACGTTTTTCTTGACCGTGAAAGCAAGTGATAATCAAATTCTAATTCGAACATGAATTCAAAAAGTCAGAGATGCGGGCCGGCTTCGACCGTACATCCTGCATGAAATGGAAGCATTCTATCGCTAGACTATGCTAACCGTTTGGACGGGACACATTTTATATTTTAGCCCGAATGCGCAGTCGCATACTATCATGTTATTTATCATACCTGATACACCATCATAGCGTCGACTTCCCTGCCAACATCTAGAAGGTATCGCGGCGACTCCTGCGTCCAGATGAGACTCACCAGCGACGCCAGGATTGGCAGAGTACAGAGCAGGAGGAACCTGTGAGAGAAAACATTTATAATTATACTAGCTGTTGCCCGCGAATTTTTGTTAGTCTGTATTTGTTATCTAATAAATGTTATGCTGCATTAGTAACAATAAGTCTATGTCCTTCTTCGGGACCCCAGGCTACCACTTTGTAAAATTTCTTACCTCATCATGACTAAATCAACAAACAGACAGACACGAGTTACTTTCGCATTTATAATAGTGTAGATATATGATTCACACTGTGGTTGTAAGAGCTTACACGAGGCTGTCTGTACATAACGTATATAAACATAAGTAATAACTGACCGGTGCCACGCACTAAAGTGCTCCTTGTTCTCGATGAGCGTGGTGGCGCCATCTTGCGGCAGCACGGCGGCGGAGAGCGCGGCCGCCAGCAGCGTGCCGAGCCCGGCGGCCGCGGGCAGCACGCCCAGCCCCAGCCGGCGCCGAGCGCGCCACCACATCTCGCCCGCGTACGTGTACGACGTGGGGATTATGCCGCCTGAACCGATCGACGAACAGAACCTGGGGAACACATGGGAACATATTAGCGAGCCGCGATGTTAGCGTTCGTCGTTGGCCTCATTCACAGTACGGTGCAAGAAACCATCTACTCGACCATTATTCAAATTAGTAACGACTAAAAAATATGTCATCCTTATGCTAGTTAATAATATCCTCCTGACCGATTTCGGTCACGGCGGCCAATCTCACCGGAGATTAGCCAACTACGCAGGAGATATTATAGAGCACAAATGTGTGCGCAAACATAGGTGCTCTCTCTATTACTTCACTCTCATAGCCCGATGGGACGGCAATCCGACACGACCGGAGAGAGATCAGGCGCAGGACCAACGGCTTTACGTGCTTTCCGAGGCACAGTGTGCATTCACATACACAAAGACCCGAAACAACTATCTGTAGATCATACAAATATTTGTTCCGTGCGGGAATCGAACCCGCGACACGTAGATCAGCAGTCGATCTTTCAACCACTGCGCCAACCGTGCCGTCAATATGTGTAATGTGTATGTGTCAATATGTGCCGTCTTATGCTAGTTAACTTTCCTTTCAAGATACAATCATTTAATATCTCCTTTTAAAATTTAGTTGTAAGAGAGTTGTTGATGTGTAATTTCAATATTAATAAATATGATGTTGGTATTTTCGGAAGTTTGTTAGCTGACCGCAGATCTAAAGCAACTAAATTCCTATTTAAAATGGTGACTGCATCAAAATCTCCCTCCTCGGTAATAATATAATTATTAGATTAGATTACAATAAGGCTGACATACCTTTGTAAGGTAAAAGCCTCGAAATAAATAAGAATTAAAAAAAAAACTGGCAGTCAATGACGTATATTAAAAAAAGCCTTGCTATTCTATATACTAACATTACGCTTTCTTCGTTTGAAGGTAGGCAGAAAGTACAGAACTGTGGAGTTATATCAAGATATGGTCGTATACGGTGCATACCTGGCCATCATGAAGGTGCCGTAGGTGGGCATGAAGGCGGCGATGGCGGCGAACACGGCGTTGACGGCCAGGCACGACACCAGCGTGCGGCGCCGCCCCAGCCGCTCCGACAGCGCGCCCCATCCCACCGCGCCCAGCGACCCACCCACCAGGCTGATCATCACTGACAAACTACTTGTTACAACCTCCAAACTACCTTCGTACACTCACCGTCCAAAATATGTATACACCTAGCGAAAATGAAACGCTTATTCTTGGAAAACTATCGGTTAAAATCATAAAATTTAAATGACATGTATTTTTATGTATCCGCAGATACTATGTGTAAAATTGGTCAAGATTTCAATCACTATTTCCTCTAAAAATCGATTTTGAATTTGACTAAGTACATATTATTGATGCTGACTGTGCAACTGGTCGTTTTAAAGCTTTATAAGATTTTAGTTAAAAAAAAAAAAACTAATTTCTCTTGATAGTGGTCCTGGTTTCGATTGTCGAGTCGAGAAAAGTGTTATTGAGTTTTTCCGTCTGAACATTCTCAGTAACAGCACGGAGTTTGGAACTCGTGCTTCGCCCCCTATTACATGGGACTCAATAACAGCATCGGCGAAATGTGGGTGTACAATAGTACACTTCTGCCTAACCCTTCAGGCACCTTTCCTAAACAGGGTAAGTCTTTTCGCATACACCAATGAGACATGTAAAGTGTACTCACCGAGCCAGTTCTTCTCGTGGGGTAGTATGCACAACTCTATCTCCGCCGAGGGCAGTATGAACGGTATGGCGAACAGCTCTAGTGAAGCGCCCGCTATCGCGAGACTAACTGCCAACATCACGCGCGCTTGTGACAGACCACACCCAGCCTGGAAATATTTAGGCGTGTTAGGTGAAGAAGGTTTATCTGGTGGTTATAGACAAAACAGATATTATACAGAACAATTGTCATCTGGGGACCTAAACGGCTTTATTACAAAACTAGCTTCCACCCGCGACTTCGCCCGCGTTGATTACGAGCCCGTCCATTTTTCGGGTCAAAAGCAGCCTAATTCTAAGTTACTCCTTATAACATCAGCTATCTGCCAGTGAAAATCCCATCAAAATCAGTCCAGTCGTTTCGGAGATCAGCCGGAACAAACAGACAGAGAGACAATTTTTTTTTTTAAACGCCTTATATACTTTCATGTGCATTTAGTAAAAAAGCTGTTATTTTGACATTACAAACAGACTCTTCACGTTTATTTATTTGTATAGACAAGGTTTATCTTTACACCAGGTTTAATCCCTCGATAAGCTCGCCCCTTATAACTTATTACAAGAGACTCAATAACAGCATGGGCGAAATGTGAGTACCTATAGAATAGTACACCTATGCCTAATCCTTCGGGGAATACAGGCGTGATGCTATGTTATGTTATGTTAAAAAGTACGAAATACAGTTTCAATAAAAATAGTCGATTTAGTCCAGTTCTAAATTGATGGTTATGGATGGATTCAGAATTGTGTGCTTTTTGTCTACTATTAGGATTTTTGGGAGTCGCCGATAACCCACCTGTCGTAGCGCATCATCGTGGAACTGCTCTAGCACACTGGAGTCGTTGTAGTCGAGGAGCTCGCCGCTCTCGGCGTCGGCTGAGTGGTCGGGCGGGCTGGCTGCCATGTGGCTTGTGTTGCCTGGCTCACCACCGCCACTCTCTGTGCCTAGATAGATAGAATAGAATGTAAAAAAATTGGATCAGTATCTCGAAAAATGTACAGTACACAAAAAATAAGACGTCGATCTTCGTCATTCGAAGAAAACAATTGTTAAATTATTATCAACATACAACAAAGGTACATTGGTAAGCCATATTAAATGTGTATCTACTGTTCTGAAGTGTGACTAAGTTAATCTTTTAACCAGTGCCACTGGCAAAGGGGCTTGAATGCAAAGAAATCAGGCAGTTGCCTAATGCTCTTATTAAGTAAATGCCTGATATCATAGTTCTTTTAATGATCTAACTTTCAGTCATCAATACCCTTATAAAAGCTGACTGTGAGCATTCTCTTTAATTTTATGAGATTCCTAATTCCACCAGTGGAACTCCTGTAGGCCAATAAGATGTAGAACCCACCGCTAAGTCTATCTTCGGTGTACGTCATGGTGCCGAAGCTGTGTTTAGACGAGCCCTCAGAATCGGAGCGCGCGCGCACC
Source organism: Shargacucullia verbasci (assembly GCA_947562105.1). Taxonomy (NCBI): domain Eukaryota; kingdom Metazoa; phylum Arthropoda; class Insecta; order Lepidoptera; family Noctuidae; genus Shargacucullia; species Shargacucullia verbasci. The sequence goes on along the minus strand of OX387307.1, from coordinate 2,373,535 downwards.
AGGCACGCGTGCTCCTCCGCCATTTTGCGCGAAGCGCGTCACAAGTCTGCTAGCGCAAGCGAAATGCATCTGGAATTGGAAAGGAATTAATCTATTATCTGCAAGTGGAAAGGGTACAGTCAACGAAAATACTCACCCATTTAGGAATGAGTAAATAATTCAGGTGCTATTTTGTTTATTATTATGTGTTTTTGTGTCTATCCAATTATATATTTCTTTTTAACCATAATTTAGAGACATTAAATAACTTTAGTATTGACCATTTGATAGTGATGTAGCTGAAAATGTTTTGTTTTGTAAGACAAAATGCTAGAAGCTGATGATTGTTGAGCAATTTGAAACCAAAAGCAAATATAATGTAAACACTTTCTGCAGAATTTTATGGGATCTTGCATGAAACAGATTTGTAAGATCTACAAATACTTATTTCTAGTCTGGTGTCTGTGAATGCCAGATGTACAGACTGGCAACCGACCCATGATACAGAAAAACATATAATCATTAAAAAAAGAATCTGTCAAATTGTTTTTGGTGTCTAGCAGGAATCTCACATTCTGAAATGCATGTTTATTTGTTTAAGTGCTAATAATAAGATACAGTAATATATTACTGTGTTCATGTTCATAAATAATTAATGTGAAGTGTGTAATAAGACAGATATCAGTGCAAGTGTTAGGTATATACAATATTATATGTATATTGATGAAGAGCTATGAGCTTCTTATCTTTGTTTACAAACTATTGTTATATATAGGTTTTTATTTTCATATTATTGGTCAAATTAAATGTTATCTTTAGATAAGTATGATTTTGTTTTTTATATTTACTTCAATTTGTTTTGAGTCAATGTAATTAATAAACAGTCTATATGCTTAAAACCATGGGTAACCCATAAGTCTTCTTTTTATAATTGAATGTATTTGGATTTTGGACCTTTTGATTACAAATTTTAGAACTATTAATGAAAATTACCTTCTAGTTATTTTATATTCTGATACCTACCATTTCTATCAGAATGTTATCAACAAGGCAAATTACTTAATATTGCACTTATTTACATAAAATTCATGTCACATGTAATTCAAATTATATTCCCATACACACAGCATTTAATTACATGCAAATGACATAGTCATTATATTAGAATAGTCACATTTTACGACACAACAGTTCAAAAGCGATGTTCTATGAATAAACCTATTACAATATTACATCTGTTTGATGCAGACAAAGGATCTCAAACGTTTCAATCACACCAATTTAAATACAGGAAGAAGACATTAACACAAATGAATGCCATCAACGCTATATTTATATACTTTACTTACTCCCGATAACTTGTAATAAACCAAACTTTACTATAAAACACGCTCTATTTACAAAAAGCCGATAACAAATAATTTAATCGCACGCGAAAGTAAATAACCAAATCAATATGGTTATTTTCTATTCGCTATAAATAATAAATAATGTTTTAAACTTACGTTTGAGAGCTATTTATAACTAAAATAATAATTAATCAATTGATTCACGAATTAAGCATTACAATTCGTGAGTTTAATGTAGTAATAGAAAGATTTTGAAAAATATAAACACCCACTGCTGGGAGCTGAAGGAGCAATACAATTATTTTATTTATAACACAGCTAAGTTGAATACACGTGTATGGATATCAAGGTTATTCTATCCTTGTTTTATTTTGAAAACAGTTCCTTGGTAAAATAGAGAAGGATATTATTCTAGATAGCATTATTAGATCAATGCAATTTTGTAGGTTTATCTTAAAGAGTGAATGATTTATTTTGTCGAATGAACTAGTATGTATTGATACTAGTGATGTAACAAATATTATCACTTATCCCGACATATTACTTAATATCGAAATAAAACCAGGAATACTGTAAAAAGTGTTGGATAAACAAAACAGTTACTCAAGAAGTTTTTTAAAGTTAATGAAATGATACAAACTATTTGACAAGACCGGTTTTTACTCTTCAAAAAGTTGATACCACTTAATTCGTATTAAGGAATTCATCATTATTATAAATCAGCCAACAAATCGATTATGAAGAATAATAAGACAAGTCTAAGAAATTTGTATAAAAATAGATAAGTAACGAAATATCAAATAGGCATCTGTTTTATAAACGTGCAAAGAAAAGCGCATACTTAATATTAAATGATCGAATAACCTTGACTTGGTAATTACTTTCCATGTGAAATACAGAAGTCAAACAAATATTTTATGAATGCTAACTTTGAAGGTCTAATTTTTCACTCCAATACTTATACACCGTAACTCGCTAATTAATTAACTTCTACATTTTCTGAAAGGTTGATAAGTAAAGCAATGGGATAGTTTTATTGTTTAGACCTTGAATTAGAGAATGTCGATGTATTGATTTGGCGGGCTTGGTTAAATTACCCTTTCAACAGACCTATAGTTCTATAAATATTATTATATAGGAGAAATAAAATATTTAAATTTTTATTTAAATATGAGTAATGGTTTTAACTCATCAATATGTATTAAATGACTAGATATAAATAATTTGTTAACTTAATATGATCACACATTTTATAGCTGTCATGTATATGATATAAAGGTATGGTAAAAATAATAAAAATGCAAATAAATGAAAAAAAAAAAAAACGCGTTACCACTTACAATTTTGAAGCATTAAGCAATTTTGCGTCCTATTATTTTTCACTCTTAAATGAACATTGAAAGCGGTGCCACACTGCTGTTCTCTAATTGTATGAAATATATTATACAAATTACATTGTGATGGCTCGTGTCGTGTGCAAAATTTGCAATAAATAATTAACTATTTAAAACCTGATGCACTGTTTAGCACTCATTGTTATCAGTTTTTTTAATATCAACACCATAGTTTATCACTTTTATACCTATAATATTGGTAAAAATACATTTTAAAGTCTATATTAAACATTTTTGTAAATTTTTTGCGACACTGAATTTTGATATGACATGAGAACTGTGTCACGCGTTATACGGGAGCACGAAATCGAATTCACGTATTTTACACTTGTGCACTCGGCATTTTATTAATGTTCATGAAAGGAGCGATTTATGGGATTTCAAAATTATATATTTAGATCCAGTCATAAAGTGAGTCTTATATGGGACACAATGAAATCTGCAGGGTTTAAGGTCAGGAAAGGGACAGGAAACTTATTTTAGGAAATGCTAGAAAGAGAAGCAAAGTGAAGATCAAGGTAATATAAATGAGCTCATAGTCTTCGGATATGAATTTTGCGTAAAATATATTTTCTAATAAATATGATCCAAAATAAAATGAGCTATTCTGACAAATGAAGTGCGACATGATAAACAAAGTATGGCGAGTAATACTACGTTTTTGTTATAGTGTTAATAGTGTTAAAATTGAGGCATGCCTACTTCTTTCGGTGTGAATAAAAGTACCGGTGCACCTTAGTTTTCATCTAAATTTTACAGCGTTTTGTCGTACAATAGTATCTAATAAGCATAATTAAAATATCATGAATATATTTTATATAAATCCAAAGCGTGTTATACTTGAATATAATTCATATTTTTTGTTTTCTTTATTTTATTATATTAATTATTTCAACGTTTATTCGACGTGTTTAATAGGTACTTGTATTTTTAAGTAGTAGGTTCGTAAATTAATATACACCAAATAATTATGTCTTATGATATCTTCAGATGCAGACCTCTTGTATACTTCTTCATTTATCGATCGGCCGGTCCCTTGTTGCGCACGTAAAATAGTGGCACATGCGCAGTTTGTTGATTGCTAACGTTATTTAGTTATCTGTGATGTTATTTCAAAATACTTTTCAGAGACTCGTGTATTATTTGAACTTTAAAAACATGTTATTGGTTTGTGTTATTAAAAATAAACTGTAGTTTCGCTATTGATAACCGTTTCAGAATCTTTTCTTATAGGATCCACTTTTTATTCTGTGAACTTGTTCCCCCAAAAAGTATTCGAACAACAAATGCACGTTCATTTTATGGAACAACACTGCTAGATGTGAAATTTAATCATTCAATTTACTGTCAATGACACCGTCAATGTCACTTTTGGTCTTTGAAAGGCGGGAATCGAAAAGTGAATTGTTTACATACATTCCGCAAATATTTTTGATCGTTAAAATGTGCGGCTTACATTCAGAAAATCCCCTTGCGGTACAAATTAAACTTATAAGAAAGTACTTGAAGTTGAAAATAATGGCGGACAACATTTCGTTTCGTGGTCACAGCCAGGATAGAAACCACGTTTATGATCTATTTAAGCGAACGGTCGCTCACGGAGAGTCTCATTCTGCACTGATGATAGGACCTAGAGGAAGCGGCAAGACAACGGTAAGCAGACAACACAATAGTTTATACTTCTTTCAGTCTAAAATGGAAGAAAAGTTCAGTCCATAAAGAGGCGAAGTTCATAGAAACGTAACCTCTTTAGTAAATGGAAAAACTATGTGTATGTTATATAGTTTCTCGGTCAGAGTGTAATCTTACGGTAAATAACATAGCTCAGTCCAGTAAGGTGTGTGAGAGATCACTCGACTTTGGTGTGGTCATTGAGAGTTGTGGAACATTCAATCCAATGAGTAGTCATACTTATTGGCTAGACATTGGGTTGGTAATGCTTGTGAAAAGTCTTCATGACAAACTCATGAATTAATAGAAATCTAAAGTACTCAGTTTGAGCCCTGGGTTTCTCAAATTCTCTGCATGGATTTTGGAATTGTGTCCGTAAGATTGCTTAAGCCTTGCTTGCTATTACATGAGACTCAAAAACTATATTGGTGAAATATGGGTGTATAATTGTACATCTCTGCATAATTATTCAGCTAATACAGATGTGACACTGTTATATTTCAGCTCATAAACTCAGTGCTCCATCAAATCAGTAAGGAAGTGGATCTATCAAACGATGCTATCATAGTCAGACTAAACGGTCTGATCCATCATGATGACAAGATATCCCTCAAATCTATTACTGCTCAGGTAAATAACTAGGTTTAATTTACACTGTGTCATTGTATTTTGAACTTTATCTCCATTGTGTAATGATAAAATTAGACACGAGACCTAAAATGGGTATCTACCATGTCTTTATATTTATTCTCGAATCTTACTGTTGTTGATGTTAAGCAATGGAGTTAAGGTTTAACATACATTCATTAAAATTTCCTTGTATTCCTGTTACTGGTACTCAGCCTATCAGTACCCTCATCATAATCAAAGGATCTTGCTAAGAATAACAGAATATAACCATAATGTCTTTGCCAATACATTGTTGATCTTAGGTCTATATATCTGAACAACATTCAGCTGTGATCCCTATTTGAGCAGTTTTTGCATGATATATTTGTATGACATGTTCATGATATTTCGTTTCTATTTAGCAATTGTAGACTGTAAGGTACACCTAAGTTGTCCAATAGATCAAATCATCGCAGATACTCATTTTCTCTGACTCAGCAAAAGTCAGTGATCAATGATTTCAACGAACATAATTTAAGCCAAAAATGTATGAAAAAATCACTCTATTTTAATGTTTTGGCTTAACGATCGAGATCCAGAAAAACTTGTATTGTATTAGACCCAAAAAACATATCTACTCTACACTTCATCCATAATCTTCCAGATGCAATTAGAAAACGCAGTAGGTGACCGAGTCTTTGGTACCTTCGCTGAGAACCTAGCCTTCTTACTGAGCTGCCTCCAGAGTGGTGCCGACCGACGCTGCAAGAGCATGTTGTTCATACTGGAGGAGTTTGACATGTTCTGTCACAGCGGACGCACACAGACATTGTTGTACAATTTGTTTGATATCACGCACAGTCAGCAGGCGCCTATGTGTGTGTTAGGTGAGTCATTACCCACAGTTGAGCTTAGGTCTCCTTATATTTCGGTGACACTGCTTACTTATTAGTTTAATTGCCTATATTATGCGCACCAACATGGAGGAGGATTAAACAGGAGCACACGCGCTACTGAACCGCCCTGAGGTCGCTACGTACAGGGCCAAGTACTTCGGAAACCAGGTACTCTCCGGGAAATTGTTGGCAACATCAAGCGTCTGCTGGATTTCCTCGTAGAACTGGTGTGGATCGAATAAATTAGCATTATTCCCACTCCTATGCAAAATATGCCCTTAAGTTAGGATTTGCGGACATCAGCCCGTTGTAAATCCTATGCGCGCTAACACTGTCTGCACATGTTTCTGTGCAACTGCAATAATCGGGAGGGACAAAGCTATTATAAAATGTATGGTTTGTTTCGGCGTATGGTATAAAATATTGATATAATATTATGTGGTATAAAAAAATAAATAAGAAATGACCGTGCAAGCAGCCGATAGATTTGTTCAGCTTATTGGTACAGCTTATAAAGTTCGTTTCAATTGAATCGATGAAAATGATTACCATCAATATTTGCGGTTCAAAAACTCGTCTTCCATAGATTGCGATAGCAACGCGACAGCAGAAACGGCTTGGTAATACAAAGTTGTTTTTGCTGCCGCGCCACGTTCGCAATGTAGGCACGATGTGTTATTGAAGCGCAAACGAATTTGTAATCGTTATTAAATTCAATTAAAACTATATATAGTTTACTTTCTTTACTGTTTATTGTATTATCTCTCTTACTAGACCAATCTTGATCCATTTTTTTTCCATTATTCCAGGTATTACCAATCGCATAGACGTAATGGAGCTCCTAGAGAAACGTGTCAAATCCCGCTTCTCACACCGCCATATATTCATATTTCCTAACGAAGATGAGCCACAGAGGGCGCCACATGACAAATATAGAGATGTACTGGAACACATGCTGAGCATGCCGAGAGTGAAGCCTGTTGCTACGCCGAAGAAAAAGGGCAGGAGTAGGAGAACTACAGGTAACATGCAACAAATTATCATCTATAACATATGTACTAGCGGACTCTTCTCGATTTCGTCACCTACCGGGTCCAACTAAGTCCAGCTAAGATCCAGATGACAACAAAGTACAAAAAAATAATATTATCAAAATCAGTGATGCCGTTTAGGAGGTGAAGAATTAATACTCAATACTTTATTTGTTCCACGGATATTTGTTCCGGGTTTGGGTGGTGCATGTGAATATTAATAAATTGTGTAATATTAATCTCATGATTGCATGGTTGGCGCAGTGGTTGGGAGATCGAATGTTGCGCTACGTGGGGAGGGTTAGATTCACGCATGAAAAAAAAATTGTATCATCTCCAGATAGTTGTTTCGGGTCTAGCTCTTTGCGAATGTAAATATATGTGTTTGTAAATGCACCTGCGATACAGGAATTATTCCTAGGGTGGGGCAACGTTTTTTTTTAAACGAAATGATATAAAGCAGCTACTTAAAAATACTTGTTAACAAAATAAATTTAAAATTTTTCATTGCTTAGTCTCGTATGAAAGGACATAGTAAGATTATTTACATATATTGTCTCGTTCTGAATTGGGTAAAGAATATTACACTAAGGACATAGCAAGTTTTGCAAGTTGCAAGCAAGTGTGTAAGTAAATATTTATATAACAACACTTTTTGATCTCGACTCCTCCTTTCCAGTAACAACCGAAGACCTAATGGACATAGACCAGGCTACTCAGTGTCTACCAGACCACATTCTCGCTCGCCACACAGACCTGCAGGCCTTAGACCAGGAGTTCGTACAAGATTGGAACGCACACATCTGTGGACTAGCGGGGGATCCCAAAGTGACAGACTGTTTAGAGAAGTTCTGCTATTATACGGTTAATGAACAGATATTTAGGAATGTTCTGGTAAGTAGAAAAAGAATTTGCTATAAAGGATTACATAGCATCACGCCTGGATTCCGAAAGGTTAGGCAGGGGTGTACTCTTGTATGTGTATACGTTTCACCAGTGCCGTAATTAAGTCCCACGTTATAAGGGTTGAACTGCTATGGACTGGATAATATTTCTAAGTCTTATTTTCGAATGGAATAATCCAATCGAACTTAGGACCTCACGCTCTTGCATGAGGTACTCATAGAAAATGCCGGTGCCATCTAGTAAAAAAGACCTGTAAAATTATTGAAAAATCTTGCAAAATAAAATACTTTGTTTCATATCGCGCGGCGCGGACGCACCTACGAACACTAGACCAATTACGCAGGAAGAAATACTTTAATTAAAATATCTCAAAATTTAATTTATTTTTCAGTTTGAACTAGTCTCCAAATTATCACCAGACAAGCCCTATATAGAGGTATCAGATTTATCAACAATCATAGACAAGACAGTCGCCCCGGAGCATAGAGTGAAGCTGTTACAATCACTGTCGATCCTCGAGTTGTCTCTCGTCATCGCTATGAAACACGGTATGGAGATATTTGATGGACAACCTATGAATTTTGAAATGGTTTTGCATAGGTAAGTAATAACTAAATATTTTGATCCAAAACTCCCTAAATGCTCCAGGAAAAAACGAAACGACATATAATACATAAATTATATTGTCTGGTAGTATAGCGCACCAATGATTGGTAAAAAAAAAGGCTTTGCCCCATATTAGGAATTAATCTTGTATCGTGTGTCTGTTTACAAAAACCAACACCCAGACCCCAAAAAGCTATCTGTGCATCATACAATATTTTTTTCCATGTGGGAATCGAACCCGCGATACGTTGCAGTAGTCGATCGGTCAACCCCTACGTCCTACGGTGAGAGTTGAGCTTTTTGCACGAATGGTCGCAGCTTCGATCCCCGCCTGTGTTCCGAAACTGGTAATTTTTGACAAAATCAAAGACCATTCGGTTGTACTATTGATAAAAATATACTTTTCTCTTAAAGGTACACAAAATTCGCCAACTCAAACTCCTCAACCCAGACCGTACCCCGCCCAGTCATATTAAAAGCATTTGAACACCTGCAAGAACTAGAAATTATAATGCCAGTGCGAACAACAGATTCTATATACAACGGCGCCGACACCACAGCGAGTAGAGTGCAGAAAGAATATAAACTATACACTCTGGCGGTCCCCAATGAAGATATTAATGATGCCGTGAAGAGTTTCAAAGCATTGCCAACTGAAATTAATCATTGGTATAATAATTCTGTAGTGTGATTTTTTTTTGTGTGGTAACATTGTCTATTATATAATTGAAAATTTTATGTGGTAACAATTTTACTTGGTAACACTTTATAGTAGTACAGTCAGCATCAAAAATATGTATACACGTAGAGAAATTAAAATGCTTATTCTCGGTTAAAATCATAAAATTTAAATGACTAGATACCTAGATACTATGTGTAAAATTGTTCAATATTTCAATCACTATATCCTCTAAAAATCGCTTTTGTTAAATTTAATTAAGTGTATACATCTTATTGATGCTGACTATTATGGCCCACCGATGTGCTTGCGCAGTTGAAAAAAGTTTAAATACGCGGGAATTAGTCAACCAATCAGAATGCACCATCACGGCGCGCCAAAAGTTCTGCTTCCACGCACGCGTCATCGACAAAAACGTGTAAGCGACATATAAAGTACGGCAATCTATTTTTATACCTAACGTTTTGCAGACCTACAATGTTATATTAAACACATTTTTTTTTATGCACACTCCCCCAAACCCGAAACAACTATCTGTAGATCATACAAATATTTGTTCCGTGCAGGGATCGAACCCGCGACACGTAGCGTAGAAAACTAGTCGCTTAACATGGCGCCAACCGTGTCGCCAATTGAATTGAATGTACATAGCTTATACAAATTGTAAATGTGAGCACAATGTAGCCATTATTTAGAGGTTGCTTTATTGGTTGCTTTTTTTTTAAATCATCAGACAATAATTATTACTAAGACCTACCTACTAAATATATTGTCTTCTTATAATTCCGATTCTCCCAAAGGGTTTAAACAAGATTGTTGATTCGGGGAATACAGGCGTGATGTTATTTTATGATATTTTTTTGAGAATTTATGATTAAGGATGAAAGTGTGTCAGAAGACTGAAAATCAATTAAATAAAACTAATTTATTAATTTAAATACTTTGTTTTTGTCATTCACTATTCTAATATTAGTAGCTTATTACTAAATAACAACTCTAGGTTCTAGTGTTTTACAAAAAGTCGATAAATATAACATAAATATTAAAAACTAATTTGTTTATCGTGAATCCTAACAAAAATATTCTTATAATATAAAATAAAATCGATGACACAAAATAAATTTTGTGGATGCGCATGCGCATATACTTACACTAAATACGATAACAAAACATCCATGCTCAGACTTAGAAGCTTAATTGCCCTAGTCGAAATTGGCTTGAAATAAATAAATGAAATAATTAAATTGATTAATCAGTGCGAGACTGGCTACCTATTCTTTGCTTGACACCAGTGGCTTGCGGTTCATAAATACAAAAAGACTCTGCCTTCCCTACATAATTCAGATTAATATTATTTAATCGACAAGACGACGAAACAAATCAACATACAGTAGGTATTATTGGTACCCCGCCGGCGTCGGCATTGTCTGTTATGCCGACGACACATTGGTGTTGGCCGGCGGTGACACCTGGGAAGGAACCATCCGGCTTGCCGAGCAAGCGGTGGCAACAGTCGTGGCTGAGATCCGCGCGCTGGGTCTGGATATAGCGCCTCACAAAACCGAGGCGCTATGGTTCCACAAACTGCCTCGCGGCAGGGAACCTCCCAGCTCGCGGATACGCGTTGGTGACGCGCGGGTCGAGGTGGGCCGGTACATGAAGTACCTGGGGCTCACCTTGGACAGTCGGTGGGGCTTCGAAGAGCACTTCGAACGCCTGGTCCCCCGAGTCGAGAGGGTAGTGGGTGCGATGCACAGACTGCTGCCCAATCTCGGGGGGCCTCGGGAGGAAGTTCGCCGCCTCTACGGGGGGGTCGTGCGATCCGTGGTGCTGTACGGGGCGCCTGTATGGTCGGCTCGGCTATCAGGCGTCCGGCGCTGCAGGACGAAAATCAACGGCCTGCAGCGCAAAGTTGCAATACGGATCGCACGAGGATACAGAACAGTATCCTTCGAGGCGGCAACTCTACTGGCGCGGTATGTGCCGTTCGACATCCAGGCGGATATGGACGCGAGGGTGTATCACCGGATCCGCGCTATCCGCCAGGACGGTGAGACCGCGCCAGCTTCGGCGTTCGAAAGGCTAAGGCGGCGCGCACGTAGGCACGCGCTCGACTTGTGGCGCGAACGGCTTTTACGGCCACAGTTCGCGCACAAGCGCGTTGTCGAAGCGATAGTGCCGCACTTCGGAGCCTGGCTCAAGAGGAGCGAGCGCGTCACGTACCGACTGACGCAGGTGTTCACCGGGCACGGTTGCTTCGGTGAATACCTGAATAGGATCGGCCGCGAGGCCACGGCTGATTGCCACCATTGTGGAGGAGGCGGCCAGGATACTGCACAGCACACGCTCGAGGCGTGCCCTGCGTGGGCCGCAGAGCGGCAGATTCTGGTCGACCAGATCGGGCAAGATCTCTCTCTGCCAGCCATAGTATCGGCTATGCTGGCAGAATCGGAAAACTGGAGGGCAGTGGTCTCCTTCTGTGAAGCAGTCATGCTCCAGAAGGAGGCCGATGAGCGGGAACGGGAGAGGGCCAATCCCGCTCGACGGAGGAGGAGGCGCCGGGGAGCAACCGCCCCGGCGCGCAACACGCCGCAACCCCCCGCCTAACACACCTTAGCGGGGGGCCTTAGGGGTCGCGAGCGCGCAGAGTGGGGACTCTGCGCGCTCACTTAGCGACCCCCGAGAAGACGGCGACACGCTGTGGTCCGTGTCGCCGTGCACACAGCACCAGCGAGGGTAACGGGGGGACCTCTTTACAGTCACCCCCTCCGGGAAGTGCCGTTTGGCATGGCACCGTGGTGGGCCTCGGTGCGGTCTTCTGAGAGTTCCCGGGGCCCACCATATGGTGTCGAGGCGGACCACCGTGGTGAGTTTAGCCGGTAGGAGTCCGGCACACCCCTCCGCCCCCCCCAGGCGGAGGATAGCCCATGATGGGTTCTCACCACGCAAATCAAAAAAAAAAAAAAAAAAAAAAAAAAAAAAAGGTATTATTGGTAAGTAAGCTTTTAAAATTTTCTGCCTACCCTGTCTAAAAACTCTGTGCACGCCGCTGCTTGACAATATGTAGCCAGAACCTCTATTATATAGGTTTGTATACTGGGATTCGGTTTTCTGAACTGTTTAATCACAGTCTAGAATATTTTTGTCATATTTCCAAGTTTTTTTTTTGTGAAATGTAGTTACATTGTACATCAGTACTCTGCCTCACCCTTCGGGGAATCCAAGTGTGTTGCTACAGTTACGTATTTTTTGACGCTACTTTTTTAATCTAACCACCTAATATTAGCACTGGCCACTCTATCCACGTCATCCTTATAATCGTGTTCATGGAACCGATATCTAAACCTATCTTGACTCGCATTTATTTCACCTAACTCCTGAATTTCTTTCGGAGTCAAATCCTTATATTTCTTACCTTTTAAATCTTCGGGAATAACATGGACAATATTTCTCTGACTTTTTCTTTTTAAAGTAGCGTCGTTAATTTCGTGGACCATAGAGTCGAGAGCTTTGTTGGGGTCGTTTTCGGGGTTGCCAGGTCTTCTGTGTAAAAATCCCGCGTGTTTGTATGATGAGGGGCTCGGTTCTTGATTTTGGTCGCCGACGAATGCTTTGTTGGTGAACATTTGGAATATGCCTTTCTTTTTATTTGCCTGTAACAAAATAATGTTATTGGATATAGGTTTTTTCTTATATATTTATAATAATATAAAATTCTGGTGTGCGTATATTCGTAATTGTTCTCCTCCTAAACGGCTTGACTTCGATGTTTTTTTTTGTACTTATGGGGTCACCTGGATGGTTCTTAGCTATAGTTGGACCCGGTAGGTGGCGCTGTTGTTAAGATACAGAAAACCCTCAGACCAAGTAGTGGGCAACAGGTATTGTTTAATAAAATTCATTTCGTTGATTAAATAATTATATTATTAAATGTTTAACTTACTAATATAAATTTTTACGATACAACTCTTACAGACTTGTTAAAATTAGATTTCAATGCTGAATTTGTTTGACATTCCAGCTTGCTCTGCGGATAGCTTTTTCTGTTCTTTCTATTTACAGCTAGTGAAGGGAAACTTTCTTGTTTTTTTTTTTCGAAAACTGAAAACAACTGGTTTTTTCGCGGTGAGAGTTACGAAAGGATCCATCAACACGCGAACTCAAGAGACAGCTCCCGTTCTTTACTTCGCGTTTTGATCGCTACGATAATTTATCGTTTTCGAATGACTAGAAGTTACTGCATACTTAATAGTAATAATAATACGTACGTATCATAAGTGAGTACTCGCCTCGTGCAACTTGTCGACGATGTACCCGTGGCCGGTGTTGATGCCGATGGTGGCCATCTCCTCGATGCTGGTGGAGCGGTGGTACGGACGGAGAGCTGAGACTGCGCGAGATATACCGACCTGCGGACCAAAGTAGCTTAATTAACAAAGGTGAGGATATTTTTGATGGACAATTGCGATTAATGTTAAAGATAATAGTATCGGGTCGGCCACAACAATAATAGAATAAAAAATCAATGAAGATAATATAGTGTCACGCCTGTTTTTCACGAAGGGTTTCGGAGGAGGTGTATTGCTGTTATTGAACCTATACTCGTTTTGTTTAGGTATTTAACTAAAGGTAAACAATCTTGATGTGTCTTTTTAATATTTTTTGTTTAAAAACTCAGTTTAAAAATAAAACGCGACTAAAAACCTATGTAAAACAACAATACCAAATCAACTGAACCACTAGTTTAAGTAACAGTAGTTAATTTGTTTAATATGTGTTTGTGTAAAAAGTCACATCAAGATTGTTTACCTTTATTTAAATATATAAACAAAACGAGTATAGTGTTAAATTCTAAACACCGAGGCGCTACTAAAATTTTGAAACACTGTACGACTCTACTCTCGGGAATCGTGCCAAGAGTTTCACGCTCAGCACTTCTGCTTGCGACCACTAGACCAAGAGGCAGTAAATTCATCGTTAATATTTTGTCCGTTTTTTAACCATCAAAGATGAAATAAATACTATATTCAAGACTAGGGTTAAAAAATGTTTTGTTACCTGTCCATGTCTAATCCGATGTTCAGTAATATCGGCGCCGAGCAGCTCAGTGTACGGGTCCATTCGTATCGGCATAATCTTGTCTATTATCCAGAGTAACGTTATGGTCACTAGAATGCCCCACGTCATCAGGCAGACAGCAGTTAGAGATTGTACACCGAGGAGGTACCAGCCGCCACCTGAGAATAAAAAATAAAATAATTTCACTCAATCAATAATTTATAGCAAAATTCCACTCACACTATGACGGATTCATACATGGTTGGCGCAGTGGTTATTCGTTCGACTGTTGCGCTATGTGTTCCCGCACAAAACAAATATTTGTATTAACTACAGATACTTATTCCTCGTCTGGGTGTTTGTGCATATGAAGATTTGTTTTTGTAAACGTACCCACGATACAGGAATAATAACATTCTAGATGTGAAAGCAATGTTAATTCATATTAAGTAATAATTTACCTTTGAACAATCCAGACCTGCCGTTAGTCGTTTCCATGGGTATCGGGTTATCAGCAAAAAGTCCCACCGCGAGCACGCCTAAGACATTACAATCAATCATAGATTCAACATAATAACATATATCATCATGGTACAACTATAAACCCGATGACCCGGGTACGTCTATGACCCGGGTACGTCTTAAAACTGCGGCCAGACACCGGAGGACGGGCAGCAGCGTCCTCTCACTATTCGGTGAGCCACTGCGATCCCCAAGCCGCCTGCCAAGCGTGGGGATTATGGCAAACCCCCCCTTGGGGGAGGCCTTCGTTCAGCAGTGGACGTCTTCTGGCTGATGATGATGATGACAACTATAAACATCCCATAGTCTTCACTTATCATACAAAACTCAGTAACAAAATATTGCCTATACAGGGTGCTTTAATCATCTGCTTAGGGTTGGAGTACCTATCTCATAAAAACAATTCTTTTTAAAATTGTAAATAATGAAATTAAGTGGCCATTTTATTTTTTATTATATTATATTCTATTATATTCATTTATGGTGGTTTTTTAGGACACTAACATCACACCCTGGACAGTGAGCCTCGATACCACCATTGTTGATTGGCTAATCTTTCCACTAGGTACCGCATGAGCGATTTCCATATGATACCTCGTGCCGATGCAATAGAAGAAGAAGGACGAGTTTAAACACTTACTTACACCCCTCCTAGTTCCTTATCCAGTCATCAATGAAAATGTATAAAATAATCTTACCCCAAAATCCACACGCCCCATGTACAGCGGAGGCGCCAACTGGATCGTCAACGCCCATCATATCGAACAGCGGAGATGTACCCGTCACTATGGCCGCGCCGATGAAACCAATGAACAGGGACTCCCATGCACGGTAAAGGAAACACCCAGCTATAAATAATACCAAATTAATAATAACAAAATTCAATTAGTCACTCCATTGTACTACAGAAAGAATTGGGGTATACGGAAAGAGCGTTACTGACTACCTAAGTGCCTTCAGCGCACTATAGGAATGTCGGCCCCATTACTAGCCTAGCTGATTATTCTTTCCACCGGTATAACGAATGAGGAATACCAGTAAGAATTCTTGCTATTAGAAGAGAGAAAGAAAAATAAAAAAATGATTCAATTGAGTTATACCATAATTTAGGGTAAATTTCCCCACATGACAACACTAATTTAAAAACATCCCCGATTTAAAAATGTAGCCAACTATTAAAACCTGACTAAAATGGTAGAAAAAAAATAATAGATATTAGTAATGAGTTAGACGACAGATTTGAGCGGTAGGTATAACTGATCTGGGTTATTCACAAAAAGAATAAAAATCGACTTTAATAAATTACCAGTAATCGAAACAAGTGATCCAAGTACGCTGTTGATAAGCTCCATCACTTCTGCCTTGCCTTTATTCTTTATTAGAGTGAAACTGAAACAAAACCGATTTGTAGTAAAAATAGAAAATAATTTCGTGAAAATGAAAGAATCGGTGTAGTTATGCTTTAGGAAAAATGTATGAGGCGGGGACCAGTCACATATTTTTTAATACTTACAGTAAACCGAAGCAGCCTCCACCAAAGGAGCCCATCATGGTCATGACTGCTGCTCGCGCCGCATACTGCCACTTAGCACCACTCACCTACGAGGAAAATAATGATGTCTGTATCAGAGACAAGAACTATTCAAAACAAGAATGGAAAGGGCTAAAACGGCTGTTTTATATAAATCAGAAAACGATTCATGTTACTTTTAAAATATCCACTTAATTGATAACTCTTCATTTGTCTAGCGATCTTACACGAATTATATTAAAACTTAACATAGCATCACGCCTGTATCCCCGAAGGTAAGCAGACGTGTACTATTGTGCACCCAGATTTCGCTGATGTGGTTACTGAGTCCCATGTAGTTAATTATAAGAGGCGAACATATTGCCATCTACTGGACACAGTTTCATACTCCATAGTTCTACTTCTTCTTAGCGTGTCGACGGCAAATTAAATTAGTTTGGCCCAAAATTCCGCCACACGGACTGCGCCTTCCGTAGCGGCCATTAACTCCTCCTGCGAGCAGGTAGTAGGACACGCAGAGCAGGATGGAAGGTGGGCTATTGTCTGCGGGGAGACGCCACACTTGCACTGGAGATTTGAACCGTCTGTGAACCCTTACTTGTGGAGGTTATCTTTGCATCGGCCGACTTGGGTTCGTAGTCTGTTAAGGGATTTCCAAGTCGGCCACGGTAGTTCATGTCTTGGTGAGATTTTTTCTGATGGCGGGACAAAGTACGAAGGAGGATTCAATATAGAAAAATCCAATAAATAATATTTTTCCCAACCCGGACCGAACCTTCGAGTTCAGCAGTCTAGTATGCGACCACAAGACCAATGCAGTCACCCATTTTTAAGTAATTTCCATGTAAATTAAACCATGAATAAATAAATCAGTTCTGAGTACCGCAACGCTGTCATGATAATGTATTCAAGTCAACAATTAGTGTACAGTGGACATGCAACTGAAATCACCGGTGATTTGTCTAATTTGTTGAAATGTCCACCGTTTACCTATAATCTTGTCGGACGACGGGGTAATATTGTGT
Organism: Shargacucullia verbasci; assembly: GCA_947562105.1. Taxonomy (NCBI): domain Eukaryota; kingdom Metazoa; phylum Arthropoda; class Insecta; order Lepidoptera; family Noctuidae; genus Shargacucullia; species Shargacucullia verbasci. The sequence goes on along the minus strand of OX387307.1, from coordinate 2,356,279 downwards.
ACAGCGTGGATATAGGAGAGAATATAGAATGTCGATTTGAATTTTGTTAGTGGCTGGCACCACTGGATGCATTATAACCCATAATGCATCCAGTGGCGATCCGAGGGTCGTAGGGGTCATGACCCCTCCAAAATCGTATACGTCAAATTGACAAACAGACAATTTACGATTTTTTTAAAATAAATTATTAAGTTCCTATTTAAAACCTTTAAACAATGAAATCAAAAATAGGTAGGATTTATTTATTTTAAAAAAATAATATATATAAGATTTAATTTGTTTTTGTGAAATAAATTGTAATTTGTTTGTAAGTTGCTCAACTTTGATAAGACCTAAGTCTTTGTCTGCGACCGCGCCGAAATGCATCTGAGATGCTTGTTACAATAACTAGTTGGTCGGTTGGTTGGTCAGATAAGCGATATCACTTAACACAAAACATTTACTCCGTGCAGGATGGAACTCGCGATCTGCAACGCAGAAACTGAATCGATTAGCCACTGCGCCAAGTGTGCCGTCATAGATATATTATGTTTTAGTTCGTTATATATATCTTCGTTTAAGTTCTAACACCACGTATGTCAAAAATAACAACCTTTCAGGAGAGTGAAAAAACTGCATAATTTTACGTAGACACCAGTACAATACTATTTTATATTCATCCGTTTTACGAGTTTCTATTGGACGATGCGTTTCTGATTGGCTGAAACGACGCGTCTTCCGATTCTGTTGCTAATGGAATCAATGTCAAAACCGCCAAAAAAATACTTACGATGTGTTAGAATTTCAACGACCATGTGTTAATTAGGGAAGTTGACTGAACAGTAAATTGGTGTAATTTGAAATATTATCGTTTGTGTCTCGTCAAAACTGTCATAAACGCGACGGTTATGATAATTTAAATAGGAAAATAGATTATGCTATTATGAATGTGTTGTTGTCTTGATCGTAAGCATATATTCGTTACAATTTTGTCGCGTAAACTAATGACTACCTCTTGGAATAGTTGAAACGATATTCTTCAGCATTTTAGCTTTTGTTATGTTCTAGAGATGACACAGTTGGTGCAGTGGCTAAGCAATTAGCTTTCTGTGCTATGTGTTGCGGGTTCGATCCCCGTACGGAACAAATATTTGTATGATCTACAGATAGTTGTTTCGGGTCTGGTTGTGTGTGCATGTGACATGTATGTTTGTAAAGTGTATCCACGATACAGGAGAAATCCTGGTGTGGGGCAATGATATAAAAAAAACAGAAACTCTACTGATTATTAAATTATTTGGTCTAGTAGATACTTAACGCAAAAGCCGATTGCCAAAAAACCTTCGATGAACAAGTACATTGTTTATCGAAGCAAAAACAATAGTTTTACATAAAATTGCTTCACGAATGTATTCCTGCAGAGGCAGAGGTGTATAATTGTAGACTAGGGATGTTACGGAGGTGGATTTATCGGAGGCGGAATCGGAGTCGGAGGTTCTCGTAGTGACCTCCGCGGAGTCGGAGGTGAATCGGAGTCGGAGTCGGAGCAAAGCTACGAATGTAAAATGTAAATAAATAAGAAAGAAGAAACTTGTCGCAACTCGTTCACTCTTCGTTCATCAGTTGCAAAGAACACATGTACTCCGTCAGTTGTCAGTGTCACGTAGAAAGCGCTCAGTAGCGCTGCAGCGTTAGCAAGTCATAACTTGTAACTCCGATATATACCTCCGTTTTGATATATCGGAACCGGAGCCGGATTCGGAGGTGTAATTTTAATCGGAGGTTCCGACATATCGGAATCGGAGTCGAAGCTCCGTAACATCCCTATTGTAGACCCACATTTCTCCGATGCCGTTATTAAGTCCTATGTTTCCGCATACATCCAAAAAGAGATTAATATAACAGGGAAAACCCAATAGCGTTTTGCCTGACTCAGGTATCAAAGCGGAGGTTGCGTCTTAGCTTAACCAGCTTCATGAGACCCCAAGGCGACTAATTTACTCGGCATTAACATTAATCATTCATACTAGTATTTAAAATAATTGATTGTCTGTCCTGACCTTGTGTGACACATTAGGTATATATTTTACATAATAAAAGTGCGGTTTAACTGCTCAAATCCATTTCGTGGAGATTTTACATTTATTTCTTTACTATTTCTTTTATTTTTAAAGCTCCCTGTAATCGAACAAATTTGTCAAATACGTGTTTGTCAAACTTTATAAGCGTGTTTGACGTATTTGTCAAATTGAGAGAGAGAGAGAGAGAGAGTAAAGTAAGCTTGAACAACGCCCTGTATACGAAAAAACATGGTGATGGTGGTGATTCAAACTTCACTTTTTTTGACAGCACATTGTCAAAAAACGTGAAGTTTGAATCACCAAACATTTGTCAAACATATTTTTCGTTTACAGCACGCTTAAGATTTTAAGACCGTCGCTTGCACAAGCGCAGATCATCACCAGGCTCTAGTCTATAACAAGATGAATATCTCTTCTCTCTAACTCACCCCATAAGTACTTCCAGAGTTGAACGCCAGCCAGCCCCACCAGAGTACAAATGTTCCCATCACCGCGTTCACTGGGTTGCCCATGGGGAGCGGGGCTATGCCGTGAGCGTAGCGACCGAGGCGGGGACCCAGCATTAGGGCTGACGCAAAAGCTGATGCTCCACCTAATGATTTGGAGAAAATAGGTTATGATTAAAGGTGCGTTCAAACTGACGCAAATACGATTGTTTCTATAGCTATGTATGAGACATTTCTGGCAGATTCGCGTCAGTTGGAGCGCAGCTTGATAAGTTTTTGTTGTGAGACGCACAAGAATCACCCTACCGTTTTACGAGCATAGTTTGAAGGTTTAAAAAGCCTATTTTCTATTGTCTTTTTATACGCCATATTATTTTAAGCGGAAGCAGTACAGAAACAAATGAATCATCCTTCAATAAAATTAAAATTCTACAGAAGAGAAGTATTTTTACCTATTTCATAAAAGCCTAGCCTAAGCCCGTATTGATCAGCATTACGAGTACTAAATAAATTCACTTTGTTTAGTCAACTGTGAGTCCCCATGTAAGAAGCCCTCAAGGAGCTACGTCCTCCATTTAACCACCGTCTGTGGCCCCGAAACGTATAATCTTAGGCAACACTCGTTGTTAAACCCTCGGGCTTTGTGAGAGATTAGTTAGGGGTGGTTATTTGGAGTGAAACAAAAAATCACATTGGTCTTAGGTTAAAGATCCCCTGAGATCTGTTAAAAGAATAATACATATCATGTCTCTTTTACACTCTCTTACCAATAAATGTAACGGCCCAAACCTAGCAACTACAACACTCAATCGGTTGAGGAATCTGTGAGACCCCATTTGTCACCTTCCTGCAGGTAACGAAGTTTCCTTACCTATAAGATGTACCGGTCCTGACCCAGCGATGTCCACAGCGCCCAGTTTGTTGAGGAACCCGTGGGAGCCCCACACCCAGCCTGCTGGCACGCAGTACACGATCGTATTGAGGAGGGAGAAAAGGCAGTATGCTTTGAAGTTACACCTGGAGGGGAAGCAGAATAATCTCATTTGCCTAGCCTTTTCCCAACTATATTTGGGTCGGCTTCCAGTCTAACCGGTTGCGGCTGAATATCAGTATTTTACAACGCGACTGCCATCTGACCTCCGCCACCCATTTACTAGGAGACACTGATATTCAAATTATTTTTCTTCTTTTTATTTTTTTTTTTTTGAAAAACGATGCCCCATCAAATAATGTATCGTGGATGCCTTTAAAACACAAAAACTCACATGAACATACACCCAGATCCAAAACAACTATCTATAGATCATACGATCATACAAATATTTTATTGTTCCGTGCGGGAATCGAACCCGCGACACGTAGCGCAGCAGTCGATCGCTCAACCACTGCGCCAACCGTGCTATCAATTATAGTCAATTTTGAATCACACATTACAGTCAATCTGTATAATTTCAATAGTCTGTTAAAACGAAGTTGCAGAAGAAATTATTTTAGCCATCGGCTATAATATATCTTACTCACCTCTCAGCCATAGCCCCGCTAACAATGGTTGTAGCCGTGGTAGCAAAGGATAGTTGGAACAAAAACGACGCAAACACTGGACCCATCAGAGCGTCTCCAACAGGCGGGTCTAGGAGGAAATTGCCTACGCCTATGAATGGGTTGGAGTACGCGCCTTCTCCGAAGGACATGCCGTAGCCGAAGATCCAGTATGTTAGACCTGAATGAACAGGAATTATGATAAGAAGTTAAAGGGAATTGAATCGTCACTCTTGTCAGCGAATTACATACTCTTATAAGACGAAAACATTACAAAAAGGGATCCTAGATAATGTCCATAATATAGCATAGTATCACGCCTGTATTCCCTGAAGGATTAGGCAGAGATGCTATTATTAAATCCCATGTAATAGAGGCCGAGTCTATGGCCAATTACTCGGTATGTTCCAGACTTCGTGTTGCTACTGCGAATTTACACATAGAAAACTCTAATAAAATTTGACCGGCCCGGGAATCGTACCTCAGACAGGCTGTCTAAAAATCTATTTTATTCTGTTATATGACTTACCGCCTAACGAGATGTCAGCCAAGTTCTTCATCATGATATTCGCTTCATTCTTTATAGATACGCAGCCGGACTCAAGCATGCCAAAACCTGAAACAAAAACAATAATATTTAGGAATGCTTAGAATTATAGAACTATACGTATATGTGATTAATGATCATTGGATATGTTTTACATAAAAATGTTGTACGTCATAACTTACAGTAAAAAATACAAGCTATAATTTTATAACACCTTACAATCAGTGCCGGATTAAGCAAGCGCAGGGCCCGTAGTAAATTTTATCGAGGGGCCCTTGATCTGCTATGGGGTCTTAAGTTATAAAGTGACTTTTTGTAGAATTTGTGCGTTTAACGTATGAAATTCTGTGTTTTATGTTCGCCAGCAAAATACTCGGTTCCCGATTGTCTGTCATGTATCGTCTTAGTAGAAAAACAGGTGTAACATTTCACGGTTTTGTGACATCAAGTAAATCCATTATACCACGTCTTAATAAGTTTCACTCAAAAAATTACGCTCAAGCGCCCCGGGTTTGGCTATGCGGGGCCCCCTTTTGCGCGGAGCCGGTTATTATCTTTATCTTTAATTAATTTTTAGATCTAGATGGAGCCAGCGTTCCCTACTGAATTCCTCTGAGAAGAAACGTCGAAACAAACTCAGAGGTTTCTTTTTTATTTAAAGGCCAAATATTTGTTTTGAATTTTGTGTTAGATATGTGGAATAGGCTTTTATAGAGAGGGTTATGAAATGATGTGTGCGTGGGTATAAATAGTACACCTCTGGCTAACCCTTCGGGGAATACAAGCGTGATGCTCGAAAGATAGATAGAATTGTTTATATTTCAAACTAGCTTTTGCCCGTGACTTCGTACGCGTGGAATTTAGAATCTGATATTTTCCTGCAGTAAAATAGAGCCTATATTTTAAGTAAGACCTCTAGCGATACATAGGTGAAAACTGCATTCAATTCCATGTAGTAGTTTTTGCGTGATGCGTGTACAAACATACAGACAGACAGTTAAAATTCTAAAACTGTTGTTTTGGCTTCTGTTGCTCTAATAAAGACCCCCCATATTAGTTTTTCTCCAATATCTATAATGTACAGGCATCGGCCTGTTATAATTTTATTATACACTAGCTGTGCCCGCGACTCGTGCTGCGTTCGCGTGGATGTCGGAACTTAACAATGTGACCAAATGCACTTAACCCTATTTTTTTTCTAAAATAAAAGAATTTTTCTAAAATAAAAGTAGCCTAAGTTACTCCTTAATATATCAGCTACCTGCCAATGCAAAAGTCCCGTCAAAATCGGTCCAGCCATTTCAGAGATTAGCCTATACAAACAGACAGACAGACAGACAAAAATTTGTAAAAATGATATTTTGGTGTATGTACCGTATATATATTCATATGCATGTAGTAAAAAACGGTTATTTCAATATTACAAACAGACACTCCAATTTTATTTATATGTATAGATGTATAGATATGTATAGATAAACCTAATGCAGGCACTTTTGAAACGTTATAGGACTCTAGTTGGATGGTGATGGTTACTACCATTCTTTCAAATACAATGTGTATTTTATTCATTTGAGGAAAATTCGCAATATTTATATTGTAGCCTTTCCTTTATGAGATTATCCTTGGCCTAGTTAGGTTTGGCATATTTGTGAGGTCGCAGAGAGATTAACGTTGTATTTAGATAAGAAACTAATTCACACAGCTTCGTTAAAAAAAGCGTGACAGCTGAACGTGAGGTCCTGGGTTCGATTCCCGGGTCGGGTAAAGTGTTATTGGTTTTTTTCTGTATGGAAATTTTCAGTAGCAGCACGTTGTCTGGAACTGTGTGGCTCGCCCCCTTATTACATGGGAAATGTGGGTATACAATAGTACACCTCTGCCTAACCCTTCAAGGAATACAGGCGTGATGCTATATTATATTATGTTATGTTATAATCATTCGACAACGTATTTTAGATACTCCTTATAAAATATTTGACAATTAAATAAGGTCCATTTTACTCAGAAAATTTATAAAATATAATTTTTAGTTAATGTATCGTCTGCAAATATATGCACATGCAGAAGGTGCATATTGCACTCAAGCCTGAAATAGTTTAGTGTAATTAAAATTAAAATTTCTAATTTCTGATTTTTTATGTATATCACGGATTTCCGCAAAGTAACATTGATTCCATTAATTAATTTGTCTAGGTTAATTGACATACAGGACAACGGCAGACCAGATTTTTTTTTGAAAAAATCTTGGCTGTTTATTAAGCGATAGGTGAAGTAGAAATATTTCCAGTACCTAAAACTAGATGGATTAAAATAAGGACATTTTGCCATACAGCGTGGCAACGCTGCCAGTCGTCTGGGCACACTGCCGGGTGACAGCGGAGGAGTATTTTGATGCGTAATGTATTAATAATTTTTACTTTTATAATTTAATTAGTGTGTTTCAGCATATTAGACACAAATAATGTGGCAGTTGATATTTATTTATATAGATAGCGCGTACTAAATAAGGACATTGTAAATTCTAAGAAGGTAGTTGGCAAATAATGTTATAATAATTAAACGATTAAAATTCAGGATGAATGCACTATAAATATTAGAAAATGGCAGCCTACTCTGGCAATTGGCCTATTCTGGCAATTTGCCAGGTTGCTAAGTGATATTGTTGTAAAATTCTTTATGTAAAACGTCAACTAAGCAATGTTCTTATGTAAATTATCTGGTAAGGAAGTAAACCTCTCATTATTATCTATAAGTTTCTTTGTGAGAGGGTAATATGGCCTTTAATGCACGATTTGCAGATGTTACATATTTTGAATGTTTGGTTTGGATGTCGGTTTTCCCACAATGTTTTCTTTAATCATTAACTAATCTTACGACGAATAAAAATATTGCGAGTATGGGGCCGTCCATTAATCACGTGAGGCTCGAAAGGGGGGGAGGGGGTTTGGCAAAAATCACGAAATATCACAAGGGGGGAGGGGTTAAAAATGCTTAAAAAACACATCACGTGATTAATGGACGGCCCCTATCTAGATTTATCCCCGACTCAAGCAACCCAGTTTTGGGACTTTACAATTACACAAACGACGTTTTAAAAGTGGATAGTGTAAAGTTTCCTGTAAAAGACCGGTTGAAATAAAATTCTTATTTCATTAAGAAACACGCGGCTCCTGCTAACGAGACACAATAAATGTCTTGTTGCCGGACGACGTGTGCCACTGCTTGACTCGAACCCAGGACTTATTTATGGGCTTGTAAGTTTGGGTCACAATCACTGGTCCTACACCATCATGTTTGCATGTTACCTTACCTGTTTGCATAGTAAAAATGATGAAGGAGTTCGTTAGGATCCAGTTGGTGTCCTCCAGGTCAATTTCGAAGCTCTCCTGCAGGTTCACCGTCGTGTTCGTCAGGTTTGGGGATCGCAACCCCACGCGAGGGTACATAGTCCAGTTGGCATCCATCTTGAATGTCTTTGCTGACTTTCAGTAAAAAAAAAGGCACTTAATTTTTTATCTGTATTTGGGATTTGGCGGGAAAAAAATCCGCTCTATTTTAATTCTTTAAAATTATAATTGTCTCATTTTGACTTTATTACGGGTTTATTTTAAAAAGAAATGTTTTATTACACTGTTATTTTTTATTTAAAACTAAAATATTTAAAATCTGCATTTTTTTATTTATTTTTTTAAACTATTTTCCTCAAACAACTGTCACTTTATATTTTAAACCCATTCGTACAAGGCACAAGTCCACTTTTAAACCGCTGTAATGCCAAATGAAATGCTTCTTTTCATTCGAACCTCTTTTATAAGGAGCGAGGCAATCGCGTGATGGCCGACTGTAAACAAATAAAGAATTGATGTATTCTCGTTAAAATGCAGATTGGTCGTTAAGTACACTGAACACATGAGTAATTTGCTCATGTTTTCAGGTTCAATATTGTTTTGATGCTGTCACTACACAAAGTTAAAAAACCATAAATATATTATAGCAACTAGTCTTTTAACTTTTCAAAGTAACGTAAAAGTGCCCGTTTATTTCAAATAAACCTTTTTTTGAAATAAAAACAATTCTATTTATCTAGCCTTTACCTACGACTGAAAAAGTATATCTCCAAAAGCTGGTATATTTTTTTTGTCCTTCGGGAGTAGTAATATTCTTTATAAAGAACGTCATTCAGCGCTGCCACGGTTTCTCGACTACTACAACTTTGAACTTTGGGATCGAGTAAAACAAATCAATCAATGAGCCGTTCATGAGAGTCAAAGTCAAAGTCAAAGTCAAAGTCAAATGTTTTTATTTCAACTGGGCCTTTACGGGCGCTTTTAAAACGTTATGATTCTAGTTGCGCGGTTCCAAAAGTGGGTTGGTCCTATGGAGAAGAGACCGGCAAGAAACTCCATGGATACTCTTTTCAAAAAACTGTTTTACATTCATGTTTTACAGTCATCAGACTCTCAGTCTCATGATCGGCTCATTGAATCTATAGTGCTTTAGTTTAATGATAATGTATGTATTTGTTGTCCTAATTTTGACAACCAATTTATAATTCTTAATCGTTTAGTAAGCGTTGATAGTAGCGTCCAGCTTTTCGAATTCATTAGGAAAACATCTTGAGGAAACCTGCACACCTGAGAGAGTTTTGGATAGTGTGCGGTGTTCGCCAGGTGGATCAAGCAGCCTAACGCAGTGATTCATTTGTGGGACTTAAGAATATGTAAATAAATATTAGGGTCGAGTTCAGTTGGTCCACAGTTTAATCAGATGGAACCTCAAAGGTTGGACTCCCATCTGACCTCCACCAGTACAGTCATACAGTAGTCGCATTGTATGTTACTAAACGTTAGATTTAAGTATATTTGTACGTACAATTATAATATAAGTGTAATGTCATAGCAGTTATAAGTGGGTCAATGTTAACAGCACGATAATAGCTCTTCTTTTTAACAAAATACAATTTGACATTGCCAAAAAATTGTTCAAGTAAAAAAAAAAATATCACGCCTTTATTCTCTGAAGGGGTTTGCAGAGTTGAAGGGGTTGGTGTTCTGTCCCAAATTTCACCGACGCTTTTTTAAGTTCCATGTAATGACAGGTTTACTTATTTAGGGGAGAAATGAAGATCCGGGGCCCTCGGATACTTTTAAAATGTTAATAGGACTCTATATAGTTGCTTAAGTGATTTGGGGCCCCACTTCTTTATTGCTCCAGGGCCTTTAAGCCTTTAAATCCGGCCAATTTAGGCTTTCAGTCAGTCACTGGGCACTGTTACTGAGAATATCTTAACATACATACATACATACATACATAAAATCACAACTTTTTCCCATGGGGGTAGGCAGAAACTACGGAACGCCACATGCTACGATCCTTACATAACCTTTTTGCTTCATCTACATTCATGCATCGTTTCACACATGAACCCCGGTTGTGGGTACTGCTATTACTTTATATCTTAACAGACCATAATAATATACAGAGTATAGACTGACGGTACGGTTGGCGCAGTGGTTTAGCGATCGATTGCCGCGGTATGTCTCGAGTTCGATTCACACACGGAGCAAATGTTTATATGGCCTAAAGGCCATAGGCCATTTATAAATAAATGGTTGTTCCGTGTTTGTCCATTTGAATATTTATCTTTGAAAACGCCCTTGTGAATTCATGATATAGGTACATATGTAATGATTTCTAGTGAGTAAACGTTGCTCAAGCTTTTTTAAAACCTTACCTTATTGATACTTACCTACGCAAGAATGACGATGAGATGTTTTTAATTAAAAAAATCATAATTGCTTTAGTTTTTATGTATCGAGGCATTTAATTTTTGTCACGAGTTCATCTACGGTTCATTTCGGTAAATGAAATATTTTTGTCGCTACAATGTTAATGATAACAACAAGTAGCATTTGTTTATATTATTCTAAATATTAATTAGTATTAAAATGTAAGTGTTTTACTGTAAACTTATTTTTTTAAATAAATAAATAATTGATCCATCCATTAGGTGTCAACGACATCACCTCAGGCTGGAGTCTGGGGTGAGGTCGCTGCTATCGACTACTATTTACTATTTGACTTCTTCATAATTATTTTTAAAATATTAGATCCTGTAAAATCCATAATATGACGAAGGTCCAATCATAGATAACTTTATACCTAAAGTACGTTTATTTAAAATCTAAAACATAAAGTTGTATTTCGTTACAGTAGCGACATCTCGTATTAAATTTATAATACTACCAAGACATCACAAAGACTAGTTTTCGCTTTCTACTCAACAATAGATGGCGTGGTATTTTTGTTTGTCTACTCCACAATAGGTGGCAGCTCCAGTTTTTACTTAGATCCACATTTCGAAAATGAACTATAAATAGTATCTGTTGGGTATGATAACAAATTTAATATCAAGTATGAATGTGGAGAGATAGACACGGATGCCGAAGGACTACGGGAGACCGACGTCAACATGATATACGTAATTCACAAAACGTTAAGAAAGTATAAGAGCGTTTCTATAGGCTCAATCAGGAACGACTAAACAGTAGGTTTTTTCTCTTTATAGCGTGAGAATCTAGGTTTCCAGGTAAATTTCGAATTACCTATGTAGTCAATTCAAGCATTTTTGAACGATTACGGTTATTGGTAAGTAGTTGGTTACAGTGTTTAATTTTTAGGCCGAAGTTTGGAACTGCTTCGGCAAATAAGTTAGTGTGGGAATCAATGTTAATCTGCTTAACACTTCCGAAAATATAAGGCATGATGTTTTACACATAAATGTATTTTATTGATAAGCATACAATACACAGCACAGCTTGGAAATGAGGAATAATAAGAGGTTGATTCATAAGAGGTTGAGAAGTGTTATGTCATGTGATTTCAAAGCTTGCACAGCTCGATGAGTTCTCTTAAAAAAAACGTAAAAGTGATTGAAACATCTACAGTGTTTGATGGAATAACTTCGTGTGCAATTTCAAGAAATGGGTTAGTTATATAAAAAACTTTGTTGCAATACAATTGAAAAATTTCGCCAGTTATCATAATTTATAACTGAATTCTAAAAATTAGTTTAACTATAGATATAAGTGTTTGTTCTCGTAATTGTTATGTTAGAAGAGTGGATAATGAGTTACAGGGACCGTAGGTGACCACCTACAGTCCCTGTATTTGATAAATAGATTCCCAACAAAAAAATTGGTCCCAAAATATCACCCTGGGGAATACCTAAACAGCAGCCGAAGACTTATTGGCGATTACATATTCCATCATACGTTTTTGTCTAGCCTTATATTATAAACTAGCCTTTTGAATAGGATGACATCGTAACATGGGTCTGGAAAACGCGCCAGATTTACAGTTCCATTCATTATCTTTTTTCTTATAAAATACTAGTGACCAGTGGCGTGCGGTCCATAAAGACAAAAAGACACTGCCTACCCTACATAACTCAGATAAATATTTAGTACCTTGTTTTATTTTCTGATGTTTTAGATTTTTTTGTTTATTAATAGTTATTAATCGTAGATAAGATATTAGATATCACATGCTAGCGACCCGCCCCGGCTTCGCACAGATAGTAGAGCATATACGCCTTCATTTTTTTTCTGTGCGTATCAGCCTGTTACGTCGAGAATTTACTCGGCGCACGCTGGTAAAGCTCCCAGTCGGCATGATTTTCCGACATCTTCAACTATTATCGTCATATTTCAGGCAATTTACATAAAACCATAATGAATCATACACCTAAACCTTCCTTATGAATCACTCTGTCCATTGGTGAAAACCACATGAAAATTCGTTAAGAAGTTTTTGGGCTTATCGCGAACAGACAGTCAGACGCGGCTGGGGACTTTGTTTTATAATATGTAGTGATAGGTTTTTATAAAGATTACATCTGGTATTGGGGGAACCTCAGATTAGTTCTGCTGCTATTTAAGCAGCATTTTAATGTTTTGTTTGAATTTACTTCTGATACGTTTTTAAGTAGTTTTCTTACACGTTTTCTTCACGAAGACAAAAAAACCTGTTTAGCTAGGATTCACCACAAAATAATGCTTTTAAGAAAATAAATTAAGGAACTTTTTTTTTACATGCACAAATTGTTTAAAAGATATCAAATGCTTCGGTGGACCGGTTTTCTTTATTGCTATGAACAATATAAGTATTTTCTGAGAATGAATATCGTGTATGACAACCAAGCGAAGATAGGAAGACCTAAACGAAGCTTGATACAACAAGTGAAGGAGAGAGTACAGGTAAAGTCGTATCAGGAGGCCAAAACGAACGCAGAGGATAGAGAGCAGTGGCAATTGCTGCACCAAAAACAGCTGAACTCTTTAATTAAAGACGATAACATACATAAATATTTGTAGATATTGATCATATCGATCTCTTAACTTTCAACGTAGACGCATCACTATTAATGCTTTCCCTAATTTTACATAAAGTACCTTTCACATTAAATGTAAATGTTAAATCACTGTGGTTTTAACAAAGTGGTTGAGTGAAGTTTTTATTGAAATTAAATTTTGAATAGGAAGTAGTCTCGACATTTTTTTAGTGCGTGTTAAGTAAATAACTGCATAAAAAAGGGGGCGCCTATATTGAGCAGTGGTTAGGTGTAAGCTACATAGATAGTTAAATTGCAATTAATAAGACGTAGGTACTATCTCCATGAGTACCTATCTCATAATGAGTCTGAAAAATTCAATGAAATAAAAAAAATGTAACAAAAGAAACACCTTATTCAATCGAAAAAATATAATATTTGTTCCAACAAATAAACCGTATTTATAACAGTAGTTAACACAGCACATCATCGAGCGCTTATTTATTTAAATTATTTATCGGCCGCCATTTTTTTTTGTCGCATTATACCAGATCATAATACGAATTTATTTAGCTTGATCTATTTAAAAACAAATGTTAATGCCTTTTAATAGAGTCGAAATTACTTCACTTGATTTCAGCTACTGAAGACTCATGAACACATGCCAAAATAAAATAAACCGTTATCCCATGAAAATAAAGTTGAAATTCGCTTGGAGATGGACTATAATAGAAATATCCTCCCCTCACCAAGAGGCGTGGTCCTCAATAGCGACTTGACACCGCACTGACATCAGTACACAACCGACATTCGGACGTTCCAAATACAAAATTCGAAAACCGTGCAGTGGCCAGTGTTAGTGTAGTGATGGAATCGGAAATAAGCAAGATGCAGACCAAACTTCCTTCAAAGAACTTCTCTATCGAATCGATAGTTGGTATCAACGATCGTCGATCTCCTGAAATCGATATTGAGAACAGCATTTCCCAAGACTATTCCGGTACTAACGAGCATTCAGAAGATGAAGATTTGAAAGTCAGGGATGGAAAAATGGGATACTACTTTCAGCAGAACCGAGTGCCCAATTTTCCGTTCTTCATGTCTTATGACAAAAGGATGGGGGGTTTCCAGAGTGACCAAGGAGGTCAACAGGAGGAGCTGAAGAGGGCAAGTCCTGGAAGCGTGAGGAGTGAAGTGGATAGCGATGGTGTTGATGATAGGCCGCACGGTAAGAATTTTTTTATTTCATTTTTTTATTTTGCGGGCTTTTGTCAGCCTTCGAAATTGTCCCCTTTGATATCTCCGTGTCTTTGATTCTGATGTGGAAAATCTTATACAAGATTGATTGTCTTTTATAATTTGACAATGTTCTCATAAATCACGTTTAAATATATTTTATTGAAACTGTAGCAATTATCGATATCTGTTCTTATGCCAATGGTAATTCTTTTAAAGCTACGAGCCTTTCAATTTTTTGAAGAGGGTGTAAATAAATGTTCTTAAAACTGTAACGTAGGTCATTCTGACTTATTTTTTAACATGATTTTTTTATTAATTTTCTTTAGTGTAGTACAGATAAGATAGGTTACCTTTCTAATAATAAAAAAAAAATACTTCAGATGTGGTAAAAAATGTTTGGTTTAAAAATTAAAAATGCGCGTCTTGGTCCACAAAATTTTTATTACCAATTTTAATGATCATTACGTCATTTCTATATTAACAGTTTAGGTTTGTGTTACACCGAGAATCTATCATAATTTTGTAATACACCGTTCTGTATATTTTTTAAATATAGATGAAAAATCTGAAGTTTTACGAGACGGGAAGCGAGATGGGATTGTTTATTTTGCAACTAAATTAAATTATGATCTAAAAAAAGGATATGTCGGTTACGGAAAAAAAAATCACAAGAACCTTTATAAAAATATAATACCTATAAAAAAGGGATTTACTTAGTTTTTTTTAGTCAATAAACACTTCAGTAATGTATTAACTATGTACCTAAACAGTTCTTAAAATTAAAGCGGTACCTATAGAGAATATGCAGAAACAAAAAAACCTATTTAAAGATACTTTTACTGGCGTACCGGACCTCGAAAGCTAATAAAATCATAACTTTGTGTAGCGGTAAATTGTTAATGGCGGTAATTCGGTAATTGTCTCACAAAGGTACACTAGTTTGCCGTCCGACGCCGCTTGTCTTTCCCTTTGATGTTTTACAGCTGAACCGTAAAATCCTAACTGTTTTTTTTGATATCGTGGTATTTCTTTTAAATAGTAAAAGGTATATTAGCGGAGTATTTGTTGTGAGGCTGGGAAAAAAAATGGTTTCTTGATGTAGCGGTACGTTTGGTGTTGGTAAAAAAACTAAAAAAATAAGGCGTAAGAATAGTATTCTATGAAAAATTTACTGTTTATGCGATGAGTCACTATATAAAAAGAAAACCGCTGATGAGGAAAATTCCGAAAAAATTCCCGTCGCCGTCGCGTTTTAGATGCTAACGTTACTAAAAATCTAACAAAAATGATTTATTTTAAACATTCGTTGTCCTTCACTGCTTTCCTTTGTATCCATCCATTTTGGCTAATATGTACCTACAAAAAGCTAGGAGAAATTTGATTAAAGAAAGGAGAAACACCACAAAAAAAATGATATTTACGTTTACTTAGTTTACTTTTAAATCGAAATAAATATATAAAAACAAAAAAAAAAACCATCGGGCCATCAACACATTTAACAAACTTATCCTTTCTAATAATGATTATTCTATCTAATCTTCACTAATCTGCCGATAATATTTAAATCCCCATAATTTAACTTCCCCTCACAAAATATCTGAATTGTCAACTAATATTTACATAATAAAAACTCAATTGGGCATCATATTGTTTACAAAATAAAGGTATTAGAGAAAGAGGGAGAAAAAAAGGGTCCCATTTGTGCTGCGCCGACGCGCGGGCCGACACCCTTTTAGTTTTTTAGGGAAGAATGTAATAGATAGTGTCGTTTTTTGATATATTTTCTATTTTATTTAGATGGATGTTATGTTAATCATTATGCAATATGATTTTTATCCAGTTATATTTTTGTAAAACATTGCTTTTTGGATGATTATAATTTTATTTGGAACAAAAAGTACGTAAAACGATTTATTTTAAAGAAAATAGATACAGTTTACCTGGATTTATTTCGGAAAATTCATATTTTATTGGACATACTTAGCACAAAAAATTATAACCAATTGATAACATTCATTACCAACTTACTAAACTATAACTACATATAAGAAAACGCAGAAACAAATTGTAGAGTAGATATAAGTAAGAGGTTTATATCTTTACATGTTTTAAAGGAGATTGAGATCTTGCAATTTACTACCGTCTGGTTGCCAGCATATTACGCATATGATTGCCAGCGATTTTCTTTAAAGACATTTTAACTTTGCCAGGAAAATAAGATAGTAGTTCAATTATATTAGGTCTGAATTTGAACTATGCATAAATACCCCCTTTTTTAAATGCAAAGATATTGATTGCTGTTTTCAACATGTCTACTTCATCGGTTAGCATTAGAATGTTCTTTTATTTGCTACCTTTATTCTTTTAATAAATCATAAATTGTAATTTGTTGTAAACTTTAGTAGAAACACACAATTTTATACCTTGTACGAGGAAACTTAACGCTTTAATTTTGACAAATTATCACTAAACCAGTAGCATTTTATTCAAACAGCTACTGTTCACCGAAAATACGCTATTGTTTATGACACTGTCACAGCATGACGTCTGTCAAAATTGCCGCCAAAACCCAACAAGATATTTGTAAAGAGTTCGTTTTCTTTTGTGCATGTTGGCACAATAATGTATTGTCTTTGCTCAATTATGGAGTGGTGTATTGTGACCGCACTGAACGTTAAAATTTCTCTTTTATTACTGTCGCTAAAGCCTTGTCATCGCTATTAACGTTTGGTTTTACTGCTTCCACATTTTTGGTGAATACGTAATGGTTCCTAGAACGGTTATTTGTTTGATATGGTGAGTCAAGTTTTTCAGTTCTAGCCGCATTTCTATTTAAGATCTTTATTTAGAGGAACACTATTATAAATTAGAATAAAGTACACCAAGATTTTCTAAGATTCCTTCAGGCGATATCTTAGGAGCTCATCGTACTTCATAATCTGACTTACCTACTGACTAGCTTTGTTTCTTTTAAAGACCAGTAATTACAATTTGTTATACCTATTTTTTTATAGACTTCCTTATAAAAGAGTTCCTAATCCTTCTATATTAGCTATCATTTTTAAAAGATTACATTGGACTTTGAGAGCTATCGTACATTTTACATCTTGAAAATTACATCTTCCACTTTCAACTCGTAACAAGCTGCAAAATAAATTCCATTCAACTAGCACTGATACACTGCGCACACTTAGCAATATATCATAGAACTAGCTGGTTCACGTATTAATAACCCGGTACGCAGTAATAAGGGTTCATGATGTTCAGTGCTCGCTGTTATGGAAGATGAGCGCGCATGATTAAAAGTTAAAGCTTGAGGCACAGTGGGAACTGGGAAAAGGAATCGGATTTTGTTGAGTAGTTTTAGATATTGAAATTGGACTGGTTATGAACAGTTGGAATTTATAAAGTAGAAATAGATTTAGATTTTTTTAAAATAAATACATAAACATGAAAAATAAAATAAAAATGGACACCAAAGTACCTAATAACAAAGACATTAAAAGGCAAAATTTCCCAATGTGCTAATAACTATGCAATATGGAAATTCAATAAGGCATGATGGAAATTAAAACAATGTCAAATCAATTCTATTCCGCCAACGCTTAGTGAAAATCAAACACACAATATCTGTGTCATATTATTGCGTCCAAATCTAGAACAAGGTCCTATTGTGGCACCGACCTAACGTTCCCAACACCCGTAAGCGAGCTTGAACAAAGCTCATGAGTGAAAGAGACGGCAAATGATTATGAAGCCACGCCCTGATTGGTGGGGATAAAAACGGGACAACGTTATTGGTCAAAGCATTATGGATTTTTAGTGAGGCGGTGCGCCGTGAAACGAAAACAAACTGACAGTTGACAGTTTACTTTTTCGATCCGAGGCAAAGGCAGCAAACCAGCTTGTTGTTTTTAAAAATGGAAGCTTTTAGAAATTATTCTTTTGATCATAAGTTGCTTCGTGAGCCGTTGACGGTAGATTTAATGGCTAAAAGTCATGTGTATAGTGATTTGAGCATGCAAAATACGCCGCCATCGTCGCCCAAGAGTAAAGGTATGTGTTTGTTTTTTTAATAAACGCAAGAAATCTTATAATTGATGAAATATTGATATTAACTAATTCAGCTGTTGAGTAGTTATTGTTGTTTGTTTTGATCTTGTCATAAGTACTCCAATGATCAATTTTTGGATAATATTACCAAATATTAGATTCAGTCTTTATGTCCCATGTCTTACGTATACCTGTGTGAATTGTATGATTGTGTGAATTATATGAAAATGTTATTTTTTATATGTGTACATAGTTTTAGCATCAGTCATTAGGTACTATTTGTCTCGTGTGACCATCAGCGGGGCTCCCAGATGGAAATTACTCATACCGCAGTGTAATGGACAGATTCGATATTATAAATAACTTCTGAATTTCGAATTGTGCTTATATTCTATAATATTTAGAGATCCGCGTTAATCCTTTTAAGTTGCTGTTCACAATTATTATCGTCTTAATGATTATGTGAACACACAATATCCTTGAATGTCTCAAGTCTTTGTCGGCGTCATAACAGCACATACATTATGAGTTGTTAAATTAATAATTATTATAACAGTAATAAACAATAAAGGACCGACTAACTGCAGCCTACTAACAGGTACATTTTTATAAACATACAAATTTTGGCAGGTAATATTCAACTTTAATAACTTTACAGCCAGCCAAACATATTGCTACATAAATATAAACCTTATTACTTGAAAATAAAGCTTTTACTCAGCCTTTCGAACGGTAAATGTAAGCTTGCTAAAATCTTAAAGCAATTATTGCCTTTTTACAACTATCTTTGAGACTCGCCGACGCTTTGTTGATGTCAATAAAATATTGAAAATAATTTTGAATGCTGTCCGTTTGGGTTAAATATTTTTATTAGTCTATAATATTATCTGTTGGTACCGTTAGGTTGGTCGGACTTTTTGCAGTCTAGCAAAGTATTTTATGCCATCTCTAGGTGTGCTAATTGCCTTAATAAGTTTTTATTGCGCTTGCACTTTTTTCGGCGACGATTTTTTTTATTCCAGGTAGGTTAATTTCACTGAAAATAATTTTAATGATAACTTATTAATACTTTTAACAGTCAATAAGACACCGAGTTAAATAACTGACAAAAATAAACCAAATAGTAACCATAACAATTAACATACAACAACAATATCAACAATAATACATTAAATTAACGCTAATTAACGTCAAATAGAACCAACCGCAGCTGCACTGCAAAAGTTAAATGGCTTGTCTATGGAAAGAAAGCGTGGGTGGACATCCCGCCACAATTTGACGGAAACCCGCCATTTTTAATTACTGTCAATAAATCTCGGAACATATTGAACGTTCGTGGTGCGAAATAATGTGTCAATTTAGCATAATTATGGCGACAGATGGCTTAAGCAATATTGTTAAATTGTGCGGTAGGTTACGTTAGCTTTGTTTTATATTGTCGTAGGACCGGTATTGGTTTTCAAGCTTTATGCAATAAATATCTAATCTTTCTTTTTTGGATGCACTCTAGACCTCTTTGGTTTACGTTGACAGGACTTGAAACTAGATAAAAACAAGCTGAAAATATTTGTACGTTTCTTTAGAATACATTCCTTTTTTCAAGTGAATCGAAATTCAAAATTTCAAAATATTGAACTATGGCACACGTCACTAATCACTTCCAACCCACAATACGTCATCGCGTACACGGGGGTCATCCTTGTAATATTTCTTGTCAATTGGGCTTAAACTGATTTCGTTTTTATTGCCAGTGGCTCCCCATTGCGATATTTATCTTCATTACAAAGACTTGTAGATACGGATTGTATCATGAAAATTGTGTAGGGGACTTGGGACTTAGGGTATGACACTGTAATTGGCTTTATATTGGATAATTGTCTCGCAAAACGTTCGACGTTGTAAATTGTTTTAATTCCTTTGAGAATAAGTTTTGCTTATGCATGAAGTGATTGATAAATGTTTATTTTTCATAGAAATATTTTTACTTTACGTGATTTTCACTCCTTTCTTGGATAAATCGCTAAGAAACATTCCTTCAGTTTGTTGGAAATTTTCAGTTACATATATTACCTACCTATATTAATTGTTAATCTCTCATCTTTTATACTGTAGGTACGTATTTATAAGTATACTCACACAGATAACATTTCAACATTAATAGGCACCTAGGTACTATTATAGAACAGTGAGATAAAATCCCAAACATTCCAGAATCCAATAATACGCTAATATTGTTTTAATTCAGAATCAGCGGAACGATCAAACCAGCCAGTGTTCATAGACAATAAACGTATTAAGGGGAGCCATTCACGGCAATACAATTACTGGAGCGTGCCACGCACGGGGCGGCGGCAATTCTCGATAATCCAATTGTTAATGTATAGGCTATCGGTTTCCGCCTATTACGGCGGCAGTTTGGTTCGCAAATTGAGCGGTGTCGCTATTAATTAGCCGTTTAGTGTTGGTTTGCGAATGTGGAGCTTTATTGGGTATTCTTTTGTTGAGTTTTGTTGTAGTTTATGTATGTCATGGGTTAATTTTGTTGTTAATGTATTTGATATAATAATAGTTTGTTTATCGATTGAATGGAGAATTATTTCATACGATTTCGCTTTTGGTTTTGACGGTATCATTCAACCAAAACAATGGTGACACTTACCTTCTTTTTCAATTTTTTTCCGTCTCTGAAACAAAAATTATTCAATGTCATTTTATCACATCCAAATACATTTATTTGAACCTACAAATTGGCTATGATTAGATAGCATTCAGCCAATTACAGTGTCCCAAGTGCTAATTATACCAAAAAGTTTGGAACTGTATTAGGTATCATTTATTAGTCAAATGATTTGACCACTGGTTTTGGTGCTGGCGTTAATGGTTGGGACACGAATACACGATACGTTTCATAACGTTTCAATAATGTTCTCGGGTTTGTTGATTCATTGTTTTATCGAGTCGCGAAGGTTGCAAACAGTTGTAAAGGCACTGTGGAAAGCAAAAGACACAACCATTTGTTTTTCAAATTTGGAACCTGATTTTTGTAACACTGTACCATTGACTCCAATAGTTTCCATAGGTTTTTTTTTTTTAATAATTATGCGTTATGTCTACAATTACATACAGTGCCTTAAGTGTTCTATTTTTATTATATTTATTGTTTGTCAATGCCTTCAATCATAATATGTAGTAGTTGCATCATAATGATGTAGCCCGTAGGTAACATTACATCCTGCTTTCATTTAATCTTCATTATAAACCCTGCTCGCCATATGTCATTTTAAATAAAAAAAAGACTATAATATTGTATGAAATCTATCTCACGATCATTATCCCTGAACAGTGTAACACTGCCTTATAAACGTTATGACTGTTCCAAGTATTGTATGCTCTACACATTAGCGGACATTTTGAAACAAAGATGCGGTTTCGAAATATTTATCTTTAACAAAACGACAGTATTGGCCGACGATAACGTCATTGGCATTCGTGTTACATGGTAATGAGCACTCATGTTTATATGCAGTAAGTAAATAATATATTTAACAGGCCGAAATATATCTATTTAATTTCGAAAGAAAGGCTTTTAGTACACTATATTTTTTGGTGAGGACAGTTTTTTTTTTGTAATACACTTTACGATTATTATTAATTTATAAGAAACAACCCACATTATTATATGGAAGCCGTCGAATGAATTGCTGTGTTAAAAAAAAAGACGTAAAATAGTTTTCGTGTCGCCGTATGATTCCTTCCTAAATATAGAACGGAAGCTTTTAAAACGGAAACTTTTTAAATCTCAATCGTTTCCTCATTCTTTTTTCGAAAAGACACACGCCATAATAGCGCAGCTGGGGACCATAGACATCTTACTAAAGAGGTTGTAACGTAAAAAGTTTGTACAACAACAAATTACTGAAAGGAAGCCACCGGCTAGACTATTGCAAATTGGTTTTTGAGTGTTCTGTCGCCACCCAGCATGGGAACGACTCAAGTGGTTGCGACGCCACGAATGACGATTAAAAAAAATCATGAATCGTTTAGTCCGACGCACTTATGAACGCAATAAATTTTCTCTAATGCGAAATTATTACAACCTTACTGTTCGTGCTCTTTTAAATAAATATTATCGATGCATGTGAATTGACTGCTAACCCAAAAACGTCAAACCTTTTTAGCGTCTCCATTTGCATTTTCCATAAAAGACAACGCTAATCTAATTCCAAAGCGGAAATAAGAATGAACGTCTTAATCACGCCGCCATCGCCATTAAAACAATACGTGACTTTTAAAAGCGTTCGATTCTTTTTTCAAAACAGGCATGTCAATAGCGCTCCCGTTTGCCGTGCCCTTTTAAATTTAGAACCACTTCAGCGACTAATCAGATTTGTAAAGTCGGCTTTTTGGTCGGAAGATGGACACGTTATTTTTTTAAATTGAGCGGCGATCGGCTGAGACTTTCGGCCTCTTTGTGTTCTCTGTTTATATGAAATAGACAAACTGTGCATGGGAAAATATTTAATTAGACAATAGCTTATTTGTGTTTGTTCTGTGTTAATGTTACTCTTGAAAGTCTGGGTGCGCACAATTAGCACCTACGGGCTACTGGTTCCCGAACGATGCGTTCGGTTATATCTTTTTTACTGTTTTACGACAAGTCAATTTCGATTCTAGGGAATAATTAGTTTTTAAAAACCACTGAGAATTGATGGCTATCTCTTTTTACAGAGACTCTATTACTTTTACTTAACACCTGTGAGTTTTATACCTTTACCTTCAAATCTGCTTTCTTAAACTTTAACTTTGTCCTAGTCAAACTCCACTCCATTCAAAAATATACTGGAGAGAACTTCCGCTGCTTCATATTTAACTTCAAACTAAGCAGCTCTTACAAAACAGAAGGAGCAAGTGTCCTCCCAGATCAAGTAGCTAATGTCTGAAATGTCTAGACGTAACCGTAATTAAGATAATTGTAAAGCCAGCCGACACTCGAGTGGTACTCACAACCCTTTAAAGCGCGTTTAGATAACTAATAATCGGTCCTCAAAATCTATTAAGAGATTTTTAACATGCATTGGTTTTAATATTGCATGTTGGCTTGCGATAATATACTTTATGTGTCTATTTTTGTAGCAGAGAGGTCCAATAAAGCAGTTATTAGTCAGAGAAAGGAAATTACGATACATGTCATATGGGAAAACCACTTAAGCCCTAACTCTATAACTGAACAAGGAAGGAAGACAGGCAGATGGGATTTAGTAACATGTATTTTTTCTTTGTCCACAGAGTCTCTAAGTCCACAATCAGAACAGATGACAAACTCCAACCAAACGGCTCCAGACCCAAATATCAGGTAAATTTTACTTTGACTTACATGTTTCATATATATAACTAAAATCAGATTGTTCTTTTTCAAAACTACGATCCCAGTATTGCAAAAACTACTCATATTATATCTAATTGTTATATGTAAATGATTTGCTTCATAAGATTTCCTTTCCAGAAATCGTTACTATAAAAGTACAATGATTTCAAAAAAAATAATAAATGATTTCAATAAAAACTTTTATATAATGAATGTTATGCTTTTGTCCTCTAGGAGGTACCGCACAGCATTCACAAGGGAGCAACTAGCGAGGCTAGAGAAGGAATTCATGAAAGAAAACTATGTCTCAAGACCGCGACGATGCGAACTTGCTGCCCAGCTGCAACTGCCTGAATCAACTATCAAGGTAAGGATCTAAAGGCAAAAAAGCTAGCTAGCTTGTATTTCTGAGAAAAGTTTAATTTAATGAAAGAGGTAGAAAGATTCAGTCCTCTTTTTAGGGTACACAAGGATTTTTCCCAACAGTATCATGATAGAAGAAGTTGATTTTGAGCTAAAAGAACTCAACAATACTTAGTATTCTAACAGTCAATATACTGACTCAACCAATTATACCCACACAATTTCACTTGAAACGTTTTGCGAAACAAAACTAGTTAATCAAATTAAGCTTTCAGTTCGCCCCCACAATGTGACACATACAAAACGGGCATTATTTCAGTGTCTTCATTTATACCACCCACGTTATGACCCGAATAAAAACGACCTCTTTGTTCAATTACAACGAACTGGCAAATGTTTTCGTAACATCACGACTGTCAATTGACAAGTTATTGACGACAAACAGATCACATGAGGCGTGATGAGAGTTTTTTTTTTGTATTATAAATAAAGAATAAGGATTTTTCCTTTGCCTCAAAAGTCACCTGTCATAGACAAGTCTGTGCAAATGTTATTGATTCAGAAACATCCGGGAGTTATGCGAGTGAATGATTTAACTTCACGTAGTCAATTTATTGATAGAAAGATCCTGAACAACCCAATTTTTACGATTTATGATAATTCTCACTGAATGCCGATAAGATCAAGTACTGCCAATTAACAAAAGGAGAAATAACAGTTACCAATTGATTCGTTAACTAGCCTCCATGACTACAGTGTATGATGCTTCAATAAACTTCAATTAGATACACAATAATTTCCATAGACGAACGCTTTATTATACTCGCTAATTCACGAGAACGTGTGTACAAATGTGCGAAGAATCGGTTTCTATTGAGAATTGAAAAACTTCATGACTATGAAGAACAACTTAAAGTTTTATTAAATTAAAATAAGTTGTATTTAATCAACATAATATTATATTTAAGTTTATTTGAGAACTCTTCGGTTTTTTGAGAAGTAACCGCAAACGCTAACCTGGTTGCGATATGTTAAGAATTTATGTCGTTATATTTTAATTCGAGTAATTAATTATAATGTTTAACAGATTGGCACTTTATATGAGATTTTTAATGTGAGCAGATAAGCGAGATAAAAACAATTCAATTCGCCATGCCAACTTATCTGCCAACAGATATAAACAACGCTCTTAATTTCTCAGAAAGAAAACAACTTCACACGCATTGACGCATTTTCAGTTACAACAAAAAGGTTCAATTATAAAATTCCACTTTTAATACTACACGCCAATTTAAATTTAAATTCTTCAGTTCGGTCATAATGTCAATTATCACTTCCAATAAAAAAAGAAAAACCGTAAAGAAAAAAAAAACATATGTTTTTTATGACTTCATTCGAGTTTTACATTCATGCTAATTTGTCGATAGGCATTAAAAGAAGCCGACCGAGTTATTCGGTAGCTGTGTGTTGCTAATGAACATTAATGCGGGGAACGGAACGTTGGGTATTATAAAATGACCATATTAGTACAGAGTCCCACTGGCCGATAGATTTCTGAATGTAGGTGTGACATAATTCGAAAATTTTGTGTTTTAATTTCTTTTAGTGACACCTAGCTTACAAACTACATTATATATTTAGCTATTAAGATTTTTATTGAAATTTTATAAACATGTTTTATAGCAATCACTTTTAAAAAATCGGCTAAATAAAACAATAGAAGCCGAATGTGTGAATATATTTTACCTTATTGATTGATTTAATAAATAAATTAAGATGCCTTAACAAAACAACATTTAATGCTATAATAAATAAAAGAGAGATTTATAAAGCGAAGCGATTACATGACTAAGAAATCCGCTCCGCTGTCAACAAAGCCTCGACTCCGCCATCATTAGTGAGTGAGTGAATGAAAACACTTCATCGGTTGTCTATGGGCATCTGTTTTATGACGCGATAATACCAATTAAAAACTATTAAATTATACCTTTCGGCTACCATTTGATGAGTTATAAAGAACTGGATTTTTTATTCGTATGTTTGTTTATTGTGATTAATTTTTATTACAGTTGTAAATGCTGTGTAACGTGTCAATAAATGAATAGAGGTTTTGAATTTCCAGATTAGTGTTGCGTAATGAACGGTTTAGATTGTCGTTGGCGGCTTTGATTGATGTTGTTTGAAAAAAGAATTTGTTCTAGTCAAAAGGTTGAACAAAAATTGCTTGTTATTTCTTGCTTTTAGGTGAAAAAGCCTGTAGTTTTTTATTATGTCGTTTTTATAACATTGTAACGATTTTTTTTGATATTTACTTTCCGAGTTTGCTTTCGTCTTTAAATACACTTTTAGCCGCACCATTAAGCCCCTTGTTTTATTATTTCTGCACAATAAAATGCAATAATCTTCTTGGAAGCGCTAAAGGAAAGTCGTTTTGTGCGAACATTCGCGCGGTTCCCGCCAATTAACACTTTGCGAACAAAGATGGCCGCCTTTTGGAGGGAAAGTCTTTGTGTACATACATTGTAAGGGCGGCTATTATGTTGTGTTTAATGATTTTAGAAGGATAGGGCTGAGAAATAAAGTAGGAAGGTTTTGTTGACTATTTAAATATAAGATAATATTTGTCCGACTTGTTTGAGGAACCTATTATAAATGTTTTACAATTCGGCCAAAAAGTAGCTATTTGTTTTATAAATTCAAAGGCATTTTAGTGTTTATACATAGAAGTGTATATATATTTGTCATTCTTAACCTTTACCTGATCTTTATTAAAATATTAACCAAATCAAAAATATCTGGTTTCTCAATTTCTTGTTTTAATGATTTTAATAGTACACTTAACTATTTATGGCCACTCAGTTATACGAAAATATGCAATTAATTAGCATCATAGTGCGAAAATCTTACGTTCCTAATAGTTTTTTGTAAAGCCATGCTATAGAGCAAGCTGAGGCGGAGAAGAAACTAGTAATTTTTCAAAATTAATATTTTTGTATTATACCTTTATTCTCTAAATAGTTACGCCGAGGTATACTAATATACATCCACATTTCTCAGGTAATATTCCTTATTCCCCTCGTGCGTCTATTGCCGTTTACTAGGCTAATTCACAAGCTCTGCACTGCTATTAAAAGAAAAATCTATAACATTGCCCGACCGAGAAATCAGAACCAATCTCACGGTCAGCAATCGCGTTTCCGACCAACAGACTGACGATCAGTTAGATTTATTTAAAAAATAGTAGATGTTTCTTTTACATGGGTTGTGAAAAAAAATACTTTAAATTATTATAGTATTTTTTTGCGCATTTTATTTCATAAATACAATAATTTTAACATTTACCGTTCGTTTTTCGGTCATTTCTCGTTCATCATTCAACATAACCTTTCAAAAAACCATTTATACCGATAATAGCCTTTTATTATCTCTATTAACACTATTTATATTAATATTTGAAACGCCAATTTCTTTTTTATTAGCAAATGACGTCAATAGCGACTTCATTCTCAAAATGAAGGATTAACGTTAATTTTACGATGTAAATCAGGTTATAATTTGTAGGTATAATCAGCAATGCTAGTCAGGTGTACAAAAATGTCATTGTTTCATAAGAACCCACTGGATTCAATCTCTACAATATTGATGCAATTTTTTTTTTAAGATTACTGTACCAACAACCTATAACACCAATTACTATTAGAAAAGTATCTATTGGGTAATAAAAACTTTTTATTAATTTTTTTTTCTTTATCTACAGGTATGGTTCCAAAACCGAAGAATGAAAGACAAAAGGCAACGCATTGCCGTCGCCTGGCCCTACGCCGCCGTCTACAGCGACCCAGCGTTTGCCGCATCAATCCTCCAAGCCGCCGCCTCATCTGTAGGCCTACCTTACGGATACCCTTCCCCCGCGCTAATTCCCCCCTTCCACAACCCCCAGCTCCTACCCGCAGGGTACCCCTACCCATACCCCACCTACCCTCGTTACCCCTACATTCCCCCTACACCTCCTTCCCCTGTAAACGCTGAAGCGACGTCGCTTAGGCCACCGTACTCGAATTTCAACTTAAACGTTGATAAATAATTTTGTGTCTTAATATTCCCGACGGGGACTTGGGTTTAAGAAGTATCCCAAATGGGTAAATTGTAAGCAATTATTGGTACTTTTGAAAGCAAAAATATCTTATTAGTAGTCACTTGTTTGTTTTTATTTGGCGTCATTAAATTGATTGGAGTTGGACGCCTAAATGTACCAATTTTTAACCCATTTGGGGTGTTAAAGAATGAATGTAAATATATTTTTTAGTTAATTTATTGAATGCTGGTCATGACTGTGAGTCTGAATGAACGAAATGAATGGTTTTGTAATTTAATTTTAAAAAAGACGTCAATGTATTGTACAGTTATTAATAAGTTATAGTGATTATTCATTCCATGTTAAATGCTCCAAATCAGTAATTTTGTCTGTGGTAAGATAGAATTTTTAATTACTTTAACGTATGTCCACATCCTTTTGGATTCCTTTGGTAATAAAAAAGTGTATTTTTACGTTAAATGGGTAGTGTATTTTTACGAGATTTTCGTTTCTATTCATTAGTCTTTTTTAAGTACATTGTAATTCTTTTCGAAGTTCTTTTTTTATTAAACCTGTATAAAGCCAAAGTATATTATGATTAAAATGTAGTAAAAATTAGTGCAATACAAAAATATAGTGTCATTTTGTATGGAGTACTTTTTGACACAGGTTTCGTACAGACTTGCGACTTATCGCATGCGACTTTTTGGCGTAATCATTATATTAAAATATGTCGTTTCAGATGATATCGATGACAGTTTAAAACACTAAGTATCTGCAAAAAGGATGCGATTTTTGTCGCAAGTCTGTATCAATCCTGTTATTGTAAATGTTGTGTATAATTTAATGTTAAATAAGTGTTAGTGTTCATAGTAAATAAACAGTTTGTTTAATTCATTTACTTAAATATTAGTATATAAGGAACACTGTAAAAATACATTTTAAATATAAAAGAAAATAATAAATAAGAAAGTTATTATATACATTTATTTTGTTGTTTTATTTTATTCAAATAACTGAAATACAAGTGGTGATGATGATACAGGAAAGAGATGTACCTCATGCAAGGACTTGGGCGAGGCCTTTAACCAAAAGTGAAACATTTTGGGCTAACAAAAAAACCTTACATGAACCATGTCAGCGTATTGGTCTAAGGCCTTATTCCGACAATACAGGTCAAACAGTGGGACAGTAGCGGGCTGCTCTATTAATATTAACTAAAATAAAACCTAATTTTATGTATACAATATAATTTAATCATACTATATGAATGAAAGTAAAAACAAAAAAATCTAAGCCAGTAAGCACCTAGTCAAATAAATGACGCGTAATATCCATGGAATAGGGTTAAATAAAAAAAAAACTACGACAGTTCAGTCTCTGAGATTCATCTGTCAAAGCGTAAGCGAGATCCCATCGAAATAATATGTCTTCGAAATCCTAAGTCTATGGTCAAAATCTTAACAACAGGCGTTAAGTCTGTATTGGAGAACGAAACTATTTGATAACAGGTTTAAGTTTTGACGTTTGTTCCAAATACATCACTCAAAGGATTAAATAAAGGTGGCTTTTATAATACAGGCCATGTTCCATTTTTTAATAGCTCCAATTTGTTAACATGTCTCTGGAATGATTAAGAAAACTGTAAAACCTATTAGATAATTTATTATTAGGCTAGGGTAATTTGATTTGGAGTCTGGATTAATTATACAAATTTTGATTTTTGTACCATACGTCACAACTTAAATGTTAATTTACAACAAATAATCTTAAATTAATATGCATTATATAAGACAATTAAATTGGTACTTATTAAATTGTTTACCTACATTACATAATGAGGAAATAAAGAATACAAAATAATGAAATAACAAGAATGTTGAGACATGTGAAGTGAATCTAATGTAAAATATAACTAGTACATATAATGGACAACCAGAGAAGCCACATGTGCAGAAGATAGTTAGCGCCACACGTCTCTATCGTCAACATAGTCTTTGATCCTATAATAGGTTTTTCTTGTGAGAACAGATATAACATGGACTTTAAATGTCTTACCGGTAAAATCGGTTACAGTGTTCGGTAGCTTGTTATAGAAGCGTAGGTACACCGTGTCCTAGAAATGATTTATTCGCTTTAGTGAATCAAAATTTAATCGTGTCTACCGTGTAAAATAGGTGGTAATAGATAAGTATTCTGCCAATGTCTTTTCATGGTCATGATGGTCACTGCCGAACGTCATGATAAGAAAAATTACACGGAAGCTCGAACTTAATGCAGTTAATTTCATATTGAAAATTCATTGTCAGAGCCTAAGTTACGCGGTAAATAACAATAGACAATTAATAAACTCCATTTTAGGAGGGAAATGTATAGAAATAAAGAAAGTATTTGCTTTTACCAAGGATAAAACAAATTATACAAAGAGTGGCTGGTAATGAGTGACTGATAGTTAAACACAAGATTGTACTAATGATAAAGAAACAACTTTCCACAACTTTTATAAAAAAGGTGTCTTTTTTAACCGACTTCAAAAAAAGAGGAGGTTCTCAATTAGACTGTATTTTTTTAATGTACTGTGGACTTATTTGAAAAAAAAAAGGGCCAAAGAGCAAAAGAGTGCCTATCAAAGGTCTGAAAAAAATAATACGCGCGTTATCTAAATTATTTTCCTAATCTATAGCATTGAAGTACCAACATGAAAAACCTATAAAAAGTCTGTATAATAAATAAGGAGGGGACAGAATAAAAATAATCAAATAGATGAGCAAAATAGCAATGAATAGTAAATACGCACACATAGCGGCATGTAACGGAGTCCGTGTAATAATACGCGTATGATAGGCATCAGTAATATGTAGCCGTCAGATGTAAACGATAACTGTGCGTAGGCACCAGAGATTTGTAGAGGGACCATAGTTTCGAAAGATGACGGATAGTTTTTTAATTAGAGTGCGTGCAAGATAAGTTTGCGCACGGCCGAAATCGGAACTAATCGTAGTACTGGAAGGGAGACGCTCGGTATTGTGATGTGCGGATGTGCTGCCATCAATCGAGTGCAGGGCTATCTTGCGCGCACTTTACAGTCCGCTTTAGGTACTTAGCAGGTGCTGTCAAATATATTCGAATAAAAAAAAAGAAAACAATATCTGTATTCTAATGTCAAATTTGCATTACAAAGAAGTCGATAAAATGAACAAAAACCAATTACACAAGTAGTGGCTTATTTCTTCACTTTAAAAATATATACATATATACGTTAGCGTGGGTTTTTTTTTTCACTTCAACATGATAGAAAGATGTTACTTAAATAATCCGAATTCAACTCATATATTAAATGTTTGTGAGCCGCTGCTGTTTAAAATTGCTTGTTTAAAACAGCCAACCAATTCGCTCAAAATTTTATAATTGCACGATCAAACAAAATACATTAAATTTGCATCATAATGATAATAATATCCTATAAGTTCTTGTTTTTAAACGGTATATCTAATTTCACGTCCGGAAACAGTCTGTTATTGTTCTTAAAACTAACTGAACAGTTACAATTTCTACAATTTGTATGGAAAAAAATTGTTGAAGGATCTTGGGTTAAGTACAAGCTATTTGTAGGTATGGTGTCAGATTTATGAAATCAAAACTTGCATAAAGAATTGTAACGTACAAATGTGTTCGTATCAGCTGTCTATTTGTCACAAAGTTAAAATACATACTTCGACAACTAAACTAAGGATACATTTCGTGATTTCGTCTACCTGTCGCATGGTCACCCTACACAGTGAGTCCTATTTCTTAGTAATACGTATATCATTTATTACGCTGTTATCTGTATGTGGATGTATGTCGGCCATATTTGTTATCGAATTATTATTGGCGGGAATTCTTCTCACAATTACGTTATTTTTATAACGCTGGATCGTTTACTTTTGTTATTTTGTATATTTTCTTCAATTATATTTAGTTATTTTCTATTTCAGCATTTTCTTAGCATTTATACTCTATTTCATATAATAATAGACAGGTAAAGCCAATTTTAGGAATACAATTTATAGAAACAAATCGCAATCTCACACTTTCCATGTAAGACAAACGTTCATTCGCAAGAAAAAGCAGAAGAAGACTGTAAAATTTATTTGACACAAGATTCGATTCAAAAGAACAAAAAAAAAAGGTATAGGTACCATTGGCAATAGGGCCAGTGCATCAAAATATTATGTCCAGTCCCTGCGACATACTATTTCGATGGGCCAGTGTAGTAATTAAAAAAAGAATTGTTGTTCGATTTTTAATAAAATAAAACATATATTAAAAAATAATAACTGAACATCAACATAACCCTCAAAATATCAATGTGGTATAAAATTACGATACAATGAACATAACTT
The DNA here is from genome assembly GCA_947562105.1 of Shargacucullia verbasci. NCBI lineage: Eukaryota > Metazoa > Arthropoda > Insecta > Lepidoptera > Noctuidae > Shargacucullia > Shargacucullia verbasci. Next base: position 2,323,872 of record OX387307.1, on the reverse strand, counting down.
AACATCACGACTGTTTTCCCCGAAGGGTTAGGCAGAGGTGTTCTATGTCCATCCACATTTCGCCGATACTATTACTGAGTCCCATGTATTAGGACGCGAGCCTATTGCCATCTATTGGGAACAGTTCGGCCACAATTCGTTTTGCTACTAAGAGTATCCATACAGAAAAACCCAATAACACTGCTCGACCCGGGAATCGACCTCAGGACCTCACGCTTAGCAGTTGCGATTGCGATCATTAGACTAAGGAGGCAGACAAATACGATACATTGAAGTCACGTTAATATTACTAGGTATGTATATAGGCGTGTATCCTACTTCATATCCTACTTAATATTATAAATGCAAAAGTTTGTGAGGATGGATGGATGGATGGATCTTTGTTACTCTTTCACGTCAAAACGGCTGAACGGATCTGGATGAAATTTGGCGCAGAGATAGATTAGAGTCTAGAATAGTACATAGGCTACTTTTATCCTGGAAAAATGTACGGGTTCGTATACCACGCGGGTGAAGCCGCGCGCGGAAGCTAGTATGTATGTATATATGTATAATTGTAGGTGTAGCTTACACGCCTACATAGGACACAGGTAAGCCATACATCACTCCCATTAAAGGCACCGATACGCGGCTGTTTAATTAAGATCCACACACACACGTCGGAGTCGTGTCGTGAGCACAGAGACGGATTAAGAACCTTTTTTTTTTTTTCTAGACACGCCTTTGACCACTATCTCACCTGATGGTAAGCGATGATGTGGTAGAAGATGTAGCACGCTTGCCTAGAAGTAAACTATTCACTCTTGACTTAAAGACTCCCAGGTTGTAGCTATCAGGAAACACAGACTCTGGCAGGGAATTCCACTCCTTAGCTGTACGCACAATGAATGTGCTCCCAAAACGTTTTGTGCGTGTGTGTGGGATGTCCACCATGTAGCGGATAGAAAATTAATATATGTAGTTAAAATACAAGTTGTGGCTGCAGAGCCATTTCACTTCTTTAGGGTTTAACAAAACGGTTGGCGCAGTGGTTGAGCGATCTACGTGTTGCGGGTTCGATTTCCGCACGGAACAAATATTTGTATGATCTAAAGATAGTTGTTTCGGGTTTGAGTGTATGTTCATGTGAATATTTGTGTTTGTAAACGCACCCACGATACAGGAATTATTCCTAGAGTGGGGCAAGGTGGGGCAAGGTGGGGCAAGGTGGGGCAAGGTGGGGCAAGGTGGGGCAAGGTGGGGCAACAAAATAAAAAAATAAAAAATAAAATCCTTTGTCTAAAACTGCCTCATTGGTCTAGCACTACAAGCGTGACTGCTGAGCATGAGGTGGATTTGATTCCTAGGTCGGGCAATGTGTTATTGGGTTTTTCTGTATAGCAATTCTCAGTAGCAGCATAGATTTTGGAACTGTCCGGTTGATGGCAATAGGCTCGCCTCCTATTACATGCGCCTTAATACACGGTATCATAGAAATGTGGGTGCATCTCTGCCTAACCCTTCGAGGATACAGGCGTAATGCTATGTTATGTTATGTTATTTCTCTAAACTCTTACTTCAAACCCTATAAGAAACCAATTTGCCAAATTTTAAGTTCTTTTTATTCCGGACATTTTGTGATTAGTGAGTGAGTGAGTGAGTGATTATTTATGAATGAAGTAATTTTTAAAATTGGGTACAAACTCATATGTATATAGATTTATTATGACAGTTTCATTAAGCGCCCCATTTGTCTACTGAGAGATCTCGTGTTCCAACCCCGGGTCTAGAAAAGCATTTTTAGATTTTTCTGTTAGAGAATTCTTTAACAGGCCGGAGTTTGGAATCGTATCCGTTAAATAGCAATAGGCTCCTATCTATTACATGATACTTAATAACAGCATTAGTAGAATATGGATAAACAATAGAGCATTTCTATAACTCTTCGGAAATGTTGTACATCCGATGTTATGTTAGGACCATTTTTCCGAACTCGTCTCTGGGGTCTCTAGGCTCTCTGATCCGTCTCTGTTCTCCGTATCGTGGTCGTCTCTCTGTCGGCAGTAACCCTACTGCTATTAAGTAATTTACTGCTGCAAGCTGATGGGTGGCTCGTTATTGAACAGTATATATAGGTTAGCTGTGGGCCGTAACGGCGCCGGAGTTTATTAGATTTTTTAAGACTGTTAACTTGACATCGGTGCCAATATAGCTACGGCCTAAGAGAAGGCGTGATGGTTCGCTATTTTGAACATATCATAACATAGCATCACGCCTGTATTCCCCGACGGGTTAGGCAGAGGTGTACTAGTTCATCCACATTTTGCCGATTGCATTATTGAGTCCCATGTAATAGGGGACGAGCCTATTGCCATCAACCAGGCACAGTTCCGAACTCCGTACTGCTACTGAGAATTTCTATACAGAAACACCCAGTAACACCACCCGACCCGCGAATCGAACTTAGGACCTCACGCTTACAAGTCGCGCTTGCGGCTACTGATTAATAAGGCAGTATAGTTGCGGGTTTTATAATTTCTGTGATTTCGTGATTGTGTGTGTGGTATTTTGATTTTATCGACATATTAATACGTGAAGAGAAAGCTTTGCACCCCTTTTTAAGCATATTGCGCCCACGGACTAATGTGAGATTTGGTATAGTTAAAGTTTATATAGAAGGAGTGTACGAAGCTAAAATTTATATATGAATAGCGGACCCGACAGACGTTGTCCTGCCCGAACCTGTTTTAGAACTCGATCGCAGCGCCTCCTACCGGCAGCCTAATTATGTAAAAAAGCGAAAGCAACGCGACAGCCATGCGACAGCAATCTCACTGTCAGCCAATACATTATATGACACAAAAATGACGTTTGACAGAAGATATCGCGCGATCTACGCATGTTGCTACATCGGTAATTAGGCTGCGGGTCCAATTGTGTTTTCAAACCATTCAGGAACCCATTGAAATATACACACAAAATTTCATCCAAATCGGTCCAGCCGTTTAGGAGTTAGGTGACAAACACACGTACAGAAGAATTATATACATATAATAAGATATGTGTTACTAATAGATACATTAAATTAAATAAAACATTAATTGTTTACGTTCATACAACCCATGTCAAACATTTAAAAAGAATAAACCTGTCATACGCAGTTGACGTAAAAGAAGAAATTAAAAAAAAAAACATGTGCAATAACCATAGAGGTATACTCTTTGATAAAAGAACCTCATTAATGTTCAAACTTAAAAAAATAATGTATTACAGTCGAATTTCGACCACTAACCGACTACTAGTTTGTGTAAATACACGTATATCGACTAATATTGCATAACTGACTAATTCATATTTTGGTTTCATAGGATATTTAATTAATGTAAAGACATCGTTAGGGCTAGATCTCGTAGATCTATTGATCGCTGTAGCACTGCTACGAATTTGGCTACGGCTGTGCTACGAGATCCGCGAAGTAAAACCGAGTTTACCAATGTCCCTTGGTAATTAATATACACGCTCAAAATAAGAGTCGGTTCAATTTTGTCAGTCATAAAAAGTACATTGTCAGTCTAATTTAAAATTAAATTTTAACATAATTAAACATCATAACATCACACCTGTATTCCCCGAAAGGTTAGGCGGAGGTGTAGGTACTATTGTACACCCACATTTCGCCGATGCTGTTATTGAGCCCCATGTAATAGGGGGCGAGTCTATTGCCATCTATTGGGCACAATTCCAGACTCCGTGCTGCTACTGAGAATATGTTATGTTTCTTTCATTTTTCATTTTGCCCTCTCAAGTGTTCGGGTTTTCTCACGATGTTTTCCTTTACCGTTATCGCAAATTGTGAGCATACATGTTGAAATGGCAGAGATGCGGTTTTAAACTCAGACCATCCTGCATAATAAGATCGCGTCGTTATTATAACCTAAAAAAATAACCACCCTATACCTGTCAAATGTTAAAGTGTCAACCATCATTGCCCACTGTGTGCACGCTCAATAAAACTTTAAACTGAGACTGGCCGCAATAATGGCGTTTCAGCAGCAACTAATGAAATATAAACTTCATGAAGCCAACGCTATTATTTAGCGCCTGATGGAGATACGACGTGAAAAATTGCCTCTGAACCGACGCCCGCCATTATGTTGGGGTGCGGAAGATATGGAATGAATAGAGGCGGCAAAAAAAAAAAAAAATCTGAACATGTTTACAGTATAAAGAAAAACTATAGAGTAAAAATATATCGATATATTATATGATCGATATGATTTTTATTGTGTAATTAAATAGAAAAACCTAATAACATTTTGCACTTACCGAACCCTAACAGCTCGGCAGTCACGCTTAGCGACTATAACATAATCAGACAATTAAATCATCATCATCATCAGCCAGAAGACGTCCACTGCTGAACGAAGGCCTCCCCCAAGGGGGAGGGGGTTTTAATTAAGTAAAAAATATATAAAATTGTAGAAAATAGATTTCCCCGCCATTATAAAAAGTCACAAATAAAAATACACAAACCGGAATCAAGATACTTTAATGAAAAAAAAGTAAATATAAAATTTACATATACACATTTTTACCTAAATATTTTTTTCTCTATCAACACAAAATCAGCTTCAAATATTCCAAAGTAACATTTTGTCATGCTTGTAATAGACACGTCCATACAAATTGTTTATTAGAAATATTTGTTGTTCTCCACGCTGCGGGGGATCGTAGCTCAGCGTTCGATCAGTAACCGGTAGCTGATGATTCGTTTCGCTACTGTATTGTGTGAGTTACATTATTATTGTACATTTAAATCGGTAGTGTCTTTTCCTGTCTCATTGGTCTATTAGTAGCATTCGCGGTTACTGAGCATGAGAAGTTGGTGTAATGCTGAAAATACGATTCTCATTTAGGGCAAAGTATGTTCTAAAATTGTCAGAAGCAGTTCGGAGTTTGAAATTGTGTCTTACCTGCTTTCATTCATTTATTCGTGGGAATTTTAATATGTATCCAAAATATGAATCCGTAAAATAGGGCGTAACAAACGACATCCGGATTCCGCCTGAAGTAATTCTTCTCGGATAATTAGCTAGTTTGGGGAGGGGGGATGTCATAATCCCCATGCTTGGCGATTAGTGACAGGAAGCTGCTGCCCGTCCTCCGGTGTCTGGCCGCAGTTTTAGAACGTAACCGAGTCATATGGATGCAAGTGGCGGAATGTAGTTTGATGTGGTGGTCTAAAGGGGAGGCCTTCGTTCAGCAGTGGACGTCTGCTGATGAAGTAGCTAGTTTGTAACTAGTCCAGATTTCCGAGACATCTTGAAGATCTAAATTTTGCGAGATATGGCTTCATTAGGCATTGCCTATCACTAGCTATATTATTGCCACTACGCTCTTAAGACTATAATAAATATTTATTTCTGTGGCTCAATTGAATAATAGTTTTTGTGTGTCTCCCCCGTGGCGTTCAACCAGTAGCAGATGATTCGTTTCGCTTGCTATTGTTTACGTCAAACACACAAACAATGTTGACAGGAGTGATGTATTGTGTTATGGGTGGTTTTAAGAAGGAAAAAGAAAAATTACACAAAAAAAAAATAGATGTAGGTAAGACAACATTTTTGATTCTGCCACATTTTGGGGAGTGCTGTTCAAAAAATGTTATAATATGTTTATAGCATTTTAATGTTTGTAATAATGTTTCATGTTTGTTAATATATTGAGGAAGTCTATAATGAATTGACTAAAATTCTTATACTTCGGGTATGGATAGACTATTGTTTACTAAAGTGTTAATAAAATCGCACGGTTGGCGCAGTGGTTGAGAGATCGACTACTGCGCTACATGTCGCGGGTTCGATTCCCGCACGGAACATGATCTACAGATCCCGTGTGATCTCCAGATAGTTGTTTTGGGTTTGGGTCTTTGTGTATATGAATGTACCTGTGTGTATGTAAACGCACCCACGGTACAGGTATTATTCCAAGTGTGGAGCAAAGTTGTAAAAAAAAAAAACAAAAGTCAACATAATCAAATTACTTATACCTCGCATACAATTAGAGGTACCTACAATAAAATTATCAATTATTATTTGTAACCAAAGTGCCAACTCTAATTGTTACCACTCTGTGAAAAAGAAAAAACTCGTATAATTGTTCTAATATTGCAATTTCATTCTATTTCACGGTTAAATGTGTATGAGCGTCTACATACAAAACTGAAACATCCTAAGCGCCCTCTGTAACGACGGAACTTACAACTGTTTTATCGTAAACAATATTGGCGCTTAGAACGTTTTGAATAAAGAAGCAATAAAGAACGCGCCGCTGGCAATTTGTTTTGGCCAATCACAGCCTGCGTACTTTTTTTGAAACAGCCAATGGCGGGACGTAGATAAAGGCCCGTTTCGCTCTAGCAATCCGTGCCAAAAGTCCGTGAGCATTTTCACGTAGAACTTAGAGGAAAAGTGATCACGGGATTTTGGACCGTATTGTATTGTATAATCAGCCATCATGGAAGCCGGAGCGATTCATGAATGCGTTTTGTAGTCGGAAAAGCTTAGCTCGCTTGCTTTTCCCTTGTGAGTGGAAGAGGGATGGAAATAGAGGAAAATGTGTGGGAGACAGAGAGGTAGATAGGTGGTGGTTAGGATGTTTCATGTATGGGACTCGGTGAAGTAATTTTCCCGCTTTTATTTGGCGTGCAGAGCGGTAGTAACGATACAATGTAACTGTTGCAGTTTCGCGTTTTATTATTTTTTAAGATTTTTCTGTGACTTTAGTAGGAACTTTAGTAATTGCACAATATTTAGAAAAATATCACTGGTACTTGCTGCTAGTATTCTTCAGAACCGAGTTTTGAGATTCCACTTGAAGAAAGCCATGCCCAACAGTGAACACTGAATTGAGAAAAGCAAATTATTTGTTGGATCTATTGAAAGAAAAGAAAGAAAGAAGAAAAGAACCTTAATTGAACCAATTTCTTTGAGAGCATCTGAGTATATCAAAACCAAATAATTTTAACAATCATGATGGTCTAATCTTCATAGCTTAGGTAGTCTAGGTACCTACCTATTGTAGAGATCTTATGGAAATACTTGGCTGGCTGCTCATTAAGACTAAACAAGGAATTGAATTGTGAGGGAATTTTAATTCAATTCTTCTTCTTCTTAAGGTACCTCTCCGACTAGCGAAGGTCGGCAATATCGCAAATTCTTCTCTGTTCCTCGCGAGACGAAACAGTTGGGCAGTACTCGAAACTCCTGTCCATTCTCTCATGTTTCTTAGCCAGGATTTCTTTCTGCGACTCACAGACCTCTTTCCTTCAACTTTTCCCATCATTATGAGTTGCAGGAGTTCGTATTTCACATAATAATACTATAATTTATATGATCAAGACTAGAATAATTCATATAATAGATACTTATTAGTGTTTGCCCGCGACTTCGTTCATGGACTTTTGAACCTCGACAAAAACGCCACCTACCGAGTCCGACTATGGCTAAGAATCATTTAGGTGACCTCATAAGTACAAAAAAAACATCAGAATCGATAATTATTTTAGGAGGAGAATAATTACAATCACACGCACACCGACATTTTATATATAAAGATTATATAATATTTTTGGGGCGTAAAACGAGATCAAATCTATAAAAAAGACATTTAACTGCCACTTACACATTTTTAAGTATTTATAAATAATATAACAAATAAAGGAGCTCTTAAAATCATAGTAATAATAATAAAATTACAATTTATTAAATATAAGATTAATAAACATGTTGAATTTATATTTATTTTGAACGAATGCCAAGAAAAAACCTAAACATCATAATTAATGGCAAAAAACACAGATTGAGGAGATATTATAATTATTTTTAGTTCTTGTAGGAGAAAAAAATGCAGGCGTCGTCGGGTCCAATAGTAGCAGAAATATTCAGCTGATTCTAAATATGTAGATAAGTATTACTGATTCGCAAAATAATATCCTTTTCGCTTTGCATTGCGTTAGTAGATTAGAACTTGCTCCGGGAGCTTATTTAAACCAAACACAGGTCCTCAAAAATTTTAAGTTGCCACAACTGGTTTATTACATTTTCGCCAACCAAGTTACGTACCCAGTCTGTTTAGACTTAACCGGCGTATAATAAAACAGTCGCTTCCACCGCGCCAGCTCACCGACAATGATAACAGTTTATCCGTAGCGTCTGTATCCGAACGATTCTGTGACGTTCATTTTGGCGCGAAACTGGGCAAAATGGCCGACCATTTGTTTGGATAAATGACGGATTTTAAAGGAGTTTGCATGCCGACGGGCAAAATGTAAGCTCGCGAAATGTTGATGCAATAAACGGGGTAATATCAAACCTAAATGCCTTCACTGTTCTTTTGTAGATCCTGGTTTGTTTTATATTCGAAAAATCACTTAAATATGTGCTGCGGCGAATTAAAATCTCATAATGACATCGATGCTAAATATCATCGATGTCTATAGTTCGCTCTGTGCACTCAAAAAACGTAGCGTCTTAAATTTCTGAAAATTTACTTATATTAACGTTAATCAACTGTCATCTGCTCCTACAGATTGTTATAGATCAGTTCTTATGATGAGTTCTGTTGCCCCACAACGAAAAAAACCTCAGCCAGTACGTTCTAAATCACGAAAAAGTTGTCACACTAAAAGCTTAATTACGAGTTCATAGAACCAACAACTTTTACAACGCATCGGAAAGAAATTGTAACAATTTCACTCAAAAACAATATTTCTTTCAACACTTTTACAACCTAAGCATAATAGATTATAAACAATGCGGCCGCCAAAAAAAAAAACAAATAACGCGGGAAACATTTTGACATTTCGTGAAGCAAAGTTTATGGTTGCGTTCACAATTATGGTTTATTCTTGAAAAAAGGTTGGTGTACAATAATAGGCCATTCCCCGCTGGGTAATGGTTGTTTATTTTGCTACCAGTAGCAAATGATTAGTTTCGGTCGCCATTTTAATGTGTAAATAATCTCGTCCCTGTTCTATTGAGACGTTTATTGCGTTCAGCAGTGACGAATTACGTTTAGTTCCGCACGAAGAAATGTAAAATGGAAAAGTTTTACACAAAATAAGGGTTGATTTAAGACTGTTACATAGAAGTCGCAGTGGTGCAACGTTTTTTATTTGACTTGTTTTTGCTACCATTTCTCTTAAAACAAAAGCAACTTGGCTTCTTTTCTTTCTATCTTCGAATAAAGAGCTGTGAACGAGAGGTTATTATCATATGCCATATCAAAACCATCTAACCAATCCAACTCTTTATCTGGCATCATCCTTCTTATATTGTGGAAATCAGGTTTCCCCAAGATGTACAAAGGTCAGATAATAATAATAATAAAAATCTTCATTTTCCTCCTTATCACATGAAATAATTAATATCACCATTTGCCATAGTTAAGAGAATGGTGTCTGCAGTAGGAAAATTCTGTATTACAGATCACCATGTTCTCCATACACTTTTCACTTAATAATAATAATATTCTTAAAACTAATAATAGATGGCTCCACACTACACTAGAAAACTACTGGGTACTATTTTCCTTGCTAACAAGTTCCCTATATTTTTTTGCAGAAACGCTTCCAGCATTGTGTCGCGTTATCATCACCCTACCTAAAAGGCTTTCCAAAAGTAGATATTTCAGGGACTGAACATATTATTTCGATGGGTATTTCAGAAGAATATTGTCTGTCAAAAGTATAACTGACAACAAATTTTTGACACTGACTTTTTAGAAACGTATTAAGCAGTAAGCGAAATTTTAAGTCTATGGTATTAAGTATTCTTTAGCGTTATGAACGTGTTATTAATTTAGAACTCAAGAACTTATCTTAATGTATACAAAATAAATTGTATCCTCAAATTATTACAACATTATATTGGTTAAAACAAAAGCTCGCACAGATAAACCTCCACAAACCTCCAATCCCTGTCACCTACACGTATAAAAAAACGGCACGGCAATAGTTTCCAAATAAAACATATATTAAGGGACATCCCCTGGGAACAATGCAACATTTTGCCGGGAAAAAATAGTGTAGATAGCCGGATGATTGGCCCGGTATATCCGTGATACCCGGGCACAGGCTGTTTACGACCGTGCCGGATTAAAAAGTAAACGGGTAAAGGTGTTATTGCCCGGTCCGCGTATTATTGTAGGTAAGGGGCGGGTCGGGTTATTCTTTCGCCTTTTTTTTTTGTTTAATTTTGTGTGAAAGGTGGAAATAGTGGTACCTATAATACTTTGGTTAGTTGATGTCAATGAGAGTACGTTTTATGCGACATTAACGGTAGGTAGCTCTTTTTGAAAACGTGTGTGCTAGTGGAAAGTACTTACCAACATAAGCACTGCATATATAAATCTGTAGCCCTGTTTCTATGGCTGTTTGCCGAGAGAGGTTATTGAAGATATTATTCAGTAAATGCAATATAATCTATCATTATGACGAAACTGGGAACCGGGAATCATGATCATCATATTTTCAATGAAATCTGGTTCATCTGTCCATGTTACATACTTATCTCTTTGTTTAACCCTACACACTGAACTTCTGCACTAAAAAATCATTAATCAAACAAACAAATTACATCAAAATATTTATCACTCTAATCCATAACAGAAGCGCTCCGAATCATAAATAAAAACAATAATCCCTCGCTGATATCAACTAATATAATAACAAGATTTAATTCATTTATTATTAAAATTTTCGTTACACCTCCCTCTGGTCCCGCGACGCTCATGAAAATAAAATCATGGAGCTCTACCCGCGCGAATTGAATTCAAAATTGGAATCAAAAGACAATCCTTTTTTTCTCGCTCTTTTTTTTATTGCTACGAATGGCTATCGCGGAGTGGGGTCGCCAGTGTTAAATTTTATATGGGTAGTGAAGAGTTTTGGAGATTTGTAACAATGAGGTTGGTTAGGTTTTTTTTTGTTGTTTGATTGGATCAAAAGGTGTTAATGTTCAGTTAATGATGCTGTGTGTTCATTGTTACACTAATAGTCTAGTCTGAAAAGGTTACAGCAGGTGTCTAGCATTTGGTAGAACTCTTTGATCATGGGAATAGAAAAGAAAACGAAAATTATTCCAGTTATTTATTTATTTGTAGTAAGTAGATTATTGAAAATAAAACGAAATATTAGTGCTTATCTTTTCCAAAAATCGACAATTTTGAATAGGTATTTTTTTTAGACTTAGGGGACATACAAGAAGTTACCCACGTATCTAATTCATGTGTTTTGGACATAAGACTTCGTTATAACTTTAGAACGAATATGGGTAATATGGCACACAGCAAAAGATCGAGACATGAAAATACACACGAGGAGACTTCGGTAACCCGTACACAGTGGGTAAAAACGAGTTGAAGAAGTTAAAAGCTAAACCTTTTAAAAAGTATAACTTGTTAATACACCAGGAGAACATTAATAAGGAGAATACTTTAATAGGTACTCATTTAAAATCTCGCTGACAACATAATAGCTTGGTTGATGGCCAACCAACCTGTCACTGTGCACCCTTCTTGTTTAAACTTAACGCGGCTGGTGCGAGGGGAGATGCCCCCTCTAATAGTGTATGGCATACGCTTGAATTAACTACTTAATTTTACATATGATATGGGTTTTAGATTTCGGCTCATTTAGTAACGGTAATATTGTCCCAATCACAGTAAAAGTACCAAGGCCACGCAACCAACGGTTGGTTGGAGGGTTTGGTGATTTAGAGGTTTAAAAAAATATCAGTTTTTTGTGAAGGCAACAATAAGCTTGAAAATGTGATGAAATTCAGTTGAGAAGTTAGCTTGAATTTTTTCAAGCAAATTAATTATGCGTACTTTTTTTTTTGTCATTTCAAAATAAATTGGTGTTACATGAAATAAGGATGGATTTCAATTTTCGAATATACCTCATTAATAATCCTAGACTTTGTATTTAACGGAATTATTATTATTACATAATCAATACGCCTCATTTTTTTAAATATCGAAGACATATTAAAACAAAAACATTCCCTTCAATATAACTATGTGGTAAAGAAATACCAGAATATTATCACTTGGGTTCAAATATTACCAGCCAATAATTTACTTATATATTTTTACAATATCTAATAAACCAACTAAAAATAAATTATGACGGGCAAACGTCAAAGTCGCCGCCAATTCTTGAAATGTCAAACTCAAAAGAAAGATGTCTGCCCTTGCAATATTGCGGTAGTATACTGATTACTCACGGTCGCAATATAACAATTAAAAACTACCGTAGAGTGGTCGGAATGAAGCAATAAAACTATTTTTCTTTAGTTTATGGCGGTGACTTTGAGACCGTACAAATGACAAAACATTTATTCATCTATTATGAACGCGTCCTTGACTGAAAGGCGAGGTTTTTTTTTTAATTTCTTTGCCACGGCTTTGGTTCGGAGTCGGACGGCTTGAAAGAAAGTTGTAAGTTTTTTTTTAGGTTGTGGTCAGGTATTGGGGGAATAAATTACGCAATATATTTTTTTATTGTGGTAATATATTCACTAGGACACTAATGAATACGTGTTTGCCTATTTTTTTTTGCTTTTTCTGCGGTCTGTAGAAATAAATATTAATAATTTATTTTTATTATTTAACAGATGTTTCTACGTCGCTTTACAAGGCATAAATATTTAATTTTTGTAACCCTAAATAAAATATGAGCCTATTATAGTCTAGCATAGAAGAACTATCCGGCAAAGACGAGTTTAAAAACGAATTTATCTAAAAGAGCGCAAGTGATAAACAAGCTTAACAACAATTATCAACATAACAATAATCTAACTATCATTTACCACAAATCAATCTACCAAAAACAAAAACACACACAGTTTAAACCAGTTTGAGCCAGATAAACCCGCCCTAATCCGGTTAAAACCGGCTAAATCCGGATTAATAGTCTGTCAAATTGCCGGTGGGGGGCGCTAAATGCCACCTGAGCCCGGTCCCGTGTGCTGGCGTTTTTTCTGCTAAATCAACGCCTGTCTGCAGAATAAATGGCAGTTAGTTTATTATTTTGATTCGCGAATTATACGAGGGGCGAGCGAGGGTTGAGTGTTTAGAATATTTAATACACATGTGGCATTGTTCGGTTGGGATGAAAGTATGAAACTAATTAAGTTGAGATTATATTCGTATGTATCGTGATTTCAATAATTCTGTCCATAATATTGGACCTGACTGCCTCATTGGGCTAGTGGCCGCAAGCGCGACTGCTAAGCTTGAGGTCCTGGGTTCGATTCCCGGATCAGGCAAAGTGTTATTGGGGTTTTCTGGAAACTTGAAACCAGTAGCAGCACGACCACTAGACCACAAGACATTTACCACTAGACCAGTGAGGCAGTCAATGAAATGAGCAGCAATGGCACCCATTATACTAATTTAAAAAAAAAAACTTACATTTGACCACTAATTGTTCCATAATCTGTCATCTACTTGATATTAATTTTTTTTATAAAAATTATAAGCATTCAAAGTCTTCAGACATAATTTGTAAACAAACTAAGAACCTCTCCGCAAATAATCAGGATTAGGGATCAAATTACATCTGAAAAACATTAAAAATTGTCATTCTATTAATTATGTTATCGTTGTCTTTGCTAATGGCTGGATGAATTATTAAAAAGTCAATAGTGTCTTTGGTTTTATAATAATTCAACCTCACCTATTGTCTCTTAGTTCTTTTTTTAACATTATTTTTTTAATATAACAGGATCCTCAGAAAATATCCACATCCGTATACAATCCAATACATTACAAGAAAAAAAAAAACTTGGAATCATGTCGCGGTTGTCGCGTTCAAAACGAACGCGCCGCGTCCCTCCCCTATTCTATTTACGTTTTAAAAAACTTCAGCTAATTGCTTCTTTATTGGTCGCTACTTTAATTGTGACATATTAGGAGCTCTTTACAAGCAGTTTTTAAGTGGATTCACGTAGTGATGTGACACTATCCAATGAGTTTTTTTTTATCCGCATATTTATACGTAATGTAGGGATGTTGTAGCATGTATTGTATGTTTAATAAATGAATTTAATTGACATTAATATAGTGATGATAATATAATAAATACGAAATGAATTAGTAATACACAAAAAAAATTATAAGTAGGTTAAGTAATTATTCACTGAATGAATATTTTTCTTATTCTTATTTCTATTAACAAATAGTTAATTAACGTTCTATTGAGAAATATAAAAACGGTAACTTGGTTACTGAAACAAACACCATCATAAGCCTAATAATTTTATAAACTTCCAGTTGCAATTTATGTTTAGGTATGGCTCTTTTAAATACTTACAATTTCGGATATTTTATCCGTTAGAATATATATAAATATGCTTACACAACACTATTCTGAAAGTTTCAGATGCGACGATATTAATTCTGTTGACATTTATGTGTTGTCGTTGAGTGGTTTTTTATAATTAGCTTTTTAGCCTTTCATTAGAGAGCTTTATAAGAAAGCTATACCAATAACTCTTTGCTTTTGTCCCTGACTTTGTTAGTCGTAAAATTAATAGCAAGTTGATTCAAATTATGTTGTGCATTATGATACGAACTTTGTGTTGTTAAAATAAAACGAATAGGACCCGGTTTGCTAATCAAATATTAAAGTCTGTATTGATCGCAACGAGCTCCGAAATACAATTCTTATTAAATATTTTAATTCAACGTCCATCACTCAATTATCGAATATTGACGTTCCTTCAAATACTTATTCTTTTTTTATCGCTTACCAGTATTTGTATCAAAGACTTTATACTGGTATATAAAACCTCTACAGTACATACATACATAATTGTATTTCTAATATAACATAACATAAAATCACGCCTGTACTCCCCTACGGGTTAGACAGAGTTATACTTATATGTGCACTCACATATCGCCGATGCCGTTATTGAGCCTCATGTAATAGGGCGTGAGCCTATAGGCACAGTTAAAGATTCCGTGATACTACTGAGAATTTCCATAGGAACCTACAGACACACCTCAATAACACTTTGATGACGCGGAAATCGAACTCAGAACCTGACGGCCAGCAGTCAAATAATAAATACCTATATGTATTTATAAATTATTAACAGGTATAAACTCATCTAACTATTGATATACTAACATCCGTGCTGATCCTCTAAGTTAAACAGCTTGAATGCCCCCTATTACCACCTCCCCCCATCCTCCTGGTAGGTGAGCAGAGCAGATTATATTTTAACGCAATAATTCTACGTGATCATACCGCGTTTACGAGAGAGGGGTAGTCTGAACGAGGACATAAGTCGGAGGATATATCTTGAGATATGTACCTTATTTTTTTAAACTTTGCTCTGCACTCTAGGGATCATTCCTGTGTCGTAGGTGCGTTTACAGACATATATTCACATCGACATACACCCAAACCCGGAACAATTATCTTTAGATCATAAAATTATCCGTTCCGTGCGGGAATCGAACCCGCGAGACTTAGCGCAGCGGTCGATCTGTCAACCACTGCGCCATCCGTGCCGTCAGAATATCATACTTTGTGTCTTCAAGTAATTAGGTGGCGCAGGTCAGATGGCAGTCGCTCCGTGTAAAATACTGATATTCAGCCGCAACCGGTTAGACTGGAAGCCGACCCCAATGTAGTTTGGAAAAAGCCAGTGCAGATGATGATGATTGGTTTTTTGTTAGAACAGTAAACATAAGCTCTCATCTTTCTCGAAGACCTAAAATAATCTCTTTGTAGAATTTTATAACAATCGACGTTGATGAGGTAACAAACAGACAGAGTTACTTTCGCATTTATAATAGTGTGTATATTGAACTTGTGTCTCGATTTTCTAAGGCTATTTCTAAAATATCTTGGGATATATCGTAGGGCGCTATACCGTTCGACTCAGGGTAGCCGATGCCGCCGCCGCTGCTAAGATTAAATTTGGCCAAATCTGAGCAAAGTTCAGTATCCACGTACAGTCCAGACAATAGATTGTGACTGTCGTGTGATGTTAGTGGATATTATTTAAATTGTGGTGTTTTATCTTGTTTGGTAAATATATAGTGTTTAGGGGAACAATTCTCGTGGTTTTGAAAATCAAATCGAAATTAAAATATATATATATCACTACATATTTTAAGCAAAGTCCCCCGCCGCGTCTGTCTGTCTTTTCGCGATAAACTCAAAAACTACTAAACAGATTTTCATGCGGCTTTCATCAATAGACAGATTAATTCACGAGGAAGGTTTAGATGTATAATTTGTTAAGGTTTTGTGTAAATTGGCTGAAATATGACGATAATAGTTGAAGATGTCGGAAAAATTCATGTCGACTTCGCTTCACTGGTGTGTGCCGAGTAAATGCTTGATGTAATGGACTGATACGACACTACGACGGAAAAAAAATTAAGGTGTATATGCTCTGCTACCCGTGCGAAGCCGGGACGGGTCGCTAGTTTATATATAAAACAGCGGTTATTGTACGCCTTACTTTTTTAGAATACTTGTAATATTACATGAGACACACCTATCTTTACTTTAAACGTTCGTTAAGCAGCTTCTGTCGTATCGGCACAAGTTACCACATAGGAGTCGCTCATGCCGTAGTGGAAAGATTAGCCAGTCAGCAAATTGTTTCCCGGAATTTAACCCTTATTACCGACACTATCGGATGCTATAAAAATACAGTACCTATGTGTTTTATTCCAAAATCAAGGGGTACGATTTATGGTTAAAAATATAGATTTTTCAAAAAACAGTGATACAGTTTTAGTTTTCATTGAAATTGGTGCCGAGACTCTTTTGAATATTTTTTGTTATTCCTTATGGTTTCGGATTTGGCCATCCACGCCCATTTGAATTTAGACGGTATAGATGAACTTATTTACATTAATATTGAGATACCTATTATGATTAAGCGTAAGCGAAATTCTAAGTCTATGATTAAAACATACACACTTTTGCGCAAAATGTGTTTTTTTTTAATGTACATTCAAAAATACGAATTAGTGGAACTTAATACTAACTACTTACGTTAATGTATTAATTAAGATCTTAAAAAAAAACGTATCCTATTTCTTGAGGGTGCCAAAAGGATCAGAGAAGATGGTCATCTTTGATTCTAATTTGTTTTTAAATATTTTTCATCTCTCAAATATTCTCTGGAACGTTTCAAACTTGTGTTGAGCGCTGTATTGCTACCATAGAATAATATTCAATTATTAAAACAATAATCCACCCCAGCAGTCCCGAGGGTCGAGGAGTAGCGCCATCTAGCGATGCTTAAACCAGTTAACCTTTCGGTAATCTACCAAATTATTTTTTTACGTAGCCAATAAAATATTATTTTTTCTCCTGGATATTTTGTGACGATATTATTTATTTAGAAATGTATTAGTACTAAAATACATAACTTGCTTCACATTTACAGGGTCTTTGTATACCCTTTAGGGAATACAGGCGTGATGCTGTGTGTTATGTATGTGTTTACGTATCTCTATTAACAAGAGAGAGACCCGGGTACGTCTTAAAACTGCGGCCAGACACCGGAGGACGGGCACCAGCGTCCTCTCACTAATCGGTGAGCCATTGCGATCCCCAAGCCGCCTGCCAAGCGTGGGGATTATGGCACCCCCCCCCCCCCCCCCCCATTGGGGGAGGCCTTCGTTCAGCAGTGGACGTCTTCTGGCTGATGATGATGATGATTAACAAGAGAATTTAACAACACGGACCTTGGTAGTCAGTCCCAATGTTCTTCTGTCGTGTCCACACGAGCTATCACAAGGGAATTTAGTGCAAAAAGAAAAAAGATTCCAGCCAGTTGGCTATGGTGGTATCGAGGCTGATTGCTCAGGGTGCGCCAGACGAATTAATGTACGAGCACTCGAGATGCACGATATGGACTTTGATAATTGGCTCTTTCCACTGCAGTTGAACCGGTGGCGGTCTGAGGGGGGTCGTTATGTTGACTATGCTATCTGGCCAATTGAAACAGACTGCTGAGCTGCTGAGAGATATAAAAAAATTAAAATGTATAATGTAGTTCGACCCCGTGAATAAAGTATTCATGTGTAAGTATGTATTATTATCATTAGACTTTGCTAGTTAGTAAAATTGACTTGTAGATACCTGATCGTAAAGTCAGCCAATTAAGTTACTTTTCGTGATTTTGAAATTAATTTTATACAGAAAGAAGTTGGTGAAATATAATTATGATTGTTCTGTTAAATAAATACTACTTTTTAACCAAAGATTATTGTTTTTATGCAACTATTCCATTCGTAGATAGATAAATGTGGGGTGTAGTAAGTAAACAATTATAAAAAGTTCTAATACTTAGTACACTGATCAGATATTTTTGTCACCATCTGTATTTATGTGCGAATATAACAGTCAAACGCCATCTATTATTGAGTAGTTGTAAAATATGAAGCTTAGAATTAATGCCGTAGTGTTACTATTCGTCACTAGATGGAAGTATTTATTTTGCAATTGGATCGTTAGATGTCGCTTTAACCAATTTTCATGTGAATTTATTTAAAAATATATTTTTAACGATTTGTAATAACAATTATTCCGCATGGAATTAGTATAAGTAATATACTTAGAATAAGCAATTTAATTTGTTTTGTCAGTTCTAATCACATTTTTTTGCATTTATTATAGTTTGTCCTTAGATTGGAATGTCAAAAATGTCAAGAATTTTGACATTGACATTCGTTTCGTTATCAAAATTGACCGTGTTTGTTATGGTTACAACAAAAAAATTGTCGATTAAACATAATTAATAGTTTTGTTACATAATAACGATGATTCTGTGAATTGTATCAATTAATATCGTGCAACCATGGAGCAGCTATACGGGCTCGGCGTATCCTGCATAGAATTTGTGCAGTACTGGTACTGTATTGATTATTTTTCTTGGAAATACTGCAGTCGTTTTCAGTTTCTGTGTAATACTGTTAAAGCGTATGTTAATTTAGTAAAACAGGGCCTTATGTGTGGAGTTAGAATGATATTGTTCATTATAAGTAATGCTGAGTCATCATATGGCTATCTATTATTCAAAAGAATGCAGTATTCAAGTCCTATCATAAGTCCACAAACAGACCGGTGCCCACCGGCTTTAGACGGCGCCTTGTACTTGAATTCAGAATCGTAGATACATAATTTATATCAGTGGCGTAGCGCAGGATTCAGCCGCCCGTGGCGCAGGCAAATTTCGCCAACCCATTATTTAAGTCTATAAATTCACAAGACTCTAAAATATACAGTAATACTAAAGAACTTTTCGGTAAGCACAATCATTATTATTGTGTATACATATATGTTATATATATACAGGTTACAAATTAAAAATATTTATATAATATATTATTATTATTTATTTTGAAATTTTGCCACCCCCTAAAAGTGCGGTACGGGGCGGGCCGCTCCTGCCGCCCCCAGTATGCTACGCCACTGATTTATATTCTATTGACAGTTAATCAACTATCTATTTTAGCATTATGTAGTGTAAGTTGATTTTGAGTGAGCATTTGCAACAAAATTGTCATAAATCTACTTTAAATGCCTATCATACTGACCTAAGACAGTCAATGATAAATTTTTTTGTTGAAACAATAACATCAGCCTTAGACATGAAAAGATTGTTTATTAAATATCAGAAAATATATTGAACACAGAACACTTAGGCATCAAAGTCCTCCTCAATATCATTGCCAACTTCATAATATATACAGTGTAAACTCCATATAACGACACCGAAGGGACTGTGCATTTTATGGCGTTATAGAGAGTTGTCGTTAAATGGAGAGAAGAAAAATCAGAATTACAAAAAGATAAAGTTGATTTCAGACTAATGTTAGTAGTCATAAAAAACATTCTTCTTCTCAACATTCATTCACATCTTATTTGAACACTATTGCGTATAGTCTGTTATTTTTGTCTGACGTCTTCTGCTGCACCAGTAATTTTGTTGTATTTTTTTAGTCAACAACAGTCTACACGTGCAAGCAATCCCAATTTGTAAACAAAAGAACGAATTTCTAATTATTTCGAAAATTCTTAGAAAGTTCGGTATGCATGATGCCGACAGTCGAGTTTATTACGGGCTAGGATACTAAAGCGACAAAAGAACGTACTCAGCTGCGCAGTTTTTACTAATTTTTATTACTTAATTGTTGTTGTTATTGAGAGTGGGTGTAATGCTATATAGAGTGTATCGTTGTATGGAAGGCAAGCTAAACCAACCAAAGCTAAGTGATTTCGACGCTTTAGGGAGTTAGTTTTTAAATCGAGTGACGTTACATGGAGTTTACACTGTATATGTATATTGCATTGCCACATTAAATGGTGAAATAAATAAAGTTCTTGGCAACTAAAAGTATAGTATTATATATAAGTTATTCTATTTTCCAGGTTTGCGGACTATGATTACTTGTTCGAAGTGGTGAACAACATATCTGATCCTGCTCATGTGATGGACATAATGTTCCCACTGGTCTCCATCATAGACTCGGTGTTTGGTGCCCAGTTGTTGCTTTGTATGGCTTTCGGAAGTTGGTTGAATGCTGTCATGAAATGGTAAGGGCTATTTAACATTCTCGAAGTTTCACAAGTAAGACGGCACGGTTGGCGCAGTGGTTTAGACATCAACTGCTGAGCTACGTGTCGCTGGTTCGATTGCCGCACGGAACAAATATTTGTATGATCTGAATAGTTGTTTTGGGTCTGGGTCTTTGTGTATGTATATATGTGACACACTGTGCTTCGGAAAGCACGTAAAGCCGTTGGCCCTGCGCCTGATCTCTCTCCGGTCATGTCGGATTGCCGTCCCATCGCATTATGAGAGTGAAGGAATAGAGAGAGCACCTGTGTTTGAGCACACACTTGTGCTCAATAATATTTCCTGCATAGTTGGGTAATTTTCGGTGAGATTGGCCGCCGTGACGAAAATAGGTCAGGAATATAAAGAAAATAGTTTCGCAAGTCTTATAATAATATTGCAGCCTATGACTGTCTCACTCTTGGGCTTCAGCCTTTTCCCAGAGAAGGGTAAACCTTAACCCGTAATGCTGGCATGGTACAGGTTGGTGAAATTCATATCATCAAGAACTTTCATGAGCCCTCTCAGATGTGAAGGTTTCCTTACAACATTTTCCTTCACTGTAAGTGACTGTCCACACAAGAATTTGAAAAGTCTGAGGTGATAGAGTTAAACTCAAACCCGTCTGCATGGTGGGCAATTGTTAATAATATGAATTAATTTCAGGTGGTTCCTAGAAGAGCGTCCGTACTGGTGGGTCCGAGAGACAACCTTCTACGCAGACACCCACAGACCCATACTACGACAGACTCGTCAGAGCTGTGAGACTGGCCCTGGCTGTCCATCAGGGCACACCACTACCGCAGCCATGGTGTTACTGCTGACTCTCATGTGGATATCACATATAATGCATGACAAGTAAGTCATTTGGTTCATAAATCATGGCTATAAGGCACTTTGACTGCGATGTTTAGCTGCATTTTCAGCAGCCAATCCTTGGATCCTCTCATAGTATACTGATAATTTAGTTGTTTGTTTTAAGGCGTTCCTGAAATTTCTAGGTGTCAGTTATGCGGGTTTTTTTCTTGTATACGATCAAACTGCTTTTTCCCATCTACGTTTAGGTCATTTCCAAACTAGATGCGACTGAATATCTGTATATTACACGGAGCGACTTCTTATTGACCTCTGCGACCCTGTAGGTTGGTAGGTAAGGTTAAATTGTTTGTTTCTGACACCTGTAACCAATTGTTTAACGTGCTTTTCGAGGTACGGCGAGGTCTCGTGTGAAGAACGGTCACCTATCCAACGGCTAACCGCAGCAAGAGCTCCTTTACCGCGAAGATCGATTTTTTCCACAAGTGTAATTAGTTGGCTGCAGCATTAAGTGTGGAACTGTGCCCGGTAGATGGCAATAGGCTCGCCCCCTATTACATGGGACTCAATAACGGCATCGGCGAAATGTGGGTGTAGAATAGTATATCCTTCGGGGAATACAGGCGTGATGCTATGTTTTGTAATAATTTGTCTTCAGAAAATGCTACATATGGTGGTGGAAGTACGCGATGTACCCAGTGTGCGCTGCAGCTCTCGGCGTTGTGATACTAGCGCGGCTCTTCGTGGCGACCCACTTCCCGCATCAGTGTCTCATCGGCGCGCTAGTTGGTAAGTAACCTTTGTATTCTGTCATTCTGTCACACGCATACATACACACACACACACACGCACTTCCACGCTTACGCTCACGCTCACGCACACGTACACGCACACGCACACGCCCACGCATACGCCCACGCCCACGCCCACGCACACGCACACGCACACGCACACGCACACGCACACGCACACGCACGCACGCACACGCACAGGCACACGCACGTATGCACGCACGCACACGCACACGCACGTACGCACGCACGCTGTATGTATTGTAGTACGATTTGTACCCCATGAACATCAGATTAGTAGATGTCACAAGTCTTTAAACTTTTGGCTTAAAGAGACGAATTTCCTCACGATATGTTCTTTTAAATTTTTCTTTCTGTCCTTTGCAGGTTCGTTCCTCGCCCCAGCCCTGTGCATCTACGTGTCGGACCCGTTCATCTGGCGCTACGGCATCCACTCATCCACAGACCCTCGGAAGGCGGTGGCCTGGCATGTGTTCGCCGCGGTGGCTACTGTGCTCATCGCTGGGCTCACATATCTAAGCTTAGTGTTATGTGGATGGGACCCGCAGTGGACTGTTAAACTGGTCAGTTACTGATAATTTTATATAGACCTTTATTTAGATGGTAGGTAGGTAAAGTACTCTGTTGTACACATATAGACTCCTCCGTGTCTCGGAGTACGTTAAGCAGTTGGTCCCGATGATAATAAAGTATCTGATAATCTTAAAGTATCAGTGTGTTCCGTAACGCCATCTAGATGCACATCGGCGAAGCAATGTCGGCGCAGTGGCGACATCTATCACATCACGGATTATTAATGGAATCAGGGGTTACTTTGCGGAAATTCATGATATGTATACAAGATGTGCAAGTAGAATTTTTACTTTTTTTATTTTTTTGTATTGTTTTTTATCTTTGTATTTCTCACTCTTGTATTTCTCCTGTGTCGTGGGTACAGTTTACAAATCTACATGTCACATACACACACAACCAGACCCGAAACAACTATCTGTAGATCATACAAATATTTGTTCCGTGCGGGGATTGAACCCGCGACACATAGCGCAGAAACCTAATCGCTTAACCACTGCGCCAACCGTGTCGTCAAAAATAATAATTAAGTAATTCCGCTAAACTAATTCAGGGTTGGTTGAAAAATGCAGCACCCTCCCGCTGGCAAATATATGCTTATGCAGAAGGTGCGATAAATATAATGTAACATGCAACCCAAACTGATCGTCGACACGTGTTTCGTCCCTCCACGGGGCATCCTCAGATCTTGACACGTCGGACAATCGAACACGTCAAATTGACAAACCTCATAAAAACAGAAAATTTACGTAAATTTAAAATCAATTACTAAGTTCCTGCTTAAAATCTCTAAACGGTGAAATAAAAAATAGGTAGTATTTTTATTTTGTGTGAAATAAATTCTGATTTATTTTCTCAACTTTAATATGACCTCCCCAAAGTCACTTTACTGTTAATATGACCCCCCAAAGTCACTTTACTGTTAATATGACCCCCCAAAGTCAATTTACTGTTAATATGACCCCCCAAAGTTTGGCTGACTCCAAACTCTTCAGTGGAATTAAAAACTAAAAAAAAAATCGTCATATTCGCTCGCAGTAATAAAAATTATACTGTAATGAACGATTCTTTACAGGCGTTTCGCTGGTGTGAGAGCCCAGATACGATTCGCGTGTCGACAACTCCGATGTACGCGCTAGTACACTCCACAGCCAGTCTGCTGGGATGGGCGTTGAGCGTCACACCAGCAGTCGCAGAGTAAGTAACAGTACTTCAGAAGTTTTATATAACATGATACGGTCGTTGGTATAAAGATTTGGAAGAGAGAAAAGGAATAAGTATTTGAAGGAATGTTAATCACTATATATTATAATATATATTTGACCCGGGTGCATCTTAAAACTGCGGCCAGACACCGGAGGACGGGCAGCAGCGTCCTCTCACTAATCGGTGAGCCACTGCGATCCCCAAGCCGCCTGCCAAGCGTGGGGATTATGGCAAACCCCCCCTTGAGGGAGGTCTTCGTTCAGCAGTGGACGTCTTCTGGCTGATGATGATGATGATGATGACATATTATAAAACAAAGTCCCACGCCGCGTCTGTCTGACTGTTCGCGATAAACTCAAAAACTATTGAACGGATTTTCATGCAGTTTCACCAATAGACGGAGTGATTCATGAGGAAGGTTTAGGTGTATAATTTGTCGAGGTTTTGTGTAAATTGGCTGAAATATGATGATGATAGTTGAAGATGTCGGAAAAAATCATGCCGACTGGGAGCTTTACTGGCGTGCGCCGAGTGAATGCTCGACGTAACAGGCTGATTTTTAATTTTTACATAACATAACAGAATGCCTGTGTCTAAAAGGGTTAGGTAGAGGTGTACCATTCTGCACCGGCAATCGCTGATGCTTTTATTAAGTACCATGTAATAGGGGGCGAGCTTATTGCCATCTACCGGGCATAGTTCCAGGCTCCGTGCTGCTACGGAGAATTTCTATACATAAAAACCCAAGAACACTGCCCGACCCAGGAATTGAATCCAGAATCTCTAGCGGGTGAGTGTTAATTCCTGGGTTCGATTACCGGGAAAAATGTTATCGGGTTTTTTGATTTACACCCGGTAAATGGCAATAGACTCGCCCCCAAATTACATGGGACCATATTACACCTCTGCCTAGCCCTTCGGGAAGTGAAGGCGTGATGCTATATTATGTTAATTAATGGTATATCATTTTGTTTCAGATACCGTCACTACTCAAAGAACAGGTCGTTAATTATATCGGCTTTTACAACAGCCCTAGTATTATTCTCAAGCCAACATATTATAGATAACATGTGTAAGAATAATGCACTACATTTCTATGCCATGCTGTTCATATTATCGGCTCTACAGCCTATGTTTCTGCTTAGAGTTGCGCCTGCGCTTGCTATGTGGCCTTACAGTAAATCAAAGTCTAAAGTTGAATAAAAAAAAGTGTTATTATACTACGCTAATTAATTTAGTAATTAAGCGGTTGTGACATTGATTTTATGACCATAATTAGGGTCCTATGATCTTAATTAGTCTTAAAACCATAAATTGGGGTATATGGTCATATTTAGGGCAATACGGCCATATTTAGGGTCATATTTCGATAAGGGTTATTAAATCATGTTTATGGTCATAAAGTCATATTAGGGTCATGTGGACATAATTATGAGCACCTAAAGATCTTAATAATATCTTCATTCGCCAAAATAGTAATATTAAACGGTAACTAATACATTTAAAATAATTTGTGTAAGAACAGCGTGCTAAAATGAATGCTATGTTATTTTTATTAACGGCTCCTAATTCCATGTATGTACTTAGAGTTGCGCGTGCGCTTGCTATGAGGCCTTATAGTAAAACAAAATTCTAAAGTAGAATAAAAAATGTGCTGTTACGTCATTAGCACTAATATAAATGCAGAAGTAACTCTATTTGTTTGTTTGTTACCTCATCACGACTAAACCACTGAACCGATCGTAATGAAATTTTATAAAGAGGTAGCTTGGGACTTGGAGAAGGACATAGACATATGCAGCAAAATTATTTGATAATAATACACGCAGAAGTCGCGGGCAAAAGCTTGTATATTATAAGGCAGTTATTGTGGCACCTTTATTAAGATTTATTGACCGTAATAAGGGTTATATTAAGGGCCACACAACCACAATTAAGGTAATTAGGTCACGTTTAGGGTTATAATTGTAAGGCTTTTGATTCTATTGAATAACATGTAAATTTCCAAATAATTACCGTTCTTGCTATTTTTGGCAGCGGTTATGGGGTCTCCAGTGCTGGATTAACCACGTAGCAAGAGTAGCAATTGCTACGGGCCCCGCGGTAAAGTGGGCCCCGCGTATCTAAGCCCAACTCCGCCTGAACGTAATTTTTGAGTGAAACTTATTATGACGTAATATATTGAATTTAACTGATGTTACAAAAACATGAAACGTTACACCTGTTTTCCGATTGAGATAATCGGTAACCGATTATTTTGTTGGCAAAAATAAAAACACAGAATTTCATACGGTAAACGCACAAGTTCTACGAAAATTCACGTTATAATTAAGGGTCCTTATCAGATCAAGGGCCCCTCGATAGAATTTGCTATGGGCCCCGCGCTTGCTTAATCCGGCACTGGGAGTCTCTGTTACTTAAGGATGCGCCTGCGCTTAATTATGTAGTCTTATCAGTTGCGCGGATGATAAATATGTTTATTTTTTATCTTGAAAAATTTGAGTCAAGGTCATGAAGTCGACAAATTCATAAGGTTACCATGTCAGCCAGCAATAGACTACAAAAACGACGAATATTTGCTTTTAAATCAGTTTTAACTAACATTAGACACTAAAAATGTCCAAAAATAGCTAAAAATAAGTGCTGAATAACATTTAAAAATATAAATAGTTTTTTTTGTGTTTTAAAAAACGGGTTTATTTATTTAATTTATATTTTTTGTACGCTGTGATATTTAAATTGTTTCATACATATGACAAAGGACTAAGTCCCAATGATACCTAAGAACGCAAAATAATATACAGGGTTGTATTAATTTAAACTTACTTTTTTTAATGAAATATTAGTTTACATCTTGAGTACGTTATGATTAAATCATTCATTTTTAAAACTACTGCAGAAATATCACATAGAGTTAAACTGTTTACTGTTTAATTCTTTGTCTTCACATCCCATTGCTGAGCGAAGGCCTCCTCCTTTGATTTCAAGGTCATTCTGTTCCGTGCCAAAGATGACCTGTCTTTTCCAAATGTATCCAGTTCGTCCCGCCATTTCTTTGGTGGTCTACCGCGCTGCCGTTTTTCTATGTCAGGGCTATACTGCGTAGATTAAACTATTATATTTAATTGTCATTGAGTTCAACTGAATGAACTACCCTGTCTTAAAGTTAAACTTAGTTAAACAATATTGTGGGACATTGCAATTTAGTAAACAACTATAATAGTTAAATAATCGCAGCGAATCATATAGTCGCTTAGGTAACAATACCGCGCAAGTAAAATTTGATACGTTTCAGAAGAGACATAAAATTGATATATAATAAACAAAAAAACAATAGAATAGAATACCATACAATACGATACAATTCATTGCACATAATTTACGGAATATTTTTCATAAGAAGAAATAAGTTAATTAGATAAACTAAATGTTATTTTGTATTCTCATGTAAGTGGCTTTATTGTCTTTTTGGGAATAAATGATTTAAACAAAGTTCTTTGTCCCTTCTGAAAACTTATCAAATTTTACTTGCGCGGTATTTTTAGCTAAGCGACGATATGTGGGTTGGGCTGTTGGGCACAGGGAAAGGATTAGAAAGCTTTTCGGGAGTTCTTAAACCAAAAATAGTCTACATACATAGATTGCATTGTCCTTTATGATATAAAAAAACATTAAATATGTATTACATAACACTGTACCTAATGTATACAAGATTTAGTGCAAATTATTTATAATTACTGCACCAGTGCACATAACGAAATATTGTTTTTAACTTTTGGTAAATAAATAAAATAGTTTTATCAGTATCATTGTTTCATTTAAGCATACCAAAAATGCGCAGCATTTAATATAATATAAGTAAATGTCATAAACATTTGCAAGTACATGGCGGCTCCCAAATTAGGCAAGCCTTATCTTGGGAATCTGCGACAATTTAGGTACAGAAAAATGGTAAAGATAGTAAAAATTATTATTTTAAATAAAATCAATATTTATCGTGAACTAACATTTAATCATCTACATTACATGCTGTTCACTACCGATCTCATAAAAATAAGTTTACCTCTAAAAAAATTATGGCGCATCGTAGAGGGCGGTGAAATTTGGTACGTCACGTCATGCCCCTTCGGGGAAGTTATGTTACTATTTTTTATTTATTCGGATATTGTTGTCTGATTCACCTTAAATAGTGGTGATTAAAGCGCCACCCTGTATAATATCGAATTCTGAAGACGCATTTTACGTGATAGCTGTGAGTCTTTAATGGCACACGCACGATATTCGTCAAAGTTTTTTATTTCAACTAGGCCTTTTCAGGCAGTTTTAAAAAGTCGAGACTCTAGGCGCACGGTTCCAAAGGGGGTAGGTCCTATGGAGAAGAGACCGGCAAGAAACTCCATGGATACTCTTTTCAAAAACAAAAAGTTAATTTACAATTAAATTAACATGCATTATATAAGAAAAAATACAAACTTAATAGAACGCCCAGGTGTCAGATAGACTACAACGGGAAAGTTGTGTAAATAATGTGATACGTTTTATGTACTCATTAAGTTCGGCTCAACAAAATTATTTAATAACACTGGAACGAGTGTAATCATTTAGCGGTTACAGTCGGTGTTTATAATAGTAGCAGGAAATAAACCTTATTGCGTATATATAAAGTCTATTTTAGCGTTGTCATGGATCGTGGTACAATATGTTAATATTGTAATGTAGGTACTAATATTGTAATGCTTAACAAATGTTGTGGAAAAATACAGGACAAAGCTTTATTTTTTGAAAGTTTTATTTTTAACATACAAGATATATTACACATACAAAATAATCACAGTGCAAAGTTCAGACCAATCTAACCCTTTTAACAATATCTTTTTTTATGTAGTCAACGTAAGTATCGCTATAATTTTGATTCCGTGTTGTATTTCGGAGGCAGCGTGTATTGAGCGATTTTGTCAAGTTCGGCGTTGGTGGACCGTCCCCAGCAGATTCTTCGTTATCTGTGCACGAACTTGTCAAAATTTCCCGCCGTTTCGTTTCACTTTTCATCCATTTCATATGCGGGTTGGACTTTTTAATTATTCTCACCCATCTGTTCTCGGTTTTACATTTTTTCCTGTCTTTCATTGAATTGTTATCGCTGCTTTTAATTGAACCAGTGGATTTTTTACCGGTTTTTTTCAAAAAGCATTTGGAAATTGTTTTTTTAGTTTTGTTTTTAATAGTTTTGCATTTGGACTTTTTGAGTTTGATTTTTTTGTTGGATACTTCATTTTTTACTCTGACACTGTCGTTAATACTGACCCTGGACCGTGGTTTGATCTGGAACTTAAACTCTGGCAAATCATTATCTTGCATTTTGTCTATTGTTTGAGAAATTCCTGGTCTTAATGAAACTCTGTTAATTCTTATATGTTCCGACGGTATTATTTTGTCTATTGGCAAACAGCACATAGCCCTGATACATATAATGATTCTTTTTAATAGATTTTTGTATGCTCTTGTAAATAACACGTCTTTTTTATTTTTTATGTTACTGCGCGTTGAATCCGTGTCTTCCATTTTATGAAACACTTTGAATTTGGCATCTTTAGACTGGTTTTGTCGCGTAACATTTGTGACAGTTGATGTCTGTCAAAATATTATTTACTCATTGGTATTTTGATAATACCAAAAAGTTTTAGATATAAAAAGTAAAGAGGTATGATATCGAAAAGGCTGCATCACGCAAAGATGGGCATAACACCTCGCTTGCTAGGTAATCAGCAAGGCGCTTGTAATCAGAATATATGTTATTTTGACAGCTTAACTAAGTAACTGCCTCATTGGTCCAGTGGTCGCAAGCGTGATTCGTGAATAAGATCCTGGGTTCGATTCCCAGGTCTGGCAAAGTGTTATTGGGTTTTTCTGTATGGAAAGTATCAGTAGCACTCCGTACTGCTATTGATAATTTTCATATAGAAAAACCCAATAACACTTCCTCTGGACCTGTGCCCGGTTGATGACAATAGGCTCGCCCCCTATCTCATGGGACTTGATAACGATGTCAGTGCAATGTAGGTGTAAAATAACAGCATCGGCAAAATTATACTTCTTTTGGTACTATGGAACATCATTATAATTATCTTGTTCCCCTTCAAATCAATACATCAGATAATGTAACAGATTTTTCATACAGAAAATCCAATAACAAACAAACATCCAATAACAACACAGGACCTCACGTTCAGCAGTCGCACTAGCAACCACTAGACCATTGAGGTAGTCTCTATATATCAAATAATGAAGGTTTCATTATCTATACTATAAGCATTTTTCACAAACTAATCCCAATATATTACAAATCTATATAAATAAAAATCAATTGCCATATGTATGACGGAGCCTCACTTGCGACAGAACGGCTCGATCGATTCGGCTGATTTTTTTTGCTGTGTTCGTAATTGTCAGGACAAGGTTTGTAAGGAAGAAAACTTATGGAAAATCCAGACGAAAAACTAATTTTCATCATCATCATCAGCCAGAAGTCGTCCAGTGCTGAACGAAGGCCTCCCCCAAAGGGGGGGTTTGCCATAATTCCCACGCTTGGCAGGCGGCTTGGTGATCGCAGTGGCTCACCGATTAGTGAGAGGTAGCTGTTGCCCGTCCTCCGGTGTCTGGCCGCCGTTTTAAGACGTACTCGTGTCTCAACTAATTTTACTCATTAGTTAATTGCACTCGTGCGAAGCCGAGGTGGGACGCTAGTATTTCATATTAATCAAATAAAAAAAAACTCCATTATTCAAGTGGACAGATAAAGGAAACTTATCATAAAGCCTCTTCTTTTTTAATTAACTATTCGTTCATTTATCAAAAAGATAAAAGAGAGAATGTAAGTTTATGGTTTTGGGAAAGTGTTTATTAAGTATTTTATTAATAAATATTTGATACCTATCTATAGTAATGTCATTTGCCAATTAATTATGACAATAGCAATACATTTGTGTATTCTCTAATAACATTTTGTGTATATTTTATTTTATTTTAAATATGGTGGGTTCAGAAAACAGTTTTTCGCCAACAGATTTGTTTCAATATGTAAGTTTCGTTTTTCTATATTATATTTTATTATATAGTCACGCACTTTAAATTATATTTTATTACATTATGTAAAATAAATTCATGCGAGTTTTTCAGGGTTCTCTGTGGTAGCTATGCCAACATTTTACATCTACAATAAGTTCTGTATTCAAACATGATTTTTTTCTTTATTGGCGTTAGAGCTGCAACTAGTTGTACCCACGGCTGCCGCGGCCGGATGAGGTCCTGGGTTTGGTTCCCGGGTTTGGCAAAGTGTGGTGAGCTTTATCTGTTAGGGAATTCTTAGTAGCAGCCCGGAGTTTAGAATTGTACCCGGTAGCTGGTAATAGGCTCGCTCCCTATTCTATGGGACTTGATAACGATGACGCCTCTGCCTAACCCTTTGGGGAATACTGGCGTGATGTAATGTTTTGATAATTGTTCCAGGCTGAAATGTTGCTAAAAGACTCAAAGCTACGAGAATCGAACATACATCAGTGTATGAACAACTACGGTTGGCTGACTTCGAGACATATTCAGAACGAAGTCACAAAAACCAACAAAGAACTAGACAGACTCAGACCGATGATCCAGAAGGTACCTGTGTTCACAACAATTAGTTTTCTAATTTGTAAATGATCGCCATTATGGTGCCAGTGCAAATTGTCAAAAGACACTGACACTGTGCAAAGTGTCAAACGCTTGGATATATTGTACGTTATTTTCAAAAATATACAGACGCTACTACTTCATTAAAACTGTTTGTGATAACCGGTTGAACGCTTGTTATATGTACGCCTATGCAGTATAAGTGAACTGTTACTGGCAATGTTTTATACAACTATGTTGATATTGACAGATGTCATCAGAAAATTGCGCCAAAATCGCTGTCAAACTCGACAGTCTGACAGATGATGAGGATTCAACGACCGCCATTTTGAGAACATTCAAGAAGTTGCTCGAAGAACAGTATAATATACAGCTGATGAATAATAACGTGGACAAGGCGAAGGAAAGAAGCTTGAAGAAGAATCGGTTGAATAAGGTTCATCCTGTGCTGGTCCCACATGGAAGAGAACCTACTGTTTCTTTTATATTGCGCTGTTAGACCGCTCTTTATCTGCAACAATCCTCTGGGGGACTCACGCCTGTTCTGTTACCACTAGGATTTTGCCACACATCGCTCTAATTAACTAATATCTGTAGTTGTTTCTTTTCAAAAATTGTATGTGTATTGGGCGACGGTAGGTCCAAGCTCTTTACCAATCGGAGCGCCGAATATCACGCGAAGATGGACGAGTTTTAGTAAACAATTTTATAGAAACTCACACTCGGTGTCTAATGGTAATGCAGGTGATGATAACCAACATACTCTTCATCAACACTATGGAATTTAGATCCGTGGACGCAACTAATTATCTTAAGGAAAATAGAATGATAATTTATGTATTTTATAAATCTACGCAAGGGTGTGTAAACAATAGGTTTTTTATTGTGTCAACTTAACGCAGATAAAAGTGTTCACATTCCATATTTTTATTGAAATTTATTGAAAAACTTACCGAAAACTGCACCCGCAGACACCGCGTGAGGGCCACCTGGGTTATCACTTTCATAATGATTTCACTAAACACTTCACAAAACACCTTTGTTTCGCTATAAAGCGGGTTTGTCTTTAGCGAGTCGAATCAGTCGACCATCAAGATCGAGATCAAACCGATAACCAAAGGACACACGAATCCGCTCCGAGAGTTCCGAGACCGATAGCGAACTGACAAGACGTCCATCTGAAGACGAATTACCCACGAAGAGAAAATCAGCCATAACAAAAAAAAAATGATGCGGGTAGTTTTGAAAACATCATAGATCATGACTACCCGCACTATATAAATTGTGATACTTTTTTTTATTAATTCCAAACAATACGTACTTTTTTTTTGTTGTGAATAAGCATTTAAGTATTATTTTTGGCATTAATAAAATACTGCTCTAATAGAACTGTATTCTTCAAATGATTTTTTTATTTTACTTACCTATTTACCTATTGTACAGTCAGCATCAAAAATATGTATACACTTAGCGAAGTTCAAAAGCTTATTCTTGGAAAACTATTTGTTAAAATCGTAAAATTTAAATGACTATGTATTTCTGTTTACCCGCAGATAATATGTTTTAAAATTGGCCAAGATTTTTATTACTATTTCTTCGAAAATCGTTTTTGAATTTTATTAAATGTATACATCTGTTTGATGCTGACAGTACAGTCAGCGACAAAAGTAGCTAACGATTGTATAACGTTTAATAACTTATTCATGAATAAAAATTGCATTTTCTAATTTATCATTCTTGATTAGCGTAACTATCGTCTAAAGTACTCCTTATTTTATAAAAAAAAAACAAAAGATTTCCTAAAAAAAAAAAGATTATGCGTTAAATTTATTCTTTGTGGATCAACTCACAACCCTATCTTATTAAATTTGCAATGTTATATAACTATCGTGTTTCCCTTACATTTTACTAGACCAGTGGCGTAATAGAATAAAACCAATCAATAAAATAAAAAGTATAACAAATTGTACCATGTCACGATATTACAAAACGACTATATTTTGCAGTTCGTAATTTTTTGTAAAAGCATTTTCCTTTATTTTTATTAGGTACTAGCTTTTGCCCGCGACATCGTACGCGTGGAATTTAGAATCTGATATTTTCCTGTGGTAAAATGGAGCTTATATTTTAAGTTAGACCTCTAGCAATACATCGGTGAAAACTGCATTCAATTCCATGCAGTAGTTTTTGCGTGATGCGTGTACAAATATACAGACAGACAGCCAAAATTCTAAAAACTATTGTTTTGGCTTCTGTTGCTCTAATAAAGACCCCCCCATATTAGTTTTTCTGCAATATCTTTAACGTACAGACATTTTGCACATGTAATTTTGTTTTATGTATAGATTTTGTATTTCTTGACTGCAATAATAATTTTGTCGAATTTATTTCGGTTACTTTAGATTACACAAGGTGTTTTGTGGGTCGAGAACAGACTTGCATTCATAAAAAAAAAGAATCTTTAAACCCATGTTATATTCGGTGTATGAGACTTATTAATATGTACAAGTAGTCGAATAAATTATATTCGTAATCAGGCTTTGTTTGATTGACGTTGTTGCGATGCATAATTGCCCCTGTAGCAAATACAAAAACATTTGTCATCAACTGTCAGGCTTAAGCCCATCAGGAAAAGACAAAGGATCATTTTATATGAAAAAAAAAAACACACGGTACCGTTTAAAAAATATTTTTTTAAAAAGGTCCTCCCTTAGTCTAATTCCTGTATCGTGGGAACTTTTACAAACACAAATAATATTTTATTCGTGCGAGAATCGAATCCGCGACATGTAACGCAGCAGTCGAGTGCTCAGTCTCATCCTCAATATCGTGCCGTCAATAATCATAGACTTAGAATTTCGTTTCCCAATTCAAATGTATGGGAGGAAGCCATATCTCGTTCCTTCATGCTATTCTTATACTTTGGAATTTCTCGAGACCACCAACGCATTTTCAATTTCCCTGTTGATGCATTCATTAAACCACTGTACAACCTAAAAAGTGCAACCCTCCACATTCATGATCATTTATCTCAATCAATTGTCAAGTGAATGATAATAAAAAAGTTAATGTTTCAGGAAGCGGTCTCGAACAAGCGACAGATTTTAACGCCAATTGATTTCTGACATTTCGAATAATGTTATTATGGAAAAGGGAACCAAGCAAAAATATTATTTAATGGTTTTACTTATAAATTTAAATCGCCTCACTGTTCTATTAGTTGTAAGCATTGCTTTTTAACGTGAGGTCCTGGGTTCGATCTTCGGGTCGGGCAATGTGTTATTGGGGTTTTCTGTATGGATGATTAATGGCAATAGGTTCGCCCCCTATTACATGGGACTCAATAACGGAATCGCCGGAATGTGGGTGTACAATAGTACACCTCTACCTAAATCTTTGGGGAGTACGAGAGTGATGCTATGTTATATTATAAATGAAAACCGCCTCACTACCCTAGTGCTTATAAACGTGGCTGTTGAGCCTGCCCTCCTTAGTTTGATCCCCAGGAAAAGTGTCATCGGGTTTTTCTGTATGGAAATTCTCAGTAGCAGTACGAAGTCTGGAACTGAGCCCGGTAGATGGCAATAGGCTCGCCCCCTATTACATAGGATTTAATAACGGCATTGTCGAAATGTGGGTGTACGTACGACACCACAAAAAGTGTGGGGCAAAGTTAAAAAAATAAATAAAATACAATTACATTACCACTGCCTCTTTGGGGAATCCAGGCGTGACGCATTAGATTAATTAAGCAAACAATATCCTACTTCCTACTATCCTATCCTTCTAATATTATAAATGTGAAAGTTTGTGAGGATGGATGGATGGATGGATGGATCTTTGTTAATCTTTCACGCCAAAACGTTGAACGGATCTGGATGAAATTTGGCACAGAGATAGATTATAGCATGGAATAGCACATAAGTTACTTTTTATCCTGGAAAAATATACGGGTTCGTAAACCACGCGGGTGAAGCCGCGAGCGGAAGCTAGTAATAATATAAAAAGGACTTGGTTACATCCAACACGACACACACCACCTGCTCCCACATAATATCAGTCGCAAGGCCGAGTCGTTGACTGATGCGTGCAATGTTTCAAGATGGCCGACATACTGACATTTCCCGCCTAAATAAACGAGGTTCACAATTTATGGCGGGAATGTGGGAAGACACTCACTGCATTTTATTACATTTTTTGTATCATTTATTATCTTTATTATTGTCATAAATATTATCTACTCTCTTTGGAACCATTGTTAATCCTAAAGGTGAAATTCCTGTTAGGTTTATCCAGTGGCGGACCGCGGGGGGGGGGGGGGGGGATCGTTCACGTCAAATAAACAAACCTCCTAAAAATAGACGATATACGAAAATATGAAATAAATGATTAAGTTCTTGCTTAAAACGTCTGATAATGAAATCAAAAATAGGTAGGTATTTTTTATTTTATTAACTGAGCTATTGAGAATTTCCATACAGAAAAACCCGATAACACTGCCCGACCCGGGTATGGAAACTCGCGCTCAGCAGTCGCGACCACAAGACCAATGAGGCAGACAAGCTGTCATGTGCCACATAAATTTCAATCCCAGACAAGTTTCTGGCGTTACTATTAAATACTAGCTTCCGCCGTTTACGAACCCGTATATTTTCCCGGGATAAAAAGTAGCCTATATGCTATTCCAGACTAATCTACTTCTGTGCTAAATTTCATCCAGATCCGTTCGGTCGTTCTGGCGTAAAAGAGATACATCCATCCATCCATCCTCACAAACTATTACATTTATGATATTAGTAGGATAGTAGGATTAGTAGGATAGGATAAAAGGATAGGACAGGATTTAGATAGCAACTTATTTAAGGGGACTGGTGTACACTCTAAGTCTCTTTGCTACCTACTATTATTTTGTAAAGGCATTTCCTGGTAACAATTTGGGACTCCATAAATGATGTTGTTATATTTGTATCATGCTAAAGGTCCTTAAATTTATTACCTACAATAAAATTTGTAATTTGTCAAGTAGGTAAAGATTAATTGTCATTTTCATATGAAAGATAGCCGTGGCGTGAAGTTATAAATCTCAGGAAATGGTTCATGACAGATCGAGCTGATAAATCGATTTAATACTATAGGTACAGTTTATACTATAATGATGAAAAATATTAACAACTAGCTTCCTCCCGTGGCTTTGCCTGCGTGGATTATGACCCCGTGTATTTTTTTTTTGCGCGGCACCCTAATTCTTTTTCCTAAATAAAAGTAAAATTTGTCTAAGTTAAAGTTAACAGCTATCTGCCAGTGAAAGTCCCGTCAATATCGGTCCAGCCGTTTCGGAGATAAGCCGGAACAAACAGACAGAAACAGATTTAAAAAAATAAATGTTTTGCGTACCGCGCATACTTTCTTCTTTTTTTATTTTTATTAAATGCCTATGCTGGCCCACTCCTGGGCAAATACCTCCCTCCCTTTTCTCCATTTCTCGCGATCCTGCGTTGTATCTGGCCAGTTTTCTATAATTAAGGGTTAGGCAGAGGTGTAAGTATTATGTACACCCACATTTCGCCCATGCTGCTATTGAGTCCCATGTAATAGGGGGCTAGCCTATGCCATCTACCGGGCACAATTCTAGACTCCGTGCTGCTACTGAGAATTTCCTTACAGAAAAACTCAATAATACTGCCCGACCTGGGAATCGAACCCAGTACCTCACGCTCAGCAGTCGCGCTTGCAACCGCTAGCCCAATGAGGCAGTTAACAAACAAATTGCATTCACGAAAAGTTTAGTCAGAAATGAACTGTGGTATTTCTGGTACACCTTCATTTCACCGAAAGCCGTTTTTAAGTCCCATGTATTACCATTTATCGTAAACTGTTCCAAACTCCGGGTTGCATACATTAATATCTTGCTCGATCTGGGGATCGCGGACCTCAAGATCAGAAGCCACGCTTACAAACCCCAATTAAAACTAAAACCCGCTATTATTGCTCAACTGTCAACTTGACAGCGCGGGAATTTGCATCATAATGGACGCGTCCTTGCAATACCAAAAGTGCGTTCGGATATTTCAATACAATACGCTCTTTAAATAAATTATTGATTGGCCGTATCGATTCTATACTGATTTAATTAATGAAATTATACGTTCTGATTGTAATTGAGTGTGGTGTAAATTGAGTTCTCAGTTTATGAGTCAGGAATAAAAATACTGAGCAGTTGATTAATCTTTTGTTGATTTTTTCTTCCGAACAAGATTGTTTTTGCGATGTTTGTATAAAAATTCATAGAATGTTGTTTTTACAGAAATAACGGGCCGGTTATATCTTGACTGATTCGTTGGTTTTACTCTGTTTTTTCTCATACATTTTTGTCTTTAAAAGGCAGCTTTTCAGAATTTGCAAGATTGGTGTAGTGGCTAAGTGGTTACCTTTCTGCGTTTCGTGTCACGGTTTCGATCCCCGCACGGACTAAATATTTGTATGATCTACAGATAGCTGTTTCGGGTTTGGTTGTGTGTGCATGTGACATTGTAAAATTGTATCTTTGAACAGATTTTCTGCCCGAAAATAGATCCTATTACTGGTTTGATATTCCCATATCGTCGTTGAAGTTCTAACACCACGTATGGCAAAAATAGCAACTGTTCAGTAGAGCGAAAGAACGACACAATTTCACATAGTTACAGTACATTTTATATTCATTTTGTTTTACGAGTTTCTATTGGCCGATGCTTGTTTCTGATTGGTTGAAACAACACGTTTTCCGATTCTCTAGCAAATGCCATAAAAATGTCCGAATCATCAAGAACCGCCAAAAAATGACTTACGTGGTGTTAGAACTTCAACGATGATATGTCATAAAAATAAAGTAATTAAATACAACAAGATTGTTTTATAAAAAAAATATATTTATTTACAAATTTTACACGATTTTACAAAAATAATATCAAATGCAAACAAGCACTTTCTTACTTAGACGGAAGATGAGATGCGTCTATTTACATTTTTAACATTATGGCAGTGTCAGTTTGTAATGACGAAAATATTGCAGAATCACTCAATTTTTTACTACAAAAAAGCTGTTTTGCAAGCAAAAATATCCACTAAAACAATGAATTTGAATATTGATCTTGTAAATCAAGAATAATTGCCACGATTAATCGGTAGTTTAGGTAATGCTAGCGATTTTAGTAGCAGAAATTTTAGTTGAGAAATCAATAAAAGTTGATTTTAGGTGGGGTTTTCTTGAGACGGAAAAGTGACAGTAGCTGTCAAAACATGATTCAATACTGTCAAGTTTTTTTTTAATCCTCAGTTTTATCGATTTCACAGTGGAATATGCTCATACATTTTCGGTTTTATGGTCCGAATGTAGTAACATTTTCCTATAGGTATTTCACTGGTTTAGAGGATATTTCCAGTGCTACACATTGTTTTTATATTCAATTGTTAGTCCAAAATGTAACTTTTTTAACAACAAATACTTAAGTAGCAGAGGGTTTATATGAAACGTAATATTACTTGTAGAAGTGACAACCCTATCAATTTCAATGTGTGTGTACATAGGTATGCACACATTGAAATAATAATAAACGCAGATAATATGAACATAGATTCACGCATGCGCACATATTACCGGCGTATTTTTTGACAGACGCGTCAACAAATTGCGTGACAGATGACATAACTTAAAATTGCGTTTCGGAAACACTACAAAATAATATCACGTCTTCATATGAGTTGGTAAAGCTGTCATAGTGTTATCGGTGAAGAGATGGAGCCTGGAAGGTGATCACCAGCAGTATGGGTAATTGGGGCAGAGGGCTGCTGGGAAGTCTGCAGGGTACCTCGGAGCGGCGTGGACGGGCCTGTCGAGAAAAAAAGGCTTGATTATGAGGCAAAAAGTTAAAAGAAAGGTCTACACCATCCTTCTTCAATATCAACAGTCGTTTTTTCTCTGCTTATACAGAAAATCCCAAAAATGACATTTTGTTCGACCCGGGAATCGAACCCAGGACCTTGGACAGTCACACATACGACCACTAGATCATTGAACGAAATAAAAGGCACTTGTAAAAAAAACTAGTAATAAAATAAAAACTTATTATAAATATTCCAAACTTACCCAGCATGAATAGGGGCGATAGCGGGGTTGTAGCCCCACTGTGGAATGGGCATGCCATCGGGGGTGTGGCGGGCGAGAGCGTCAGCGTCGCAGAACGGGTAATTGGGGCAGACAGCGGGGTGGACACCAGCCGGGTACTCCCGGGCGAAGGCTACCGCGACCAGGGCGAAGAACACCAACTGAACAAAAAGAAAATGGGAATAAAAATACATATATATTTTTTTATTTATTTTTTATTCATTCTAATGTACACTAAACTGTCCTTCAATATCAAATCTCTCTATCGCTCTAAGGTTGCTGTAAGAGAACTCATGTTTCGGTCACGGCGGCCAATCTCACCTGAGATTAGACAACTACGAAGGAGATGTTATAGAACACAAGTGTGTGCGCAAACACAGGTGCTCTCTCTATTCCTTCACTCTCATAGTCCGATGGGACGGCAATCCGACACGACCGCAGAGAGATCAGGCGCAGGACCAACGGCTTTACATGCTTTCCGTGGCACGGTATGTGTTCACATACACAAATATCCGGACCCGAAACAACTGTCTATAGATCATACAAATATTTGTTCCGTGCGGGAATCGAACCCGCGTCACGTAGCGCAGCAGTCGATCTCTCAAAAATTGCGCTAACACACATACACGCGCGATTTTGGAGTTTTCTTGAGTACTTATAATTTGCTTATACATACAAATTCACGCGCCTTTACTTCTTGTGATTTATTAGTTAGATCTGCAAGTAAACTCTCTCTCTCTGCCTATACCTTCGTGGAACACACGCTTGATGATATATATTTCAAAAATATACAGGTCACATAACAGTTACAATATGAAACAATTAAATTAATTGTATCGTGTCAAGCGTGCATTCACGAAAATTGATTAATTTATGATTTGGCTGTATCGTGTATACTGCTATTGGTAATGTACTGCAACAAACGTTACGGCCTAATTACTAATAGCTA
Organism: Shargacucullia verbasci; assembly: GCA_947562105.1. Lineage (NCBI taxonomy): Eukaryota > Metazoa > Arthropoda > Insecta > Lepidoptera > Noctuidae > Shargacucullia > Shargacucullia verbasci. Next base: position 2,283,066 of record OX387307.1, on the reverse strand, counting down.
TGCATATACAATAGGGATTGATAGCGCAAGAATTGGCCTAGTACCACCCGATATAGACAGATAATAACTTAACATAACATCATACTATTATTCCCCGAAGAGATGAGCAGAAATGTACATAACTAATGTACACCAACATTTCGCCGTAGCTGTTACTGAGTTTGTCTACCGGGACGGTTCCAAATTACTATGCAGAATCATCATTATCGGAGCGACTGCCATCTGACCTCCGCCACCCAATTACTGGGAGACACTGATACTGTAAGGTTAGACTGGTTGTCAGACTTTTTGGGCTACTGACAGCCATAACTACTATCATAGGTCTTCATATGACACCCGGGACTCACTGGTTAACGTGCTTTCCGAGGCACGGAGGGGTCTCAATGTTTGGGAAATGGTCACCCATCCAATAGCTGACTGCGTCAAGAGCTGTTTAACTTCGCGGATCGATCGATCTGCGCGATAGCTATCTAGCTACGAGCCACGATTTCTATCCAGAATATACTAATAAAATTTTGCCCGACTTGGGAATCGAACTCGTGCATAATATGTACTTTTAGTGTGTAGTAGTAAATAGCCTGGCAAGTGGTTGACCGCTTGTTCTCCAAGTAGGGTCTGAGGTCGAAACCAATCCGCACCTCTGACTTCAAATTCTAATGCGGATCAGAATTTGATTATCTCTTGCGTTAACGGTAAAGGAAAACATCGTGAGGAAACCTGCACACCTGAGAGGGCTCCATAAAGTTCTCGATGGTGTGTGTAGTCCGCCCCCACTAATCCAACGTCGAGGAGTAAAGCTATGACCTTTCTTATTGTAAGAAAAGACCCGTGCAACAGTAATGACCCGAATTAATATTATTATGTACTAGCTTTTGCCCGCGACATCGTACGCGTGGAATTTAGTATAAGTGTATAATATGTAAGTAGTAATTTTTGTGCGATGCGTGTACAAAGATACAGACAAAAGTTCTAAAAACTGTTGTTTTGGCTTCTGTTTCTCTAATAAAGACCCCTCATATTAGTTTTTCTCCAATATCTATAATGTACAGACATCGGCCTGTTATAATTTTATTATATGTACCTACTCGTATATAGATTTAAGAACGTTTCGGGTCTAGATTTAGCCCCGATTTTAAAATGTCCAGATAAAATTTTTCATGCTGCTAATTTGAATATAGAACAATTTTTATGGACATAATCAGAGAAATATCTTACGCAGTTATTGAAAAATTAACCCTAAATGTAGTATGCTATGATTTCTAATCATAAGACATATCTATCAACCATTTAAAAACAGTGTAAACGTGTAACAGATAGCTTAAAATACGGGAATTGTTGAACGGAATTTTCGAAAGCATTCTACTAACTATTAATTTCATAAGATTAAGACAATAGCAACAAAGCAAAGGCATTTTGATGACTGTAGGCGTTACCAAGAGATTAACCAATATTACAATCGTATTATGCATGAATGCAGTACGATATTCAAATTTAATGACATTTCTGTGCAGATTATGGTTTCAGGCTGTATAAAATATTACCAGTGCCATTATTCATTTTGAAATTGGAGTTCCATTCAGAAGGGCGTTGGCGTGAATCATGATAGCTTGATTTGTTTTTTTTTTTTTATGTAATGTGCAAATGTATTATACTAAACTACTTGCTATTCCTACCGTAGGCTTTCAGCCTCTTTACTTGAAAAGAGTATCTTATCGGTCTCTTGTCTATAGGATCAAATGAATTATGGAACCGTGTACTTACAGTACGTATGGACGTTTTAAAAGAGCCTCCAAAGTCCCAGTTGAAATAAAAATAGCTATGATTTTGACTTAAGCTCACAAATCGCTAGAATAAAATAATGTCACATGACAACATTTTTCACGACGCCAACAGACTGACAGCTTGGTACTCCATTTTTAAAAAGTTTTTGACAGATGACAGTCATTTTTGAATCCATAAAATTGTTGTTTTCTAGATCGTAGCTCAAATCCATAAATATATTTGTTACAGAAGACATGACAAAACCTTTATTAAATTTCATTTTTGTTACTGTATCATAAAAGAATATTAATTCTACGATCCACAACCAGTTTATATAAATGTATACTAGTTAATAGGTATCTACAATTACAATTCTAATTGACACCAGAGCAACCTCTAATCATGCGCCTGCGACAAATTATCAGCTAAATTATGATTGAAAATGAATATATACATACATTATTAAATCATTTAATTAATTCAATGTATTAAAATTACACCTGTATGGGTGTTATTATAATTTTGCCTTGCACCCACTTGTCAAATTAAGTGCCATGGTGATTATATTAAAAAAAAACAATTTACATAGACTCAGACTCATTGATTTCCTGATCGCAAGCGCAGCTGCTAAGCTTGAGATGTTTTTTTCGATTCTTGGGTCGGACAAAATTTTATTATTTATTTATTTATTTATTTTATAGACTTTATGACTCAATAGCGTAATAATCAATAAATATTAAAGTTATATTTGTGGAAAGAATAATCTGACTTTAACCAGGAAGTGAACCTGCGATAGTATAGTTCAGTACATCAAGAGCTGTAGCTTCTGAGCTACCATGACAGTCACCGTCATCATAAGACGATTAAATATATGTGGAAGAAGGATTCCACATACCGAGCAGAGATCGCAGTAGCTTAGAGGTTATGGCGGCTGGTGTACGAAACCAGAAGGTCGTTACATCGATTACTGCTTGCGGACCAATTTTTATATCCACAATTGTAATTCTAAAGTTTATTGGGATTTTCTGTTAGAAAAATCCTCAGTGGCAGACCGGAGTTTAGAATTGTCTCCGATAGATGGCAATAGAGTAGCTTCTTATTGGGGAATTGAACCAACGATCGGTAGCGCAGAAAACCAGCTTAGCCACTGCGCCGTGCAGTCACGTGATTTATTTTGAAACGCTTTATGAAGGATATTTATCAATATAATCCTACTAATATTATAAATGTGAAAGTTTGTGAGGATGGATGGATCTTTGTTATTCTTTCACGCCAGAACGGCTGAAGGGATCTGGATGAAATTTGGCACAGTACACATAGGCTACTTTTTATCCCGGAAAAATATACGGGTTCGTAAACCACGCGGGCGAAGCCGCGCGCGGGAACTAGTATAATATATTATTTATTATAAAATATATAACTCACCAATTTAGCGAACATTTTGTATGTATTGTTTGTATCCTCTCAACTGCACAGTGAGACTGATACCTTATATTCGTAGCGGCGCGCTTATATACTTGCGCACGAGTCGATTTTGTGTCGGATCGGCCCTGTACTGTAATGTTACTAGAACTTACTCGGGTAGATAGAAGTGTATTTTTGTTAAATATTAAAAAAATAAATTCAACCCATTACTGTTTCACAGCTAGGCAAGGGTCTATTCTCAGAATGAGAAGGGTTAGGCCTTAGTCCACCGCGCTGGCCCGGTGCGGGTGGGCGGACTACACACACATCAAGAACTTTATGTCACCCTCTGAGGTGTACAGGTTTCCTCACGTTGTTTTCCTTCACCGTTAACGCAAGTGATAATCAAATTCTGATCCGCATATGATTCCGAAAAGTCAGAGGTGCGGGCCGGGTTTAAACTGAGACCCTTCTGCATGAAAGACAGTAAGATGTAAGAATGGAAATAAGTGTATGAAAATAACATAGGGTTAGGCAGAGGTATTGTACACTCCCTAGGCCTATTGCCATCCACCGGGCATATTTCCAAACTCCGTGCTGCTACTGAGAATTTTTATACAGAAAAAGCCAATAACACTTTGTCTGACCCGGCAATCGAACTCAGGACCTCAGGCTCAGCAGTTGTGCTTTCGACTACTACACCAATGAGGCATGAAATTAATGTGCGCGCGATTACAAAACGTGCGAAAGAAACGTATCCGTATCATTAATGTCAGTGAATTTTGAATCGAAAATACAAATGACCTGTAATAATTTGTTTTAATTTTATGCGTGACGCACAATTTATGTCATATTTAGATATGAATAAAGTCTTCAATTCAAAAAAATATTACGTTCGAAACGATTATTTCCAATTTAAAATTCACGCACGTTAACGATAAGCTTACGATACCAGACGTCAAAATATTCGTGCTGTGGGTACAGGGGATATGCATTTGTTTTCGCCTGAATTTCACGCGCAGGATACTTCGCGCAATCTGACAGTCTGTCACGCAATATGGCGCGAATATTTTAATTGTACACGTCAAAAGTGATGAATTAGTACGTGTTCGTGGCTCGTAGCTACATAGCTACTGCGCAGAGTGGTCGATCTGTGAGATTAAGCAGCGCTTGACGCGGTCAGTCCTTGGACGAGTGACCATTTTTCACAAATTGAGACCCCTCCTTGCCTTGGAAAGCACGTTAAGCAGTTGGTCCCGGGTGTCATTCGAAAAGCTATGACAGTCGTTACGGGTGTCAGTAGCCCAAAAAGTCTGACAACCAGTCTTACCTTAGAGTATCAGTATCTCCCAGTTACTGGGTGGCGGAGGTCAGAAGGCAGTCGCTCCGTGTAAAATACTGATATTCAGCCGCGACCAGTTAGATTGGAAGCTGACCCCAATGTAGTTGGGAAAAGGCAGGCAGATGATGATGATATTTAACATTGTTGATGAGATCCTAGCGGCTGAATGCTTGCCTTCCAGAATGAGATTCTGAGTTTTCGGATTCATGACATGTGTTGATCAATATTTGATTATCACTTGCGTTAACGCTGAAGGAAAACATCGTGAGGAAACCTGCGAATATCAGAGAGCTCCATAACGTTCTTGATGGTGTGTGTAGTCCGCCAACTCACACCAGGCCAGCGTGGACTAACGCTTAAACTTTTTCATTCTGAGAAGAGGCCCTTGTCCAGCCGGACTGAATTTCTTAAACCGTTCATTGCCACCCTGGAAATAGTAATTTGAATTAGCTTTTTTAAAACCAAAATCTGTAATAAAATGAGTCATTTAAAACAAATCACAAAAAGTTTGTTTTTTGGCCGAGATAATTAAGTTAAAAATCTAGACGCCGATGGGCGTCCTCGGCATGTCAATTAAAATATTTCGGACGCCGATGGGCGGCCTAAGCATCGAATGGGACATAACGCTTGTTGTTCTTACAGGGGCGACAGGTTACTGTTGTACATTCAACATTAAATGAAGTTATAATTTAAGCGCGATTACTAAGCGCCAATTCGTAAGTCCGATTCTCGGGTCAGGTAAAATGTTATACGTTTTTTTTTTACACGTAGTTTTGCATTGTGCCCGGTAGATGGCAATAGGCCCCCTATTAAATGAGACTGTATGGGAATATAGGCGTAATGCTATATCATGTTTTTTTGGTAAACCTACATAATGAGTACATTGAGTAATGTACTGTTTGATTACAAATATTATATTGTTTTGTATTTCATAAGTAGAACTTGTTTTATAAAAACTCATCGCCATCTAATTCGATCTCAGCGCCATCTAGGGAAGAACCAGTCAGTTTTCGGTAACACACGTGTTGTTTCTAATGATTATTGGGTTTAGGATTTAAAAATATATCTAGTTATGTATTAATTCAAATAAAAAAATTAAAAATTGTACGTTTCTTCGCCTGCGAGGTCAGAAGATGGCAATATTATCCTACGAGAATTTATAATCGGTATAAAAGTTATACACATATATTCAGATACACAATGAACGAGACCCGAAACAACTATCTGTAGATCATGCAGATATTTGTTACGTGCGGGAATCGAAGCCACGACACGTAGCGCAGCAGTCGATCTCTCAATCACTGCGCCAACCGTGCCGACAATGTAACGGCCGGTAATGTGTTTAATAATGGTTTTGAGCGTAAGTATGTTCTCTTGTTTGACACGGTCTATACCTGCCTGCAATATTTAAGATATATATTATAGAGCTGTTTTATTACTTTTCAGATGATACTGTTTTAGGCAGTCAGGTGTATTGTTTTTTTTAATAATTTAGATGACCTAGACGCGTACCAGAGGAACTGGTTCGAGGTGACGCAGGATAGAGATGGTTGGAAGAACTTGGAGACACCTTTGCTCAGCAGTGGGACAGATTGGGCTAAATAAAAAATTAAAAAGTTTTTATGATAGAAATAATATTACATAGACAAGAAATATAAATTCTGTCTATGGTACAAAAATATCATTAAAGTATTTACACTTCTTGATTATGTGAATGCAGATTTTTTACTTATGCTATTTTGTGAACGAAACCATAGCGCGATTTAATTCGACGCCAACGCCATCTAGGGAAGTGTTGGTAAGTTCCCGGGAACACGAGTTTTTATAGTAACATAATTTTGTTTTTTTTTTGGCCGATGTATTATGCTCCCTTTATAATTACCGGAACAATTTAAAGGGCGTAATCATTGAGTGAAAAGGACATATTTTGTATTGTGTTTTTTTATGTCGTAATTAGTTATCTAAAACAACATTATATAAAAATCTATTGTTTGTCGATGGTCAGTCTCCGACTGCATTCATAAATAAATAAATAGGTTTGGATGAATTAATTATTATTTTGTAAATAATACTTTATTTGAACAAACAGATATACTTATATTTACTTCGTCTCGAGGTAGATTTGATTTCGAGACGAATCAGTGATATTAATATGAAATATTTGTCAAATTTTCGTATTTGTTAGAATAAGTCTCGCGTCCAGACGAATGTAGACCAGCTTTATTTTAATTCATTGATTCGTCTCAAGGTTTATATGGGACGAATCAACGAACAACTTTCCTGAATAAAAGCCAGGGAAAAGTAGGTAGAGAATTTGTGTAGCATCTTCTCCTTACGTGGTAATAACAACCAAGAAATTTGCCGAGCGTGGCAATATTCCTTCATTATTGCAGAATATCGCTACATGACTATCATATTCAGGCATTACTGCCCCACTTCTGGGCAAGACCTATCCCTTTTTCTGTGAGCCGGGAAAGCTATCAGATGGGACTCGCTCAAGCTGTAGCGAAAAGATTAGCTAGTCAGCAATGGGTATCGAAGCTGACTGCCCAGGGTGCGCCGGACTATTTCAGGTATTATCACCGGTGGAGGCTCTTTCCTTGCAGTCCAGTACCTTTATTTCTATTATTTTCATTTTTAAAAAACGTTGCCCCACTCTAAATAATTCCTGTATCGTATGTGTTTGTTTACAAACATATATTTCACATACACAAAGATCCAGACCCGAAACGACTGTATCTGTAGACAAGGGCGGATCCAGGGGGTCATTGGGGTCATGACCCCCCCTGGGCTGGGTCTAGGTCGACTACTGATAATTTTTCTAATCGCATTGATAAATTTAATAAAATAAATACTTTGTATGAAAAATAATATTTCATTTTAATTAGATTTATTATTGTAATCGGATGTCTGTCCTGACTAGACTTCAACTATGTGACCCCCCTCTGACTTGAAAGCTGGATCCGCCCTTTTCTGTAGATCATTCAAATATATGCATCCGTGCGGAAATCGAACCCGCGACACGCAGCGCAGCAGTCGATCTACAACCGTGCCGTCTAACCTATTCTCTGATTGATAATAGTAGCCTTCTTCAATCACTAGCTGCCCACCGGTCGTCCCTGTCTGGTGCACCTTGGTGGACACACCGAGAGATAAAGAGAGACCAAGAGTAGTTCAAAAGTTTTGTAGTGCATTCTACACTACAAGACTTTTGAATGCCCTCTTAGGTATATAGGTTTCGTCACGATGTTTTCCTTCACCGTTAACACAAGTGATCATCAAATTTTCATCCGCACATGATTTTATAGAGTCAGAGGTGCCAATTTCGAACTGAGGCCCTCCTGCATGAAAGGCAAGCTATCAAACGCTATACTAGATGTGTGAACAAGACATATGATATAATGTAACTGACACCCAAGTTCGACAAGTTCTATTTAGTAAGTAGAACTGACCTTGCTTGTTTGTGAGGACATTCTTATAATGAAATAGTGCATGTATTCCCCGAAGGGTTAGGCAGAGGTGTATTATTGTACATCCACATGTTGCCGATGCTGTTAAGTCCCATGTAATAGGGGGCGAGCCTATTGCCATCTACCGGGCATAGCTTCAAACTCGTTACTATATGCCCGACTCAGGGATCAACCTCAAGGTAATTGGTGCTGATTCTTTTAGTTACAAACGAAAAATTACATAAACATAATTTTACATAGCATCACGCCTGTATTTCCCGAAGGGGACGGCAGAAGTGTATTGTTCACGCACATTTCGCTGACGCCATTAGTGAGTCACATGTAACAGGAGCCATTGCCATCTATCGGGCACTGTTCCAGACTCCGAACTGCTACTGAGAATCTCCATACAGAAAATCCCAATAACACTTTGCTCGAACGGGCAATCGAACCCAGGACCTCACGCTTAGTACTTGCGACCATTAAACCAAGAGTCATATACTCTTAGTTTGTGGTGCCACCATATTGTATTTGAGCTGCGAAAAGAGTTCAACTGAAATATTCCGCCTATATTATGACCAATTTCTCTGTGAGGTGAGTGTGTGCCGCCTCTACCGAAAGGTGCTTAATTGGACCACATAAATATGGTCCTTAAACTTATAATTTTTACATCAGTGCATCGTTGTTATTTTATTGTCAGTAAGTATGCCTTTTGTGAACACCATATTTGGTACACCTTTAATAACTGGACGAATCCGACTGCCAATTAATGAGGGAAAATTGCTGAAGGATATTTTACTTTCGTATTATAACTTTATGGTTGATTTTGGATTGTCATTTTTTTGTGGTAGGAAATGACGGATTTTGGTGTTGTTTTTTTTTTTTAATACAGGGTGCTTCGTTTCTGATGATTGTATCGATGTAAATTAAAGTGCATGGATTTTTCTTGTTTAATTAACGATTAATTTAACGAGAACATTTTATTTCAGATTTGTTTTATAGATGACGACACGGTTGGCGCAGTGGCTAAGCGATTAGCTTTCTGCGCTAAGTGTCGCGGGTTCGATCCCCGCACGGAACAAATATTTGTATGATCTACAGATAGTTGTTTCGAGTCTGGTTGTTTGTGCATGTGACATGTATGTTTGTAAACTGTACCCGCGATACAGGAGAAATCCTAGTGTGGGGCAATATTTAAAGAAAAAAAGAAATAAAGGAAGAAAAAGAAAGATGTCCTTTCTACATTTTAGTAGGCGAAAGGATTGTAGAGTCGTATCTTCCTGTAATTTCAAACACTTACGTTTTTTTTTTTAATATTTCATGGACCGCATCATTGATCTAGTGGTTGCAAGCAACTCCTGAGCGTGAAGTCCTGGATTCGATTCCCTGGTCATTATTAGATTACCGGTCATAGTATCAGACTCCGTGCTGCTACTAAGAATTTCCATACAGAAAAATCCAATAACACTTTTGAATCGAACCCAGGTCCTCATGCTCAAAGTCATCATGTAATGAAAAGCAATAAACGTAGACATAATGCAATTAGACACATAAAAAACGCGAATCACAAATAAATCAATTAAGTTACAAATAAAAACCAATTAAGGTGTTATACATATTCATTGAATGCTGTTATCAGTTTTTGTATATATATGTACCTAATTATGTATATAATTATTATCTACAAGTGATCTAATTACTGAGTGCATCGCAAAAAGTTTTTTTTTATTGACATAGATGTGGGAAACAGGGTTTTGGTTGGATGCGGCAGTTTATGGACACAACGCAGAGCAGACTAAGAGCGTACTTGCACACAGTACAAGGCATGGCGTATCTGTCATGTCACTACACGTAGTGTCATAACAGTATTCCCCAAAGAGTTAGGTGGAGGTCTTAGTATAATATAGTATGACGACACGGTTGGCGTAGTGGATAAGCGATTAGCTTTCTGCGCTAAGTGTCGCGGGTTCGATCCCCGCACGGAACAAATATTTGTATGATCTACAGATAATTGTTTCGGGTCTGGATGTTTGTGTGTATGTGAATATCTGTGTTTGTAAACGCACCCACAATACAGGAATTATTTCCTAGTGTGGGGAAACGTTAAAAAAAAAGAAAATAAAGAAGAAAGAAGTACACTCACATTTTGCTGGTACTGTTATCGACGTAGTTCTATGATGTAGGGGGCGAGCCTATTGCCACCCACCCGGACACAGTTACAAAAAAAAAACACAATAACCATAAATAAAATATTAATCCAGCCCGTTACTGTGCCACTGCTGAACATGGATTTCTTAGACTGAGAATGATAAGGCATTACCCCACTACGCTATCCTGGCGCGGATTGGCGGACTACAAATCATAAAAAATGTTTTGAACGATTTTCCGTCACTGGTAACGTGAGTGACAATAGTAGTGTGTACATTAATTACAAAAGACGAAGACACGGGTTTGACCTTGAACCCTTGCATGAAATGCAAGTTCTGATTTTTGCCCAAAATAAAGTTCTATCTATTATCTGACGAGTATTATACTGTTATATTTTCGCCGCATCCATCTTTTACCAGCTTCGTATTCTCATGTTTACCTCTGACATTACAAATAGCAATCCTTACATTATTTCCGCATACCGACGCCAGGCGTGGTCAATTAACATTATAATTGAAAAAATCGTGTACGTATGTATGTATGGCACCGGCATCAGTATGTAGGCTGAGATTATCTGTGGATGGTATGGCTTAATTAACATTTACATTTTAAACTCTTGAACAAATTTTGATTTTTCCGCCTTGTTCGACTGGAGGTCAATATGTGTGATGTAAACGCACCTATGATATAGCAATTGTGATTGTGAGGCAATGTTAAAAAAGTCTATTCTATATCATGTCACATGTGAATCAGACGACACGGTTGGTGCAGTGGCTAAGCGATTAGTTTTCTGCGCTACGTGTCGCGGGTTCGATCCTCGCACGGAACAAATATTTGTATGATCTATAGATAGTTGTTTCGGGTCTGGTTGTGTGTGCATGTGACATGTATGTTTGTAAACTGTACCCACGATACAGGAGAAATCTTAGTGTGGGGTAAAGTAATAAAGAGAAAAAAAAAATCACAATCTGTGCCACGAGGGCAGGGGTGGGGGGGAATGGCCTATCCTATGTGTTATGCCAATTTAACGGTAGAAGTGCCACATTTGTGTCATGGCAATCGCTTTGAATAGATTGTAGATAAAATTTCATAACGATCGGTTCAGTGGTTTAGTCGTGATGAGGTAACAAACAGACAAAGACACTATCACATATAATAGTGTGGATCAATATTCTGGATGATACTTATATTTTTATTTCTTGGTCTCTTATATTTTAATGGAGGTGACATTTTGATTTCCAACAAAGGGAATGCTGCTTACAGTCTGCACTTAAAGGTTAATTTATGTTTTCTCAAATACAGATTACATATATATTTGACACATAATAAAGTTACAAACAAGCTTATTATTTATATAATTATTTCCTTATGATTGTACTGTGTGTTGTAGTGGGTGGCCTGGAGGGCGAAACTTTTTTTTAATTTTGCCTCACCCGTCGATTCATTCGTGTATCGGAGTGCGTTTACTAAACATAAATGGATCCTATCCTATCCTACTTCCTACTTAATATTATAAATGTGAAAGTTTGTGAGGATGGATGGATGGATGGATCTTTGTTACTCTTTCACGCCAGAACGGCTGAACGGATCTGGATGAAATTTGGCACAGAGATTATAATCTGGAATAGCACAGAGGCTATTTTTTCCCTGGAAAATATATGGGTTCGTAAACCACGCGGGCGAAGCCGCGAGCGGAAGCTAGTATTTTCATATACAATCGTCCAGACTCGGAACATCAATTTAAAGGTTATGACAAATATTTGTCCCGAGCAGCATTTCGTGCAGCATGTAAGATTGAGAAACGGCAGAATGTATGAAACATTTTCTCCAGGCTTAGGGTGAGCTAGAAAACGCCGACACCTCGCCATCTTGTACGGGTAAACCTTCATAATTAAATGTAAATTGAAATATTTATATCCAAACATTTGTTAAGACCTTAGAAACATATCAGAATGCAGCCTCCTGCCATCTCGTCACGGCTAGCGTGATAATAATAAGATCATTTAGACCAGCAAGTATCTCGACAGTCAACACCAATGGTTGTTATTGGGCCATTCAAATTAAATTTATTGGTCCACATTCAGGGTGGTTGTCCACTTAGAGTGAAGCGATAGATATTTTTGTACCTATAAAAAATTTCATACATAATGATTTGAAACGACGAACATTCTCGAAATTCGGACGTGTATATATTATAGTATAACATCACGGATGAATTCCCTGAAGGGTTAGACAGAGGTGTACCATTGTACCGATATTTCGCCGATGCTGCTATTAAGTCCCATGTAATAGGGGGCGAGCTTATTGGCATCTACCGGGCCTGCTACTGAGAATTTTCGTACAGAAAAACCCAAAAAAAAAACTTTGCTTGACCCGAGAATCGAACCCAGTACCTTACTCTCAGCACTCGCGCTTGCGACCACTAGACCAATAAAGCAGTATATATAGAGTCATTTAAATCCCAAAAAATATTGTCATAAAATGTTCTGTGACATACAATCCCACGATCACATATTCAAGCAGATCGGAATAAAAACAAAAAAAATACTAGTAAAAAAATGTGTGTATGTACTTATGTACGAACGTAAGAAGTTATACTTCTTATTTTTTTTTTTATTTCCATTGATATGAAACACGTGTTACAGATGCACAAATATTTCAATAACTACCTTGAATATAGCTATCAATTCCCAAGAAAATTTAAGAGACATTTACCAGCCAACTTCATGTTGTCGCTTTTATCTGTCGGTGTGCGCGCGCATCGTAAGAATTCACTCTCATCAAGAGCGCCAAAACAAGTATAACCTCAAAAAAAAAAAAAACGCATCGGCCTTCATTACATAACGTAATGCCGAGATAATTTCTATCGTTACATTTAAATAATTGAATAATTTATGGGTCTTAATTGCGTCATGTATTAGTCGTAATTGCAGCTGTCTAGATGTTTATATCAAAATGTTATATTTCCAGGGTTACTAACAATATGTAGTTTTTTTTTTTTTTTGAGTTGTCTCTCGCAGTTAGCTCAGGGAGCTTTTACTGCTTAACCGGGCAAATGGCGAGACCAGAAGGGCCTCCAGCCGAGCAAATTATATAATATTAAGCAACACTGCTAAGGGTGTCCCATAGTGGGACTCGAACCTCGGCTTAGGGCGTTGCTGGGGGGCATACAAGAGAGGACTTGCTGGATCTGATTGTGATTATTTGGGGACATTTGATTTATTACTACTGGCTCAGCGCGGGCTGGCTCGAGCAAGGGTCGGGGTGGGAACATGTAGAACATGTGTATTTGTACTTTTGGCGCGCTTGATGAGAGTGAATTATTACGATGCGCGCGCACACGATACACAATTATTGACTCCTATGTAATAGGAGGTGGGACGTCGCATATTGACATCTACCGGGCACAGTTCCATACTCCGTACTGCTACCAGCGGCGTGTACAGAGTTTTTAGACAGGGTAGGCAGAAATTTTGAAAAGCTTACTTACTGAAAATACCTACTGCATGTTGGTATTGGTTCGTCGTCTTATCGATTAAATAATGATGTATGTGATTTGCCACCTCAAATAAAATAAATATTTATCTGAGTTATGTAGGTTAGGCTGTGTCTTTTTGTCTTTATGAACCGCACGCCACTGGCTGCTACTTAGAATTTCTATACAGAAAAACCCAATAAAATTTTGTCAGACCCGAGAATCGAACTCAGAATCTCACGCTCAACAGTCGCTTGCGACCACTTGATCAATAAGGCGATATACATATTGTCGTAATCTCTTGTTTCCTTTTCCTTTTCTACCAATAGCATACGTATGAAAAGGTTAAGTATCTCTTATCCGACTTGTCCACAAATAAAGCGATATATTGTTATTTTTATAACAATACAATTGAATATGTGTACATACTGGTGTCGTTAAGGTATCGCCAGGAAGCTGGGCGGGCCGTACAAAATATATGATTTTATTACAAGACTAGAAAGATAGCGGTCCAGTGCAAGCGACGCTATTAATATCAAATAATATATAACATAGCATCACGCCTGTATTCCACACTACACTCACATTTTTTTTAAGTCCCATGGATAGATAGATAGATTTGCTTTTATTTCAAATAAACCTAATGCAAGCATTCATGAAACGTTATAGGACTTTAGTTTATTCGCGAAATAGACAAATTTATTTTATTCAATCAAATTATTAATATTTACAGGCGGAAATGCAGACTTATTAAAATATATATACAAGCTAAAAATATATAAATAAAAGTACAAACTGTTAAAAACGGGGAGGGGAAGAAATCATAGGGCATCGTAAAATTCATCCACATCGCTGTCAACGGGAAAAGTGCCCAGAACGCTGGCAGCATTGCCACGTTGTATGGCAATGCTGCCAGCGTTCTGGGCACTTTAGTTGCACGGTTCCAAAAAGTTGGTCCTATGGAGAAGAACCGGCAAGAAACTCCATGGATAATCTTTTAAAGTCTCTTTTAACAATCTTGCCATGTATACAATGTGGAAAATGTATGAGAAAAAAATGTAGGTTTCGTCAAATAAATACTAAATGCAACGATGGATAGGGGGCGAGCCTAGAGCCATCAATCAGATTGACAATCTAGAATATTGTCGACTTACTAAGAAGCAGAATAACTTTAATTTCGTCACAACGCGTTGTATGACACAGAATCATCTTCATCGATCTTGGTGATTTTAAGGACGTTCCCTTTTGAAAACTTAACCGTTACGGGTGTCAGCTATTTGAAAGTTAGAAGCATTTAAAAAGTTGTTAAAAATATCACGTGATTAATGGAGGACCCCTTTTGCGTGCACTTATCCTATCCTACTAATATTATAAATGTGAAAGTTTGTGAGAATGGATGGATGGATGGATGGATGGATCTTTGTTCCTCTTTCACGCCAGAACGGCTGAACGGATCTGGATGAAATTTGGCACAGAGATTGATTATAGTCTGGAATAGCACATAGGCTATTTTTTATCCCGGGAAAATGTACGGATTCGTAAAACAAGCGGGAGAAGCCGCGAGCGGTAGCTAGTTACTTATTACTACTATATATGTATGAGGGCATGAGAACCATAGTGACCTAACTACTTTTTTACAGTATTGAGTTTATGATTTCTTACAGTTAAAATTGATCATTTTGGTTTCTACCAAAATGGTTTCTCCAGGTTGGCCTAAAAGTGATTCAATAAATATTCAGTCATAAACTCAATATTGTAAAAAATTTAGTTAGACCACTATGGTTCTCATGGCCTCATATAATGTTGTACAAATGCCAAGAACAGCTCCAAATCGGTGCTGTGTTTATACGCACACCAAATACTGAGATCTTTTACCACGAATTAATTCTCCTGCCGTTATCCCATATTATTTGTGGTCGGCGCAATATGTCTTTTTCTTCCATTCATCTCTATCAGACGTCATCAGAGTTCACTCTCCACACAATCCATCCATGTTTTCTTGGGTCTGCCTCTTTCCTTGTATCCATCCACATTCATACGGATAACCCTTCTAGTGACATGTTTCTCATCCCTCCTCATCACATGTCCATACCATGACAAACGATTACTTCTTAACTTTTCTGTCACCGGTGCCACTTTCATACTTCCTCTAATACTCTGTTCCTAATCCTGTCCATTTTTGTCACACCACACATACCTCTTAGCATTCGCATCTCCACAGCATATAATTGCCTTTCGTTCGTCCCTTTCGTAAGCCAACATTCTGATCCATCTGAGGCCCTAGTGTAAGTTTGTTTCGACAAATTCGATTTACTACATCGAACGCGTTCGGCGCTCCGATTGGTAGAGAGCATGGAACGGACCAATCGGAGTGCCAAACGCGTTCGATGTAGTAAATCGAATTTGTCAAAAGAAACTTACACTAGGGCCTCTGATCCCTTGCCATACATACCGCAGGTGCGATCGTAGCTAAAGACATTGGGGGGGTCATGTTAAACAACAACAACAGTTAAGTGATTTTGGGGGTCATATTAAAGTTGAGCAAAGTGAATATATTTCACAAAATAAAAATTTAATATTTAAATATTATAATAAATAGATTTCATTGTTTAGACGTTTTAAGTAGGAACTTAATAATTTATGTAAAATTTTCGTAAATTGACTATATTGAGGACGTTTGCCAACTTCACGTGAACGATTGGGGGAGGGGGGTCCTGACCCTTACGACCTCCTACCCCCCCTCGGACCGGCACTGACATACCGATCTTAATTGATGGTACGGTTGGCGCAGTGGTTGAGAGATCGACTGCTGAGCTATGTATCACGTGTTCGATTCCCACACGGAACAAATATTTGTATGATTTACAGATAGTTGTTTCGTGTCTGGGGCTTTGTATATGTGAATACACACCGTGCCTCGGAAAGCACGTAAAGCAGTTGGTCCTGCGCCTGATCTCTCTCCGGACGTGTCGGATTGCCGTCCCATCGGAAAATGAGAGTGAAGGAATAGAGGAAGCACCTGTGTTTGCGCACACACTTGTGCTCTATAATATCTCCTGCGTAGTTGGCTAATCTCCGGTGAGATTGGCCGCCGTGACCGAAATCGGTCAAGAGGACATTATTATCATTATTATTTGTAGCATGTTTTTTTTAATGTGTCTTGATGTGTGTGGCTAAATAAATGGTTTAAATGTATGTGTTTTTAATGAGTACTGGAACACAGGAATAGGTCAGTTATTCTTCTGCATTCTTCCGGTATGTCCACAGTGACATTTTAAGTTATTTACAATAACTACAAAATAACATGAACAGTTAAGTACGAGATAAATAAACAAAATTCGTGTTTATGTTTTGTTTATTTTTTAATGTATGCCATGTATTTTGATACGGTAGTCTATATTACAAAGATTTGGATTATACATAGATGTTGTGAGGCATTTTGTGTAAGTAATGGGTTCAGCGCCGGGTGATGCAAGACGACTTTTTTTGGTTGTTTAATTGGTCTACTTGCGTCAGCTTAGGGGTGAGTGTGAGGTCCGGGGTTCGATTCAGGTTGGGCAACGTGTTATTGGGTTTTTCTGATAGAAAAAAATAACCCACATAAGCGAGCCTATTGCCATTTACTCGGCACAGTTCCGTGCTGCTGCTGAGATTCTATACAGAAAAACCTAATAACACTTTGCCCGACATGAGAATTGAACCTAGGACCTCACCTTTAGTAGTCGCACTTGCGACCATTATAAATTATGAACTTTAATCTATTGGTACCGCCCGGATTCGAACCTACAACAGTTACAGCAAAGACTGCGCAATTGGTTATCTATATCACTAGAAAAACAATAATTTCACCAATCTAATTACTTGTCTAATTAATAACTCAGACTTATTTAGCATACAGCTTAATTATCGTGAAATATGTTTAATTGGACGGTTTCATGTAAAATGGAGCAATTTTGTTAAAAAAAATGTAATTATTTTTTACTTATTACTAATTGTGCCGATACTAAATTAGAATGATTGATTTATTATGACTTTTAATTAGTAAATTTTCATTCTGAATTATGTTAGGCGCGTTATTTGAGAAATAGGGATTGACGATCCGCTTAAACTAACTCCATATAAACAAAATAAAGTAAAAAAAATATCATAGATTACTGTTGCTTTTTGTTTTTTTTTTCTTTTCTAATTAGGTTTTAAAAAGGAATCACTGCGTCATTGATATTTTTTAAATCTTTATATATTAAAGGAGGTTTGTTCATATTTGAATATGTCACTTCCATAAGTACAACAAAATTGAAAGATCATACAGATAATTGGCTTATTTTAATTCATGCAACGGTTTGGCTTCCGCCGAAAGGGGAAAAGCCGAAATGCTGTTACACCAACCAATACTTAAAGGATCTATATTAAAAACATCCAAAAAATTTCGTTCCGAACACATTCCATCAAAATATTGTATACGTCTTGGTCTCTCTACTATGTTGGTCTTATTGGTCTTTTAGTCGCATGCGCAAGGTCGGGGAAAATGGTACTGCGGTATTCTTTAATTATCAGTTGCAGCCTGATTAGAATTGCGATGGCAAGGACTTATACGGACATCATTGGTGATGTCCTTCAAAAAGGTCAGGTGCACTGTACCCACAACCGGCGTCCATGTATGATGCATGAATGTAGATGAAGCTAAAGGGTTATGTAAGGATCATAGCACGCGGCGTTCTATAGTGTCTGCCTATCCCCATGGGAAAAAGGCGTTACGTCATATATATATATATATATATATATATATATATGTAGGTATAATGTCAATATACTGGCGTCTTATTACATGGGATTTAATAATGAAATCGGCAACAATACACCTCTGCCTATATCTTCGGAGAATACAAGCAAGAGAACAGAAACAATGTTTGTAAACAATAAAAAACACAATATTCCAAATTAAACCGGTAAGTAAACAGACTTGCTCGCATACATTACCATACATTAATGCGCGTAAGTTGTATGTATGTAACGTGTATGGCTTTGAATGTCAAGGGCTTCTTTATTAGTTCGGTTTTTAAATTCCAATACAGTATGTTTATTATTTTTATTGTATTGAAGAATCGTACCTATTGTATTATTTCTTATCAGACATAATAAGGACGTAAAGATGTCTTAAGAGTTATTTACCCTTCTGATATTAAAATTGTCTCATTAGTATAGTATGCTTGCAGTACTGGGTTCGATTTCCGGGTCGAGCACAGCGATATTTGTTTTTCTGTTACAAAATTCTCAGTAAGTAGCTGTCTTGAGGTTGCCCGGTGGATGGCAATAGGGTCGTTCCCTTTAGCAAGGTTACTGTAGTGGCTAGTGATCGAATGCTGCGCTGTGTGTCGCGAGATCGAATCTCGAAGGGAACAAACCAAGTGTCTGCATGTTTTTGTATGTAAACATTTGTGAAGGTACTTGTAAACGCACCCACGATTCAGGAATAATAATAATATTCTCCTGAAAGAATTTCGGTCACTACGCAGGAGATATTATAGAGCTCAAGTGTGTGCGCAAACACAGGTGCACTCTATTCCTTCACTCTCATAGTCCGATGGGACGACAATCCGATACGACCGGAGAAAGATCAGGCGCAGGACCAACGAATCAGGAATAATTCTTTATATGGAACATTTTTTTTTTATTACTAAAATGTTTCATCCCACTGCTGGGCAAAAGCCTACCATGATTTCAAGACCTTTGGTCTAGAACCAGTGTGGATTTTTTATATTTGATTTGTCAAGCTTGTCCCGCCATCTACTTGGTCTGTCGCGAGGCTTTGTCGCCGTAATATTTTTTTATAAATAAGTCATGAGACTTATTAATAAAAAAATATATATAATTATTCGCAATACTTTTGGCATTGAGTTCAAGTAACACATAACATCACACCTGTATTCCCCGAAGAGTTAGGCAGAGGAGTGTTATTGTACACCCACATTTTGCCGATGCCATTATCGAATTCCATGTAATAGGAGGCGAGCCTATTGCCATCTACCGGGCACAGTTTCAAACTGCGTGCTGCTACTGAGTATTTCCATGCAGAAAAACTCAATAACACTTTGCCCGGTCCGGGAATCGAACCTGGGACCTCACGCTCAGCAGTCGCGTTTGCAACCACTAGACCAATTAGGCAGTCAAATCAATTCAAGTAGTACTATAAAATAAAACATGTGTAATATATTTACTTAACAATCGAGTGGTTTCAGTATTTCAGTCAATATTTCACTTTGCAATGTTTGATTAATAAGCATTGCAATATCTTTCATAACATCATCCAATTATAAGTTGCACACACTTTCATTCATTTTTAAGTAAACGAAGTGTTCAATTGGTAATATTCGAGATTTTATTACAATATAACATCACGCCTGAATTCCCCGAAGGGGTAAGCAGAGGTTTAATTGTACACCCACATTTCGCTGCTGTTATTGAATCCCATTTAATATACCGGCCACAATTCAAAACTCCGTGCCGCTATTTAGAATTTTCGTACATAAAACACACTTTCCCCGATCCGAGAATCGAACCTAGGACCTCACGCTCAGCAGCCGTGCTTGAGACCAATGAGGCCATTGCCAATTTTAATTAAAAAAAAAAAAAAAAAATTGCATTGTTCAATTGAATTTGCCTTTTATTTTGATGGGACAGCAGTACTAAAACAACATAGAATAATGCCTATAATAATGTTCTCCTGACCGATTTCGGTCACAGCGGCCAATCTCACCGGAGATTAGAACGAGAAGAACGAGAAGAACGAGAAAGACCTACCCTTTTTGGAACCGTGCGTCTCTTTAAGCCTGAAAAGGCCTCGTTGAAATAAAAAACTTTGACTTTGACTTTGACTTTGACTTTGACTTTGACTTTGACTTTGACGTTGACTTTGACTTTGATGTGACTTTGACTTTGACTATAAGTAGTCCCATCAAAACAGAAGGCTTAATATCAACAATCAGATATTTAACTCATATATTGAATGAACAATGAAATAATACTTGATTCTCATGTCGACGCCCAGTTAAAAATGCAAGGATATTGTCACACAGCTAGTTTAGGAGCTAGACATTTTTTTTATATAATTATTTATTTAATCTTTACTGTAAATACCTACAGTCTGCATCTATAAAGATTTAATACAATATTAATTACTGGGTTGGTCAGTTAGAATTTTCTGTTTGGAAATTCTCAATAGCAGCACGGAGTTTAGAACTGTGTCCGGTAGATGGCAATAGGCTCACCCCTATTACATGGGGCTCAATAACGGCATCAGCGAAATGTGGGTGTAGAATAGTACACCTCTACCTAATCCTTCGGGGAATGCAGGCGTGATGCTATGTTATGCTCGTGTGGTGTACCCTATCTCCTAGCCAACATTTGGTATGTAATTTCGATTACAATACAATACCAGTAACTTCCGACAAACTCTATCAGTGTCTATTGTATGTGAAGATGTGTTTGACAGATTAAATGTTTGAATAGGCCCCGCGCAAAATGGGGTCCCATGTATCCAAACCCGCCTACCGCCGCCTCGGCGTAACTTTTTGGGTGAAACTTATTAAGAAAATAAAACACAGAATTTCATACGGTAACCGCTCAAGTTCTACAAACAGTCACTTTATACTTAAGAGGCCATAGCAGATTAAGGGCCCCCGATAGAATTTGCTACAGGCCCCGCGCTTGCTTAATCCGGCACTGGCCCCTGTGTTCGAAATGTCACTCCTCCACACCACACGGAGCTCGTGAACTTCTTCACTAGGAATAATTCCTTTATCGTAGGTGCGTTTACAAACACAAATATTCAAATGCACCAACATCCAGACCAAACAATGATCTGTAGGCCATACAAATATTTGTTCCGTGCGGGAATCGAAGCCAGTGACACATAGTGCTCAACCACTGTGCCGTTTTATTCGTATGCCATATAAACTTGAGATAATTTTCGTTGAGTATGAGAACTATGTCCTTGTTTACGGCTTGAGCACACTTTAAGCACCCTTTAAACACACTTTACACCAGAAAAGGGCGTATCGTGTTTCTTTTTTTTAAAAGTAAAATACATCTAGCTATATCAAAAACGCGCCAAAATCACACCAAATGCGAACAACGAAATAAAGGTCGCATTTGCAGACCATTGCGCAATACAAAAATAAAACATTCTGCAGAGGACCGGTGCGTACAGGAACGCTCACTCCACAAAAGACTAAGACTTACAGTTTTTCCTCTGATAAGTCCATGTAGTAACTGTTTCAGTTTCAATTTAAATATCAGCTAGATACGCGCATGCGTGCATTGAAATTGGGCCTTAAAGATGTAGCGACAGCCAATTCCACGACAATCAGCGCCATCTATCGGAGACAAACGACAACTTTCACCATCTTATGAGAATTTGCAATGCACAATATACGAACGTCCAATATAAGCCGTCAGGATTATCAGGAGATGTATGAATAAATCGTGCGCGCGCATTTGAGGGAACTCTTATCGTAAACATATCTACCTCGTTCTTTCACAAAGTTAAATTGTAACAACTTACGGAGCGCCTACATAAAAATGAAACCGTTGAACTTCTTCAAGTCAGGGAGAACTATTTGAAATATAGTTGGCGCTGCACAGGTTTGTAGACAAATTTATTTGAAAAGCATCACTAAAATAAAATATATCTCACAGATTATCATTGCCTGGCTTTATAATAAATCCTGTTTTTAAAAGCGCCTTTCCGAGTTACGATTTGCGTTTGATCGATTCAAACGCATATCTCGCGAGCGTGCGTAGCCCTCATTTGCGTTTTACAATACCTATAAAAATACCCATAACTGTCTCACAGCCAGACACGGGTCTTTCCTTAGAAAGAGGAGAGTAGTCCGCAGGTCTGTTGCAGGTTGGCGGACTTATCGTAAGTCCGCCAGCATATGTTCGTGAGAAAAAGTAGAAAAAACAAGTGTGTGTATACTTTTGTACGCACGTAAGAAGTTATAATTCTCCACTGATATGAATCACGTGTTACAGATGCACAAATATTTCAATAACTATCTTGAATTATAAAAATTTAAGAGACATTTACCAGCCAACTTCATTGTGTCACTTTTATCTGTCGGTGTGCGCGCGCATCGTGAGAATTCAGTCTCATCAAGCGCGCCAAAAGAAGTATAACTTCAAAAAAGTTAATTGTAACAAAGGCAAAGGCCACTAAATGAAACAAGCAAATAAATTTTCATATGCACATATATTCGTTACATTAATAATAATATTTTAATAATGTAATATAATAATAATAATTATCTCTTACAACTCTATTAAAGCTGGCACATATTTAATTTGGTTTTACCGCAACACTAATTGGTGATAAAATAATAATAAATTATTTTAATAATTTATATAACTAAGTACTTGGACTTCTAAACTTAAAGTAAAATAAATAAACTTAATTATTATTGTTTTATACCTTTGATTAGTGCAAGTGATTAATCGATGATTAAAAAAAGTGTAGTCTGTATATTAAATAAACTTTTTCATAAAAAAAATAGAAATATTTTTTTTTTGTGCAGGTAATATAAATAAATTTTGAAGATAATTTATTTTATTTTCAATTTTTTTAGTAATATCGTTGACTGGCGTCGTGAAAATATGATATTTTTTGCTTTATATTTGAATCAATTAAATTCAGAATTTTAACAGAATTTAAAATGTATCAACATACTACAGTTTTTGAAGTTAACTTTATTATACCTTTATTTTATTTGTTATTTTTAATGCATGTACTTATTTATACTAATTACGTGCACTAATAAAAGTGTATACAAAACTTTATTTAAGTTATGTGTACTTGAGTGTAACTTTAATTTTCTAATAATTAAGGTTCAAGGAAATAATAATTATACATTTATTTGCCTGGTTGCGGAATTCAGGCTCCAAGAAGTGCATTGGTTAAACAGTTGTAATATTTAAATTAAACTAAATGACTTACTAGGATTGAAGCATTGTGGAATACATTCAACATAAAAAGTGACTGATGGTCAATCGAATTTCAAGCTTGATAAACTGTTACTTAAAAATAGTACTTGATTGTTGACTGTACGAGAGCGCTAGAGGTAAAATTTAGAAGTCACTTGGCATTTAGTTTTATTTAGCGGATGATATTTGATGGTAACTAGAGGTGCTTCTTCAGTCCTAGTATAATAATTCGGAAAATTATATAAACATTAACAATAATAATAAAATATCTATGTTGTATATTTGAACTATGCGTTTAAGCTTCTTAATTTATCCGATATCGTAATTCGATAATTTCGTATATCTATCTATGTTTACAGAAACCGATATAATAATAATTGCTTAAAGAGAGATTTTACTCTCAACGAGGCATGCCTCGTATTAAGAAAGGCACGGCCTGAGCCTGCCTTTTGAATACTGAAGATGTGGAACTTACCAAAGTAAAATGGTTTGTTCAAGTATTATTTTGTACTAGGGAAGTGATAAAGTCGCGAGGCTGCCTCGTCATAAGCAATTATTACAAACCAGTTTATTTGATTAATAATACAGTAATAACGTATATGTAGAAATAAAATAGTGCTATTTAAGAATCTTAGGGACCTTATTAATACGAATGACATTGGCTACGGCTGAGAACGGACCTGTTCTCAGAAAGAAAAGGTTTAAAGACAGTCCACCACACTGGCCTAGTCCGAATTGGCGGACTATATATATACAACGGACAACGGACCCGGGGACACCGGAGGACGGGCAGCAGCGTTCTCTCACTAATCGGTGAGCCACTGCGATCCCCAAGCCGCCTGCGAAGCGTGGGGAATCTGGCAAACCTTGGGGGAGGCCTTCGGTCAGCAGTCAGCAGCTTCTGGCTGATGATGATGATGACATATAACGTGATGTGCAGGTTTGATCACGGTGTTTTTATTAGATAATTAAGTAGACTATAGAGGTCCTAATTTATTCATATTTGGAATGAGAACCGAATATTGAATACCCTATTATAATATGACCGTTACGTTTTTATTTTTTAATAATTAATAATGGCCACTGGGCCGATGACGACTATTCTGCCAGTGTCGAGTGGAGACGGAGTTGTCCGTTACTTAATTGCATTACTAAGCTGCATTCAAACTAATGTGAATCCGACCGCACTTCGACTGTCATAATAAATTTCGATTCAAATCTTGATATTGGACTCCATGATTCTAAAATAGCCCAATTTTACTGTATCTCACTTTTCAAAACTATGCGACGTTAATTTATTAATTAACTACTATCGTAGCATGTATATTTTTAGTATATTTAAAGTACATATATCAAATATATTATTATAATTTAATATTTGTATCGCATGGTTTTGCTAAATGAGACAAATTCTTAACAGAGCAAAGATAGACTGAAACAAAGGCAGAGTTTGAAGCAATTGGCATTGAAAAACTAATAATAATGACAAAGGGTGCAAGGAAAAAATACCAATGAGTGATAGAATTTCAGATTGTCATGTGCAGTCAGCCTTGATACCAATGCATGAGTGATTTCCATGTGACGCTCGTGGCGACTTCACAGAACAAGATGAATTAAATTGTGTTAGTGCAGATTTTTTTTTATTAAGAAGTTGGTTGATCATATTTTATTTGAATGTCATATGGAAACCTATTGTATTTTTCTCGTAATCTAATTGAAAAAGGTGAAATTTGTGGAATGTATAAAATATTCATGAATGTTTTGACTGATATACTATAAAATATTTCTGTATAGTAGTCATTTGCTTCAAGCTCTTGTCCGATAGTGTAACAATAGCTAAAACAGTACTAGCAACAGATATTAAAATTAGAAAGAGACATAGTGATGTGGTTAATTAGTAAAATTGTAGTGTAAAATACCAAATCCATTTGTTTTATTTTGGGCTAGCTCATAGCATAGCATTACGCCTGTATTCCCCTAAGGGATAAGCAGAAGTGTGCTTTTGATGTACATTCACATTTTGGTGATACCGTTTTACCATCCATCGTGCACAGTTCCAAACTCAGTGCTGTTACTGAGAAATTTTCATAGAGAAAAATCCAATAACACTTTACCCAACCCGGTAATCGAACCTAAGACTTTACTGTGCTAGAATAGTGTATAATTTCTATTTTGACTTGCTTTCGCCGAGGCATCGATTATTGTATGTATAAAGGCGGGTCGAGGCACATAACGCACATCACTATAGCTCTTTTCAACTAAACTCGAAGACTTCACAACTTTTATATAGAGTGTACAGAAAAAAGGATATGCTACACATTAATACTAAAAGCACCAACACAGACACAGACAGACATTGTATAATCAAATGAAATAACATATTTACATTAACACGATCAAACATGACTCAACTTGAAGCCGATAAGTTCCGATAAGTATGTTTCCCCATTTCACAGTATGCCTCGATATTGATATGAATAAGTTGTCGTTTGGCAAGATGAGTATAGAATTTTTGTTATCCTTCCTCTTCTTATTGTGTTATTATATTCCATGAAAAGTACCTATATGGCCACTTGCACGCCGTTAAATACAGAGATAGTGGTTTCATATGAATAAATTGTCAGTTAATTACAAGATGTGTTTTAAAAGAAAAGCATTGACAATAGGCCTTGTTATACTGAAACAGCTATTTTATCAAAACTTTTTTCTCGTGGCGTTTTTTTCATTGCTCGATTCGAGGCGAACAATGCTTTTTGTGAGGCATAGAATTTGAAGTCATGTTGATCGCGATATAAACTTAATTCCTGGTTTGCGGTGGCGCTATATTTATTCTAAATAGATCTATTTGTTTCCTATAAACGGACATTAAAAATCTCCTATAGAAAAATATTTACAAAAATGCTGGCATAGGAATCGAGGACGTATCCATTTTTTCTTGGCACAACATTGATATAATTTTATTTTATAATAATTTTCTTATATTTGTAATTTAAATTTCTCAAAATTTTGAATATTTAAACGTAAATTATAATAATTTGTTGCCAATTATATGTAAACGTAAAATATTATGCCACAATTTGCGCCACAATCACTTAAAATATCATTTTTTTATACTATGAACTGGTGCTATTAAAATGTACTTAAAACTAAAACTTGTGAATGCCATATACACGACAAAGCTTAACAATTTCACGACACAAAATTCACATTTAACACGACATTATTTTCCATTTAAAATGAATAAATTATTATGTCAGTACAGGTTTTACGTTCAAAAGCCTTAAAATATTACATCTTAAATTAATACAACACATTGATAATGTCTTAAATATTTTTAAACATTTTTTTAACAATCATTTTAACATTTTATAATGATAAACACAATCATTCGTTTACAACTAATATTACAATTACATTTATGTTTTCATTTAATACGGTAACTTTTCTTTTAAATTAATTAATTAAAAGGACGTATAATAAAATGCACATGAGTCATTATTTAAATAAATAATTACATTTCTTTTTCTGTAATACCTATTTTTAACCATAAACAATAGTCACTAAATACCTCCTATATAAATAAAATCTAATAAAACAGTTATTTTTTATTGTTTAGGAATAATCTGATAATAGGTACATTTTTTTAAACCCGACACTTTTAATATTTTATATAATTTTTTCACGATTTTTAGTTTACATAATATTTCTGTACTGCGAAGTCATACGAATAAAAGTTATCTACGCATTTTATTTGATATATTTATTTTGTTTTATTATCCGTTACGTTTTTTATGTAAAACCGAGCGATATTTTTAAACGTAAGTCTCAGTTCTCGTCATTATGGCTTTTTATAGCTGATTAATTTTGGCTTTGCCAACACTTGAACTTGTTTAACCAACTTTTGAATTTCTTTAGTTCATTTTGATGATTTAAACGTATATTTATTTCAATTAACAATTACGTTTTTCATATTTTTTTAAATTAATCATATTGGTTATTATAAATTAAATTAATTGCAATATGTGTTTATTCCATATACAACTAATATAATTATAAAAAAACGAACTTATTTTTTCATTGCCATCTTTTTTATTTAGTTTCAATAATTTATTGGCTTTTAAATTTAGATCATTTAATATGGTTTACATATAAATATATTTATAAATGTATATATTTATATCTAGTTTAGCAAAAATGGACGTTAGGGTTACTGCAAGAGCATTTCTTACTAATAATAAATAAATATTATTATGCATTGAATTTAAGAGATCAGACAAAGTATTTAGGAAATAAAGAAGTGAGAATTTTATAATCTTCGCGAGCGCTTAATTTTGGAAATTAGTATAAGATGCGTTATGTCTAGCGAAGTCAAACAGAGGCCAGCCAGATACTAAAACGATGGAGTTGATTAATAAAATAAAGCAACCAGAGACTATATTTTTTTATTGGCCAGGTAACGCACGGCGATGCGCGGCACTGCAACACGCGCGGTTCCGTATACCACCGTACCATGTAATACTGGACTATCTACAGAGTAGTAAAAATTTTGATCTGCTCGAGTACATCGTGTGTTATTCGTTTTAACAATCTCGATTTTATAATTTTGCCTTTGTAGTGTAGGCATCGCATCTTTTGCATTTATCTACGATTTTGACGCGACTTATTCGTTTTAAAAATATAGGGACGGTTGTTGTGTTAAATTCTTCTTCTTTTTCACAATTGTTTTTTAAACCTCTAATAATAAAAATTTGACATTTAACAGCTTGAAATGTAGATCAACTTAAGGAGAAGGTAGATGCAGTGGCATATATAGAAATGAAAGATATAATTTTGGACTGAATAAAATGGAAAATACTAAACCGACAAGTGCTAGCACTTAAATTGAAGAGAGAGAGACAGTTTGAAAGTGACAATGGTCCCGATTCTGCTGTACATTACCCTAAACTAATTTTAATCGTAATATATTCATTTATACTTTAATGTACAATAGTGGAACTTAGTGCGGAGTTGCCACAAGTCATTCTTTACCAATCAACCTTTTTGATGTATCTCTTTCTTACAAACATAATTGAAAAAGGATAGACAATAGTTTATAGTTAGAACTGTCTGACCCGTTTACGGTAAAAAATATACAACATGTGCGATGGCGATTGCGTTCATGTTGATCAATTTGGTAGCCAGTGGATCAATTTTACAGGACCAAATAATATGTACAAATACGCAAGAAAATATTTTTTTATGAAATGAGACTATGTGTGAGATATGTAAATGGACTGAACTAATTATTTTGTGAACAACAGAATCGGCGCCAAATGCCAGGTATCATATAAAATTATATTTTTTATATGTAGTTATTATAGCACTCTATGATTATGTGTGGATTAACGTCTATAATCTCAGTTCTCATTGTAATATCAAATCCATGTAAGAAAATACAAATGATTTTCAATTCTGGTATCAAATTCTCTTCAGAAAATACGTGAATATTCGACCTTATGCTTATTGTAATAAGTAGATATAAACTTTTGTTCCAAAGTACTTTGTATCAGATTGGCTGCAGTATCAATCATTTATAAACCAATATAGGTTACATCAAACAATTGATTTATCAATCAACTGATCAAAATTCAATATTAATATTTGATTATTTTTGAATCACTGATCTCAACGATTAAATTTCATTTTTAAATATTTCGTCAAAGATATTTAAAGCAGATGATTGATAAATCTAACTGGTTGATGATATTCTAAATAATTCTGCGATAGATTTTAATAAAAGTTTTATAACTAATTGCAGTTATCGTTGCTTTAATTTGATTATTAATTAATTGATTGATTAAGTTCAAAGATTGATGATTGATAAACCTCATAAATTGTGGTTAATTCACCAAAAATTTAGTTAAAATTCCAATGAATCAGTCAGTTGAAATACTCGATTGATAGTTGATTATTGATAAACGTCATATATTTGAAATATTGTAGTCTAACCCAGATACTTTACTCTCGAAAATAATTTCAATGTAAATCCAATTATAATGTCTTTTAGTTCCATCAATCTTCCATGATCCCCTCAAAATTAAACAAATGTGGCGCTAGAGTGATTGCATACGTACGTAAATCGAATACCGATTGATTTGAATTATTTTCTAGAGTAAGGTATTGGTTGTTAATCAAATGATTGATTCATAAAACGATTGATAAACCAAATGATCGATTCATAAACGATTGATAAATCAAATGATTGATATATAGTTTGATTGATAAATCATAAAAGTTGTAGTGTAAGTTAGCAGTGTGTGAAGAGTTTGAAGAATCCCCTACCCTTCTCTGGGGCTGGTCCCATCAGCATTGGTACTTGGTTCTTGTGGGTTATCGTTATCTGAAATATTAAATATATAAATATAATATTAAAAGGCTGAATATAAATAACATCTACCATTGTTTTAACGTTAAGATATCATGACGCTTGTATTCCCCACACATTTAGCCGAAGCCGTTATTCAGTCCATTATACTAGGGGGCGAACCTTTTGCATATCCACCATCCATCTAGAGGGCACAGTTCCAGTTTCAGTGCTGTTATTGAGAATTTCCATATAGAAAAACCCAATAACAGTTTACGCGACCCGGGAATCGATCCCAGGACCTCAAAGTAAGCAATCACGCTTGCTGGATCAATGAGGAAGTATTTTTTAAGCTAGAAAAATCAGTCTGTTTGCTTACCTTGCATGGCGGCTGCATCCATGGTTCCCCATCAATTTGCATGGGGAATGTCTTCTTTGTCGTTAAAGTAATAGAACTGCACTGGGCTAGCCGCCTGCCTGATGCACGGAGACCTAGAGAAACATTATTGGTTCATGATTCACCAACTTATGTGGCTCTATCTAGTGTATTTTTCAACAAACTCAATTTTACGCATCGAGGGCGTTCTGCGTGCCGAGTGAAGAACCCCGAGCTCGGCTTCTGTGTTCATTTATATAAAAGTGACATCATTAAATAGCATTACACCTGTATTCCCCAAAGGTTTAAGCAGAGGTGTTCTATTGTTCATCCACATTTCGCTGATACCGTTATTGAGTCCCATGTAACGGGGGCGAGCCTATTGCATCTACCGGGCACAGTTCCAGACTCCGTGCTGCTATTAAGAATTTCAATACAGAAAATGCAGTGGGGCAATATTAAGTAAAAAGTATGAAACATTATTTTATGTTTTATGAGTCATTACAAATTAAGAATGTCGAGATAATATTTTAAGTCGTACAAGAATTGGCGCCTTGTTATTTGATATGTACCTGTTCTCACTTGTCCCATATGCAAACAGTTTTCCAAGCCTATAACTTCTATTAGTTTATCACCGATATCTGAAAACAATAAAATTTTGATTTTTGTACTCTCTCGACTTAGTTTATTCGATTCGCTCTTCATCTTCTTTTCACAAAGCAGGTTATATTTATAACCATTGCGGGAAGGTGTCTGATGGTTACCAAGCTTTCTTATAGCAACTGTGGGCCTTGCCTTTCTAAATATTGTAGCCAGTCGCTTGATATTCACTACCTAAATTTGCAATGCAATGCAATGGTCCGTGAACCAAACTTAACTGCACAGCGAGAGTAACGGATTTCTGTGCAGTCTCCACCATGATGTGCCTCTTATTTGGCGCTGGGTTTCGCCATGGTCTGTTAAAACTTATCAAATCCACCATCAGGTACAAAGTGGACCACCATGGTAAGTTAAGTCGGTAAGAGATTGGTACACCCCTCTGTCTATCTCAGGCAGACCATAGTCCACGAGGATTCTCACCACATAAATTCATATTAAGACATTAAATATGTGTTCATACCTTGTTGTGCGTTAGGGAATCTCCCTCTCCGATGCGCGCCACTGGAGCCCCACAGGTTGGAGCCCCCGTGCGCGTACGGGATGTTGAGCAGAGCCACACCTTGTAGTGCGGGACCCTTGTTCAGTTCTAAGGAGGCACCATCACACTGGAATTAAGAGACAGCGGTGCTAAGACTTGTTAAAGGCTTAGGGTAGGCCAATGAATATCTGGTTGGCCTAAGATGGTAATATAACACTAGTTTACAGGAACAACAGACACATTTTAAATATACAATATACTGCCCTGATGGTCTGAACTGGCATTCTGGACTTTTATATTGCATGTAATTGCTTTTATAATACTAGATATGGGCTGATTTATATGATTTATATCAAACAAAAAAGATGGTAAGAATAATGAAAATATTAAAAAAAAAAAAACGCCATACGAAATAAAATTTATCCTCGTGTCAAAATTCCGATGACGGTAATGACGTGAAAAATTCAGCTATGCATAACATATGTACGAGCGGAGAAAAAAGAAAAATCCTACTTCAAAAGAGTGAAGCACTTTCCATGCACAGGCGTAGTTTAACTATGATATTTATTTATTTGCCTCTTCAACAATGAGCACACTGCTAAGTGTCATATTACTGAAAGAAGAGCAATGCATGCACATTATTATGCGCAGAGAAAACAACTTACTTTTATGGTAACAACTTTAGGCAAAATAATATATTAATTAAAATAAGCTAAATAAATTTAGATCACATTAAGTTTAAGTTGTTATGTCTAATACTGATTTAAAAGCTATTGCCGTTAGTTGACTATGAAATGTTGCTTTTTGTACCACAATATCGATGTGTTCGTGCAGGTTCTTGCAGCTGGCCGCGAATTGCTCCGAAGTGGCGAACTCGAAGTACCACAACTTGTTCTTCATGCGGGAACTGAACTTGTCCGGGTTGCGTTCTCGTTCTGTGTGGAACTTCACGCAGATGGCTGCATCCTGGAAATTAATAAGGTAAAATAGGGTAAGGTCAATTAATAAGATAAAATAGGGTAAGGTCAATTAATAATGTAAAATAGGGTAAGGTAAATTAATAAGGTAAAATACGGTAAGGTAAATAAACAAGGTAAAATAAGGTAAGTTAAACATTTTCAATTGGTCAAACCAATCTTCTCTTTCACTCTTAATCACGAAATCTTAAAAACTTTTATTATTATTACGATATCTTATTATTTTCACAAATATAATTTAAAATTTTAGCTGTTTAGTCTTTTTTCTTTTAATTATTTATTTATTGTATTTTTATTCTTGGATGTATTTTAGAAATTTTCTTTGGTATATTTTAATTTAATTTTCTCATCCTTATTTTTTTATATATACGTCTCTTTTATTTAGAAAGGAAATAGAAATACAATGTTACTAACTACTAGAAACAGTACCTCTATTATGAGTTTTTCACTATTTACTTTCATAGTAAATGTAAATTTTTATGCAAGCGATTTTAGTTCTTAACTAGGTTACATTAGGGATTTGAGTCGCTAACATGACATCTCTATAATATCGTAAATAGTAAATCAAAACTTAACTATGACACATATGTCACATAAGCGACTCTAATCCCTAATGTAACCAAGTTAAGAACTAAAATCGCTATCATGAAAATTTACTTTACTATGATAGTAAATAGTCAGAAAACTCGTGATAGAGGTACAGTAAGCAGATTAAAGATGTAAAAAATATCACCTAAACGAAACTGCGGGCAACAGCTCGTATCTGGGTATATCATTATTTTAAAATTTGGTGGCGCACTTTATTTTTAGTGAATATTTTAATAAACACACACACATAACTTTTTTTTTTTAATAAATTCTCCACCAAATCTTACAAAAAATTATATTCACTCATCTAATAAAATATTTAATTATAATTTTTGGCATGATGTTAACTGTGGTCGAGGTTGACGATATCTCGGAATATGGATACCATTCTTAGTTTACTGATTTTAATGTTTATACTCACAACGCCGACTGAGAAGTAATTGTTGATGATGTTGTATGGAACGACTGTGGGGTGCGGCGCTGAGTCAGGCATCTGGAGATGATCGCACTGAAAATAACAAGGCTTTATAGGTTGACACAAGAATTAACCATTTTGCTCTCACTTTTTGGTCACAAATCCTGCCAAATTCTGTAAACTTTTAGTGAACCTTAAGCATCTAGATAATAAGAGTTATTTATGAATGACGTCATATGGGTCGCGCGTCCGATACGCGAGCTATTCGGAGGCGCGTGGTCAACTTTCGGCCGTCAGACACGAAGACACCCGAAACAATGATTACATTTTTAAATCAATATCATGATCACCGTTTGCACCGATGGCGAGTGAACGCCAGAACTTTGCAAGCAGTGATAATGCTTTCTGATTGGTTGACTAATATCCCGCATATTTAAATTGTATCAACTGCGCAGGTACAGTCAGTATTGAAAAGAGAATGTTAGAATAAAAAAAATGTGATGATTCTTAAGAAATTTTTACACATGGTGCCGATACGATGTTTAAGAATGATTAACTATATTTTTTTTTTTGTTTCATTCACCACTTTTAGAAACGGTCTCTTTTGAAATTCATTTGTTGCATGCATCCTTTTGAGGCTGACTGGTGGTTCAGGCGTGAAGATAGAGAGGTACTAACATCAGTTGAAGTGCCGTTCTCGACGTGAATGTGCCACCGGTCCATCATCACGGTGCTGGCGCGAGCTATCTTGTCTAAGATCTTGTGGATGGACTCGCCTTCGTACCTGCGGGTTGCATGTGTTATGTATTTCAATATAAGTGAGCAGAGATAGTTAAATCAGTACATAACATAACATAGTTTCAAAGTCAAAATTCCCCGAAGAATTAGGCAGAGGAGTAGGTGCTATTGTACATCCACATTTCGCCGATTATTTAGTCCCATGTATATATACGTATATGTATAGGGGGCGAACCTCTTTCCGTACAGAAAAACCCAATAATACTGCCCGAACTGCGAAACGAAATCAGGAACTCAAAAAACAACTGATAAGTACATTTAAGTCTTAATTCTCTTTAAGGCTCGTAGCTACATAGCTACCGCGCAGATAGAACCGCGTTGATCTGCGAGGTTAAGCAACGCTTGACCCGGTCAGTCCTTGGATGGGTGACCATTTTTCACATATCGAGACCCCTCAGTGCCTCGGAAAGCACGTTAAAGCAGTTGGTCCCGGGTGTCATACGAAGATCTATGCAGTCGTTACGGGTGTCAGTAGCCCAAAAATTCTGACAACCAGTCCAACCTTAGAGTGTCAGTGTCTCCCAGTTACTGGATGGCGGAGGTCAGAAGGCAGTCGCTCCGTGTAAAATATTGATATTCAGCCGCAATCGGTTAGATTGGAAGCCGACCCCAATGTAGTTGGTAAAAGGCAGGCAGATGATGAAGTCGTGTCGGGTCCTCCGGTCCTCCGGTCGTGTCGAATTGCTGTCCCATCGGACTATGAGAGTGAAGGAATAGAGAGAGCACCTGTGTTTGCGCACACACTTGTGCTCTATAATCTCCTGCGTAGTTGGCTAATCTCCGGTGAGATTGGCCGCCGTGACCGAAATTCGGTCAGGAGGACATTATTTCGCTATTTAACAGTTGGTACTCGTACTCGTACTAAAAGCTGTTCGTACTGATGAGTACAATACCCCTTAAAAGGATTGGCAGCCTAATTAAAACAAAGCGACAGTCACACGACAGTAGCCTCACTGTCGGCCAATACATATATGACACAAAAATGACGTTTGACAGTTCTATCGCGCGATCTACGCCTGTCGCAAACTGATTGCTACATCGGTAATTAGGCTAGACTAGAAAGGTTTAACTAAGATAGAGGTTGCCACTTACCCGCCTCCCCATCGCAGACACCTGGCCAAGTCATTGCCAGTACCAAGAGGGATCACCCCTACAGCTGGCTGGGTATCCATCTGAACTTTATCTAAAAAAAATATAGGCATTAAACTAAACGCAGGTACCTATTTGGTTCAATTCCTAGTTACTAGCTTGAGGGGTTAAGGCGCAGGCGCTCCCTTAGCCCGCCAAATTCAAATTTTGTTTGTTCACAATGTATGATCTACAGATAGTTGTTTCGTATGTCTTTGTGTATGTAAATATAGGTGTTTGTAAACACAAGCCGTTCTGGCGTGATTGAGTAACAAATATCCATCCATCCATCCATCCTTACTCACTTTCACATTTATAATATCTATACATATAAATAAAATTGGAGTGTCTGTTTGTAATATTGAAATAACCGTTTTTTATTACATGCATATGAATATACATATATACGGTACATACACCAAAATAACATTTTTTACAATTTTTAAACCATTTACCATTTAAACCATTTAAACCATTTATTTTTGCTACACACATTACATATACATATACATTTTTGTCTGTCTGTCTGTTTGTATAGGCTAATCTCTGAAATGGCTGGACCGATTTTGACGGGACTTTTATTGGCAGGTAGCTGATGTAATAAGGAGTAACTTAGGCTACTTTTATTTTAGAAAAATCTTCTATTTTAGAAAAAAATAGGGCTAAGTGCATTTGGTCTCACTAAAAAATACATTGTTAAGTTCCGACATCCACGCGAACGAAGTCGCGGGCACAGCTAGTTGTAAATAGGATTAGTAGGATGGAATCTATCTAGTATTTACTTACCCATAGTCTCCAGTACCCACCCCACGGTGCCATCTCCACCGCAGCATATAACACGGTAGTTCTTCACGTCTTTAAACATCTGCAACCCTGGAAAATGATTTATAGATATTATTTATTATATCTGTGTATATACAATGTATATAGGGAGCGAGCCTATTGCCATCTACCGGGCACAGTTCGAAATTCCAAGCCCCCTATTACATGGGACTAAATGGTATCGGGGAAATGTGGGCGTGCAATGCTGGGTAGTTTATTGTAGTGGTTAAGCTAGGCTGCCATTTTAAACAGAAATGCCTGGCGTAGGCTACTGGTACCTTCCAAAAGTAGCCTGAGTGCAAATTTACTCCTTTTGCTTAAACACTCTGTCAATTGTGCTGTCAAAAATAGCATGTGCGATTTCTTTGTAATAACTCATGCCGATGGCGACCACCACTCAAATACCCACCTTGCATAGGCCCTCCTTTCGCAATATCATGCACTTGACGAGGGTTCAAAATATACTGGAGTTTCCGTAACACTCTGGACCCCTGCCGCCCTCCAGATTTGGGATTGATGAACACCAACAGCGGGCACGAGCCGTCGGGCGGCGTGATCTGGAAGGAGATGGGCGGGGCTCGCGGCTCTCGCTTCTCTTTCTCATCTCTTTTCTCTTCTGAGGTCGCTGCTATTGAGATCGGGAGAGATATTGAGGTGGGGAGGGATTGCTGAAAGAAAGAGAAGAGATTTTATAAGGGCAATTCTTTTTGTGGTAATAAACGGGGAGTCTTCTGTGGCTGTGGCCAAATTTTATATTGACAGTGTTAATCCACACCTAAGAAAAAGTGGCCAGTCTTCTCT
This sequence comes from Shargacucullia verbasci, assembly GCA_947562105.1. Lineage (NCBI taxonomy): Eukaryota > Metazoa > Arthropoda > Insecta > Lepidoptera > Noctuidae > Shargacucullia > Shargacucullia verbasci. Next base: position 2,246,123 of record OX387307.1, on the reverse strand, counting down.
CTCATCACCAGCTTCAGAGACAGACTTAGGCATCTCTTAGATAAGGTCTGAGTAATTATTCACTAAAATTCTTTGGATATTTTACACTAGCTTAGCTTTTTAGCCTGGGATAAAATGTAGCCTATGTGCTATTCCAGACTATAATCTATCTCTGTGCCAAATTTTATCCAGATCCTTTCAGTAGTTTTTGCGTGAAAGAGTAACAAACATCCATCCATTCATCCATCCTCACAAACTTTCACATTTATAATATTAGTAGGATTAATGAGAGTTCAATACATAGTAAAATATCGTAAAGACCCCTTCATTAGTGGCACGGTGCGGGAATGTATTTTTCGCAGCAAATCAAAGTAAACTCTATGAAATGGAGTTAGAACTTAAATTATATAGTGTTTTTAGCATGACATCCTTAAGAACGTCATGGCATAGGGTAGATGGGTGTGACCAAAATCTGCAGTCCAAATCGAGCGGCGCCGCCGGTACTATTATTACTGCTTCATATAAAATGTTCGTAAAATTTTAAATCCGTGCCTCGACCGCGCCTCGTACGGGGCACGCCTCGCGAGCGCCACGGTCTAACATGCTGAAGTTTCATGCAGCACGAGAAATACTGTAATTTCTGCCTACCCCTATCGGGAAAAGGCACGATGTTATATAGTTATGTGGTGATATATGAAGATGGCCCAGTTTATCAGTATTCTAAAACTGTAGTGAATATTCGCAACAAGGCAAAAAGTACAGCGCCATCTATTGGAGTGAAGTGATAACAGAAAATCCTGAATATCTTGATAATCTTACCTGATCATGTTGTGGTCTATGTGGCAACGACCGTTGTCTGTCAAGCACGAGTGGTCGAATCGCAGTTGGAGGTAGTATGTGTCGCGCGTGACGTCCTAATGAGCATGCGCCGCCTGCGCTGCCGACGCAGCGATTATGCAGCTGTGGAAGATTTGGAGAGAAACATTATTCAGAATTCAAGAAGACAATGTTAACGAACTTGATAACTTTTTACTCGTTATCCAGTTCAGAGGCCCTAGTGTAAGTTTTTTTTGAGAAATTCGATTTAACGCACCGTACGCGTTCAGCGCTCCAATTGGTCCGTTTCGTGCTCTCCACCAATCGGAGCGCCGAACGCGTTCGATGCGTTAAATCGAGTTTCTCAAAAGAAACTTCCACTAGGGCCTCTGAGGTATGTTTAAAGTTTGAAGTCTCTAGCTTATCGGGAAGATAGTTTAAAGTCGATTGCAAAATTTGTACCGAACAGACAAGCAGACAGACAAAGATAAAAATATCGAAGTAGGTTTTACTCCAATCCAGATATGTGGGAAAAATATTATGTTTTTGTATTGTACTCTATAATAATTGGGAAAGTAAGTCTGTCTGTTTGTTACCTCATAAGGACTTAACCACTGAATCGTTCATTGTGAAATTTTACAAAGACATAGCCTGGGTCCTTGAGAAAGACAGCTTATTTTTACAATTGCAGCAAATCACTAATTAGATAATAAACACAAAATACACGAAGACGAAGTCATGGGCAAACAGCTAGTTTATATATAAAAATAAATGTATGTATGTATGTTCCCTATGGACTCCAAAACCGCTGGAGCGACTAGTTGTCATCCATCAATAAACTCACAGTGATATGACACCATCGACAATGTAGACCGGTGATTCCGTTGTACCCTTTGATCTTTTTCCGACACCTCGCGCACTTGCCGTGACAGTTTCCTGGAAAATATATGTAGGTATATTTGATTTGTTGAAGTTACCATTAAACATCCACACAGCATTAAAATTCTATATAAAAATATGTTGGCATTAGTAACATATAACATAGCATGACCCGGGTACGTCTTAAAACTGCGGCCAGACACCGGAGGACGGGCAGCAGCGTCCTCTCACTAATCGGTGAGCCACTGCGATCCCCAAGCCGCCTGCCAAGCGTGGGGATTATGGCAAACCCCCCCTTGAGGGAGCCTTCGTTCAGCAGTGGACGTCTTCTGGCTGATGATGATGATGATGAACATAGCATGACGCCTGTATTCCTCCCTGGGTTAGACAGAGCTGTACTATTGTACAGTCAGCATCAAAAAGATATATACACGTAGCGAAATTTAAACGCTTATTCTTGGAAAACTATTGGTTAAAATCATAAAATTTTATATCAACATGTATTTTTATGTATCCGCAGATAATATTTATGAAATCGGTCAAGATTTCAATCATTATTAACTCTAAAACTCGTTTTTGAATTTTGCTACGTGTGTATATGTTTTTGATGCTGACTGTACTACTGCCGACTGTACTGGATTAATGGGGTAGTCGTGACCGTTGAACTATATCTTGTCTTTTTATAAAGGTCTCATCTCTTTCCTTCCAAATACTCTTTGTTCAGCAGTGTTCACCGAAAGAGTGCCTATTTTCAGCAGTAGTTTAACGAGCTGTTATTTTACTGTTGTACCTTCCACCCAATGATGAGCTAGCGTGGCCGGCGCCCTCTTGGACTTGGAATAGGTCGCTATGCACGACGCAGGCGCACGCTGCACACAACGCTCGTGCACTGTGAACTTGCAGACTGGAAAGAAGCAGAGGAATAAAAGAGAAGTTAATACCAGAGAGGAAGATAGCTTTCATACATAACTAGGTAACATAGCATCACGCCTGTATTCCCCGAAGGGTAAGGCAGAGGTGTACTATTGAACACCAACATTTCGCCGATGCCCTTATTGAGTCCTATGTCGGTCGGCTTTAGGACGCTAGATGGCGCTACATGTCACCCGACAGAATGCACGGGTTCGTAATCAATGCGGGCGAACCCGCGGGTGGAAGCTAGTAGTAAATAGTTTATGTATATTACTATCAAAACTTACATGCCCTATTTGTACCGAACCGACCAGAATAATATGGAGACATAAGTCGCAGTTTAAAGCTTGTTTATTCAAAATGTTCCAGTAATTCTTTCCATAGAGACCTAATCTCGTAATCAGAGGTTTCATGATACACTGGAAATAGAATACTCACATATACAGCACAGTCCCTTCTTGCCCAACCCGACCAGCATATTAAGACATAGATTGCAGTAGGCCGGTCTACTGAAATGCTTCAGTCTCCACGCGTGTTCTCCATCTTCTTTGACGTTGGTGTCCAGCCCTAGCAGGACTAGCAGGGGTATTGTCGTCATTCTGTAAAGGAAAATAGATATTAATTACTGTGTATGAAGACCCGGGTACGTCTTAAAACTGCGGCCAGACACCGGAGGACGGGCAGCACCGTCCTCTCACTAAGCGGTGAGCCACTGCAATCCCCAAGCCGCCTGCCAAGCGTGGTGATTATGGTACCCCCCCCCCCCCCTTGGGGGAGGCCTTCGTTCAGCAGTGGACGTTTTCTGGCTGATGATGACTGTGTATGAAGGTTTTTTTTTCTATGCCAGAATGAATTGTATGCGTTCTTCTTCTTATTTAAGAGCCTGGCTCTTGTCGGTGTAGCTGATAAAGTTCTTTCCATTTTTCTCTCTCCAGTGCGGTCTCCTTTACCTCTTTATACGACATGACGGCAACCTTTTCCTTTATTTGGCTCATGTAACTTATCCTTGGTCTTCCGCTCCCTCTCGTTCCTTCTATCTTTCCTTCAATTATGTTTTTAATGAAACTGTCATATCGTATAAGATGGCCTATCATCTTTCTTTTTCTGTTTTCAATCGTGTTTATTATATGCGTTATCTCTTTAATATTAAAAGAAGATGATGCTATGGAGAAATAATGAGGGTATTCATTAAATCTGGAAGTGGCGTAATACTCTGTTATGCTTTTAAAACTGAATCCTCTGAGAGTAAACTGCAGAATTTGTGTCTGAAAGATTTTTACTAACCCTCCACGCTTCCACTCGTCGAGCGACACGGTACCGTCAGCATCATAGTCTATCTCCACCATCATGTCTTGTAGGATCTGCAAATCACGAAAACAGCTTTAGACAAATTTATATAAGGCCCCATCTTTATAATCCCGATGTCTTTAAGGAGCTACTGTCTTAAATCGCGGAAATTTTAATTGTTTAGCCCAAACTGTCCCACTGCTGGACAAAGGCCTCCCCCAAATTCTTCCACCCATCTCTATCCTGCGCCATCTTGAACTAGCTCCTCTAGTACGCGTCTAGGTCATCGCGCCACCTTTATATGTTTTGTTTTTGTTTTATATGTTTTTATTTGGCAAGTGAAAAGACGAAATAGTGGCGATGGTACATGGAGATATGGAACATCCATGGCAAAATCTGGCAATGACAACGAAAAGTTGGAGTGAGATCTTAAGAGCCTCGACGTGTGAAGGACCCTGAGATCATCTGGAAGGCGGGAATCCAACCCACTACACGAACCGCAGCAATCAATCGCTTACGTCAACCGTGCTGTCCCGTACACTTGGTTCATTGATACTCACAGGTCTAAGCTCCGAAGTCTCCCAGCCCAGGTACTCAGCTACCGTCATCATCTGGTTGACGATGCAGTCCATTTCATTCGTGTCCAGAACGCCGTTACCATCTGTGTCGTACAGCCGAAACATAACTGGAATGGAAGAAATACATTTTAATAACATAGCATAGCATCACGCCCGTATTCCCCGAAGGGTTAGACAGAGGTGTACTATTGGACAGCCACATTTCGCCGATGCTGTTATTGAGTCCCATGTAATAGGGAGTGTATGAGTTTATGATTTGACCTTTTATGTAAATTATAGAGATTTAGATAACACAATATGACTGGTTCATTGCTCTTATAGTCCTGAGGCCCTAGTGTAAGTTTCTTTTGACAAATTCGATTTAACGCATCGACGCGTTCGGAGCTCCGATTGGTGGAAAATACGAAACGGACCAATTGGAGCGCCGAACGCGTTCGATGCGTTAAATCGAATTTGTCAAAAGCAACTTACACTAGGGCCTCTGGGTTCAATTCCTGGGTCGGGCAAAGTGTTATTGGGTTTTCCTGTATGGAAATTCTCGGTAGCAGCACGGAGTCTGGAATTGTGCACGGTAGATGGCAATAGGCTCGCCCCCTATTACATGGGACTGAATAACGGCATCGGCGAAATGTGGGTGTACAATACACCTTTGCCTAACCCTACGAATTTTTCAAATGTTGGTTTACAATTAATTAAATTAGTTTTAAACTAGCCACCCGTCCCGGCTTCGCACAGGTAGTAGAGCACGCCTTCATTTTTTTTCCGTCGTCGTGTCATGTCACTATGTTGGTCTTGGTTGGTCTTATCAAACATATTATGTGACCCCTCAGAAATTTCATGCAATAGCAGCAAGTCGAAAAATGGTTATTTGCTGTAGAAGACTGGAAAATTAATACATACACTCCAGTTTGTCTTCGGGTCTTCCGGCTTCTAACAGAGATAGGTAACACACGATGTCTTTGAGAGACACTCTTGCCGTATGTACTTCTAGCGTCGAGGACCTTCGCATGAGGTGTCTGAAGTCTGGAAATTAATAAAGTTTAATATATTTTATATCACCTTATATTATAAATTCAGGTTAAGTGCTTTTGAGTTTTCTGAAACCTAATATTATTGGGTTATACAGAGTGGAAAGTTAAAGCGAGCCCTGGAGGGGAAATTAAAGTAAGTTAAGTAAACTGTATCACTTATGATTGAGTAGGTACAGTTGTTATACATGTTAGAAAGTAATTTAAATACTGAAGCCAGTTCAATTCAAGTTCATTCTATAATAGAATATATTTAAAAAAGACTGGATTTGACCTTTGAGTAAAATTAGCTGACTTCAGTATTTAGAGTGCTTCTCCTCCAGGGCCCGCTTCTTTTCCACCCTGTATATAATATTGTATATACATATGAAACAAATTTAACATGATAAAAACAAAAACATCTACACTATGTGTCAAAATATTTCTCCGCATCGCTCTCAACCGTTGTAAGTCAATATTGAAGCCGCGACACGTAGCGCAGGAGTCGGTACCACAAAAACGACACCAACCATGCCGTCAATATGTCCATACCTTCAATCTTCGTAGACTGGTTGACCCTCAAGGAGTTGCTGCTCTTCCGGCTGGAGTTCCTGGACATCTGACTGTGACTCGGACTGGTTTCGTTGCGCCGGTCGAGGCAGAGCTCGTGGGATGAGTAGGAAGGGTGGGTGGTGACGGTGAACATTGGGTGAACGCTCCCTGGAACATACAGTCTAATTGGGTTTCTTCTTCTTATTTAAGAGGCTGGCTCTTGTCGGTGTAGCTGATGAAGTTCTTTCTATTTTTATCTCTCCAGTGCGATCTCCTTTACCTCTTTATACGACATGACGGCAACCTTTTCTTTTATTTGGCTCATGTAACTTATCTCTGGTCTTCCTCTCCCTCTCGTTCCTTCTATCTTTCCTACAATTATGTGTTTAATGAAACTGTCATGTCTAAGATGGCCGATCATCTTTCCTGTTCTGTTTTCAATCGTGTTTATTAACATTAATTAGGTTTAAGGGTGTATAAATATAAATAAAAATTTAATGGATTTCATAGTATTGGAATTATGACTACTGCCTTTCACAACTTACTGATAAACTACCAAAGAGATAAAATATCAGTTAGATAAAAAAATTGCTGTAATTTTTTATCAAAATCTTAATGAATTTAGAGTTTCATCATCTACCTAGCCTGAACCAACTACATTAGGGTCGGCTTCCAGTCTAACGGGTTGTGGCTTTATTTTACACAGGGCGACTGCCTTCTGACCTCCGCCACCCAGTTACTGGTCATAAGGTTAGACTGCTTGTCAGACTTTTTGGGCTGCTGAAACTCGTAACGACTGTCACAGGTCTTCATATGACAACCGGGACCAACAGCTTAACATGCTTTTCGAGGCACGGAGGGGTCTCGATGTCTGTAAAATTATAACCCATCCAAGGATTAACCGCGGCAAGCGCCGCTTAACCTTGCAGATCAACTAATTTGCGCGATAGCTATGTAGCTCTCTCCTCTGAGTAGAGATTGCAACTTGTTCCTTCATACATGTGTTTCTTTATATATCATGTCAAAACTTACCCGTTCGACTCCTAGATCCTTTATCACTGCCATCCACGGAGTCTCCAGAACTCCTGCCGAGCTGCTGCAGCCGCTCCGCCAGCCCGTGGATCTTGGATGCCAGGCTCAACTTGCCCTGAAAAACAAATAATATTTTACATTATTATAGTAAAATGATAATAGGCCGATGTCTGTACATTATAGATTGGAGAAAAACTAATATGAGGGTCTTTATTAGAGCAACAGAAGCCAAAACAACAGTTTTTAGAATGTTTGTCTATCTCTCTGTCTGTATGTTTGTACACGCATTACGTAAAAACTACTGCATGGACTTGAATGCAGTTTTCACCGATGTATTGCTAGAGGCCTTAAAACTTGGAACTTGGAACTTAAAATATAAGATCCATTTTACCGCAGGAAAATATTAGATTCTAAATTCCATACGTACTCGGTCGCAGGCAAATGCCAGTACATAATATTTTTATGCAATTCATGCGTTAATTTTTGCAAAAGGTATATTATTATGGATAGAGCAAAAACAACGGAATAGCTAAATTCAATATAAAAAGGGCTAAGGGTAAATCCGGATAACTTTAGGAAGGGAAAAATAATTTACCTGCCGTACCTGATGATCAGCGTGCGCTGTGACGGCTGCGCAGGCGGCGGTCGAGCTCGCAGCTGCCATCTCTCGGAGGGCCGGGCGACGGTCACGACGCACGAATGACAGGAATAGATGTCTAGAATGGAAGGACACTTTTTAGCATGGCGGCATTTTTGGTTACGGCTCCTAGAAAAATAGACTCATGGTATGTTGCCTTAGACAGTTTTAGGGTTCTTTAGCAAAATGGTAAGGAACCCTTATGGTAATATATTTCAACGTTGTAACACATTTTTGCTCAGCTGGCCCTTCTGGTCTCGCCATTTGCCCGGTTAAGTAGTAAAAGTTTCCTGAGGTAACTGTGAGAGAAAATTAAAAAAAAAGCTGTAACATAATTGACTTCTTGGTATTATGGGTTAATTGTGTAGAATTAAATAGTTGCTCCGTGCAGGAGTCGAATCTGCGACCTTTAGCGCAGTAGACCTATCGCTTAGTCATATTTAATTAAAGATAAAACACACAGGATAATGTAAAATTATATTTCCTTTGAGTAACATTTATTGTCACAGACAGAGGTTTCCTCTGTTCCCCTAAATTAACTAATTTCCCCTCTGTGTCTCTTTAGATTTTTATACTCTGTATTTTTTTTTAAACCTAGCCCCCCACTTTATTGTCACATGCACACACAAACAGACCCGAAACAACTATCTGTAGTTTATACAAATATTTGTTCAGTGCGACAATCGAAGCCGCGACACGCAGCGCAGAACGTTAATCGCTTACCCACTGCACCAACCGTGTCGTCATCGTCACGTATACAGTGGCGAGCGGTGCATACACACTGCTTACCCTACATAACTCAGATAAATATTTATTATAAGATATATAAGGTGGCAAATCACATACATCAATCTTTAATCGACAAGACGACGAACCAATATCAACATGCAGCAGGTATTATTGGTAAGTAAGCTTTAAAAATTTTCTGCCTATCCTAAACTCTGTCCACGCCATTGAACATATAATAATATAAGATAGAAAAAAATATATACAATGTATAGGTATTCATCTGTGAGTATTCAGATCGTTACTTTGCTCCCGAATCAGCTGAGTGTTCTACCTGTTGTGTCTGGTTTGCTTCACCACCTGTTGCTTGTATGAGCCTTTTACCTAATATTATCTCATCTAATTTGACTACATCAGTGTTGTGTGAATATTTTTGTTATTCCTTACAGGAGGACGCTTCGTATTACCCGCAAACCTGATGGAGTTCTCGAGAAATCCTTCCTAAGGAACATTTCATTTGCCTGCCTGCTTTTCCCAACTAAATTGGGGTCGGCTTCCAAATCTAACCGGTTGCGGCTGAATATCAGTATTCTACACGCGACTGCTATCTGATCTCCGCCACTGCCACTGGGAGACACTGATACTTTAAGGTTAGACTGGTTTCAGACTTTTTGGGTTGCTGACACGCATAACGACTGTCATAGGTCTTCATATGACACCCGGGACCAACTGCTTAACGTGCTTTCCGAGGCACGGAGAGGTCTCGATACGTGAAAAATGGTCACCCATCCAAGGAATGACCGCGGCAAGCGCTGCTTAACGTCGCAGATCAACCGATCTGTGCGATAGCTATGATGCTATAAGCCACACACGATACAGGAGACAAATTAGTGTACAACTTTTGAAAAAAGCAATTTATAGATTTACCTGGACAGTTCATCAGGAGTGGACACCTCGAGGAAGGTGTCCAAGAACCATCGAAACCCTTCATAGTCGATATCCTGAAACAATAGAGAAAACAAACATTAGTAATAATATAACGCTGGAGTCCATGGTTCGATTCCTAGGTTGGGTAAAGTGTAACAGGGTTTTTCCTCCACAACTGCCTTTTCACTATAAGTCATTAGGTTTTTTAGACATTCTTGTATTTTCATAACTATGTCAATTAACATAATATGAAATATATTTTTTATGGCCTCTAAAACTTTGAAAGCGCCCCTGCTACGTATATTAAACTAGCTTCCACCACGGAGTGGATAACAAACCCGTGTCCTATTTGCCAGTGAAAGTAACCGTCAAAATCGGTCCAGCCGTTTCGGAGATTAGCCGTGAACAAACAGACAGAAAGACAATTTAAATTCTCTTTTTGTTTTAAATATCGTATATACTTTCGTATGTATTTAGTAAAAAGCTGTTATTTTAACATTACACACAGACACTTCAATTTTATTTATTTGTACAAATACACCAACATTTTCGTCGATGCTTTTATTGAGCCTCAAGTTCACCAATCGCGCTTGCTACCACTATACCATTGCGGAAAACACACACAAAACAAGAAATATTATCTTAGTGTGGAGGTAACGTTTTATTTAAAAGAATAAAAAACAAAAACATAAGCAACCAGAATACGACGGCTCAGAAACTCCCCGATTCGTTCAAAAACTTTCCGAGATTAGCATAGCAAAGGACACAAAGAGTATCGAACTGTTATCTCGAGCCGCCATCTAACAGTGGAGATGTTTACTAACGCCCTCTAGTTTATTTCTGAATACAATCAATATATTTTCTTGAAGCATTACGTTGTGCGGTACGCGAATAGTGGAATGATATGACTTTGTAAAAAAAAATTCGAGTGACCATTAATGTATTCAAAAATTACAATAATTGTTTTGTGTATTTTTTCAGCCATTTAGGTGCAAATTTGTATGTTTACTTTTTTGAATGTTATGTTTTGTTGTATAGAGTATTAAGGTTGTTAAACTTTTGTTTGTGTTCAATTTTAATTTTGTTTCTTTTTCTGTGTTTCCTGAGTTATGTTACCAAATTTTTAAATTTAAAGTTTTGTCAGTTTCATGCGCGTATCTATTGTATAAATAATATTGTACAAATAGCGGGGACTAGCTGAAAATCAGTCAATCCGCACAGCGAATACTGAGCTGGATTCATTGCCGCACATACAGACCGTATATTGTTATATGTTTCTTTGTTTGATGTATCGTGTATTGTGTGGCAAAATAAATGGTTTGTACTATTTTTGCGGGTACAATCAGATTTTAAACATCAATGACATCACATCGTTTTTCCATAGCGGTAGAAAAAACAACAGAACGCCTCGATCCTTACATAACCCTTTTGCTTCTATCTTTTCATACATGAACGCCGGTTGTGGGCTGCGCACCTGACCTTTTTGAAGGACATCACCAATGAGGCCCGTATAAAGGTATCACCGAAATGTGGGTGAACATAATACACCTCTGTTTAACCCTTCGGGGAATACAGGCGTGATACTATCTTCTGTTATCTAAAACAAAACAATTGTATTCAAGAAAAACAAAAAACAAAATTGAAATAATAATATTTAATCTGGGTCTCCTCTAGAATTGTATCTGTTATACTCAGGTAGGTCGTTGCCTAGCAACGGGTATCGCGTCGTATGTCAGCCATCTTTGCGTCGAGTTTGCGTCCCACAACAAATAAATAGACGTTCAGAAAACACATTCAGAGTACGTTACATGATTCCCCATGTTAAGATTTGTTTGATTATGATAATTCGTATAAAAACGACCGATTGTCGGGAGTCAATGTGAGATTATTTAATTTATCTTTGAACGATAATAGGCTAGAGGACTGCATCAAAAATAAATTCTGAAATTTTATTTGGTAAATAGTATTCCTTCTAAAAACTCAGTAAAACTTAATCTCTTGCTTATCTTTGGCGTTTTCAATTTTTAATTAATCAAAATCACACTAAAAGCATGTAAATGGCAATGCAAAACTATGACGTCACGCTTTTTTATGCCAAAATTTTTAGAACAAAATGTCGTATTTGGCAGTTCATAAAAGTGGAGGTGTACTATTGTACACCAGCATTTCAACGATCCCGTTATTGAGCCTTATATAATAGGGGGCGAGCCTATTACCATCTACCGGACACAGTTCCAGACTCCGTGCTGCTATTGAGAATTTCCATACCTAAAAACCCACATACCATTGCTCGACCTGGAAATCGAACCCAGCATCGCTCAGCAGTCGATAACTGGACCAATGAGTCAGTAAACATAACATTACATATAATTATCGCTATATCCATTCAATGAATATTATTCTTACAAAAGATCTCAATAATATTTTCCCGTGAATTAGTACTCTCATAATTGTTAGCAAAACAAATAATAATTATTATCAAATTCTCGGTACCTCAGTATCTTTCATAATTATGTTTAATATTTCTCGGTACGCGTTCCTAGGCAACGCATTCTGTATCTATAATGGCGACCATGTTTGTTTCCCGAGAAAACAATAAACGAATATTGAAATAATACCTCGTATTTTTTTCATTACTTCTGTTATTATTGTTTGTATTTTTGTTTATTTATTTATTACTGGTATACCAACATCGGTACATATCGACTGTGAACTGGCAACATGTCCTATCTCGATTTTATGAGGATTGCCGGCAGCGCTGCAAAAAGCATTTTTTACTTCAATCGAAATTAGACGCCAAAATCGAATTCATTCAATTTGTACTAACATCGACCGTGTTGTATGCACAACGCGGTCGATAGTTTCTTCTTAATCCTGTAATGTTGTCAAAAATGAGATAGTACCAGTTGCCAGTTTACAGTCGATATATAAATCACAGTAGGAAACACAATACAAAAATAACATATGTATGCCCATAACAGGTACACACAGCATTCATATAATAGACGGCAAGTACAAAGCAATTGTCATAATTATGACGTAATGTATTATTTTATGTTACGAAACGAATTATGTAGATAGTAGCTTCCGCCCGCGAATTCGCCCGCGTGGTTTACGAACCTGTACATTTTTCCGGGATAAAAAGTAGCCTATGTACTATTCCAGACTATAATCTATCTCTGTGCCAAATTTCATCCAGATCCGTTCAGTCGTTCTGGCGTGAAACAGTAACAAAGATTCATCCATCTATCCATTCATCTATCCATCCATCCTCACAAACTTTCACATTTATAATATTAGTAGGATAGGATAGGATTTATAATATTAGTTGGATTAGTAGGATAGTAGGATGAAAATAAAAAATAAAATCTAATATACTTGAGAAATACAAATATTGTCTCAGTCTAGTGGTAGCAAGTGCGGCTGCTGAGTGTGACATTCTGTTTTCGATACCCAGGTCGTGTTTTGTAGTTACTTGTGTCGTAGCGTAGTCTCAGTATGTCATAGTATTTCCTTTGAACTACAATATGGGGTTTAAAATGTAATCCGCTTAAGAGATTCTACGCGTTCAAGAGCTTTCGTTCAGAAATATAGCGCTTCCCTTCCTACGTTCAGTAATAATTAGCTCTTCACTACTTGTTGAAAGCAAAAGCTTCTTAGGAATAGTAAGTAGCTCTATTTAAATGCAAAATGAAATAAAGATTTTAGTTATATTTTTTACGTAATCATGCTTCATGAATACTCTCCTACGAGTAGAACAGTTTGGGTATGTCTCTACAGGTGGCAGCATCAACCAATTTTGTTTTTATGCTAGTAGTGAAATGAAATGAAATGAAATTATTTATTTTGCAATTAGGATTTTTCAATCACTTTTACACGTCTCTTTTAAACTAGATGGCGTCGGCATTTCCTATGACTATCCCTGAGGAGAAACGCCGAAACAAACTCAAGGGTCAAAGTCTATTTTAAAGTCCAGACAGATTGTAATGATGTAAGGTTTTATGTGAGACAAATATAGGGTGGAATAGCCTTTAGAAGAAAGTGCCATAACTATTTGAGCTAACCTGTCGCAATAGAGTGCAAGCATGCATCAGTTATCGTGAGAATTCATGAATTCATTTCATTAATTCAGCCTAGATCTCACTCACATTTACAATGTACATATTGCGGTTATATATAAGAAATAATTTCAATTTAAACAAGCAAGCGCAACTGCTTAGCGTGAGTACGAAGTTCGATTCCCGGTTAGGATTACCTATTATAGTTATTGTGTTTTTTTGTACAGATATCAGTTCTAGCTCTGAGTTTTGAATAGTCTGTCAACACCTGCATTCACCGAAAGAATAGGCAGGGACGTATATTGTACATCAACTTGACACCAATGCCGTTATTAAGTCCCGTGTAATAGAGGGCGAACCTATTACCATCTACCAAGGATAATCAAAAATTTAGATTTCTACTGAGAATTTCAAAAAAACCAAATAGGTAAAACCTTTCTCAACCAGAGAATCGAAACCAGGACCTCATGCTCAGCAGCGGCACATGCATCTAGACCAAAGAGCCAATCAAGTATATTTTTTTAAGCACTCGCACTTTAGAAAGCTACAAATCGATAACCCCGAAATTACATCCTTGAAAATTTCAAAAGAACGAAATATCTCCTTTGTAAGGGTACAGATGGCCCCAGAGGGCAAACTATTAACCCTTTGTGCTAGGGATGTCTTGACGATATCCGAAAGATTTTGGGTGCGGGCATTCGGTTAATTAACGCGATTTAATGCTACATTAACGCATTTACTCACATGAACGGAGGGCGAAGTGTGATGTTTATTTTTATATTCGTATATTATTATGTATGTATTCAGTTCCATTCTATAGCTGAATTTCACTGCATTCAGTGTGTAATATAAAATAATATACTGGAACATTGTTATAAATTTAAATTAAATAATGCAAGGTCAGAAAGCCGCAAGGCTGAAGTGGAACTGGGCTGGCCATGTCTGCCGCATGTCGGACGAGATGTGGGCAAAGCTCTCCACAGAGCCACACAAGTGGAGCCCATACAACGTTATACGACGTCGCGGCAGGCCCAGAAGGAGATGGCGGGACGAGCTGGACACCTATTTGAAGGATTGGTCACAGAAAGCTATTAACCGAGAGGAGTGGAAAGAGGGAAGGGAGGCCTTTGCCCTGCAGTGGGATGAATACGGCTGATAAGAAAAAAATATGCAAGGTTTAAATTAAATAATGCATTTTTTCCTTAGCATAATATGACCCAGCTTTCGATTAAAGGAATTATATGTTCACTTTAAACGTCTCGTTTAATTTATCCGTCATAATGCTCGAATTTACGCGCGGCAACTCTTTCTCCCATTGTCAGACTTCCTACTTTTAAGACATGGTAGAAGATAAATAACATACCCATTTTGTCAACAAAGACCAGTCCGTTAGGGTGAGACAGCGCAAATACATTTGCGGACGATAAACAAAATTAATCAGTCACGTACACACAAATATCCGAAAACTACCGCTTGTAAAAATATCCGCAACGTCTCGCATCCCTAGCCATAAAACCGGATTAACCACGGTTTACGACAGCGTGGAGTCGGAATTGGCATTCCGTCCCATGGGACCCCACCATATCATGGCTTGACTTGGCCACAGATACCAAGTCACGCTGTATTTTGACATCATACTGTCATACATGCAAGCCTCGACGGGATGAATGGGGGTAGACTGGTGCATTTAATTATACATGGTGGCAATGGTTTATTAAAGGAGAGCTTTTATTCCTTTAAAGATTTTTTAAAGAATGGCCCTTCTTCTTTCAACTCTTATTGAGAGACATTGTATCATGGAGTCAGATTATTTGTAACATTTTTGCTATTTTTATTCATTGTAACTGGGAAATTTATATTGTATAATGTTTATTTAATTCTAATATTTAATTTCATTTGACATGCAAATAATTATCTTGCATGCCTATATTACTGGTGAAATATTTCTTCGTCTAATTTTTATTATATAATCACTTGTGTACCTACCATATTCATTATGTCAGGGACATAATTGTAATTGATCATTGTACAAAGTTTCGAAAAGTCTGTAGATCTTATAAATGGATTGGACTCATTTGTCTAGTGGTCCCAGTTGCGACTGATGAACAAGAGGATCTGAGTTCAATTCCCAGGCAGTGTTATTGGGATTTTCTGAAAGACTTAGTAGCACCCCGGAGTTTGGAATTGTGCTGGTAGATGGCAATAGGCTCGCCTCACTTACAGGGGATTTAATAACAGCATCGGCGAAATGTGGATGTACAATAGTGCACTTCTGCCCAACCCTTCATAGAATAAATGCGTGATGCTATGTTATGTTTTATAGGCAAAACGTGCAGTCGAAAAAATAAATTCTTCATTTATAGCAGACACCCTGTATACTTATCTTTTTTTTAGAGTGTGCTTACCTGTGCCTAACCTTTAACAACAAAACTATTTCCATTAACACCTATACTTATATAAATAGGTATCTAAAATTAAACCCACATAATAAGGCCCAGGGGATGCCAAAAGGCTTTTTTTGCTTTTTACAAGGAAAATCTAATATAAACCAATTTTAGATCGAGTAGACGCCCACAGGGTTCAGCGCCCCTGTACTAAGTTTTCCTTGAACTAAATCGTAGTTACTGTTAAGTAAAAAATATGAGAAAATTGTGCTTGCACATTTAAATGAACTAGTGGTTCCCTAGTGGCCGAAATGTGACCGATTATTGAGGTTCTTTTGTCAAAGAGTATATAGCTCTGTGGTCATTGCATATAAATTTAATTTACTTTCCATTACGTCAGTTGCCAGCAACATTGATTTGACATTTAACATTGGCAGTATGAACATAAATGAATGTTTTATATAATTTAATTTAATTATTCATATCAAATATTACTTATATATAAATTTACGTCCATAAAACATTAACTATACCAAATCTGACCTTCCTTCGTGCGCGAAATATGCTTAAAAAGGGGTACAAAATTTTCTCTTTACGTATTAATGTATAGATATGTATATATGTATGTGTGTGTGTGTAGCAAAAGCATGGTAGTGTGTGTAATGTATTTTTTTATTAATTTAATGTATTTCTAATGTATATTATATAAGAATATTAGCTTTCTGCACTCCTTCTCCATATAAACTTTAACTGTACCAAATTTCATACTCCTGCGTCCGCGTAATTTGCGTAAAAAGGCGTGCACATTGTTTTAATGCATTTTTGGTTAAAAGAATTCGCTTGAGTACGAATTGTTCCGTTACCGTCAAGCCAACAACATCACGCTTGCATTCCACGAGGGTTAAACAGAGGTGTATTTAGTATTCTACTGGGTAGCTGGGTAACTGGGTCTTCGTGTATGTGAATACACACCGTGCCTCGGAAAGCACGTAAAGCCGTTGGTCCTGCGCCTGATCTCTCTCCGGTCGTGTCGGATTGCCGTCCCATCGGACTATGAGAGTGAAGGAACAGAGAGAGCACCTGTGTTTGCGCACACACATGTGCTCTATAATATCTCCTGCGTAGTTGGCTAATCTCCGGTGAGATTGGCCGCTGTGACCGAAAATAGTCAGGAGGACATTACTAAGAACTTTAGTTGCGATTGAAAGTTATTAAAATAGTTGAAGGACGAGGCTCTAGGCTACACCAGTTTCAATGATCTACGAGAGTCTCAGCGTCTATGATAAAATGTATGTAGAAGAAATAGCTTTTTTGTAAATGTGTTAGAATAATTATAGATATAGACTGTCTCCAGTGGCGTATTTTAAGATTCAGCGCCCTGGGCCTGTAAGGTTTGCCGCCCCATAAATTAACGGAAAAAAGCAAAAACTTTCAATTTATAAATAAAATCCAGCAGTGTGCTGATGTGCGCTGAGAATGAAGAAAACTAAAAAGGCCAAACAAAGAAATAAACACCATTTATCAACCGACTTCAAAAAAAGGAGGAGGTTCGCAATTCGACTGTACGTTT
The DNA here is from genome assembly GCA_947562105.1 of Shargacucullia verbasci. Lineage (NCBI taxonomy): Eukaryota > Metazoa > Arthropoda > Insecta > Lepidoptera > Noctuidae > Shargacucullia > Shargacucullia verbasci. The sequence goes on along the minus strand of OX387307.1, from coordinate 2,228,779 downwards.
TTTTTTGTATGTTTGTTACGCGATCATTCCGCCAATGGATAGATTTAAAAAAATATTTTTTTGTTTGATAGAATATGCTCCCAAGTTGTTCCCATTGTCACCAAATTAGGATCTAATGATGGGATCTTAGGGAAATCGAGGGATACCCTAAACTATTGTAGGATGAATAGCGCGTTTGATCTTTTTTTCTTAATAAGTCAGCTGTTGGCGTCTGAAAATCATCATTTCATGATGCTGAGTTGATGATGGATGTCATAGTACTCCTCAACGGTAAAGAGTTAGGGAATGAAACTTCCGAGTTTGGGATCACTTGTCCCGTATATAACATTTGGTTTAGAGGGTTTGATGCTGGAGCCAGGAGATAGATAGTGGCATTCTTCAGTAGCTACTAGTAAACCCCTCGAATTTGGACACATTTTAAACCGCTAATATCGACATTGAAACAACGAGTCCGCGGACTTATTAAGAAAAACCTTTTGCTGAAGGGAACCACAAACCAAAACGTCATCTGTGTATATATTTATTGTTTTGGTTGATTTTTTCGAAAAGCGCTGATTCAATTTCAATAAAATTTATATGGGACTTCTGAAGACCTCTGACCTCTGAGGACCTCTGACCTCTGAAGTATGACATACCAAATAAAAAAGAATATCAAAATGAATTCATAATTGGCGGAATAATCGCGTAACAAACATACAAAAAAAAACATATAGTCGAATTGAGAACCTTCTTCTTTTTGAAGTCAGTTAAAAACTTGAAACAAGTGAAACACGAATTGCTTCACCCCCGCCGCCGGCTGCGCAGCCCCGCGCCCCACACACTTTCGCCTATGGATATGAACGAAAACGACACGAGCAATGTCGAAACATCCCAACTAGTCCCGAGTCGCAATGGAGTTCGACGGACACGGCGCCGCCGCCCCGGCGCGGCCGCCCTCCGTTCAGGCATACGATAGCCTCGCGTCTTAATGTCTATCAAACTTATAACCAAATGAGTTTTAGTTTTTGTTAATTAGGTAGACTTTTTTTAAATTTCTTCAGGCGTATAAAGTCCAAAAGAAAGTCGCACAAAGCTGAGCACGAGGTGCGGCTTGCGCCGCCCCTCGCAGCTTGCCGCCCCGGGCCATGGCCCTTTTGGCCCTAGGGTAAATACGCCCCTGACTGTCTCACTGGTTTAGTGGTCGCAAGCCACTGTTGAGCGTGAGGTCTTGGGTGGTACCCCCTGGTCGGGCAAAGTGTTATTGGTGTTTTCTTTTGTACAGAAATTCTCAGTTGCAGCACGGAGTCTGGAACTGTTCCCGGCAGATAGCAATAAGCTCGTCCCCTATTACATGTAGTTGTAAAATTGTACACTTCTGCCTAAACCTTCGGGGAATAATGTTATAAAAGTGTGTGTAGATAGTTTTTAACAAGTCCACTACCAATAACTAATGTGAACAGTATTTGCGGCGAGTAAAAAGGGGAGATGTGTTTAAAACTAATAGAAATGGATGGCAGCTCCTCGCCAGTAACGAACACAAATCTTCATTATTGACGACAAGGGCGCCACTCACACCGCAGTGTAATTGAAGAAATAAAATATACACATTTATTGTCACTAATATACTTTTGATGTTTTATTGTTGAGTTGAGCTTTCAATTTTGACGTTGCAAGCGCCATGTCGACGTCCAAGGGCGCCAGTTACCTAGTGATCATGGCTCTTACAGCAGTAGCAAAAACAGTGTTCAAAACGTAACATATTATTACCTCTCTATCAGCGGCGTGCACAGAGTTTTTAGACAGGGTAGGCAGAAAATTTTAAAAGCTTACTTACCAAAAATATCTACTGCATGTTGGTATTGGTTCGTCGTCTTGTCGATTAAATAATGATGAGTATGTGATTTGCCACATCAAATATCTTATAATAAATATTTATCTGACTTATGTAGGGTAGGCAGTGTCTTTTTGTCTTTATGAACCGCACGCCACTGCTATATATACCGAAGACTAAGTCGCGTTTTTTACCCATATTTCACCGCTACCTTTGATATAACATGTAATAGAGACGAGGTATTACCATCTACCGGGCACAATGCTAAACTCCGCGCTACTACTGAGAGTTTTCTAACAGAAAAACCCAATAACACTGTCCGATCCGGAGATCGAACCCAGGTCCTCACGTCCTGCAGTTGTACTAGCGATCACTACACCTATGACGCTGTTAGCATCCGTAAAATATATAAAAAGAAAAGGGATGCAAAGAAAGAGCCTCCACGAGTGACGTCATGAGATCGTGTGTCGCACCCTGGGCAGTCAGCCTCGATAACACCATTGCTGACTGGCTAATCCTTCCACTACGGTATGAGCGCTTCCCTTGTAATAGCTCGTACTGACACGAAAGAAGAGATAAAAAGATCGCTACGGTGTAAACGACATCCAAATCTGTAGTACAGTCCAACCCTCCGTCCTCCACATTCAACCCTCAACAGTTTACGACCTCAATAGAAATTTATTAGCACGATAATGCTATTTCTGCTCTTAAATAACGTTATTTGTTGCAAAAGGACGTCAGTAATACAACATTATGACAAACTTTACGCTTTTGGTCGTATAAACGCTGTATAAGAGGTCTTTGATGTGTGTGTGTGTTCGTAATTCTTTTTCTCCTAAACGGCTTGATCGATTTTGATGAATTTTTTTGTACTTGTGCAGTCACCTAGATGGTTCTTGGCTATAGTTGGACCCAGTAGATGGCGCCGTTGTCAAGATCCAGAAAACAAACACGCAGACGAAGCTAGTGTATTAATAAAATGGTTTTTATTTTGCGTAGGTGCAAATGTAGGGGCTTAAAATAGGCTCGTTTATGCTTGCGATTTCCTTCGCGTGGGAATGATAAACTCAAAGGTTTTTATGTTCTTTGTAAGAAGTCTTAAGGTGGGTGTAGACAAGTAGCAGATAACCTGAAGAGGTGGAAATTTTCTGTGGGTTATAGATGTGTCTGTACTAACAGATAATAGAGCACCTAGTTGAGTTAAACAAAGCGAAGGTTATAATAATGTCCTCCTGACCGATTTCGGTCACGGTGGCCAATCTCACCGGAGATAAGCCAACTATGCAGGAAATATTATAGAGCACAAGTGTATACGCAAACACAGGTGCTCTCTCTGTTCCTTCACTCTCATAGTCCGATGGGACGGCAAACCCTCACGACCGGAGAGAGATCAGGCGCAGGACCAACGGCTTTATGTGCTTTCCGAGGCACGGTGTGTATTCACATACACGAAGACCCAGCCCCGAAACAACTATCTGTAGATCATACAAATATTTGTTCCGTGCGGGAACCGAACCCGCGACACGTAGCGCAGCAGTCGATCTCTCAACCACTGCGCCAACCGTGCCGTCTTAAAGCGAAGGTTATATATATATATATATATATAATAGGAACATGTGCAAATAAATGAATAGGTACTGTAAAATTCAGGGATGAAAACATTTGCGTATTGCTTTCGTGATTATAGTTACCTCCATCGCGTAAATTGAAGATAAAAATGTCTAGTTTACGTACTCAAATTACATTTTTCATTTTACATTGTGAATATAACTACAAGTATCTTAAATATTTGAGATGGTAAAACTCAAAATTATATGATCATTTACAGCGTAGATTCCATTGACTCAATCTACGATATCGTAGCTAACCTAGCCATGAGCTACGACAGCGTAGTTTACGTAGCTATGAGCTACGACAGCGTAGTATACGTAGCCATAAATTACGACAGCGTAGTTAACGTAGACATTTACTACAGCTGCGTAGTTTACGTAGCCATGACCAACAACTGCGTAGTTTACGGAGTCATGAGCTACGATAGCGTAGATTACGTAGTTATGAGCTACGACTGCGTAGATTACGTAGTTATGAGCTACGACAGCGTAGTTTACGTAGCCATAAGGTATGACAGCGTAGAATACGTAGCCATGAGCTACGACAGCGTAGAATACGTAGCCATGAGCTACGACAGCGTAGAATACGTTGCCATGAGCTACGACAGCGTAGTTTATGTATTCATGAGCTACGAAAGCGTAGTTTACGTAGCCATAAACTACGACAGCGTCATTAACGTAGTCATGAACTACAACTGCGTAGTTTACGTAGCCATGAAAAACGACTGCGTAGTTTACGTAGTCATGAGCTACGATAGCGTAGATTCCGTAGCCATGAGCTACGACAGCGTAATTTACGTAGCCATGAGCTACGACAGCGTAATTTACGTAGCCATGAGCTATGACCGAGTAGTTTATGTAGCCATGAGCTACGACAGCGTAGTTTACGTAGCCTAGAGCTACGACAGCGTGGTTTTCGTAGCCTAGAGCTATAACAGCGTAGATCACGTAGCTACGATCTACGGCAACGTAGTTTACGCAGCCTAGAGCTATAATAGCGTAGATCACGTAGCCACGACCTACGACAGCGTAGTTTATGTAGCCTAGAGCTACGACAGCGTAGCTTGCGTAGCCACAACCTACATAACGAAATTCGTGTGGCCACCACGTACTTATAATTTGTCGGCTTGTCATTATGTCTTGACTATGTACATGGTTGCTGAGCGTGAAGTATTGGATTCGGTTCCTGGACGGGCAAGTGTTATAATTTTTTTCTGTATAGAAATTCTTAGTAACATCACGGAGTTAGAAACTTTGCACGGTAGACGTCAATAGGAACAACCTATACATGGGACTTAATAACGGCATTGATGAAATGTGGATGTACACCAGGACCTCTCTGTCTAACCCTTCAGGGAACAGGCTGAAGTTAAACCCAATGGGTCCATAAATTAAAAGTAAATAACTTCAAACTTTTCGACAGCTTACGTCTCTGCTTATCCCAAATTCCAATTTGAATGATAATGATAATAGTAGTCCTTATATAGGTCAAATAAATATCAGTAGGTCAACCAGTTCTCATCAACATTTCAATTAAAACTCAACCTTATTGCTATCAAAATAGAACTGAAACTTCAACACTGATATATATTAGAAAATGCTGAATTCAAATGCAACCTTCATACCACGTGTTAAGGTTTAAATTCTATTATGGATGTTTCTTTTTATTCAGATCAGTTGATAACGATATTTGCTGGATTCCACTTCATTTTTCCTTTGAATAGAATTTGTATTTTGTAAACAAACAAATGAAAAGGCGCGTCATATTGGTTAAAAATAAATTGTGTGGGTGTACACAATACACCTCTGCCTAACACTTCGGGAGAATACAGGCGTGATGCTATCACTATCACTACATATTATAAAACATAGTCCCCCGCCGCGTCTGTCTGTCTGTTCACGACAAACTCAAAAACTACTGAACGGATTTTCATCCGGTTTTCACCAATAGATATAGTGATTCATGAGAAGTTTAGGTGTATAATTTGTGAAGGTTTTGTGTAAATTGGCTGAAATATGACGATGATAGTTGAAGATTTAGGAAAAAATCATGCCGACTGGGAGCTTTACTAGTGTGCGCCGAGTAAATGCTCGACGTAACAGGATGATACGACACTACGACAGAAAAAAAATGAAAGCGTATATGCTCTGCTATCCGTGCGAAGCCGGGGCGGGTCGCTAGTGTTATATAAAAACAGAAGCTACACTGACGTCACCTCCACATTATCTGCGTCATTATCATCAGGAATTCGTGACGTAAAAGCCAGTGATGTATCGACATCAATTTGCCAAAGTGAACCATTATGTTAGGGTATTAAGGCTGTAATTACCTCCCCCGGGACTCGCCTGTACTATTGGGCTTCGGCGTGATCTCCTTAGTGGAATTTCCGAGGCCCATCAGGTGCCGAAGTGGGCCACCGTAGTGAATTTTGTCGGTAAGAACTCTCTGTTCTCAATTCTCAATACGTAAAAAAGCTACAACAGCTGAACTATTCTTGTTTAGACGTTACAAAACTGATGTAAAAATTGTAATTCGGTTAGAAAGAAGCCTAATTAGAATAATTTTATAATAAAAATAAAATTAAGTGCAGTTCCGGACTCCGTGCAAAATCTAATAACATTTTTCACGACCCGGTAATCGAACCCAGAATGTCATGTTTAGCAGTCGCACTTGCAACCACTAACCCAATGACGCAGGTCAGTTGATGAACAGTTAGTTTTTTAATATCAGCAAAAGCCAAAATAAATATTCCAATATTTATCTGTAAATAAAACCATTTATTGGCTCGAATATTTGAAAAACCCATATATGTACTCATATTTATTTTGTCGCTGTACATTTTCGATTTCACATAAAAGATGTCAATTGGCTTCCGCATATGTCAAAGGACGGTGTATCAAAGGGTTTTCTGTGGAAATAAAGCTGCGCTTAGACTGACGCGAAACCGCCCGCGTGCTGCCCGCGCGGCTGTTTTATCCCTATTGTTTCAATAGAATAGATGCTCTAGCTACATGGCTACCGCGCAGATCAGTCAAATTGCAAAGTTAAGCAGCGCTTGCTGAGGTAGATCCCTGGATAGGCGACCATTTTTCACACATCGAGACCCCTTCGTGCCTTAAATATAGTGCTGCTCAATTGAAAAGTGAGGATTCTCCGACCAGGCGAGGTGGTTAGCCTGGCGGGCCGAAGCCCGACGATTGATGTCCGAAAACGTTGTAAACTCTCATAGTGCGATTCAGGGTTTGTTGTTGTAGCTTCACTCCGATACATGGCGTTTTACTTTTTGCCATGCTGCGAGTAGTAGTCGCTACAGCACGATAAGCAATTGCTTCTGGGTGTCATACGGATACTTATGACGGTCATTACGCATTTCAGCAAAAGGTCTGACAACCGATCTAACCTGAGAGTATCAGTGTCTCCCAGAAATTGTGTGGCGGAGGTCAGACGGCAGTCGTTCCATGTAAAGTATTAATAATCAGTCGCAGTCACGGTTAGACTGGCCGACTCCATGGTTGGGAAAAGGCTAGGCAGATGATGCTGTCTGTATATGCCTCATACATTTCTATCTAATAGAAAAAATCGCAGCGCGGCACACGGATAAATTTGCGTCAGTTGGAGCGCAACTGAAGTCAGACACGAGTAAAAGTGCGCGATTGAGTTTACGCGACGCCGCGTTATAAATGATGTTACATCAGTAACACAGCCTATTCTAAATCTTCACGCCTGTATTTCCCTAAGGGTTAGGCAGAGGTGTACTGGAATTCAAAACCGACATTTTGCCATTACTTTTTAATTCCATATAAATGGGAGCGAGCCATTGCCGTCTACCGGACATTTTAAATTCCGGAATTTTTAAACAGAAAACTCAATAACACTTCACATACCCTGGGAATTATTCCCAGAACCGGTATTCACCCCCCCCCCCCCGTATAACATAACATAGCATCACTCACGAGGTGTACTATTGTCCACCAAAATTTCTTATTGAGTCGAAAAGGGGAGAGCCTTTTGCCATTTACTGTTTACCGGGCACAATTCTAGACTCCGTACTGCTACTGAGAATTTCCATGCAGAAAACCCAGTTACATTGACCCAGGTATCGAACCCACGATCTCAGGCTCAGCAGTTGGGCTCCTGACTAGCCCAATGAAGCAGTCAATAGTAGTCCCCCTGTACAAAAAATACAAAATATAAAAAAAAAATGACTGTAGTTTCCGAGTCTCAAAATAACCCAGCTTTGCGTCCCAACTATATAAATTGGACTCGATAATGTCAGGGAAACAATTAGGGGGAGCTAACCGAGGGTATAATAGCCTCGCAGTCATTTTGTACACTCTATAACCCTAAAATACTATGACCTATAAGGCGAGGTCATATTGAGAGATGGAATGAGTTGTAAGAGGTATTTCGAAAGATGTGTAATGGTTGGTATCTTTATAATTGCGATAACTGCCGCATTGGTTTAGTAGTAGTAGTTTAGGGTGACTGCTGACCCTAAGGATTTGGAGTCGATTTCCGGATCGGGCAAAGTGTTATTTGATTTTTTTTTATGAAAAATCTTAGTATACTCATTTAGCCATCTGGTTCCCGTAATTTGTACCTCTTTTATATTTCAGTTTGTATTGAAAATAATCTCATATGTAGCTTGTTTAGCACAGTGGTATAGTGGTTACTAGCGCGGCCGGTGACTTTGAAGTCGTGGGTTCGATTGCCTAGTCGAGAAAAGTTATAGGGGTTTTTCTGTTTGAAAAAATCTCTATGGAGATTGCAATTGTGTCCAGTAGATGGCAATAGGCTTGCCCCGTATAGGCGTCTTAATAACGATATTAGGGAAATGTAGGTGTACAGAGTACACCACTGCCTAACCCTTGGGGGACTGACATGATGCTATCTTATGTTCATAATATCTCACGACAAATTATAACGGCACGGTTGGTGCAGTGTCTAAGCGATAAGCTTTCTGCGCATCGTGTCGCGGTTTCAAATCTCGCCCAGAATAAATATTTGTATGATCTACAGATAGTTGTTTCGGGTCTGGTCGTGTGTGTATGTGACATGTATGTTTGTAAACTGTACTCACGGTACAGAGTGTGGAAGTTAAAAAAAATGCCGTGTTCGGTAATAATGTCCTCCTGATCGAATTTATGTCATGGTGGCCAATCTCACCGGAGATTAGCCAACTACTCAGGAGATGTTATAGAGCACAAGTGTGTGCGCAAACATAGGTGCTCTCTCTATTCCTTCACACTCATAGTTCGATGGGACGGCAATTCGACACGACCGGTGAGAGATCAGGCGCAGGACCAACGGCTTAACGTGCTTTCCGAGGCACGGTGTGTATTCACATACACAAAGACCCAGACCCGAAACAACTATCTGCAGATCATACAAATATTTGTTCCGTGCACTAACCTTGACGTCATGTACATCATAAACCAAGGCTCATTTAACTTTAAGCAAAAACATAGCTTGCATTTCACCATCCTCAATGAACTTAATAGCATATCGTCGTTGAAGTTCTAACACCACGTATGTCAAAAATAGCAACTTTTCAGAAGAGTGAAAAAACTGCATAATTTTACACATATTTTACATAGACACCAGTACAATACCATTTTATATTCATTTCATTTTACGAGTTTCTATTGGACGATGCTTGTTTCTGATTGGCTGAAGCAACGCGTCTTCCGATTCTGTAGCAAATGGCATCAAAATGTCAAAACCGTCAGAAAATTACTTACGTGGTGTTAGAACTTCAACGACGATATACTTATAAGATACTAACGACCCGCCCCGGCTTCGCAGCAGAGCATATACACCTTCATTTTTTTTCTGTCGTAGTGTCGTATCACCCTGTTCCGTTGAGCATTTATTCGGCGCACGCCAGTAAAGCTCCCAGTCGACATGATTTTTCCGGCATCTTCAACTATCATCGTCATATTTCAGCCAATTTACACCAAACCTTAACGAATTATACACCTAAACCTCTCATGAATCACTCTGTATATTGGTGAAAATCGCATGAGAATCCGTTCAGTAGGTTATGAATTTATCGCGAACAGACAGACAGCCGCGGCAGTGGACTTTGTTTTATAATATGTAGTGAAGACAAAACCACATAACTGACAATACTGCCCCCAAGACAACAATGAAGGTTCACTCTTGAGAATGTTTTTCATAAGTGACGTCACGCTTAAAATCTCCCAAGGGTTCTCTACAGGCCCGTAACATATACTACTAATTATTTTCATGGTGACCCGTGTTATACTAATGTAGACATAACATAGCATCACGCCTGTATTCCCCGAAGGGTTAGGCAGAGGTCTACTATTGTGGTTGCGTGAGAGAGATGCATGATTGGTAGTTTAATTTTTTTTAATACCAGCTAATTTATTTAACGGTGAAGGAAAACATCAGGGTCAAACTTGCGCACTTGAGAAGGCTCCATAAAGTTCTTGATGGTGTGTGTAATCCATCAACTCGTATCAGGCCAGCGTGGCGGACTAAGGCCTCACCCTTCTAATTCTAAGAAGATGCCCTTGCCCAACAGTGGGAGAGTAATGGGCTGAATTTTATTTTTATTTTTTATTAGTTCATTTAGACTGCCTCATTGGTCTAGAGGTCGACTATTGAGCGTAAGGTCCTGGGTTCGATTTCCGGGTCGGGCAAAGCGTTATTGGGTTTTTCTGTTTGGAAATTCTCGGTAGCAGCACGGATTCTGGAACTGTGCCCGGTAGATGGCAATAGACTCGCTCCCTATTACATGGTACTCAATAACGGTATCGGCGAAATGTGGATGTACAATAAATAGTACATCTCTGCCTAACCCTTCGGGGAATATAGGCGTGATGCTATGTTAGTTAATTTAGTATTATTGGATTCTGGCCGTTCTAGTAATACTAAATATCAAATGCCCTGTCAAAAAACGTGTCTCACATTTTGTAGATGTTATAATGGAGTTCACGTAATAGGGAGCGAGATTACTGCCATCTATCAGGCATACATCCAAACTGCATGATGCTACTGAGAATTTCCATACAGAAAATCTCATAACATATGCTCGACCCGGAAATCGAACTTTAGGCCAATGATCCAGTCCAAAAAGAAGAATTTTCCGAATATAGAAGCAAACTCTTGTCTGTAGCGATTACTACTCGGAACATGACAAAAAGTAAAGCGCCATCTATCGGAGTGTAGCTACAACAACAAAACCTGAATCGCACTATGAGAATTTACAACGATTCTAACATACATATATATGAACGTCCGACATCAACCGTCGGGCTTCGGCCCGCCAGGCACCACCTGGCCTGGTCGGAGGATCCTCCCTATTCATTGGAGGAACACCACACCTCATTCCCCCATAAGTCTTTGTGAAAATATTTGTTACTAGCTTTTCCCCGCGACTATCGCTCGCGTTAATTTAGAATTTGACAATCAATTCGGGTTGTACTCCGCTTGCGAAAGACACGTGGCGCCATCTATTATCATAAGAACGTTATTGTTGTTTTCCTCGGAAACAATACTTTTTTTCGGGACATGTACATTTCTGTACACCTGCACCCAACGTATATGCAAAATTTCAGGATGATCGGTTCAGTGGTTTAGACGTGAAAAGGTAACAAACAAACAAACTTACTTTCGCATTTATAATATTAGTAAGGATGTATAGTTATCGTTTATGTCTCGTCCCATTTGGCGCTCAGCTCAATGGATGCCATCTTAAAACCACGTTAGTAGGGAATGTCCCGAAATAAGTGGTAAAGTGACGACACAGGCCTTTGTAGTCGATTTGTGAAGGGGGACGGTGACCATGATTTGCAAGTCAACGGATAGTCCCGAGAAAATGTTGAGAATGTCCACAAGCTTCTGACATTTTATTTTGAGGGGTGGTTTTGGGTTCGATTCCCTGGTCGTCCAAAGTTTTGTTGGGTATTTTGTAAGGAAATAGTAATTACCTCATTGGTCTTGTAGTCACAAGTGCGATTGCTAACTTGGAGGTCCTTGGTTCGATTCTCAAGTCATCTAGTGTTGGAGTAAGTAGCAGAATTTGACTTATCAGGCTACAGCTCGGAGCCCGTTGGATGCCAATTCGTCATCAACGAAATGTGTGTGTGTGTGTGTACGTGTACGCCTCTGCTTAACCCTCGGGATATATAAGCATGATATAGCTAATTCTCACAACACATTCATAAAGCGGGTACTACTTTTAATATTGAACTTAATATCTGAACAGCAAAAGGTCCAATTTCGTTCGCAGTTTTAAAATATATTAGCAACATCAATCTTTGAAAAGAAATCCACATTTTTTAAGATTTGATCCTTGAAAGTAACATCAAATGGCCCGTTCCTTTGATCTTTCCCTTTTGGATCAAATCAATCTTATTTTCTTTACAGATTACCGCGTAAATTATGAGATTAGGGTAAAGCAAATATGAGGAAAAAAATATCTCAAGAGTATCCTGTATAAATATAAATGTACTTTTTTATATTAAGGGGTAGAGGAAACGAGCGAATAATATTTGCTATGTATTCATCATCTGCCTGCCTTTTCCCAACTAGATTAGGGTCAGCTTCCAATCTAACCGATTGCGGCTGAATATCAGTATTTTCGCCGCCCAATTACTGGGAGACACTGATACTCTAAGCTTAGACTGGTTGTCAGACTTTTTATGCTGCTGATACCCGTAACGACTGTCATAGGTCTTCGTATGACACCCGGACCAACTGCTTAACGTGCTTTCCGAGGCACGGAGAGGTTTCGATATGTGAAAAATGGTCATACATCCAGAGATTGATCGCGTCAAGCGCTGCTTAACCTCGCAGATCGATCGATCTGCGCGATAGGTAGGTAGCTAGAAGGCCTCCCAAAAAAAAAGTACTATCTATTCCAGTTCATTAATCAAGTGCCTACTCCCAATGGCTGCAGATATCAAAGTCAAAGTCTAAGTTTATTATTTCAATAAGGTCTTTGTAGGCACTTTAAAAAGTCGAAACTCTGGGTGCACGGTCAATCGGTGCATCGGCAAGATATACCATGGATATTACTAAAAAAAAATACCATTAATAATCTTAAAAACATGTTTTATTCAGGGAAAAATAAACTTATCAAAACTTTATATTGCATTATCTGGTAATACAGTACATGTTATACAACAAACAAGTTATAGGGTATCGAATAAAAAATAAAAACAGCTTATATCAGTTCAAAAATCACGATACGAGGTGTTTGAATTTCGCTACGTGTATACATATTTTTGATGCTGACTGTACAACTCTGGCTAACCCTTCGGGGAATCCAGGCGTGATGCTATGTTATGTTAATAAATAAATAATTATATTTATCTCGGCTCACAAATATTTTGTCGTCTTATACAAAACATAATCCATTTTAAGACCTAATTTAACACTAAAGTTTAATTTTAAAAACAAAATAAAAAAAAATCCCGGAATTCTTTCGGTGTGGTAACCCTGGCTCCCCGACGCGGCGTGTCGGCGCCTCGTAATCAAAGCACACTCATCCCCTCTCGAGTAGGGTGACCATCTCGCCAATATTAAACCAGGACAATTCCCGACTCGAAATTTGCAAGTAAAATTCCGGGAAGCAATTATAATTTCCGTGATGCTATGGGACTATTATAACATAACATTGTTATGTCATCTGAATGATGGAAAATGTCTATTGTTATTTCATTAAACTGTCGCTTTGATTTAGTATCGCTACTAAGAATGAGGTCCTGAGTTCTCTACCCAGGTCGGAAAAGAAGCAGCTTGCAGTTTGGAGTTGTGTTCAGTAGATGGAAATAGGTTCGCCCCCTATTATTCCGTTATTAAGTCTCATGAGACTTAATAACGGTATCAGTGAAATATGGGTGTAGAAACACATCTCTGCTTAACCCTTCAATGAATATAGGCGTGATGCTATGAAATAGTATGGATATCCATTTGAATGCAAAAGAAAAAGAAGAAATGTTGTAATTTTTTATAAATACTTTCCATTCTTTGTTGACAATAGAAGCTTTTCTATTACGAAATATTCCGACTTGAGATGCGAAGACGAAATTCCTTTAAAACTCGATCGCGTGGTCACCCTAAGCTCGTCAGCGTTTTGAACCAGAAATTCCCCTTCGAGTCTGAATCGTCTATAGTTCTGCTATTTAGCTTTGTATTCAATGCATCCATTTTACTTAATAGAATATTATTTATTCTTCTTGATAATAATATCGTATTGTTGGTACTGAATTTGTGTGTGTTAACACCTTCACTAGCAATATAGATACGAAACATAATATAGTCATCATCATCATCATCAGTCAGAAAACGTCCACTGCTGAACGAAGGCCTCCCCCAAGGGGGGGTTTGCCATAATCCCCACGCTTGGCAGGCGGCTTGGGGATCGCAGTGGCTCACCGATTAGTGAGAGGACGCTGCTGCCCGTCCTCCGGTGTCTAGCCGCAGTTTTAAGACGTACCCGGGTCTACTACTACATAACATAGTATCACGCCTGTATTCCCCTAAAGGTTAGGTAGAGGTGTAGCGAGTAGAGGGTAACTTTGCATGCATGTAATAAATAGGTGGCCGATTGCCATCTACAGGGCACAATTTCAAACTCCTGTGACTGTAAATTTCAGAAAATTTCAATAATGCTTTGTACGATCTAGGAATTGAACTCAGGATGTTATTGAGTTTTTTTGTATGAAAATTCTCAGGAGCAACACAGAGTCGAACTGTGCCCGGTAGATGGCAATAGGCTCCCTATTACATAGGACTCAATAACGGCATCGGCGAAATACGAGTGTACAACAGTTGTTAGGGAGTACGACAACTCTTGGTAGAATTAGATAGTATGTTAATATAGTTAAATAAGAATTAGATTTGCTAGTCCTAAGTTTGTTTAGTATTAAGATCATTCGAATTAGGTTACCAATGTTTTTAAAATAGTATATTCATAAATATACATGATTTGAGTAAAGTATGTAAATGATTTGAGAGGGGATAAGATTGTAAGCGCGCGGATTGGCCGGACGCATTAGGTTCCCATTGTCTGCGTCCGCCGCCACCGCCGCCCCCGCCACCATGTATAAAAGGGCCGCCCTTTGGCCCGGAACTTTAGTCTTCGCTTGCTCGTCGCGCTATACACACCTGTGTTACTAGTTCGCCATTGTTCTATTGTTGGGCCGCCAGTGCCAATATAACCAGTTTTCACCTGATAAATAAGTGTTTTATTCTTTCCTCACACACGACGTCGCGTACCCCGCGCCGCAATATCCTACAAAGCTGGTCCTTCGAGCCGGATCACGTGTTGTGAGGAAACATGAGTGAAAAAAGTGCAGTGACGACGCGGAGCAAGCTAAGGAAGTTAGCGGCAGAAATGAACACGCGCCGAGCTTTGGAGTCAGATTCAGGCGTGCCGTCTGAAATGGCCCCAGCGTCTCCATCGATTGCGCCTACGACATCGACGTCACTAGCGCCTGTCATCCCGTTGGCGGGAGGTCGTCTAATCGACCACAGTATATTCGTCACGCCAACAGGACCGGAGAAGAGACAGAGCGCGAGGAGGTCCAGTCGCGGATCGCGAACTCTCAGCCACGGCTCCACGAAGAGTGCACAAAGAAATGCCGATCATCTTCGTAGGAGGGTTGAATACGAGGCAGAACGAGAGATAGTGCGCCTAAAGGAGAACCTGGTTAAGAAGAAGCTCGAGGCTGACTTGGCAGAAATAGATGCCGCTGAGGGAGACTCGGATACAGACGAAGAGGGAACATCGCGGCGCGTGGAAGATTGGATTAATACATCTCCGCAACAAGTGATGTTAAGCGCACCGCCCGCGTCCATCGCGACGCGCGAAGTGTCCGTACCCGTCATGTCACAGGACACACATGTACCGGCCGTATCACGTGACGCGCCCGCACATCGCGATCAAACAGTGACAGACGCCGCACCTGTGCCGACCAGTGATATCCCTGCGCCCCGTCATAAGGGTGCGCCCGCGCCGGTTCAGTTTCGCGAGCCCGTACACAGAGTGCTCGCTGCGCCAATAGCTACTACCAGTGCTTCACGAGTGCCGCCGGCAAGGGACGCGTTTGATTGGGATAACACGTTCACAGAAGACGCAGAGCAATCCCGGCCACGAGATAGAAAAATTGACCAGTTGGCAGAGGTCATAGCGAGCCTAGCGCGACCACGTCCAGTTCCCAAGCAGGCGTTTGAACTGCCATATTTCAATGGAAACCCTGCGGATTGGTTATCGTACAAAAATATGTACTGGGATACGACAGCCATGTATCAATTCAAGCCGCACGAGAACTTAGCGCGCTTGAAGACGTCGTTACAAGGAGACGCCAAATTAGCCGTGGAGGATCTTCTGCGAACGTCAACGAATCCCGCGGACATAATGAAAGCATTAGACGAGGAGTTCGGGCACCCCAACCTGCTTTTAGAGTGTGCTTTGAAGAAAGTGCGCGCCCTGCCAAAAGTGACTGAGAGTGGACACGAGTTACGAAAGTTTTCCACCACAGTGAGGAATTGTGTGTCGCTGATGAGAAATATCAACGCAAACGGATACCTGAATAACCCGCAATTGGTGAGTGAGCTACTATATAAGTTAACACCCGTTCAGCGCGCTCAGTACGGTGACTTTGCCATGGGATTGGCGGCAACGCAAGGAGTAGATGTCCGAGTGTCGCCGAGTCTAGAAATACTGTCGGATTTCCTGATTCACCTAGCCCGTGCTACGTCATACTATGTACAATTAGATATGAGTACACCCGGAGCATCGAATACGGCCGCTAGAACACAGAAAAGCGTACCACCAACAAGACAGGTGAACAACGTGAGAAACAGTCAACGTGTGCATGTTCACAGTGAAAAAGAACAGACAGCCAACAAAAAGGAAGCTCAATGCACACTATGCGGAGAGGCACACGCCTTACCTAACTGTGGGAAATTCTCAGAGCTGAACCTTGACGAACGTTGGGAACACGTTAAAACCAACAGGTTGTGCTTCAAATGTATAAGCAGAAGGCATTCGCGCAATTTCTGCCGGGCGAAGCGTTGCGAGACATGCAATTATGCGCATCACACGCTATTACACGTGGAGAAAAAGGTCACTGAAAGCGTCACCAATGTAAATGACTATTGTGGCAAAGCGCTGTTGAAAATATTGCCAGTGTCTGTGAACATCAACGACCAGGAGAACGAGTGTTACGCCCTGCTAGACGACGGAGCTACCGTCTCGCTAATAGATAGCGTATTAACGGGTAACGTTAAGGGCATCCGTCGCCCGTTAGTGATACACAGTGCGCGCGGACTAGAGATAACGGACACACAATCGCGTGAAATAAGTGTCACAGTGCGCGGCCCGAACGGACAGTGTCACGTGATCAAGTGCCGTACGTTGAAGAATCTGGACTTACCTGCGCAAACCGTGCCGGCTCACATCATGTCGGAGCACGCTCACCTCCGCGACTTGGGTTGCGAGGAGATGCGGGGTGCTAAGCCCTTGCTGTTGCTCGGTCAAGACAACTGGGAGCTGTTGGTCAGCGAGGAGACCCGCAGAGGGAAATCAGGTAAGCCAGTTGCCTCACGTACCAAATTAGGTTGGGTAATTCACGGGCCCATAAGTAGGGATAGTGTCCATAGAGAACATACTGTGAACTGTATTGTGTCGTCCCTGCCAGACTTGCATGAAATGGTGAAACATCAATTCGAGCTTGAGGCCATAGGAGTACGACAAGAACCCCGTAAGCACTGGGAAATAGAGAGAGCTAACCTCATATTAGATAAGACTAGTCGCCTGATAGACGGTAACACTCGCTGGGAAGTAGGTTTGCTGTGGCGGCAAGATGATGTAATTTTGCCCGACAATTTTAAATATGCCAAACATAGGTTAGCAGGTGTAGAACGTAGGCTAGGTAAAGACCCTGTATATGCGAAAGCTTACGCCGCACAAATAAACCGGCTGTTGCAAGAAGGGTACGCACGCAAAATAGACGGCGGAGTCGTAGCTGATCCGGTGTGGTACTTACCTCATTTCGGGGTAACGAATCCCAACAAACCGGGGAAGCTTAGGTTAGTATTCGACGCTGCCGCTGCGTATCAAGGGACGAGTTTAAACGACAAGTTACTCGCGGGCCCTGACCTTTTGAACTCTCTGCTAGGAGTGCTATTTAAATTCAGATCAGGAAGTATAGCTTTCACCGCGGATATAGCAGACATGTTTTTAAGAATACGAATCCGGGAAGAAGATCAGGGCGCCCAGTTGTTCTTGTGGCGGGGCGAGTCGAAAGATAGAGAACCCGAGACCTATGCTATGAACTCTATGGTCTTCGGCGCGGTGTCATCGCCCGCAACCGCGATATACGTATTAAACAAGAACGCTCGTAGGTTTATTAATGATTATCCCGACGCCGTAAAAGCTATAGAGACCAAACATTATATGGACGACTACTTGGACAGTGTCTGGTCCATAGAGGAAGCAAATCAGCTGATCGAGCAAGTGACTCACATCCACGCCAGTGGCGGGTTTACAATACGGGGGTGGGTCACTAACTCGGCTCGGCTGCGCGAGAAATTACGGCTCGAAATGCCGGATAGGGTGTCGCTAGACAAAGGGGAAGACGCCCCCGAAAGGACATTAGGGATGATCTGGTCGCCAAATACAGATCAGTTAGCCTTCGATCTATCATTTAAGCGCCTACCCAAGAAGGTAACGGAGGGCAAATCTATCCCCACCAAAAGGGAATTTCTACGCGCGATAATGTCGATATTTGACCCGTTGGGTTTCTTGTATCCATGTGTTATTCAGTCGCGCATCCTCATGCAGAGGATATGGAAGTCAGGGATCCAATGGGACGAGCCGTTGCGGGATAGCGAAGTACAAACGTGGTTCGATTGGCTTAACAACCTTCACATTCTCCGTGAGGTAAATATACCTCGATGGTACGGTTTGCGCCCTGATGATTTAGAACTGCATGTGTTCGGGGACGCGAGCGAGTTAGCTTACGCCGCCGTGGCGTATATAGCCGGAATAAATTACAAAGACGAGAGGGACGTCGCGATAGTGATAGGTAAAGCAAGGGTCGCGCCTCAAAAGGTAGTCTCGATTCCTCGTCTTGAGTTACAGGCGGCAGTGCTAGCATGTCGTTTGGCCGACACCGTAGAACGAGAGTTAGGTTTGCCTATAACCAAAAAGTTCTTGTGGACAGATAGTAAGACCGTCTTGAAATGGATCCACTCAGACGCAAAGGAATTCCAAAAGTTTGTGTCATTTAGATTAGGGGAAATAGATCAGAAGTCAGAAAGAGGCAACTGGCGCTGGGTTCCTTCAGCGGAAAACCCCGCGGACAAAGCTACCAAGTTGGATTGGCCTAACAATTGTAGCGAGTGGCTTGTGGGCCCCGCATTTCTCCGTGATTCACAGGAGCGGTGGCCGGTATGCGGCGACACGGAAGCAGCCGAGGCGGACCTGGAGCGTGTTCAGAGGGTCCACGTCGTATCTACACAAGCTGAACCTCTAATGGATTATGCGCGAATATCGACATGGGCGCGCACTCTGCGCGTCATAGCACGCGTGATCATATTTACTGATCGCTGCCGCAAGCGCCGTCAGACTGCCGCCGTTAAGGTGGAGGATGTGCGAGAGGCCGAATTGCGTCTGTTGAAGCTCATGCAGGCAGAGAGCTTCCAAGTCGACCTAGCAGCGTTGAAAGGAAGCGAACCTTTGCCGACCCACAGTAGATTGCGTCCGCTTGACCCAATGATATTCGAAGACGGGTTGATTCGTGTGCGGGGAAGGTTGAGCGCCTGCGAAGAACTTAGCTTTGGTGAACGCCATCCCATTATTTTAGACGGCAAACATCCTCTTACCATCAAGTTAATATATGATTACCACGCAACGGCTCTACACGCTAACCAGGAGGCTGTGATAAACCACATCCGTGAGCGCTTCTGGGTGACTAACCTACGATCAGCGGTGAAAGCGGTTACGACGAGATGCCAACAGTGTCGTCTGAACAGGGCGAAACCCGTCACCCCCAAGATGGGTGATCTACCAATCGCCAGATTAGAAAATACCAGGAGAGCCTTTGTCCACTGTGGGGTGGATTACTTCGGCCCCATGGAAGTCGCCATCGGACGGCGCCGAGAGAAAAGGTGGGGCGTGCTCTTCACATGCCTCACCACACGCGCTGTGCATGTAGAATTGGCGGCATCGTTGAGTGCCGATTCGGCAATACTAGCCCTGCGGCGCCTGATCGCGCGCCGAGGGCGACCCACGCACATGTTCTCAGACCGGGGGACCAACTTTGTCGGCGCTAATTCAGAGTTACGCGCCGCACTACGGGTCATGGACCACACACAGGTCGAGGGTGAGGCCATCAGCAAAGGTATTTCATGGCAATTCAACCCGCCGGCGGCACCGCACATGGGTGGTTGCTGGGAGAGACTGGTGCGGTCCATCAAGAACGCACTCAAGGCAACCCTGAGAGAACGTGCCCCGCGTGAGGAGGTCCTTTACACCCTCCTCGCCGAGGCAGAGCTAACGGTCAACAGTCGGCCCCTCACCTACGTTACCAGCGACGTCGACCAGCCGGTCGTCCTGACTCCCAACCATCTCCTGTTGGGCACAGCCACGGGGGATGCGCCGTTCATTCGTCGAGTCAGCGGGGACATCGACTCACGTCGCCTTTGGAGAAAGGCCAATGCGCTGGCCGATCTCTTTTGGAAGCGGTGGCTACGAGAGTACCTGCCGTCGCTGCAGCGTCGTCACAAGTGGGTGCAAAACGTGCCAAATGTGAAAGTGGGTGACGTAGTGGTGATAGTGGACGATAATAAACCGCGAAATCAGTGGACCAAAGGGGTCATAAAAGCGGTGTATCCCGGACAAGATTCTATAGTGAGAATTGTAGATGTAAATACTAAGAGCGGAGTCCTGCGTCGGCCCGTCGTTAAGATTGTTGTACTCCCTACGGACGGAAGCGTAATCGGCTGAATCCTTTTACGGGGGGTGGAACTGTTAGGGAGTACGACAACTCTTGGTAGAATTAGATAGTATGTTAATATAGTTAAATAAGAATTAGATTTGCTAGTCCTAAGTTTGTTTAGTATTAAGATCATTCGAATTAGGTTACCAATGTTTTTAAAATAGTATATTCATAAATATACATGATTTGAGTAAAGTATGTAAATGATTTGAGAGGGGATAAGATTGTAAGCGCGCGGATTGGCCGGACGCATTAGGTTCCCATTGTCTGCGTCCGCCGCCACCGCCGCCCCCGCCACCATGTATAAAAGGGCCGCCCTTTGGCCCGGAACTTTAGTCTTCGCTTGCTCGTCGCGCTATACACACCTGTGTTACTAGTTCGCCATTGTTCTATTGTTGGGCCGCCAGTGCCAATATAACCAGTTTTCACCTGATAAATAAGTGTTTTATTCTTTCCTCACACACGACGTCGCGTACCCCGCGCCGCAATATCCTACAACAGTACCTCTGCCTAACACTTCGGGGAATAGGGGCGTGATGCTATGATTTAATTTTTTTTTTATATAAACATTGCCCCACACTAGGATTTCTCCTGTATCGTAGGTACAGTTTACAAACATACATGTCACATGCACTAACAACCAGACCCGAAACAACCATCTGTAGATCATAAAAATATTTGTTCCGTGCGGGGATCGAACCCGCGACACGTAGCGCAGAAAGCTAATCGCTTAGCCACTGCGCCAACCGTGTCGTCAAATTAAAATACTTCTTCTATTGAGTCGGCACGGGAATCTGTCTCATGGGAATCGCTCATGCTAGTGGAAAGATTAGCTAGTCAGCAATGGTGGTATCGATGCTGACTGCCTAGGATGCGCCAGACACTCTCATGATTCGTCATGAAATTAAATAAAATGATTTATTTTGCAATTAGGAATTTTCAATCACTTTTACACGTCTTTTTTAAACTAGGCGGTGTCGGCATTTCCTATGACTATCCGAGAAGATACGCCGAAACAAACTCAGGGGTCAAGGTCTATTTTAAAGTCCAGACAGATTGTAATGATGTAAGGATTTATGTGAGACAAATATAGCGTGGAATAGCCACAGAGGGTAAGCATGGATCAGCTATCGTCAGAATTAATGGAATTAAGAGCGTTCAGCCCAGATCTCACTCACATTTACAATGTATAGCGGTTATATGTAAGAAATTATTTAAAATCATTCGTGGGGCTCTATCGTTTCACCACTGGAGGCTCTTTAATTAAAATACGAACCAGTACGAATGCTATGACGGTCTATTTAAGTTGTCTATGGGCAATACCAACGACCTTCATAAGAAAAAGTTTGGAATAACACCATCAGGAAGCCCTACAAATATAAACAAGCTAATAAATTGCTTACAAATGGCATAATCTTTCCCCTGACGACCATTTTCCTGGCATTATTCCCCTGCCGCCTATTTTTATCGATAATATTGGTAGCTTTATATGTATATGTAATTCTCTTGTACGTGGATATGTCACTGAACTTCTCCTAAACGGCTAGGCCGATTTTGATGAATTTTTTATGTATGTTTTAGTGGATGGTTTAGATTCACAACTGGACTGGGTAGGTGGCACTGCTATTGAGTTCTAGGACAGGTTCGGGCGGGACAACGTCTATTGGGTCGGCTAGTATATCCTACTTCCTACTTATCTATCTATATTCTATATAAATAAAAATGAATCGCCAAATGTGTTGCTAAGCGCATAACTTCCGAACGGCTGCACTTATTTGGCTAATTCTTTTTTTGTTGTGTTTGTAATTGTCAGGAGAAGGTTTTTATGTAAGTTTTTTTTTTGGAAAATCCACCGGTAATGTCGGAAATTTGAATGGTATTTTTTTATGAAATTTTTGATTTTTTTCTTTACTAAATTGCACCCGTGCGAAGCCGGGGCGGCTCGCTAATAATATTATAAATGTGAAAGTTTGTGAGGATGGATGGATGGATCTTGGTTACGCTTTCACGTCAGAATGGCTGAACGGATCTGGATGAAATTTGGCACACAGATAGATTATAGTCTGGAATAGCACATAGGCTACTTTTATCCTGGGAAAATGTATGGGTTCGTAAACCACGCGGACGAAGCCGCGAGGGGAAGCTAGTAATATATATTTTCCATATAAAATTTAATAGTACAAATAAACCTCTGCCTATCACTTTGGGGAATACGAGCGTGATACTATGTATGTGTATTGTATTAATTATCTAACTAGTGTTTTGTAGCAATAATAAAAATAAGCCTCCAGGGCCGAAAACCCGGCCTAACTCTTTGTAAAATTTCATTACGATCGGTTCAGTGGTTTAGTCGTGATGAGGTAACAAACAGACAGACAGAGCTACTTATCGCTAAGTGTACAGTCAGCATCAAAAACATGTATACACTTAGCGAAATTCAAACGCTTATTCTTGAAAAGTTATTGATTAAAATTATAAAACTTAAATGACCACGTATCTTTATGTATCCACAGATACTAAGTATGAAATTTAGTCAAGATTTCAATCACTATTTCCTCTAAAACTCGGTTTTGAATTTCGCTACGTGTATACATGTTTTTGATGCTGACTGTACAGCGTGGTACAAACTGCGCAGAATCCATCCAGTCAGTCTTTTATTGATGGTTTGGGAAAGAGGGGATTATGAAGCAACAAAGATCGTCAGGGAAGAGATAACATCATAACAATTTATGTGTTTCCTTGTTTGTTTGTTTGTTTTGGACTTTTGGAAGCCGATTTCCCTAGTAACTGCAAGGTGAAAGACCTCAAACAGATATTTATTATAAAATATCTGTTAGATAAAAAATGACAGCTACATGATCTCATCATCTGCCTAACCTTTTCCTCCCGTACCTACATAGCTACTGCTAGCGGCGTGCACAGAGTTTTTAGACAGGGTAGGCAGAAAATTTTAAAAGCTTACTTACCAATAATACCTACTGCATGTTGGTATTGGTTCGTTGTATTGTCGATTAAATAATGATGTATGTGATTTGCCACCTCAAATATCTTATAATAAATATTTATCTGAGTTATGTAGGGTAGGCAGTGTCTTTTTGTCTTTATGGCGTGCGGTTGCACGCCACTGGGTACCGCGCATATCGGTCGATCTGCGATTTTAAGCAGCACTTGACGCGGTCAGTCCTTGGATGGGTGACCATTTTTCACGTATCAAGACCCCTCTGTGCCTCGGAAAGCACGTTAACCAGTTGGCCTCGGGTTTCAAATGAAAGATTTTTTATGTTACATTTACGATGATTAAACACATGATTAAATGTGAGTTTACTACAGTACATTTCTGCCTAACCCTTTGGGGAAATTCAAGCGTGATACCAAGCAGTGGCATTTACTAAAATCACATCTGGCGTAATCTTTATATTAATACGTGAAGAGATATTTTTTTACCCCTTTTTAAGCATGTTGCACTCACGGAGTGTCAGATTTGGCATAGTTAAATAGTTAAATGCCGGAGTGCAGAAAGCTAAGATTTATATATAAGTAATATTTGTTATAAATACATTAAAATAAATTAAATAAAACATTCATTGTTTACGTTCATACTGCCAATGTCAAATGTCAAGTCAACGTCACTCGCCACTGACGTAATAATTTAACCCATTACTGTCCCACTGCTGGGCAAGGGTCTCTTCTCAGAATGAGAAGGGTTAGGCCTTAGTCCACCACGCTGGCCCGGTGAGGGTTGGCGGACTACACACACCGTTAAGAACTTTATGGAGCCCTCTCAGGTGTGCAGGTTTCCTTACGATATTTACTTCACCGTAAATGCAAGAGATAATCAAATTCTGATCCGCACATGATTCCGAAAAGTCAGAGGTGCGGTACGGGTTTGAACTCAGACCCTCTTGCATGGAAGGCAAGCGTTCAACCGCTAAGCTATCACTGCCACTGACGTAATAGAACAAAATTAAAAATATAATACAAAATGCATTTACTACAGAGGTTTGATAGGTCGAATTTCGGCCTCTAGGCAACCACTAACGTTAATAAAAATGCACTGTATCATGGCTGCCGGGACATTCCCTGGCAGGCAGACATTAAATATGCATTATGTATGTGTGTTCCAGCCAAAGTTCATGCAGATCTGCAGGTGAAGCTTCCTGCAGCCATTTTAAGTTACTTTACATACGCTTTGAAATTCTTATTAGCTTCAAATGGGGAGGTACCATGTATGTATAATATTGGATGTTTTATTTTAGCATTTGAACGTGGCTCGTAGCTTCCACACAAGTCGATCTGCGAGGTAAAGCGCTTCCTGCGGTCTTTTTTTTGATGGGGGTTCATCACACATAGAGAACCCTCCGTGTTTTGGAATACACGTTAATTTATAACATAACATAGCATCACGCCTGTGTTCCCCGAAGGTTTAGGCAGAGGCGTAGGCAGAGGTGTAAATTTTTGACTGCTTTATTTGTCTAGTGGTCGCAAACGCAGCAACAGAGCGTGAGGTCCTGGGTTCTTTATTCTTTAAAA
Organism: Shargacucullia verbasci; assembly: GCA_947562105.1. NCBI lineage: Eukaryota > Metazoa > Arthropoda > Insecta > Lepidoptera > Noctuidae > Shargacucullia > Shargacucullia verbasci. Next base: position 2,203,846 of record OX387307.1, on the reverse strand, counting down.
TGTCCATGAACTCTAGAACTGTGCCTAAATGACATTAGGCTCGCTCCCTATTACTTGGGACTTAATAACGACATCGGTGAAATGTGGGTGTACAATACCCCTCTGCCTAACGTTTAGGTTTCTTCGGTACCAAAAAATCATGATATGTCATCACAATCTCTGCTTATCCCGGAAACAGAACACAATACACCCTTTGTCATCCTACGTAGGTTTTACAAGAGAAAACACTTAGAGCCACCCAAACAGGCCTCGACAAATCCTTGGCAATATCTTTAGTGGGACATCAAATCTATTTATAGAACACAAACCAATACAAACCTTATCTCCAAAGGATAAAGTCCAAAATACGATCGGAAATAAATATTTATTTTTCTTCTTTACACCCCTTTTTGTGACGTCATTGTTTCTTATCTCCACAATTCAATCGAAAATCGAACTTTATGCCAGTGTACATAAAGACTTATATTCTATGTGTATGCAAAAGGTTATCATCGATTGTCAAACAGCAGTGACGTCATCACGAGGGAGGGAGACAGGGGACATGACGTCATATTTTCTGTCTCCCTCTAACAGATTAGGAGTACCTACGTAAATAGATGTGGCCGTAAAAAGTTTGGCGTTTGCGTATAATGACTTGATTTGATGGCGATCGGAGTATAAAAATGTTTGAAACTGTCGCCTATCTCCTGCGCAGTCGTAAACGTGTAAGCAGAATTGTAAGTACTCCTGTGTAACAGTATTTTACGACTGTTACGACTTCGAAACATTTGACCAAAAGAATTTTGCTTCAGACTTTGCCAAACAATCGAATACCAAAAAAATATCGAAGGCTCTTTGTAATGATACTAGCTTTTGTCAACGAGATTTACGTATAAAATTTATAGCCTATAGCACTCGGAGATAATGTAGCTATCTATAGGTGAAAGAATTTTTATAATCGGGTCATTAGTTCCGGAGATGACCACCTACATACAAACTTATAAACTTTACCTCTTTATAATTTTCATCTTTTATACATATATATTCTTCTGTAAGTGTATATGTCACTGAACTCTTCCTAAACGGTTGAACGGATTTTGATGTCAAATGTTTTTTTTTTTTTTTTCAAGTGGGCCTTTACGGGTGCTTTTACAACGTTATGATTCTAGTTGCGCGGTTCCAAAAGTGGGTTGGTCCTATGGAGAAGAGACCGGCAAGAAACTACATGGATACTCTTTTCAAAAAAACTGATTTACAATCTTCTTCAATATACAACTTATACAATATAAAAAACTAAACACAAAAGGAATAATAAAAAAAAAAAGAAAAATTGTTATATGTTATGTTATGTTGGCCGTTGCGCAGATGAAATCGCAGACAACATAAATAATAATAAATAAATAAATTCATCCCATTATTGTCCCACAGCTGGGCCTCTTCTCAGATTGGGAAGGGTAAGGCCTTAGGCCACCAAGATGGCCTGGTGCGGGTTGGCGAACTATACACACTATCAAGAACTTTATAGAGCTATCTCAGGTGTGCAGGTTTCCTCACGATGTTTTCCTTCAACGTAAACACAAGAGATAATTCCGCACATGATTCCGAAAAGTCAGAGGTGCGAGCTGGATTTGAAATCGGACCCTCTTGCATGGAAGGCCAGCGTTCAACCACTAGGCTATCACTGCTTCGCATCTGCGCAGGCAACAGCAAGTGCATAATAAAACAGTTTTATTTGACTACCAAGCGCCATCGCCCCAGGCAATATCAACGAGATAAAATTATGATATCGCAATTCCACACACCGTATTGACGTTAGCACTTCAGAACATTGACGATGCCACTTCACAGGATTTCATTATTTTTGCATTCGTGTGTTGATTTCGGAGTTAAAATGTTTGTTTTAGTTGTCTGTTTATGATTTTATTATAATGTTTTTCTGATTTTTAAAAAACATTGCCCCACCCTTTAAATAATTCCTGTATCGTGTTTGCGTTTACAAACATATATATTCACATACACAAACACCCAGACCCGAAACAATGATCTGTAGATCATACAAATATTTTTTCCGTGCGGGGATCGAACCCGCGACACGTAGCGCAGCAGTCGATCTCTCAACCTCTGCGCCAACCGTGCCGTCCCATGTGCTGCAAAGCTGCGTGGAAAAGTCGATCTGTCAGATTAAGCACCGTTTGCTTCGTCTTGCTACGTTTGCTACGTCTTGCTACGTTTGCTACGTCTTGCTACGTTTCCTACGTTTTGCTACGTTTCCTACGTTTTGCTACGTTTGCTACGTCTTGCTACGTTTGCTACGTCTTGCTACGTTTGTTACATCTTGCTACGTTTGCTACGTTTCCTTCGTCTTGTTAGGTTTCCTTCGTTTTGCTACGTCTTGCTACGTTTGCTACGTCTTGCTACGTTTGCTACGTCTTGCTACGTTTCCTACGTTTTGCTACGTTTCCTACGTTTTGCTACGTTTGCTACGTCTTGCTACGTTTGCTACGTCTTGCTACGTTTGTTACATCTTGCTACGTTTGCTACGTTTCCTTCGTCTTGTTAGGTTTCCTTCGTTTTGCTACGTCTTGCTACGTTTGCTACGTCTTGCTACGTTTGTTACATCTTGCTACGTTTGCTACGTCTTGCTACGTTTGCTACATCTTGCTACGTTTGCTTCCTATTGCTAGGTTTCCTTCGTTTTGCTACGTTTGCTACGTTTTGCTACGTTTGCTACGTCTTGCTTCGTCTTGCTAGGTTTCCTTCGTTTTGCTACGTGTGCTACGTCTTGCTACGTTTGTTACATCTTGCTACGTTTGGTACGTCTTGTTACGTGTGCTACGTCTTGCTACGTTTGTTACATCTTGCTAAGTTTGCTACATCTTGCTACGCTTGCTACGCCTTGCTACGTTTACTATGTCTTGCTACGTTTGCTACGTCAGTCCTTTGATGAGTGATCGTTCTTCGCATATCGGGAGCTCTCTGTGCTTTGGAGAGCACTTTAAGCCGTTGGTTCCTGGTATCATACGAATGCCTATGACAGTCGTTAGGTGTAAGCAGCCCAAAAAGTCTCATAACCAGCCTTGGAGTATCAGTATCTTCCAGTTATTGGGTGGTGGAGGTCTGATGGCAGTCGCTCCGTGTAAAATACTGCATCTGGTTAGAGTGCAAGCTGACTCTAAATTAGTTGGGTATAGATAATTGTACCGGCAGCCTAATTACACACGACAGTGACACGACAGCAGCATTACTGTCGGCCAATACATATATGACACGAAAATGACGTTTGACAGTAGCTATCGCGCGATCAACGCCTATCGCAAACTGATTGCTACATCGATAATTAGGCTGCCGGTCTGGGTATGTGTATGTAAATACACAGAAAATATAGGAATAATTACATCAACAAAAGCATCGTATTAAAACAAAAGCAATACAAAATAGTTCAGCCTTATATATGAGGCCATGAGAACCATAGTGCCTCGCTACATTTTATACAATAGAGTTTATGATTTCTTAAAGTTAAAATTGATGATTTTGGTTTCTACCAAAATGATCAATTTTAACAATCTACTGAATATTTATTGAATCACTTTTATGCCACCTTGGAGAAACCATTTTGGTAGAAATCATAATGATCAATTTTAGCTGTAAGTAATCATAAACTCAATATTATAGATTTCATCATCAGCCAGAAGACGTCCACTGCTAAACGAAGGCCTCCCCCTAGGGGGGGGTTTGCCATAATCCCCACGCTTGGCCGGCGGCTTGGGGATCGCAGTGGCTCACCGATTAGTGAGAGGACGCTGCTGCCCGTCCTCCGGTGTCTGGCCGCAGTTTTAAGACGTACGAATATGACCCGGGGTCATAGATTTAAATGTGTTGTATTGTTGTTTTTTTAATATGTTTTAATGTTGATTTATATTCTAGATAAAAAAAAATCTATGTTTTTTTTAATACTCATAATAAGGCATAATTGGATTGCTCATTGACATATTAAATTCATATTATTAGAAGCAAATAAAATTTGTACGCCATTGCATGTGGCAAACGTGACCAGAAATCGTAATATCTGTAACATCTTGCATGCACTCGAGTTTAAACAAATTTTTTTTAAACATTGCCCCACTCTAGTATTTCTCCTGTATCGTGTGTACAGTTTACATACATGTCACATACACACACAACCAGACCCGAAACAACTATCTGTAGATCATACAAATATTAGTTCCGTGCAGAGATCGGACCCGCGACACGTAGCGCAGAAAGCTAATCGCTTAGCCACAATGTAGTTAGGCCACTATAGTTCTCATGGCCTCATGGGTTAAGCCGCATGAAAGCAATCCACTTTAGGTTATATCATTAAAACTCCGGCTCACAAATAAAATACACTGGGCAAACAAAGTGAAACAACATTAATGCACTTTGTGTTGTCTATCTAAAGTTTGATAGAACATACGCCATAACATAACATAGCATCACGCCTATATCCCCGAAGGGTTAGGTAGAGATGAATTATTGTACACCCACATTTCGCCGATCCCGTTATCAAGTCCCATGTAATAGGGGGCGAGCCTATTGCCATCTACCGGGCACAGTTCCAGACTTCGTGCTCCTACTGAGTATTTCCATACAGAAAAATACAATAACACTTTGCACGACCTGGGAATCGAACCCAGGACCTCACGCTCAGCAGTCGCGCTTTGTGACCACTAGACCAATGTGGCAATCAACACGCCATTCTATTTTTATTGGCGTGTTCAGTGATATATAAAGAAGTGAAGGAGCTAGCTTTGGACAATGCTACACCTACAAGTGAACTTAAATTGAAGAGAGAGAGGCGTGTTTTGTTTTATTTTCAACCGACTTCAAAAAAAAGGAGGAGGTTCTCAATTCGGCTGTATTTTTTTTTTTTTTTTTTTTTTTTTTTTTTTTATGTTTGTTACTCGATTGCTCGAAGACGCCTGGACCGATTTCAAAAATTCTTTTTTTATTTGAAAGGGTATGCTTGTCATTTGGTCCCATTGTCATCAGGTCAGGACCTGATGGTGGAAACCCTGAGAAATCGAGGGCATCTCTTGAAAATTGTAGGCGAGCATGGGGTAAAAACTTGATATTTATGTGTATATCTGATGAGACTACAATATTATGGAGGTTTAGGGCAGATCTGATGATGGAGACGACAGAGGATCGAGGGAACTCCTCAACGGTACATCTTAACTACCTCGTGTTTGGGCTTATTTTATTCGTGTTGACAAGATCTTTACACCGAGATGGGTAATGATTGCCACTGCAAGGTCCGTGATGCAGGTGCAGTACAGTTTAAGGAACTCCTTAATGGTTGATAGCAGCTACATAGTGTTTGGGCGATTATTCGGTCAATTACGGACCGATTTTAAAAATTCTTGTTTTGTTTGAAAGAGCATGCTTCCCATTTGGTCCCATTATCACCAAGTCAGGATCTGATGATGGGATCCTAGGGAAATCGAGGGTTACCTTCAAATATTGTAAGACAAATAGCCCGTTTGAGCTTTTTTTCTTAATAAGTTAGGTATTGGCGTCTGAAAATCATCATTTAATGATGCTGAGCTGATGATGGATGTCATAGTAGGTACTCCTCAACGGTAAAGAGTTAGGGAATAAAACTTCCGAGTTTGGGATCACTCGATATATTTTGATGAGTCCCGTATATAGAACATTTGGTATAGAGAGTCTGATGATGGAGCCAGGAGATAGATGGTGGAACTCTTCAGTAGCTACTAGTAAACCCCTCGAGTTTGGGCTCATTTTAAACCTCTAAAAGTCAAAACTATCACAGTATTAGTTACAATAGTCGTCTTAATCTTTTCATTTCTCGTAATGCGTTTTCATCATGTGGTCGGCTAAGTAATTTATTTGATTTTAAAATCACATAGTGCAATACCGTCTAAGGTTTTCACTCGACTTGGGGCAACATACATTTGACCTTTGTAAAGTTTTTCAAGATTATCGTCTTTACTAGGTCTACCCATCACTCAAAATTGTAAAATAATTAAATTTTTTAACAAAAAATAAAAACCGACTCCAAAAAAATCAAAAACAAAATTAATAACTAAAAAGCAAAAAATAAATCTTTTATTATACAATATAGTAGTTGAAGAATATTGAAGTCGGTGCCAAGTAAAACATGCAATGATAAACCGACACGATTGGCGAAGTGCATTTGTCGTGTCCGACACATAATTCACTCCGCACTCGACAATTTCTACGTGAACTCGTTGTTTTAATGTCGCTATTATAGCAGCAAGGTATATTACTTTTATGTTTTACTTGGCACCGATTTCAATATTCTTCAACTACTATATTGTATAATAAAAGATTTATTTTTTGCTTTTTAGTTATTAATTTTGTTTTTGATTTTTTTGGAGTCGGTTTTTATTTTATAAAAAATTTTTTAAATTTTTTTAGTTTGACGACACGGTTGGCGCAGTGGCTAAGCGATTAGCTTTCTGCGCTACGTGTCGCGGGTTCGATCCCCGCACGGAACAAATATTTGTATGATCTACAGATAGTTGTTTCGGGTCTGGTTGTTTGTGCATGTGACATGTATGTTTGTAAACTGTACCCACGATACAGGAGAAATCCTAGTGTGGGGCAATGTTTTTTAAAAAAAAAAGAAAAAAGAAAGAAAAAAAAATTGGGGTTTTTATCCGTATGGATACGCCAACCTCATCATGCCTTATACAATATACAATCTACAAAAATCCAGTGCCAAATATTATATTGATAAGAAAATCTTGATCAAGGAAGTAAACTAAGACATAGTTTTATTGCTATAGCCGATTTTGGCTCTGCTAAAACTGTTTTAGCTAACCCTACCAGAAAGGCGTGTTATCAACGACGAGTTTCAAATGATTGACATTTGTTCTTTTTTATTTATAAAATATTGCCCCACACTAGGAATAATTCCTGTATCGTGGGTGCGTTTACAAACACATATATCCACATGGACATACACTCAAACCCGGAACAACTATCTGTAGATCAAACAAATATTTGTTCTGTGCGGGAGTCGATCCCGCGACATGTAGCGCAGCAGTCGATCTCTCAACCACTGCGCCAAACGTACGGCTTTTGACATGCTCACCCTCTTTTTTTGTTTTAATGTGTCTCTACGTGTTTTCCGGCAGGTCTTGGTCACCAAAGTTTATTGTAAACGACATACACTTTCCTGGATCTCGAAATTCAACACTCGTGTGTGATAAAAAGATAGGGAAAAGAGAAAGAAAGATAGGGATGTGACTGAACTAGACGGTAGGAAGGATGTAGATAGGTAAAGGTATAGGTATAAACGGGCTGTTTTCCGCAAATACACGCTTAAGCGCATTTTTTGCGTCGGGGTGGGACTAATGTCAGTTTATTCGATCCACCCCAGTTCTTCGAGAAATACCAGCTGTTGCTTGACGTTGCTGGCTATTTCCCGGAGGGTACCTGAAGGATATAGATAACTGAAAGAAACGGCGTGGCGAAATAGAGAGGTGACTACCGCGTGGAAAGAAAACAAATAAACATGGACCTATACAAGATATACAACTAGAATATTTAGTTTTAATTCCGCCAAACTAGTTCGAGCTTGGGTGCATGCAGTACCGCCCTCCCGCCCGCAAATATATGCATATGCAGAAGGCGCGACTGATATAATGTAACATGCAACCCAAACTGATCCACGACACGTGTGGCGGTGCTGCATATTGCAAGCCTGAAGTAGTTTGGCGGAATTAAAACTGAATTTTCTTGTTGCATATCTTGTACATCATGGATTTCGGATAAAGTAAGGCCTGATTCCATTAATTTAGGGCCAACATTGAAATTTGGTAAAAGAAAATCATTTACATAACATAACATCACGCCTATATTCCCCGAAGTTAGCGGATGTCGTTATTGAGTCCCATGTAATAGGGGGCGAGCCTGTTACCATCTACCGGGCACAGTTCCAGACTCCATGTTATCTGCGACTAACTTGAATTGGATACTGTGGCTCGACTGTGTTTATCCAAATAATCTGCAAACCCTAATAGTAAACAACTCATGTGACTTGATATTACGACCACTAATTAAATTAATTAATCGGAGTTTTAATTAATGATTTGGTGTAAACAAGCGCTATGAATGTTATGATTATGAAACGTGTCACTTCACAGTCATCAGATAAAATAGTTTTATTTATTGTTTATTAGCTGTTGCCCTCGACTTTGCCTGCCAATATTTTGTATTTATTATGTAGCGACTACTACTCGCAACATGGCAAAAAGTATAGCGCCATCTATCGGAGTGAAGCGACAACAACAGATCCTGAATCGCGCTATGAACGTTTACAACGATTCTAACAAATGCGAATGTCCGACATCAATCGTCGGGCTCCGGCCCGCCAGGCTAACCACCTTGGCTGGTTGGAGGATCCTCCCTTTTCGATGAAAACCCCCTCGTTCCTCCACAATTATGTAATTAGTGCATAGTCCATAGCTATCTCTTTGTAAAATTTCATTACGATCGGTTCAGTGGTTTAGATGTGATAAGGTAACAAACATACAGAGTTACTTTCGCATTTAAAATAGTGGGGATATCAGATTTTATGTAAAAGTCAGAGACAATGATATATGTATATTGCTGGAACTGTGTACATAGCGTACATACATAGGTATTAAACTAAAGTTAAAAATTAAATTAAATTTATTACGTAAACGCCCGCATATTATTTCCATACATTTTTGTCTTACGTTAACACGTTCCGGGACACTTGACTATTTGCAAATGTCAAAATATGACACTTCAAAATCCTATACATTTTATCATACCGTCTACGGCCGTACTACCATATTACATATATTTTTAATTTTTGATACGAAGAATACGGCCATAGACGTTGACGCCTATGGGCGGAACGACATGTTATGACTAATAATGATCAATGTAATGAGACAGTGCGGCTACTTAGCTACCGCCCTCAGCCGTACTGTCACGTAACGATATACCGAGATAACGTCGAGAGGCGGTCTGTCCTGGAAAGTGTTAAAAGATGCGCAGTACTCACAACGGGGGAAATCACATCACATCTAGTACCCACCAATTCGAATATAACGGTCATGTAAAATTGGGCCACTGTGTGAACGCATGGAGAGTATCCACGGAGTTTCTTGCCGGTCTCTTCTCCATAGGACCAACCAACTTTGGAACCGTGCATTATTTTTAACGTTTTAAAAGTGCCTGCAAAGGCCCCTTTGGAATATATGTAAAAACTTTGACTTTATTTTTAGGCGTTATTCTTTTAAAGGTTTCTCGTTTGAAAATGGAATGTAAAACAAACTTACCCCATCCGAACTTTGCTTCTTGACTTCGCAAAAATCTTTGAGGACATCTTGAAGCTTTTTGGTTGAATCTGTGAATGACAGAGAAATAGGATTAAAGGAGATAGTAAACTCTAGTGAATGTTAGCGTTCTCAATCGTTTTGGTTCAATTTCAGTACGAGCTATCGGGTTTTCTGTTATAAAAATCTTAGCGACTGCTAAGCGTGAGGTCCTCGATTCAATCTCCGGGTCGGGCAAAATAATATTGGATTTTTCTATATAGAAATTCTCAGTAGCAGCATGTAGTTTGGAACTGACCCGGTATATGGCAATAGGCTCGCTCCCTATTATATTTCATTCAATAACGGCGAAGTCTGAATATACAAACGAACACATTAAAAAAATAAAGAAATAAAAAAAGACGACACGGTTGGCGCAGTGGCTAAGCGATTAGCTTACTGCGCTACGTGTCGCGGGTTCAATCCCCGCACGGAACAAATATTTGTATGATCTTGTGGAGGAACGAGATATGGTGTTCCTCCATTGAAAAGGGAGGATCCTCCGACCAGGCAAAGTGGTTAGCCTGGCGGGCTTCGGCCCGCCATACCTCGTTCCTCTACATTGGTGACCCCGACGGTTGGTGTCGGACATTCGTATATGTGTTAGAATCAATGTAAACTCTCATAGTGCGATTCAGAATATTCTATTGTCGCTTCACTCCGATAGATGGCGCTTTACTTTTTGCTATGTTGCGACGATAGTCGATACAATCTACATGGTTGTTTCGAGTCTGGTTGTGTGTGCATGTGACATGTATGTTTGTAAACTGTACCGACGATGCAGGAGAAATCCTAGAGGGGGTAAAAGTTTTTTTTTTTTTAAATGAAGAAAAGACACCTCTGCCTGACCCTTCGGGAAATACAAGCGTGATGATAAGTTATGTTATATTAAAAAGCGAGTAAACCAATTTTTCACAACCATAACAATACATGATATTGCAAAGTGATTGGTTGCTAGTGTGTTTGACGAACACAAAATACGAGTTTTGCAAGCCTAATCTGGATAAAAGCTTTCAATAACAATTAGTCTTGGTAATCCAGCTTAGTCCAATATACTAACTTTTTTAGTAGCTCTATATGAGTACTAACTATCCAGGTAGAATTTTCATTAGGGCTGACAAGTGATTTTCCTTTAATATGTTTTTAATGAAACTGTTATGTCGTATAAGATTGTCTGTAATCTTTCCTCTTCTGTTTTCAATAGAAGGAACGAGAGGGAAGACCAAGGATAAGTTACATGAGTCAAATAAAGGAAAAGGTTGCCGTCATGTCGTATAAAGAGGTGAGGGATCGGATTCATTACATCAATCATTTTATAAAGTTATTCAACATTTTAATTCTGATAAAAACTGGCCAAGTCAAATCTAACCTACTTTAAGATCTCACATTTTTAAATAACAGCAATTGTTATAGGTATCCAATAAAGCAAAGAAATAGAGTTTAATACTTGTTCATAATGTTATTTTGTTCCTATAAATACATATTTCGATTTTGCATAGAACTTGGCACTCATTTAGATCTCCATTCTTTTTGCGGCGAAGCCCACAGCCAAGCATAATTTTTGTCTTGGCTCTTCCTTTTTTACATTTATATTTTTGGTGGGATCGTACTTAATATTATAAATGCGAAAGTTTGTGTGCGATCTTTGTTACTCTTTCACGCCAGAACGGCTGAACGGATCTAGATGAAATTTGGCACAGAGATAGATTATAGTCTGGAATAGAAACATAGGCTACTTTTTATCCCGGGAATATGTTCGCGTTCGTAAACCATGCGGGTGAAGCCGCGGGCGGAAGCTAGTACTTAATATAGGACATAGCTTTATGCTTTTATTCTTTAAAGGGTTAGGCTCAGGTGTACTTGTATACCTATATTCATTTTGATGATGCCGTTATTTATTCACATGTATTAGTTAACCGCGCTTAATTCCAAACACCGGGCTGCTATTAAGATTTTTTTAACAAATAAACCTTCACTGCCTAGCCCGGGAATCAAACCCACTGCTCTCGCTCAGCAGCCACGCTTACTGCCTCTTGACCAAAGACGTAGTTAAAGTAAAATATACTAATATTTTATTAAGAAATTTATGTAGGTATTTGGCGTTGATTCATAATTATGACATACTTTAGAGCAGAGGTTCCCAGACTTTTTTTCTCATAGACCACTTTCAAAATTTAGCTGGTTCCGGTGAACCCCCTGCAGCTACATTTCTACCATATTGTAAATTGAATTGTAAACCCCCGTTTTTTTGTTACGTCAACGTAGACCCCGTCGAATCTCCCATGGACCCCTGGGGGTCCACCTGGACCACTCTGGGAACTAATGGTTTATAGCAAACAATGGATCGCGGATACACAAAAATACACCTTTTCCTATTCCTTTTGGGAATATAGGCGTGATGAAGTTGTTTTTTTGTAAAATTGCAGAATATTTGTTAAGTATTATTCTGTATTTACATGCCAACCCTATCTCCGAGTCTAAATTCACTGAGTGCAAAAGTTTAATAAGCTAAAACGTGTTCCCGGCGGCCATCCCTCTAATTGGATTTCAATTATATAGAAACACATCCCATTACATTAGTGAATGATGTAATATAGTAATCGTGCAATCCTGGGTTGCGAATATTTTGTTAATACAGGGTGGCAACAACGGTACGACAGTGAAACCACATATTTGAAATTTTCAGTAGGCCTAGCACGAATATTTTGACGTATAGAAACGTAACCGTTTATGCCAGTGAAGTTTTAATCGAAAATACAACTGTTTAAGATATTATTTTAGTTTTACTTTATACGTGACGCACAATTTGTATCATGTATAAAATCATTGTTGTGATTGTTACGCATATTATTTTTAAAGATACAGAGACTGCCTCACATTCCTAGTGGTCGCAAGCGTGATTGCTGAGCGTGAGGTCTTGGGTCGGGCAAAGTGTTATTGGGGTTTTCTATAAGGAAATTCTCAGTAGCAGTACGGAGTTTAGAACTGTTCCTGTTGTATGCCAATAGACTCGCTCCCTATTACATTGGACGCAATAGTGGTATCCGCGAAGTGTAGGTGCGCAATAGCACACCTCTACCTATCTTTTTCGCTACATCTCTGCCTAACCCTTTGGGGAATTCAGGCGCAATGCTATGTTATGTTATTTTAAGCCAGTCCTACCGCCATTACCACCCTGTATTTTGGTTTAGTTTTGTGTAGGAGTCTAATTTTAGGAGGCATGTTAATGAAGATTATTTCTATTGTTTACAAACTAAACTAATTTAGTCTCACTGTGTCTCTTTCTTACAATAAGATTAGACAGAGATAGACGACATATAGTCTTATTTATACTACCTCATTGCTTGCTCTAGTGGTTCCAAGCGCGGCTGTTAATTGTGAGGTTCTAGGTTAAATCTCCAGGTCGGTCAGTGTTATTGGGTTTTTCTGTTAGAAAATCTATAGCAGCCCAGAAACAGTTTGTAAATGTGGTAAACGTGAGGTAAATGGTAATAGGTTCTCTTATTCGTTCTTCTGTTACATGGAGCTTAATAACGGCATCAGCGAAAGAGTGTACAATAATACACCTCTTAAAGTCAAAGTATTTTATTTCAACAGGCACTTTTAAAAGTCGAGTCTCTAGCTGCCTCTGCCCAACCCCTTGGGGAATATAGACGTGATGCTATGTTATGTATAAATATAATAATTCAACCCATTACTGTCTCACTACTAAGCAAAGGTCTCTTCTCAGAATGAGAAGGGTTAGGCCTTAGTCCACCACGCTAGCCCGGTGCGGGTTGGCGGACTACACACACCGTTAAGAACTTTATGGAGCCCTCTCAGGTATGCAGGTTTCCTCACGATGTTTTCCTTCACGCTAAACGCAAGAGATAATCAAATTCTGACTCGCACATGATTGCGAAAAGTCAGAGGTGCGGACCGGGCTTGAATTCAGACCCTCCTACATGGAAGGCAAGCGTTCAACCGCTAGGCTGTCACTGCCACATGTATAAATTTAGCGTGTTTAAAAAAACATCTACCCGCCGAATTGATCACCCGAAAGGCTTCGCGTAAAACAGATTCTGACTTCCAAGACCCTCAGGGAAATACATTTGCTTTTATATTGATTAAAAAAAATCGCAGTGAACACAGGTTCGTATTTTTGTACGCCAGCGAAGAACACGATCACGCAACACATTTATAATGTTATCAAAATAAGGATAGGGATGTCAATGAGCTCGATCTGTCAACTTGAATAAAACGATTTGAAAGGAAAATTATTTTGCACACTCAAAAGTAAGGCGCCATCTATCGGGGTGAAACGATAACAGAAAACCCTCTGAATCGCACTATGAGAGTTTACAATGATTTTAACAGATATATACACGTCCGAAATCAACCGTAAAGCTTCGGCCTGCCAGGTTAATCTTGCACGGGCGGAGGATCTTCCTTTTTCAATGGAGGAACACCATACCTCGTTCCTCTATACATTATTACAAAATATGTAAATCAGCCATACGGGGTCAGATAATGTAGGACACCGACTGTACCAGAATGTATGAGGACCCCGTTGTTAAAGCTTCACGGATGTACAGAAGGATATTGTGGTGATACTCACACGAGGTCAACTCCTGCAACTGCTGGAACTCTGCGGGCGACAGCTTGTCCCATTGGAAGCTGCTGCCCGCGTGCGCCATGTCCGTCTGGAAGAAAAACGTACGAGTTAATATTTTTCTTTTTCTTATAATAATATATATTTACCTGAGCTCATTATAAACCAAGCTCATATGAGTGTGAGCTCTTAACTCGATGTACAAATTAAATAGGTTGTTTATGATCTCTTGTATAATCATCATTATATGCCTAGCTTTTTTCCAATTACATTGAGCTCGGCTTTCAGTCTAACCGATTGCGGCTGAATATCAGTACTTTACACAGAGCGACTGCCTTCGGACCTCCGCTACACAATTACTGGATGCTGATATTTTAGACTGATAGTAAAACTTCTTTTTAGGCTGCTGGCTGGGTCTTCGTATAACAAAATAAATAAAATACTATCATAGTAAAGTAAATTTTCCTGATTGCGATTTTAGTTCTTAACTTGGTTACATTAGGGATTAGAGTCGCTTATGTGACATATGTGTCATAGTAAAGTTTTGATTTACTATTTACTATATTATAGAGATATCATGTTAGCGACTCTAATCCCTAATATAACGAAGTTAAGAACTAAAATCGCTTGCATGAAAATTTACATTTACTATGAGAGTAAATAGTAAAAAACTCATAATAGAGGTACAGGACCAACTACTTAACGTGCTTTCCGAAGCACGTAAGGGTCTCGATTTGTGAATAATAGTCATCCATTCAAAGACTGACCGCTTCAAGCGCTGCTAGCTGCAGATCCTACGAGCCAATAAAGTCTATAATTTTTATGTGGCCAAATAAATATTTTTTCATTTTATTCCTTGAAAGGAGAACATAAAAGGCGAGTGCAGACGCGGGTAAAGCTAGCTTTATGTAATACTCTATAAGTGGTACATTGGTTTGACTGTTGACTGCCGTCCACTGTCAGTAGTGATGGATGAAGTGATGGATGAAGCGATTTCATACCGTTGTGTAATCCACAAGTACAATATACTGACTTTCAGTTCACGACGACCGTTTTGCGCGGATATGACGCATATTTTCTCTGTTTTTTGGTTTTGTTATTACTTTTTGTGCTTTTTAATAATGATAAAAATAAGTTTTTATTTGTTCAAGTAACATGACTGGCTGTTAGTAATACAATTTAATAATATCTAAGGAGTTAGTATTTCCACATTTATTTGCCTCTTAATACATGTTTTTTTTTTATGCGATAGGCGGCAAGCGAGCAGACGGATCGATGGTAAGCGATTACCGTCGCCCATGGACACCCGCAACACCGGAGGAGTCACAAGTGCGTTGCCGGCCTTTTAAAAAGGAGTACGCTCTTTTCTTGAAGGTGTGTCTCAACTAGGAGCATGCATCATGCAGCCGCAGTTTACAACCAGTCTAGCCTGCTTGCAATCATGCTCAGAATGCTGTCAGTATCTCGTTAATATCTTGGCGTAAGTAAATGTTTTTTTTTTCTTTCTAGACTTTTTCTTAACGTCATCATCATCATCAGCCAGAAGACGTCCACTGCTGAACGAAGGCCTCCCCCAAGGGGGGGTTTGCCATAATCCCCACGCTTGGCAGGCGGCTTGGGGATCGCAGTGGCTCACCGATTAGTGAGAGGACGCTGCTGCCCGTCCTCCGGTGTCTGGCCGCAGTTTTAAGACGTACCCGGGTCAGAAAGTTTCTTAACGTATCGATGGCAAATAAGATTGGTCCAAAATTCTGTGGCCCGGACTGTGCTTTCCGTAGCGGCCATTAACTCCTCCCAGCAGGTAGTAGGACACGCAGAGCAGGATGGAAAGCGGGGAGACGCCGCACTTGCACTGGAGATCTGAGCCGTCTGTGAATCCCCACTTGTGGAGGTTATATTTGCATCGGCCGACTTGGGTTTGTAGGCTGTTTAGAGATTTCTAAGTCGACCACGGTAGTTCATATGTAGGCGAGATATTTTTCCATGGCGGGACAAATTTTGACGACACGGTTGGTATAGTGGCTAAGCGATTAGCTTTCTGCGCTACGTGCTGCGGGTTCGATCCCCAAACGGAAAAAATATTTGTATGATCCACAGATAGTTGTTTCGCGTCTGGTTGTGTGTGCATGTGACATGTATGTTTGTAAACTGTACCCACGATACAGGAGAAACCCAAGTGTGGGGCAAAGTGTTAAAAAAAAAATCCTCGATCATTATAGACACTATAGAGTTGTTTTATTGCTAAACGCACTAAACTCATATTTAATCAGTTACCTATATCTCTTTCTTAAAAACATATATGCAAAATGATAAAAAATGCCGTCTAATTAGTCTGGTGGTCGCAAGCGCAACAGTTCGATTCACGAATGAAAATCATCTGTAGCAGCCGGGATTTTGGAATGGTGGCCAGAAAATATGAATGAAATGTGAATGTAGAATACACCTCTGCCTAACCCTTCGGAGAATACAGGCGTGATGCTATATCCTTAGTGAAATACTTTACGACACTCCTGAACGGATCGGTTCATTCATTCAGCATACAACCGTAACCGAACGAAATTGAATGATACGCACGTTATGTGAGGAAAATGTAGTACTAGGTCTAGACTAAACAAACTGGTAACTATAATATCCGAAAATTTCTGATAATAATGTCCTCCTGACCGATTTCGGTCACGGCGGCCAATCTCACCGGAGATTAGCCAACTACGCAGGAGATATTATAGAGCACAAGTGTGTGCGCAAACACAGGTGCTCTCTCTATACCTATACTCTCATAGTCCGATGGGACGGCAATCCGACACGACCGGAGAGAGATCAGGCGCAGGACCAACGGCTTTACGTGCTTTCCGAGGCACGGGGTGTATTCACATACGCGAAGACCCAGACCCGAAACAAATATCTGTAGATCATACAAATATTTGTTCCGTGCGAGAATCGAACCCGCGACACGTAGCTCAGCAGTCGATCTCTCAACCACTGCGCCAACCGTGTCGTCAAATAATATCCGAAAATTTCTGATAGTATTGCCATGACAGGTATGAGCTGACCAGTCCTAGCAGACAGCACCCGATCACGTGTATGACGTATGTTCCTTTTTTCATTAAGTTATGACTTCACAATATATTCGGAAAGTTATTCCCTCCTTATTATGAACTAGCGACCCGTCCCGGCTTCGCACGGGTAGCAGAGCATGTACGCCTATGTTTTTTTTCTGTCATAGTGTCGTGTCAGTTTGTTGCGTCGAGTATTTAGGCGGCGCACGCCAGTAAAGCTCCCAATCAATGATTTTTTCCGACATCTTCAACAATCAGCGTCATATTTCAGCCAATTTACATAAAACCATAATGAATTATACACTTAAACCTTCCTCATGAATCACTCTGTCTATTGGTGAAAACTGCATGAAAATCCGTTCAGTGGTTTTTGAGTTTATCGCGAACAGACAGACAGACGAGGCGGGGGACTTTGTTTTATTTAAAAAATTGGGAAATTACAGTTTTTCGCAAGACGTAGTTATGTTTGTCGTAAGACACATATTCTGTGTTATTGTAGACACGAAATCCGTGACACGCGTCGCAGTCATATGTGTAACTGATCGAAATTGAATGATACACTGTTCTATTCAAAGCTAATATTTCGTCTTAAAACAGAACGTTGGTTGTAACGCCCATTAGGGTCATGTACTGGGACATCTAAAGGCACGTTTACACAACATAGCATCTCGTTTATATCTCCGAAGGGTTAGGCAGAGGTGTACTATTGTGTACCCACATTTCTTCGATGCCGTTGTGAAGTCCTATGTAAGCCTATTGCCACCTACCGGGCACAGTTCCAGACTCCATGCTGCTACTGAGAATTTCCATACGGAAAAACCCAATAAAACTTTGTCTGACTCGGCTGACTGTCGTACTTGCGACCGCAAGACCAACGAGGCAGTCCATTTGGTAGACGTGACGTCACCACCTCCCAAAATCCTTCCTCCTAATTCCTCGTGTTACTCTATACACTTTCTTGGTCCTTGTGATATGACCTGCCCTTTGTCTCTTCAACTGCCTTCTGCTGACCATGTCTGTTTTACAAGGGATTCCATCTCTTAGAGGAACTTTTGAAGCCACAGTTGGCGTAGTGGTTGAGAGGTCGACTGCTGCGCTACGCACCCTGTATAACGCATGTAAGACAATTAAATATGTACACTATTACAGACTGTCAAATCACGCAATTTACAAAACAACGTGGTCACTCTATTGGCTTGATGACTCTGTTGGCACAATAAGCTCCCGTCAATCAAGCAGCTGGAAACAACGAGTGCCTTTCATAAGATTGTAGTTTTTTTTTAAACATTGCCCCACACTATGAATAATTCCTGTATCGTGGGCGCGTTTACAAACACAAATCTTCACATACACAAATGCCCAGACCCGAAACAACTATCTGTAGATCAAACAAATATTTGTTCCGTGCGGGGATCGAACCCGATCGAACATGTAGCGCAGAAAGCTAGCTTAACCACTGCGCCAACCGTGTCGTCAATTAATATACTAATGAGATCCAAACAAAAATATTTTCTTTCTTTCTTTCTTTATTCTATTGTAAACGGGCTTTAACTTGGCGTGGGATATGATGGATGTTTTAACTTTATTCCTGGTCTGAAGACTTTTAAAAGCGATCAGAGTTTTCGCGGAAAGACACTTCGGATTACTGAATGAAGGCCGTATTTATTTATAGAACCACCCTGGATAACTACCTCATTGGCTTATTTGGGCGTAAGCGCGGTTGCTGAATATGGGGTCCTGAGTTCGATTCTTAGGTCAGGCAAAGTGTTATTAAGTTTCAGTGGAAAGAAATCTCAGTAAACTCTCTCATTGATTTAGCGGTTGCAACGCGACTGCTGAGCGTGAGGAACTGGGTTCGATTCCCGGTTCGGTAAACTGTAATTGAGTTTTTTCTGTATGGAAATTCTCAGTAGCAGCACGGAGTCTGGAACTGTGCCCGGTGGATGGCAATAGCCTCGCCCCCGTTACATGTGATTCAATAACTGCATCGGCGAAATGTGGCTGTACATAGTACACCTCTGCCTAACCCTTCGGGGAATACAGGCGTGATGCTATGTTATGTTAAAATCTCATTAACAGTCCGGAGTTAGGAACTGCGCCCCCATTAAACGAAACTTAACAGCAGCATCAGGAAAAGGAGATATTAATCAACACGCGATTTCAAAAAATCCCAATAACACATTTGACCGAACTAGGAATCAAACCTAAGACCTTAAGCTCAATTATCGTGCAATGCGACTACAAAAATGAGCCAGTTAATTAAAGAAATAAATAACAAAATAAATTTTTATTCATGTAGACCAGTTAAAGGCACTTATGAATAGTCAGACTCTAGTTGCCACGTTCCAAAGTGTTGTTTTCCTATGGAGAAGAACGGGCAAGAAACTCCATTTATATATATGTATATATGTCGGCTTGAGCGATGGCTGAGCGATAGGGTTGTCATTATCTCGATTCGGTAGTACAGGGTTCATGACGCAGGATTACAATAAAATCACAGTTCCAATGTAAATCAGTACCTCTATTATGAGTTTTTTACTATTTACTTTCATAGTAAATGTAAATTTTCATGCAAGCGATTTTAGTTCTTAACGCCTACATATCATACGCATACATAACATGACACCTCTATAATATAGTAAATAGTAAATCAAAACTTTACTATGACTAGATGTCACATAAGCGACTCTAATCCCTAATGCAACCAATTTAAGAACTAAAATCGCTATCATGAAAATTTACTTTACTATGATAGTAAATAGTAAGAAAACTCGTGATAGCGGTACAGTTAGTATTACATTTTCACAATACAATTAACAGTTGTAGGTAATTCATGCGGTACACATCACAAATTAACTACTTTCTAACTACGGGCAAACGGACAGTTTCATGTCAGAGAAGTGTATCCGTTCGATGCTCGCACAAGACTGCAATCATCAATCATCAATCATCAGCCAGAAGACGTCCACTGCTGAACGAAGGCCTCCCCTAGGGGGGGTTTGCCATAATCCCCACGCTTGGCAGGCGGCTTGGGGATCGCAGTGGCTCACCGATTAGTGAGAGGACGCTGCTGCCCGTCCTCCGTTGTCTGGCCGCAGTTTTAAGACGTACCCGGGTCTCACAAGACTGCGCTTCTTCACAATCACCTCCCTTAACAAGACTGTCCACGCGCCGCCATCTTGCAGTGACGTCACGTTGTTTACCCTCACCTCAGTACTGCGATAATCAATTGAGAGACTAAACATCGTTCTCCATGACATATTTATTTATATAGACACTAAATGGTATCACATAAAACAAACCAACACCTATAAAAGCCCATCAAAACTAAAAATAACAATGGTAAAAGAAACTAACATTTTTTTTTTCATACAGGGTGACATATTTCTAAGCCGCTCTTGATAAACGACGTTACATTAGATTTTCCCCGACATGGGACGTCAGCACCAGGAAAATGTGCCACCGAAAATACAAGGAAATGTGTTTTTAAGTTCCCTTTTATATTTTATAGGTAAAATGTTACAGTTTATTTTTAATAGCACGCCAGACTTCACTGACAGAACGGTGTAAAATCATCTGCCTAGCCTTTTCTCTATTACATTGGGCCATAAAATTATGTCAGTATGTTCGAAGTTTTGGAAAGCCTTATGAACCGCACGCCACTGGGCAGAGGTGTACTATTGTACACCCACATTGCGCCATTTTATTTATTTATATTTTATTTAATCAACTGCAACTTATTCACTAGTAACAGTAATTAATATATCAGGTAATAGCGACTACTGAGCGTGAGGCCCTAGGTTCGATTGCCGGGTCGGGCAAAGTGTTATTGCATTTTTATATATGGAAATTCTCAGTATCAGCACGTAGTCTGGAACAATGACCGGTTGATGACAATAGGCTCGCCCTCTCTTACATGGGACTCAATAACAGCATCGGTGAATTATGGGTGTGATCTTTCATACATGCGGCAATTGATTTTTATTTATTTACTAGCTTCCGCTCGCGGCTTCGCCCGTGTAGATTACGAACCCGTACATTTTTTCGGAATAAAAAGTAGCCTATGTGTTATTCCAGACTATAATCTATCTCTGTGCTAAATTTCATCCAGATCTGTTCAGCCGTTCTGGCGTGAAAGAGTAACAAAGATTCATCCATCCATCCATCCATTCATCCATCCATCCTCACAAACTTTCACATTTATAATATTAGTAGGATATAGTAGAATATTATACTTCACACAATATGACATGAAAAATTCTGCCATAGCTATACACATATAGTTTTTTTTCACAGATCAGCTTTCGATAAACCACGTTACATTCGATTTTCTAGACATCGGCTAGTCGATATTTCCGGAAAATATGGCGACGGCAATACCCGGGTGTGTTGATTAAACGAACATGTTCACTTTTATTTCTGCGTTCATATTTAATATCCGGCTTTTTAAAAAAAATTGTGGACACGTAAAAATAGAAGACGAGAAAGCATGATTGATTAGCGATGATAAGTTTTTTAATACCATTATGGAAGGGAAAAAAGAGGCAAAAAGAAAAAGAGGAACATCAAGAAGAAAGTATATTGACATAAAGAAGTAAAAGATTTAGTTTGAATTAGAGATAGATGATTGTTTTTTATAATAAACAAACGACCTGCTCCGGCTTTGCTCGGTTGCAATTTACTAATGAAAAAAATTAGTGCGGTTTTTATTGAGATTTTCATGCAAAAATATCATACTTCCTGACTTCATCATCATCATCAGCCAGAAGACGTCCACTGCTGAACGAAGGTCTCTACCCCAAGAGGGGTGGTTTGCCATAATCCCCACGCTTGGCAGGCATGCACACAACGCGCTCGATGTTAGTACAAATTGAATTAATTCGATTTTGGCGTCTAATTTTGATTGAAGTAAAATATGCTTTTTGCAGCGCTGCCGGGTATGAAATAGTTTAGAATAGTATAAACAAGTAAAATCCTCATAAAATCAAGATAGGGCCATGTTGCCAGTTCACAGTCGATATAGATTTGAGTGTGTTTGGCAGCGCTTCAGCTGATAATAAGTGATCAAGCTACCGAGGATGGATCACCAAGTTCACATAATGCCTATTCACTCTCGCCTTGAAGATTCCCAGATTATAATAACGGGAGGACACAGATTCCTCTTCTTGGCCGTTCGCACAGGAAACCATAGAGCGAAACGCTGCATCGACAAGTGCCTTAAATTGGGAAGAAACCGTTACATCTTTCAAAAACTGAAGTTGCTTCCACACCCAAGTCACTTTCTGTGGAGCAATTTTTGCAAGTGGAACAACAATTGATAACAAAAACATGTTTTAAGTTGCTGTGTTACTTAATGTTGCAAAATGTTGGTCCACAAAGAGTAACTCTGGTGTGGTTGCACCTTTAACTGAGATACTTACTTTTGTTGCAGTCATGATGACGTCAGTTAATCATTTTGTCTGGTCCCATCATCATCTGTGAGCAAAAGAAAATATTATTTAAACATTTATTTTAATTTTTTTTACTTGTTAGTCAAACTGCCTCATTTGTTTAGTGGTTGCAAATGCGACCGCTGAGCGTGAGGTCCTGGGTTCGATTCCCGGGTCGGGCAGTGTTATACATTATTAGGCTTACGGTATCTACGATCTAGATCATTAGTTCCCAATGTGGTCCAGGTGGACCCCCAGGGGTCCACGGGAGACTCGACGGGGGCCTACGTTGGCGTGACAAAACAATGGGAGGTTTACAATTCAATTTACAATATGGTAGAAATGTAGCTGCAAGGGGTCCTCCGGGACCATCTAAATTTTTAAAGTGGTCTATGAAAAAAAAAGTCTGAGAACCTGTGCGAGATTAAGAAAAACTCATACTATACTCGGTTTGTTTAGGTACTTAAATAAAGGTAAACAATCTTGATGTGATTTTTTACACAAACACATATTAAACAAATAAACTACTTCTTAAACTAGTGGTTCAATTGATTTGGTAATCGTTATTGTTGTTTTACATTGGTTTTTAGTCGCGTGTTATTTTTAAACTGAGATTTTCAACAAAAAATATTAAACAGATACATCAAAATTGTTTACCTTTAGTTAAATACCTAAACAAAACGAGTATAGAGATAGACTTGTACATACTGGGCAGTCAGCAGTTACTGTCTTTCCACCACAGATTGAGCAATTCCCAAGGGAGTCCTGCTGACACAACCCTTCCACGCTGCCGAGCAACGAGACATATCGAATTCAACCCACAAACAAACTCTGTTACAATCAAATAGCCAAATATTTACGGTGTAATCTTGTAAACGTTTTGATACTACTCTAGGGTTGACTGTAAAATGATGTGTAGTTTTTTTTTTTAAGAAAAATAAATGAAGGGTTGGGCCGAGGTGTATTATTGTACAGCCACATTTCGCCGATGCTGTTATTGAGTCCCATGTTATAGGGGGCGAGCCCATTGCCATCTACCGGGTACATTTCCAGACTCTGTACTGCTACTGAGAATTTACATACAGAAAAACCCAATAACACGTTGCCCGACTCAGGAATCGAACCCAGGATTTCGCGGTTAGCGCACTTGCGACCACGTGTATTTTTTGTAATGTGACAATAATTTAGCTAGGGTAATAGGAGAATTCTAATGTCCCGAGACACTTTTAAACTTTAAAATACACCTTTTCAATCATCATCCACATCATCAGCCATAAGACGTCCACTGCTGAACGAAGGCCTCCCTCAAGGGGGGGTTTGCCATAATCCCCACGCTTGGCAGGCGGCTTGGGGATCGCAGTGGCTCACCGATTAGTGTGAGGACGCTGCTGCCCGGCCTCCAGTGTCTGGCCGCAGTTTTAAGACGTACCCGGGTCCCTTTTCAATATATTTCATTAAAAATGAAGGTTCAATATATGACGAAACGACTGACAACCCTATTCGAAGAAATCTCCAAAAGGGGGAGTAAATAAAAGTCACTCAATACTGCTTATTTTGTGCATATCATTCACAAATAACCTATAATAATATTATAAGGCAATATGTTTGTCTGTGAGTTTGATGTAATACAATCAATTTCTATTATTTGATATTTTTGAAGTTATACGTCTTTTGGCGCGCTTGATGAGAGTGAATTCTTACGATGCGCGCGCACACCGACAGATAAAAGCGACACCTTGAAGTTGGCTGGTAAATGTGTCTTGAATTTTCTTGGGAATTGATAGCTATATTCAAGTTAGTTATTTGGTATCTGTAACACGTGTTTCATATCAGTGGAAAAAAAAAAACTAAAAAAAAAGAAGTATAACATCTTACGTGCGTACATAAGTACATACACATACATTTTTTATTAAACATATAGTTTTTTTTTTAAAACCTCTGTACTTATTTTATAGGTCATAGTATTCGTTGTAACATAGGATACAATTCGTTTTGAAGATCTACTCTTAATAAATACAACAGGAGTTTGAAGTATGTTCGCGAACTGGCATGTAAAAAAAAAAGTATTTTTTTGCCCCCGCGCGCCGTTGAGTTTCTTGCGTTGCCTCTTTAACCCTAACATAAGAAAGTCCCGTTTCCGTTTTGTGGGTGGTGTCTCATTTCACGTCAAAGAGTTTTAACTAGTCTATTCATCTATCTTATATAAACGCTGTTTGAAATGACAATGGGTGTGCCATAGTTTATTTTTTAAAGTCACTGGGCAATTTCCAATCATCTATGTTCCTACGAAAAAACTTAATACTACCAATCTTCAGACAGTTACCATTTCGTGATATAACTAATTAATAATTGATGACACGGTTATCGCAGTGGCTAAGCGATTAGCTTTCTGTGCTTCGTGTCGTGGTTTCGATTCTCGCACGAAGCAAATATTTGTTTGATCTACAAGTAGTTGTTTCGGGTCTGAATGTGTGTTGATTGTACAGTTTACAAATGTTAGACACAGGAGAATTCTTGGGTTTGTGCAATGATTTTAAACAAAACATAAAATACGGTAATAATTTGATTCGATATGTATGTTAATGTACGGTGTCCTGAAACATACCCATTGAATATAGCAAAGAATCTGAAATCCAGTATCCACACGGACAAAACCGCGCGCACACCTAATACAATATAATCCACAAATCATGGCAGTGCCAACCCTACATCTCAAACCCTTTTGAACCTTCTCCCGCTTTGTACCTACGTCACGCGCGTTTTATTTGATCTATGAATCGATTATCCGGATCTGTTGGGTGCCGATGACGTCACGCGGCAGGGTTGCGCATTGTGCGGTTCTCGTTATGTGGTTTAATAGTTCGGTTTAAGTGTCGAGTGTTTGTGATGAAAATTGGCGAGTTTTGTTTTGATGACGATATTCGTGTGCTTGTGACTTGTATGTTATTTAAATTGTGTTGTATATACATATAATAATAATAATAACTACTGAAGGTAACTGAAACTTTCAGTAACTCCATCAGGATGGATTTCGGTGTGGACAAATGTGTAGTCATGCATGTAAAGCGAGGAGGGATAGTGGAATCCGAGGGACTAATTTAAAAAAATATGTAATTAAATAAATAAAGGATAATAATAATAATTTATTCATGAGAGAGAGAGAGCACTGTGTTTGTGCACACACTTGTGCTCTATAATATCTCCTGCGTAGTTGGCTAATCTCCGGTGAGATTGGCCGCCGTGACCGAAACCGGTCAGGAGGACATCATCATAAAACAGACTAGATCATAACAGTCTTGCAATTTTTCTTTATTGGTAGGTTTAATTAATCCGGAATCCGGATAAAGCATGATAAATGGAGAAGCAAGTACCTAAAATGGATACAATGGCTTTAAATATATTATCCCTTTGACCATGGTTCATGACGCGTCATAATTTATACACCCGGATAACACGGCTTCGACCCGGATAATAATATGACGTCGTAAACACTTCCTTTGTTATTTTGAAAAACCATTTTAGGAATTGTCACCGAAATGTCTTGTTTTAAAATCGGACTTTTTAAACGGATGAAGTATGAGATTTGCACAGATACTTTTGGGACGAACCCGGTTCAAACTTCATACCATACATCAAAATACCAGTTTTTTGATATAAATTACCAGTAGATGATAATAGGCTGGGCCATTTACTCGGTACTCAATAATGGCATAGGCGTAATGTGGGTGTACAATCAGCATCAAAAACATGTATACACGTAGCGAAATTCAAAAGCGAGTTTTAGAGGAAATACTGATTGAAATCTTAACCAATTTTACACATAGTATCTGCGGATATATACAAAATGTGTAGTCATTTAAATTTTATGATTTTAACCAATACTTTTTCAAGAATAAGCGTTTGAATTTCACTACGTGTATACATGTTTTTGGTGCTGACTGTACAACAGTTCACCTCTGCCTAGTACTTTAGAAATATAGGCATACTATATTTTTTATGTGGTGTTAATGTTTTATTTGAATTGGTTAACGGAAATACTTGTTCAAACAAATCAAAATCCTGGTTTAGTTGACAACTGCCTTATTCATAAAATACTTAGGTACCTACTACATTATCATCAGACAGCTGTGACTTAAATAAAATATCCTATTTTTGTCAGATATAAAAGATATTCTACCAAATACACTTGTAGCACCCCACGCGAAAGACGCGAACTAATTGGCCACGTAAATCTGATCACGCGATAACGCGTTGTTGAGCACGCGTCAACTTAATCACGTCACTTCGCCTCATCGAGTGTTACAAATATGTTTCTAGATGCAAGGACACTCCAAAATGGAGGCCATGAGAACCATAGTGGCATAACTACATTTTTACAATATTGAGTTAATTATTTCTTACAGTTAAAATTGATCATGTTGGTTTCTACCAAAATGGCTTCTCCGGGGAGGCCTAAAAGTTAAAAAAAAAAAACTCAATATTGTAAAAAATGCAGTTTTTTTTTTTTTTTTTTTTTTTTTAAAAACGTTGCCCCAAGTGGGAATCGAACCCACGACACGCAGCGCAGCAGTCGATCTCGCAACCAGTGCGCCAACCGTGCCGTCAAGTTAGGCCACTATGGTTCTCATGACCTCAATTATCAATTCGCATGATGAAACATTTTTTAAAATATGTATTATTTGTACACAATTATTTACAATACTCAATAGATAAAGGTATTTATTAATTAATACCTACATATAGACTAATTTATAAGCGATACTGTGAACACTTTGTATTCCAACATGAATAATTCAATTGAATTTATCCTTTGTCCGGATCATGAATGACAGGTCATTATTTATACACCCGGATAAAATAGCGCTTATCCGGTTATGGCGTCATGACAACACAGGGATTCTTTTGTGTTATAGAAACCTGTTATACAAACTGTGTTTATACAGCGTAAGCGAAATTCTAAGTCTATGGTTTATACAGAAAGTATGTTAAAATGCATTTCAGGTCGAATTGTAAAATTTTTGTGGACAACTTTTTTGTAAAATAAAACAGGTTTTATACGTATTCCAGTCTTTGTTGGTTTTTTGGTGGATACCAAAGGATTTATGTTGCGGTCCATTTTAACGTCAGAGAAAAATGAGAAAATTCTCGAACACGGACTTCTCGCAACCGTGGTTCCAACCCTTGAATTTTAAATCACTGACATCAACAAGTGTCTGTATTTTTGCTGTGTGAGGACTGCACAAAATAAACTGGTTATTCTGTCTTCCTGTAAATAAGGCGACTATTGAACATAAGGTGGCATATTTGGCGCAGCGGCTATGGCTATCTACGCTGCGTGTCGCGGATTTGATGAGAGTTGAAGTCCGAATACATGTAATAAAGAAATTAAGAAAAATTATATATGTGATCGTTTAAAATTAGGTTTTCGGATAATCCGATCATTCGTTAGCATGAGTTTGTTTAAAATACACAAATAAATTAATAAAAAAATATTGAAATAGAATTTTACTTAAAATTGGCTTTAAAGCTTAAGTTTTTCAATGGTTTGAATATTGTCAGTTCTATTTTAAAACAAACAAAAAATATCTGTTATACATAAGACTTCATCTCTCAAGTTAAACAAAACAAAGAGGAAGAGAGAGAGAAATAAAGTCATTTAATAAAAGTCAGGTAATCCAATTCGCTTAGTAATCTCTCGGCGTGCGGTCAGAGACAATTTCTTATTGCTTCCCGATTTAGAACAGAACTTAATTAAAAAGGTTTTACTGTTGTTTGTAAATGCACGGCGTGTTGTCTCTGGCTCTTGTTATTTCAGTAAATGTCGCATAAAACAATTGAACGAGTATTTTATATTATTTATAATCAGCAGTAGTGATAGCCTAACGGTTAAACGCTTACTTTCATGCAGGAGGGACTTAATTTTAACTCACCCGGCACTTTTGACTATTTGGAATCATGTGTGGATCAGAATTTGACTACCACTGGCGTTTGCGTTAACTGTAAAGGAAAACCTGCACATCTGAGAGAGCTCTCTAAAGTTCTCGATGGTGAGTAGTCCATCAACCCACACCATGCCAGCATGGTGAAATAAAACCTCTCCTCTCATTTGAGGAAAGGCCCATGCTCAGTAGGACAATATTGGCCTGAATAATTCGAAACTCAGAGGCACCAGAAAATGACAATAATTTATAATTTCTTCTTCTTTCGAGTCGCTAAGAGCTGCCACAGTGAAATCTCTAATGCGATAGTGGAGAGATTAGCCAGGCAGCGATGATGGTAGCCCAGGGTGAGCCAGATGAACTTAATTATCGTCACTCATGGAGACTCGTTCCTTCCACCCCAATTTATTAAAAATTTACATGCTATAACTATGTTCTAATGGTCCCAACTCAACACTACTGCAGTATAAAAATAAACAACCCTACATCTCATATAACCGGCACCAAACACCAGCAATAAACCAACGACACGGATTAATGCGGTAAAGTGAACGATAGCGTCGAAACCGGATATAACCGGTTATAACCAGCTGTATCTGTTGTACGGCGACTTTTTATTTGTGACATCGTGCTGTTTTCTATAGCATTTGCTTTGTTGTGTTATCTTTTAACAGTATTATAATATTTGGGTGTTGGGAAATGTTTTTTACATAACTCTTATGTATTAGCATCGCGCCTTTATTTTCCTAGGAGAAGGCAGAGGTGTCTCATGTAATGGAAAGCGAGCCTATTACTAAGCTGGGCTCCAACTGAAAATATTCTAACAGAAAAACCTAATTACACTAGAGTCCAGAAGTTCTCAGACTTTTCTTCTCATAGACCACTTTAAAAATTTTGCTGGTTCCGGTGGACCCCCTGCAGCTACATTTCTACCATATTGTAAATTTAATTGTAAACCCCCATTTTTGTCACGCTAACGTAGACCCCGTCGAGTCTCCCGTGGTCCCCTGGGGGTCCACCTGAACCACTTTGGGAACTAATGCACTAGGCTAATAGTAGTCATAATTAGCCATCATCTGTTTTAATGAATAGAAATGAGAGAATATAGAACACCTATTGCAAACGCTAAACAATGTTGTCACATGAAAATTATTCAAGCGTTTGCGAACATTACAGATGCTCTGTTGCAATTCCATTTTGAACCGCATTGAAATATCTGCCAATACATTTTGTCCAAACAGAGAAATAAACGAGGTGACACTGATCCGGATTAATGCGTCCACTGCGAGCGATAGTGTCCACAGAAACCGGATACTATCAGAGTTCAGTATGTAGCCTTTAGTGATGGATATCGTGAGTTTGGTTACTGACCAAGAGGAATGAAAGATTTGAATATTTGATAGAATCTATGCTGGCTAGTTTACAATCTGAAATAATGTATTAAATTCATAACACTTAACATAGTATCACGCCTGTATTCCCCGAAGCGTTAGGCAGAGGTGTAATATTGTACACCGATGCTGTTATTGAGATCCATGTAATAGGGGGCCAT
This sequence comes from Shargacucullia verbasci, assembly GCA_947562105.1. NCBI lineage: Eukaryota > Metazoa > Arthropoda > Insecta > Lepidoptera > Noctuidae > Shargacucullia > Shargacucullia verbasci. Next base: position 2,173,923 of record OX387307.1, on the reverse strand, counting down.
CCAATTACCTGAAGACGCTGATACTCTAAGGTTCTACTGGTTGTCAGACTTTTTGGGCTACTGACATCCGTAACGACTGTCATAGGTCATCATATGACACCCGAGACCAACTGCTTAACGTGCTTTTCGAGGCACGGAGGGGATATATGAAAAATGGTCACCCATCCAAGGACTGACCGCGTCAAGCGCTGCCTAACTTCACAGATCGATCGATCTGCGCGTTAGCTATGTAGCTAATAGCTCCTCTATAATGCCTTTATCTATGATTCCTATATTCATATTTCATACAGCCTACGCTGAAAAAGATTTCTCATATGCAACCGGTTTTATTTAAGTTTAATTCTCATTTCATTTTGTGCAACAAATTGAGGTGACGCAAATTACACGGATAAATGCGTCCACAACGAGCGATAGTGACACAGAAACCGGATATTATCGAACGTAACTAGCTATACCCGGGTAAGTATATATTTACGTGGCAGGTCATTTGTTAGCCGGATAAAAACCTCATTTAATGAGGTACAAGAAAATAATCTTTGTTGCTCAGATAGATATTCATTTATTCATCACTAGCTTCCGCCCGCGGCTTCGCCCGCGTGTTTTACGAACCCGTACATTTTTTCGGGATAAAATGTAGCCTATGTGCTATTCTAGATTATAATCTATCTCTGTGCCTAATTTCATCCAGATCCTTTCAGTAATTTTTGCGTGAAAGAGTAACAAATATCCATCCATCCATCCATCTTCACAAACTTTCACATTTATAATATTAGTAGGATATTTTGCGAGTGGTGACTAAAGGATCATGATTGTATATGTTAAACATCAACCCAGTATCTCAGAAAGGATAAGGCAGGGGTGTATGTGAGTGTTAAACAATGAACTTTGCGCAACCTTGTGTGTGTGTAAGCCGGGCTGCTACTGAGAATATTCATACAATAATACTTTACATGACCAGCGAATTAAACGCAGGACCATACGCTCAGCAGTCGCTCTTGCGATCAGTACATCAAAAAAGCAGCCTCTCCTTTTAAAATGTTTATCCAATGAACGCGATGACACGTTATTAATGTATCCAGCCAACGATAGTGCAGACAGTAACCGGATATCACCGGATATAACTAGTTATAACCGGATCTCTCCGCTCTACTGTTGCAACGTAGAAATTTTCTTTGAAAAGGTTTTATCTTTGTAGTTTAAGTTGAATGTATGGAGTGCATTGAAGTATAATATTGTGTAGCATATTCTCACAACGACGCGCCTGTATAACTCGTAGGGATAAGCAGAGATGTACTGTTGTACACACTGATGCCGTTATTGAAACCAATGTTTTGGACTAAGGACATTGAATGGAAATTATCTTTACTTTTGTTATTGACCGGCCGGTCGACACGAGTTGTTAGCGACAACTGACTTTTCCGACTTCTCCTGTATCGTGGGTACAGTTTACAAACATACATGTCGCATACACACACAACCAGACCCGAAACAACTTTCTGTAGATCATACAAATATTTGTTCCGTGCGGGGATTGAACTCGCGACACGTAGCGCAGAAAGCTAATCGCTTAGCCACTGCGCCAACCGTGTCGTTAACTGGCGCCACTTGAATCGTTTCTAACAAATTCTCGTGGCCAGGCGGAAAGGCATCATCACAACTCATAAAGCACTACTGAAACCAAGTTACCATAAATCTGTGTCTACAATATTGTTACCGATTTACCTGAAACTATCCTATACCTGGTTTAACAATAATCCTGGATCATAATATGAGGTTATTCAAAGACCAAGCTATACTAGCGGCCATAAAGCACCTCGGGGATTTGTCTACGAAGCAAAATAAACTAGGAGCCACATATCATTATTATGAGCTCGTGAGATAATGTGGGTAGTTTGTCTATGTAGGGCTAAGTAGTCTGGGGAAATATCTAGACTGCTAATGTAGCCTACATACGGAGCATTTGACCCCAAAAAAAATTGCAGCTGATAGAAAAAAAAATTGAAGTTCGGCTTTGTTAGTTTGATTCATATCTAGAAGTATGATTTCGACAGATGAATCGATGAATCCTACTAATATTTAAAAATGCGAAAGTTTGTGAGGATGGATGGATGGATGGATCTTTGTTACTCTTTCACGTCAGAACGGTTGCACGGATCTGGATGAAATTTGGCACAGAGATAGATTATAGTCTGGAATAGCACATAGGCTACTTTTTATCCCGGAGAAATATACGGGTTCGTAAACCACGCGGGCGAAGCTGCGGGCGGAAGCTAGTCTTGAATATATATAAATACACTGGACTAGGTGGCCCGATGAATTTCGTACAACGTAAAATTGATTTGATTGTAACTCTTCAACAACAAACGAAGTAATCCGAAGCGCCAATTCCCATACAAAGTTACTAATTTCGATTTTTTAGATTTTCATTTTTCCTAAACAACCACAGAAAAAAAATGATCAAATCGTTCGTACCATTTACGAGGTTTTGTGAGACTATGGCACGGCAATTGATTTTTATATATACATATAGATGTGTATACCCTATACAGGGTGCAAACGGATTAACCACGTAGCAAAAGTAGCAATTGCTACGGGCCACGTGCAAAAGGGTGCCCCGCATATTCAAACCGGCTTGAGCGTAATTTTTTGAGTGAAACGAGACGTGATATATTGAATTTACGTGATGTCACTAAAACGTGAAACGTTACACCTGTTTTCCGACTAAGACAATCCACCTCAGACAATCGGTAACCGATTATTTTGTTGGCAAAAATAACACAGAATTTCGTACGATAAACGCACGAGTTCTACAAAAAATCACTTTATACTTAAGAGCCCATAGCAGATCAAGGGCCCCTCGACAGAATTTGCTACGGGCCCCGCGCTTGCTTAATCTGGCACATAAAAAGAAAGTAAACATAAAAAGTTGTTTTTGCTCTGATAATTATTATAATAGATAATTATATAAAAGTTGTGTCTAACTTTTTCAGACTGTATATATAATGATGTAATTAAACATCATTAAATCCATTAAGTAAAGATTACATTTTACTTTTCTAAACCGTGGAATTTGATAAACCTTTTGGGCAATTAAAAAAATTGTCCAAAAAATTTGATCTGGAAAAATATACGGCAGCTAGATCTCTATGCTATTCTGAAAGACCCGTGGTGGCGACTGACGTATTACACACACACGACACATACGCACACGCACACGCGAACGCCCACGCACACGCACACGCACACGCAAACGCACACGCACACGCACACGCACACGCACACGCACATCATCGAGAACTTTATGGAGCCATCTCTAATATGAAGGTTTCGTCACGATGTAACCCTTTAACGCAACTGGTCCTTAAATACAATCATAAACCACATACCTAACTCTTCAAAAGGTCTACAAAGACTGCCTCATAGGTGTAGTGTTCGCAAGCGCGACTGCTAAGCGCGAGATCCTGGGTTCGATTCGTGGGTCTAGCAAAATGTTACTGGGATTGTCTGTATGGAAATACTTAATAGCAGATTCTAAATGCTCGGTAGACGGCAATAGGCTCGCCCCCTATTACATGGGACTCAATAACAGCATTGGCGAAATGTGCGTGTACAACAGTACGCCTCTGCTTAACCCTTCGGGGAATACAGGCGTGATGCTATGTTATGTTAGGTCTGCAAAGGTCATAATCATGCCAACCTACCCTCGAAAATGATGGCTTATCAATAATGGCCATCTTAAGATAGAGATACCGTACCTATTGTGTTACATGACTCTTTAGGGAAACTATAAGATGGGTTGTTATTTGTTATACAGGGTGTGTGTGTGTATATAGGATGTTGTAAACCCTTGAATGAGAATATATTGTGTTTCATAAGATGTGTTAGATTTAGTGGCCATAATAATATTATATTATATGGTATCTATGAACATAATATAGAAGCAATATTACGCCTGTATTCCCTGAAGGGTTATGCAGAGGAGTACACATTTCGCCGATGCCGTTATTAAGCCCAATGTAATAGTGAGCGAACCTATTACCGTCCACTAGGTGCAATTTTATTTCAAACTTCAGGTCGACTGCTAAGATTTCTTCAAGCAGAATATTTTGCTTCAACTGAGAATTGAACCCAGAATTTCACGCTCAGCAGTCACATTAGACCCGGGTACATCTTAAAACTGCGGCCAGACACCGGAGGACGGGCAGCAGCGTCCTCTCACTAATCGGTGAGCCACTGCGATCCCCAAGCCGCCTGCCAAGCGTTGGGATTATGGCAAATCCGCCCTCTTGGGAGAAGTCTTCGTTCAGCAGTGGACGTCTTCTGACTGATGATGATGATGAGTCACATTTACAACCACTATAATAGTGAATAACTTTTGCTTGTAAAAGTATTTGTGAAAAAAAAAAAACTCCCTACCGTTTTCCCAACTACATTGGGGTCGGCTTCCAGTCTAACCGGTTGCGGCTGAATGTCAGTATTTTACAACGCGACGGCCATCTGACCTCCGCCACCCAATTACTGGGAGAGACTGATACTCTAAGGTAAGACTGATTGTCAAACTTTTCAGGCTGCTGACACCCGTAACGATTGTCATAGATCATCGTATGACACCCGGGACCAACTGCTTAACATGCTTACCGAGGCACGGAGTTGTCACGATGTGTGAAAACGTCACCCATTTAAGGACTAACCTCGGTAGCTACGCAACCATGAGCTTCTGAAACCACTAAACACCAGGGCTAAGTTAGCAAGCTCTGGAGATACCGTCAATCGTTTCATAAACCAATTATCAAGATTAGATTCTCTGCAGGATGTACGTAATGATCGTGGGTCGGTTACCCAAGTTCCGGATCACTTAATGGCATTATAACCTTGTTTGGCTATGGATACAGTGTTTTAGGTAAAGCTGGAGAGGTGCCTAGAGTTTCCACTTAGTATGGTGCATACTTCCTATCCTTCTTTAATATTATAAATGTGAAATTTTGTGAGGATGGATGGATGGATATTTGTTACTCAATCACGCCAGAACGGCTGAACGGATCTGGATGAAATCTGGCACAGAGATAGATTATAGTCTGGAATAGCACATAGGCTACTTTTTATCCCGGAAAGTGTACGGGTTCGTAAACCACGCGAGCGAAGCCGCGGGCGGAAGTTAGTGTTTACTGATTTTGTACACCTACATTTCTTTATAGACACATAACATAACATATTATCACGCCTCTATTCCCCGAAGGATTAAGGATAGGTGTTATTGTACACCCACAATTCGCCGATGCCGTTATTGAGCTCGATGTAATAGGGGGTGAGCCTATTATACAGGGTAATAATGGTTATTTAAACCAGAAATCATATAGGCAGTTATATAGGTTCCTATTCAAGCTATAATTGATGAAACCGTATAAGCAGATAGATCTATTTTCCTCCAATAATGAAGGACGCACAAAGACCAAGTGTTTCAATAAAATTGAGTGTCTGTGTGTCTTTCGTAATATTGTCTGAATGGAATGTAACCACGCTTATTCTGACTTCTCGGTTGATGAGGAAAAGCCACAAAAAATAGGATTAATTTATGACTTATTGGTTGCAAGGAAAATCTCCACGAGTGACGATACTTGAGTTCGTCTGGCGAATCTTGGCAGTCAGAATTGTTTACACCATTGTTAACTGGGAAATTTTTCCAACACTGGGTAACTCCAATGTGATAGCTCGTGACGACAACATTTAAGAAGAATTTATAACTTACTAGCTTCCGCCCGCGGCTTCGCCTGCGTGGTTTACAAACCCGTACATTTTCCTGAGATAAAAAAGTCTATATGCTATTCCGGACTATAATCTATCTCTGTGCTAAATTTCATCCAGATCCGTTCAACAGTTCTGGCGTGAAAGAACAAAGATCCATCAAGCCATCCATCCATCTTTACAAACTTTCACATTTATAATATTACTAGCTTCTGCTCGCGGGTCCGCCCGCGTTTTCCCGAGACAAAATGTAGCCTATGTGTTATTCCAGACTATAATCTAGTTCTGTGTCAAATTTCATCCAGATCCGTTCTGTCGTTCTGGCGGGAAAGAGTAACAAAGATCCATCCATCCATCTACGCAAACTTTCACATTTATAATATTAATAAAGTAGGGTAGGACAGGATGGCATCAAGCTTGACAACATAGCATGTAAACCTAGCACGAATATTTTGACGTATAGAAACGTAAGCGTATCGTTAATGTCAGTGAATTTTGAATCAAAAATCCGCGGGCGGAAGCTAGTACTAAATAAATAATAAATTCAACCCATTACTGTCCCACTGCTGGGCAAGGGTCTCTTCTAAGAATGAGAAGGGGTAGGCCTTAGTCCACCACGCTGGCCCGGTGCGGGTTGTCGGACTACACACACCGTCGAGAACTTTATGGAGCTTTCTCAGGTGTGCAGGTTACCTCACCATGTTTTTCCTTCACCGTAAATGCAAGTGATAATAAAATTCTGATCCGCACATGATTCCGAAAAGTCAGAGGTGTAGGCCGGGTTTGAACGCGAACCCTCCTGCATGGAAGGCAAGCGTTCAACCGCTAGGCTATCACTGCTCGAGCAGTGAAAGCTAGTACTGTTATATTAAATAGTTTTCCTCATAAACCCGTAGTAGTGGCAAGTTTCCACTGGTACCAGTCAATTCACACAATTACGAGAGATCCTCTGCTTGTATTAAGTTTCATTGAAACACTTCGCCTTTCTGCGCTCGGTTTCGCAGTAAAACAAAATTAACTGAGCGATATCATTTCATTAGGATGAGTTGAACTGTTCTGTTTCTCTAATAGGTTTTTACAATGTTGCAGACTGGAGAATTGTAGATTATTTTTAAATGAATATTTTCAACCGAGACCCGGGTACATCTTAAAACTGCGGCCAGACACCGGAGGACGGGCAGCAGCGTCCTCTCACTGATGATGATGATGATTTTCAACCGCTTGTTCTATATTGACGTCACGATAGGTGTAGTGATTCAACGAATGGCTTTCTGTGCTACGTGTCGCGGGTTCGATCCAGCACGGAACAAATATTTGTATGGCCTACAGGTAGTTGTTTGTGTGTGACAATATTTGTAGTCGTTTCTTTTAAATCATTGCCCCACACTAGGATTTCTCCTGTATTGTGGGTCCAGTTTACAAATATACATGTCACATGCATACACAACTAGACCCGAAACAACTATCTGTAGATCATACAAATATTTGTTCCGTGCGAGAATCGAACCCGCGATATGATGCGCAGAAAGCTAATCGCTTAGCCACTGCGCCAACCGTGCCGTCGTACAATTACGTAAACGAAACCACGATACAGGAATTATTAAGAGTAACACAAAGGGGCAAAGTTTAAACAAAATGAGATAGAGAGGTTTAGTGGTAGCAAGCGCGGTTGCTGAGCGTGAGGTCGTGGGTTCGATTCCCGGGTCAGGCAAAGTGTTTTTAAGTTTTCTTATATAGAAATTCTCAGTAGCAATACGGAGACTGAAACTCTATCCGGAAGATGGCAATAGGCTCGTCTCCTATTACATGGGACTCGATAACGGCATCAGCGAAATGTGAGTGTACAATAGCACACCTCTGCCTAACCCTTCGGGGAATACAAGCGTGATGCTATGTTACATGTTACATAGAAATATACCCCAATAATGAAAAAATACCAGCTTCATTTTTTTCTTTATAGCCGAATAATGTATTTTCTGTAGCGAAGAAAATCACAACGCACATTATTGACAAAATGACGGTCCCCATCTACTCCCCCAAGTACTTAGCGTGAACATAATCGCTGAACGGCAATGACGTAGCTTTTCGACGGCATGACGTCACTGTATAGGCAGTATAAAACCCATGGGCTCATAAAAACAAGAGGCGAGTCGAACTTAACGCTGTTCGGTCCGGAGTTTGGTGCAATATATATTTGACGGCGCGGTTGGCGCAATGGTTGAGAGATCGACTCCTGTGCTGCCGATCGCGAGTTCGATTCGTGAACAAATTTTTGTATGATCTACAGATAGATGTTTCGGGTATGTTTGTATGTGTGACATGTGTTTGTAAACTGTGCCCATGATATAGGAGATATCCTAGTGTGGGGCAACGTTTTTTAAAAAAGAAAGAATATGTTATAGTTACGCCAAAAATATATGATAAAATTGTGCGCGCGCATTTGATTGAACGTCATACGCAGTGACAATGTCTATCGACTTATCATTTTTGGTTTTCTGTGTTTAAAGTCATCATCTGCCTAGCCTCTTTCATACTACATCGGAGTAAGCTCCCAGTCTAACCGGTTGCGGCTGAATATCAGTATTTTACATGAAGCGACTGCCATCTGACCTCCGCCACACAATTACTGGGAGACACTGATATTATAAGGTCTGTTTATTTGACTTTTAAGGCTGCTGGAGGGTTCTGGATGTGTGAAAAATGGTTACCCATCCAAGGACTAACAGCAGCCAGCGTGCTTAACCTTGCACATCCAAGCAATCTCACTTAATGCCAACCCCCAATCATCACTGATCTGCTATTTATGTTAACTCCCCGCTCCCGCTATCCCCTCTATCTAGAACCATCGGCCATGGAATTTCATATCCCCGGGGTTGGCATTAAGTGAGATTGCTTGGATAAGTCCTGGTTGCGCCCACAAAAGCTGGAAGGAATGTGTCTATAATATACCAACAATCTACATAACACTCCATTTTAATAAATTATACGTAAAATTATGATTGCTTTTTGTGTAAATATTATCTATACAAATAAATGAAATTGAAGTGTCTATTTTTAATGTCAAAATAACAGCTTTTTACTAAATGCGTATGAAAAGTATATACGGTAAATAGAACAAGAAAACGATTTAAAAAAAAACTGTCTCTCTGTCTGTTCGTTCCGGCTTATCTCCGAAACGGCTGGACCGATTTTGACGGGATTCCACTGGCAGATAGCCAGAAAAAAATAGAATTCCACGCAAAAAATGTTACAACCCATGAAATTGTGAACAAAATCTGATAGGAAAGTATTAAGGCTGTAGGCTGCTTTTATCGTTTAGTATCGTAAACCACGCGGGTGAAGCCGCGGGCGGAAGCTAATTTATTTATAAAATTACATAACTCACTGTCGGCGATTAATATGGCCACATTATATTCAAGCACGCACACAGTTACACAATGCATATATGCGAGACAAGTGAGCGCATCTACTAAAGGCAAAACGAGCTAACAATACATTGCTGTTTTGACTTTTCGACGACTTTAAGTCAGTAAAAAAAACCAGCAAGGAAAGATAAAACTTAAATGAATCAAAAATATCAACTGAAAAGAGAAAAACAGCTTTTTAAGCTATATAAATTTGTAAGCGCAATATATAGGGTATAAATTGGAATTCAACCTGCATAACTTCAGAATTATGTGCGGATCAGAATTTGATTATCACTCGCGTTAACGGTAAAGGAAAACATTGTGAGGAAATCTGCACACTTAAAAGGGCCTCATAAAGATACCGATGGCGTGTGTAGTCCGGCAACCCGCACCGGGCCACCGTCGGAACTAAGGCCTTCTCATTCTGCAGAGGCTCTTATTCAGTCATTTAGGCCACCTCAACTGATGATAAGTGACAATGCTACCGAGAATGATCATACAAGCTCAAATAACGCCTATTCACTCTCGCCTTGACTATACGAAGCTTAAAATAATAGAAAAAGAAATATAAATACTTCAATTCATTTCAATTGTAAAGTTAATTTATACAACTTGAAAGAGAATAGGTCACTGGATCCACAGATAGACACTAGTTGCACTGTGACCTACTTATTGATTGTAAATGTCAGTTAACAGTGTATCTGCCTCGTTGGTCTAGTGGTAACAAGCACAGCTGCTGACCGTGAGGTCCTAGTTCGATCCCCGTATGGGATAACGTGTTATTGTTAAAAAAAATTAAGAAGCACCCCGGGGTGGAACAACATATAGGCTTCGCGTTGTATTATATGTGACTTATTAAAAGCATCAGTGTATTGTTGGTGTGTGATGGAATACCTCTGCTTTACCCTTCGTGGTACAAGCGTGATGTTATGTTATGTATTCATTGTTGATATCTGTCGATCATAACAGCTCGCATAAAAGCTTACGCTACGTCTCGCGAGTTCAATTCCTACACAATAAATATTTGTATGACCTACAGTTAGTTGTTCCGACAGCTTAATTACGTAAAACAGTGACAGCGACGCAACAGCCACGCGACAGCATTCTCACCGCTGTCGCTCAATATATGACACGAAAATGACGTTTGACAGTAGCTATCGCGCGATCTACGCCTATCGCAAACTGATTGCTACATCGGTCTAGGTATAGGCTGCGGCAGCCTAATTACGTAAAAAAGTGGTAGCAACGCGACAGCCACGCGACAGCAATCTCAATGTCAGGCAATACATTATATGACACAAAAATGACGTTTGACAGAAGGTATTGCGCGATCTCCGCCTGTCGCTACATTGGTAATTAGGCTGCCAGTCTGGATATTTTTGCATTTGAATGTTTGTGTTTATAAACGCACCCACGATACAGGAATTATAATTCCTTTAAAAAAGAAGGAAAGAAAGAAAGATAAATATATCATCCTTCGATATGTTGAAGGTTGTGGTTTGACTGTTACTGGTGCACTGAACAAAAGCCATAGGTATCCAGTATCATTAAAGTTGCAAAGGTCAGTTCAGTAGAACAATTGACAGATAATCGCTAGTAGCACTACTCTGACCTAGTTACCTGTGTCACGACACAGAAAATACAGAAATATCACTATTAATATTATAAACAGCTTTTTGAGCGCGAGTTCGTACGCGTGGAATTTATAATCTGATTTTATGACCTCTAGCAATACATCGGTGAAAACTTTCTTTCTTTCTTTTCACACTTTCATAGACAATTTTTGAGTGTTTCGTTTGTATTCTGATGTTTGTGCTTTGTTTAGGAATGAACCTCCACGTGTGATGATGCCTGAAATCGTCTGGCGCACCCTGGGGAGTCAGCCTCGATACTACAATTGCTGACTGGTTTTCCACTACGGCATGAGCAATTCCTATGAGAAGAAGAGTATATTTTTTACGAGCTGGATGAACCTCAGATAAGTTATTCCGATCCCCAAGCCGCCTGCCAAGCGTGGGGATTATGGCAAACAACAAATTTGGTGAGGCCTTCGTTCAGCAGTGGACGTCTTCTGGCTGATCAAAATCAAAATCAACATTCTTTATTTGTAGATGATGAAGTTATTCCTCTGAACAGCTAGATAGCTTCCGTGTATTGAATTGATTGACCTAAATTGTATAATAATAAATAAGTAGAGCTGTCAATTGTTTTTTTTTTTATGTAAACGTTGCTCCCAGGGATTTCTGCTATATCGTGGGTAAAATTTACAGACATACATACACATGGACACATCCAAAACAACCGAAACAAGTGTTTGTAGATCATACAAATTTTTATATTTTGTACGGTGCGAGAGAATCGAACCGAATACTATTAATAAAGAATTTTGGCGGCAAAAACCACTGCGTGACGTAACGAATCATCGATGCGTTGAATAATTCAACATTCGAAATTCTTTTACTATCGATTCGAAAAATTTTATAGAGCTGTCAAAGATTCTTGTTTTATTGTTTTTATTTTTTTTTGCATATTGCATGAAGTGGTTTTTCTGTTCGTATCTATGTTGTGTGTTGTAATACTCAATTACAGTGCAATCAATACTGTTCAAATATTCATTGATAGTCAACATTATTGCGGTTGTGGGTGGTCTAAATTGCAGGTGGGTTGAGTTTCAAGGCTTACAGCAATAACATGATACGGCCCCAATATTCTACAGCTCAGTTGACTAATTTACGTGGATTGCCAATTTATAATTATATCCTATACTATGACGGACTCATAGCTACCGCGCTGATTGGTCAATCTGCGAGGTTAAGCAGCGCTTGCCGCGGCCAGTTCTTGGATGGGTGACCATTTTTTACACATGACCCGTCCGTGCCTCGGAGAGCAAGTTAAGCATGTAAGTAAAGTATGTCAACCAATCTAACTTTAGGGTATCAGTGTCTCCCAGTTGTGTGGCGGAGGTCAGAAGGCAGTCGCTCCGTGTAAAATACTGATGTTCAGCCGCAACCGGTTAGATTGGAAGCCGACCCCAATGTAGTTGGGAAAAGGCTAGGCAGATGATAATATTATGGACTCAGAGATTTTAGTGTAATTTTTTTATAGATGAGATACTACCTCTGATAGTTTTTTTATACACCAACATAACATCACGCCAGTATTCCCCGAAGGGTTAAGCAGTGCTGTTATTGAGTCCCATGTAATAGCGAGCGAGCCTATTGCCATCTACTGGGCATAGTTCCAAACTTCGGTCTGCTACTGAGAATTTCCTAATAGATAATTAAACACTGCTCACCCGGGAATCGTTTTTTTTTAATATTTAGCATCTTGCTACCGCATAATGTCGACATTACACTTAATTCGTAGATTTCGCGAAACTCCGTACGTTTTTGCGAAATTAAATGACGAATTACGCGATCCTGCACCGACAATTCACGAAAATCAGTACTACTTTTCTTGCTCTGCCATCATATATTATGACGACACGGTTGGCGCAGTGGCTAAGCGATTAGCTTTCTGCCCTACGTGTCGCGGGTTCGATCCCCGCACGGAACAAATATTAGTATGATCTACAGATAGTTGTTTCGGGTCTGTTTGTGTGTGCATGTGACATGTATGTTTGTAAAGTGTACCCACGATACAGGAGAAATCCTAGTGGGGCAATGTTTACGAAAAAAAAAAATGTATACAAACGCACTATCCGCCATTTTTCTCCCCAGGGCCGTATGAACGCCTGTGACGTAATATTGTTGACGTAGCAATGACGTCACATCAGATGGCTTTTGTCGTGTAACTAGAAATAGAATTTCTTACTCACTATCAATTGTGAATCGGAAGGCCTTGCACCATTTAGATGTATCCTTACCTGTGAAAAAAGATTATTAAATTAGTAACAGCTTGTATTTCCCGAAGGATTAGGCTGAGGTGTACTATTGTACATCTACATTTCACCGATACCGAAGTCCCATGTAATATGTAGCGGGCCTATTGCCATCAACCGGGCTCAATTCCAGATTCCGTGCTGCTACTGAGAATTTCCATACAGCAAAACCCAATAACACTGCCCGACTCGGGAATCGAGCTCAGAACCTTTACCAGTTACCCTGCAGCCATAAGACCAATGAGGCAATCAAATTGAAATTCAGTAAATGTATTGGTACTTAAATGTCTTCGCTACGTAACTATTGTTGCGGTCAGTCCTTGGATGGGTGATCGTCCTTTTTACATGGAGACCCCGCCTCGAAAAGTATACATAAGTCTACGAATACCTTTAACTGTAGTTACGAGTGTCGGCAACCCAATAAGTCTGAAAAACTTCAGAATATCAGGGTCTCCCAGTAATTGGGTGGTGGAGGTCAGATGGCAGTCATCATACGTCCACTGCTGAACGAAGGCCTCCCTCAAGAGGGGTTTGCCATAATCCCCACGCTTGGCAGGCGGCTTGGGGATCGCAGTGGCTCACCGATTAGTGAGAGGACGCTGCTGCCCGTCCTCCGGTGTCAGGCCGCAGTTTTATGACGTACCCGGGTCAGATGGCAGTCGCTCCGTGTAAAATACTATTATTCAACTGCAACTGTTTACACTGGGAGCCGACCACAATGTATTTTGTTGGTAAGCTAGGCAGAAATGTGAGTTTGTTTCGGCGTTTTTTCTCAGGGATAGTCATAGTAAATGCCGACGCCATCCAGTATAAAAAAGACGTGTAAAAGTGATTGAAAAATCCTAATTGCAAAATAAATCATTTCATTTCATTTCATGATGAATGACGATTTCGTAAAAGATAGGTACATATCGAAAATAATCGTTGTTTTCCTCTACACATACTAAATTCAACCACTGCTTTATTTTCATTAATACTTAGAATATCTAGCAGCTTAAAACTTGTCAAACTTTGCCTATACGTTTTTGCGAAATTTCAATCAATAATGATCCTAAATTATTATTATTATTTTGTTTAATGTATCCGTAAGCTAGTTGCTATTGTAAGCTAATCTTTGATAATCAATTTCTTTATAGGTATATATATATAATGTAATCTTACGCTAGTTACAGATGGCTATCCATTGTAAATGTGAGCACAGTGTAGGGGTATTCTTTATACTTTTATTTTTATTTTTCTTAACAGACTTTAAGTTAAAGTTGCATTTAGTATTTATTTGACGAAACCTACATTGTTTTCCCATACTTTTTCCACATTATGTACGTGGCAAGATTGTTAAAAGAGACTTTAAAAGAGTATCCATGGAGTTTCTTGCCGGTTCTTCTCCATAGGACCAACTTTTTGGAACCGTGCAACTAGAGTCCTATAACGTTTCATAAGTGCCTTTATTAGATTTATTTGAAATAAAAACAATTCTATCTATCTATATATAAATCTTTCAGGTGGAGTTATTAAAATACATCGTCTGGTCTGGTAAATTAGATGCCTATTTCATACTATATATTATAAATAGAATTACATAGCGTAGCCCTTGCATATTATTCTGCTTGTTACGCTGATAAGCTGCCTGATTGCTTATCAAAGACCTAGCAGATAAACTCTCTAATTTATTAACAGCTAAGTAACCCTTGTATGCGAATTTTCCGTAAGAAAATTCTGAGTAGCAGTCGGGAGTTTGGAATGTGCCTTGTAGATGGCAAGCATAGCATTGATATTTAGGTGTCTTTTTATAATAGTACACCTAGTCCTTCGGGGTATTCAGGCGTGATCATTATCAGCCCGAAGACGTCCACTGCTGAACGAATGCCTCCTTCAATGGGGGGTTTGCCATAATCCCCACGCTTGGCAGGCGGCTTGGGGATCGCAGTTCCTCACCGATTAGTGAGAGGACGCTGTTGCCCGTCCTTCGGTGTCTGGCCGCAGTTTTAAGACGTACCCGGGTCATTCAGGCGTGATGCAATGTCATAATTCCCGTATTATAATGTTGTAAGATCGATTAGAATCGGCTGACCGATACAAAGGTAATAATTCTAAATATAATCGTTCTATTTACGACCAGTTGGAGTCATAAAACTGTATTACTAAACTGCACCAACTAGTAATTGTGTCAGACTTACTGATATTGAGCAATCGACTCAAATAAACAAATGTTCTATAAAAATTGGTCTAGTGGTTGCAGGCGTGACTGTTGAGCATGAAGTCCTGGGTTTGATTCCTGAGTCGGGTATTGTTCTGTATGGAAATTTTCAGCAGCAGCACGGAGTCTGGAACTGTGCCCGGTAGATGGAAATAGGCTCACCCCCTATTACATGGGACTCAGGCATCGGCGAAATGTGGGTATACAATAGTACACCTCTGCCTAACCCTTCGGAGAAAACGGGCGTGATGCTATGTATGTATATGCCATGTTTATAAAAAAAACCACAGTTAAATAACGTAAATTCTCCGACAAAACAAAAGTGATTTAAGTCAAAAAAGGACGTTTTGTATTGTTGATGGCTTTTTATATTTGAAGCGCCTGTTATAGTATCCATTGAGAAATATAACTGATTTTTAAGCGGCTATCTCTGTTTCAAAGTATTTCTAAAAATATGGTTGTCAACCATTTGAAAACGAAACGGTGCTGGTCAGGTCATAGCTGCATTGGCAATCGTATCAAAATATTTGTTTTTAATTTAGAAATCAGACTTGTTTAGTTAAGACTTTGTTACATTGTCCACACATAAGTTTTCGAGAACAATGTTTTATCACAAAATATTGTTAGAAATTCTGAATTTAAAAGTGTAACGATGGAGTTACTTGCCTGTTCTTCTCCATTGGAATTCAACATTCTGGAACGTAGCACCCAGAGTCTGAGTATTCATAAGTAACTGTATATGGCCTACTCGAATAAAATATATCTTATTTTAATATTAAAGCAAGTTCATTTTGTTCATTTTTTTTAAATGTTGCTCCGCACTATGAATTATTCCTGTATCGTGGGTGCGTTTACAAACACAAATATTCATATGGACATAAAACCAAACCCGGAATAACTATCTGAAGATCATACAAATATTTGTTCCGTTCGGGAATCGAACACGCGACGCGTAGCGCAGCAGTCGATAGCTCAACCACTGCGTTAAATATGATAGTCGAATTATGACCCGCACATGAATTCGAAAAGTCAAAGATGCAGGCCGGGTTCAAAGTTCGAAGACAGGCGTTCTGCCATAATGAACACAAAATATACAGCCAATAACAATTAGCAGAAACATGAAATATCACTTACATTTTTCTAAAAATTTCAGTTTTACGTTATTCTAATACACATAGACTTAAAATTTCGCTTTACATTCTAAATCTATGCGTCTTCTTCTTTGTCGTTCTCTCACTAATGAGGATCGTGACCATATGTGATTAGTCTCCATTTGCTTCTGTCCTGCGCCAGTTCAATAGATCGTTGTAGAGTTTCTCTTGTTGCCTCTACAATACTTTTACACCAGCGTGTTGGAATTCTGCCCCTGGAGCGCTTCCCCTGCATCTGTCCCACGATTAACTTCTTCTCCACTTCATGCATATGTGATCGCATTATATCTATGCTAATACATCATAATTACTGTCGCAGAAATATTGCGTTTTCACTTTTTTATTATGTCGTTATGTCAGTGATGTATTACCCATTAGCAATGTCGTTATTTGAGATGAAAAGTAAGTGACACATTATTTTTTCACTCCGTACAAAGGAGACTGATACAAAAATCTCAGAAAGAACGTCAAGGAATTTTTATTTTCGTCTACGAACATAAAGGTAATTTTATTACCTTTTGTTTGTGAAAATGTTTTAAAAGCAGTTAGGCGCCATCTTGTTTTTTCGTGGACCGTATGGGCAGCTGGTTTTTTCAGATTCAACAAAATAATGACGTCATTAACAAAAACTTTGGGAATTAAAATTTAGAGATTGATAATTCAATGTGCGTTGATTTTAAACCGAATTAACATATTATCAGTGATAGCCTAGTGGTTGAACGCTTGCCTTCCATGCAAGAGGGTCCGAGTTCAAACTCAGCCCGCACCTCTGACTTTTCGGAATCATGTGTGGATCAGAATTTAATTATCATATTATTTATTTTGCAATTAGGGTTTTCAATCACTTTAACACGTCTTTTTAAACTAGATGGTGTCGGCATTTCCTATGACTATCCCTGAGAAGAAACGCCGAAACAAACTCAGGGGTCAAAGTCTATTTCAAAGTCTAGTTAGAAGCTTAGCTCTACATGAGATCTAACTTTTTGACAGTGCGAGCCATATGGCCCCCTTTTGGCAACATTTTACATGAATTATTTATTTTAGTAAGTTATAAGAGGTTATTACAGACACAATCAATTTTATATTGTGTCTATATTACGTTACTTTACAGATTCATTAAATTTATCCTATCCTACTAATATCATAAATGTTGGGGATGGATGGATGGATCTTTGTTACTCTTTCACGCCAGAACGGCTGAACGGATCTGGATGAAATTTGGCACAGATATAGATTATAGTCTGGAATAGCACATAGGGTACTTTTTATCCCGGAAAAATGTACGGGTTCGTAAACCACGCGGGCGAAGCCGCGAGCGGAAGCTAGTATTATAAATGAAGTCTGTGAGGATGGATGGATGGATGGATGTTTGTTACTCTTTCACGCAAAAACTACTGAACGAATCTGGATGAAATTTGGCACAGACATAGATTATAGTCTGAAATAACACATAGGCTACTTTTTATCTCGGAAAAATGTACGGGTTCGTAAATCACGCGGGCGAAGCCGCGCGCGGAAGTAATAGAATAGATTTTAGCGACTCAAACTTTATCCCCACTAGGACCTATGTGTCCTGTCTCACACAACCAGATCCAAAACAACTATCTATAGATCATACAAATATTTTATCCGTACGGTAATCGAACCTATGACACCTAGCGCAGAGAGCTAATCGTTTAACCACTGCGCCTAGCTTTTTTATATTTTTTGTACGCTATATACAATTAAACGTTCTCATATTTAGATTGGATTTAAATCTTTCTAATTGACGATCTCTTTAAATCATCAATCGCATGATTTCTGACGTCTTAATTAGCCAATAATCCATCGTAGCTGTTTTTATATCAACTAATTATAATTTTCTTTTAGCAGATCAATCGGTGCCGATCACATGCTGAATTGAGAGCGCAATATTCATAGCGCACTATAAATATAGGCGTAGTACACTACACAAGCAGGTGGAGAAAATCCAGTGGGATGCACGGCGACACACAAAATAAGGCGCGTCGACAATTTTCGTTCGCGCAGGCGCAAAAAACTATCGACGAAAATACCCGAAGCGATAAGTCACATAATCAACTTTATGCAATTAGCTTAAGGTATGAAAATTGATAGCCGAACGTATGAGAGAAATATCAACAGCGTGTGTGGCGGCAAATCAGCCAACCTGTGAGGTTAAGCAACTGTTGCCGCGGTCAATCCTTGGATGAGTGACCGTTCTTCACACATCGAGATCCCTTCGTGCCTCGAAAAGCACGTCAAGCATTTGATCCCGAGTGTCAGTCAACGGATCGAACTATAGAGTATTAGTGTTTTTCAGTAATTATTTGGCAGAGGTCAGATGACATTTGCTCCATCTAAAATACTAATATTCACCTGCAACTGATACCACTGATAACCAACCCCATATTATAGGGCTGATAGATAGATGATTGTTTAGAGTAACTTCTGTACTTTTCTGTTGTGTGACATAAATTTATTTCTGTGCATATGGCCCGTGCGTTCAACCCGGATAAATAAATGGCGAATATTACGATTTTATTATAATCTATGATAGAGGTTTTTATGTCATTCTAGCTTACGCCCGCGGCTTCGCCCTGAGGATTATGAACCCGTACATTTCTTTTTTTGGGCGTGACCCTAATTCTTTTTCTAAAATAGAGGTACCCTAATTTACTCGATATAATATCAGCTATCTGCCAATGAAATCCCGTCAAAATCGGTCCAGCCGTTTCGGAGATTAGCTGCAACGAAGAAACAGACAGACAAACACTTTTTAATTATTTATTTTTTGTTTTAAGTACCGTCTATACTTTCATTACGCATTTAGTAATGCTGAGGTCGTTTTGTTACGTTACGCTATAATTATTGCATTTTCGAGCATTTTTGTGGATCTTTTATATCTGTAACTAACACTTTTATTTATTTATTATAACACTTTTATTTGGGAAACAAACAGCTTTAACTTATCATTAATTAGCTACAGTGAATATATCATAAGCCTATAGTTTCCAAAAATAAATACAAAAATATATATATATATATATATGTATTAATATAAATATAATAAACATTTCGTAAGGCAAGGTAATTTTATTGGCTCTTACACAAATGTGGCTCGATCTTAATGTGAACGGCCAAACACTGCCTCTTAAGTCACAAGATATTCTAGTTTGGGAGTCAGGGTATAATGAATTGTCCAAATTCTTTGTGTATCAATATTTGTAATGACTTATTGTTATTTTGTGCAATGTGAATAAATGAATTAGAATTGAATTGTTGAGAGTACTGAAAATTGAAGCTACTTAAATTATTACTGCAAATAGTATAGTATCACCCCTGTATATATACTAGCTTGCACGCGCGGCTTCGCCCGCGTGATTTATGAACTCGTACATTTTTCCGGGATGAAAAGTAGCCTATGTGATATTTCAGACTGTAATCTATCTCTGTGCCAAATTTCATCCAGATCCGTTCAGCCGTTCTGGCGTGAAAGAGTAACAAAGATCCATCCATCCTCACAAACTTTCACATTTATAGTATTAGTAGGATAGGATACATAGATGCTGAATTCATCAATGCTGTTATTAAGTCACATGTACTAGGGCATAATTTCAAACTCCTCTGCTACTGAGAATTTCCATACCTGAAAACCCAAAAACATTTTGCCTAATCTAGGAATCGATCTCAGACCGTTATTAATTAAACGACTTTTATTCTATGTATTCGTTGATATCATTGTGATTATGTTTAAGAAAGCGTCTTATCTTCGCCAGAGTAAGTAGGTACAGCCTGAAAAATATAAACTGACGAAAAAAAATTATAAGCGAAAAGTAGTAAAACTAATTAATGAAATAAACAAATATATAATATTGTTTTTACCAAAACGTTGTCACGGACACAGCTTCCACACTATAATAAATGCGAAAGTAATCTCTGTCTGTATGTTACCTCATCACGACTAAACCACTGAACCGATCGTTATGAAATTTTACATGGAGCTAGCGTGGGACCTAGAGAAGGACATAGGCTTATTTTTATTATTACATCAAAACACAAATTAGATAATAACAAAATACACAAGACAAAGTCGCAGGCAACAGTACGTTAATAATAAATCATTGCTTCACACAATATTTTCTACATCCAATTGATTGGTTCATCTAATATTATTTACGAGTTCAATATCCTGTGGCCGGCGCCGTCAAGTCGGTGACGTAGTTGTGACGTGCCTGCTGACGTCATACTGCTCATTATATAGCTGTTACATCATGACTTATAAATAGGGGAACACGAAAATATTTCAAGTACTCCACGCGTATTCGCACACGTGATTTCCCCGTTTTCTGCTGTGAAAAGTTATTGTGACTTTTTTTTAATATCATCATCATCATCATCATCATCATCAGCCAGAAGACGTCCACTGCTGAACGAAGGCCTCCCCCAAGGGGGGGTTTGCCATAATCCCCACGCTTGGCAGGCGGCTTGGGGATCGCAGTGGCTCACCGATTAGTGAGAGGACGCTGCTACCCGTCCTCCGGTGTCTAGCCGCAGTTTTAAGACGTACCCGGGTCTTCTTTTTTTTAATATACAGGGTGATTTTGGATAACACTGGATTTATTTTTTCTATGCATTCGGTATCACATTTTATTAATGACTAAAAAGGATTTCAGATAAACTTTTTTATGGAGGAAATCTCTAATGTTTATGTCGAGGCGTGCAAGAGTCACCCCCGGGGCAATCTGAATTCTGGTAACACCATGTAATAGTGGTCGCTTGCAGTCGAATTTAGTGACATTTTCTGTAGATAGAGAATGAAGTCTGAAGAGCGTGTTGACATAGCGGCATACAACTGACACCCACGACAACACTGAAGTTCAGTTTTTACGCAATCACGCCCCTGTGTATTTTTTTTTTTTTTTCTTTTATAGATACGTTGCCCCACACTAGGATTTCTCCTGTGTCGTGGGTACAGTTTACAAACATACATGTCACATGCACACACAACCAGACCCGAAACAACTATCTGTAGATCATACAAATATTTGTTCCGTGCGGGGATCGAACCCGCGACACATAGCGCAGAAAGCTAATGGCTTAGCCACTGCGCCAACCGTGTCGTCTATATATCAACCGTATTCCACATTTCAAAGAGAAATCATACATATTAAGTTCACAGAGAAATCGCATAAGTCATTTTTTATCAAAATAATCTCGTGGTTCTCATAAAAAGCACATAAAACACGTGTTTTCTTTGATCTTCATAATATATTAAAGAAGAAAACTACAAGATGTAAGCTTGAAGCGTTTTATTTGTAAATGTTTTCAAGTGTTTTTATTGACGCTAAATAATTTGTTTAACTATAACATAGCATCACGCCTGTATTGCCTCGAAGAGTAAGCACAGTTAATAGTATAACTGAAGACCCACACGGTTTGACATAAGTCAAAATTCAAATTTACATACATACATAGCATCACTCCTGTATTCCCAAAAGGATTAAACAGAGGTGTACTATTGTACACCCACATTTCGCCGATAACTTTAAGTCCCATGTAATAGGACGATCTCATTGCCATCTACCGGGCACAGACTCCGTGCTGCTATTGAGAATTTCAATACAGAAAATCCCCATAGCACTTCGCCCGGCTCGAGAATCGAACACACACAGTATGTGCCAATTGATTTCTATTTATATACGACTAGTTTCCGCCCGCGGCTTCGCCCGCGTGGTTTACGAACCCGTACATTTTCCGGGATAAACAGTAGCCTTTGTGCTAATCCAGACTATAATCTATCTCTGTGCCAAATTTCATCCAGATCCGTTCAGCCGTTCTGGCGTGAAAGAGTAACAAAGATCCATCCATCTATCCTCACAAACTTTCACATTTATAATATTACTAGTAGGATTATAGTAGGATAGATATATAGCTTTATATTAACATAATTATTTCATAACACATAACATCACGCCTGTATTCCCGAAGGGATAGACAGAGACCTAAGTTATTGTTGAATTTTTTTACAACTCCCTCATCAGAACGCCACTCGTTGTAACTTAATACTTGGCACACAAAATTCTCAATAGTGCTTTAGGCAGTTGGCTCCAAAGAGGCCGTTATATTAAAAACAATTGGGCACTCCACTCATTGAAATCAATTTTATACCGTTCCCCGCTTTTGAACTCGAAAGAAAATATTATGAGTAATTTTCTTGAGATATTACCGTTGATATTATTGAGTTGGAAAACTCGCCCGATATTCGCCCGCGGGTCTTGATTTTTATTCAAAGTAACTTTAGGAACATTGAGTTTGATTGGAGAAGTACTGTGTTTATGATTACGTGTGTGTACGCGTGGTTTATGAACCCGTACATTTTCCCGGGATAAAAAGTAGCCTATGTGCTAATCCAGACTATAATCTATTTCTGTGCCAAATTTCATCCAGATCTGTTCAGCCGTTCTGGCGTGAAAGAGTAATAAAGATCCATCCATCCTCACAAACTTTCACATTTATAATATTAGTAGGATAGTAGGAAGTAGGATAAGATAGGATAGGATACTTACTGTTTAGAGATAAAACACAACATCACATAGCATCACGCCTGTATTCACCGAAGGGTTAGGCAGAGGTGTACTATTATACACTCACATTTCGCTGATTACGTTATTGAGTCCCATGTAATAGGGGGCGAGCCTATTGCTATCCACCGAACAGAGTTCCAAACTCCGTGCTGCTACTGAGAATTTCCATACAGAAGAACCCAATAACACTTTAGCCGACCCGGGAATGGAACCGAGGACCTCACGCTCAGCAGTCGCGCGAGCGACCTCTAGACGAATGATGCAGTATATTATATTATATACGCACTACTGGGCAAGGGCCTCTTCTCAGAATGAGAAGGGGGTTAGGCCTTAGTCCACCACGCTGGCCTAGTGCGGGTTGGTGGACTACACACACCATCAAGAACATTAAGGAGAACTCTTAGGTGTGTTACATAATAAAATATAAAAAAATTAAATAATATATCACGGCATCCATTCTGGATGCTTCACTTCTATTTTAGACAGCGAAGCAGCGGCGTGCGCAGAGTTTTTAGACAGGGTAGGCAGAAAAATTTAAAAGCTTACTTACCAAAAATACCGACTTCATGTTGGTTTTAGTTCGTCGTCTTGTCGATTAAATAATGATGTATATGATTTGACACTTCAAATATCTTAAAATAAATATTTATCTGAATTATGTAGGGTAGGCAGTGTCTTTTTGTCTTTATGAACCGCACGCCACTGCAGCGAAACGTCCTATTATTACTGAACATCGATGTTACCCCAGCGCTACTCAGACAATCAAACACTCGGTCGATAATTCTCATTAAGCCCCCTTTACACGGCCTGAGACTCAAATGAACAAAGTTTTGATCTTTAATTGTTTTGGGAAAGCAATTTAATGTTGTATTGTGGCTTGGGTGCCTTTTGTCGGTTCTTTTGCTGAAAGGATTAAGACTAAAGTATACTGGTAGAAGATTTGAGTAAGTACATCATTCGTTAAGAAAATCAAGGGGAGCCTGTTAAGCTAGGTGTCGCGAGTTTGATTCCCGTATGAAATAAATATTTGTATGGCCAGCGGATTGTTGTTGCGGGTCTGTGTGTTTGTGTATGTGAATATTTGTGTTTGTAAACGCACACACGATACAGGAATTACTAGTGTGGGGCAAAACGAAACGGTTTACAAACATACACACATAGGTAGACCCGAAACAATTATCTGTAGAACATACAAATATTTGTTTCGTGCGGGGATCGAACCGACACATAACGCAGAAAGCTAATCGTTTAACCACACCAACCGTGCCGTCAAAAACTAAACGAAAATTTCCATGTTTTTATTATTAGATTATAAATGACTATTCTAAAGAGAGTGATTATTACAACATAATATTATTATCATGAGTCAAAAACTCTCTGGTGATTTGAGCAACTATTTATCATCTGCCTGCCTTTTCCCAACTACATTGGGGTCGGCTTCCAATCTAACCGGTTGCGGCTGAATATCAGTATTTTACAACGCGACTGCCATCTGACCTCCGCCACCCAATTATTGAGAGACACTGATACTCTAAGGTTAGACTGGTTGTCAGACATTTTGGGCTACCGAAACCAACTCATAATAAACTCATAATAAATCTGAAACTGTTGACACACATAATTAAAAGCTTAAAACTATTATTTAATAGGTGGTTTATTAACGGTCAACAAATTATAAAAACGCCTTTGATTTTAAACATTCAAAGAAATCGCCTTGTCTTAGAAAAAAAACTGTCATGGCGGCTCCAAAAAAAAAAAAACAATTTATATATCCATCTTTCAACAGTCGCCGTTATCTGAAAACTTCAAAACATTTATCTGAAAGTCGCAACTTTTTAATTTACAACCAGTAATATTTCACTCGGCGTTTCAGAGAATCGAAGAAAAAAAAAAACATAAATCTCTTAATAAGTACGAAACAACTTTTTGTCATTTAAACAAATTGTTTTTCGGTGACAAATGTCGGTGTGGCGAGTTTTTTTGATACTGGGTTCTGTATGATAAAAATCGGCAAAGAATGTTGAGCAAATTTTTTTTTATTTCAAATTAGTGACCCCGGATTTGCACGGGTGCAATTTACTATTGAAGAAAATGAGAAGTTATTGAGATTTTCATACAAAAATACCATCTAAATTTCCGATTTTGCCGGTGGATTTTCCTTCCTGTCTTCCCTGTCTTGACAATTACGAATTAAAAAAAAAACAGCCATATCGGTCGAGCCTATCTCAAGTGATGCTCCGTTATACATGTGGCCATTGATTTTTTATTTATATGTTCTAGATATAAGATATAAAGATGGTCCTTTGCAGGCAGTTTAAACGAGAATCTAGGTGCAAGGTTCCGAAAGTGATTTGGTCCTATGGAGAAATCAAAAGGTTTGTAAATTACAAAAAAACTACCTCATTGGTCTAGTATGTGCAAATGCTGAGCAAGAGGACCTTTGTTCGATTTCCAGGTCGGGCAAAGTGTTATTAGGATTTTCTGAAATTCTCAGTAGCATTTCTAGTTTGCAATTTTGCCCGGTAGATGGCAATAGGCGTCCTTTATTACATGTGACTTAATAACAACATTGCAAAATGTGAGTGTTCAAAAAGTACACCTTACGTAACCCTTCAGACGTGATGCTATGTTTTTGTACCTCATTGGTCTTTTAGTCGCAAGGCCGATCTCTCAGTCTGACAAATACGTATTGAGGTATCCTAACTAACTTGGATTTGAGGAATCATGTCGATTGTTTCTATGGAAATGTATGAGACATTGACAGCGCTCGCGGACTGATTCGCGTCAAATTGAGTAAGTATTAAGTATAATAAGTCACCAAGCCTCTAACAGGGAAACTAAGGCAAAAACACGGGGACTCATCCCTCCCCTCTCCCCTGAACAATCTCCTAAGCTGTCCTTTTGCCCGTAATGTCTTTTGGTACGCCATTAACCCCGCAACCCTCTTTCGTCGGCAGGAACTTCGAAAATCAAACCTAAGTTACGCCTGGCTTCATAAATCACGGTCCTATTTTGCTGGAGACTATCTCAACTGTTCAAGTGGTCACAAGCGCGGCTAAGTAGTTCAAGGTTCGATCTCCTAGTCCGGTTATGGTCATTTTCTATATGAAAATTTTCGATAGCAACCTAGAGTTTGTAATTGTGACCGGCAGCCTAATTACGTAAAAAAAGCGACAGCAACACGACAGCCACGCGACAGCAATCTCACTGTCATCCAATACATTATATGACACAAAAATGACGTTTTACAAGAAGTTATCGCGCGATCTACGCCTGTCGCTACATCGGTACTTAGGCTGCGGTAGATGGCTATAGACTAAAAACGGCATTAGCGAAATGTTGGTGTACAATAGTACACCTCTGCTTAATCCTTTGGGGAATACAGGCGTGATTTTATGTTATATTTAGTATAGTCTCAGTAGCAGAACTGAGTACAGAATTTCGCCCAGAGGATGGCAATAGGCTCGCCCCGACATAAGACTGTCCGGCATTTCGGCAAGACGTAGGATTAAGTATAACAATACTTACACCTTTACTTAACCCTTTGAGAACATAATATAATATATTTTTGTTTTCTATCAAAATGACAACGCAAAGAACCCTAAAAACGTAAACAAAAAAGAAATAATTTGTGCGAAAGTTTGGTCCCAATCTAATATTATGTCACGTGGCTCCTCCTTGAAGTGTGGCCATAAAAACAGCGAGTTAGTAAATTAATAATTATTATTTGTTTTGTTGAAAAGTTTTTCTTGTAATCGTTATAATATTAATTGCTTCTAGGGTCTAGTGGTCGCAAGCGTGACGTACAATTCTCGGGTCGGGCAGTTTTATTTGAAGAAATTTGATACTGTGCCAGTGAATTATTTCTGCAGTTTCATCTGTTCACAAATTTTAATTTTGTGCCGGTCTTCTACCGGCTAAACTCACCACGGTGGTCCGCCTCGACACTATAGGTTACTCGACACTCGACACTATTAGAAGACCGCACCGAAGCCCACCACGGTATCATGCCAAATGGCCCTTCCCGGAGGGGGTGACATCAACCGGGCACAATTCCAAACTCCTTACTGTCACTAAGAATTTCTATACAAAAAAAAAACAGTAACACGGCTCGATCCGGCAATCGAATTCAGGACCTCACGCTCAGCAGTCGCATTTATGGCCACTAGATGAGGCAGAATAGAGAAGAATATCGTTTATTTCTTTGTATATGGTAATTACAGATGTTAAACTTATACACATAGTGGTTACTTACTTACTTTAATGTGACAGTTAATTCGCTTTTTTTTTATTGTATTTGTCTGTATTTTAGATACTTATATTGTATAACTGTTTTTCTTTTTTATATTTTCTTTTGTGTTTAGTTTTTTATATTGTATAATTTGTGTATTGAAGAAGATTGTAAAACAGTTTTTTGAAAAGAGTATCCATGGAGTTTCTTGCCCGTCTCTTCTCCATAGGACCAACCCACTTTTGGAACCGCGCAACTAGAATCATAACGTTTTAAAAGCGCCCGTAAAGGCCCAGTTGAAATAAAAACATTTGACTTTGACTAAGATTGAGATCATTTTGGTGCGTAGGCCAACCACAAAACATCAGTCGTGTTAATTATATGGTAATCAGCAACGCCTTGATATTTCACTGAAACCGATTGACGCGTAGTAACTTATTAATGTATTAACATAACGGTTGATATTGTACCCTTTGCAATATTAATGTGAGGGTTATGTGTCGTGTCACATATTAATACATTCAGTGCCACCGGCTCGCCCTGCGAGTTCACGTTAATTTTATTTTAGTGCTGGCGATTAGCGTGGCGAGTTCAGTGTGTTTCGGTAATATTTCCAAAACGCTTCCGTATATTCCGTTCAAAATTATAGTGTAGACTTAATATGAGGTTATTTAACAAAGTGAACAAAATTAACGTCAACTCACAGGATGAGTTGGTGGCACTGAACATGTTAATATACAGACAGTGTCGGATTAACCAAGCGCGGGGCCCGAAGCAAAGTCTATCGAGGGGCCCTTGATCTGCTATGGGCTCTTAAATATAAAGTGACTTTTTGTAGAACTTGTGCGTTTACCGTATGAAATACTGTGTTTTATTTCGCCAGCAAAATAATCGGTACCAATTGTCTGACGTGGATTGTCTTAAGTCGGAAAACAGGTGTAACGTTTCACATGTTTGTGACATCAAGTAAATTCAATATACCACGTCTTAATAAGTTTCACTCAAAAAATTACGCTCAGGCGGAGGTGGGCGGATTTGGATACGCGGGGCCCCCTTTTGCGCGGGGCCCGTAGCAATTGCTACTCTTGCTACGTGGTTAATCCGGCACTGTATACAGGGTGATGACGATATCATCATCAGCAAGAAGACGTCCACTGTTGAACGAAAGCCTCCCCCAAATGGGGGGGTTTGCCATAATCCCCACGCTTGGCAGGCGGCTTGGGGATCGCAGTGGCTCACCGATTAGTGAGAGGACGCTGCTGCCCATCCTCCGGTGTCTGGTCACAGTTTTAAGACGTACCCGGGTCTCGATGACGATGTCTGGATGACGATATAACGACAATAAATTAAAAATATCACTACTAGTCAATCAAAATACTTTTAAAAATATTAAAGGTGGGAATTTAGAATTGTGCCCGGCAGGATAGGCTCGCTCTCTATTTTATAGGGCTTATTAACTGAATCAGCTAAATAGTACACCTCTGCCTATACTTTCAGGGAATACAGGCGTAATAATATGATACGATATTTTTTATATAGACATCGAACCAGCCACTCTTATGTACAGAAACAATCGCTTAACCACTGTGCTTAATGTTAAATTAAACCATTTGACGCGTATAGTAATGGGTTTGATTTGCATAAACAGAGTTCAAAGCAATATATTGTAACCATGCAATGTGAAACTAAGGACCATTATGGTATAATTGAGATAACATAACATAGCATCACGCCTGTATTCCGCGAAGCGTTAGGCAGAGGTGAACATATTATCACCCACATTTCTGCGATCCCGTTATTGAGTCACTTGTAAAAGGGGGCGAGCCTATTTCCATCTACCGGGCACAGTTCTAGACTCTGTGCTGCTACTGAGAATTTTCATACATATATGTAATTATACGGCGAAATATGGGTGTACAATAGTACGTCTCTGCCTAACCCTTCGGGGAATACAGGCGTGAGGCCATGTTATGTTTACATTGTGTTTACGTTCTGTTAATTTACATCTGTAAAGTTTACGTGTGTAAACTATAAACTGAATGATCGCGTAAGAAATATACAATTTACCGTTAATATTAGGTTCAGATCCGGGTACGTCTTAAAACTGCGGCCAGACACCGGAGGACGGGCAGCAGCGTCCTCTCACTAATCGGTGAGCCACTGCGATCCCCAAGCCGCCTGCCAAGCGTGGGGATTATGGGAAACCCCCCCTTGGGGGAGGCTTTCGTTCGGCAGTGGACGTCTTCTGGCTGATGATGATGATTAAGTTCAAGTCAATATTTTGGTTAACAAAGATAACAAAGCATCACGGATATACCCTGAACGGTTAGGCAGAGGTGTATGGTACACTATTTCGCTCTTGCCGGTCATTTGGCACCATGGCAAATAGCGGATCTTTTGCCATTTATCTGGCAATATTCCTAACTCCGGGCGGTTTATGGGAATTTTCTAAGAGAAATATTTAATAACACTTTGCCTGATCTGGAGATCGAACCTAGACCAAATGTCTATATATTTTGGCTATAAACAACTTGCTAGCCTATCGCGTTCATTGGTGGCTGAGCAAGGCTGCTAATCTCGGGTCTTAGTTTGATTCCCAAGTCAGACCGTTGTAATGAATTTTTCTGTTAAGAAATTAAATATCGGTTGTAGTCTGGAGTTTACTAGTGTGCCCGGTAGATGGTAATAGGTTCACCTTTTTCTATGGGGCCTAATAACAGCATAACTGAAATATAGTTATACATAATTTCTTCTTCTTCGTCGTCACACTCTTGGCAGAGTGGTCGTGGTCATCATATCAGGGGTGGTGGCAAGTTTCACAATCCGTCGCCATTCCTCCCGTGCTGTAGCTCTTCTTGCACATTCGTGGAGTGGACCATTGAGTGCAGTTTTGACTTGGTCGGTCCAACGCATTGGAGACCTGCCGCGCGCTCTTGTGCCTTCAACTTTTCCCTGCACTACAAGCCGTTCCATAGATGTGTCTTCTCGACGCGTGATATGTCCAAAGAAAGTGAGGATACGACATTGGACAATGGAAGAGAGACGCTGTTTGATGCCGAGTTCTTGGAGGATTGAGACGTTGGTTCGGAACTGTGTCCAGGTTATGCCCAGCAACCTTCTCCAGCACCACATTTCTAAGGCGTCTATCCTCTTTCTCTCACCTTCTCTTAAAATCCACGTCTCAGCACCGTAGAGTAATATGGGAAACACTAATGCCCTGACAAGTCGTATTTTAGTAGCCTTTGTGATGTTTCTGTTTCTCCATACTTTCCTGAGCCGATCCATGGCGGACCTGGTGATAGCCATGCGCCGCCTGATCTCATCCGCGCATCCACCACTGTTTGATATCAGTGCCCCAAGGTAGATGTATGATTGAACGACGTCGCAATTCGCAATTTTAGTGACTTCGGGCGAGTTATTCTTAGCTCGATCGACAATCATGATCTTCGTCTTATTGCGATTTATTTTCAGACCGAAATCAAGGCTAACTTGTTCCATCTTGCTCAGCAGGGACTCCATATTGTCGACGCTAGTAGCAAATAGGGTGGTGTCATCTGCGTAACGCAAACTGGAAATTTTATAGCCTCCAATATTGATTCCGTCCCACCAATTCTCGAGTATTATTCTCATGATGAGTTCCGTATAGATGTTAAAAAGTAGTGGTGATAAGATGCAGCCTTGACGGACCCCGGCACTTGGATGAAAGTGATTTGAAAACACGTCGTCTGTTCTCACCGAAGCTGTTCCTTCTTCATAAAGTGTCCTAAGAAGTTGAACGAGATGTTTAGGTGTTCCCATAACCAGAAGAGTCTCCCAAAGTACTGGCCACTTTACTGAGTCGAACGCCTTTGAGAAGTCAACAAAGCAAATATAGGTCGGCTTGATGAACTCCCTGGCCTTTTCAATAATCTGGCGAACGTTTAAGATCTGCTCACGAGTACCTTTCCCTTTCACAAAGCCAGCTTGTTCAGGAGCAATTTCCTTAGATAAGTAAGACTTCAATCTCTCGTTCAGAATATGCAATAGAATTTTACTTGCATGTGAAATTAAGGCAATTAAGCGGTAGTTGCTGCATATTTTAGTGGAGCCCTTTTTATGTAGAGGAACAAGGATAGTGTGAGTCCATTCTCGGGGCCAGGTTCTTGTTTCCCAAACTTTGTTACACAGGGTATGAAAAATATCGACACTCCCCTAATGCTTTGATGGTTTCAATCGGTATGGCATCTCTTCCTGTGGCTTTTCCGCTTTTTAGTCGACTGATAGCGGCTCGCACTTCGTCCTTCAATATGTATGGCTCTTTCTCTTCGTCCTTGGACTCTGTCGGGAGATAGTTGTGAGCTTGAGGATCTTCAAATAATGACTGGCAATAGTCTTTCCAGGTCTCAGATATTGCACCTATTTCAGTCAGTAGTTCGCCTTGTGAGTTTTCTATAGCCCATGTTTTAAAAGAACGGGAATTGGTGATAGATCTTATTTTTTGGTGCAGGTCGCCTGTTTCGTATCTATCAGCGTGAACTTCAACTTCTGCACACAACTTCTGTAGATGATTATTGTGATCTCGTCTACATGCTTTCTGTATACGAGCAGATATTGTGTTCAAGTTCTTTAAGTCTACTCCCTGAGCTTTCATGTTTCTTCTTTCTTCTACAAGGGCAAGAGTTTCAGCAGTCATCCAGTCTTGACGCTTGCGAACCGATGCAGAGGGCTTTGATTCTATGACGGCAGATTCGATCAGCTCTTTAGCCTGACCCCAAAGTTGATCTGGGGATGCAGATTGAGTATCCAAGTCGGTCCACAGATGCCAATTCTGCTTTATCGCAGCCACAAACTTAGGTTTGTCCGTGAACTGGATTCTTTTTTGCTTCTCATTCTTCCTAGCAGCTCTAAGCTTGAGTTGAACTTTTGCTATTAGAAGTTGGTGATCTGATCCGCAATCAGCTCCGGGAAAAGTGTGAACATTTCTTATGAAAGTTTTCCATCTGGAACCAATCATTATGTAGTCGATTTGGTTTCGATAGTTGCCATCAGGTGAAGTCCATGTATACAGTCTTCTTGGATGATGTTGGAAGAAGCTGTTTGAAATTACCAAGTTGTTCTCGGCGGCAAATTGTATAAGTCTTTCCCCTCTTTCATTGCGTTGTCCCAGCCCGAATTTTCCTAGGCATTGGCTCAGTTGATCAGCATGTGCTCCTATTTTCGCGTTTAGATCACCCATTATAATCAGTATTTCCCTTTTTGGGATTTTGGCTATGGTTGATTCCAGCTCAGTGTAGAATCTTTCTATATCTGTGTCGCTCGCTGTGCTAGTTGGTGCGTATAGCTGTATACATAATACACGTGTGTAAAAAATCTTGATAATACAGGTGTAATTTACGTTTGTCACGGTGTGCGCTCACCTGGAATCGAACTCACGACCTCCATTTCGTCTGTCTGAACAATCACTGCTTGTGTTATCAATAATTCTATTCAATTAGTTCATTTACGTCGAAACGGTTTGTTTATCTTATACGTTTGAATATCAGTAAACACGTTCGGATATTTAATGGAGTAAACACGTTCGGATATTTGTTAGTAAACATGATATAATGAGAATTATATGTTATAACTGTAATAATCGTACTTATTATTATGATCACTATGATGATAATTCAGTATTGCCTCAATGGTCCAGTTGTCGCAAACGCGGCTGTTGAGCGTGAGATTTTGGGTTCGATCGCGCAAAATGTCATCGGGATTTCTGTTAAAAAATTCTCTGTTGCAGATTGGAGTTTGGATATTTTGCCATAGATGGCAATAAGCTTGCTCCTTATTAATCTCAATAACAGCATCTGCATAATGTGGGGTACAATAGTCATCCTGAGAAGAGACCCTTGCCCCACATTGCTACGTGTCGCGGGTTCGATTCCCGCACGGCACAAATATTTATACGATCACCAGATAGCTGATCCGGGTTTGTTCACGTGAATATTTGTGTTAGTAAACGCACTTACGATACAGAAATGATAATAGAGTGGGACCACGATTTTTAAAATAACTAAACCACATCTATTCCAAAGAACTGATACAAGCGAAACTCGAACTTCCGACCACTGGGCAAGCTGTGTAATTTAGAGTTACATGAGCTCTCATATATTCTCATCTATAAAAGTTGAAAAGTGGCAGATGTTCATTTTTTTACTGAACAAGATCACCATCTGCCTGCCTTTTCCCAACTACATTGGGGTCGGCTCCCAGTCTAACCGGTTGCGGCTGAATATCAGTATTTTACACGGAGCGACTGCCATCTGATCTCCGCCACCACAATTACTGAGAGACACTAATACTCTAAGGTTAGATTAAATTCTCAGAAGTCAACAGTGTCTGGGAGTTTCGGCCGGAATCGACATTTCACAGAAAATTTTCTCTAAATAAAGAGATTATCTCTAAGCAATAGAGATATATGTCGAACCGCACAAAGACCGCCAGGCGTCCTTCCTTTTTATTCGACTAACAACATCATAATAAAATCTTTTATTTGTCCATTAGCATTCATCAGAAGTTTAATTAAAATAAATTTATCTGTTGCCCGTCAATTGTTTATTGAAACAAAACACTCGTGAGTAAGTCAGAGTAGAGCAGATATATTGACGTAAACATGTTAAAGTGAGAAAGAAATAGTTGGACTGTGTTTGGTGATCTATGGATTAGTGTGTATGGAACGGTTTGAACGCAGCGTTTCTACCGCGTAACGCCGGTGGCGAGAACGATGCGAAGAGACGAACTTAAGAGCCTTTGTTAGAGGTACCGTGTAATTCTTTTGACTGATCATGACGATCATTGTCATCAAAGTGATCAAGAAAAAATTACACTGTAACTCATTAGTTTAATAACAAATTACACTGAAAGAAAATTAAAACGTGCCATCGAAATTTTGAGGAACGCATAATTATAAAAACTACACATTAAATAAGATACACGCGGCGCCCGGCACCAAGACACAATAGATTTTTTATTGTGTCTCATTTGCATCACTTGACGGGTAAAATATACAGAAGCCTGTAGTTTCTTTTAACAAACGAAACGAAAACGTGTGACATCGTACTAATTGAGTCGATTCAAGTTCTTGAGCAATCAGTTGAATACCAAAAAACGCGACAAACAGCGTTTTCGCACTTTACTAACAGAAAATAGCGTTTCAATCGCCAAATGAGAACACATCCTAAAAGCCAGAACCCACAAGCCGAGCTATCAAGATATGAAAGACATCAAACTATTTATAAAACAAGGCGAAATTTTATAATAGCATTATGATTGTAGAGCAAAGACATCGATATGATTCAGGCATAATTCAAACAAACAATAAAATAGTTTTACAACAGATGCGTACGAGGTTCAAAAGAAAAACTAAAATAAAGATGTTTATAGATTAGATAAATACACAGATGTGGCGCTCTTTAAATAGCTGACATGCGTAAAAACAAATGCTGTGTATGCACGTTGTTAGAACCGTTATATTCTTTGTCTATTTCTGCGGAAATCTAAAAAAGCGACCCGAGATGACTTTAAAGCGTTTTTTTTTTTATTATATTTTATTTGTCCCTTTGGCGTATGCCATTACTTGCCAGAATTTGATCCTTATTAGTGACACTATCGGATGGTGTAATAATAGCGTGTTTTTTTTTTCCAAAATCAACTGGTTCGATTCCTAACTACGAATAATGTTTTTTTTTTTTAAATCTAATAATGCAGTTTTAGTTTTCATTAAAATCGGGCTCGAGACTCCTTTGAGTATTTTACGATATTCGTTATCGTTTCGGATTTCACCATCTACTTGAAAATTCATTCTGTTTATGTAAGTACTAGCTTCCGCCCGCGGCTTCGCCCGCGTGGTTACGAGTCCGTGCATTTTCTCAGGATAAAAAGTAGCCTATGTGCTATTCTAGACTATAATCTATATCTGTGCCAAATTTCATCCAGATCCGTTCAGCCGTTCTGGCGTGAAAGAGTAACAAAGATCCATCCATCCATCTATCCATCCTCACAAACTTTCACATTTATAATATTAAGTAGGATATATGACTAATTTTACACGAAGTGACTGCCATCTAACCTCCGTCAGCCAATTACTGGGAGACACTGATACTCTAAAGTTAGACTAGTTGTCAGACATGTTTAAACTGGTGGTATCACTTGAATGACATTCGGAAACAATACTTAACGTGCTTTCCGAGACACGGAGGGTTCTCGATGTGTGAAAAACGGTCACCCATTCGAAGACTGACCGCAGCAAGAAGCTTAACCTCGCAGATCGACCCTTGACTGAACAAGAGAATTTCAAATATCTGTAGGTACAATCATTTCGCCTTTCACCTTCCGTCACCGACATAGCTCTCAGGATTTGCGAGCTGAAGTGTCAATGGGCAGGCCACATCGCTCGAAGAACGGACAACCGATAGGGAAGAAAGGTTCTCGAGTGGCGACCACGAACCGGAAGACGCAGCGTAGGAAGTCCTCCTACTAGGTGGACCGACGACATTGTGAAAGTCGCAGTCAACCGATGGATGCAAGTGGAGGAATGTCGTTCGATGTGATCTAAGGGGGAGGGTTTCGTTCAGCAGTGGACGTCTTCTGGCTGATGATGATAATGATCTTCACCTTTCACAATGGAAAAAAAGTCCAACGCTATATTTCTGTCTGTTTATTATTTAAGAAATAAAATTATTAATATGAGTGGGCAGTTTTTATTATAAACAACGAAGGAGTCAGCGAGAACACTGTAATAAATAATATTTTGTTTACATTGTAGAGAATATTGTTTGAGAATATCGCGGTTGACGATGAAGGTGGCGAATAGTGGGGAAATAAGCTAAACTTGCGTATGAGAAAATGTTCTATAGTAGAGGTTTCTTAACTTATTTATGACGCGCACACTTTAGGTGTAATCAGTTTAGAAAAAGACTGTTCAGTAACGTCAAAGCTTTTTTATCGCTTAATAGCGACCCGCCCCGTCTTCGCACTGGTGCAATTTACTATCTAAAATGACCGATTTTCCAAACATTTTATTTCATACAAACCTTGTCCAGACAATTACGAACACAACAAAAAAAGAATTAGCCAAATAGGTGCAGCCGTTCTGAAGTTATGCGCTTACATACATTTTTGGTAATTGATTTTTATTTATATAATAAGATTAAAGTTATACAAAGATTATTTGGATGTGATGTGTGTGTGAATTGAATAGATGCTGGCAGTAGGTCACCTACATACACTGACCTACCTACGGACGATTTTTGTTAGTTTGTAAATAAGGTCCTTAACTACGCAGTTGACCCACGCCCACGGAGCGACTGCCATCTAACCTCCGCCACTTAATTGCTGGAAGACCTGGAGGGGGTGACTCTAAAAAGGCCACCCACGTGCTTGTGTGTGCACGACCACACCGTGTCGCCGTCTTCTCGGGGGACGCTAGACGAGAGTGATACTATGGCTGGCAGAGAGAGATCTCGCCCGATCTGGTCGACCAGAATCTGCCGCTTCACGGCCCACGCAGGGCACGCTTCGAGCGTGTGCTGTGCAGTATCCTGGTCACCTCCTCCACAATCGTGGCAATCTGCCGTGGCCTCGCGGCCGATCCTATTCAGGTAAGATTATTTGGCCTACTGATACCCGTAACGACTGTCATAGGTCTTCGTATGACACCCGGTACCAACTGCTTAACGTGCTTTCCGAGGCACGGAGGGGTCTCGCGTCAAGCGCTGCTTAACCTCACAGATCGGTGGACCTGCGCAGTGACTATGTTTGTGGGTGTACAATAATACATTTCTACCTAACCCTTCGGGAATTACAAGCGTGATGCCTATATTTCCCAATGATGAATACTACATAATTATTACAGAACAGACTAGACAGAGAACTTCTCGTATAATACCTACTTTCATAATAATTCACGTAGAACGCGTCGAGTGTTGTACAAAACAGATATGTACGTGAGCAGAATACGAAACGGTAAGGCTGTTAACAAGATATACTAGGTTTTTTACCTATTTTTATAATTGTACATATCTGTTTGTTTTGATCGGTTGTTTGATCGGTTGGCGCAGTGGCTAAGTGATTAGCTTTCTACGGTAAGTGTCGCAGGTTACATTCCCGCTCGGAACAAATATTTGTATGATTTACAAATAGTTGTTTCGGGTCTGATTGTAAGTGTATGTCACATGTATGGTTGTAAAAATGTACCCACGACACAGGAGAAATCCTAGTGTGCGGAAACGAGTTTAAAAATAAAATAAAAAACGTATTCTTTTAAAAAGTGTTATTGGGTTTTTCTGTATGGAAATTCTCAGTAGCAGCACGGAGTCTGGAAATGTGCCCGGTAGATGGCAATAGGCTCGCCCCCTATTACAAGTAACTCAATAACGGGATCGGCGAATGAGTTTACAATAGTACCTACATCTCTGCCTAGCCCTACGAGGAATACAGGCGTGATTCTATGTGATCAACTAAATTTCATGCAACTAAATCCATGGTAATAGAAGAGAGGAGCTCGTAGCTGCATAGCTACTGCGCAGACCGATCGATCTGCGAGGTTAAGCAGCGCTTGACGCGGTCAGTCCTTGGATGGGTGACCATTTTTCACATATCGCGACCTCTCCGTGCCTCGGAAAGCACGTTAAACAGTTGGTCCCGGGTGTCATATGAAGACCTATGACAA
The DNA here is from genome assembly GCA_947562105.1 of Shargacucullia verbasci. Classification (NCBI taxonomy): domain Eukaryota; kingdom Metazoa; phylum Arthropoda; class Insecta; order Lepidoptera; family Noctuidae; genus Shargacucullia; species Shargacucullia verbasci. The sequence continues at coordinate 2,136,041 of OX387307.1, read as the reverse complement.
TCGTTACGGGTGTCAGCAGCCCAAATAGTCTGACAACCAGTCTAACCTTAGAGTATCAGTGGCTCCCAGTAATTGGGTGGCGGAGGTCAGATGGCAGTCGCATTGTAAAATACTGATATTCAGCCGCAACCGGTTAGACTGGAAACCGACCCCAGTGTAGTTGGGAAAAGGCAGGCAGATGATAAATCCATGGTAATACACGGTATCAAGTTGTAAGCTCAGACTGTCAATAAATTTTTCAACTAATACACTCCCATGATCTGATAATCCCGTCGGAGATAACGAAGCTTCGAGTGCCATCTACTGGAAATAGTATCGACACTTTAGTTTAGCTAAAAGTTTTCATACAAAATGCGTTAACGTTTTTACCCCACTAATCATGAGCTGACTTTGCTGATTTTTTTATATGTTATAGACACAAGTAAAAAATAGATGATATTGTTTATAGATTGAGAAATAATTAACCCTCAAAATGTGTTTTTTTAACTAAAAATCTTACTCATACTTATCTGGTGATAATTATTAAATTTATCAAAATTTTGAAAAAATCAAATCTTGTCGACCGAGTTTATAATTTGACAAAACGATAGAGACCAAAATTAAATTAATTCACTAAGATTTAGATGTAAGAAACGTTGACGCCCAAACACCTATTTTGCGCGTATTTCAATCGAATTTTGACAATTTTGCCGGCAGCTAAACGATACTCTTAAGCCGCGGGCGGTGCAGTGCCTAACCGATTAGTTTTCTGCGCTTCAGAACATGGGTTCGATAGGTAATGAAACGTGAGATTCTCTATCACCCTGGGCAGTCAGCCTGGATACCACCACTGCTGACTGGCTAATCTTTCCACCACGGCATGAGCGATTCGTTTTTGATAGCTAGTGCAGCCTCGATAAGAAAGAGCGTAACATCACGCCTGTAATCCACGACTGGTAAGGCAGAGGTGTACTATTGTAGGTACATCCACATTTCGCCAGTGCCATTATTGAGTCCCATGTAATAGGGGACGAGCCTCTTACCATCTACCGGGCACAGTTCCAAACTCCGAACTGCTACTGAGAATTTACAGAAAAACTCAATAACACTGCCCGGCCCGGCTATCAAACTCAAGACCTCCAGCCTGACAGCCAATAAAATATTAGATAGCTCTTTATTCATTTATGAACGAAAACTCGGTCTCACCTTAATCCAGTACAAATAAAAACTCAGTAAATGTTACCGACAATGAGTAGTAACTAAAAAAAATAGCCGGTACGCATTCGGAAATAGACTGGAATAGATTTGACCGAGATTACACAGGTAAACATACGGAATTGAATCATTGGTCCAGATGGACGCGTACAGTAAATGTAATATAACATTGTAGTTTTTAAACGTAGCGTCAGGAGCGGTCCAAGGGGGTGGGTCGTGGGGGTCATGACTAAATGTCAAATTGACAAAATCGTAAATGTCAAATTAACAAAACGTAAAAATACACAATGTACGAAAATTTTACACTACAATGAAATCACAAATAGGTAGGTTTTATTTTTATATTTATAATATTAAATAAAAAAAAACCCCTAGTCGGTCATTTTACTTTTAATATGACCCCCTCCATAGTGTTTCGCTGCGACCGAGCCTGTGTAGCGTTCAGTAATGTAACATACCATTGTAGTTTTGAAACGTAGCGTTCAAAAATGTAACATAACATTGTAATTTTGAAACACAACTTTTAGTGAAGATTCACATTAAATATTAGTTCAGAAACGTAGCGTTTTAAACAATATCTTAGTTCTGAAACGTAACTATGAGAAATTAAACATAACATAATCTCGTAAAATCGAAATTCAAAAGTTTTTCTCTCAAATATCCATTTGGATTTCTGTAAGTGTCTGTACTTATATGATATAAATCATCACTTAGATAGGCTGTTTTCATGTACAGAATTCGTAATAAACGACACGACGACCTAGAACAAGACTAGACTCAAATTCATCCTAGAACATATAAATATTAAAATAGCTGTCCAAATATCAGATTTACAGACTCAAATCCGATCTTTCTCAACTGAAGTACATTCGAACGAACAAGCATAACGAGACGCAATTTGATTCTGAAGTGAAAACAATGAAATCGGATTCCTTTATCGAACCTTTTTACCTTTTCCCGTCAATCGGGTTAAGAGGCTTTTTCATGAATTACGGCGATCCCGCTCACCCGAACGAAATCCGAAAAACTTATTAACTCCGACTGTGCCGGTTAAAAAGCCAGAAAAGAATCCCTCAATTAAACGGTAGTCATTTAGGAAAACAACAAGGGGCTCGTAGCTAAATATCTGCGAGGTTAAGCAGCGCTTGCCGCGGTCAGACGTTGGATGGGTGACCGTTATTGACATCCACGTAATAAGAGCAAGCCTGTTGAATTTTTTCATTCCGAGAATTTGTGTTATTGGTATTGTATTGTGAGGAATTTGGTAGCCTGATATCGTGGATGGAACTTGAAACCGTACTACTCTGCCGAACCCTTCAGGGAATACAGGCAACATGATAAACGGATCTCAAACCAGCCTAGCAACGGAGCTTCATCCTCAAGCTTTTGAAACGCGACAAATATAAATGATATTCAATTACGGGCTAAATCGTGTTACAGTGTAATTACTCTCATAGGGTATTGTGGGACAATAAAGAAAGCTTTCAAGGCATTCTGAGCTCTATTGTAAGGTGCACAAAGGGAATTATTGTGAAAACTCGTCAAGGACAAAGAATGCCCTTATTAAGGAGGATGGAATTAAATTATATGTACAGAAGCTTTAGTCCAAACAATGCATATCTCACAAATATTTTGCCGTGTGATGCCCGATGAATTCACCACCTATTGTCTATTTAAGGGGCGGGCGGAAGCCAGTATTTTTATATTGTACTTCCTACAATATAAAAATACTGGCTTCCGCCCGCGGCATCGCCCGCGTTGTTTACGAACCTGTACATTTTTTGGAAATAAAAAGTACTCCAGACTATAATCTATCTCTGTGCCAAATTTCATCCAGATCCGTTCAGCTATTCTGGCGTGATTGAGTAACAAACATCCATCTATCCAAAGTTTTACATTTATAATAGTAGTAAGATTAATAATAATAATAGACAAATAATTCCTAGGGGCTAGTTAGTGGTCTCCGTCTGCTATTTTTACGTGTACATATGGCATTGTTTCCATTGTTTCGGCAAGCGCCATAGATTGACATAGTTTCCCATAACCTAGTCCACTAACTCCTCACCACAATAGCCCAAGTAGTTTTTCTTCACATGTTCTGCAATAGACCTGCAAATCCAGGGATTGTCTTTGGGTGCATTTTTATAGTGCGTACAGGGATAATCGCTGGGTATGTCGCCATAACAATTTAATTAAAGCTGTCTTAAAGCCTCTACGTGTTGGCTCCACGCACGTCTTCCAAACATCCGGGACTCTTAAATATTATTATATATCTGAAATAGACAAATAACGCCCATTTCAGCAACGAAATATATAAAAATAAAACCGCGTCCTTTCTTCCAAGAGGAATTATTGCTGCAAGCTTCGTCAATATGAGTTGAAAAGATACACACACGCACACACACATGCGCACACACACATGCACGCATGCACACACACATGCGCACACACACATGCACGCATGCACACACACACACACACACACTCACACAGACACTCACACTCATATTTTAGGGTAAGCTTATCTTGTTTAATTTTGGATTTCCTTATGATATCTTGGTTAAACTCTATTTTCTTTTGTACATAACTTTTACCATTTTATAATTTGTCATTGAACAGCGGGGCCTCTAGCACAGGTATATCTTTTACTTAAAAGGAGGTCCCTATGTAAGATTTACCGTAAAAGATGTACAAGTTACTGCAATAAACCTTTTTTTAAGAGGATTTCATCACAATATGAAGCTTTTATAAACCTTAATGGTCAATCAAGATGAGCTGAAACTGTACTTGAAGAAATTATTCAAAAGATATTCGTGCCTTAGTGGGGGCGAGCGCGACTGTTGAGCGTGAAGGCCTGGTGTCGATTTCCGGGTCGAGCAAAGTTATTGGGTTTTTCTGTATGAAAATTCTCAGTAGCAGCACGGAGTCTGGAACTGTGCCCAGTATATGGCAATAAGCTCGCGCTCTAATACATGTGACTCAATAACGGCATCGGCGAATTGTGAGTGTACAGTCAGTATCAATAAGATGTATATACCGAATGAAATTCAAAAGCTATTTTTGAGGCAATAGTGATTGAAATCTTAACCAATTTTACACGTAGTATCTTCGGATACAAAAACATACATAGTCATTTAAATTATACGATTTTAACCAATAGTTTTCCAAGAATAAGCGTTTGAATTTATCTACGTGTATATGTACATATTTGATGCTGACGGTACAATAATACACCCCTGCCTAACCCATCGAGTTAAGTTAATGGATGTATATAAGTTAGAATGTTTCACAAGTAAAGTTCATTTTTTAACAAGATGGCGCCAGCGTATACTATTGTACTTCGATTCTAATATTATAAAGAGGTAAAATTTGTTTGTTTGTATGCAGGAGGTAATCTCCGGAACTAATGATCCGATACAAAAAAAATATTTCACAGGTAGAAAGCTACATTATTCCTGAGTGCTATAGGCTATCACTACATATTATAAAATAAAGTCCTCCGCCGCGTCCGTCTGTCTGTCTGTTCGCGATAAACTAAAAAAACTACTGAACGGATTTTCATGCGGTTTTCACCAATAGACAGAGTGATTCATGAGGAAGGTTTAGGTGTATAATTAACTAAGGTTTTGTGTAAAATGGATGAAATGTGACGATGATAGTTGAAGATGTCGGAAAAAATCATGCCGACTGGTAGCTTTACTGGCGTGCACCGAATAAATGCTCGACGTAACAGGCTGATACGACACTATGACGGGAAAAAAATGAAGGCATATATACTCTGCTACCCGTGCGAAGCCGAAGCGTGTTGCTACTAAATTATATATTGCCCGTAGGTTACGCGGACGAAGTCGCGGGCAAAAGCTGTAAAGTTATTTTTTTATTATTTTTCTTTTAGAAACGTTGCCCCACACTAGGAGTAATTCCTGTATCGTGTAGATTAATAACGAAGAACCTTGCAATATGTTACAGTTATATTTTAAGGTATATACCAGTCAGCTGCGTCGAATAGGCAATTAAACCACTCATAAGTAATAATATAATAATAAATACCAACGCTAGTGGCCGTAATAAAAATTTAATATTATTACCAAGCCAACCACGAATAAGTGTTACAGTAACATGTGTTGTAACATGCGATGTAACATGAGAGGTGTCATGCAACACGTTGCATGTCGCAAAGTACGTGTTGTATGTAATGCGTTGTTTTTGATAACATTAGGTACATGTTATACGTAACTTCACGCCTGTATTCCCCGAAGGGTTAGGCAGAGAAGTTACTATTCTACACCCAGCAGAGCGCACAGAGTTTTTAGACAGGCTAGGCAGAAAATTTGAAAAGCTTACTTACCAGAAACCCCTACTGCGTGTTGGTATTGGTTCGTCGTCGTGGTATTTTTTACACTTTGTCCTACACTAGGAATAATTCCTGTATTGTGGATGCGTTTACAAACACAAATATTCACATGCGCAAGCACACAGACCCGGAACAGCTATCTGTACCTTTATTACGAGTTTTCTAACTATTTACTATCATAGTAAATTTTCATGATAGCGATTTTAGTTCTTAACTTGGTTACATTAGGGATTAGAGTCGCTTATGTGACATATGTGTCGTAGTTAAGTTTTGATTTACTATTTACGATATTATAGAGATGTCATGTTAGCGACTCTAATCCCTAATGTAACCACGTTAAAAAGTAAAATCGCTTGCATTAAAATTTACATTTACTATGAAAGTAAATAGTGAAAAACTCATAATAGAGGTACTGTTGGTCATATTAATATTTGTTCCGTGCGGGAATCGAAACCGTGACACGTAGCGCAGCGAGGCGGTCGATCGGCAAGGTTAAGCAGCACTTGCTGCGGTTACTCCTTGGACGGGTGACCATTTTTCAAACATCAAGCAACGTGAAGCAATTGGTCCCGGGTGTCATATGAAACCCTATGACAGTCGTTACGGGTGTCAGCAGCTCAAAAAACATCTGACAACCAATCTTAGAATATCAGTGTCTCACAGTAATTTAGTGGCGGAGGTCAGATGGCAGTCGCTCCGTGTAAAATACTGATATTCAGCCCCAACCGGTTAGACTGGTAGCCGACCCCAATGTAGTTGGGAAAAGGCAGGCAGATGATGATGATACTTTATAATTATCTACTATGTTTTTATAGGTACATGGCCTGCTGACCTACTCAACGTCTAAACGGCCACACGTTGACCTATTTACGTTATCTTTATTTACATAATCTGTGCAATAATAATACACAGATTATAAATATATTATACAAATTACGTCGAGCGGCGCTCACCGCGAACTTTTAAAACAAAGAAATGTTTTTATAATGACTTCAGAAACAAAGTTTATTATATAAAATCTTCATCTTTATTCCATATTAGCTTTTGCCCGCGAATTCGTACGCGTGGAATTTAGAATCTGATATTTTCCTGCGGTAAAATTGAGCCTATATTTTAAGTTAGACCTCTAGCAATTTATCGGTGCCAACGGCATTCAATTCCATGCAGTAGTTTTTGCGTGATGCGTGTACAAACATACAGACAGATAGACAATTTTTTTAAAATCTGTTGTTTTTTCTTCTGTTGCTCTAATAATAATTAATAATAATAATGTCCTCCTGACCGATTTCGGTCACGGCGGCCAATCTCACCGGAGATTAGCCAACTACGCAGGAGATTTTATAGAGCACAAGTGTGTGCGCAAACACAGGTGCTCTCTCTATTCCTTCACTCTCATAGTCCGATGCGACGGCAATCAGACACGTCCGGAGAGAGATCAGGCGCAGGACCAACGGCTATTCGTGCTTTCCGAGGCACGGTGTGTATTCACATTCACATTGTGTATTGTGTTGCTCTAATAAAGACCCCCCATACTAGTTTTTCTCCAATATCTATAATGTACAGACATCGGCGTGTTATAATTTTATTATATGTATAGAAAATTCCGGTGTGCGTGTGTTCGTAATTCTTCTCTTAAACGGCTTGATCGATTTTGATGATTTTCTTTTGTACTTATGATGTCACCTGGATGGTTCTTAACTGTAGTTGGACCCGGTAGGTGGCACTGTTGTGGGCAACAGCTAAAGTTAACATTTTGCTGTAAAAATAAGTCTATATCCTTCTCCAGGACCCAGACTAACTCTTTATAAAATTTCATATCGATCGGTTCAGTTGTTTAGTAGTGATGAGGTAACAAACAGACAGAGTTACTTTCGCATTTATAATATTAGTATAGATAACAACATAGCATCACGCCTGTATTCCCCAAAGGGTTAGCAGAGGTGTACACGCACATTTTTGCCGATGCTGTTATTGAGTCCCATGTAATAGGGAGCGAGCCTATTTTCATCTACCGGGCACAGTTCCAGACTCCGTGCTGCTACTGAGGATTTGCATACGCAAAAACTCAATAACACTTTGCCCGACCCGAATGGAACACAGGACCTCACGCTCAGGAGTCGCGCTTGCGACCACTAGACTAATGAGTATAATAATAATAGTAATATGTGTGGAGGAACTAGGTATAGTGTTCCTCCATTGAAAAGGGAGGATCCTCCGACCAGGCGAGGTGGTTAGCCTGGCGGGCCGAAGCCCGACGGTTGATGTCGGACATTCGTATATGTGTTAGAATCGTTGTAAACTCTTATAGTGCGATTCAGGGTATTTTGTTGTCGCTTCACTCCGATAGATGGCGCTTTACTTTTTGCTATGTTGCGACGATAGTCGCTACATATGTATTATTTTTGGTGTGGGGCAACGTTTTGTTAATAACAAAACAAAACAATTATATTAATAACCACAGACATATTATTATACTGTACAATTGCACGTAATTGCACAGTTCACAAATTGTGCAAAAAATATTGCACGGAATTTTCACAGTGCGCGCTAGCACAGAGTGACCATATACCAATAATAATATATATTAAATTTAAGTAAAAGGTACTTAAGTACGTACTCAAGTAATAAAAAAAGCATTTAACATAAACTTAAGTACTAAACTCTCAGCTTTACAACCTAATAACTGGTGCTTAAGGGATTATACATATGAAGAACTTTTAGCAGTCGAGTGGTGTTTAAGAGTGAGTGAAATGCTTGAGATTTTATTTAAGTATCGCTTTCGTGTTTCAGTTTATTCCGGAGCTTAATACCGTCAACTAAGAGTGTTTATATATTAACCAACTCGGCCTGATGTTTGGTAACATACTTTTTTCTGCCTCATTAGTGTTCGCAAGCGCCATTGCTACGCGTGAGGTTCTGGTTTCGAATTTCAGGTCGGGTTTTCTCTTTATTATCGGGTTTATTGTTATTGGATTTTTCTGGGTGGAATGTTCCCTTCCCCCCATGCCTGACAGATGGCAATAGACTCGCCCCCTATTACAATTTAGTTATTAATTTAATTATTTATTATTATAATTTAAGTTTACACATACTTAAGGTTACAATTTAGTTATTAATTTAATTATTTAGTTATTATAATTTAATTACAATAGTTAGTTGTGTTAACAACAATTTTAATAAAAACACTGCTATCTACCTCTTCCTTTGTCGAGTCGGCACGAGCTATCACATGGGTATCGCTCATACCGTAATGTGAAGATTAGCCAGTCAGCAAGTATGGTATTGAGGCTGATTGCCCAGAGTACGCCAGACGATATCATGTTTCAACACTCAAAGAGACTTTTTTCTTGCACACAAATTCATTTACTTTTCAGGTTAGGAAATTGATGAATACGCTGTAAAAACTCGTACACCAAATTTTCCCTAAGGCAACACAAACAGACCCTTATAACATAAGTAAATTCTGGAATAATTGATAATGACGGTAGGTCCCGCCAACCAAACACACATTATTGATTTAGGATTCAAACGAAACAGTTGTATAGAGATATTTTGGCTATGATGTTGGTACGTACTATAATATTGGGTAACATTCTATTTATGTAAGAACTTATGTATAATTTTAAGACAATACATTCCATATCTTTATTTATTTAGGGGCTATTTTATATATATAAAATTAACCTTAGCATGTCGAAACTTTATCAGCAACTAGTGCTCCCGGCTTCGCACGGGTAGCAGACCATATACGCTTTCATTTTTTTCTGTCGTAGTGTCGTATCTGCCTGTTACGTCGAGCATTTACTCTGCGCACGCTAATAAAGCTCCCAGTCGGCACGATTTTTCGACATCGTTTCAACTATCATCGTCATATTTCAGTCAATTTACACAAAATATTAACGAATTATACACCTAAATCTTCCTCATGAACCACTCTGTCTATTGGTTAAAACCGCATGAAAATCCGTTCAGTAGTTTATGAGTTTATCGCGAACAGACAGACAGACGCGGCGGGGGACTTTGTTTTATAATATGTAGTGATAAGTGAGGTAAGGGTTTTGTTTTACTATTTCTTTGCCACTGTTTTTTTGCCCGACGCTTTCCAGTTGACCGTAACGCTCTCTCGTGATTAGTCAATTCATCGTAGTGTGCGTGTGCACTCATAGGTAATTATTGTGTATTGACAGAACTAAAACACTAGCGGAAGGTTGCACACTTGTACTGTAAGCGATTAGGAAGAAGAATGGGGCGCGTGTTCGTGGATGGCACTATCTATACCTTCTTTCTTATCGATTTCTAGTTAGAAAATCTTACGTCTTTGGTCTAGTGGCCGCAAGCGCGACGGCTGAGCGTGATGTATAGGGTTCGATTATGGGGTCGGGCAGTGTTTTTACACTGTATAATTTGTGTATTGAGGAATATTGTAAAACAGTTTTTTGAAAAGAGCATCCATGGAGTTTCTTGCCGGTGTCCTCTACATAAGACCAACCACTTTTGAAAACGCGCAACTAGAATCATAACGTTTTAAAAGCGCCTATAAAGGCCCAGTTGAAATAAAAACATTTGACTCGTGACTTTAAATGAGTATTTTTCATTTGAGTAAAATATCACTGTTACCCGTTGTGTGGGACACTGTTCACGTAACATTAGCATTTTTACCTAGATCAAAGCTTTGTACTTCGACCTTCGATGTATTGGACGCTCGATGGTATATATGTTGTATATGAGACTGTCTATTGATGTATTGCTATAAGGCTTTGTACAGCAAAGCATCACGCCTGTATTCCTCGAAGGGTTAGGCAGAGCTGTAGTAATATTTTGTATACCCACACTCCGATGCCGTTATTAAGTCCCATGTAATAGGGGGCGTATATACCTTCAAACCTTCAAGAAAAGAGCGTACTCCTTTTTAAAAGGCCGGCAACGCAATTGTGACTCCTCCGGTGTTGCGGGTGTCCATGGGCGACGGTAATCGCTTACCATCAGGCGATCCGTCTGCTCGCTTGCCGCCTATCGCATAAAAAATATATATATATACCATGTCATACACTATATACATATAGTGACATACAGTGTCGTATCATTTACCAACATATAACACACATACACACACACTGACCTAAAACAACTATCTGTAGTATCATAATAAATTAGTCCTGAGCGGGAATCTAACCTGAAACACGTAGCTCTTTAACGTAATCGCTTAGCCACTCCGCCAAACGTGTATATAAGCCGATACAGACATTTACAACATATCTCCACACTACATTCTACAACCTCTGATAAGGAACGTGACGTAAGTACATAACCGTTCTTATGTAAATATAAACAAGACTGTTTGACATAAGTACGTTTGTTTAATTGTAAGAACATTTGATCCATGATAATGTATGGAGAACACATTCAAATAAAGAATATATTATAGTTATTTATCAGTCATTGGTGCAGTAATGACGCATGCGCATATATGCTCAGTAAAGGCCCGGTTACACGGTCTAGATAAGCATGTAAGTTAAGACGCTGATTTTTTTTGAGTACGTATGCAATTCTTTGCCTTTGGCCGAGCCTTAACAAATGAAAAACAGAACTTTTTTTTTTTTAAAGTTCACTCCACACTAGTATTTCTCCTGTATCGTGGGTACAGTTTACGAACATACAATTTACAACTCATTGACGGCACGGCTGGCGCAGTGGTTGAGAGATCGACTGCTGTAAGTGTCTCGGGTTAGATTCCCGCACGGAACAAATATTTACATGATCTACAGTTAGTTGTTTCGGGTCTTGGTCTTTGTGTATGTGAATATATATGTTTGTAAACGCACCCACGATACAGGAATTATTACTAGAGTGAGCCAAAGTTTTTTTAAAAACGAAAATATAATTGTTCCATGCGGGAATCTAACCCGCGACACCTAGCGTAGAAAGCCGATTACTTAGCCATTGCGCCAACTGTGCCGTCAACGGTCTCACTGGTATTGTGGTCGCAAGTGGTTGAAAGTGAAGACTAGATGCTACTGAATTTTCTAATCAAAAATTCTTAGAAACTGTCCGCAGTTTACACCGATAGACCCAGTGCCGGATTAAGCAAGCGCGGGGCCCGTATTCTATAGAGGGGCCCTAGAACTGCCATGGGCTATTATGTAAAAAGTGACTTTTTATACAAATTGTCGGTTTACTTTATGAAAGTCTGTGTTTTATTTTCGCCAACAAAATAATCGACTACCGATTGTCTGAAGTGGATTGTCTTAGTCGGAAAACAGGTGTAACGTTTCACGTTTGTGTGACATCAAATAAATTCAATATACGTCACGCCTTCATAAGTTTCACTCGACAAATTACGCTCAGGCGGAGGTGGGCTCGGATGGATAGGGTTTAAATACGCGGGGCCCCCTTTTGCGCGGGGCCCGTAGCAATTGCTACTCTTGCTACGTGGTTAAACTGGATACACCTCTGCCGAACCCTTCGGAAGATACAAGCGTTAATATAAATCATAATATTTTTATTTTTTAGACGTTGCCCTTCAGTAGTACTTACTTACTGTGTACGCACACATAATAAACACAAATACCTATTATGAGAATAATTGTGCACACACACAAACACTCAGACCCGACTACTATTATTGGGTAATACAAATATTTGTTCAGAATTGAATCCACGACACAATGGAGCGGTCGATCTCTTAACCACTACGCCAACCGTGCCGTCATAGCACGCTCAAGATATTTTATTAAATACACCCTCAAAACGATCTCCAAACTTATAACTTTCACTAACAAAGCCTAATTGATTCTAACTAATTAATTAAATTATTAATTGGATATCCCCACAACAAAGATAACCTAGAGAAACCTGTTGAACGCTTGCCTTCCATGCTGGAGGGTCTGAGTTCAAACCCGGCCCGTACCTCTGACTTTTGTTGATGTTGAGTAAATTAGAATTTATTTGACAAAAAAGATATTAAAAATATAAAAAAATATATAATTAATTTGTAAATGTCTCTTTTTAGGTTTGTTAATTTGCCGTGTACGATTTGGGGGGGGGGGGGGTCATGACCCCCACGACTCCCCTCCGACCGCCACTGATCTATAGCCACTTATTAGCATCCTCCGTTCACAATTTCAAACTCAGGGCTGTTACTAAAAAATTCTAAAAATCCTCATAACATTTGCCGACCTGGACATCGTTCTCAGGACTTCATGACCACCAGCCGCGCATGCGTAAACTAGACCAATCAGATAAGTAATATAACCCATAAATATTATAAATACATAACAGCGTGTACTTGAAAAGCTGCTGTCTGTCTGTGATAGTACTTGAAATTAATTTTAAGTCATATGTTATAAGCGATAGCGGATATTATTAATATTAATCTTACCCCAAATAGAGCTCGCAGCTTCATAGCTATCGCCCAGATCGGCCGATCTGCAAGGTTAAGCAGCGCTTGACGCGATCAGTTCTTGGATGGGTGACCATTTTTCACATATCGAGAACCGTGCCTCGGAAAGCACGTTAAGCAGTTGGTCCCGGGTGTCATACGAAGACCTATGATAGTCGTTACGGGTGTCAGTAGCCCAAAAAGTCTGACAACCGGTCTAAGCTTAGAGTAACGATTTCTTCCAGTAATCGGGTGCGGAGGTCAGATGCACACACACCCAGACCAGAAATTTACTATCTGTAGATCATATAAATATTTGTTCCGTGCGGGGATCGAACTCGCAACACGTAGCACAGAAAGCTAATCAACAGCGCCAAAAAATCGTATGACACCCGGGACCAACTGCTTATCGTGCTTTCCGAGGCACGGACACCCTGTATAATGTTTTTGTATAATGTAATCGCTATGCTTGTGCCTATGACCTCATAAAATATCATTAACTATCTTTTGCTCGCGGCTTTGCTCGCGTTAATTTAGATTTTGATAATCAATTCAGGTTGTTAGTCGATATAGGAAACATTAACGTTACTACGATTAACTTAGGTATTTAATTCAGATTACTAAACAAACAGTGTGCGTAGGTACAGTATATTAGTTGGTTGATTCGAAAGACACGTAGCGGCATCTAGCGTCCTAAAGCAATTGTGGCCGTCGAAAGTTATTGTTCTTTCCCTCGGGAACGGATTTGTTTTTCGGATGAAAGGTATGTCTTTTTGAAATGAAATGAAATTATTTATTTTGCAATTAGGATTTTTCAGTCACTTTCACAAGTCTTTTTTAAACTATATAGATGGCGTCAGCATTTTCTATGGCTATACCTGAGAAGAAATGCCGAAACAAACTCAGGGGTCAAAGTCTACCCCTGACAACGTAAGTGCAAAATTTCATGATAATCGGTACAGTGGTTTAGACGTAAAAAGATAACAAACATACAAACAAATTTACTTTCACATTTATAATATTAGATTAGATAGGATTACTCACAATCCCGGCCCGGTAATGAATCAATTTTGCACTATTTATTTCTGTTTATTTATATTGCTTTTATTTTTATTATTATGATTGGCTTTATTTTTGATTCTGACACGATAAACGCAATTTATGCTGTTGTATTTTGTAATAGACGGCTAATTCGCTGTTTTAAGTAACATCACACCTCTATTTTCGGGTAAGAACAGAGATGTAAGTAGAGGGGCTCGTAGCTACATAGTTACCGCGCAAATCCGTCGATCTGCGAGGTTAAGCAGCGCTTGACGCGGTCAGTTGACCCCGGTACGTCCTAAAACTGCGACCAGACACCGGAGGATGGGCAGCAGCGTCCTCTCACTAATCAGTGAGCCACTGCGATCCCCAAGCCACCTGCCAAGCGTGGGGATTATGGAACCCCCCCCCCCCCCCTTGGGGGAGGCCTTCGTTCAGCAGTGGACGTCTTCTGGCTGATGACGACGCGGTTAGTCCTTGTATGGGTGACCATTTTTTACATATCGAGACCCCTCCGTGCCTCGGAAAGCACGTTAAGCAGTTGGTCCCTGGTGTCATACGACCTATGACAGTCGTTACGGGTGTCAGTAGCCCAAAAAGTATGACAACCAGTCTAAGCTTAGAGTATCAGCGTCTCCCAGTAACTGGGTGGCGGAGTTCAGAAGGCAGTCGCTCTGTGTAAAATACTGATATCCAGCCGCAACCGGTTAGACTGGAAGCCGACCCCAATGTAGTTGGGAAAAGGCAGGCAGATGATGATGAACAGAGATGTAGATAGACACATTTCTTCTGCCGTTATCAACTCCCATGTAAAGTGGTGAGACATTGCCATGTATAATTCCAAACTTCGTGGTGCTATTGAATATATTCTAGCAGATAAACTCAATAACACTTTTAACGGTTTGAGAAGCGGACCCAAGACCGAGCACAGTAGCCGCGCTTTCAATCACTACACCAATTAGCCTTTGACGGTTGGCAGTGGTTGAGAAATCGACTGTTGCGCTAGATGTCGCACGAAACAAATATTTGTATGATCTACAGATAGTTGTTTCGGGTCTGGGTCTTGGTGTATGTGAATATATGTGTTTGTAAACGCACCCACGATACAGGAACTAGTCCTAGTGTGGGGCAACGTTTTTAAAACAAAATATCTATATTTAGGAATTTGAAATTATTAAATTTAACCATAATTTATCTTACTATGATGATGATGTCCTCCTGACCGGTTTCGGTCACGGCGGCCTATCTCACCGGAGATTAGCCAACTACGCAGGAGATATTATATGCTCTCTCTTTTCCTTCGCTCTCATAGTCCGATGGGACGGCAATCCGACACGACCGAAGAGAGATCAGGCGCAGGGCCAACGGCTTTACGCGCTTTCCGAGGCACGGTGTGTATTCAATATAATATATATATCTATCTTACTATAACAAGTTCTTGTAATTATTTTATCAGTCCGTGGATACTTAACCAGAAACTTCACAATGTTCAGATGTTATCTAAAGACGTGCGCACACAAGCGATTTTGAACGGCCGATAACAAAGAACACTTTAAGATGAAATTTGCGATACAAGCCATACTGAAGCTGTTGCCTGAAGCATGAAAAAATATGGAATATTGCCTAAATGGTTGCCTCATTGGTCAACCGTGAGGTCCTGGTGTCGATTCCCGGGTCGGGCAGTGTTATTGGGTTTATCTGTATGGAAATTCTCAGTAGCAGCACGGAGTTTGCCTGATTGATGGCAATAGGCTCGCTCCCTATTACATGGGACTAACAGAATTGGCAAAATATGGGTGCACAATAGTAGGCAGAAAATTTTAAAAGCTTACTTACCAATAATGCCTACTGCATGTTGGTATTGGTTCGTCGTCTTGTCGATTAAATAATGATGTATGTATATGATTTGCCACCTCAAATATCTTATCCTATCCTACTAATATTATAATCCTACATATATTATAAATGTGAAAGTTTGTGAGGATGGATGGATGGACCTTTGTTACTCTTTTACGCCAGAACGGCTGAACGGATCTGGATTTAATTTGGCACAGAGATAGATTATAGTCTGGAATAGCACAAAGGCTACTTTTTATCCCGGGAAAATGTACGGTTTCGTAAACCACGCGGTCTAAGCCGCGGGCGAAAGCTAGTCTTATAATAAAGTTTTATCCGAGTTATGTAGGTTAGGCAGTCTTTTTGTCTTTATGCAGCGCACGCTACTGCCTCTGTCTAACCCTTCGGTGATACAGGCGTGATGCTATATTATTATCTTTGCCGTAATTTCAAGAAATAGTAGATGTGTATTGCTAGTGTTTACGATCACTCGTTTCCTGTTAGAATAAAAATAAGTGGGCAACTGTCTATAGTTAAAACGTATAGACAAATATAAACGTCTATAGGAATTTATGTCTCTTTTTAGGGTTCCGTACCCAAAGGGTAAAAACGGGACCCTATTACTAAGACTTCGCTGTCTGTCCGTTCGTCCGTCTGTCCGGCTGTCTGTCTGTCACCAGGCTGTATCTCAAGAACCGCGATAGCTAGACAGTTGAAATTTTCACAAATTATGTATTTCTGTTGCCACTATAACAACAAATAATAAAAACAAAATAAAATAAATATTTAAGGGGGGCTCCCATACAACAAACGCGATTTTTTTACCCTTTTTTGCTCGATATCAATAATGGAAACAGGTAGGCAATTGAAATATTCACAAAATAATCAGTTGTATTTTTACTTTAATAATAAATACCTACTGTTGTTTACCTGGTCAATGGTACGGAACCCCTCGTGCGCGAGTCCGACTCGCACTTCGCCGGTTTTTTCTTTTTTAATCTTGTTTTTTTATTGACAGGCTCTGTGTATTTTCGAAGAATGTATTAGATTAACTGCTTCATTGGTTTAGTGATCGCAAGCACGACTGCTGACCGTGAGCTCTTGGGTTCGATTCCCAGATTATTACCGGACAGTGTTATTGGGGTTTTCTGTTACAAAATTCTCAATAGCGTGCCGGAGTTTTTAAATTGCGCCTGGTTAGGCTCGCCTCTATTAAATGGGACATCGATACCCTTCGGGGAATACAGGCTATATAATGTTTTTTGACAGCGTTACATCTACAATAGGAAATTATCTATCTTTACTTCAAATGTACGATATCCAAACATTTTGTCGTTAGTCTGTCCCGCCCTTTATCAATTTGACGTCAATGTCATCTGTCAAGATCGCTAATGCCTTCAGTTTATGTTTTCTTGGTACTCGGCATAAATTATTTGTCTTAATTATGAAATTATGTTAATTGTTTGTGTAGTGTTTATGTAGGTGTACAAATAATTACTACACACACACGGAGTTATAATAATAGTAATATTATAAACGTGAAAGTTTGTGAGGATGAGTGGATGGATGGATGGATCTTTGTTACTCAATCACGCCCGAACGGCTGAACGGATCTGGATGAAATTTGGCACAGATATAGATTATAGTCTGGAAATAGCACATAGGCTACTTTTTATCCCGGAAAAATGTACGGGTTCGTAAACCACGCGGGCGAAGCCGCGGACGGAAGCTAGTCAAACAATATATAGGTGCTCTGGGGTAAGATCGAAGATCGTACCGATCGAATTTCCGCCTGATACGACCACTTTTTATATGTTGTTCTCCAGTCAATAGAAGCAGTTTTATAAGTTTGTATTGCCTGGAGAACAAGGTCAGTAAATAGGTGCTCGAATCAGCCAGAAATTCAATCGGTACGATCTTACCCCATTACCGATCTTGCCCCAAGGCACCTTTTTTATAGCCTATTTTGTTTCCACTGTTGGGCAAAGGCCTCCCTTTTTTCTTCCACTGTTCTCTATTTTGAGCGAATTGTTGCCGTGCCTGTCCCGCATAGCACGTACGGCTAGAGGCCCTAGTGTAAGTCTCTTTTGACAAATTCGATTTAACGCATCGAACGCGTTCGGAGCTCGGATTGGTGGAGAGCACGAAATGGACCAATCGGAGCGCCGAACACGTTCGATGTAGTAACTCGAATTTGTTAAAAGAAACTTACACTAGGGCTACAGGTCGTCTCGTCACCTACGCCTCGGTCCACCTCGTCGGCGATTTCCATCGCCAGGCGTCCAGTGCGTAAAACGCACCTTAAAGTAAAATTTTGCCGATGCCGTTCTTAATTATTATTTTTATAAATAAGCCAAAGGGGTCCAAGCTTATTGCCATCAACCAGTCACAATTTCAAGCTTCGGGCTGTTATCGAGAATTTTCTAACAGGAAAACCCGAAAACGCTCCTCCCGACCCGAAATTCAAACATCAGAAATAATCATTTCACATTTTCACTTCAAACTTCTTACAAATGAATATTCTGCTTCTACAAAATGAGATGTTATAATGATTACGAAATAACAGAAAAACAAACAAACCCGCGTGGAAACACTTAGCGTTTGAGCTTCTTATCTTAAACAAACTGCTAGTGAAAATAATTAAATTAGTGTAGATACAGTTAGAGGTGTTAAATACACCATTAAATGCGGATGAGATCACGTGTTGCCAGAAATTATTCCATCTCTTTTTAACCGACTTAAAAAAGAGATTACACATTCGTATATATTACTCTATGTGGCTTCTACAGGTGCGCCAAATTTTATAAGTGTATGTATGTTTGTCCACGTATTACTCAGAAACTAGTAATCAGATTGCAGTAATTATGATTGGAAGCTGACCCCAATGTAGATAGAAATAGATTAGCCATATGATGATTAGTACCGAAGCCATAAAAAGTAAACAAAAAGGTTTTAAACTGGTACCTATAAAAAATCACCAACACTATTGGTGGGACGGTTGGTGCAGTGGTTGACAGATCGACTGCTACGCTACATGTTTCGGGTTCGATTCCCGCACGGAACAAATATTTGTATTACCTACAGATATTTGTTTTGGGTCTCGGAGCGTCGAACGCGATTGCCTAGGCCCTAGGGCCTCAGGTGATCTGAGGCCCTAGTGTAAGTTTCTTTCGACAAAATCGATTTAACGCATCGAACGCGTTCGGCGCTCCGATTGGTCTGTTTCGTGCTCTCCACCAACTGGAGCGCCGAACGCGTTCGCTCTGAGCTCTAAATGGTTGAGATGGAAAACGATGTAGGTCGCGGTAGAGCAGTTGTAAAATCAATTGTAACAGCAGTATTACATGTTCTTTCATAAAATTACCTATAGTTTCTAGATCTATTTGTTTTATTTTATAGTAAAATAGTCCCACTATGAATAAAAACAATTCACTATCACTATATAAAAAACTTGACTGTCTCATAAGTGGTCGCAAGCGTTTTTTTCGCATGGAAATTCTCAGTAGCAGCACAGAGCCTGAAACTGTGCCCAGTAGATGGCAATAGACTCGCCACCTGTTACATGCGACTCAGTAACAGCACCGGCGAAATGTGTGTGCACAATAGTACACCTCTGCCTAACCCTTCCGGGATAACAGGCGTGATGCTATGTCATCCTATTAATATTTCCTACTTTATCCTACTTAATATTATAAACGTTTGTAAAGATTGATGGATGGATGTATGGATCTTTGTTACTCTTTTACGCCAGAACGGCTGAACGGATCTGGATGAAATTTGGCACAGATATAGATTATAGTCTGAAATAGCACATAGACTTTTTATCCCGGGAAGATGTACAGGTGTGCGGACGAAGCCGCGGGTGGAAGCTAGTGTTACATAAAAACGGATGAATGGCGCAGGAGCGTAAATAAATTGCACTTTTAAAGAGAAGCCTATGCTCAACAGTGGGCAAAACTGGGCTGTGGATAATGACGATGATAAACTAAAAAATAACTAAACCGTAAATAACTCCTATAGTAAAGTACTTTTGTACATTATGAAGCATATTATCGTGTCGGTGTGTGCCGAATGGCTTTTCAATTTAATGGTTTATGCAACTCGATAAGCGAGCTATAGACTTTAATTTCAGATTATACTGCATCAGTTTGAAGACGTAGCTAGCTAGCTACTGCGCAGGTCATTCAGCCAGTTCTTGAGTGATCGTTTTTCATACACTGAGACCAGTGGAGTGCGGTTCACAAAGACATAAAGACACTGCCTACCCTACATAACACAGATAAATATTTATTATAAGATATTTGAAGTGGCAAATCACATACATCATTATTTAATCGACAAGACGACGAACAAAAACCAACATGCAGTAGGTATTTTTAAGTAAGTAAGCTTTTAAAATTTTCTGCCTACCCTGTCTAAAAACTCCGTGCACGCCGCTGATTGAGACTCCTCCATGCCTCAGAAACCACGAAACCCTTCTTCGGCGTTTCTTTTTTCGACTAAATGAGATTGAAATGAAATTATTTGGTCTAGGTCTATTTTAAAGTCCAGACATTTTATAGTAAGGATTTATGTGAGACAAATACAGGGTGGAATGGCCTTTTGAAGAAAGTGCCACAGCTATTTGAGCTGACCTGTAGCAACAGAGGGCAAGCTTGGATCAGTCATCGTGAGAATTAATGAATTTAAGAGCGTTCAGCCCACATCTCACTCACAATTTGGATGGAAATTTGGATGGTATATTTGAAAGAAAATCTAAAAAAAAAACTCGAGTGAAGCCGTTTTATATGAAAACTGCGTCTCATTTTGTCTATGAAGGCCGCAGTGTCTAACGCTCCAACGGACTTGTTTTTCTAAATACAATAGTACACCTCTGCCTATCCCTTTGTGGAATACAGGCGTGACGCTATGTTATTGCCTGTTTGAATGTGATTTGTATGTATGTTGAAACTCACTGTCGCTACGTAGGATATCCTGTAAAGGAAACTTAAATGGTAATGTTGTTATTGTTAGAGCAATTTGAATGGGTTTATGTAGTTCAAATTTTCCTTGACGCCTATCGTCTTAACGGCTATCTAAAAATGTTTGAAAAATCGTGCGCGCGCATTTGAGTCAGTATAATAATAAATAATATTTATTGTTCATAAAAAGGTTACAACCATCATTTAAATGACATTGAAGCCCACAATAGGATACCCTGTATCGTGGGATTCAGTCTCTTTCGTCTAAAGTGGAACAATATACAATTTGTGTTTTTAATTAATGTTCTAAATATAGTATTTTATAACAAAAAAGTTAAAAAAAAAATGAAGAGATTTTTGTATGAGTATGTGACTGATGGGTTGTTTACAGCGGCGTGCGGCATTCTGAAGGACTATGGGTGTGAGTGTGATTGTAGGGGTGAAGTGTGAGAGTGTGTGTGAGTAGAAGTTGATGAGAGAGTGTGGGTGAAGATGATGGTGAGAGGGTGTGGGTGGGTGTGTGTGTGCGTGGGTTATGAGGGTATGTGTGTCAATGGATAGTTTGAGAAAATAATGAGAGAAACTTATATTGAAACGCTCGCATATATCTTTCATACATTTTTGACTTGATGGAGAATATCTTGTACAGTTTGTACTGACTCGGGCTTGGATTTACTGCCTCATTGGTCTATTGGTCACGAGCGGTGGTTGCTTGGTGGTTTTGGGTTCGAGTCCCGGGTTGGGCAGTGTTATTGGGTTTTTCTGTATGGAAATTCTCAGTAGCCAATGAAGTTTTGAACTGTGCCTGATGTACATGGTACTCAATAATGGCATTGGCAAAATGTGGGTGTATAATACTACTCTGCCTAACCCTTCGGGTAATACAGGCGTGATACTAAGTTTTGTTACTACTGTAGTTAGTCAAATCAAAAATGTAGGAAACCAACGTGCGCGCGCATTTGAATAAATTTCTATCCAAAAGGAGGGCATTTTTTTTTCATACACTTGACAGGAACTTTGGCCCATGTAATCCAAGTCCAAGGTACCATTTATTGTCCAGTCATAGAAGTCGGACCATTAATAAACTGCAACTCCACATATTCGGGTCATCAAGATGATTTTCTGCCTACACCGCAAAGGGACTAGCGTGAATAAAGATCGGGTTCAAAAAGATACCAGCTGTACCGACATCATACCCGGTAGTTAGAATTTCCGGTACATTGATTCTGATGATCTAATCTTGATGTTTGAATATCGTCGTTAGAGATGTTACGGAGCTTCGACTCCGAATCCGATGTGTCGGAACCACCGATTAAAATCACACTTCCGAATCCGGCTCCGGTTCCGATATATCATAACGGAGGTATATATCGGAGTTACAAGTTATGATTTGCTGTCGCTGCAGCGCTACCAAGCGCTTTCTACGTGACACTGATAACTAATGGAGTATATGTATGTGTTCTGTGCAACTGATGAACGAAGAGTGAACGAGTTGCGACAAGTTTCTTCTTTCTTATTTATTTACATTTTACATTCGTAGATTTGCTCCGAGTCCGAATCCGATTCACCTCCGACTCCGCGGAGGACATTACGAGAACCTCTGACTCCGATTCCGCCTCCAATAAATCCACCTCCGTAACATCCCTAATCGTCGTTGAAGTTCTAACACCACGTATGTCAAAAACAGCAACTTTTCAGAAGAGTGAAAAAGCTGTATAATTTTACATAGACACCGGCAGCCTAATTACCGATGTAGCGACATGCGTAGATCGCGCGATATCTTCTGTCAAACGTCATTTTTGTGACATATAATGTATTGGCTGACAGTGAGATTGCTGTCGCGTGGCTATCGCGTTGCTGTCGCTTTTTTACGTAATTAGGCTGCCGTGCAATACCATTTTATATTCATTTCATTTTACGAGTTTCTATTGAACGATGCTTGTTTTTGATTGGCTGAAATAACGCGTCTTCCGATTCTCTAGCAAATGTCAACAAAATATCTAAACTGCCAAAAACTTGTTAGAACTTTGACAACGATATAGAATAATTTCTATACAAAAACTAGTTAGTTTAGAAAGAGTTCACAAATTCAACTCCTGAGTGTAAGGTTTTCGATTACCAAGATTCGATAGTGTTATCTTTAATTAAATAATACTTTTGTACGTGTGTCTGTCACTGAACTCCTCCTAAACAGCTGAACCCGATTTGATGAATTTTTGTGTGTGTTTGAGTTGGTTCCTGGATGGTTTAAATTCACAATTGGGCCCGGTAGGTGGCGCTGCGATCGAGTTCTAGAAATTTTCGTTTTTTTGGCCTTTTTTTAATATCTGCAAGTTATACAAGTATTTGTTTTATGCTGAAATCGAACTCACGACACTTAGCAGTCGATCGCTCAACCACTGCGCCAACCGGTCCGTCTTTATGCTTTTATTTTTCTATTTTGTACTTATCTTTAATTGTAATTGCTAACGTAACGCATAAAAAATTTGCAAGAACAAAAAAAAAGCAATAAATATTTCGACACAGCAAAATTATAGCAATAACATATGCCTGTCGAAATAAAGTTCCCATTTGTTAACATTCCAATGCCCTTATTCATTGGTAGTTTCTAAAATATGGCCGATGACGTACCTACTGGTGAAGCAATGTAATCAAAACATTCATTACTTTAACGACTGACGTGTATCGTCAACCTGAGGTTGTTTTTAGAGTGACCCAACGGAACTGAGAATAGTTCATACAGTGTTGAATCATTGGACTGTAAGATTTATTTATTTAAATAAATAAATGTTACCGGTTTAATAAATAAATGAAGCCGGGGCGGGTAGCAGAGCATATATACGCCTTCATTTTTTTTCTGTCGTAGGCTCGTATCATCCTGTGACGTCGAGCATTTACTTGGTGCACGCCAGTAAAGCTCACAGTCGGCATCATTTTTCGACAGCTTCAACTATCATCGTTATATTCCAGCCAATTTACACAAAACCTTAACGAATTATACACTTAAACTTTTTTCCAGAAACACTCTGTCTATTGGCGAAAACTGCATGTAAATCCGTTCAGTAGTTATTGTGTTTATCGCGAACAGACAGACAGACGCGGCGGGGGACTGTTTTATAATGTGTAGTGATAGTGATGTAGTGATAATATATCATCATGCATATATTCCCCGAAGTTATTTAATAATTTTGTATTATTTTATATAATGTATGTTAATTTAAGATTTTTAATCGTAAATTTACTTTTTATTTTTGACAACAGTATCCATGGAGTTTCGTGCCGGTCTCTTCTCCATAGGACCTACCCCCTTTGGAACCGTGCGCCTAGAGTCTCGACTTCTAAAAGTGCCTGAAAAGGCCTGTTTGAAATAAAAAATACTTTGACATTGACGGGTTATGCAGAGGTGTATTAAAAGTCCACATATCGCTAATGCCGTTATTGAGTCCTATGTAATAGGGCGAGCATATGCCATCTACCGGGCACAGTTCCAGACTCCGTGCTGCTACTGAAAATTTCCTCACAGAAAAACCCAATAACAATTTGCTCGACCTGGAATCCAACTCAGGAACCTCAAGCTCAGCAGTCACGGTTGCGACCATTAGACCATAAGGCAGTCTAACAGAAATAAATACGAGTACTAACTAAAACTTAACAAAATGAAATCCTACTATCCTACTAATCCTACTAATATTATAAATGTGAAAATTTGTGAGGATGGATGGACGGATGGATATTTGTTATTCAATCACGCCAGAATGGCCGAACGGATCTGGATAAAATTTGGCACAGACATAGATTATAGTCTAGAATAGCACATAGACTACTTTTTATCCCGGAAAAATGGACGGGTTCGTAAACCACGCGGGCGAAGCCGCTGGCGGAAGCTAGTAAGTTATAAATAGCAGATCTAGCTATTTGTTTCAATAACAAACAAAACTTTCATAATCAAGAGGTTTTTCTTATCGGTGATTGGTTCAACCTTTTAGTTCAGATATAAAGATAAGATTAGCTTTTATCATGCCGCGGTGGAGTAGACCGGCGATGAGGTAGTCCCTCAATTATTATCTACGTAATACGCAATGTATAGACATGTCGTAGAGCTGTCGTAGCGATGGAGAAAACGGCTGTAGGTGTAGCGTAGTAGTAGCGATGTAGAATATGTGCGTAGATGTGGC
This sequence comes from Shargacucullia verbasci, assembly GCA_947562105.1. NCBI lineage: Eukaryota > Metazoa > Arthropoda > Insecta > Lepidoptera > Noctuidae > Shargacucullia > Shargacucullia verbasci. Next base: position 2,111,102 of record OX387307.1, on the reverse strand, counting down.
CTAGAATTGTCGTAGCGTTGTAGTATACGGGCGAAGATGAGGCGGAAAGATAGCATAGCGTAGTCGTAGCGATGTAGAATAACTGCGTAGATGTGGTGTAGAATTTTCGTAGCAGTGGAGTATACGGGCATAGATGTGGCGTAAAGATGGCGTAGAGATAGATAAATCGTAGCGTAGTCGTAGAGCTAGCGAAGACTTGGGGGCAATTCTCGCGCAATTAGGGAACGCGTCGAAATAGAGATATATCGAAAAAACATGCCGAATATCGCCAGCCGCTTTAGACATAACGCGACTGAACTGGCAGTCTTTATTTCAAAAGCTAGAAATGCAACAGTGAACATGCAGTTGAGATTTTAGCGATTTTATTTTATTGAGCAAAACATTTTTGTTTCCTGCAAGAATCCACACACGATCAGTAATAAAATAATCGTACGGCTAGAATGCTATATTCTTTTAAAATTAATTAAATTACCACTCAATCTAAGTTACTTTATAAGTTGTTATATAATTAGGATAAGGAACGATGGGATTGTCATCGTCATTTTGTGTACAAAAATCCCTTGTAAAAAAATAAAGATTACAAAAAAAAAAAACGTACAAGGACAGGTATACGTGATTACAGTTATGGAAACGATGGCACGGTTATCAATGTTTCTTTCTTTCTTTCTTCTTTTTAATTTTTTTTTTCTCAACTCTATTAGACCATAATTTGCATGTAGAATACATAGCATCATCACGCCTGTATTCCCCGAAGGGTTAGGCGTAGGTGTACTATTGTACACCCACATTTCGCCGATGCCGTTATTAAGTCCCATGTAATAGGGGGCGAGCCTATTGCCATCTACCGGGCACAGTTCCAGATTTCGTGCTGCTACTGAGAATTTCCATACAGAAAAACCCAATAACACTTTGCCCGACCTGGGAATCGAACCCAGGACCTCACGCTCAACAGTCGCGCTTGCAACCACTAACAGCTTCTCAGTAACATCACGGAGTATGGAATTGCCCGGAAGATGGCTAAAGGCTCCCTCACTCAATAACGTCATCGGCGAAATGTGGGTGTCCAAGTGTACAGGGAATACAGGCGTGACAGTGGCGTGCAGAGAGGTTTAAGACAGGGTAGGCAGAAAATTTTAAAAGCTTACTTACTATAATACCTAATGCATGTTGGTATTGGTTCGTCGTGTTGTCGATTAAATAATGATGTATGTGATTTGCCATCTCAAATATCTTATAATAAATATTTATCTGAGTTATGTAGGGTAGGCAGTGTCTTTTTGTCTTTATGCACCGCACGCCACTGAGGCGTGATGCCATGTTATGTTATATTATTGTGAAACTGACTCCTGGTCCACCAAAGAGAGACTGATCATAGCGCGTTTATAATAATAAACAATACACATAATAAATATCATTAAATATTAATTTGTGTGCGTGTTCATACAGGCGTAGATGTGCCGGATAGATAGCATAGCGTAGTAGTAGCGATGTAGAATATGTGCGTAGACCTGGCGTAAATTGTCGTAGCAGTGGAGTATACGGGCGTAGGTTTGGCGTAAAGATGGCGTAGCGTAGTCGTAAAATCTCTATTTTATATACATATATTTTTATGTGATGTAATTAGTGTTGCATGTGTAATGGCAAGATTAATGGAATCTAAGTGCCTCTGTATCCATCTGTCTGTACAGTCGGCATTAAAATTATTTATACACGTAGCGAAATTCAAACGCTTATTCTTCGAAAACTATTGCTTAAAATCATAAGATTTTAATGATAAAGCATTTTATGTATCCGCAGATACTGTGTGTAAAATTGGTCAACATTTCAATCACTATTTTGCCTAAAAATCGCCTTTGAATTTCAATAGTGTATACATTTTACTGATGCTGACTGTATATTTTATGTGAAATAAAGAATTTGATTTGGTCTACCTTAAGTAATGAAATAATAATTCACTACTCTAATAAAATCCTTACTGTACCATGTAAACGCGTCCTAAACCCTAATACTCGAAGACAGGATTTAGTCAGACTTTGGTAAATTTCCAATCCTCCTTGTATTTGTATAGCCGTTGTTTAAATATAGGACATTGTACTAACATAATACATAGTTAATCTCTCATTAGTCATTTACTTAATGTAAACAACATTTGCAATAGGTATTATGTATTGCTGGAGTATAATTGTTTTATATCGACTGTGACCTGGCAACTGGTACTATCTCATTTTTGACATTACAGAATTAAGAAGAAACTGTCGACCGCGTTGTGCATACAACGCGGTAAATTATGATGTTAATCTATACATATAAATAAAATTGGAGTGTCTGTTTGTAATATTGAAATAACCGTTTTTTACTACATGCATATGAATATGAATATATATACGGTACATACACCAAAATAACATTTTTTACAATTTTTGTCTGTCTATCTGTTTGTATAGGGTAATCTCTGAAATGGCTGGACCGATTTTGACGGGACTTTTATTGGCAGGTAGCTGATGTAATAAGGAGTAACTTAGGCTACTTTTATTTTAGAAAAATTCTTTTATTTTAGAAAAATATAGGGTTAAGTGCATTTGGTCTCACTAAAAAATACATTGTTAAGTTCCGTCATCCACGCGAACGAAGTCGCGGGCACAGCTAGTATAGAATAAAAAGAAACTATACTTATATATTTATACTTATTGAGTTTGAGCACTATACCCTCGATATAATTATGTACAGAGCATTAGTTCCCAAAGTGGTCCAGGTGGACCCCCAGGGGTCCACGGGAGACTCGACGGGGGTCTACGTTGGCGTGACAAAAAAATGAGGGTTTACAATTCAATTTACAATATGGTAGAAATGTAGCTGTAAGGGGTCCACCGGAACCAGCTAAATTTTGAAAGTGGTCTATGAGAAAAAAAGTCTGGAAACCTCTGCTATAGAGTATATAATATATTAATGAATCATTGAATCAATCGTGACCTCGTGAAGTCCTGGGTGAGTCCTCGTGACGTCACAGATGCTCTTATGAAGTCACTTGTAATAGGGGCCTGTTGCCATCTACTAGGTAAAATTATATTTCTACGATGCTCCTGAGACTTTTCTAACAAAAAAACTCAATAATACTATGCCTGACACGGGGAAGGAACCCAAGAACTCACGCTTAGCAGCCGCGCTTGCAACCAAAAGACCAATATGGCAGTTAAATATGTTATTTCACTATATTTATGTAAAATTTTATTTCAAAATATCCATCGTATCATTTTTGTAAACTTCATCTATATCTGCTTATCCTAGTTACTTATGTTTTTTTGTTATTGTACATGGTTCGTAAATATTATGAAATCGATAACTGCTATGATAAGAACGTTTTCTCAAGAAGTTTATATTGTCTATGGAGGGCATGAATAACGATTAATACCTTTGCTTTCGATATTCCCGTAAAGTAAATATTTTTCAGACATACATAAAATAAAAGCAGAATAACAATATCAGTGTAATAAAAAAAATGAAATAAAAAAACTCACCAGTTGCAAAAATTCCAAATTCAAAATTCAAATTCTCCGAACATCACATCACATTGCACTTTGTTTTTTTTTTTTTTTTAATTAAGTTTCACTGAAGCAATGACATCAATAAAATACGACTCGAATATTTACAACATAAATACATACGCACAAAATTCCAACAAATCAAACGTTCCGACTTTGTTTTGATATCTGAACGCGATTTTTTTACACATTTAACCATTATAACGAGATCGGACCCTCATTACGTCCGTATCTGTCCTAAAATCAGCCTCAGGGGACATGGCTAGTTTTTTTTTTATAAATCACATGTAGCAAATTGCGAAAATCCCGCACGAACACAATCGTGACAACGTCTCTCGCAAAACGCTCACTGTAAACTGAACGTACGTCCGTATCGCAGCTTTCAACAAATCTATATGAGAAAGTACACAATACCGCCATCCTTGTCTAACCGCAAACGTATTATATCACCCATCCCACTCACTTATTATCCTGGCCACTGAAACCGAAAAACGTCGGACAAAAATATCGAATTATGCTCTCATTATTCGTAAATTGGAACGCGCTTAATTTTTCATGTTTTTGTTTTTAATTATGGAACGCGGGGAAAGTGACGTCTGTTTTGGCGCGAAGGGCTATCCATCTTTATAATTTGACAGCTATCACAACGCTTTTATATTTTTAGGGCATGTACAGACTATTTTTATTTATTCTTATTTTCATGATCATAGATTAAAATGGAGCTATTTTTGTTATTAACGATTACAACACGTACGTTTAAGCGGACGTGTCCAGCTGCGGTTGTTTACATTACAATCACTGGCTGAAAGAAAATGTCTGCAATATCCCATGAATTAGGATGTAACAAAAATAAAAGGCCGATAGGAAAATTTATCGCTCAGTTGAATATTGATGTTACTAATTGGAACAAATTTCCATTACCTACTAACTAGGTATCTACAGAACTTTTATTCAATGTAATATTAGAATCGATAGACGGTCTCGTAGCCACATAGGAACCGCGCAGATCCGTCTATCTGCGAGTTTAAGCAGCGCTTGTTGTGGTCAATCTTTAGATGGGTGACCGTTTTCCACACCAACCAGTTGGTCCCGGGTGTCATACGAATATCTATGACAGTTGTAACGGGTGTCAGCAGCTCAAAAATAAAGTCTCGCCTTAGAGTATCATTCTCTCCCATGGCAGTCGCTTCGTGACAAATACTGATGTTTAGCCGCAACTGGTAAGACTGGAAGCCGACAATTTAATTGGGTAAAGGGTATGTAAATAAATGTGTTACATTAAAATCGAAACTATCTTATTGATTTAGTTGTTGAAACTGTGATAGTTGAACGTAACGTTCTAGGTTTGACATAGGGTCCGACATAGGATTTCTCAAACTAAAAACAATACAAAAAAAAAAAAAAAAAAAAACAAAAAGTGAGGACCTAGTTTTTACTTGTGTCTATAACATATAAAAACATCAGCAACATCAGCTCATGTTTAGTGGGGTAAAAACGTTAACGCATTTTGTATGAAAACCTTTAGCTAAACTATAGTCTTCATTTGCCAAGTACTAAGTAATCACAGTTAATACATACGGACACTTATGAATCATCAATATAATAGTAGAAAAAGACCTTTTTTCGGCAGTGAGAGTTGACATTTAATCTTAAATTAAAATCAAACTGTTGATATTTATTTCAAAAGCCAATGTCAATGACGTCATGACATCTATTTTAAATCATCATCATAGTTCCAAACAATAGTATTTTCCTGTAAACTAATAATAAATACGTGCATTTTCCTTAATGCATTAACTACATTACAAAATTAACAAAACACTGTTTTATAATTTAATATTAAAATTTGTTCGTACTTTATATGATAATCTCATTACGAACACAAAATTAACCAGAACTTTCTCTAGTCTAGACTAAGCTCATATAGATACCTACATAAAGTTTTTAAACAGGCTAGGCAGAAATTTTTCAAAAATACCCACTGCATGTTGGTATTGGTTCGTCGTCTTGTCGATTAAATAATGATGTATGTGATTTGTCACCTCAAATATCTTATAATAAATATTTATCTGAGTTATGTAGGGTAGGCAGTGTCTTTTTGTCTTTATAGAGCGCACGCCACTGCATATGAGTATTTGTTTTTAAGTTATTCTTGTATTTAACGATACCTTTATAATTGTATTGAGATTTTTTGTGTCTTGGAATAGATTATTGAAAAGTAAAAATGTTTTTGCTTTGTCTGTTATTAAAAATTAATAAAAGTACCATATTTTTCGTTGCCCCCGGATCTTCCGTTCTGCTAGATGCGGCCCTGTGTAAGTATTTACTGACAACTGACAAGAAGAGGTCTCTATTTGTGAAAAATGGTCACCCATCCAAGGACAGACCGCGACAAGCGCTGCTTAACCTCGAATTGCAGATAGCTAGCCTACAATCGGTGTTAAATCAGCACATAGTAACATTATCACCTTTTCCCTGAGTCGTATTTAGCGCTAACGAATGATAACAGTCAGTCGCGTAAACATTCTATTTTTACTAAACCGTGGAAAAAACATCAATAAATCTTTAGTTTTACATAAGGGCGTGTTTATATTGACTGAGTAAAATTAATGTGGGTTTTCGCAAAGCTAATTTATTCTTGTACGGATTTTTTTTGAGATTCTGAGCATAGATAACGTAAGCAAAATATAACATAGCATCACGCCTGTATTCCACGAAGGGTTAGGCAGAGGTGTACTATTTATACAGCCACATTTCGCTGATGTCGTTAGCGACTGTATAATATGGGCGAGCCTATTGCCATCTACCGGGCACAGTTCCAGACTCCGTGCTGCTACTAAGATTTTCCATGTAGAAAAACCCAATAACACTTTGCCCGACTCGAGAATCGAACCCAGGACCTCACACTCAGCAGTCGCGCTTATGACCACTAGACCAGTGAGGCGGTAAAAATATGATTTCCTTTGAATAAAATACTATTTCCAATATTCAAGGTTTTTTGGTTTTTTAAGGTCCTTTCCCTCCGTATCTCGTTCGTTTTATCCACTCTATATATTACATATCGTACCTTTCTATCATATCAACAGTGATCTCCTAACAGTTGAATACTTGCCTTCCATGAAGGAAAGTCTAAGTTCTAAGGTATAAGTAAATCATGTGCGGATCCGAATTTTATTATCTCTTGCATTTACGGTGAAGGAAAATATCGTGAGGAAACCTGCACACCTGAGAGGGCTCCATAAAGTTCTCGATGGTGTGTGTAGCCTGTTAAAGTTTTCATGTGTTTATCATATCCTACTATAATATTATAAATGTGAAAGTTTGTGATGATGGATGGATGGATGGATCTTTGTTACTCTTTCACGCCAGAACGGCTGAATTGATCTGGATTAAATTTGGCACAGAGATAGATTGTAGTCAGGCTACTTTTTATCCCGGAAAAATATACGGGTTCGTAAACTACGCGGGCGAAGCCGCGCGCGGAAGCTAGTATGCAATGAAATTTTATTATGATTGTTATATAAGTGAGTATTGTTGTCTATTTGAATAATTTAATTGAATGTCTGCTTTAATTAATTTGATAGATAGGTATATGGAGGAACGAGGTATGGTGTTCCTCCATTGAAAAGGGAGGATCCTCCGACCAGGCAAGGTGGTTAGCCTGGCGGGCCGAAGCCCGACAGTTGATGTCGGATATTCGTATATGTGTTAGAATCGTTGTAAACTTTCATAGTGCGATTCAGGGTTTGTTGTTTTAGCTTCACTCCGATAGATGGCGCTTTACTTTTTGCCATGTTGCGAGTAGTAGTCGCTACAGGTATAATATCTATGTAAATTGAAAATTTTATATTTGTACGCCATTGATTATGGTAGAATGTATCGAGCTACTTATAATAATGAAACATCATACTATGTAATACTACATTCTTACAAATAAATGATTCTGATTCTGCCAACCCGCACCGGACTAGCGTGGTAAACTAAGCCCTCCTCATTCTGAGAAGAGACCCTTGCCCATCAGTGAGACAGTAATGGGCTGACTTTATCATTATTGACCTGTCTCTACAAACACAGCTGCGATTTAAAATCAGAGATAGATTAACTCACTCGTGTGTCCACTGCATTGCAAGTACTTTCAGAAATCACTGTTTTACATCCAGTGAATATTGCACACATATACATTTGAACATCATTCGTGCCTCGAAGACCATCTGGCCCCGCGATACGAATATTTGTGACACTCGTCTTAAGCCCCGTTTAGACGCATCCAGTATTTTAGGACAGTACGATTTATTTGTAGGAATGATCAACGCTTTACAAGATTTAGTAATCCTAGTAGGTACAGTAAGATTAAATTCAGCATAAAACAACTTCAAAATTAAATTATTGCTAGTACCAGTATAATTTCTAATATTCCCAAGTTCAGTCAGCGTCAATAAGATGTATAAGCGAATTTTGCTAGAAATAGTGATTACAATCTTGACCAAATTTTACACATAGCATCTGCGGATACATAAAAATACATTGCCATTTAAATTTTATGATTTTAACTAATAGTTTTCCAAGAATATGCGTTTTAATTTCGCTTTGGGTATCCATATTGTTGCTGCTAACTGTACATACCCGTCCCAGTAATAGGCTAGATGACTGCATCAAAAATAAATTCTGAAATCTTGTTTCGTAAATAGTTTTCCTTCTAAAAACTCAGTAAAACTTAATCTCTTGCTTATCTTTGGTGTTTTCAATTTTTAATTTATCAAAATCACACAATAAGTATGTCAACGGCAATGAAAAACTATGACGTCACGCCTTGCTATTCCAAACATTTTTAGAACAAAATGTTGTTTTTGACAGTTCATAAAAAGTAACTCAAATGACTAGTAGTCATCTACCGGATTATCTATATTTTAATAGGCTTCTCACAGTATCCAAGAAACATCAAGGCCAAACCGAAAGAGTCTCCAGCCGAGCAATTTAAACGATATATGCAAAAGAAACCAAGGCCCGAGTCCCAGTAGGAGGTTTTAGTGAGACACGGGCCTTACTAGGCGAACCGCTATGGAACTGGATCGGTCTTTAATTAAAGCTATTGGCTAACTAAAGCTAGTGCTCTCTTTACCTACCATGACGGCACAGCTAGCGCAGTGGCTAAGTGATTAGCCTTCTACGCTAGGTGTCGCGGGTTCGATCCCCGCACGGTACAAATATTTGTATGATCTACAGATAATTGTTTCGGGTCTGGTTGTGTGTGCATGTGACATGTATGTTTGTACCCACGATACAGGAGAAATCATAGGATGGGGAAAAGTTAAAAAAGATAATACATCTTCGCGCTACTAACAAATTTCACACTCTACTAAACACTCGACAACTGTAAATGGGCCTTTAGGCAGCGATGCTTGAAATTTCGAATGTTACACTAGTTGGCTTATGGAAGACTGAACGGAGCATCCACATACATCGAAATTCTGAATATTGATATAATATGTACATTTCCAGGTTTGGATATTTGAGAGCGTCGTATCTACATAGCTAGTGGGAAGATTTGTCGCCCTGCGATATCAAGCAGCGCTTTCCGCGGTTAGCCCTTGGATGGGTGACCGTTCACACATTGAGGTCCCTCTATGTTAAGCAGTTGGAATCTATGACAGTCGTTAAGGGTGTCAGCAGTCAAAAAAGTCTAACAACTTGACAAACTTTAGGTTATCAGTGTCTCCCAGTAATTGGGTAACGGAGGTCGGATAGCAGTCGCTCCGTGTAAAATACTGATGTTCAGCCGCAACCGGTTAGACTGGGAGGCGGTCCTAATGTATTTGGGAAAAGACTAGGCAGATGATGGTGGAGGGTTTGTAGATGATATTTATGTAAATGTTAATCCACGATATAATGTATATCAAACAGAAAAAAAAGTGTAACATCTTAAAAAAAACAAATTAACCCACACCATGGGCCGTCCATTAATCACGTGATGTTTTTTAAGCATTTTTAACCCCTCCCTCCCCCTCGGTGATACGTGGTGAGGGTTGAAACTAAACTTAAAACTTTTTTTAAGTACCTAATTGTCATATTCGCCCATGTCTATTAGCAAGTGAAAAATATATACACGTGATATCTTACTACAACTCCCCCACCTTTCGAGGCTCACGTGATTAATGGACGGCCCCTGTGGCACATTTTTAACAAAAAAAAACGTTACAATGTGGTTTTCACCCCTAACAAGCACTGACAGGCCTGCAAAAAGTTACAACTCAAAGAAAAAAAAAAACTTAAAAAATTAACACGGGATGCTGAAATTTTTATCCGACTGTAACATCGGATGGCTTTCAGATTTCCATATGAGTAATTCCCCAGCTCGACTCAAAGTTTGTTGGATTAAAAGAACTAGCGTATAGCGCTAATACACAACGCCGATTGGCTATGCATTATTAGCTTTAGGTTGTGCGCACACTGCCGATTTTCTATCGGACGGTTTTTTTTTTTTGTTAACTTCAACAAGAACGGCCGTTACCTAAAAATATGACAAAACTGAGGAGCAATTCTCATGGGTTTCAGTCTATTTTGGACAAACTGATTGCATGTTAAGCTTTAATAGTAAAAATAATAATAAAGGTACTTGTAATTTTTTATAAATATACATATTCTATTGTAAACAGTGGCGACTAGCGGCTAACAATAAAAACCAGTTTAAGACTCAGGGAAGCCTTCGCCCAACAACAAAACACCGGGCAAAATAAAAATAAAACGAATTTGATACACTACTTCGGAATTTAGATAATATTAAGCGAGTGATATTCGTTATATTTTTTTTTTATATATCTCGACTTCAATGATCTCTAATAACCCGAGATTAGCATTCTCAAGTAACTTGAATAATAAAATTTTATATAACTAGCGCATAACATAGTCGCACTTCAAAACATAAACGTCAGTGCGAGTACCAGTAATATAAATCGCGCTACTAAATCGCAAGTGTGTAGACAGCCTTAACAACAGCGATAAATTAAATCATTCACGTGCACTCGATGCAGATGCAACGAAGCTGGCGACGCATCTGCAATCAATATGTATTGGTATTTATTTCTATTTATGTTGCCGAAGATCAAAAGATTGCATTGAAATACCTAGGGGTCTACAAATGCCGCTTTAGATGACTCAGAATGTGATTCAGTGTTCACATTACAAAAAAACAAAATGGCCACCTGATTGATGAATTTCAGGGCCGTGTTCACCAACTTTACAATTAAATCGGCCGTTTACCGTTTTTTTTTAGGAGGTCGCTTATGCCGTGGCAGCAGCGTCCTCTCACTAATCGGTGAGCCACTGCGATCCCCAAGCCGGCCGCCAAGCGTGGGGATTATGGCAAACCCCCCTTGGGGGAGGCCTTCGTTCAGTAGTGGACGTCTTCTGGCTGATGATGATTATGATGATGATGATTATACCGTAGGAAAGATTAGCCAGTCAGCAATGATGGTATCGAGGCTGACTGCCCAGTGTACCAGACAATCTCATGATTCATCACCAGTGGCGTGCGGTTCATAAAGACAAAAAGACACTGCCTACCCTACATAACTCAGATAAATATTTATTATAAGATATTCTATAGATACCTATTATATAGATCAACATGCAGTAAGTATTATTGGTAGGTAAGCTTTTAAAATTTTCTGCCTACCGTGTCTAAAAACTCTGTGCACGCCGCTGGTCGTCACTCGTAGAGACTTGTATCGGACTTCGTTTATCTATAAAAAAAAAACATGTCAAACGACTGATTCATGTTTTAATCCTCTGCTATATTGTTGGTGAACTTGGGCCTTATTCATTACGACACACGCGGCGGCCGGCAACGAGACAATATATTTACTATTGTGTCTCATTTGCTTCACTTGGCGGCCTGAGGTTTATATTTATATTTATCAATCATTAGCTTTTGCCCGCGACTTCATCCGCGTAACCCACGTGCAATATATAATTTATAGCCTGTAGCACTCAGGAATAATGTTTCTATCAGTGAAAGATTTTTTTAAATCGGCTCATTCGTTCTCGAGATTACCCCCTACGTTTGTGTACCCAAACAAATTTTACCACATTATAATAAAAATTATAGATCAGGGAACCTAATAAGGCCATAATTATTGAGTAATTTAACTATGAATTTCCATAATAATGATAGTTCACAGAATCAAGTAAGTAGTACTTAGTCCTTTAAAAACTTTAAAACTTTGAGATTTTTGAATCCCTCTATCACTCACTGCAACGCAATAAGCGGTAGAGTTATCTAGGTACCTATTGTACTCCGCGCGCCCACACTTTATATGCATCTGTGCGAAATTTAAAATGGTTGACAACTTGACTACTATGCCAGGTGGGCCACTCACAAAAGCTCGGCGGGCTGCAGGTTGAGTACGACGAGGCTAAATGACTGCATCAAAAATAAATTCTGAAATCTCGTTTAGTAAATAGTTTTCCTTCTAAAAACTCAATAAAACTTAATCTCTTGCTTATCTTTGGCGTTTTCTATTTTTAATTTATCAAAATCGCACAATAAGTGTGTCAATGGCAATAAAAAAAACTATGACGTCACGCCTTTGTATTCCAAACATTTTTAAAACAAAATGTCGTTTTTGACAGTTCATTAAAACTTAAAATTAAACTCAGATTACTAGTAATCTACCGTATTCAATGGATTTCAAAGCGAAACAACAATAATAATAAAAAAAAAAACGATTGAAACTATTATTTGTACATTATCCATTGTTTAAAACATTGTTACATGCACTATATAATACACATAACATAATATAACATAGCACCACGCCTGTATTCCCCTAAGGGTTAGGCAGAGGTGTATTATTTTACACCCACATTTCGCCAATGCCGTTATTGAGTCCCATGTAATAGGGGGCGAGCTTATTGCAGACTCCGTGCTGCTACTGAGAATTTCCGTAGAGAAAAACTCAATAACACTTTGCCCGAACCGGGAATTGAATCCAGCATCTCACGCTCAGTAGTCGCTTGCAGCCACTAGACCAATGTGGTCCAGTAGTTGGCAATATCCTTGCCCCCTATTACATGGTACTCAAACGGCGAAATGTGGGTGTACAATAAATCCATCTCTGCGTAACCCTTCGGGGAATACAGGCGTGATGCTATATTATGTTTATCACACCTGCAGTTAATTACGTTCGTAATAATTATAATTAAATATTATAACGCAAGATATTTCCACGATTGAATTGTAAATAATGAGTCAGAAGATATGTTTGCTAAAATCATTGCATAAAGCTGTAAGCCAAGGGTCAAGTTAAGGTCATATTATAATGATTATGTTATGATATGACTATTTTATTATGACCTCTACAGTCTAAATAGCATTACGCCGTTCCCTAAAGAGGTGTACCTGCTGATGTACATCCGCATTACGATTTCCGAGCCTATTGCTAATAAAAATCTCGGAATTGCTACTGAGAATTTCTTGACAATTTACCCGAACTGAGATTCGAACCCAGGATCTCACGTACGGCCGCGCTCGCCTATGAGGCTACCGGATATCGTTACCCTATCGTTATTTTTCTTTATTTATTTCTTATAAAAAACGTTGCCACTCACTAGGAATAATTCCTGTATCGTGGGTGCGTTTAGAAACACACATATTCACATACACAAACACCCTGACCCGAAACAACTATCTGCAGATCATACAAATATTTGTTCCGTGCGGGAATCGAACCCGCGACACGTAGCGCAGCAATCGATCTCTCAACCACTGCGCCAACCGTGCCGTCCACGTTTGTTGTTTGGTTATGTGGTATTCACCACGGCGTTAATTAATTATTTGGTTCATTGAGGCAGTCATACGGTTAATTATTTGTCAAATTGCCAGAACATATTATTCGTTCGAAGCCGATTTTATTATTGAATGATTTTATGATGAATGAACAATGTTTAATTGAATTCAGCCTACGGTTTTATTGAAAGCAGTGATAGCCTAGCAGTTAAACGCTAGCCTTTTTTACAGGCGGGGTCTTGTACAGAACTGAATTTTTGAATTCATGGATTTAATACGAGTTTTTAGGTACCGTTTAGCCTCTATTTTACACGATATTATTTTATTATAAACTATAATTTTAATTAAAACTAGCGATCCGCCCCAGCTACGCTCGGGTAGCACACAAAATTATGGCTTGAAATTTATGGCTTGGCTAATCTGAAGATTACCTAAAAAATTCATCAAAATCGCTCCAGCTAGATAGAAAGATGGCGGCCATGTCAATTTTGAATTTAGAATGATAATTTGAATTTGACATTTGAATCGTCTTCAAATCATAAATCTTTTTTTTTTATGTCGCTGCTTATTTTATAAACATCGATAATTTTTACCGTTGTATTATTTTCCGTGTGCTGAAATATCGGAAACTCGAATCAAATAAAAATATAGTGACACGGTAAATATCCCAGTTTTAATGCTTATGTCAATTTATAAAAATAATAATCAATTCAGCTCATTACTATCCCACTGTTTGTCCACCACGCTGGCCCGGTGCGGGTTGGCGGACTACACTAACCAACGAGAACTTTATGGAGCCCTCTTAGGTATGCACGTTTTATCCCTATGTTTTCCTTCATTAATGCAAGTGATAATCAAATTCTGATCACACATGATTACGAAAAATCAGAGGTGCGGGTCGGAACTTACACCCTCTTGCATGGAAGGCAAGCCTTCAACCGCTAGGCTATCACTGCTTTGCAGAAAATCAGTTTAAAAACTTATACAATGCGATCAAGATAAGAACAGGAACGTCAGTGACATCTAACTGTCAACTGTCACTTGAAAACTAAGATTTGCAAAGAAATTATTTTACGTACATAATGTTTTTTTCTAAAATATTTATCTAACACATAATATTACAAAAACTATTAAGTTTTAATTGGTTTTAATAATGATTGTCATAAGTTTTTTGTCATATACGTCACAATATGGCCGATACTTATACCTATTCTCATTTGGATGGCATTGTATAACTCTATTGTTTTTAATTATTTGTAAGTATGCTGTTGGAATACCAATAAATGATATATAAAATAAACTAATAAATTATATAAATAAATAAAATTGAAGTGTCTGTTTGTAATGTCAAAATAACAGCTTTTTACTAAATACATATGAATATATAATATACACACTACTTATAAGTTATAACAAAAATAAAAATTGTTTTTCTTTCTGTTTCTTTGTTCCGGCTAATCTCTGAAACAGCTAGACCGATTTGGACGGAACTTTCACTAGCAGATGATATAAGGAGCAGGCTACTTTTATGTGATAAAAAAAAAATAAGGGCTCTGCGCTACAATGTATGGGTTCGTAATCCACTTGGGCGAAGCCGCGGGCGGGAGCTATTTAATAATAAAAGTTCCTTTCGTCCCGTGTTTCAAATGGCGGTTGGCTGGCGTAATATTGTTGACGTAAATCCACTGAAATCGTGGAGTCTGGTTTATATTTGGAAGCACAGGTAGCATTCTATATTTTTCTCGGCGTAAAAATAGCGTCAAAACAAAACATTTTCTGACAACAATATTGTAATTTATGATAACATTTATAAATCTACATATACTGTTTTCATGGTTACCTGGTATAGTCAGCATAAAAAGTGGATTAACATGGAGTGTTTTTTTTTATTCATTTAGAAACGCACATGTCGTATGAGCACACAAAATATAACTTGTAGCGCCACCTACTGAGTCTAAATATAACTAAAAACCATCCAGGTTACCCCATAAGTAATTTTTTTTTGTCAAAATCGATCAAGCTATTTAGAAGGAGAAGAATTACAAACACACACACACACACACACACAGGAGTTTTGTATATAAAGATCTGAAAAGCAAGTGTTGCTCGTGGCAGATTAGTCTATCTGTGAGGTTAAGCAACGCTTGCTGCGGTTAGTCCTTGGATCGGTGACCATTTTTCACACATCGAGACCGCAGTTTGTCCTAGGTGTCATACTGCATGTTGCTACTGAGAATGTATATACAGAAAAACGAAATAGCACTTTGCCTGACCCCGGTATCGAACCCAGGTCTTCACGCTCAGCAGTCGCACTTGCGACCACTAGACTTTAAATATTGATTATTAAAAACTCAAATGTAAGTCATCTTCTGTTGCTGACTGTCTCTAGTCTGCAGTTGATTGTAAATATAGGCCACCTAGTTTCTTCTGCTGCCGGAGCTTGGTGGCGAATTGAGAACTTCGCCATAACCACAAGGGACTTTAATAATGAGATTAGTGATGGACCAGACACTTGGCGTTGGACTAATTGACTCAATTAATACATAAAGATTGAATCTTGGGTCAAATTGGTTTTATTCAGCATGTACATATACTCGGTTTGTTTAGGTACTTAAATAAAGGTAAACAATCTTGATGTGACTTTTTACACAAACACATATTAAACAAATAAATTACTGCTTAAACTAGTGGTTCAATTGATTTGGTAATCGTTATTGTTGTTTTACATTGGTTTTTAGTCGCGTTTTATTTTTAAACTGAGTTTTTAAACAAAAAATATTAAAAAGACACATCAAGATTGTTTACCTTTAGTTAAGTACCTAAACAAACCGAGTATAAGTAGTTATCGAGGAGGGAAGCCGGGTAGGGGTTCAAATGCTACTTTGTGCCTTCTATACATTAAGCTGATGAAATAATGTGCCTTTGGCTAAGTAATTGTTTATTCCTGAATTTGCTCCCCTCTCTTCGTGGATGACATTCTAAATAGTCCTAACCCAGAAGTTAGCTAAAGCAACTGCGCTATCAGTAGTAGTTCTTCTAATGGATGCTACTAGCCATCGATGCCCCCAAGTGATCTAATAACACAATAATTCCTTTTTCTGGTTATAAAAAACCTTTGCAAAACATTTTTTCGTCAAACCAGTTATGCTACAAATAGGTAGAATTTAGCGCTGGAAAGCGTTATCAATAAAAAAATAACATGTCAGAGCTCATAGAGATGTACTCAGATAGTATAATAAAAAATAATATTATACAGTATTCACAGAGAGATCTACTTCATTTGAGGTTTGATAACTGGCATAGCTGCCGCTTTTGGCAAACGCTAATATTTTCTTAGCAAAGAACCAAAACCATCTTAGTAATGATTATGGTCTAAGAGTATAGTTATATGTGACGTACATTGTACAGCGGTTGCGTCAGAAGGTCAAATTTTTGTTTCTCCTAAAACTACCTACCGTGTAAAAATATTCTTGATCATAATGATCGGAGTGATCGTTATGATCAATCAAACGATATTATGCTTAAGAAAAGTTTAAGTACATGGTGGCTTGAATACTGAACAGGCTCTTAATTTCATCTTGAAATTTATTGCTAGAATGTTTATATATTACTTATCAGCGAAATGTGCGTGTACAATAATACACCTCTGCCTAACCCTTCAGAGAATACAAGCGTGAGAATGTATATTTATGTGCAGGTTGAAGCCTGTATTCAATTAAAATGAAAACAAAATCATAGAGATGAGATCAAAATGCATTTATACCCAAAATACCACCTAAAGAAAATGGTTTTTTGAACAATAATAATTATTATAATAATAATGTATACGTCGTCGTGCTAGATTTAAATTACCCAAAGTACATTAAATTATTGAATAATATTCAATTAGTTTAGTTAGAATTGCTAAATGCGCAACACTATTGAATAATCTACTCCAAAAACTTTCATATGCTTAGCATCATAATATATTTTGACTCTTTTGCTCTTATCCAATTTATATATCTCTATCCTGCTGTCACAGATAAAACATTTGACCTCTAACCTCCAACCTTTTTCTATCAATGAAAGCGCGGTAACTTACGTGTGTTTTCGATTTACATCATCATTTTGAATTAAAACGTTTGTTATTTCAATAAAAACTAGGATTGAATCCAACTAAATTAGCTTTTATACTTCATCCATCATTAGTTTCGCAGTATTTCATAAGAAGTTTAGTTTATTATTTTTCCGGTCAATTTCGTCATCGTCATGCCGAAAGTGAAATTGAATTTAATTGCTGCTGCTTGCGAAAACATGGGTATCGGAGCTAATGGGTCGCTGCCATGGCGTTTGAAGTAAGTTTACACGTTTTCTCACAAGAAATCGACCACCGCCACTTGTAAACTTACGAATCAAATTCGAAACGTTTTCATTTACTGACAAACTTGATGAAACATCATTTTGGCCGGTAAATGGCCACTGGCAGGCCGAAAAGCAGTTGAAAATGTTAAGTGGTAAAAATACCTATTAGAGGAAGTATGAAAGTGGCATTGGTGACAGATATGAAAAGCATGTTATAAGAGTTTAAAGTAAAAATGTGGATATAAGGGAAGGGACGGATCCAAGAAATGATAGACCTACTGTGTGAAATGAGATGTGACTGTTAAGAAAAACTCTGAGATGAAGTCTGATTGATGAATGGACGACAACGCTATATTGCACAAACCTTAGATAAAATGGGGACTAATGATGATGATGAAATGGCCACTGCTAAGAATAGGCCTATTAATAACCACTACTTATGTATGTATATATAATTTGGTAGTCCAAATCACATTAACGTAGACCAGCATAATTCTTCTTTTTTGTTGGCACAAGCTATCACATGGGAATCGCTCATATCATAGTGAAAATGTAAAAAGTCACACAAGTTTGCGGCGGCTCGAGTAGACTGCTTTTACATAATGCATAAGCGCACCACATCACTAGTATGACGAGTAAGGGTCAGTCCCAACAGACTCCTGAATATGATTGCTGACAGGGTGGATTGCCCATACGTAGTTCACTGTTGCCAGTTGCATGTACCACAATGTAATTTTATTTACTAGTTCTAACCTATATGAGTCTAAGACTTGAAATTAATTTTATTCTATAAAATATTAGGCTTTCAGCAATGGTGATATTGAGGCTAACTGCCCAGGTTACGCTGGAAATTTTGTCTTTTCTCTAGTAGTGTACCAAGATCATAACATTTCTCTTAAAAGTGGAAACCCAATATTTGAACACTAAATTAATATGAATTAATGTTTTCAGAAAAGAAATGGCCTACTTCACAACGATGACGACTAAGGTCAAGGACCCTGCTAAAGTGAATGCGGTGATCATGGGACGTAGGACTTGGGATTGTATACCGGATAAGTACAGGCCCTTGGCGG
This sequence comes from Shargacucullia verbasci, assembly GCA_947562105.1. Classification (NCBI taxonomy): domain Eukaryota; kingdom Metazoa; phylum Arthropoda; class Insecta; order Lepidoptera; family Noctuidae; genus Shargacucullia; species Shargacucullia verbasci. The sequence continues at coordinate 2,092,365 of OX387307.1, read as the reverse complement.
ATAGAGTCAATATTGTATTGACACATAACGTTGATACTGTGACAGAGAAGGTAAGGAACGATTGATTCTGTTTAGTTTTGTGCTAGCCTCACACGTGTATCACCGAAAGGTTAGGCAGAGGTGTACTAATGTACATCCACTTTTTCTTTATGCTGTTATTAAGTCTGACAGTAGTCAGGCTCAGGAGAGCACAGTTCCAACCTCCCTGCTGCTATAGACAATCCCAATAAAACTGCCCGACCTGGGAATCAAACCCAGGACCTCGAGCTCAGCAGCCATGCTTGCAACCACTACATCAATAAGGCAGTAAAAAAAATCTGAAAGAAAAGTCTGATAACACTTCTCCATACTTCATTTAACAATCACACTCTAGTTTAATGAGCATCAGTAGATATTCATATAACCAAGGGCGGATCCAGCTTTCAAGTCAGGGGGGGTCACATAGTTGAAGTCTAGTCAGGACAGACATTTGATTACAATAATAAATCTAATTAAAATGAAATATTATTTTTCATAAAAAATATTTATTTTATTAAATTTATCAATGCGATTAGTAAAATTACCAGTGATCGACCTAGACCCAGCCCAGGGGGGGGGTCATGACCCCAATGACCCCCCCCCGGATCCGCCCTTGCATATAACTGGCACAAATCAGCCTCATTGGTCTTTTAGTCACAATAGGTTCGATTCCCAGATCAAGCAGTGTTATTGAGATTTTAGGAAATTCTCAGTAGCAGCCTGAAATTTGGAACTGTGCCTGGTAGATGGCAATAGGCTCGATGTAATAGGGATTACATGGGACTTAGTAACGGCATCAGAAAAATTTGGGTGTACATGGAGTACACCCCTGCCTAACCCTTCGGAGAATACAGGCGTTATATTATATTATGTTACAGAATCTTTCAATAGCAGCGTTAAGTTTAAAATTATGCCCAGTAGATGTCAGTAAGCTTACCTCCTATTAGATGAGTCTCCCCCTTTGCCTTACCCTGGGTAAACCCCTGTTAGAAGCAGTGGCGTGCGGTTCATAAAGACAAAATGACACTGCCTACCCTACATAGCTCAGATAAATATTTATTATATTTGAGGTGGCAAGTCACATACATCATTATTTAATCGACAAGACGACGAACCAATACCAACATGCAGTAGGAATTATTTGAGGGCAAGCTTTTAAAAAATTTCTGCCTACCCTGTCTAAAAACTCTGTGCACGCCACTGGTTAGAAGAGTCATTAGAAGATAATCAGTAATATGCAAAGTACAGTCAGCACCAAAAAGATGTACACACGTAGCGAAATTCAAACGCTTGTTCTTGGAAAGGTGTTGGTGAAAATCATAAAATTTAAATGACCGACAAATATGTTATGATAAATATTTATCTGAGCTATGTAGGGTAGGCAGTGTCTTTTTGTCTTTATGAACCGTACGCCACTGCTTCTAAAAACATTTTTTTTTGTGTTATCTGAGGTACAAACTTCTTGATGTTATAACAATGTTATCACAGAACCCAAAAAGTTACATAAGTTATCTGTGCCCTAAAAATGATAAGGTTGACCTTTACTTACCAATGGACAACATAATAATATTTTTATTCACAATCATTCATACAATAACTAATATATTAACTAACTAGCTTTTGCCCGCGACTTCGTACGCGTGGAATTAAGAATCTGATATTTTCCTGCGGTAAAATAGAGCCTATATTTTAATTTAGACCTTTAGCAATACATCAGTGAAAACTGCATTCAGTTCTATGCAGTAGATTTTGCGTGATGTGTGTACAAACATACAGACAGACAGACAAAAATTCTAAAAACTGTTGTTTTGGCTTCTGTTGCTCTAATAAATACCCCCTATATTAGTTTTTCACCAATATCTATAATGTACAGACAACGGCCTGTTATAATTTTATTATATGTATAGATGAATAAATTTATCATTCTACTAAATTTTGCCTGTATTTCCGATAAGGTGAAGCAGAGCTTGTCGCGGTCATTCCTTAGATGGGTGACCGTTTTTCATGTCTCGGAAAGCACGTTAAGAAAGCACGTTAATCATCCCAGATTTCATACGAATACTGCCCCGCATACAAAAAGTCTGATAAAAGTTTCAATTTGTTTTTTATAGTAATAAAACGTATTTGTTCCGAGCGGGAATCGAATCTGCGACATGTAGCTCAGCAGTCTATTGCTCAAGCCGTCCTAGAACAAAGACTTCCTTATATTGGCTCATGTTCACGTCATTTGTTTGGTTGTCTGCATGTTCCAGGTGCCAGAAGGTGTGGTGGTGGTCCCAGGGTTAGATGAGGCGATCCGCTACATAGATGGCAGACAAGATATTGAATCCACCTGGGTTATAGGAGGATCATCTATATACAGTGTAAGATTTACATAAGACCACACTACATCTTTTACAATATTGAGTTTATGATTTCTTACAGTTCTACCAAAATGGTTTCTCCAGGATGGCCTAAAAGTGATTCAATAAATATTCAGTCATCATCATCAGCCATAAGACGTCCACTGCTGAACGAAGGCCTCCCTCAAGGGGGGGTTTGCCATAATCCCCACGCTTGGCAGGCGGCTTGGGGATCGCAGTGGCTCACCGATTAGTGAGAGGACGCTGCTGCCCGTCCTCCGGTGTCTGGCCGCAATTTTAAGACGTACCCGGGTCCAATATTCAGTAGATTGTTAAAATTGATTAATATGGTCAAAATAATCTTAACTTCTCTCAATTCAGGCGGCGATGAAACACCCGAACTGCGGCAAAATCTACCTAACAGAGATCCAGAGGTCTTTCGACTGTGACACCTTCTTCCCCAACATTGACAAGCAGCAGTTCCATCTGGTGGATGAAGAAGAGATCCCGGGGGAGAGGCAGATGGAAGGAGATATTAGTTATTACTTCAGAGTATACAAGAAATTGTAAAAGGTAACAATGTATAGTCGTTGTAAGTGTGACTGCTGAGCGTGAAGTCTTAAGTTTGATTCCCGGGTCGGGTAAATTGTATTGGGTATATGGGAATCCTCAGATTTGTTCTCCGTAAAGCAATAGGCTCATTATCAGTGGCGTGCGGTTCATAAAGGCAAAAAGACACTGCCTAATTATATGTACGCACGTAAGAAGTTGTACTTCTTGTTTATTTTTTTATTTCCACTAATACAATACTAATACTAATACACGTGTTACAGATGCACAAATATATCAATAACTACCTTGAATATAGCTATCAATTCCCAAGAAAATTTAAGAGACGTTTACCAGCCAACTTCATGGTGTAGCTTTTATCTGTCGGTGTGCGCGCGCATCATAATAATTCACTCTCATCAAACGCGCCAAAAGAAGTATAACTTCAAAAAGAAATTACATTCCTGTTCATCATAATTTTGATAAAAATTCTACATAATTATTTTTTGTTCAGCATAACTTAGCTTTTAAATGACTTGATATAATAAAAAGAATTTAGTGCCTATATGCTTGGCCTTAAATATAAAATAACTAGCTTTTACCTGCTACTTTGTCTACGTGACCTATAGCCTATAACACTCAGGGATAATGTAGCTATCTATTAGTGAAAGAATTTTCAAAATCGGATCATTAGTTCCGGAGATTACCGCCTACATACAAACTAAGAAATTTTACTCTATAATAAATATCTTTATAGTATAGATATATAAAAATCGGCTGTATAAATTGTGACTGTGTTATATCGCTAATAGACATGCTATTTCGTATCTAAATATATAAGAGAGAAAGAGATGCAGTTTTTTGGTTGTTGTGGCTGTCACAGATCAAACCTATAGTATAATAATTGTATGTTATATTGTGCCTGTGGCTTAGCCTTGTGTTATTGTGTTCAAGTCATTGTCTATTAAATAGTTTTAAGCTGCCAAATAATGTTGTTTGTTAATAAGGGTCTTTATAGTCTCGACTAGTTTTATAAAGAGGATTATTTTTTAAAATATAAGGCAATTTCCTTTGAATAAAGTTATTCCACCCTGTATATTTCTTCCCTTAGGGTTGAACTACATCTGGCCGCACCGAATCGCACTTTCTTGTGCTTCTATCCTTTTATTTCACTTATCGACTCGACGAATCGACGAGGCGCTCGGCAACACGGAACGGAGCGGAAGGGAGGCGGCAGCATGCTGCAGCACGCTGTAGCACACGCGGAACAAATGCGATTCCATGCTGCCAGATGTGGTTCAACCCTTACTCATTCTGAGATAATAGGCGTGATATAAGCGGTGTCGATAAATAGGAAAAAAGAAATTAACATTGTAACTTTTTCTCGGTTTCTAAAAGGTCCGTCAAATCTTGTTATTTTCAAATCAAATTTAGGCAAATAATACACGGTGCGGTGCGACACGGTCTTGCAGTCCGCCGTGTGTTAAGCCTTGGTAGGTTCAATTAGTTATTATATTCCGAAACAGCTTTTTTCTCATATTTAAATGCAAGCATTTAATAGAAAAATAAGTATTGGTTCTGCGCTTTTGATATTAATGCTGTTGTATGTTTTTGATAGTTAAAATGTTTTATATTCATAAAATTTACATAGAAAACTGTTGCAGAAAAAAAATATAAATATGTATATGTAGCTTTCACATTTTGGAAATGTTATTACATTAAAGTATGGCGTTGTTGTAATTCTGGTATTTTATTTCATTATCTAGTAATTAATAAACTAATTATAAGTTTAAGCATGTCATTAAGTAGCAAAAATTTTAATGAAGGTGCAAAAAATACGGGCAGTCGAATGCGTTAACGGCTTATTGTTTACTGAGCGGTACGAAATTTTGAGGCACGGTACAGTACAGCGCCACAAATGCTGCGCATGCGCAGTAATAATAAATTAAAAAATAAAACAATCACAATGATTATTATTAACTTTATTCGTTTATCAATTAATACAAGAGACTTATAATCTACATGCAACGTGTCCCATGAACAAAATCGTATGTGTGGTGGACATGAAAAATACTGAAATTTGGGGATCAACGTTGTCAAAATAGGCTAGGGGTGTCATAAAGTAGAAATTATTCACTTCAAAAATACACCTCGGGTTGTACCGCTTTTGTGAGGTTTTTGCCCAACAGTGGGCTAGAAGTAATAAATGGTATCTCTATACATTTTTAAATTTAATGAAGTAATTATTATGCCTCAAAAGGTGTTGTCATTATAGAATACGTTTTAAATCCCTTTCTATTAGAATTTTACTTTCAAAATTTAGTAAAAAAATGTTCGTATACGATACAATTCTAAAAACTTTAGGAAGAGAATAATTTTTACTTTATAGTTTTTTTTTTTCATAATATTTCAAAGATTAATACTAAAAATATTAACATAAAACCACTTATCACTATAACTATACTTATACTAAGATTTAACGCGTATTCACAATTTCCACCTCTCACGTGAAAATCGCTCAGACGCAAACGATTCGATAGAAAAAAATATTTCGAACGACAACGCGACGCTGCAAAATGCAACTTCATTTAAAAAAAGAACAAGTCCAGTCGAGAAAGGTGTTATAAATTTAAAAAAAAAAGTGTCAAAAGACTTGTGAAATAAAGGTGGAAATCCGAAATATTTTTCCAAAATCTTTTTTTATTTTAATTTTTTTTTGTATTTTTTGTTTTTTATTTTTTTTGCCCTACCCGGAGCAGGTGAATAATGGTTAAACACGACGACAATACATATTTAAGTTTACAATAATAATATATGTAATAACATGTTAAAGAAATTACTTATTAAGAAAATAATTATATTTCTACAATAATCAGTTTTGGATGGAAAATTAAAACACACAAATTTTGCGTTATTTTCAAAGCTGAAATCGTAGAAATAATATATTTTATTTTAATACGAATTTCTTTTAAATTATTTGTTATTTTAACCATTAGTTAAATGACAATTCGTTCAAGTATTAGGTTCACAGATGACCATTTAAATTCTCTAGATTATCGGCAAAGCCGAATCGAAAAAGAAAGTATCTCGAAAATCCGAGTTCCGGATTTTCATTAAAAATCAATAAAAAGAAATTCGTATTATTAAGTCATACAATAATATACTAAATATCTAATACTACAGACTTGTTGATGCCTTACTAAGCAAGCCCTGGTGATAATATTGTTTAATATGAAAAACGTGCAACTTTCAAATACTGTTACTAGATTAAAACGATAGCTACATGATGACATCCAACTCGAAATTTTCGAGTTATCGTGTGAATCGGAAATTCAATAATCGAGACATTGAAATTCAGTTAACTGAAATATCACAATATCTTCAGTTGTTATTTACTTTCCGAGTTCCAAATCTGAAATATCCCAATAACCCAAATATCCGAGTTCTAACTCGAAATTTTCAAGATCGAGGTCTAGCTAACATACAAGTTACTCTAACGATACAAGCTTTAAATTTCCGACTCCACAAAACTCGAAATTTCCGAGTGTTACTGCATGTTATAGTGCAGGAATATGTACTCGGGGTTGGTGATTTCTTGCGGCATTAGGGGTGAATTGGGGGCAAGCAGTTGGAATCCCATGAACATGAAAGTGCGAAGAAGGGTGGCGCGGTCCGGTCGGCTCTTGAGCACGCAGATGATGCAGCTGGAAACACAAAAAAATATAAGTACTAGAATAAGACAGGAATATATCAGTAAAGAAGAAAACTCACTAATCAAAAATATGAATTGTGGTAAGAAAAATTCGCCTGTGACCAGGAAATTGACCCTGCGATCTTCTAATTCAGTGCATAACCCTATGTTTCCATAATTACAAATTCTTCATCCGTCGAATCAGCACGAGATATCACATGAGAATCGCTCATACCGTAGTGGAAAGATTAGCCAGTCAGCAATGGTGGGATCAAGGCTGACTGCTCACTACTTCTTTCCATGCACACTAAATAAAAATTAAGCCCATTACCGTCCCACTGCTGGACTAGGGCCTCTTCTTAGGATGAGAAGGTTAAGACACGTCCACGCTGGCCTATTGCGGGTTGGCGGACTACACACACCATTGAGAACTTTATGGAGCCCTCAGGCAGGTTTCCCCACGATATTTTTCCTTCACCATTAACACAAGTAATAATCAATTTCTGATCCGCTCAAGATTCCAAAAATTGAGCGGTGCGGGCCAGGTTTGAACTCAGACCCTCTTGCATTTAAGATAAGCGTTGCATCCTAAATAATTACAAATTATTAAAAGTACACTCACTTGTTACATCCGAGCCTTTCTTCGGCGAAATCAAGGAGTAGCATGAAGCTCTCCTTGCTGCCTGACTGAAGCACACCCGGCATGCGAAGGTAGATAGTGTTACCTTGTACCACCTGTAAATGAAATATAGGAAACATTTAGCCGATGCCGTTATAGTTCTACGTAATAAGGGGCGAGCCTGTTGCCATCTACCGGGCACAGTTCCAGACTCCGTGCTGCTGTTGAGAATTTCTATACAGAAAACATTTTGTGCGATCTGAAAATCGAACTTAGGACTTTATCCTCAGCAGTCGCGCTTGAAAGAGCAGCGGCCGTAAGAGCAATTGACTGCTTTCGCTATATGTCAGTCTAGTAGTAGGTGAATATGATATGACAGTTATATAAGAATAATTATTATGTAAATTAATTAACTACATAATCATATCATAGTAGGGTTGCCATGATTTAAAAATTTACTAAAATTTCACCTAATAAAAACTTAAGAAAAATGATATACAGTTTTTTAAACTGTTACATTGGATTAGTAATTTTAAATGCATCTGTTTAGCGAGAGGTGCTGGCTTCGATTCTCGAATGCGTAGCTTTCCTGTATGATAATTCTCAGTAAGAGCCGGGAGTTTGGAAATATACCTGTTATATGGCAATAGGATCGCCTCCTATTACAAGTCCCAACATCGGCATTGACGAAAAATGGGTGCATAACCGCATTAACCGTACACCTCTGCCTTATCAAACGTTAGAGCAGTAATAATGAATCATGCGCACATTTATAAATAAATCTAACCCTCCACTAGTCTCTTGGCAACCCTAAATTATCTCTAACAGCAAGTACATTGACACATATCGATAACCTAAGGTTTATTATAAATACATAATATTATTGCAGTATTGCAATGTTGTTATTATTATTAAAATTGTGACTTTTTGCACATGATTTCAGTTTTAATAATGACGTGTATAATATTTTGGAAAAATTCAAAAACAAACAAAAATAGACGTAACATATTATATGTATTGTTTATTATGTACTAGCTTCCGCCAGCGGCTTCGCCCGAGTGGTTTACGAACCCGTACATTTTCCCGTGATAAAAAGTAGCCTATGTGCTATTCCAGACTAATGCGAAAGTAAGTTTGTTTGTTTGTTACCTTTTCACACCTAAACCACTGAACCGATCATCCTGAAATTTTCCATATACGTTGTCAGGTGTACAGAAATGGATATAACTACCTTTCATCCCGAAAAAAAAAAATACTGTTCCCGAGGAAAACAACAATAACGTTCTTATGATATAGATGGCGCCACGTGTCTTTCGCTAGCAGAGTACAACCCGAATTGATTGTCAAATTCTAAATTAACGCGAGCAAAAGCCGCGGGCAAAAGCTAGTTATTAAATATGGCGGGTCAAAAGTTAATACAACAACACTATCTGATATTATGTCTCATGTCAATATACTATGTAAGTCTATTTACTGACGTCATAATTTTTCTAATCGATCTTTGGTTAGAATGATCAGTGCCTGATATTTTATCTATGTACTTTACATGCACATTACATGCGCATTGTTGTGACATCATCGCTTTGCATGATGTTGCATATGCGATAAATCCTATTTACTACAATATGACGAAACGGTTGGGGAAGTGGCTAGCTAGTTTTCTGCGCTTCGTGTCACGTGTTCGATTCATGTACGGTCGCCGCTATCGTTATTGAGTCCCATGTAATAGGCGAGCCTATTGCCATCTACCGGGCACAGTTCCAGAATCAGTGCTGCTACTGAGAATTTCCATACAGTAAAACTCAATAACACTTTGCTCGACTCGGGAATTGATCACAGGACCTCATGCTCAGCAGTCGTACTTGCGACCACTAGGCCAATGAGGCACTGGCAACAGTCAGTAAGTAGATAAAATAATGTACTCACAGCTTCCCAGCGAGTGACAGTGTTTTCAGTCAGGAATATCTTGAAGTCGACTTTCACCGGCTGCCTGTCCTTACGCTCGAGGATCTTGTTTATCACCTGAAATGAAATGAAATGATTTATTTTGCAATTAGGATTTTTCAATCACTTTTACACGTCTTTTTTTTAACTAGATGGCGTCGGCATTTCCAATGACTATCCCTGAGAAGAAACGCCGAAACAAACTCAGGGGTCAAGGTCTATTTTAAAGATGATTATGAAGATGTTACACATATTTATTTAGATCGAAATTGCATATTAAAATTAAATTTATATATTTAACTAATTCACTACAAAAAAACGGTACTAATATACGATCCTATCATACTAATATTATAAATGTGAAAGTTTGTGAGGATGGAGGGATGGATGGATGGATCTTTGTTACTCTTTCACGCCAAAACGGCTGAACGGATCTGGATGAAATTTGACACAGAGATAGATTATAGTCTGGAATAGCACATAGGCATACTTTTTATCCCGGAAAAATGTACGGTTTCGTAAACCACGCGGTCGAAGCCGCGGGCGGAAGCTAGTATTTTAAAAACTTGGGCCCGATTTTTTTCAATGGCCGGATTAAAGTTATCTAGCTGTTAATTTGAAATTACATGGAACAGTTTTCTTATGAACTTATCAGGGGAATAACTTATCGAGGAGGATTAAAAATCAACATTTTAATCATCCATTTTTGTCTTAAATTTTATGATTGTATAAAAAATTCCGGTACGTGTGTGTTCGTAAGTCTTCTCCTAAAGGGCTTGATCGATTTTGATGTTTTTTTTTTGTACTTTTGGGGTCACCTTGATGTTTCTTATCTATAGTTGCACCCAGTAGGTGGCGTTGTTGTCAAAATCCAGAAAGGGGCCTGCTAGTTTGTATATAAAATGCCCGAACGACAGACGGAGTTGATATGGTATGATTGGTACGTACCGCTTCTCTGCGCTGTTGAGAGAGCGCCGGGTGCACGTGGTTCGGCGATTGGGACTCGGTGATGAGGCTCTCCGCGCTGCTTGCGAGCGAGCTCGCGCTGGCCCATAATAGGGCACTCAACAAGTCACCTGGGGAACAAAAATCATCTTTATAATCCTACCTTTCTACCGATACCTTTAATTGTGTATTTTATTCATCAATATGAATAACTTTTGGTATAGGACCAAAGTGTTCCCGCGATTTCATGGTTGGTTGGTTGGTTGGTTTTGAAAAGAGTATCCATGGAGTTTCTTGCCGGTCTCTCCTCCATAGGACCTACCACCCTTTGGAACCGTGCGCCTAGAGTCTTGACTTTTTAAAAGTGCCTGAAAAGGCCTAGTTGAAATAAAACTTTGACTTTGATTTGACCAATGAGCCAATCTCATGAATTATTATCCTATCCTACTAATATCATAAATGTGAAAGTTTGTGAGGATGGATGGTTGTATGGATATTTGTTACTCAATGACGCCAGAACGGCTGGACGGATCTGGATGAAATTTTGCACAGAGATAGATTGTAGTCTGTGTGGTCTAGTCTGGAATAGCACATAGGCTACTTTTATCCCGGAAAAATGTGGGCTGTGCGGGAAAAGCCGCAGGCAGAAGCTAGTATGGTATATTTGTGGTATACTTACGGTTGTTGTCGTCGTGGGTGGGTGTTGACGGGGTAGCGGGGCTCGCGGCCCCGCCATTCACCCCTCCGGGCGGTGCCGAGCCGTGAGCCGGAACATCAGGACCACCTGTGAACAGGTTCCATTAAAGACCTTTCATTCTGACTTCAAAAAATACATTTATATCTAAATAAAGCTTCTTTTAAAATGTTTGAGATATTTCTATAGACAATGCCGGCGGTACGCGGGACGCGAGCCTGTTGCCATCTACCGGACACAGTTCTAGACTCCTTGCTGCGACTGAGAATTTCCATACAGAAAAATCCAATAACAGTTTGCCCAACCGGGGAAACGAACCCAGGACCTCATACTCAACAGTCTCGCTTGTGAACATTAGACCAGTAAACTATGTAGTTTAACAGAAGAATATATTATTCATATTCATAAATTTATTTGCGTTCCACAATGTTTCAAAGGTGTTATAAAGGCTTAAAGCTATTTATATAACTACATTGCATCAAAGTGTAAATGCAGCGAATAGTTTACTATAATATCGGGAGTATTATGATATTATCAGTTATGCGCATGCGCAGGTCACATAGTTGCATGAACTTATCTGGACACGAAGTCTAAAGGTCAATTAGGTGCGTCTGAATATTTACATACGTGATTCTGCGCTGATTAACCTAGGTTGATACGCTTTGAGTTTTAAATTTAAAGGCCTAACCGATTATTTTAGAGGGTAGATGGTTTTGCTCGTAAACATCTACCCGCAAATCTGTTCAGTTTATCCATGAACGTTGCGCTTACAACAGTGCCGAAAAAAGGTAAATATCCCGTTTTAAGTTCTCCACATTTTTATAAATTCGAAAGTAACTCTGTTTGTTACCTCATCACTAAACCACTGACCTGAACGTTATGTTTTACAAAGAGGTAGCTTGGGTCCTGGAGAAGGATATAGGGCTTATTTTTACTATTGCAGGAAGACACTAATTAGTTAACACATACAAAATCCACGCAGACGAAATTTCGGGCAACAGCTTGTATGGAATAATGGTAGTAGAATTATGATCTAACTGGAAAGAGGGGTTCTTAGCTACTACGCAAAACAGTCGATCTGCGAGGTTAGGCAACGCTTATTGCGGCCTTGTTTGGGTAACCGTTCATCCGAGACCTCTCTGTGTCTCAAAAACCACTCCAAGCAGTTGATCCTAGTGTCATACTGATACCAATGACAGTCGTTACGGGTGTCATAGTATAATACAGTGTCTGTAAGGCGCCAGAGGCGTAAGTGGCTAGAAACTTGAAGTATAAAGTACTTACCACAGAGGCCCGGCACCCAGGCACAGCGAGAAACACTCGGCGTCCGAAGCCGACAAAGCCGAGCGCTTGCTGCCGGCAGCGCTCAGCGACTGGCTGTCACCGCTGCAACAAAAACACAACATTAAACAACTTGTACAAGTACTAAAAAGTTTACAAAAATAAAGCGCTGAACGACAGCGAAAAACGGCGTCGACGTAACAAGAAATGGGAAATTTTGGAGACTTAAAAATCGATATATTTGGATAAGACAAATTAAGTGGACATATAGATTTTAAAGTGCAAATAATGTCTGAAAATTATATATAATCACAATTTCTTTGAGAAGGATTAGGAAGGCTTTACTCCAGGTGCGAGTTCGTAGACTACACACACTATCGAGAACTTTCTGGAACTCTCTCAGGTGTGCAGGTTTCCTCACGATATTTCCCTTCACCGTTAACGCAAATTATAATCAAATGATTATCCGCATATGAATTCAAAAACTCACAAGTGCGAGTTGGGTTTGAACAGACCCTGCGATGGACGTAAGCGTTCAATCGCGAGGCTATCATTGCTTCACACTTTGAGTTCTATAAATATCCAATGCTATTAATACTCTTAAAATTACTACAAATATAGCGTTAGGGTCCAATTTGACACCAACTGTTTAAATAATTTCCTAGAGTAAAACAACAGATGTTTTAGTATTTTTAATATCTCAGAACGAAACACAAAGGCCCAATTTTTCAGCACGTATAAAATTTATCTACCTTTTAATTTGAAATTGGACTAATCAGAAGAATAAAGCATCGGTTTCTCCAGCTATTCAAAAACCAGTCCTAAGTTCTAAAAAATAGCGTATTTATTTCAATTGAGAATACTGAGACCTCGCTTCGTGTTACATACACTATCTTCCTAGCCTATTACCACGGAACTGCGGTTAAGAAATACGTACCCAATATTTTTACTCCAACACAAATCATGTGTCTTCAAATATTCACTCAACAGGGATAGATCACCGGATTTCTTCTCAAAAAAATTATAATACGGCATTATTGTAATTCAATTTCAAATGTTCTAACTTCTCAAGACACTGGATGCTGAATAAAACGTTTCCGAAGATTTAAACAAATATTTACTCTTCAAACACTGCGATATCTTGTTTTGAACAAATACTATTATGAGATTATGTGATAACTGTGTTTAAATGGTAAATTGCGCATCTAAAACTAGTGTTTTTATGGCGCTCTTGTTGTTTAGGTCCTAGTAATCGACTGCTGGGTGTCCCGGGTCCGATTACAAGGTACAAATATTATGTATGGCCTACAAATAGTTGTTCCTGGGCTTTAGTGCATCAAAATTTATGTTTGTTAATACACCTATTTCCAACGCATTCTCCACAGATAAAAACAGGAAAATAATAAAGGTGACCTCTCATCCGGACACTTCAATCAACACCGTGAAAGTACCAAACTAGTGCCAACATACAGGCACTTAACAATTTTATGGTTTTGGACTGAATTATCAAAGTTATAATTATGTAGAATTGCTGGCATAACGCCTGAACTGATAATGGTTCTTTTGTGTTCGTAAACAGCTGTGCTATACTTGGTAATGTTTTTTAATGGCACAGATTATTGAGTAGTGTTGTGAGTGAACCTTGTAGTCTGTACTATAGAGGTTATATGCAAATAGTTTCCGGAGTAAAGACTGAATGCTAATTCAAAATAGTATATGCTAGCTATTTGAACGATTTTGATGTATATGCAATTTATATTGTCTTAAACCTACAATGGATTATTGAGATAGAATTTGTGAAACCAAATGAATTTGAATTTGTCGGGCTAAGCGAGCGCCTCCGCCTTAATGTTGATATGTCACCAGTTTTGCCAGATCCGTTTTTCTAAATATCGGAAAAATAAGCGGGATAAGAAAAAAAAATCGGGACGTAAAAAATGCAAGGCAATGGTTACAATAATTCTTCTCGTTGGCTGACTACTTTTGCTACCTGCTTCGACGAATATGAATGATGAAAAAGCAGGATTTTAGGCGTCCCGCTATCAACCTGAGCGGGACGGGACCTCCCGCCAAAAGCAGGACATCTGGCAACACTATCCTTCACCCTTAAGCTTACTCCTACATGTATCGATTTGCGAAGCAGCCAGTATAACTTACGGTTGCAAACCGTCCTGTTTTCCCAGGACATGTCCTGCTTTTTGGAGTGTCCTGGGTTGCCCTGGATAGTTTATAAGTACCGTCCTGGGTTTTTTAAAGTCCCCGGTAGGTCCTGTGTTTTATTATTCGCGCGCAACTTCTGCCTCAAACCTTACGTTTAATCATCGGCGTTAATTTATAATTTTATCCTTCATTTCATTTCTTATTTTATATAATTTAATTGAAGATAATTTCATAAAATATTGTAATTGCTATTCATCAAGTTTCATTGACACAATTTTCTTATACTGCGTCCTGTTTTTAAACCGCAATGTCCTGGTATTTCCACTTTCAAACACTGGTTTTCATAATTTGGGGTGCGGTGATAATTTGGGGGAGAATTTCCCTCATAATTTGGGGATGGTAACCCTTGTATAATCATAATCGAATGAAGCATAACGACTACACATAACAAAAACTATAACAGTGGTATGTAGACCGCAGTGGCTAATGTCGTAACAGTTTCAAGGTTTTGAACAACAGCTATGTTTCATGTTTCGCTTACCGAACCTCGCATGAAAAAACTGTAACTAAATTCTGATGTGAATTTCTTTGATCAAAATCTGGCCTTGGCCTTTAGTTTCACATTATTTTACTAATTATGTTGATCGATAATGCTGTGAGGCTTGGTAAAATTGTTGGTGAATGTTAAAGAATATTTTTTACAGGTCCAAAATCACAAGAAGTTTTACAATTTCGTTGTTTTCAGTCCAAAATTCTACTATAGCTTTTGTTCTGTTTCTAAACACTTGTGAATAACTGTAACTTCTAAATGTCATGGCCAGTGTTTGACATTAAGGGAGAGTGCAAAAGATTGTGAGGTTGCTGTGCTGCTTAGAAGAGAAGCCTTAAATTTTGATGCTGCTTCGTTTGGTTTCAAACACCTTAGGTCCGAATACATAAGTATTATTATTTATTATTATTATACAGACCCAAATAATTGGGTCTGTCATTTCTGTGGTAAGTTTGTATTTTTCTAATGCATGTTAATTTAAAATTTTAATAGTAAATTAAATTTTTGTTTTTTGAAAAGAGTATCCATGGAGCTTCTTGCCGGCCCCTTTGGAACCGTGCGCCTAGACTCTCGACTTTTTCAAAGTGCCTGAAAAGGCCTACTTGAAATAAAAAACTTTGACTTTAATTTTAAATCACTAGAACATCTAGCTATTTTGATAAATTCTGATAAGAATTTCTTTGGTAAAAATCTGGCCTTGGCTTTATTTATTTTCACATTGTGGTACTAATTATGTCGATCAATAGCGCTATGAGGCTTGGTAAAATGGTTGGTAGAAGCGAGGGTTTATGAAACCAGGTTCGTGAAGCAAGAGTACGCAAGGATCACAGAACGTGGCGTTTTGTAGTTTCTGACTGCCAAGGGAACACGGCGTGTCATTATGTAGATATGTATGTTTAAAATTTAATTCATATTTTTCAACTGATGCAAAATAGAGCTTCGCATTTAACGGGTCGCCTAGTACGAATGTTTTGACGTTTGGTATCTTAAGCGTATCGTTTTCGTACGTGAAATTTGAATTGAAAATACTCGTTTCGAACGCAATTTTTTTTTTCAAGCATCACTCATAAAATTAAAACACAATATTATAGGCCAGTTGTATTTTCGATTCAAAATTCACTGACATTAACGATACGGTTACGTTTCTATACGTCAAAATATTCGTGCTAGGCCTACAAATCAGATGGGATTCACAAAATGATGAATCGTTTGCTATTCCAATTGTTAATAATAATGTTTTTACACACGTGGTTTTACAAAACGTGGATTAGTTCTAAAAATATCTTGGAGAACTTACCAGTACAGTTTCACAACCATCTTTCAAAAGAATATAAAACTTCGATAAACAACAACGAAATAAAATTCGAATAATATTATAAACAACAGATATATCACAAAAAATGGAATGTTTTAATAAATAACTTTTTTAAAAACAATAAATAAAAAAAGAGCTAAAGTATCGTAATGCGATTTTTTTCTGGTACTTTTCTAAAGAAAATCCTTATGCTGTAAACGGTATACAGCATATTATTTTTGTTTACGAAAATAGAATCTATTTTTTATGTTTGTAAAGACGTGCGTTTAGTACGAGAAGTGAATAGCAACTGATTGAAAATTGTAAACAGTCGGCGGCCAAAAGGGGAGGCCTTGCCAATATTCAAAAATAGAATTACTGTTGTGGAACTAAAAAAGATAAAAAAAAGGGAGCGTGTCTTCCGATATGACGTCATTATTTTTACGAAGCAGAGTATTATCGGTAAATAAAGTTCATATCAAAATAGATAGATGCACTTGTGATATAAAATGACAGACAAGTACCACCGCGGAGTGTCGTTCGTACCTAAGGTGCTTGAAACCAAACGAAGTGGCATCAAAACTAAAGGCTTGTCATTTTATAAGAACCTATTGTCTCTGCGGTTTTCCAGCACCTACACAATTTTATTCACTCTTCCATAATGTCAAACACTGGCATTTAGAAGTCACAGCCATTATTAACAAGTGTTAAGAAACTAAACAAAAGCTGCAGTAGAATTTCGGACGGACAACAACGAAACTGCAAAACGGGGATACATTTTTAGGAATACTTCTTGTAACTTTGGGCCTAAACCACGATTAAGGCAAAAATTATGATCACAGATTTAGGGTTTTGTCGAATTATCCGTTATAAAAGATGATACGATCGGTTAATAATGTCCTCCTGACCGAATTTCGGTCACGGCGACCAATCTCACCGGAAATTAGCCAACTACGCAGGAGATATTATAGAGCTCAAGTGTGTGCGCAAACACAGGTGCACTCTCTATCCTTTCACTCTCATAGTCCGATGGGACGGCAATCCGACACGATCGGAGAGAGATCAGACGCAGGACCAACGGTTTTACGTGCTTTCCGAGGCACGGTGTGTATTAACATACACAAAGACCCAGGACTCGAAACAACTATCTGTAGATCATACAAATATTTGTTCCTTACGGATATCGAACCCGCGACACGTAGCGCAGCAGTCGATTTCTCAACCACTGCGCCATCTAACCAAGCCAACGATCGGCTAGATACCTGTCCAACATGAGGATCCTCTCACGCTGAACTGCATGCTGGCCTCTTTAGTCATCCCCCTTCCGGGAAATGCCTTCGGAAAACAAAGACACTCATCCATATTGGACCTATGAGCCAAAAACTATTGATGTACAACGTTCAGCAACGGTACACCTTCACCTTTTGTTATTACGGATGTGACAATCATGTTTTGCTACCACCAAATATTGTACCGAGCCAAATTGTTTACCATCAAATAACAGTGTATTAGAACACGAAATGTAAACATATTCACAATGAGCAGGTCAATATAACACAAACGAATAACAAAACAAAACCTATTTTAATCCAAACAGCATATAAAATCGTTCCAATGAGGTCGGTATATAATCAGAAATTCAGTAATTGTAGGTATTCACCACACAAAATATAAAATAGGATTCGTGCCAAAGTGTTGTTTGCAAAATTTATGATATAAGGAATATTGTTTTGGCCGAATTCCATAAAGATTTTCCGGTAGGAAACGTTATGATGTATGAAGTTGTATGGTTATGGATTTTCCTAGTATACAGCGGGCAGAATTTCTTATAACGATGCAAACATCGTCAATATTTTTGACGTTTGTAAACGTCAAAATTCAGAATGTGCGGCACTATTGATTTGCATAGGTTAGGTTAGGGAGAGTTTTCTAAATCTTGTAATTTTTATGGTTGTTTGAAAGAAGTAATGCATACAATCATACAGATATACTACTTGGGTTTAGCTAAAGGATCATGAATAGAAAGCGATTTCTTTTCGGTAACCAAGCTTATTCCATTTTTAAATCAACATCACTGTGGAAAATTTTCAACATGCGCGAGATTCCTTTTACGAGTGTCGAAATACAATACACTTTCGCCACTAGAGTGGATTGTCTTGTTCTTTTTATAGAACTACCGTCAAAATACTGCGTCAGTGGTTTGAAACGTTGCCATAATACTTGTTAGGAATTTTGTTATTATGGCAACTGAAATACTTATGGATATGAATATTTTCACTGATTGGTCCGAATTTAGAAAATGAAATCATGCTACTTGTGTTTGACGTAATATTTTCGTGTTAATACATCTGAATAAAGGATGATATGAAGAAAAAAAAAATACACCAGAAAAACTGCATAGTTACAACGACGACCGTTTTCTGTAACCGTTTTCGTCATCAGGAAAACGGTTGCGTTTAGTTCGTCAAAAATTCGACAACGACCCACTACTACTAATACACAATAAAAAGATGTAAGACAACGCAGTAAATAACAACAATTAACCTAAAATTCTTTCAAAATAACATTCCGGGAGACCAAAATATTTTAATTTTCTAAAAGTAGAAAAATTAAAACGCAATAGGAACTAAAATAAAAATAAATAAAAAACTAGGTGTCATGTGAACGCAATGGCGTTGGCGCGCAAATTGTTTACATTTTATTTTTAAAACGCGGCCGGTCGTGGTTGTCCCGTCATTCTGTCTTGGGCACGGTCCAGCAATAAAACTGCAATTTTTTTGAACTCGCGACTAGACTGAATCTTTTTTGTTTGGATTGGCATGGGTAAATATTATTTGTTTACAAGCATATTTTTATTTTTTTTAAATATCATAGAATCGATTTTGTAGAAAAAAAATTGCATGATTTTTTAAGTTAAGCCACGAGGTTTTCTTACGCGGCAAGATATTGATTTTTCGGACAAGATAGCCTAAGGCCTAGACAAGCTCTGTCAGCTAACGGGCGCAAGGTTGTTTTTAAAAAGAAATGTAAATGCTGGCTAATCTCAAGACATAGAAAACTTTTACAAAGAAGAAAAGTGGCATGTTGTCGTTAATAGTATAACTCTCCCGCAGAAACTACCTTCACTGAGTTCAACTACATTATTAGTCTGTAAATTCGAGATATTTCAATTATAATCTTTTGTTTCAACGAACAATCTACAATGATTATCAAAATCAAAGCGGTTCGATTGCGAATGTTACGCAAATAGGTGACAAATGTTGATCAAGAAACTCGGAAGAATATTTTTCATAGCGTAGCGTAACCTCGAAAGCAAAAATCTTAAAAATCACCGTTAACTATAATCACTGAAAATATACTCTCATCGTGTTTTCTTTTGTATAAGCCAGCGCCAGCCTTGGCATAATCGAATACGTCACCAAAATTTTCCATTGACAAGCAGACATGCGCATTGGAGACTTGCGAGTTCTCGTTCCTCATTATTGATAAGTTGACAGTGTGAGGTTCAAGGCGAGTCAAGTGTAATACCCTCATTAGTCGAGTGATGGAACAACTTCGTTGTCACTGGATTTTTGACTGGAAAGCTGTGTTCTTTCTTTCTTTCTTCTTTTTTTCTTTTTAAAAAACGTTACCCCACACTACGAATAACTCCTGTATCGTGGGTGCGTTTTCAAACACATATATTCACATACACAAACACCAAGACCCAAAACAATTATCAGGTTCAGATCATACAAATATTTGTTCCGTGCGGGGATCGAACCCGCGACACGTAGCTCAGAAAGCTAATCGCTTATCCACTGCGCCAACCGTGTCGCCGTCGTGTGTTGTGCTCATATTTTGCAGAATTCCAAACTACCGCGTACAATATTTATGAATCTCTATGAATGTGGTAGCAAGAATTGGTCATGCACTTGGGAGTGAACCTACTTTCAATCAAAATGAAAACCAGGTGCTCTTTTAAAGACCTCGACGAAGTCTCGGAAAACGGTTTAGCCGTGGCCAAGTACAAGTCAAAAATATCGAGATTTAAATAAACAATGAGAATCATGACTGGAAAAACATGCAATATTGAAACAGGCATTTCGGCACTAAATCGGATACAAACGAAATTGCAGGTCACTCAAAAGCCTCTGACAATAAACTACAAATAACGCTAGAATAACCAATAAATGGCTTTGTTACTCAAATATAAGGTCCAACGTTGTCAAACAAAACGTTAACCGATTTTAGCACAATTCCAACAACAATCCTTTCAGTTCTATAAATATCTAGAACAATACATCCGCTCTGAATAGCCTGAATGGGATGTTACCTGTGTTCTATTGTGACATTTTCATAAAATGGAACGCTATCGGACTCCCGGGATTTTTTTGACAGCTGTCACTTCAGTCGGCGGGCAGATAATATCAGAGGACGAAAATATTTCAGGACGATAAACTGCCTTTATGAACACAAAAAAGGACGTTTTGTTTGATGAGGGTTCAGAAACAGCTTATCTGATTACTGTGGAAGCTTCGCAGTCAAGCGGCTTACAGCGTCCAGATTGAGGATATACTTATCTACATTAAAGTCGTCTTATTCTGAATCGGAATTAACTCGAAAATAGAATGATTGAGATAACCACACACCCATAGCGATCTAATATCGATGAAATTTAAATTATAAGCATTGCCAAAACACGTTTGGCCTAATGATAGTAAAAGTTGATACAATAAATTGCAATGTGCAGTGACGTAATAAAAATTTGCGTAGATATCTGAAAGAATCAACAAAATTAACTTTAACTCGTTTTTGTGGTTACGGAAATTATTTTCAGTCGTAAATAGGTTGAATGTTATAATGTTTCATAAATAGAATACAGATAAGAAATTGTGCAAGGCAAACGTAATTTACAACGGAGTGATTTGTTTTTTTTTTTTTTTCGTTTGAAAATAAAAATTATTCCACGTCCATGGTTTAATTACGGATACATCTAGATTGACTAGTCTTAAAGAAGGCAAAGCAAAGTCCGGAAGGTTGATGAGGATTAGGAGCTAGGGCAATTTGGAAAGGCCTTCTTGAATCCTGATAAGTATTTTTAAAGCCTATACCCGTCCACATTGCTTCGTTTGAGACAAACAATAGCTCTCATTTTCATTTTAACTATTTTATTTCCTCCAAGAAGAGGTGAGCTCATAATAAATCTATGGTTCAAGTTCAGTCATTGTATAATCCCTTTCTCGCTTTTGAGAAAATAAAGTGCCGTAAAAATAAACTAACGTTTTGTTTCAAAATGGCCGCCATGCGCCATAACTTTCCACGCGACATGGACATGCAAAAGTTAATTTACTTGCCATAATTATAGCGATAAAATCCTTACATTACGACCTCTTTTGTCAGTTATCTATGCTAGTATTACAGCTAACACGGCGGAGTAAAAGTAATCTATAAATAAACAAATGGCGTTCACAATATGGCGGCTATCTTGCGAGATCGTAAAATGATATTGTTGTAGGAATACTTACTGAGAATTTTATATAAGTATTAACCTCTGGTATGTCGCTGACATGCTACAGACGTGCAATTTTAAGAATGCACGAAGAATAATAACTATGTATGCATTCCCGGCGAGATATATTGGAAACTTTTATAATTGTATATGAATCAAGATTCATTGTATTGTATAAGCAACTTGTTCACTTTAGGCAGCCATACTCAAACTTCTTTTTCTTGGGCCCACTTTCAGATTTTAGCTGTGTCCTGCGGGCCGCTACATAAATCACAACATCTGTTATTTAGGTGTTAATGAAAAATCCTATTACGTGTGCAATCAGTACTCTGCGCATATTATTCCCGCGGAATTTTTAATAGGTAATTGGCTTAGTAACTTCGTTAATAGAATTTGGAGCTGAAACGGGTGGTCCACTTTCGAAAGCCTGGCGGGCCGCATGCAGCCCGTGGGCCGCAGTTTGAGGACAGCTGGCTTAAGGTGTAACTAAAAAAACATCGAGACTCGGATCGAAGTGACAGATCATGGTTTAACTATGCTCCATCCTTTTTCGTTCTCAAATAAATGACAGTGCCAGAAATTGAGTTACAACTAGTATCATCCTGGGATTGGTAAACCTCGGATGATGTTGGTTTATTAATTATGCTGTTAGGAACTTGCTTTATCAACAACACGCTAGGGAATTTATTTAGTTGTATAGAAGAAGAAATTACGTGCAACAAACAATTTTCTTCTCATCAAGGCGCGTAAAAACCTAAAGACTTTTGCCAAGTTTCCAATCACTAGTAAATGTAACATATCGATTGCTCTGAATACCATTTAGTGCGTAGTACACTAAAGTATGTACAGGCAATTGGTCACAGATAACAGCGTAACGTACAAGTACACGATTAAAAGGAAAGGTCATGTAATATTGCACAAAGTTAATTCGCATGCGTCAGGTAATGCCTTAGAGATCACACAATAACTATTCAGTGATAATGATGATCACTGACAGTCTCATTGGTCTAGTGGACACAAATATGACTACTGAGCGTGAGGCCCTGGGTTCGATTTCCGGATCGGGCAAATTATTATTGGGTTTTCCTGTATTGAAAATTCTCAGTGGCAGCACGGAGTCTGGAACTGTGCCCGGTAGATGGCAATAGGCTCGCACCCTATTATATGGGACTCAATAACGGCTTTTGCGAAATGTGGGTGTACAAAAAGTACAACTCTGCCTAACCCTTCGTGGAATACAGGCGTGATGCTACGTTATGTTTATAAATATGATTCAATAGATATTCCTTAACAGTTATTTCAACGAAAGTGTTTCAATTCAATCTTAAAAAAACATATCAGCTAAAACAACTCCAATAGAAAAACTCGCCGACACTATTAAAAACGTGATTTCAATTTCATTCAAACAATCATTATTGATTGATACATTTATTACCGAGCTCGGCCTTGGCGTGTTTATTTCGTACGTCACGAACTAAATTAGTAGCTAGCTATGTTTTGATTACGCATGGCGTGTTGACGGAAAAATAGAAATTATAAAAAAGCCAGAAGAATTTCTTTTTAATTTTATAACAATAAAAATATTACCATCTCACTCCATAAAAACGTTGATGAATCAATCACGAACAAATTGAAATGACATTTACTAATCCCGTTTTTTTTGCCCGCGACTTCGTCCGCGTGACCTACACTATTAAATAATAATTTATAGCCTATAGCACTCGGGGATAATGTAGCTATATATCAGTGGAATTTTTTTTAGAATTGAATTATTAGTTCCTGAGATTACCCCCTACATACAAACTTACAAACAAACAAACTGTACCTCTGTATAATATTATATTATAGTATAGATATAGAATTTATATCTATCGTACAGTTACGTGATTACTACTTTTTTCTTTAAACAGTACAGTTTATTAGTGTTTCTATTGTTAATTTGTCTATGACGGTTGGATTTATTTTTATTGTTTGAGAATCGTGGAATTCATACTATTATGGAATAATCACCTGCACGTGGCTGAGGAGAATTTATAAAGACAAAGTCAAACCTATTTTTTATTATTATTTTTTCGTTTAAATAAAACACTCACCCACACTAGGAATAATACCTGTATTGTGGGTGCGTCACACATATTCCCGAGACCCGAAACAACAATCTGTTGATCATACAAATATTTGTACACGGTAACGCAGCAGTCGATCTCTCAACCACTGCGCCAATCGTGCCGTCAAAACCTATATACCTAATATATTCAATATTCTTTTAGTACTTTCAATATCGACTATAAAATCTGTTTGCCTTATATTTCTCTATGTACCTATGTAATCACGACTCACGAAATACATCGTATATGCGTGGCAAGAAATAATAAACTTTATTTTGTGACGCACCAATGTAAAAGTGAAATAAAATCGTAACTGTTTGAGGAACTTTCCAGAATAAAGTACCTATATTTTATTATGTTTATGCCCTATGCATAATTCTATAAGCTTGGAATACTGATCTCAGTATTCTGCAGTATAGTTTATATGGATTTGGTAGTCAGCTTCTAAAAGATGTAATGGTCAGAGGGTCGTCTTAGGGGAGGAGTACCCAAAGGAACATTTTAACACTTATTATAGGAAAAGAAGTGATTGTAATAATTATAAAATTTAAATGATGACGTGTATGCAGATATTGAGTATTATCTGCAAGGCATCAATCACTACGTCTTCTAAAATTCACTTTTTAATTTCACGGTGTGAGTCTGAATACTAAATGCCCATAGAAAAAAAAAATTAAAAAATCTTTTCATTGTCAGACAAGAAAAGCTGAAGTATACAGCCAATAGGCCATAGTCAAGATACATCTTTTAATCTGTATTTAAAATCCTGTTGCTGTCAGTTTTTTTTTACAGATTGTGGAATGTGTGTTAGTCTATGGTTAAAACTTATAAATGTCATTTAGGTGATACTGCATACATTAGTGTTTTTCATTGATTAAAATTATTAATGTTAAATGTATTGTCACATTCATACACATCAGGAAATATTGAGTAAGGTCATGGAAGACCACAAGAATATGGATGGAACATTATAACATCACACACCTCTGCCTAGCCTTTTGGGAACAGTTGTGATGCTATGTTATTAAATATGATGACTATTTTGAGCTCAGAATCAATATTACTAAAGCACAAAACTCCATGAAAAACAATGGCTTAATACAGCCATATTCAAACTGCAGCACAAGGGCCGCATGCGACCCGCCAGGTTTTCGAAAATGGCCCAACAGTTGTAGGTTCAAATTCTATTAACGAAGTTACTAAGCCAATTACCTAATTAAAATTCCGCAGGAATAATTTGCGCAGGGCACTGATTGCACACGTGACACGACGCGTGATCATTATTCTCACAAAATTTAAATAAACAATTAAACATGTTTTTTCACACACACATTAACACCTAAATAACAAATGTGATTTATGTAGCGGTCCGCAGGATCAGCAAAAATTTGAAAGTGGCCCAAAAAAAAGTTTGAGTATGGCTGGCCTAACACCATCATTAAAATACTGGCTGTAACACTAAAAACACAATAATTAGTACCTATGCTTTCTCTTAAGTTTCCCTAATTTATTCTTAAGTGGAACTATTAGCACAAATACCTACACTAACTTAATTAGAAAAGTATTTTAAAAAAGGTTAGATGCATTGCTCCCAGCCGGCATGGATACCTACATGTTTAAAAAATAAACTACATAAAAAAGAAAGAGGTTGGTATGCAAAGATCATAGCAACTGACATTTTCTTGCTGCTGCCCA
The DNA here is from genome assembly GCA_947562105.1 of Shargacucullia verbasci. Taxonomy (NCBI): domain Eukaryota; kingdom Metazoa; phylum Arthropoda; class Insecta; order Lepidoptera; family Noctuidae; genus Shargacucullia; species Shargacucullia verbasci. The sequence goes on along the minus strand of OX387307.1, from coordinate 2,066,984 downwards.
TCCCCATGGGAGAAAAACATAGTATTATAACATATATTCATATTTATAATATATGTCAAAGTGATATTTCTGTAAAAAGAGTAGTAGAGAGTACTTAATAAATATATAACAACACCCTCAAGTGTTCAGGCATAATAACATAATAAAAATAAAAACTATAAAAAATAAAAAAACTTAAAACGTTTCCAGACAACAATGTGCAATTCATTGAATGCAATAAGTATGCATCGTGAGGTTTCATATCCTACAACAAAATGGCTGCATTATGTTGACAATTGTTATTTTGTTTTTATAATTTTATCCTCTTCCGGTCCTGTCATGATAAACTGCGTTCTATATTTAAATGCCTTATGGAGTCAAATGGGTCAAAGGAAAACAATTTTTGTTTTTTTTTTTCTTTCTTTTTGCAATGTTATCTGGCCATTCATCCACAGAATCAGAATAAGGGCCCATTTCACTTATTGATTAAACTAGCCAACAGATAAAATATCAGTTAGATAATAAATTACACTGTTTGCTGCCATTTTTAATCTAAATGTATATGAATTAGTTTACCTCACACTGCACTAAGAAGTACATGTGATACTACTGATAGCTAAGTTCTTGAAGCTTACTTCTAGGCTAAGATTATTTGCCTTTGCCATTAACTCGCTAAAAAGAGAGTTTATCACTTAGATTTAGTTACCAGATACTTGTGAAAGAGATATTTCAAAACATTCTTCCAGATAAGTTGTGGGTAGGGAATCAGCTATTTTACCAGTATGTGGTGGTAACAGCTAAGTCCTACATAAAATCTATAAATTAATATTAACCATAGAATACTGAACAATTTGATTTGAGACTAATTTATTTATTGATGAATGTTTTGTTTGGGTTTTAACTAATACAGCCAACAATCATTAAATAATAGTTTTCCTATTTTATCTGCTTATCTAATGGATTAATCATGGCACATATATGCAAGTGCCATTAGAAGCATCAGATTGTGTACCCTCTGTTTTGGATAAAAAGTAAAAATATTTTTTTCAAGATGATTGTAGCAGATCCAGGAATATCAAAGTAAAGTTTAAAAAAAAACTCATCTGAAGTCAACTGAGTGTACTGTATGTTTTATCAAGATTTCAACAGTAGAATATAAGAAACAACGGATGTCGAACCACCTTCCATTTCAAATCGTAATAAAACCTCATTGGATATAACCTCCAAGTGAAAAAAAAAAAAGGTTAGACAAAAATATAAAGATTGCGACATGAAGGTAATCAGCCAATTACAATGATGACGTATCGAAATAGAAGGACAATGTAAAATGTAATACGTAATAAGAGCCGTTCCATATTCGAATACTCAAAACATTCCACTGTGGCCTAATTACGTACTGGTCAACAAGAAAAAGCGAGTAATAATAGAAATATTACTTACTAGTAGTAGCTTTTCTCTTCAACAGCGGGTGGCTCCAAACCAGCGACATCGTAGTAATTCGTGTAATTACTACTAATACTACTACTAAAATTTAACTGTTGTATTAACTTCGTCATCTTGGCAAGTCGTAATTAAGCCTTGAAAAAACTTGGGAAGAAAAACACGGCTAGGACCGTACGTGATCGCAGAAATTGCGTAGTTATGCACCGAACACGAATCAGCGAAGTGTAAATTGATTGGATTTGATGAATAATCAACTTGAAGTGCGAGCGAAAGGTGTTAGCTTGGAAGTAAAGTTGTCCACTATTTACATACAAAACACACGTGGCCGAAGCTGTCTGAATTTGGTCGCATAACACAATTTTTCCGTAATGGCCACCGGATGCGTGACGTTTCTGTTCTAGATAAACACGCTCCGTTATACGTGCAACGTTAATTGTCTAAGTACTTAAAATAATCGATGTCAAAATCGTTCCTTTATTTCAAGAAACTGTAGAGATTATTTGATTGATAAAAATATAGCACTTTATTTTCAGTATTATTCTAGTATATTTCATCCGTTTCAAACTAATAAACGTCAAACAATGAAAATCAATACATTTTTGACAACCAAGTTGCTATAGGGATAACGTTCCGTTCATTCAAAACAAAACGTCAACGTCGTCCATAGAGACCAGAGTGAAGTTAGCCGCAGGGCGTTATCGATCGGGCCGCAACGTAATGCGTACATAACAACAGAGAATCGATAAAAAACTTACCGATTACGAAAAATTAACGATGGCATACTACTCGTCGGGGGCTCAATTTTTCTTAATATTTGTTTTTGTATCATATAACTGGATGCCGGTAAGGCATATAACGTCATAACTTCACTTTAAAATAACACTTCACTGAAATAAGATCTTCCAATTAAGGAATGATAACTTTTTTTATTTTGTTGCACATCAATATCGATTAAACTTTTATGCCTTTTTCTAAATTCTGGTAGTATCCTGGTTAACGACATTCAGGCTTGACGGCGTGTTCACGACTAGTACCGAGTTAGTCGCCGCAGTGGCGGTATAATACTATATAAGTAGATGGACCTCCTCCCTATTTTTAGGGAGTGTGAGGCGTTCTACACGGGTTGACTTTCAAGGGTTGTATAATCCTATGGATGCCCAGATTGGTCAACTGAGTAGTAACGTAGACTAGTTTTTAAAGGAGTATCATCATCATCAACACCATCGTCATCATGAATGAGACAAAATTCAAGTTAATTCTCTGGGTGTTGGAATAAAAAGTTCATGTTCATAATAAAATTATTAATATTGTCACGTTGTTGCCTCGGCAAGAATATGCAACTTTTTAAGAAAAAACAGTTTTTTTTTGGGAATATTCGCAGTAATATCCTGATTTCAACACCCAATCCGTCTTTGGAGCTCCCAGAAGATGAATTAAGTCAAACCAGGATTTCACAGTAGTTTTAATGTTGTGTTTTTTCGTTACCACAGCAAAATGATGTGTGTTATAATGTCCTTAGCAGCAATTCACAAAACGCCTAGTGTGTATCGGCTAAAACTCCCGCACAGGCGCACTAGCATCCCTGTGACGTCATGATGTTTACACCCCCGCTCTCACATTCGATTGTTGTTTGTGAACGGATTATAGTCCTTATGGCGCTAGAATAATTGAATATAGAATATTCCAAAAAATATTTAATATTATATATATATAAATTTATTATATATATATAAATCCTATAACCAAATGTTATGACATTTGGTTATAGGATTTAAAGAAAAAAAAGTAAAATAAAAATTACGCAAGTCCCTAATATTTTCAACAAGCATAAGAATGACGCATGGCGATGGCGCAGCAACTATAGCCTATAGGTATAAAATAAAGTCTATAAACTCTATAACGCATTATATTTATTCGCATATCATCATTAACAGAAGATTTAATTATTAGGATACCATTATTTTCCATTAATTAATAAAAATGTTTTTAATAATTGAGATATAAAAGATCACGCTTTTTTAAAATTTAAATTAATGTTCCTAAAAAGTCAAGCGATCGTTTTATTTCTTTAGCAAAATATATCTAAAAGTATTTGAATATTTGAAATCCAATAACAAAAAGGTCTCCTTTTTAAAAAAAAACCCTGTCTCTACCCCGATACGCAACTTTTTTAAAGCGAGTTGGTCTACGTGACTTATTGCCCTTAGACTTTGCTAACGCCCTTCGTATCATCTATTTGACTTTAGCATGATCGATTATGCAAAATATAACTGCGCAGTGGATGTCAGTGGCTCTGAATGACTTTGTCAAATGTTTCTAGATTTAAATATCAGTTTATTCCATTTCGAACTTTTTATTCATCTCAACCACTTAACCGTTATTTGGCGAGTCTGCCATGTTCTCTCATAATGTGCATGGCACCTCTTAAGATCCTGATGCCACCGATGATAAGGAGGACTAGTAACTAGAATGTTTCGTAGGATTCACTTGACGTTGACTTTGATTCATAAAAAACAACAACAATTAATGTTCTTGAAAATAGGCGTATCCCAAAAAGAGGTTGTTTACAGTTACCACGGACAATGAAACTTTTATTTTAAAGCGGATATACTTTATTTCGCCATTCCTTTTTTGAATTATCGTGAAAACAAAAACGAAAGATAATAGTCAACACATATAGACACATATAGATAGTTAGACATGTGAAAACGTGTTCTAGATGTCCTGAATGAAATGTGGCGCCTGAATTTCCAGAAGCAGAAAATAGGTCAGTGTATGCAGGTTATGGGTTGGCGCATAGTAACTATACAAATGCTATAGTTTTGTATGCTATACGGTTGGTACCACGTGCATCATACGTAGTAAAAAATACGATTTTGTTCTCATTGTGTCAACTGATTATAACACCGTAAGGTAAAATGATTATGATACATTTGTACAATGCAGATATGTAAGTACATGATTGTGGTCGTCTTCTAAGATTACACTTGTTTGATGTAACTTTAAACATACTCTGATTAAAATTGATTCTTAAACAGTTTTTGAATGACCACTTTATCTTATAGGGGTATCGGATGTCAGATAATTCCTGCCTTAATACCTATGTTCTACTGATACATTCTGGGCTGCGATAGGAATAAAAAAAAACATATTAAAGTTTATAATTTATTAAGTTTTAAATAATAATCAGTTCAAAATAAATTATTACCTTATTGTTCAGTTACATATACATTACTAATTAGTATTTCTTAAATACATCTATTCAAAAGCCATTAATTAAATGCGGTTTCTTTGTTCTTAACTCAGTATTGCACAAACTTGAGAATATTACTTCATAATATTATTGCACATACATTATATACAATCCTAACTTTGTTTCCACGTAAACAATGAGTAAGTTCAAGTTACACTGATAAAACTAATATTAAATGCAAGTATTTCAACTCAGCAGAAACAGGCTTTATCTCACGTGCGTTTAGTTACAAAACAATTTTAGCAATACACAGCAATACCTATAAGAAATGCTTATATTTTTATTGCTAGACTTTGTTTTGTAGGAGGAACAGACACTGAAGCTTTTTGCGGACCTTTCGCTATACAACTTGTAAATATATGGGCGTAGTCAGAATTTGGGAGAGATCCAAAATTACGGGGTGGGTTCGGGCTTCAAATTTTTAGGTTATTCACAGGGAGAAGCTATGTATGTTTTATGCTTGATAAAGTCTCCAGGACGATCGATAGTGCGGTTACCTACACTATGTGAAATTAATATGTTTACATGTAAATCATATTGGTTTAAAGCGCGACTCAGCAGTATTACTTATTAAAAATATTTGCTGAACCGTGATTTTCGTTTCACTTTGCTGAAGGGCTAAAATTACAGTTTAAATTTTTGACTATGACCGTAAAGACACGCAAGCACATTTAATTCTCGCAATGTAGGACCAATAGAAAATTTATGGCTTGGCTGAACGCCTTCTGTCTTATTGAATATAAAAATACAAATAAGAAAAGTATTATGGTGTATTATGTAAAGAGAACTAACTATACTGGATCCCCTACCCTCAGAGCCAAGCTATATCAAGCTTGCAATGTTGCATAAGTCTTATGCGGTTATTTACGAGCACTATTCTGAGAAATCCGTACAACTCGGACGACTTTCATAAAATATGTATGTTTTAAACTATGTAAGCAGATTTATATAACGAAAATCCAAGGAGGATTATTTAGAAGTTACCTACTAAAATATCAGAAAGTTTCATAATTTTAGATGAATCTACTAAGCATGTTTGAATGAATAAGTTAGATATTGTTTAATTTAGAGATTGATAGTATAAAGGGTTCTAAAAGCATAATATATACAACCACACCTTTCTATATTTTCTACGTAGATACGTTCAACCATAGACTTATGCTCGAAAAAGCTAATTAAATTATAAAAGAGGCCTTATCCAGACGTGAAGTTATAGGAAATACGAAATAAATAATCATCTGATAAAGAAAACTGACGGAGTTTAAATATTGTGTTAAGAGACTAGATTCTACCCAATAATATTTCACTTAATTTAATTTAGATGGCTAACTTAGAAACGTAATAAGGAACTAAAACTGTGATTGTGATTTTTTTCAATATATTCCCATACACTTGCATAAGTGAAATAGTTTTAGGTTTAAACAGAATTGAAATCGTATCATCGGAATCTACACAAGTTATGGAATTTGGCACAATATTATTATAAGGAAGATTTTCTAAATCGAACTTTGCGTTCTTGGCCAAAGATTTTAAATTCACTGTTGGATCACAGATCGCTTCTCGGGGCAGTGGAAAAGTCGCAGTCTCTTCTAAAATATCAGATGCTCTTTGACAAGGGATGTTGAACATTGACGAGCTTGACATAGGGTTTAAACCCGTTTGACTGGAAACAGAGTTTCCTAATTGTCCTAAATTTTCAAACAACGGTGGATTAAAATCATTTTTACATCCTTGTTTTCGAAATATCGGCATCATTGTTGGTGTCTGTGTTTCAGACGATTGATTATGTTCTTTTAATTTGGCTAAGGCTTTGCTTATCTTGGATAATATTCGGCTAAAGTCTGCAGTTTTATTTTTTGATGCAATTGAATCCTTTTTGACTGTTTTTATTTCATTCTTCATTTCAGCCATATCAAGCATGTAATTTTTATCGTCAATTACTTCTTTGATGGCTTTTAGCCTCTCTTCCACTATATCTTCAATCTGTATGGTCTTCAGTTTTTCTTCGGATGCGCTCTCAATATTTGATCTCGTAGGATTTTGTACATCTTCAGGCTTAAGGATTTCTTCTTTTATTTCTTCCAACATTTTTACAGTCTCACAGTTATCTTTGTTTTCCAATTCATCAGACAGAAGGAATTTGATTATTTTGACCACGTTGAATAGTCTTTCTTTTTTAATTTTAGACGTGCTTTTGATTGTTTGTAAGGCTGGCAAGAGCTCCTCCCATTTTGAAGATGATGAAGACTTGAGGTTCTGAATCATCACTGGTGCTGGTGAAGTAAGCGAGTCAATGGTTTGTGTTGTAGCTTCCTGTAAGAAGTTATATTAATTTTTATGTCGTTTTTGAGTCAGGTTATATTGTTATTATATTATAAAATGGAAACATCACTCAATAATAATAGGAAATAATTTAAAATCATAATTACTAGTACACAATTTTGAAATATATACTTATTAAACACATTTAAACAACCGAAAACGGCACCAATAAAATAAGAAACAATAAAAAAACTTACTTTAAAAATAAAGAAGAAAACAAACAAAAACACATAATTAGTCATTTTTTCAAGGATACAACTAAACACACTACAAACTTCAAACAATATCAAATCATCAATAAATTAACTGATTATAATCGCAAGCTTTTGTATATAACTTTTATCGATTGCAACATCGCAATTTCATTATTCGATATTACTAAACAATAATCTGTTTCTCGTCACTACTATTTGATAAAAAAAAAAAATGTCGTCGGATTTTAGTAGTCAATACAAAGTTTATTAAAACCTAAATAACTCTTAAATAATTAATAATTATCAGAAAACTTTATCATAATTCAAGTTAAATAGATAAAATATATCATTTTTAAATATAATTAATATTTTATAAAGTATTTTAAAATGCGTTTTTTGCAGATTTATGTAAAAGTACTTTAAAAAAAGTACCTAATATGGTTTCGATATAATTTTCGAATATTTCGTGTCAGTCACAAATACTTTAGTACCTATTTATAGCAAGCATTATGTATCAGTATTTATCTCTTGCGGCCGGAGATGTGTGTCTGATTAATGAAGATAAATTATTACCTATTGTCTTATCACTACGCTTGGCGGATCGGTGACTACAGTATGTTATGTATGTGAACCAGGGAGACTGCGCAATGTTTAGTTGCTTTTTATTTCACCCACAGGTCGAGAGAAGATGGCGGCTTTACCGGGAACCACACGAACATCCATTATATTATGTAATATGTAGCTGAGCTGATAAAATAGGGCTAATACATGCAGTGATTAATTCATGCCCTGCGTATTTATAGATTTGGTCGGCTAAATCTGCAATGGCCTCCCAAAACTTGTGATGATGAGTGATGATATTGGCATTTTCTTTCAAAGATAAATCCAAACGTTGACTTATATTGTTCAAACTGGTTGGCGCAGTGGTTGAGAGATCCACTGCTGAGCTACGTGTTGCGGGTTCGATTCCCGCACGGAACAAATATTTGTGTGATCTACCGATAGTTCGGGTCTGGGTGTTCGTGTATGTGAATACACACCGTGCCTCGGAAAGCACGTAAAGCTGTTGGTCCTGCACCTGATTTCTCTCTCCGGTCGTGTCGGATTGCCGTCTCATCGGACTATGAGAGTAAAGGAATAGAGACAGCACCTGTGTTTGCGCACACACTTGTGTTCTAGAATATCTCCTGCATAGTTGGCTAATCTCCGGTGAGATTGGCCGCCGTGACCGAAATCGGTCACGAGGACATAAGGCTAACTTGAATGGGTATGTGAATTAGTAATCATGGAGTTTCTATTTGAATTAGATCAACGATTTGTAAGTGCCTTTTATGGAAAGTAGGTTGGTATATAATATAGAGATTTTATTCACAGTTGTGGGGAAAAACCAGACTGATGATGAAAAACATCGAATAATAAATTTCATATCGTTTAAGTTCTAACACCACCTAAGTAATTTCTTGGCGGGTTTTGACATTTTGATGTCATTTGCTAAAGAATCGGAAGACGCGTTGTTTCAGCCACTCAGAAACAAGCATCGTTCTATAGAAACTCGTAAAATAAAATGAATATAAAATAATATTGTAACGATGTCTATGTAAAATTGTGCAGTTTTTTCACTCTCCTGAAAAGTTGCTATTTTTTTTATATACGTGGTGTTAGAACTTCAATGACGACATATCTATGCAGTCCATAGACTTATACTCGGCTTGTTTAGGTACTTAAATAAAGGTAAACAATCTTGATGTGACTTTTTACACAAACACATATTAAACAAATAAACTACTGCTTAAACTAGTGGTTCAATTGATTTGGTAATCGTTATTGTTGTGTTACATTGGTTTTTAGTCGCGTTTTATTTTTAAACTGAGTTTTTAAACAAAAAATATTAAAAAGACACATCAAGATTGTTTACCTTTAGTTAAGTACCTAAACAAACCGAGTATAGAATTTCGTTTACGCTATGCAGTCTATGCTATACGTTTCCAATTAAATCTAGCAACACTATACCTAGAAGCCTAGAAGCAACACAATTGAATTATCAGACTAAGTTGCCACACATTACAGTTGCATAGTTATTTAGAAATTAATGTTACTGTTAATAAAAATGTTTACTAATTTATTGTGAAATATTTTTGTATAAATACTAGGTAGGACAAAGGGTCAATACATTCGAAGCTTGTTTTTGAAGAATAATAAAAAAAATGAAGTCTTTTGCTTTCATTTTGTTGGTGGCGCAGGCTGTTATAATTCAGGTAAGCTATTTTAAATCTATACTTAATATTATAAAGAGGTAAAATTTGTTTGTTTGTTTATAGGAGGTAATCTCCAGAACTAATGTTCCGATTTTGAAAATTCTTTCACCGATAGATAGCTACATTATTCCCGAGGTCAATCTTTCAACCACTGCGCCTCAGATCCGGGCGCTCGGCAGCCTAATTACGTAAAAATGCGACAGCAACGCGACAGCAATCTCACTGTCAGCCACAGCCAATACATATAGGACACAAAAATGACGTTAGACAGTAGCTATCGCGCGATCTACGCCTGTCGCAAACTGATTGCTACATCGGTAATTAGGCTGCAGGTTCCACTAACAGCAGAAACGGCTGACTGACGACTTTTGGACGGTTTTTTGTCTAACAGTCGTTGATCGGTTGAGTTTCAATTGCGTTTAGTTAGTGGGATTGGCCTCAAGGATATTATGATGATTTTTGTGAACACCTCTTACATATATCAATTTTATTATCTACTCTTTCCACAGAATGCTTACAGCCAATGCATCAGAGCGGCCGGCCCTCTTGCCATCTCTTCCCCTGTCATAACAACGGTTGCCCAGCCCAGCGTAGCTGCCAGCCTAGCTGACACCCTCTCCTTACTCACCGTCAGCAGCCTTCTGTCCGAAACTTTGCCATTGAACCCTAATGTGATAGCAGCAGTCCCGGTCCCTGCATCTTTGGGCGCGTACGCACCTCTGTCGTATGGCGGATGTGGATGTGGATGCGGATGTGGCGGACTCGGTTACGGATATAATTATATCATCTAAGTGTAATGTGTACGCAAGTCGATTTGGTGACGGTTATATATACAGGGTGGCGCGGTGGTAGATTATAATTGATTTTTGTTCAGATGTCTTGTTGTATCACAAAAGTTTTATAAAATCACTTCATTTTTTTTAAAGGTGCTTTTTGGTAACATCCGCAATGGGGTAAGATCGTACCGATCGAATTTCCGGCTGTTTCGACCACTTTTTATATGTTGTTCTCCAGTCAATAGATGCAGTTTTATTAGCTTGTATTGCCTGGAGAACAAGATGAATAAAAAGGTGCTCGAATCAGCCGGAAATTTGATCGGTACGATCTTACCCCATTGCCGCTCTTGCCCCAACACATCTAATATAATTTTTAATTCAATTGTATTATAATTGAAAAAACCTAAGAACATAAGGGTCCCACCTACTTCATTAAAAATAGATACGTACTTACTTTTATTGCTGGACTACTCTGTATACAAATAGCGTCTATTTCAGACTTAGTATTTTGTCATGAACGATCTATGTTATATTTGATGCATGTTTGGTTTTTTTAGCTTCTAACTGCTGATAGAATTTTATTTAGATTTTTTTTAATGATTGTATTGTTGTTAAAATTCAATTTCATTGGCATAGAAGAATGTGATTGTTACTTGACAACCTGCGCCATCTATCGGATTCAAGCGACAACTACAACCCTGTTTTGTCGTTTTTTGAGAGTTTGACATAAAAATGTTTATCATCAACTTTCGGGCTTTGGCCCGTCAGGCAATAATCCCCTCGCCTGGTAAATTAAATTTAGAAAACATTATAAACCTTTAAAATAAGTTTACCTGGAGGGTGAATGTTTGATACAGACACAGTGCCATTATAATTTTTACGATTTTTTTATGAACAGCCTAAAATACGGAGAGCGCCAAAGGTTACTTTTTTAAATTTCAAAGTTGCCACTTATAAAATTCCGTTTTGTTATGGTATGATTATTGTGAAATCTTGCGTTATTATAAAAATATGTATCGTAATATATGTTGAAATTATATTTCATTTAAAAAATTACCCTATTGTTTTCATTACATACCTTTCTATAAATATATATAAAACTGATAAATCACGTATTATAAGTAATACTAATAATACGATAGTTTTAGTGCAATAATAAAGAATATAACTGCTTCGTTGGTCTAGTGGTCGCAAGGACGACTGCTGAGCGTGAGGTCCTGGGTTCAATTCCCGGGTCGGGCAAAGTGTTATTGGGTTTTTCTGTATGGAAATTCTCAGTAGCAGCACGGAGTCTGGAACTGTGCCCGATAGATGACAATAGGTTCGCCCCCCTATTGCATGGGACTCAATAACGGTATCGGCGAAATGTGGATGTACAATGGTACACCTCTGCCTAACTCTTCGGGGAATACAGGCGTTGTGTTCATTAAGAAAAAGTCACATTTTACAATAAGTATCTTACAATAGGCTAGATGACTGCATCAAAAATAAATTCTGAAATCTTGTTTGGTAAATAGTTTTCCTTCTAAAAACTCAGTAATACTTAATGTCTTGCTTATCTTTGACGTTTTCAATTTTTAATTTATCAAAATCACTCAATAAGTATGTCAATGGCAATGGAAAACAATCACGCGACGCCTTTGTATTCCAACAATTTTTAGAACAAAATGTCGTTTTTGACAGTTCAAAAAAGTAACTCAGATGACTAGTAGTTATCTACTGTGTTAAAATAAAGCTAAATTGCATATTTGCTTGAGCAAGGTTGAACCTGTGCTTCAGGCTGAAAATGGCAAACATTCCGTTTTATAAATTAACAATAAAAACGATAAACTTATATTAGCAATTTATATTAATCTCTTGAGGTCAGAGATATTAAGATTCACGGTTGGCGCAATGGCTAAGCGATTAGCTTTCTGCACTACGTGTGTCGGGCTCGATCCCAGCACGGAACAAATATTTTTATGATCTACTTACAGAAAATTGTTTCGCGTTTGGTTGTGTTTGCATGTGACATGTATTTTTGTAGACTGCACCCACGATACAGACGAAATCATAGATTGTGGCCACGTTAAAAATTGGTTTTACTTTGTAGATCAATACGTTACCTGTTACTATTAGCCTGCATCATCCCATAACTGGGCAAAGGCCCCATGATTTGGAGGCCTTTCGCTCTAGACCTAGGGTGGACTATGCATTATTTGTTTTTTCAAGCTCTTCGTCCTGACCGTCTCCTTCGTGGTCTGCCGCCACACCTCGCCGAGATTAGACGCAAAATCGAATTCATTCAATTTGTACTAACATCGACCGCTAGTTTGACATTGATCGATAGTTTCTTCTTAATCCTGTAATGTTGTCAAAAATGAGATAGTACCAGTTGCCAGTTCACAGTCGATATATAATTTGTAGCCTATAGCACTCGGGGATAATGTAGCTATATATCGGTGAAATTTTCAGATTCGGATCATTAGTTCCGGAGATTGTTTGTTTATATTTAGGGGACATACAACAAACTAATTTTATTTCTATATACCTAATATTAATTATAGTGTACGTGTAACACCAGGAACAACGTTTTATGGATTATTGGTAGATGCAACATTTAGACATTTTTATGTTAAACAAAAATCAAGTAAGTATTTTATCTAAACTAGAATGTGACTGTAACACAGTCTTTCTCAAAGTGGGCGATAACGCCCCCTTGTGTGCGTTAGAGGCTTACAGTGGGGCAGTAAAGGGCCAAGAGAAAATTGGGCCATGTTGAAACGATGGCTGATATTGTATTTTTCTAATACTGATAATAGTCTCTTTTGAAATGTAAGTTTGAACTCAGAAACAAGACATAATATATATATATGGCACGCTACAATTAAAATAAAGTCATTAAAGTAATGATTGTAATTTTGTAGACGTGGCAAAGTAAAAAAAAAATTAGGGGGCGCTAGAAAATAATTGATTCGCAAAGTGGGCGGTAGACAAAATAAATTGAGAACCTCTGCTGTAACACTATGTATATGGTATATGGTTTATCATAGGACATAATAAGAGACCAGAGTAAAACAGAAAAATAATTTATTATTTCAAACTTAAATAATCTGCGCACACACACCAGCGCCTGCGCCGGTGTTCACTACCGCCACGCCAGTAGACGGTACCCCTCCATCCAATGTCACTGTCCCATACACTGGGAACACTCCCTTCACTCGTATATTGCCGCCCACTGGTAGATCACCAATCACGGAGATATCACCGAAATGCAACGATGGCACGATTTCCGTGATAACGGGACCACCTGGCATGGTTTCTGGCAGGAGCTGCGAGTTGAGGCCATTGGGGAGGGAGTTTACAGAACCTGGGCAGCCGATTGGTAAAGTGTAGGCATTCTGGAAAAGAAGGTAATTGTTGTTAATCTTAGATAATGTTGGTTGAAAGAAGTCAACGTAGAACATTCTCTAGTCTTTGGTTTGTTGCTGACAACTGAGGACAGACAAAATAAAATGGCAATGACAATAGCAACTGTCAGAAATTTATACGTAATATGAACTCGGTTTGAAAATGAATAAAATGTTTCCAGCGAAAGCTAGCTGAAAAAAAGAAAAATTGGAATTTAAAAAAAAAACTTACTTGTAAATTAACAGCTAGTAGGCAGAAAGTAAAAATTTCTTTGCAGTACATTTTCTTAGCTGTAAAAAGTGACTAATGTTTTGACACGATCTTCTTACCTTTTATATCGATTATTTACATAATCGATTATTATAGCGATAAGGAATCGATATTACTTAACTTTACTCTTTTATCTATGTGCAATAGATGTAAATATAATAATACGTGTTCTATGTCATAATTACTTATTTACCTACACGATGCAATCAGTCATAATGTAATGTTCTAATACTTAAAAAATATTATCTACAGACTATGAAGACTTAAGTTTGTAATCAAACGAATGTGTTCATATTATTATTATACGGCGACAAAACAAGGAAAAACAGAGACATGATACTAAAATGGCCATAGAACGTTCAAATGGAATCATAATTGGTGATTCTGCTTATCCTCTCGTAGAATGGACTGATTGCCGAGAATTTTCCGCATGTTTACTGCATTCTACATTGATCAGTTTCTGCGGAACCCCATCAAAATCAACCATCCAGTAATATATAGTTTAGCGACATCTATTAGCAATTTATGGAAAGAGCATCAACATTAATATTTAGATTAAAACATAGATGGCGTTAAATCAAAACGGCTATTTTCTAATTTATTATCTTTCAATCACGTCTTTTTCTCATGCTGCATGTTTCTGCCCTTAATTTATATCACAAGATTCATGGAAAAAATGTCACAAAAATATTGCAAGTTTACCAATAACATACGTATCCATTATCTGTTTAATATTAGCAATAGATTACCAAGAAGAGTTTCTTTATTGCTTATCGACATTCGTTTTGCTAAACAGGTGTTTATAAAAGACATATGAGTAATGTGAGCGTTAGTTTTAAAGTTAATTTCTTTAAAATATGAACATGTTTACAAAAATGTTAGCTGTTGGTGCATGTGCGGTTTTATTAATACAAGTAAGGCATTTTATTGTTACTTGTCTCTTTTGGTTTCCCGAAATATTATTTTGGAACTCTGTTTGAAGAAACTGATCCTGTGTTTATGAGCTAATGATATTAAGACAATTCGTCCAGTAATAATCACAATACATGCTTGTAATCGTAAATCGATTCAAAATTGACAGTTTCACACTATACATTGCGCTGTATGATTTAAAATCAGACACTCGACAGTTCGAACAACGCAATGTACATTGTTAATCTGTCAAAACTGAATCGATTATGATGTCGATCGTTTGTCTGGATTACGCTGAGGCAATGAAATTCGAAACAATTAATCGATTGCTTATTGACCTTAAATTCTCAGAGAAAATAAATAAGCTTCGTTATATTTGAACTTCGAAACCCTTTTCCTTTACAGAGCATATCAGCACAATGCATTGGCAGGCCTTTAGCCGGCAGCTTGGCTAACGGACCTCAAGTAACAACAGCAGGAGGTGGATTTGTTGTCAAGAGCTCTTCCCCAATCGCCCCCACAGGAGTAACAGTCCTATCAGACCAGCTAGTCATCGAAGGTCCACTGGTAATTGATGGAAAGTTACCGTTCTTGGGAACTGTGGCCGTGGATGGGGCTGTACCATCTGCAGGAGCTGGCAGCGTGGCTCATTCTTGTGGCGATGCTGTGGGCATGACTTCAGAAATTGCACCAGCTGGAACACCAATCATAGGACCGGCTTTAGGTGGTCCTATTATTGGTGCATCGGCTGCATTAGCAGGACCTGCGCTCGGTGCAAGTCCTGCTTTTGGTGCAGGATCTGTACTTGGACCAGGATCTTTAGCAGGACGTGGTGTTGGTTTAGGGTGTGGGCGTGGTATTATGTAATTATTTTATTGTTTTAAATTTTAATGTTAAATAAATAATAAAGGTTGTTGATTTTTAAAATTTTGTTTTTTTGTTTTATTATAGAGCAGTCATAATATCAAACTGGTGAATTATTATCGCAAATATTTTGGTATCATGGCTCATTATGAAGCAGCACGCCAAACTGACAAAGATAATTGCAACGCCTCATAGGAAATATTAAATTTATGTGAAATTACTCAATGTAAACAATTATCAAAAACAATTCAGCAATCAAAAATACAAAACATATGGTAAAAAAAGAAGTTTCCCTTACAATGAACAAAATCAATTAATATAAACTGTGTGATATCCGGCTCAAAGGACCAAAAACGTTAAAAAGGCAGACGCAGATTGAGAAGGGTAAGGCTTTAGTTCACCACGCTGGCCTCGTGCGGGTTGGCGAACTACACACACCATCAAGAACTTTATGGAGCTCTCCCAGGTGTGCAGGTTTCTTCACGATGTTATCCTTCACCGTTAACGCAAATGAAAATCAAATTCTGATCCGCACATGATTCCGAAAAGTTGTCTGGGTTTGAACTCGGACCCTCTTGCATGAACGCTTGGTTCAACCATTAGCCTATAACTGCTTTGTTGTAATAATTATAAAATTTATAAAGTTATATATATATATCATCATCATCGACCCTCTAGGGTTCCCAGGACCCCTGATAGAGTCGCACACTCAGGGTCACCAGAGCGGATTGTCCAAAACAAAATTTTCGAATTTTGGAGTTGTAGTACACGCCAATATTTTCATGATATTTTCCTTCACCATTAAACAGTTGTCGAAGACCCACCTGCATTTAAACCCACGCCATATAACCCGTATGTCACTGCCTATCCTCTTTACGGTATTGTGTAAATTCATCTTAATAAAGTAGCTTTAAAGCTACACTAGCACAAGATTTTGAAGTACAAACCTATATAAATGATAAATAAATATATTTTTATTCACGTGGGTCTACAAAGTTAAAGGCACTTATGAATAGTCAGACTCTAGTTGCCACGTTCCAAAGTGTTGTTTTCCTATGGAGAAGAACGGGCAAGAAACTCCATGGTTACTCTTTTAATTCAGTTATTAAACATTTCATACCTATGAATACATTGTGTCCTCAACTCAGCTGACCAGCGCCCGCAGCCAGCTGCCGTTCACGTGTATGACATCTATGTAACATAAAACATAGAATCACACCTGTATCCCCAAAGCGTTAGGCAGAAGTGTACTATTGAACATCCAAATTTCGCCGATACCGTTATAGAGTCCAATGTAATAGGGGGCGAGCCTATTTCCATTTACCGGGCACAGTTCCAGACTTCGTGCTTCTATTGAGAATTTTCATAAAGAAAAACTCAATAGCATTTTGCCCGATCCGGGAATCGAACCCAGGAGCTCATGCTTAGCATTCGCACTTACAAGACTGTCTCATTGGTCTAAGGGTTGTATGTAACCTGCTATTGAAATTGAAATTTGAACAAAATGTGGCCTTCAAAACAGACGAACAAAATGAAAGTTACACAAATAGAATGAAAATAAAATAAGAGAGCAATTGCTTTGGATAAAATATTACTATGTCTAGCGAAATGGATTTACGGTAAAAAGTCAGTTGGGACGATGGTGGTGTTAGTTCCAACTGTTCATAAATAAATTCCACCCAAGCGGGGCACGGGGATCTTCTTAGGACTAGAACTGATAGGCCACTGCTGGCCATCACACTGACTAGATCAGAGGTTCAGAGACTGTTTTTCTCATAGACCACTATCAAAATTTAGCTGGTTCTGGTGGACCCCCTGCAGCTATATTTCTACTATATTGTAAATTGAATTGTAAACCCCCAATTTTTTGTCACGCCAACGTAGACCCCCGTCGAGTCTCCCTCCTGACCCCTGAAGGTCCATCTGGACCACTTTGGGACTAGATGAAAGTTGTGGGACTAAAAGTCTACCTTCCTCATTATCTATACATCTATACATATAAATAAAATTGGAGTGTCTGTTTGTAATATTGAAATAACCGTTTTTTACTACATGCATATGAATATATATACGGTACATACACCAAAATAACATTTTTTACAATTTTTGTCTGTCTGTCTGTCTGTCTGTCTGTTTGTATAGGCTAATCTCTGAAATGGCTGGACCGATTTTGACAGGACTTTTATTGGCAGGTAGCTGATGTAATAAGGAGTAACTTAGGCTACTTTAATTTTAGAAAAAAATAGGGTTAAGTGCATTTGGTCTCAAAAGTAAATATTTTGGTGACTGTATCTGCTTCTGTGGTGTCCATTTTTACTACTTAGTTGTTGATTGTTTCTGGTTGATCATTGACTTTCGGTATAGAGTGACTCTTAGCTATATATAAACCCCTTAATTTCTTAGATCTACTATACAATCATGTTCGACACCTAAACAACTCGTATAAATAACAAACTTGTACAGTCGGAAAAAACGCAGATAGACTTTTTTTATTTACTGTAGGTAAATATATATTACCTCTCCCGTTCACCACTCGGAGCCGTTCGTATGCGTTTGTTTAAGCTGCGCAGTGATTCGTTAGTAACTTCAGAGACACAGAACCATGGCGAGTATTGTCCTACCAGTAAAAGTTATGTCACAAACAACGTCAACATAACGATTTTTTTTTTGAGACATGCTTTCTACTTTATGTCACATTTTTTATTAAGGGTAAGAATTTTTTTAGTATCAATAATAACTGGAAAGTAAATCAAACAAAATACATAAAGAACTAAATAACAACTTTATTTATAACCTAAAAAACACCACCACAGTTGCCCAAACCGAACCCTACACCGCCAAACCCGCGGCCCACACCAGCACCTAACCCGAATCCTGCAGCCGCAGCAGGTCCATATCCAACACCTGCAGGGTACGCAGCACCAGGAGCAATGCCTTCGCTCACGATGCCTACAGCACCACTCCCGCAGCCGTAGCTGATGCCTCCAGCACCAGCGGTGGGCAACGCTCCTTCAACAGCTACAGCACCTAAGAACGGCAGCTCTCCGTTCAAGGCCAGGGTTCCTTCGATAGCATTCTCAGAAATCACAGTGATGCCAGTAGGAGAGATGGGAGATACACTGGTGACGGCGAATCCTCCGCCGCTGGTTGGGGCAATGTTGAGCCCGTAGTTGGATAAGCCGGATCCTGCTGAGTAGCCGAAGGGAGCTCCAAGTCCTAGCCCTGCTCCGTATGCTAGGCCGTTGCTGGCTAAAGCGTATTCTTCAGCTGCAATTGCAGAGCCAATAGAGCCAATACATTGGGTGTAGATGCCCTGTGAAAGAGAATTTCAATATTATATAATCTTCAAAGGATCCAGAAACAACCCACAGAAAAAATTACCATGAATTGCGAAACGAATACTTGTCTTAAATATAGTGAGCAGAGATCGTGGTAGCGCAGAGGAGCAGCTGGAGTACTGAACCAGGTGGTTGCAGGTACGATTCCTGCCTGCGGTTTATTTTATTGGCACAAAATTATAACTTTCGATTTCGCCAATAAGACTATTGAATATTCGGTGTTGAAAGACAACAAAACACACAGTCACGACTGTTTTCCACAAAGCGTTATGCAGAGGTGTTCTACTGGCCTATGTCGTAATTAAATCCCATGTAAAGCTGGATGAGCCTTCCACGAGGCATAGCTTTGGCACTCCGAGTTGCTACTGAGAATTTCCAAACTTTGTCCAGCCTGAGAAACAGACTGAGGACCACACGATCAGCAGTCGTATTTACTACTACTAGACCATAAGCTACTACGTAGCATCACGCACGTATTCCCCGAAGGGTTAGGCAGAGGTATACTATTACCTACATTTCACCGATACCGTTATTGAGTCCCATGTAATACGGGGCGAGCCTATTGCCATCTACCAGGCACAGTTCCAGACTACGTGCTGTTACTGAAAATTTCCATATAGAAAAACTTAATAACACTGCTCGACCATGGAATCGAAACCCAAGATGTCGAAGAAGTCCAAGAAGTCGCGCTTACGAACACTAGGCTAATGAGGCAAATTTCAAGCAAGTAAGTATTTTATCGCTCGAAGAACGGACAACCGATGGGGAAGAAAGGTTCTCGAGTGGCGACCACGAACCGGAAGACGCAGCGTAGGAAGGCCTCCTACTAGGTGGACCGACGACATTGTGAGAGTCGCGGGCAACCGATGGATGCAAGTGGCGGAATGTCGTTCGATGTGGTGGTCTAAGGGGGAGGCCTTCGTTCAGCAGTGGACGTCTTCTGGCTGATGATGATGATGATGAAGTATTTTTTTAATTACCTGGACGAATAAGGCCTGAGCGCAGAAGATGAGGATTGCCTTGACAGACATGTTGTGACGTGTTCTGATGGTTAAGTACGAAGGCAGGAGGTGAGAATGATTTTGGAAAAGCGTCCGCCATATTTATATTAGGCCTCGTTATTTTGTAAACGTCTGTATCAGTAAATAATGTAATATGTTATGTAAAGTTTTTGATAGTACGTGGTTGCAGTACGCCTGCGCATGCCTGATAACACTTTTTTGTATTACATATAGGTTTTGTGTTATGTGAGACTTTGTTATGAAAGTCAATGAACATTATGATATTGAATATAACATAGCATCACGCCTGTGTTCCCTGAAGGGTTTAAGCAGAGGTGTATTTCTGTATACCTAAATTTCACCGAAGCCGTTATACGAGAGGTCCATACCAAATACAGGGTATGAACTTCACGTTCGGAAATGGAAATTAAACTAATTTATTATACAATATAGTTACTTTATCGGCTAGTTAATACCACAATGATTATTATGTGTGACTGACTGCCTCATTGGTTTAGTGGTCGAAAGCACGACTGGTGAGCGTGAGGTCCTGGGTTAGATTCCCAGCTCGGGCAGTGTTATTGGGTTTTTCTGTACGGAAATTCTTAGTAACATCTTGGAGTTTCGAATTGTATCTGGTCACCTCCCATCACAAGTGACTTAATATCGGCATCGGTGAAATGTATGTACATCAATACATCCACTAGATTCGCTTCACATGTCTGGACATTCTTGATATTTCATTATTTTGTATTCTTTTTTGTTTTGTTTTTCTGTTTTATCCGCTTTGAATGGTTTATGCCGTTTTTATTTTTTATTCGAAACACTTGTACAACTCATATTGTATTACCTCATTATGTAATTAACGTTTTAGTAAGTTTGTATTTTTTTTTATATAATGCATGTTAATTTAAGATTTTAATTGTAAATTAACTTTTTATTTTTTGAAAAGAATATCTATGGAGTTTCTTGCCGGCCTCTTCTCCATAGGACTACTTTGCTTGAAAAGGCTTTCTTGAAATAAAAATACTTTGACTTTTACACTTTGACTTTGACTGCCTTATCCCTCGGGGAACACAGGCGTGATGCTGTGTTATGCTTATATTTATCGTACCATTTGTATCACCTCGTATAACACACGGTACAACAAAAAAAGGTGGAATTCTGGAACCCCAAGGGCGGATCCGGGGGTGTCATTGGGGTCAAACCCCCTCCCCCTCTCTGGGCTGGTTCTAGGTCGACCACTGATGATTTTTCTAATCGCATCTATCGTAAAGTATTTATTATTGTAATCGAATAGGAGCCTGTCTCGACTAGACTTCAAACATGTGACACCCCCTGACTTGAAAGCTGGATCCGCCCTTGCAGGAACCACATGTATCATCAAAGGATAACGCGCAATCTATTCCATAATTGCATAACGCCAAAACATACGTATTTATGTACAAATAATTAGTATATAATATACTCACGTATCTTTACATAATGTTAAGTATATAACGTAATATTACTGATATAAAATGCCATGTAAAAATTTATCAACATCACTTATTTTGTATCAATCAAACATCAAACATGTCTACCTTCGCTGTTCTGTTGTTCTGCATCCAAGCTTGCTTGGTCCAGGTGAGAATAAGCTCCGATTTCTGTGGTCCAGTTAGCGACACAAGTAGGAACTATTTGTAATTTTGAAATTAAATTATCACATAAAATAACAAACATAGTATCAGGCCTGTATTCCCCGAAGGGCTAGGCAGAGGTGTACTATTGTACATCCACATTTCGCCGATGTCGTTATTAAGTCCCATGTAATGGGGGCGAGCCTATTGCCATCTATCGGGTACAGTTCCAGACACCATGCTGCTACTGAGAATTTCCATACAGAAAAACCCAAGACAAACCGTACCTCCGACACGCAGCGCAGTAGTCGATCTCTCAACAATCACGTCACAATCTCTCAATCTCTCAACTTCAATTGTGCCAATCGTGCCAAATTAATGTAAGCAATTGATAAAAACGTTTTTTTCATTCCAGAATGTGTTCACCCAGTGTGTCGGCAGCTATGGAGCTGAATTGGCCGGTCTTGGTCTAAACTATGGTGCAGGAGGACTTCCCTACGGCGCCAGTGGACTTGGTTGCAGCGCAGGTGGCCTTGGCTACGGAGCAGGATTTACTGGTCCTGCTGCCATCGCCCCTGCTTCTTACGGCTACGGTCCAGGTCTTGCAGGTCCTGCTTCCTACCCAGGTGCTGGATATGCTGGATATGGATTCAGCTCTTACGGTGGAGCTGGTGAAGGCAACGTGGCGGTAGGAGGGGAGCTCCCAGTGGCTGGTAATACGGCTGTCGCCGGTCAAGTACCGTTTATGGGCGCTGTGGGCTTCAATGGAGCAGTACCGGCTGCTGGTGCCGTGTCTATTACTGGCAACTGCGCATGCGGCTGTGGATATCCTTACCAGTATTAAGATGTTTTGTTATTTTAATAAATCACAATTTTATTTAGAACAGTTTTCTTATTTAATCTTTGGTTGGTTTGTTTTGATTCGATTTTGGCTCGATTCTCAAGTTGGGCAAAGTTTTATTGAGATTTTCTGTATGAAAATTCTTAGTAGCAGCACGGAGTCTCAAACTGTGCCCGGTTGATGACATTAGGCTCGCCCCTTATTACATGGGACTCAATATAAGCAACGGTGAAATGTGGATGTACAATAGAACATTTCTGCCTAACCCTGCGGGCATACAGGCGTGATGCTATGTTATGTTAGTGTTAGTTGGATGCCATGCCTCCATTTGAAATAGCGGCTGGCAGCAACGATGATGATGCAGGGCCTTAACTAGAGTTAAATTTAAGGTAGGGCACTGGTGGTTACAGGGAACGAGATGGAAGTAACAATTTTACTTGATCTGGTTTGGTCAGTCGATTTTTGTCAAATACTTTAAATGTATCTTTAAACGCCTCTCGGTACCTGTACAAAACATGTATTATATCTTCTATTTTATCCTAGCAACTACTCAAATAAGCTTTGACCACAGTAGCCTCTTCCCTTGATGGAATTTTTAGACGTATAGATCTATCCGACTGCGAAGCACTTCAAGAAGATATCGATGCTCTGAGGGAGTGGTCTATGATCAATAAAAAAAAAGATCAATAAAGTTTAACCCGTCTAAGCGCTCCATTATGAATTTTGGTCGTATGAAGCATCCTAAAGAATATACTTACAATATAAATAACAAGGACCTTGGTTTAATATTTGATCACAAACTCACTTTCTACGAGCACATCATATCACTTTCTAAGGAATCATTCTGCCGGCTTGGTTTTGTGTTACGTAACTGTCGAGATTTCAATAATACTCAAGTCATCCGACTTCTTTTCAACACGCTTGTTAGAAGCAAACTCGATTCCAGCTCTTGTTTATGGAATTCATATGATAAAACCTACGCACTTATGTTGGATGAAGTTCAAAAAGCATATTTTATGTACTTTTAAAAACGGAATTTTGAATATTATCCATATTTATTTCCAACTAGTTTTCTCTTGGGTTTCTTAAGTTTTAACTGACTTCAAGTCAGACCTCAGATAAAGAATGTACTAGATGGATCTTATTAAGCAAGAGCCGGAGACATATCACTATTTTCTTCGCAACACAGAAAAATGACATATGACAGAAAGAGATAATGATAGTGGCTCAGGATATGCGAAACCAACGCAATGTCTCCATTTTGACTATACAATCCTAACTATATTTATACTGATCAATAGCGATGTTCATTTTTAAAGGATTTTTGTCGGTATCGATAAAAATCGTAAAGCCAATAAAAAAAGATTAAATGTTCAGAAATGACGTATATTCAATAATAACTTCGGCCTGCGGTTTTGTTAGCATGATATAGCACTTTAGTTAATGTCATATAAATGAAATTTTGAGACCGGTTGATTCGTGATCGTGAGTCGGGTTAGGTCAATTTCAACTTCACAAATTGATTCTACAGATTGAATATTAAATTGAATAGCCTGAAGCACGGATTAGAGTTCAAGCTATCAAGCTGCATCTATTTATGCAATTTATGTATTCAGTAAAGTTCTTGTTTGAAAAGATACCATAAATTATAATTTTTTACCCAAAAAGTATAAGATACTGGGTAAAGAGTATTTTTATGTAAACAAGCGCAGTGGCGCCGTCTACAGTCTACGTCCGAACTAATCAGCCTATATCTAGTTATAGATAGTGGTATTGGTGGTATATTTTAGGTACTGGATGGGACATTCATTGGTGCAACCGCATATTAAAGGTAACAAAGCCATTTTCAGTGGACAGTGTTACAGAGGAAAAGATCTGCTTTTACTAGTTTTGTTACCATTGATATGAGGTTGACTTATACATGTAGGCTAGTCTTTCATAGAAATGTGAAATAAAACAAGTCAAATATGTTAATCACTTTTTATTTTCACTTAAAGCTCAACTCGACGCACTTTCTGGAAAATTTCACAACCGAAATACAAATGAAAAATGGAAAAGAGCTACCATTTTTAAATTTGAATTAACATCTCTTATTCTGACTGTCACCAGTTTAAAAATGACCTAAATTAATTTTATTTTATATAATCAAGAAAACATCCACTCTAACAAAATATTAAAATTATCGATAAATATTCTGATTCTGATTTACAACAGTATAAAGTAGGTGAAATGTCATACATACATACCGAGTCAAACTTTTTAATGTTTTTTGTTAAACACTAACAGCTAGAATCATAATGAAACTGTGTACGCACTAAACACATGTATTACTTTTATTTTAAGTGAGAATAAAAAGCAAGATTTACAAGTTTGCTTCGTAAAGTTCAATAAACATGAATTCGACTTGCCTATGAAAAGATAATTTTGCATTATTTTCAGTCAATATACCCGCTCGGCTAGAACAACCGGGAACATTACACGCCATAACTAATTTATAATATATCCACAGTAAGGAAAACTTCAAAATTGAGAAGAAAACCACTAAAAAGTCCAATTATCGTAACGACACATTGGTAACCAGCTGGTTAACAAACAAATATGGCTGCCCTCGGCCGGTGGCGCGCAGCGCTTCAAGACGTGCATAAACGGCTTCTGCTATCTCTTTCTGTCACACACAAACTGATATTAGAACGAAGAGTGTTAAGTATGAGTAAATTGTTCAACTTAATACGCTACATCTAAGGATTGATTTATCTGAGAGTCAGACGAGCTCTGAGGCCCTAGTGTAAGTCTCTTTCGACAAACTCGATTTAACGCATCGAACGCGTTCGGCGCTCCAATTGGTGGAGAGTACGAAACGGACCAATCGGAGCGCCGAACGCGTCCGATGCGTTAAATCGAGTTTGCCGAAAGAAACTTACACTAGGGCCTCTGGTGACCAACTTGTCACCACTTGCAAAATTACAAATGGAGTTATTGACGCACCTAATTTTCACAGGGAGCTGTCTCAACTATTTGTACCTGACAACTGTAATCGGGTAAAGAGATATAACTTATTTGCGGTGCCACGTTATCGTACCTACTGTTGCGCGATCAATGTCACCCATACCACGTATGTTGAAGTCGCAAAATGCGCTGACCTGGATTTCTTTGCTGATGAATGAAAGATGATACTGTTAGGATGCATGAAGTATTGTGAGAAGACAGAGTGAAAGAGTCTTAAGTGTATTGTTTACTTTTATAATCAGTGTAAGTGGCTTAGCAACGTGCAACGTTCTGATTTTAATAAATAAAATATAACATACTGTGAACAAACAGTTTACTTAAATAAATTAACAACAATATCTTCACTAGTTTGTCTTCAAATCTAATAATGACATTTGGGAGGGGATGTTCGCCCGTCTTTTGTAGGCCTTTCAATTAATAAAATGCAGTGGTCCAGCCAACTGTCATTTTGTAATTCTAAATTCAGTTTCAACAATATTTTGACAGTTCCAAACGTCAAATCGTATAGAAATTGACATTTCTATACGATTTGACGTTTGGAACTGAACATACGTGTGTGGACCTGATTTTTTTCTCAATTCCACGTATGTGTATTAGACTTACTTATTTTATAGTAGTATTATTGTACATCCAAGGAACAAATATTTGTATGATCTACAGATAGTTGTTTCGGGTCTGGTTGTGTGTGTATGTGACATGTATGTTTGTAAACTGTACCCACGATACAAGAGAAATCTTAGTGTGGGGATAGGTGTAAAATATACATATATACAAATCTTACGCAGACGGAGTCGCGGGCAACAGCTATAATCTTATATTTTGATATGTGTGTAAAGAAGGTAAAAAAAAAGTAAAAAATAAAAATCTATTAAAATTGCTTTTATTGAATGTATATCAACTTATTTCAACCTTCAATAAAACACTCAATAATAGATGCCATCTTGGTATCCTCCACATCCACATCCACCAATCGGAGCAACGATCTCCGAGACGGGAGCATAACCACCATTGCAACCTGCAGAAGCGATGGAAAGAGGAGCGATACCTGCTAACCCAGGACCGTAAGCTCCAGCGCCAAGAGCGTAACCAGCGCCAGATCCGTAACCAATAGCGCCAGATCCGTAACCAATAGCGCCAGAACCGTAAGCAGCAGAAGGAGCGATGTTCTCGATAGCAGTGACACCATTACCGCAGCTGTAACTGACGCCAGCAGCTCCACCGCTGGACAAAGTGCCTTCTAAAGCCACAGCACTCAAGAACGGCAGCTCACCAGACACAAGCAGAGAACCATCGTAAACATTTTCAGAGGAGATGGTTAAGCCAGTAGGAGCGTTGGCAGAGGAGCTGGTGACGGGGAGAGCACCTCCACTGGTTGGAATGACTTCAATAGCGAGGTTGTTGCCGTATCCAAGACCAGCGCCGTATCCAAGACCTGCACCGCAAGCCAGGCCGTTGCCGATACCGTTGCCATAGCCCAGTCCACTGTAGCCCAAGCCCAGAGCAGGGCCACCACAGGCAGAAGCGCCTAACCCAGGAGCAAGTTGAGAAGACAAGCCGTAGGAAACCTGTCCAGCTCCCAAGTTGGCACGACCTGCACACTGGCTGAGCGCGAACTAGAAATAAGATTATTTATAAATATTTATTTGAAAAGAACGTTCACATATACACCGCTGCAGGAGTATTTTAGCTAAATGGGGATATTCCAACGAAACTCTCTGGGAAGTCACTGACAATCGACTTGCTATTGACTTGACCGAGGTCTGGTCAAAACATATTTGAATTTGGAACAGAAATCTACAAGAAATACGAGTAGATGAAGACTGTGCTATGGTTGGCAGGATCCATTTTAGGAGGCATTATTGATGCCAAGAAAGAGCCTCCCCGAGTGAGTGATACCTAAGGAGATCTGGCACACCCTGGGTAGTTAGTGACGAACCTTGCTGCCTTGCAAATTTTTGTATCACAGAATGAATAGAGACAGAAAAAGCAGTTCAAATAACTCACAAAATTATTACCTGAATCAGGAGCGCCTGAGCGCAGAGGACGAGGATGGTCTTGGCTGACATGTTGAGTTGTTACTAAGAATACAAATTTTCGAATGATAATTTCTTTCAAACTTTAGAATTTTTATACTAATTCACAGAAACGGTACGTGTTGTTTGAAATTTTAGCAATATTGTAGAAAACACTTTCTGCAAAAACATTGTATGGATTATCAATTCTGTTGCCAAACCAACACTTGCCGATGTCATTGCACAAGTGCACAGATAGCATACTTTTCAAATGTTTGTGAAAATAGTAAAATAGCACGAAATACAATTTTGTGATAAGACTTTTGCACTATATAAACTTGTTGTGAAGTAGAAACATCATTCAGTCTTCAGCTTCTCGTTGAACACAAACATCAAACATGTCTACCTTCACTGTTCTGTTGTTCTGCATCCAAGCTTGCTTGGTCCAAGTAAGTTAATTATTTTTTTGTTATTGTCTTTGGGAGTCGCGTTGCAGACGGGTTGGAGTCTCGCACAGATCAGATATTTGTATGACTGATAGTTGTTCTAAGTTTGGGTAAAAAAATGTTTATGTAAAAACTATCTTGTTCCTCAGAATGTATTCAGCCAGTGCCTCGGATACGGCTCCGGTCTTGGTGGACTAGGCAGCGGAATTGGAATCGGTCTTGGAGCCGGATTGGGAAGCGGTGTTGGCATCGGCCTCGGTGGTGGACTTGGTGGATTTGCACCGTCCGCCTGCTCCGGTGCTCTGTCTCCTAGCTATTCTGGTCTTGCATATGGTGATGCTGGATATGGTGTCGCGTATGGCGGCGCTGGTGAAGGCAACGTGGCAGTCACTGGTGAGCTGCCAGTCGCTGGTAACACCGCTGTCGCCGGCCAGGTGCCGATCACCGGTGTTGTGAACTTCGGCGGCGCTGTGCCCGCTGCTGGCGCTGTTACTATTACTGGCCAGTGCGCATGCGGCTGTGGAGCTTACTGAATTTGAAAAACATTTTCATATATTGTAATAGCGGACTTAATAAATGTTTCTGAGAAACACAAATAAAGAAAAATAAGTAAACAATTTTTATGTTTCATTTTACGTAGCATCACAGCTGCATTCCCCAACAAGTTACATGGATAATATCATCCCCATTCCTCTAATGCTGTTATTAAGCTCCATGTAAAAGGGTGCAGGCTTATTGTCATCTAGCGGGTAAAATTTCAAACTCCAGGTTGCTACTGAGAATTTTGTAAATTTACTAAAAATTTGCAGTGGCCCAGCGGTTAAATGCTTGCCTTACATGCAGGAGGTTCTGAGTTCAAACCCGGCCCACACTTCATAAATCAGAATTTGATAATCATTATTGTAAAGTGTTCATTTTTAAATTAAAGTCTTTGTGGATATGTTTATTAATATGAATACAATACAAATTAGTAGCGATAAAATATATAAATCTAGAAATAACAAGAACGTTGATAATGCACGCTATGACACATTTGGCGCAGTGGTTAAGCGATCAACTAGTGCGCTACATGTCGCGGGTTTGATTCACACACATAACAAATATTTGTATGGCCTACAGATAGTTGTGCCGGGGCTGGCTATTTGTTTTTCTAAACGCACCCATGATACAGGAATGATTACTAGTGAGGGATAAAGTAAAAATAAATTATTTGACGACACGGTTGGCGCAGTGGCTAAGATATTATCTTTCTGCGCTACGTGTCGCGAGTTCGATCCCCGCACGAAACAAATATTTGTATGATCTACAGATAGTTGTTTGGGTTCTGGTTGTGTGTGCATGTGACATGTATGTGTGTAAACTGTACCCACGATACAGGAGAAATCCTAGAGTTAGACAATGTTTAAAAAAAAAAAAGTTAAAAAAATATATTTTAAAACATGCTTTTATTTAAATACTCAAAAAAGAAGAAAATAAACTTTTAATTCAATGAAACCCATCAATTTATTAAATTACACAATTGCAAGCTTGTTGTGAGTTGTGTTATTTTTTATCTACACAAGTAAATCTCGCGACAAGCTTTTATATCATATAAATTGTGTAATGTAATAAATTGATGATTGATTCCCATATCATGGGAGTGGACAAAAAGTAAACGCCATCTTGGGCCATCTAACTTAACGTGTATGCAAAATTTCATCTCAATCGGTTAAGGATAACTGCTTTAAAATCGGATCCAATCTTACAATTGAAATTGTAAGATTGGATCCGAACATACACACTTACATACAAACACTGCAAGTAAAATTAAAAGCTTGTAAAAATAAAAATAAATGTCAATAACGGTTTAAGGGTTTATTGCCGAAATTATTATTATGCTACGCGATTTGCTAATTAATCCGAATGCGTTTAGTTTGGTGTCCGAATATATACTGATGACACGGCACATTTTGTTCATTTTGTTCAGCGGTATAGGATAGGTTGAACATAGATCTTTGGTTATTTATGTATGTGAAAGCAGACTGCTCGCCGCAAGTTCAACCGCACGTTTCGCACGGGGCCCAATCGACAACCGTTGACGGCCGCCCGAATCGGTATGAGCATGATCACTGATGCGCGTGTGCAAGCGAGCAGATCGGGCGATGCCTGACCACTATTGCAGGTGCATGGGCTCGCCTCTGCCTATTCTATTGTTGTTATTTTTTATTTAGTTTTTGTAATGTCTTTGTTTGTTATTTTTACGTTACATGTTTAATTGATAATTTGTCCTTGTAAACTGTGAGCGTTGTTATGAAGTTATGAAGTGTCGTTTGTGTCGTCCTATAAATAATTTTTCTTTCTTCTTTCTTTCTTTCTTTCTATCAGCAAAACTGGTTCAATTGTAATTATTATTTACTTATTGATTTTTTTCTAAAAAACGTTGCCCCACACGTTGTGACTTCTCCTGTGGGTACATTTTTACAAACATACATGTCACATGCACATACAACCAGACCCGAAACAACCATCAGTAGATTATACAAATATTTGTTCCGTGTGGAATCGCATTAAGCGCAGAAGCTAATCACTTAGCCACTGCGCCAACCGTGTCGTTATTATCTGATTACTGTTCTATTGCAATAGTAAAAATAAGCCTATATCCTTCTATGTAATTATTGTATTGAACAATTAGTCGCTTAAAGCAAATTTTATGCAATTGGCTCATTGAATAATCCTTTTTGTTTATTAATCAAATATATTTTTAATCATGTGGACCAGTTAAAGGCACTTATGAATAGTCAGACTCTAGTTGCCACGTTCCAAATTGTTGTTTTCCCAAGGAGAAGAACGGGCAAGAAACTCCATGGCTACTCTTTTAAAATCTGATTGTTTAACATTTCATACTTCATGAAATTTCTGATATTACTGCCATGACAGTTATGACCTGACCAGTTCCAGCAGACAGAACTCATTTACGAGTATGACGGATGTATGTGTCAGTATGACTCAGGTCAACCATACTGTAGGGTTGTCATTATTGCAGTTGCAGGGTTAAGCACAGATGTACTATTGTACACCCACATTTCGTCGATGCCGTTATTGAGTATCGTGTAATAGGGGGCGAGCCTACTGCTATCTACCGGGCACAGTTCCAGACTCCGTGCTGCTACTGAGAATTTCCATACAGAAAAACCCAATAACACTTTGCCCGACCCCAACCCAGAACCTCACGCTCAGCAATCGCGCTTGCGACCACTAGACCCATGAGGCAGTCTTCAATAAATGATTTGTAAAATGAAACATAACATTTGCTTTGATAATTGTTTATTACTTTTAAACAAAATGAGCCCGCTATATCACTAAAAAAGTTCTATAAGAATGATCCAATTTGACGAATGAATGACTTTTATCGTGTTACAGGGACCACCTTTTCAAATAAATCTCCCGATTTAGTGAACTCCACAGCCGCATGCGCATTGACCAACGATAGACACAGCGCCAGCAGCGGGCACAGCGCCGCCGAAGTTCACAATTCCTGTGATGGGCACCTGACCAGCGACAGCGGTGTTACCAGCTACTGGCAGCTCACCAGTCACCGCCACGTTGCCTTCACCAGCGCCGCCGTACGCAGCACCATATTCAGCACCACCGTATGCAAGACCAGAATAGCCAGGAGACAGAGCGCCGGAGCAGGCGGACGGTGCAAGTCCACCAAGTCCACCACCGAGGCCGATACCAACACCGCTTCCCAATCCGGCTCCAAGACCGATTCCAATTCCGCTGCCTAGTCCACCAAGACCGGAGCCGTATCCGAGGCACTGGCTGAATACATTCTGAGGAACAAGATAGTTTTTACATAAAAAAAATATCCAAACTAAGAACAACTATCTGTCATACAAATATTTGATCTATGCGGGACTCGAACCCGCGACATGTAGCGCATCATTCTATCTCTGTGAACCACTGCGCCAACCGTCCCGTCGAAGTAGAAGAAGTGTAAGTGGAAGCGAGTCCCAAAGACAATAACAAAGAAATAATTAACTCACCTGGACCAAGCAAGCTTGGATGCAGAGCAACAGAACAGCGAAAGTAGACATGTTTGATGTTTGTGTTCAACGAGGAGCTGAAGACTGAATGATGTTCCAACTTCACAACAAGTTTATATAGTGCAAAGGTCTTATCACAATATTGTATTTCGTGCTATTTTACTATTTTCACAAACATTTGAAAAGTATGCTATCTGTGTACTTGTGCAATGACATCGGCAAGTGTTGGTTTGGCAACAGAATTGATAATCCATACAATGTTATTGCAGAAAGTGTTTTCTACAATATTGCTAAAATTTCAAACAACACGTACCATTTCTGTGAATTAGTATAAAAATTCTAGGAGTTTGAAAGAAATTATCATTCGAGAATTTGTATTCTTAGTAACAACTCAACATGTCAGCCAAGACCATCCTCGTCCTCTGCGCTCAGGCGCTCCTGATTCAGGTAATAATTTTGTGAGTTATTTGAACTGCTTTTTCTGTCTCTATTCATTCTGTGATACATAAATTTGCAAAGCAGCATGGTTCGTCACTAACTACCCAGGGTGTGCCAGATCTCCTTAGGTATCACTCACTCGGGGAGGCTCTTTCTTGGCATCAATAATACCTCCTAAAATGGATCCTGCCAACCATAGCACAGTCTTCATCTACTCGTATTTCTTGTAGATTTCTGTTTCAAATTCAAATATGTTTTGACCAGACCTCGGTCAAGTCAATAGCAAGTCGATTGTCAGTGACTTCCCAGAGAGTTTCGTTGGAATATCCCCATTTAGCTAAAATACTCCTGCAGCGGTGTATATGTGAACGTTCTTTTCAAATAAATATTTATAAATAATCTTATTTCTAGTTCGCGCTCAGCCAGTGTGCAGGTCGTGCCAACTTGGGAGCTGGACAGGTTTCCTACGGCTTGTCTTCTCAACTTGCTCCTGGGTTAGGCGCTTCTGCCTGTGGTGGCCCTGCTCTGGGCTTGGGCTACAGTGGACTGGGCTATGGCAA
This sequence comes from Shargacucullia verbasci, assembly GCA_947562105.1. Classification (NCBI taxonomy): domain Eukaryota; kingdom Metazoa; phylum Arthropoda; class Insecta; order Lepidoptera; family Noctuidae; genus Shargacucullia; species Shargacucullia verbasci. Next base: position 2,034,040 of record OX387307.1, on the reverse strand, counting down.
CGGTATCGGCAACGGCCTGGCTTGCGGTGCAGGTCTTGGATACGGCGCTGGTCTTGGAAATGGCCTGGGATACGGCGCTGGTCTTGGAAATGGGCTGGGATATGGCAACAACCTCGCTATTGAAGTCATCCCTACCAGTGGAGGTGCTCTCCCCGTCACCAGCTCCTCTGCCCACGCTCCTACTGGCTTAACCATCTCCTCTGAAAATGTTTATGATGGTTCTCTGCTTGTGTCTGGTGAGCTGCCGTTCTTGAGTGCTGTGGCTTTAGAAGGCACTTTGTCCAGCGGTGGAGCTGCTGGAGTCAGCTACAGCTGCGGTAATGGTGTCACTGCTATCGAGAACATAGCTCCTTCTGCTGGTTACGGTTCTGGCGCTATTGGTTACGGATCTGGTGCTGGTTACGCTCTTGGCGCTGGAGCTTACGGTCCTGGGTTAGCAGGTATCGCTCCCCTTTCCATCGCTTCTGCAGGTTGCAATGGTGGTTATGCTCCCGTCTCGGAGATCGTTGCTCCGATTAGTGGATGTGGCTGTGGAGGATACCAAGATGGCATCTATTATTGAGTGTTTTATTGAAGGTTGAAATAAGTTGAAATACATTGATTCAATAAAAGCAATTTTGATCGATTTTTATTTTTTACTTTTTTTTTACCTGCTTTACACACATATCAAAATATGAGATTATAGCTGTTGCCCGTGACTCCGTCTGCGTATGATTTGTATATATGTATATTTTACACCTATCCCCACACTAAGATTTCTACTGTGTCGTGGGTACAGTTTACAAACATACAGGTCATATACACACACAATTTACACACAATTTTATTATCTAATTACTGTTCTGCTGCAATAGTAATAATGTTAAAGTAAAAGTATGGAAATTCTCAGTAGCACGGAGTCTGGAACTGTGCCCGGTAGATTGCATTAGGCTCGCCCCCTATTACATGGGGCTCAATGACGGCATCAGCATCGGCAAAATGTGGGTGTACATTACTACACCTCTGCCTAACTGCTATATTATGTTATAAAATACCTAACATAAGCGGAATTTAGAAAAAAGCAAGTCCACACGCGTGTGTTGACATTTCTATACGATTTGACGTTTGGAACTGTCAAAATATTGTTGAAACTGAATTTAGAATACAAACAGACAGTTGGCTGGACCACTGCATTTTATTAATTGAAAGGCCAAACAAAAGTCGGGTGATCATCCCTCCCAAATGTCATTATTAGATTTGAAGACAAACTAGTGAAGATATTGTTATATTAGTCACCATTGCACAGCTGTAGCTAGGGGGGGGCATTATGGTGCAATACCCTACCTCAAAAAATTCCATTAGCGAAAATAATATGCTAAGTAAACTGTTTGTTCATAGTATGTTATTTATTTATTAAAATCTAAACGTTGCACGTTGTTAACTCTTTCACTCTGTCTTCTCACAATACTTCAAGCATTCTAACAGTATCATCTTTCATTCATCAGCAAAGAAATCCAGGTCAAGATTGGTCTTCAGGAGCGCATTTTGCGTCTTCAACATACGTGGTATGGGTGACATTGATCACGCAACAGTAGGTAACAACGCGGTACCGCAAAGAAGTTACATCTCCTTACCCGGTACCGCAAATACGTTACATCTCGTTACTCGATTACAGTTGTCAGGTTCAAATAGTTGAGACAGCTCCTTACGAAAATTTGGTGCGTCAATAACTCCATTTGTAATTTTGCAAGTGGTGACAAGTTGGTCACGCAAAGAAACGTCTTTTTTAATTGCTTACATTAATTTGGCACGGTTGGCAATGGTTGAGAGATCGACCGCTGCGCTGCATGTCGTGGTTTCAGTTCCCGCACGGAACAAATATAGCTAGTTAATAACACAATGATTATTTTATGTGTTTGACTGCCGCATTGGTCTAGTGGGCGCAAGCGCGACTGCTGAGCGTGAGGTCCTGGGTTCGATTCCCAGGTCGGGCCGTGTCATTGCGTTTTTCTGTATGGAAATTCTCAGTAGCAGCACGGAGTCTGGAACTGTGCCCGGTAGATAGCATTAGGCTCGCCCCCTATTACATGGGACTTAATAACGGCATCGGCGAAATGTGGGTGTACAACAGTACACCGCCGCCTAACCCTTCGGTGAATACAGGCGTGATACTGTTATACTTCTATATGGTAATTAATTAATATCACTATAGTTTATAATAATCTTTTATTTTATTTAACAACGTTTGTACTACCATAGACTTATAAGTATTTTACCACACAACCAACATGGCGGCGCTAGTGCTGCCCCCGTTTTCTCATTAGTGCTGGGCACATATTATGACAGATAATATGTAACTTAACATGTAAAATGAAACATAGAAATTGTTTACTTATTATTATTTATTTGTGTTTCTCAGAAACATTTTAAGTCCGCTATGAAAATATATAAAAATCCTATTTATGTAAAATAGTTTCAAAGAATTTTGACTTCATTTAAAATCTGCTTATATTTGCGTTAATATTTTCTCATCTTAGACTGTTCAGTAAGCTCCGCAGCCGCATGCACACTGGCCAGTAATAGAAACAGCGCCAGCAGCGGGCACAGCGCCGCCGAAGTTCACAATTCCTGTGATAGGCACTTGACCAGCGACAGCGGTGTTACCAGCGACCGGCAGCTCGCCAGTCACGGCCACGTTGCCTTCACCAGCACCACCGTACGCAGCACCATATCCAGCACCACCGTATGCAAGACCAGAATAGCTAGGAGAAAGAGCGCCGGAGCAGGCGGACGGTGCAAGTCCACCAAGTCCACTACCTAGGCCGATACCAACACCGCTTCCCAATCCGGCTCCAAGACCGATTCCAATTCCGCTGCTTATTCCACCAATACCGGAGCCGTATCCGAGGCACTGGCCGAATACATTCTGAGGAACAAGATATCTTTGTATAAAAAAAATTACCCAGACTCAGAACAACTATCTGTTATATAATTATTTGATCTGTGTTGGACTCGAACCCGCGATATGTAGCGCATCATTCTATACCTGAACCACTACGCCCACCGTCCCATCGATGTGGAAGAAGTGTAAGTGGAAGCGACACCCAAAGACAACAACAAAGAAATAATTTACTCACCTGGACCAAGCAAGCTTGAATGCAGAGCAACAGAACAGTGAAGGTAGACATGTTTGATGTTTGTGTTCAACGAGAAGCTGAAGACTGAATGATGTTTCTACTTCACAACAAGTTTATATAGTGCAAAAGTCTTATCACAAAATTGTATTTCGTGCAATTTAACTATTTTCATAAACATTTGAAAAGTATGCTATCTGTGCACTTGTGCAATGACATCGGCAAGTGTTGGTTTGGCAACAGAATTGATAATCCATACAATATTATTGCAGAGAGTGTTTTCTATAATATTGCTAAAATTTCAAACAACACGTACCATTTCTGTGAATAAGTATAAAAGTTCTAGGATTTGAAAGAAATTATCATTCGAGAATTTGTATTCTTAGAAACAACTCAACATGTCAGCCAAGACCATCCTCGTCCTCTGCGCTCAGGCGCTATTGATTCAGGTAATAATTTTGTGAGTTATTTTAACTGCTTTTTCTGTCTCTATTCATTCTGGGATACAAAAATTTGCAAGGCAGCAAGGTTCGTCACTAACTACCCAGGGTGTGCCAGATCTCCTTAGGTATCACTCACTCGGGGAGGCTCTTTCTTGGCATCAATAATACATCCTAAAAAGGATCCTGCCAACCATAGCACAGTCTTCATCTACTCGTATTTCTTGTAGATTTCTGTTCCAAATTCAAATATGTTTTGACCAGACCTCGGTCAATGGCAATTCGACTGTCAGTGACTTCCCAGAGAGTTTCGTTGGAATATCCCCATTTAGCTAAAATACTCCTGTAGCGGTGTATATGTGAACGTTCTTTTCAAATAAATATTTATAAATAATCTTATTTCTAGTTCGCGCTCAGCCAGTGTGCAGGTCGTGCCAACTTGGGAGCTGGACAGGTTTCCTACGGCTTGTCTTCTCAAATTGCTTCTGCCTGTGGCGGCCCTGCTCTAGGCTTGAGTTACAATGGACTGGGCTATGGCAATGGTATCGGTAACGGCCTGGCTTGCGGTGCAGGTCTTGGATACGGCGCTGGTCTTGGAAATGGCCTGGGATACGGCAACAACCTCGCTATTGAAGTCATCCCAACCAGTGGAGGTGCTCTCCCCGTCACCAGCTCCTCTGCCAATGCTCCTACTGGCTTAACCATCTCCTCTGAAAATGTTTACGATGGTTCTCTGCTTGTGTCTGGTGAGCTGCCGTTCTTGAGTGCTGTGGCTTTAGAAGGCACTTTGTCCAGCGGTGGAGCTGCTGGAGTCAGTTACAGCTGCGGTAATGGTGTCACTGCTATCGAGAACATCGCTCCTTCTGCTGGTTACGGATCTGGCGCTATTGGTTACGGATCTGGTGCTGGTTACGCTCTTGGCGCTGGAGCTTACGGTTCTGGGTTAGCAGGTATCGCTCCCCTTTCCATCGCTTCTGCAGGCTGTAATGGTGGTTATGCTCCTGTCGCGGAGGTCGTTGCTCCGATTGGTGGATGTGGCTGTGGAGGATACCAAGATGGCATCTATTATTGAGCAGCTTACTGTGGTACACAACATATATTGAATCAATAAAGGCAATTTTATTCGAATTTTGTTTTGTTATTTTGTTACCTTATTTGTATCTCATCTTTTAGATGTAAAATAGTTGTACTATGCGATTTCGGATAATATACAGTTTTTTTTAAAGTGCCCATCTCTAGTTATAATTCCTGTATCGTGGGTGCGTCTACAAACACATAATTATATTCACATACACAAACACCCAGACCCGAAACAACTATCTGTACATACAAAGCGCAGCAGTCAACCACTGTGTCAACCGTGCCGTCGTTATTGAGTTTTCTTGAGAGAAATTCTAAATAGCAGCATGAAATTCGGAACTGTGCCTGGTTGATGTTAATAGGCTCGGTCCCTATTAAATTGTACTTAATAACAGCACTGGCGAAATGTAAGTGTACAATAGTACACCTCTGCATAACCCTTCGGGGATACTTCCGTGATGCTATGTTATATTATGTAGTACTGTTGCTGCTAAGGCACTTATTCTGTGCTTTGAGTAACCATATACGCGCCCCAGATAATGTTAAAATTTTCATAGAAACAACAAGAACAAATAAATTTTGTTATCCTGGCAGTACTCTTGAAGAAACAAGTTTTGTTTATGTGGTTGATCCATAATTCATAATAAGATCTTGTCAGTGTGTCTGAGGTATTGTGAGAGGGAACTATGGATGTTTCTGTTTTTGTTGTTATTTTGTATTATGTAGCTTTAATTATTGTAATCCGGTAGATGACTACCAGTCATCTGTGTTACTTTTTATCAACTGTCAAAAACGACATTTTGTTCTAAAAATGTTTGGAATACAAAAGCGTGACGTCATAGTTTTTCATTGCCATTGACGTACATATTGTGTGATATATATATAAATAAAAAAATTAAAACACCAAAGATAAGCAAGAGATTAAGTTTTACCGAGTTTTCAGAAGAAGAAGATTTCAGTATTTATTTTTGGTGCAGTTATCTAGCCTATTGGTCCCAGGCCGTTGTAATTAAAGTAAAAATAAACAAATAAAATAACTTGTTGCAACTTGTGTAGGCGTGTGCGAATAATACCAGTCACGTCTAGGAATTTTAGGCATATTTCAAAATCATATCCAGAGCAAAGTTATGATAAAATAGATCGTATGCACTTCACTGAAGACAGAAAATTGAACCATTTGCAAAATGAGTGAAACTATCCTTTGCAGATCCAGACTAGGAGAAATCCCAGTGTGGGGCAAACCCCACACTAACTAACAACACTACACGTAAAAAAGCGACAGCAATTCGATAGCCACGCGACAGCAATCTCACTGTCAGCCAATACATTATATGACACAAAAATGACGTTTGACAGAAGCTATCGCGCGATCTACGCCTGTCGCTACATCGGTTTTTTCGACATTCGATTGTTGTCGCCTGGCTGTCGTATTGCTGTCGCTTTTTTACGTAACTAGGCTGCCGGACAGAGATTGGGGGATAAACTGGATGCTTTTAATAAAGATTGGCTCGAAGCAGCATTAGATAGAAGAAGAAAAAGAGCAGAAGAGCCTAGCTTTATCCCGACTATGTTGGGGTTGGCTTCCAGTCTAAACAGGTACTCTAGTCTTAACTTAGGGTATCACTGTTTCTTTATTGTGTGGCGGAGGCCAGATGACAGTCGCTCTGTGTAAAATACTGATATTCAGCCGCGACCGGTTAGACTGGAAACCGACCCCAATGTAGTTGGGAAAAGGCAGGCCGATGATGATGATAATAGGAATAGCACAATTCAAGACTGCGTGCTGGTACTGATAATTTCAGTATATCCTATAATATTATAATAATTTAGTCCGGAGTGTGAATCGAATCCAGGATCTAGCTCAGTAGACCAATTATTCAGTGATTCATACATAAGACTAATCAAATTTAGTCATAAGTTATGTGCGTATTATTCGCTTAGAAAAAGTCACTACTCGACTGCATTAGACCATTTTGACATCAAATTGAATAATTGCTAGAAAATTGCCCCTCTGGGCCCACGTGGTAGATGGAACAGCCCAATCCCCTTTTCAGGAAAGCCTGAGACTTAGCGAGGGCCAGTGACATAGGAATGCCACATAAAGGAACTTAGGACTCGAAACTCCGTATTTCTTTATATACACATATCGCATTGGTTTTATAGTCGCAAGCGTGGCTTCTGGGTGTGAGGTTTTGTGTTCGATCCCCGGCCGGCAAAGTTTTATTGGGTTTTTCTTTTAGAAAATTCTCTAACCCTGAGTTTAGGTATGCCCGATGGATGGCATTCGTTTTGGCGAAATGTAAGTGAACAAAACACGCCAACTTAACCCTTAGGGGAATACAGGCGTGATGCTATGTTAAGTTATACACAAGGCTATATTACAAAAGATCTAAAAATAGCTCTGTCTCACACATAATTATAAAACATTATCAAATTGTTGCGTATTGTTAATTGTATACCTTCAATCAATAATTATAATGACATTATTACGATATAATAATTATGAAACATTCAAGTTTTCTATGCGTTCTCTACGCGTGGGTTTTGTAATGGCAGCGATAAAATTAAATACATTTCAAAATTTACAGAAATGCGTGTTATAATAATTTTCGAATTGTAGTATATAAACTTGGTTTGTTTCAGAAAAAAGTCAGTTCAAGTGTGTCTCCCACAGCCACATCTCCAAAACAAACGAAAGAACAACATGTCTGCCAAGGTTCTGTTTGTTGTTTGTGCGCAGGCGCTTTTCATCCAGGTAAGGATCTAATTACCATTATCTGTGTGTATAGTTTTCGGACCACTGTAGTCCACCACATCCGCACCAGTCCATCTTGGTGGACTAAGGCCTATTCATTCTTTTTCAAGTAGTTAGAAATGTAAAAAATAATTTCTTCTTTATAATGACCCTTTGTCGGGAAAATTAGCAAAATAACTGATAATAAAACATGACATATCATCTCGCTTGTATTCCACGAAGAGATAGGTAGAAGACTTTGCCCGACCCGGTAATCGAACCCAGTAAACAGTTAGAGAGTAAATTAGACAGTATATTAATGACGTGTTTTATACTAAAATTATTTTATTTTCAGACTGCGCTTACGCAATGCGCCAACCGTGCTAACTTTGGGCTTGGTGCTCCTTTTGGATTAGGTGGTGCTAGCTTAGCAGGACCTGCTTACGGTAGATTAGGCGCTAACAGGGCCGGCAATGGCCTGGCTGCCAATGGACTCGCCTCCAGCTTGGGAAACAACATACTCACTAACGATGGACTCTGCGCTTCCACTGTTGAAATCACTCCAACCTCTGGCGGTGCTCTCCCCGTCAGCAGTGCTTCTCCTGTCGCCCCGAACAGCATCGCAGTAGCTTCGGAGAATGTATACGAAGGTGCTTTGGAAGTAGCTGGTGAGATGCCGTTCGTGGGTACTGTGGGTTTGGAAGGAGTCCTGCCGACTTCTGGTTCTGGTGCCGTCAACCATGCTTGCGGTAATGGGGCTACAAGAATGGTGGCCCAGAATGGTGCTGCTGTTTCTGCTGGTTTTGGTTCTGCTATTGCTCCTGGTTTTGGTGCCGGTATCGCACCTGCTGCAGGTTTCGCTCCAGGAAACATGTTTGGCCAAGGCATCGGTGCGTACGGTCCTGCCGGAGCAATTGGTTCAGGGTCTCCCTTTGGCTACCGTTCTGGGTTAGCTGGACTTGGTAACTCCGCTGTTGGATATGGTGGTGCATACTCAGCTGCTGGTATTGGTGCTGGCCTGGCCCCCTACGGCGGTGCTGGTGAAGGCAACGTGGCGGTCGCTGGTGAACTGCCGGCCGTTGGTAACACCGCCATCAATGGTCAGGTACCGATCATGGGCGCTGTGGGCTTCAGCGGCGCCGTTCCCGCTGCCGGTGCAGTATCCATCACTGGTAGCTGCGCGTGCGGCTGTGGTAATCCTTACATATACTGAGTTGATTTTTTCTAAATAAAATAAGTGTTAATATCAATCAGTATTGTTATTTCATGCCTCATTTTTAACATGCCATGTTTGGCTCTACAAATTCCTTTTTCTTTACAATCTTTGGTTTCATACGATATCCAATATTATAAAAATCCATTACTTTACCAAAACTGGGGATGAACCTCTACTCAGACAAGGGAATATCAAGAACTAATTCAATCATGCTTTTCCTACCCTACGGTTAAAGAAGCCAAAAAATATTTATAGTTATTGTTTTATATTTATGTTTTTTTTTGTATGGGCCAAGTTGCTTGAAATAAACCAAAGTCTGAGTAAAGTTTGAGTGTTGGAACAAAGTTCAGGACCTCTATCACGAGTTTTCTTACTATTTACTATCGTAGTTAACTAAATTTACATGATAGCGATTTTAGTTCATAACTTGGTTACATTAGGGATTAGAGTCCACTTTTCACCGATGCTGTTATTGAGTTCCATGTAATAGGGGGCGAGCCTATTGCCATCTACCGGGCACAGTTCCAGACTCCGTGATGCCACTGAGAAAAACCCTATAACACCGCCCAACCCGGAAATCGAACCCAGAAATTCACGCTCAGCAGTCGTGCTTACCACCACTAGGCCAATGAGGCGGTCGCAACTGAATTTATGACAGAATAATCGGGAATGTATAACAAATAAAAAACACGGATAATATCCAAAAAAGTTCTAATGAAAGTCTCGAAGGAAGCCAGTCCTCGCTAAGCTGGTCTAATTTGGCAATCAGTCAGATGTACTCTGCCTGAAACGGCGGTAAATTGCTAATCTGATACTGTTTCTCTATACTGAAATACAAAGATGCTTCTCACTACGTCCTTGCCAAAATAACTTAGTCGGTTTCTATCATATCCACAAGAAGAGGGGTCGTTTGATTCCTTGTTAGGAACCACAAAATTCACGTAACCAATTTCTTTAAATATTGCCGAATAAATATTACAGTACATACAAGAAGCAGTGATATATTTAAGAATGATTCGCAATTAATAATTTAAAATGTACGATCTATAATTCATTCTCGAATGATTCAAACTTGCGGCGATCATATTATAGGGGAATTAGGTGAGATTTTCAACCCTAGCAAAGGGGAGGATTCTCCGACCAGGCAAGGTGGTTAGTTTGGAGGGCCGAAGCCCGACGAGTGATGGAGGACATTCACATTTAAAAAAAAAAATTTTTTATTATACTTTTGACTATGAATAATTCCTGTACCGAGGGTGCATTTACCAACACATACATATATTCACATGGACATACACTCAAACCAGGAACAACTGTCTGCAGTTCATACAAATATTTGTTCTGTGCAGGAATCGAACCCACTCACACCTCGCGATTTCTCAACCATTGCTCCAACCGTGTCATTAAATGCGTAAGAATCGTTGTAAACTCTCATAGTGCGATTCAGGACTTTCTGTTGTCACTTCACTCCAATAGATGGCGCTTTACTTTTTGCCATGTTTTGAGAGAAACAATAGAATTTTAAAAAAATAACTTGTCCCTCTCTCGGATTTTTTCTGTATCGTGGACATGTATGATGTTAAGTATAGGCCGATGTGCCAACCGTATTGACAAGAGAATTACATAAAGACTATTTAATGGGTGTCCCACTGGGTTTTAGGCTCGTACAATTTGACAGTCAGATAATCGATGTCTATGATGTTTATCATCCTGTACCGGTATCACGAGTTTTCTGACTATTTACTATCATAGTAAAGTAAATTTTCATGATAGCGATTTTAGTTCTTAACTTGGTTACATTAGGGATTAGAGTCGCTAATGTGACATCTAGTCATAGTAAAGTTTTGATTAACTATTTACTATATTATACCGATGTCATGTTAGCGACTCTAATCCCTAATATAACCAAGTTAAGAACTAAAATCGCTATCATGAAAAATTACTTTACTTTGACAGTAAAAAGTAAGAAAACTCGTGATACTGGTACTGGTTATCGACCCATATATGTTGTTGCACTTCCCATTTGAGCTCATATATTTAGTAATCTTTCTGTTAGATGAATATAATGAATAAAAATGCTTTCTTAAAAAATAAAACATGAAATACGGAGCTGAATATTTTTAGTTTATTTCAAATTAATTTTCGGTGTATCAATGTATCGATAGATTAGGCGTCAAAAAAGTTCCTTCAGTAGTATGCGGAAGCGCCACAGCCGCACGCGCATTGGCCAACGATAGACACGGCACCAGCAGCGGGCACAGCGCCATTGAAGTTCACAATGCCAGTGATCGGCACCTGACCGGCCAAAGCAGTGTTACCAGCGACTGGCAGCTCACCAAGGACCACCACGTTGCCTTCACCGGCACCGCCGTAGCCAGCACCGTAACCAGATCCAATAGCACCTCCGTAAGCAGCACCAGGAGAGAGTATGCCATCATAAGCTGAACCAATGATACCGCCATAACCAGAGCCAATAGCTCCACGACCGATACCACCTCCGCAACCACCGCGGCCAGCATTAAGACCCAAGCCAGCAGCAGGAGCTATAGCACCTCGTCCTCCACACCCACATCCACCACCACCCAGGTATTGACCGAACACATTCTGTGAAAATGAAATATATAATGAATAGCTATTCCATAAAGGTGGAATATAATTTGTTTTATCTCTCAGTAAGATATAGAATAAATATTTATGAAAAAAAAGAAGTGAAATAACAGTGTAAAGTAGTAAAGGACGGAAATCAGAGCTTTTAGAAAAGACTCAAAACTAGGACTCACCTGGACCAAGCAAGCTTGGATGCAGAGCAACAGAACAGCGAAGGTAGACATGTTTGATGTTTGTGTTCAACGAGAAGCTGAAGACTGAATGATGTTCCAACTTTATGCCAGTTTATGTAGTGCAAAAGTGTCTTATCAAAGCAACGTGCCTTTTAACAATGTTCTATTGTAACAAAGCCCTACAAATAATATAATTCAAGGTTATAATTTCTTACGAAATTCACACATTGTTATATTTCCACATTCCGCAACTACAAAATTGCTGCAACTCAACTAGATAAGGGCTGCGTTTCAGTATAAATAGTCCAACAGTTCTTGGAAATATCATTTTCAAGTTTGCTTTCACACAAACTAATATGGCAGCCAAGTTGATCCTCGTCCTTTGCGCGCAGGCGCTCTTCGTCCAGGTAAGAACGACTTTTTATATTGTTTGTTTCTCTTCATCCTCTGCGGTACCAACAAGTGCTTTTTTTTAATGGTACCTGTGTTCAATGTGTTCTAGGATGGAAGGATATTACCGATAACAAAGAACGACCAAAATAACTTGGTCTATGTTTATGCATTTTCGCATTAAATTGTTGCATTAACATTATGTTACATAATTAAAATAACTATCAATTCATAAATGATGATAGAAATAATATCTATACTTATAATAAATCTGTAGAGAGGTCAATTCTGTACATGAAATATATTTTCAAAATAACTATCAGGGGGTGATTAGTGATCGATACTGATGCCAAAAATGCAATCAGTAAAATTTTTGTCTGTCTGTCTGTCTGTATGTTCGTTATAGAAACAAAAACTACTCGACGGATTTTAACGAAACTTGGTACAATTATTCTTCATACTCCTGGGCAGGTTATAGTATACTTTTCATCAAGTCAAGTCAAGTCAAGTCGCGGGCAAAAGCTAGTTTAGTAATAAATTAATTTTGCATTCACAGACTGTATTCAGTCAGTGCCTCGGCCGTGGACCTGTCGCCGCTCCTGCTTGTGGATCATATGGTGCTTTGGGAGGTGCTGGTCTCGCTAACCTTGGATTGGGAGCGTCTGGTTTGTCCAGTTACGGCTGTGCTGGTAACGGCTTGATCGGTAACGGTTTGGGTGGTAATGGCTTGGCTATTGGAATTGTTCCCACCAGTGGCGGCGCTCTGCCTATCTCCAGCGTCTCCAGCATTTCTCCCAACGGCCTCTCCATAGCCTCTGAGAACGTTTACGAAGGTGCTCTGCTCGCGGCTGGTGAGCTGCCGTTCGTGGGTACTGTTGGTTTGGAAGCCGTGTTGCCTAGTGGTGGTGTGGGTGTTGTCAACCACGCCTGCGGTAGCGGTGTTGGTATTGCAGCCGAGAGCATCGCTCCTGCTGCCTATGGTAACGCTGGTGCCTACGGCCTTGGTGGTGGCCTCGGTAATGGTGCTGCCTATGGTCTTGGTGGTGCTTATGGTCTTGGTGCTGGCAGTCTCGGCTACAGTGGTCGTAGTTGCGGGTGCTACTGAAAAATCAAAAACCAATTTCATAATGTTCTGTCTGACACAATGATTCAATAAACTGATGTGCAAATCATTCTTTTGTATTTTTCCGAATCCTATTTACAGTATTTTACTTAACAATTATGTTTAGCACATAATTTATTCACTTAAAGCATGGCTTCTGTAAAACATTATTTAAGTACGCGTTATGTTCACGGGGCCAATTACGAACTTTAAAAAGAAAATTCAATAATGGAAACTTGTGAGACTTATCCAAAATTCAGTACATCTATAAACTACATAATTCCGTATAACTTACAAGAATAAAATATAACATGACATAACATCACGTCTGTATTCCCCGAAGGGTTAGGCAAAGGTGTACTATTATTTTACAGTCCCATGTAATAGGCGAGCCTATTGCCATCGACTGGGCACAGTTTCACACTCCGTGCTGCTATTGAGAATTTTCATGTACATAAGAAACCTAATAACACTTTGCCCGACACTGGATTCGAACCTAAGACGTCATGCTCAGCAGTTGCGCTTGCGACTGTTTTTATGGATAATTCAATGACAAATAACAAGACCAGTGCCTTGTCTTCGGGGAATGAGGCGTGATACATGAATGTAGTCGGTGTTTTTTTATTTTTTTTTATTTAACTGCGTATGTCCCACAATAATTTATTTATTTATTTAGTACAGCGATTAGCCATTAAAACTAAATAACCATTGATAAGTAAACCTATCACACCGTCTTCTCACAGAACCGCAAACATTCTAACATTATCGCCTTCCATTCATCAGCAAACACATCCAATCCGGGGCTGGTCTCCATGACCTCATTTAGCATCGCCAACATGCGCGGTATCGGGGAGGTGGATCGGGCTACTGTACGACAAAATGGGACATTAAATAATTTATGTTTCCTGGCGCGATGGTAATTATTAGGCACAAACAGTTGACACAGCTTCTCATGTAGATCGGACGCATCAGTATAACCATGAATAATCTTACAGGCAGTTGTAATTTGATCAAATGTTCGCCTGACTTCAAGGTAATTAAAATTTAAACAACCTAGACGAAACTTGGTAGGGTACATATATGGATAATACCCAAACACACGTTTATAGAAGTATCTGAGGAAAGCTTTTTGCACTTTTTCCAGCATGAGCGTATAAGTAAACTCATGGGGGTTCCATACACAAGCGCTAGTTTCTAGTTTGCATCGTACAAAAGCATGAAACAAAAGTCTAATTACACTGTGGTTATTGAAACTTTGACAGTTAAGCAAAACAAAACCTAGACGTCTGAATGATTCTTTAGCTAATCCTATAAAGTGTTCATGAAAGGTCAGTTTACTATCAAACACTACACCAAGATCTTTGACTGTCGAGACTTTAGTTATAAAATCGTTGTTGACGGTATAGTCGTAAAGTATAGGCCTCCTCCTGCGGCTAAAGCTCATTACTTGACATTTAGACGTGTTGAACTCCATTCTATTGGTATTAGCCCACTCACTCAATGCATCGATGTCACGCTGGAGAGCAATGCAGTTGGACTCAGAGTTTACATTTGCGTAAATTTTTAAATCGTCTGCATAAAGTAAACATTTCCCATGCTTTATAACCTGTGGTAGCTCGTTTACCATAATCAAAAAGAGCAGTGGTCCTAAAATTGAGCCCTGACTCACGCCAGAACGTGTGTGATATGGATGCGAGCTATATATACCAAAACGTACAAACTGCTGACGGTCACGAAGATAATCAGAGATCAGGAGAAGAAGACTAGGTGTAAATCCTATGATACTCAACTTATATAACAAGATGTCGTTGTTAACTCTATCAAAAGCTTTACGGAAATCGAAGTAGAGCACATCAACCTGTTGGCCGTGGTCCATTTGAGTAGAAATATAATCAACCATGGTCAGCAGGTTGGTGTTCACCGATTTTTTATTGCGAAAACCGTGTTGTTCATTACAAATATAAGTATCAACTTGTCTTAGAATTTCCTTGTACAAAATGTGTTCAAATACTTTAGCCGGGGCCGATAGTATAGCGATAGGCCTGTAATCCTCGATAGATGACTTTACTCCTGTCTTAGGGATTGGCGTGACTCTTGAAAGTTTCCACTGGGTTGGATATTTCCCTGTGCTTAATGCTAAGTTAAATATATGACATAGGGGTTTGGCTATGGAAACTTTAGATAGTTTAAGAATATTAGCTGGAATTTTATCCGGCCCCACGGAACTGTTGAGTCTCAGCTTACTAATACCACGTTCTACTTCATTATTAGAAAACTTAGGTAAACTGATAAGACTGCTGTTGATGTGCGTATCAAGAGCACATATTTGAGAAATATCTAAATCTGGAGTATCCGGTAAAAAAACACTAGCAAAGAAATTAGCAAATGCATTAGCAGCATCTATGCCAGATAGCGATTGACCTTGATAGTTAATTGTAGGTTCAAAGCCTCCTTTACATCGTAGTGTGGATATGTGTCGCCAAAATTGTCGTGGATTCACTTTGATATTACTCTCAACACGGTGTATATATGATTTATAATAAACGTCATTATTGCAAAATGGTATCTGCCAGTATAGATGTTATAATTAGTTTGAAACATAGCAACTGAATTGAACTATCTTAATCTATTCTGTATAGCATCACGCCTGAATTCCCCAAAGCACTAGGCAGAGATGTATTACATACTGTTATTAAGTCTCATATAAAAGGGGGTGAGCCTGTCGCCATCTATCGACCACAATACCAGATTCCGAGGTTCTACTGATGATTTATTAACAGACACACCTGATAACACTTTGCCTAACGCAGAGATCTAACCCAGGTCTTCACGCAGCCGCGTTTATACCCACTAGATCAATAAGATAGTCAAATGTATTCAATTTATGTTTTAAGTATTTATTTTTCCCATCTACTTTGTAGAATTTAATATGATCATTTGTTGATTCCTAAACGTCATATTTAATCAATATAAAATATATCTGATATAACGTAATGATTAAAGTTCAAAGGATTCAGCTATCGCTACGCCCCACCGTTACGTCGTAGCAGATGCGATGACGTCACAGCTACAAGTGCTACGCTTTCGTAGTACAATATGGCAGGCTATACGTCAAGACATTTTTCTTTCAACTTTGTGATGCACTTAGACGTTTTACGTTTTGAAATACTGGTTTTTGATGATATCCTCAAACAGTAATGAAGGATTTCAGAATACTCAAACAGAATAAGGTAATAGTTTTTTTTTTTTTTTTGTATGTAATATTTAATAGCGATGCTAGTTACATGTAGTCATTGCATCACGCCTATATTTCCTATAGGATGAAGCACAGGAGTACTATGTATTTTGTACACCCACATTTCGCCGATAGCGTTATAAAGTCCTTGTAATAGTCTATTGTCATGTATCGGAAACAATTCAAATTTCCAAAACCAATATCACTAGGCCCGACCCGGGAATAGAAACGAAAACCTTATGCTGTGCAGCCGCACATGAGACCTCTAGACCAAGCAGTTCTAAGACAGTTTCATTAACCATGAACTTAACACCATATGAACTTAATCCACCAACATAAGTAGTTAGTAAAATGTATATATTATTAAAATTATATTTGGAGTATAGGTGCCTACCAAATAAAACAAAGTTCCATCTACCAACCTCTTCAGGTTTCTCAATAATGAGAATTCAGAGGAGATTGATTTGAATCTATCTTGTTTTTCTGTTACTTTTATATCTATAAACGTAAGTAAAGAAAACATAATTTTATAAAATATTGGATAGCAAAAAGAAAAAAAAAATTGCGTCATTCATAATTGTATATTTTTGTTTCGACATTAAAAGATATTGTCTCAGTAGTATGCAGAAGCTCCACAGCCGCACGCGCATTGACCAACGATAGACACGGCACCAGCAGCGGGTACAGCTCCACCGAAGTTCACAATGCCAGTGATCGGCACCTGACCGGCTAAAGCGGTGTTACCAGCGACTGGCAGCTCACCAGTGACCGCCACGTTGCCTTCACCGGCGCCACCGTAACCAGCTCCAGAACCAATAGCACCTCCGTAAGCAGCAGCAGGAGAGAGTATGCCATCATAAGCTGAACCAATGATACCGCCATAACCAGAGCCAATAGCTCCACGACCGATAGCACCTCCGCATCCACTGAGGCCAGCATTAAGACCCAAGCCAGCAGCAGGAGCTATAGCACCTCTTCCTCCACACCCACATCCACCACCACCCAGGTACTGACCGAACACATTCTGTGAAAATGAGATATATAATGATATCTATTAAAGATGAAAATAAATCTTATTACCTCTCAGTAACACATAGAATAAATATTTATAAAAAGAAGAAGTGAAATAACAACGTAAAGTAGTAAAGGACGGAAATCAGAGCTTTTAGAAAAAAAAAAACTAGGACTCACCTGGACCAAGCAAGCTTGGATGCAGAGCAATAGAACAGCGAAGGTAGACATGTTTGATGTTTGTGTTCAACGAGAAGCTGAAGACTGAATGATGTTCCAACTTTATGCCAGTTTATATAGTGCAAAAGTGTCTTATCATAGTAACGTGTCTTTTAACAATATTCTATTGTAACAAAGCCCTACAAATAATATAATTCAAGGTTATATAGATTACAAAATTCACACACTTCACTATTTCCATATTCCGCAACTACAAAATTGCTGCAACTCAACTAGATAAGGGCTGCGTTTCAGTATAAATAGTTCAACGGTTCTTGGAAATATCATTCTCAAGTTTGCTTTCACATAAACTAAAATGGCAGCCAAGTTGATCCTCGTCCTCTGCGCGCAGACGCTCGTCGTCCAGGTAAGAACGACTTTTAATGTTCTCTTATTTTATCAATATGTCGCTCTTTCACCATTATTTATTTGTTGTTTTTTGGTTTGAATGCGTCTGGTGCAGACCAAAGTGACTCAGAATTATACCTGCGAGTTTCCCATTTAACCAGGAGCGTTCCAGAGTGTGTAAGATCTCTTAGAATTTCTGGATAGAGTACACAAAAGATCAAAATTTGAGTATTGCTAAATCTGGAACATTATGACACAACAACTATGACAACAGTGTGGAACAAACTGCAATTTATAACAGACCTGATAATGTTTAAACAATATATATACTTACATAAAATTTTGTTGACATACTTGAATTATGTTACGTGATTGATAAAACAATTCATTAATCTACGTCGTGTACTGATTAATATATAAAGTAGATTAATTAAACAATTTTACCTTTCAGACTGTATTCAGTCAGTGCCTCGGCCGTGGACCTGTCGCCGCCCCTGCTTGTGGATCATATGGTGCTTTGGGAGGTGCTGGTCTCGCCAACCTTGGATTGGGAGCGTCTGGTTTATCTGGTTACGGCTGCGCTGGTAACGGTTTGGCTGGTAATGGCTTGGCTATTGGAATTGTTCCCACCAGTGGCGGCGCTCTGCCCATCTCCAGCGTCTCCGCCATTTCTCCTAACGGCCTCTCCATTGCGTCTGAGAACGTTTACGAAGGTGCTCTGCTCGCGGCTGGTGAGCTGCCGTTCGTGGGTACTGTTGGCTTGGAAGCCGTGTTGCCTAGTGGTGGTGTGGGTGTTGTCAACCACGCCTGCGGTAGCGGTGTTGGTATTGCAGCCGAGAGCATCGCTCCTGCTGCCTATGGTAACGCTGGTGCCTACGGTCTTGGTGGTGCCCTCGGTAATGGTGCTGCCTATGGTCTTGGTGGTGCCATCGGTAATGGTGCTGCCTATGGTCTTAGTGCTGGCAGCCTTGGCTATGGAGGCCGTGGATGTGGTTGTGGACGCTACTAAGAAATAAAATAGCCATTTAATAACGTGCTGTTCGATACAATGATTCAATAAACTTATTTGCAAATTATTTTGTTGTATGTCTTCTAAAGTCCTTTAATAGTAAAAGATCATCACTCATTTCTCGTTGTCAGTGCCTCTATTATGAGTTTTCTTACTATTTACTCTCATAGTAAATGTAAATTTTCATGCAAGCGATTTGAGTTCTTAACGTGGTTACATTAGGGATTAGAGTCGCTAATATGACATCCCTATAATATAGTAAATAGTAAATCAAAACTTTACTATGACACATATGTCACATTAGCGACTCTTATCCCTAATGTAACCAAGTTAAGAACTAAAATCGCTATCATGAAAATTTACTTTACTACGATAGTAAATAGTAAGAAAACACGTGATAGAGGTACAGGTCTCATTGCGTAAGCTACTTTCTCTTGAATAAAAAAAGCTCTTTATAAGTAATGTGGAGTAACCAGCAATAATAACATAGCATCACGCCTGCATACCCCGAAGGGGAAAACAGAGGTGTACTATTATTGTACACCCATATTTTGCCGACACCGTTTTTAAGTCAGTCAGTCCTAGTGCCATTTGATGGGCACAGTTCTAGACTCTGTGCTGCTACTGAGAACTTCCATACAGGAAAACCAAATAAAACTTTGCTCGACCAGGGTATCGAACGATTCATTTCGATTTCAGGCTTAGCAGTTTCGCCTTTACTATGGGGAGTGCTCCGAGGAATTGTTTGGACTGATCCCTGCCGCCTCTTTCCGCCATCGTTCTACGCGACAGCAGTTCCATCACCATCATTTATATGGTTGGCAGTCCACAACTGTGCGTTTCTCTAGAAACTTTCTGCCTCGCATAACAAAACTGTGGAATGAAATGTCGCCTGCGGTATTTCCGGACCAATACGACCTTCAAACCTTCAAGAAAAGAGCGTACTACTTTTTAAAAGGCCGGCAACTCACTTATGACTCCTTCGGTGTTGCGGGTGTCCATGGGCGACGTTAATCGCTTATCATCAGGCGATCCGTCTGTTCGTTTCGTTTCGTTCCCCCTATATCATAAAAAAAAGATATAAAACATAAGTCATTTTTTTTTTGTAAAATGCTAGTAGTATGGCAGAATTGTGATCATAACATGGATGAACGAGGAATGGTGTTTCTATTGAAAAGGGAGGATCCTCCAATCAAGCAGGCCATATAGCCTGGTAGGCCAGACCCCGACGGTTGATGATGGACATTCTTATATATTATGTTAGAAACGACGTACATTTCAGAATCAAAGTCTAAAACCAGAAACGCTCAACAGGACCGTGAGGTCATAGGTTTGACTACCGTGTCGGGCAAAGTGTTATTGGGTTTTTCCGTATAGAAATTCTCAGTAACAGCACGGAGTCTGGATGTGTGCCCGGTAGATGGCAATGGACTCGCCCCCTATTACATGGGACTCAATAATGGCATCGGCGAAATGTGGGTGTACAATAGTACTCCTCTGCCTAACCCTTCGGGGAATACAGGCGTGATACTATGATGTTGTTAAGCTTTCTAAATAGTCAGTCTGTTCTGCTTAGCCCACAGTTAATAGCTTTATCATAGCCACTAATTTCATAGGGTACATTTCATTTCAGAGCGTTAATCGTAGAGGATCGGCAGCCTAATTACCGATGTAGCAATCAGTGTGCGACAGGCGTAGATCGTATCGCTCGATAGCCACTGTCAATCGTCATGTTTGTGTCATACTCATATATTGGCCGACAGCGGTGATACTGCCGTTACGTGGCTCTCGCGTTGCGATTGCTTTTTTACGTAATTAAGCTGCGAGTAATAAAGTCGTATTCGCCAGCGTAAGGATTTACTTCATTTTTCACGAATTAAAATGTATTTTTATTTCGATGCAAGTACTCGTACATACTTGTCCTTTCTACATATATTAAAACCACCCTTGATTTAAATAAATAGTTGAAAATATTAAGAATCGTAAAGTGTTCATTGCAAGTATAACAGAAAAAAACAAGCTCAAGAGCGCAAGCAATTGCTACGCCGTAGTAGCCGTGATGACGTCACGGCTACGCCAGCTACGTTTTCGTAGCGTATGACTGATTCAGTGTCAAGGTTTCCTTTGGAATTTTGTTATAGATGCGTTTTTCGTTTGTGGTTTTTAATTGTTTAGTTACGCAAAACTGGCAATTACACTTTAAAAATACTATTAAGAAAACCATCCTCTAAAATAGTACGCTTAAAACAGACTTTGGAATGGCAAAAATATTAATTTGTTAGTAGTGCAATAGTATAAAAAATATAAAGTCAAAGATAAGTGCGATTTCTAGTCGCATGTATGTAATTATGAAGAAAAAATATCTGTCCTCCAAATATAAAAATGACACTAATACTTGATACACATTATTTGGAATTTAACACTAAATTATAAATGAAAAGAAACTGAATACTTTGCTCAATTCACGATCGTATATTTCGATAAAGTCGTTACAAAAAGTTTCTTCAGTAGTATGCGGAAGCTCCACAGCCGCACGCGCATTGACCAACGATAGACACTGCACCAGCAGCGGGCACAGCTCCATTGAAGTTCACAATGCCAGTGATCGGCACCTGACCGGCCAAAGCAGTGTTACCAGCGACTGGCAGCTCACCAGTGACCGCCACGTTGCCTTCACCGGCGCCACCGTAACCAGCTCCAGAACCAAAAGCACCTCCGTAAGCAGCAGCAGGAGAGAGTATGCCATCATAAGCTGAACCAATGATACCGCCATAACCAGAGCCAATAGCTCCACGACCGATAGCACCTCCGCATCCACCGAGGCCAGCATTAAGACCCAAGCCAGCAGCAGGAGCTATAGCACCTCGTCCTCCACACCCACATCCACCACCACCCAGGTATTGACCGAACACATTCTGCGGAAATGAAATATTTAATGAATAGCTATTCTGTAAAGGTGTCACGTAAAATAAATATTTATGAAAGAGAAGAATTGAAATAACAACATAAAGTAGTAAAGAACGCAAATCAGAGCTTTTAGAAAAGACTCAAAACTAGGACTCACCTGGACCAAGCAAGCTTGGATGCAGAGCAATAGAACAGCGAAGGTAGACATGTTTGATGTTTGTATTCAACGAGAAGCTGAAGACTGAATGATGTTCCTACTTTATACCAGTTTATATAGTGCAAAAGTGTCTTATCATAGTAACGTGTCTTTTAACAATATTCTATTGTAACAAAGCCCTACAAATAATATAATTCAAGGTTATATAGATTACAAAATTCACACACTTCACTATTTCCATATTCCGCAACTACAAAATTGCTGCAACTCAACTAGATAAGGGCTGCGTTTCAGTATAAGTAGTTCAACAGTTCTTGGAAATATCATTCTCAAGTTTGCTTTCACACAAACTAATATGGCAGCCAAGTTGATCCTCGTCCTTTGCGCGCAGGCGCTCTTCGTCCAGGTAAGAACGACTTTTTATATTGTTTGATTATGTCCTTTTTGTTCTCTTACATCTACTGTATGGGATTTCTCTTCATCCTCTGCAGTACCAACAAGTGCTTTTTTTTAATGGTACCTGTGTTCAATGTGTTCTAGGAGAGAAGGATATTACCGATAACAAAGAACGACCAAAATAACTTGGTCTATGTTTATGCATTTTCGCATTAAATTGTTGCATTAACATTATGTTACATAATTAAAATAATTATCAATTCATAAATGATGATAGAAATAATATCTATACTTATAATAAATCTGTAGAGAGGTCAATTCTGTACATGAAATATATTTTCAAAATAACTATCAGGGGGTGATTAGTGATCGATACTGATGCCAAAAATGCAATCAGTAAAATTTTTGTCTGTCTGTCTGTCTGTATGTTCCTTATAGAAACAAAAACTACTCAACGGATTTTAACGAAACTTGGTACAATTATTCTTCATACTCCTGGGCAGGTTAAAGTATACTTTTTATCACGCTACAATCAATAGGAGCAGAGCAGTGAAGGGAAATGTTGGGAAAACAGTAGAAGTTACTCCATTATTTAAGCTTCCGTCGCGTGTGCAGCCTTAATGGTTAAAGCTACATATACGAAAGTTAATCTGTCTGTTACATCATAACCATTGAACCGTGAGGAAGGACATACGCTACTTTTTTACGAAAAACGACTGAAACGCGGACGAAGTCGCGGGCAAAAGCTAGTTTACTAATAAAATAATTTTGCATTCACAGACTGTATTCAGTCAGTGCCTCGGCCGTAGACCTGTCGCCGCTCCTGCTTGTGGATCATATGGTTCTTTGGGAGGTGCTGGTCTCGCTAACCTTGGATTGGGAGCGTCTGGTTTGTCCAGTTACGGCTGTGCTGGTAACGGCTTGATCGGTAACGGTTTGGCTGGTAATGGCTTGGCTATTGGAATTGTTCCCACTAGTGGCGGCGCTCTGCCTATCTCCAGCGTCTCCGCCATTTCTCCCAACGGCCTCGCCATAGCGTCTGAGAACGTTTATGAAGGTGCTCTGCTCGCGGCTGGTGAGCTGCCGTTCGTGGGTACTGTTGGTTTGGAAGCCGTGTTGCCTAGTGGTGGTGTGGGTGTTGTCAACCACGCCTGCGGTAGCGGTGTTGGTATTGCAGCCGAGAGCATCGCTCCTGCTGCCTATGGTAACGCTGGTGCCTACGGTCTTGGTGGTGCCCTCGGTAATGGTGCTGCCTATGGTCTTGGTGGTGCTTATGGTCTTGGTGCTGGCAGTCTCGGCTATGGTGGTCGTAGTTGCGCATGCTACTGAAAAATCAAAAACCAATTTCATAATGTTCTGTCTGACACAATGATTCAATAAACTGATGTGCAAATTATTCTGTTGTATTTTTCCGAATCCTTTTTACAATATTTTACTTTAAAAATTATATGTTTAGCACATAATTTACTCACTTAAAGCATGGCTACTGTAAAACCTAAGAATTATTGTACCTTCCCATATAATAGGGGGCGAGCCTATTGCCATCAACTGGGCACAGTTTCAGACTCCGTGTTGCCACTGAGAATTTCCATACAGAAGAAACCCAAGAACACTTTGCCCAAACCGGGAATCGAATCCAGGATCTCACGCTCAGCATTCGCGCTTACGACCACTAGACTAATGAGGCAGTCAAGTTTGGATGGACAATTCAATAATAAATAGCCTTGTATTTGGGGAATGAGGCGTGACACATGAATGTAAAACTGGCGTCTGCCAGTACAGAGGTCATAATTAGTTTGAAATATAGTAACTGATTAACGATTTATAAGTATCTGTAAAGGGTTGTTAACAATCTTATAGCTTCTATCTATTCCGTATAACATCACACCTGCATTCCCCCAGCAATAGGCAGAGATATATTAAATACTGTTATTAAGTCCTATGTTATAGGAGATGAGCTTTTGCCTCCGTTTACCAGATACCAAACTCCGAGGTTCCACTGGTGATTTATTAACAGGCAAAAACACTTTGTCTAATGCAGAATTCCAATCCAGAACCTCACTCAGCCTCGTTTATGCCCCCTAGATCAATATCTTAGTATAATCTATTCGATTTAGGGTTTCAGTATTTATTTTTCCCATCTACTTTACTTGTCGAATTGAATATAATCATTTGTTGACTCCTAAACACGTCATATTTAATCAATATAAAATATATGTGTCGTAACGTAATGATTAAAGTTCAAGGATTCAGCTATCGCTACGCCACACCGTAGCGTCGTAGCTTATGCGATGACGTCACGGCTACTAATGCTACGCTTTCGTAGTATCATATGGCAGGCTATACGTCTAGACATTTTTCTTTCAGCTTTGTCATGCAGATACACGTTTTACGTTTTGAAGTACTGGTTTTTGATGACATACTCAAACAGTAATGAAGGATTTCGGAACTCTCAAATTGAATAAGAAAATAGTTTATATATGTAGTATATGTAGTAGTAATGTATAGTAGTAATTTTATACAGTATGTGTTCAAAAAGGAAAAATAAATAAAATATTCAATTTACTTCATTTATAATTGTTTATTTTTATTTCGTCCATAAAATATATTGCCTCAGTAGTATGAAGAAGCTCCACAGCCGCAAGCGCATTGACCAACGATAGACACTGCACCAGCAGCGGGCACAGCTCCATTGAAGTTCACAATGCCTGTGATCGGCACCTGACCGGCCAAAGCTGTGTTACCAGCGACTGGTAGCTCACCAGTGACCGCCACATTGCCTTCACCGGCACCGCCGTAACCAGCTCCAGAACCAAAAGCACCTCCGTAAGCAGCACCAGGAGAGAGTATGCCGTCATCAGCTGAACCAATGATACCGCCATAACCAGAGCCAATAGCTCCACGACCGATAGCACCTCCACATCCACCGAGGCCAGCATTAAGATCCAAACCAGCAGCAGGAGCTATAGCACCTCGTCCTCCACACCCACATCCACCACCACCCAGGTATTGACCGAACACATTCTGCGGAAATGAAATATATAATGAATAACTATTCTGTGAAGGTAACACGTAAAATAAATATTTATGAAAAAGAAGAAGTGAAATAACAACAAAGTAGTAAAGGATTAAAATCAGAGCTTTTAGAAAATAATCAAAACTAGGACTCACCTGGACCAAGCAAGCTTGGATGCAAAGCAACAGAACAGCGAAGGTAGACATGTTTGATGTTTGTGTTCAACGAGAAGCTGAAGACTGAATGATGTTCCAACTTTATGCCAATTTATATAGTGCAAAAGTGTCTTATCATAGTAACGTGTCTTTTAACAATATTCTATTGTAACAAAGCCCTACAAATAATATAATTAAAGGTTATATAGATTACAAAATTCACACACTTCACTATTTCCATATTCCGCAACTACAAAATTGCTGCAACTCAACTAGATAAGGGCTGCGTTTCAGTATAAATACTCCAACAGTTCTTGGAAATATCATTCTCAAGTTTGCTTTCACACAAACTAAAATGGCAGCCGAGTTGATCCTCGTCCTTTGCGCGCAGGCGCTCTTCGTCCAGGTAAGAACGACTTTTTATATTGTTTGATTATGTCCTTTTTGTTCTCTTACATCTGCTGTATGGGATTTCTCTTCATCCTCTGCGGTACCAACAAGTGCTTTTTTTTTAATCATGCCGGTGTTCAATGTTCTCTAGGAAAGAAGGATATTACCGGTAACAAAGAACGACCAAAATAACTTGGTCTATGTTTATGCATTTTCGCATTAAATTGTTGCATTAAATGTCTCTGACACACATTATGTTACATAATTTAAATAATTATCAATTCATAGATGATGATAAAAATAATATTTAGTAATAAAATAATTTTGCATTCACAGACTGTATTCAGTCAGTGCCTCGGCCGTGGACCAGTCGCCGCTCCTACTTGTGGATCATATGGTGCTTTGGGAGGTGCTGGTCTCGCCAACCTTGGATTGGGAGCGTCTGGTTTGTCTAGTTACGGCTGTGCTGGTAACGGCTTGAACGGTAACGGTTTGGCTGGTAATGGCTTAGCTATTGGAATTGTTCCCACGAGTGGCGGCGCTCTGCCCGTCTCCAGCGCCTCCGCCATTTCTCCCAACGGCCTCTCCATAGCGTCTGAGAACGTTTATGAAGGTGCTCTGCTCGCGGCTGGTGAGCTGCCGTTCGTGGGTACTGTTGGTTTGGAAGCCGTGTTGCCTAGTGGTGGTGTGGGTGTTGTCAACCACGCCTGCGGTAGCGGTGTTGGTATTGCAGCCGAGAGCATCGCTCCTGCTGCCTATAGTAACGCTGGTGCCTACGGTCTTGGTGGTGCCCTCGGTAATGGTGCTGCCTATGGTCTTGGTGGTGCTTATGGTCTTGGTGCTGGCAGTCTCGGCTACGGTGGTCGTAGTTGCGGGTGCTACTGAATAATCAGAAATCAAATTTCATAATGTTTTGTCTGACACAATGATTAAATAAACTGATGTGCAAATTATTCTGTTTTGTTTTTCCGAATCCTATTAACAGTATTTTACTTAACAATTATATGTTTAGCACATAATTTACTCACTTAAAGCATGGCTACTGTAAAACATTATTTAAGTACGCGTTATGTTCACGGGGACAATTACGAACTTTAAAAAGAAAATTCAATCCTGGAAACTTGTGAGACTTATCCAAAATTCAGTACATCTATAAACTCCATAATTCCGTATAACTTACAAGAATAATAATATAACATGCCATAACATCACGTCTGTATTCCCCGAAGGGTTAGGCAAAGGTGTACTATTATTTTACAGTCCCATGTAATAGGCGAGCCTATTGCCATCGACTGGGCACAGTTTCACACTCCGTGCTGCTATTGAGAATTTTCATGTACATAAGAAACCTAATAACACTTTGCCCGACACTGGATTCGAACCTAAGACCTCATGCTCAGCAGTTGCGCTTGCGACTGTTTGTATGATTGATAATTCAATGACAAATAACAAGACTAGTGCCTTGTGTTCGGGGAATGAGGCGTGATACATGAATGTAGTCGGTGTTTTTTTATTTTTTTTATTTAACTGCGTATGTCCCACAATAATTTATTTATTTATTTAGTACAGCGATTAGCCATTAAAACTAAATAACCATTGACAAGTAAACCTATCACACCGTCTTCTCACAGAACCGCAAACATTCTAACATTATCGTCTTCAATTCATCAGCAAACACATCCAATCCTGGGCTGGTCTCCATGAGCTCGTTGAGCATCGCCAACATGCGCGGTATCGGGGAGGTGGATCGGGCTACTGTACGACAAAATGGGACATTAAATAATTTATGTTTCCTGGCGCGATGGTAATTATTAGGCACAAACAGTTGACACAGCTTCTCATGTAGATCGGACGCATCAGTATAACCATGAATAATCTTACAGGCAGTTATAATTTGATCAAATGTTCGCCTGACTTCAAGGGAATTAAAATTTAAACAACCTAGAAGAAACTTGGTAGGGTACATATATGGATAATACCCAAACACACGTTTATAGAAGTATCTGAGGAAAGCTTTTTGCACTTTTTCCAGCATGAGCGTATAAGTAACCTCATGGGGGTTCCATACACAAGCGCTAGTTTCTAGTTTGCATCGTACAAAAGCATGAAACAAAAGTCTAATTACACTGTGGTTATTGAAACTTTGACAGTTAAGCAAAACAAAACCTAGACGTCTGAATGATTCTTTAGCTAATCCTATAAAGTGTTCATGAAAGGTCAGTTTACTATCAAACACTACACCAAGATCTTTGACTGTCGAGACTTTAGTTATAAAATCGTTGTTGACGGTATAGTCGTAAAGTATAGGCCTCCTCCTGCGGCTAAAGCTCATTACTTGACATTTAGACGTGTTGAACTCCATTCTATTGGTATTAGCCCACTCACTCAATGCATCGATGTCACGCTGGAGAGCAATGCAGTCGGACTCAGAGTTTACATTTGCGTAAATTTTTAAATCGTCTGCATAAAGTATACATTTCCCATGCTTTATAACCTGTGGTAGCTCGTTTACCATAATCAAAAAGAGCAGTGGTCCTAAAATTGAGCCCTGACTCACGCCAGAACGTGTGTGATATGGATGCGAGCTATATATACCAAAACGTACAAACTGCTGACGGTCACGAAGATAATCAGAGATCAGGAGAAGAAGACTAGGTGTAAATCCTATGATACTCAACTTATATAACAAGATGTCGTTGTTAACTCTATCAAAAGCTTTACGGAAATCGAAGTAGAGCACATCAACCTGTTGGCCGTGGTCCATTTGAGTAGAAATATACTCAACCATGGTCAGCAGGTTGGTGTTCACCGATTTTTTATTGCGAAAACCGTGTTGTTCATTACAAATATAAGTATCAACTTGTCTTAGAATTTCCTTGTACAAAATGTGTTCAAATACTTTAGCCGGGGCCGATAGTATAGCGATAGGCCTGTAATCCTCGATAGATGACTTTACTCCTGTCTTAGGGATTGGCGTGACTCTTGAAAGTTTCCACTGGGTTGGATATTTCCCTGTGCTAAGTTAAATATATGACATAGGGTTTTGGCTATGGAAACTTTAGATAGTTTAAGAATATTAGCTGGAATTTTATCCGGCCCCACGGAACAGTTGAGTCTCAGCTTACTAATACCACGTTCTACATCATTATTAGAAAACTTAGGTAAACTGATAAGACTGCTGTTGATGTGCGTATCAAGAGCACATATTTGAGAAATATCTAAATCTGGAGTATCCGGTAAAAAAACACTAGCGAAGAAATTAGCAAATGCATTAGCAGCATCGATGCCAGATAGCGATTGACCTTGATAGTTAATTGTAGGTTCAAAGCCTCCTTTACATCGTAGTGTGGATATGTGTCGCCAAAATTGTCGTGGATTCACTTTGATATTACTCTCAACACGGTGTATATATGATTTATAATAAACGTCATTATTGCAAAATGGTATCTGCCAGTATAGATGTTATAATTAGTTTGAAACATAGCAACTGAATCGAACTATCTTAATCTGTTTTGTATAGCATCACGCCTGAATTCTCCCAAGCACTAGGCAGAGATGTATTTCATACTGTTATTAAGTCTCATATAAAAGGGGGTGAGCCTGTCGCCATCTATCGAACACAATACCAAACTCCGAAGTTCTACTGATGATTTATTAACAGACAAACCTGATAATACTTTGCCTAACGCAGAGACCCAAATCCAGGACCTCACGCAGCCGCGTTTATACCCACTAGATCAATAAGGTAGTCAAATGTATTCGATTTATGTTTTTAGCATTTATTTTTCCCATCTACTTTGTAGAATTTAATATAATCATTTGTTGATTCCTAAACGTCATATTTAATCAATATAAAATATTTGTAGATTCCTAAACGTCATATTTAATCAATATAAAATATATCTGTTATAACTTTTTTTTTTATGTCATAGGCGGCAAACGAACAGGCGGATCGCCTGATGGTAAGCGATTAACGTCGCCCATGGACACCCGCAACATCGGAGGCGTCACAAGTGCGTTGCCTTTGGTGGTCTTGCCTTTTAAAAAGAAGTACGCTCTTTTCTTGAAGGTTTGAAGGTCGTATTGGTCCGGAAATACCGCAGGCGACAGTTCATTCCATAGTTTTGTTGTGCGAGGTAATGATTAAATTTCAAGGATTCAGCTATCGCTACGCCCCACCGTAGCGTCGTAGCTGATGCGATGACGTCAAAGCTACAAGTGCTACGCTTTCGTAGTATAATATGGCACGCTATACGTCAAGACATTTTTCTTTCAACTTTGTCATGCGATTACACGCTTTACTAATGAAAATGAAATAGAACATAGTTTTTTTTTTTTAATGGAATATTTTCTTGCGGTGTTGGTTACACATAGTTATTGCATTACGCCTGTATACAAGGTGAAACACAGGAGTACTATGTATTTTGTACACCCACATTTCGCCGATAGCGTTATAAAGTCCTTGTAATAGGCTATTGTCATGTATCGGAAACAATTCAAATTTCCAAACCCAATAGCACTAGGCCCGACCCGGGAATAGAAACGAAAACCTCATGCTGTGCAGCCGCACTTGAGACCTCTAGACCAACATAAGTAGTTAGTAAAATGTATATATTATTAAATTATATTTGAAGTATAGGTACTTACCAAATAAAACAAAGTACCATCTACAAACCTCTTCAGGTTTCTCAATAATGAGAATTCAGAGGAGATTGATTTGAATCTATCTTGTTTTTCTGTTACTTTTATATCTATAAACGTAAGTAAAGAAAACATAATTATATAAAATATAGGATAGCAAAAAGAAAAAAAAAATTGCGTCATTCATAATTGTTTATTTTTGTTTCGACATTAAAAGATATTGTCTCAGTAGTATGCAGAAGCTCCACAGCCGCACGCGCATTGACCAACGATAGAAACGGCACCAGCAGCGGGTACAGCTCCACCGAAGTTCACAATGCCAGTGATCGGCACCTGACCGGCCAAAGCGGTGTTACCAGCGACTGGCAGCTCACCAGTGACCGCCACGTTGCCTTCACCGGCGCCGCCGTAACCAGCTCCAGAACCAAAAGCGCCTCCGTAAGCAGCAGCAGGGGAGAGTATGCCATCATAAGCTGAACCAATGATACCGCCATAACCAGAGCCAATAGCTCCACGACCGATAGCACCTCCGCATCCACCGAGGCCAGCATTAAGACCCAAGCCAACAGCAGGAGCTATAGGACCTCGTCCTCCACACCCACATCCACCACCACCCAGGTACTGACCGAACACATTCTGCGGAAATGAAATATTTAATGAATAGCTATTCTGTAAAGGTGTCACGTAAAATAAATATTTATGAAAGAGAAGAATTGAAATAACAACATAAAGTAGTAAAGAACGCAAATCAGAGCTTTTAGAAAAGACTCAAAACTAGGACTCACCTGGACCAAGCAAGCTTGGATGCAGAGCAATAGAACAGCGAAGGTAGACATGTTTGATGTTTGTGTTCAACGAGAAGCTGAAGACTGAATGATGTTCCAACTTTATGCCAGTTTATATAGTGCAAAAGTGTCTTATCAAAGCAACGTGCCTTTTAACAATGTTCTATTGTAACAAAGCCCTACAAATAATATAATTCAAGGTTATAATTTCTTACGAAATTCACACATTGTTATATTTCCACATTCCGCAACTACAAAATTGCTGCAACTCAACTAGATAAGGGCTGCGTTTCAGTATAAATAGTCCAACAGTTCTAGGAAATATCATTCTCAAGTTTGCTTCCACACAAACTAAAATGGCAGCCAAGTTGATCCTCGTCCTCTGCGCGCAGGCGCTCTTCGTCCAGGTAAGAACTACTTTTTATATTGTTTTATTATGTCCTTTTTGTTCTCTTACATCTGCTGTATGGGATTTCTCTTCATCCTCTGCGGTACCAACTAGTGTTTTTTAATGGTGCCGGTGTTGAATGTGCTCTAGGATGGAAGGATATTACCGATAACAAAGAACGAACAAAATAACATGGTCTATGTTTATGCGTTTTCGCATTAAATTGTTGCATTAAATGTGTCTGACACACATTATGTTACATAATTAAAATAATTATCAATTCATAGATGATGATAAAAATAATATTAACTAATAAAATAATTTTGTATTCACAGACTGTATTCAGTCAGTGCCTCGGCCGTGGACCAGTCGTCGCTCCTGCTTGTGGATCATATGGTGCTTTGGGAGGTGCTGGTCTCGCCAACCTTGGATTGGGAGCGTCTGGTTTGTCTAGTTACGGCTGTGCTGGTAACGGCTTGATCGGTAACGGTTTGGCTGGTAATGGCTTGGCTATTGGAATTGTTCCCACCAGTGGCGGCGCTCTGCCCGTCTCCAGCGCCTCCAACATTTCTCCCAACGGCCTCTCCATAGCGTCTGAGAACGTTTACGAAGGTGCTCTGCTCGCGGCTGGTGAGCTGCCGTTCGTGGGTACTGTTGGTTTGGAAGCCGTGTTGCCTAGTGGTGGTGTGGGTGTTGTCAACCACGCCTGCGGTAGCGGTGTTGGTATTGCAGCCGAGAGCATCGCTCCTGCTGCCTATAGTAACGCTGGTACCTACAGTCTCGGAGGTGGCCTTGGTACTGGTGCTGCCTATGGTCTTGGTGGTGCCCTCGGTCATGGTGCTGCTTTGGGTCTTGGTGCTGCTTATGGTATTGGTGCTGGCAGTCTCGGCTACAGTGGTCATGGCTGTGGATGTGGACGTTACTGAGAAGTCCAAGAATTGAAAACATTCTGTCTGATACGATGATTCAATAAAATAAGATAGTAAATGATTTATTTTGTATTTTTTAAATTCCTTTTATAAAGTCCACCAATACGTTGTATTCACAAATCAATGTAATTGTAAGGATTATCCTAATACTATCCTACTTCCTACTATCCTATCCTACTAATCCTATCCTATCCTATCCTACTAATATTATAAATGTGAAAGTTAGTGAGGATGGATGGATGAATGGATGGATACTTGTAACTCAATCACGCAAGAACGGCTAAACCAATCTGAACGAACGGATCGCCCGCGTGGTTTAGGAAACCGTTCATTTTTCTGTGATAAAAAGTAGCCTATGTGCAATTCCAGACTATAATCTATCCCAGTGCCAAATTTCATTCAGATCCGTTCAGCCGTTCTGGCGTGAAAGAGTAACAAAGATCCATCCATCCATCCATCCATCCTCACAAACTTTCGCATTTATAATATTAGTAGGATAAACATAACACAGCATCACGCCTGTATTCCCCGAAGGTTCAGGCAGAGGTGTAGTTTTGTACACCCACATTTCGCCGATACTGTTATTGAGTCCCATGTAATAGGGGGCGAGCCTATTGCCATATACCGGGCATAGTTCCAGAGTCCGTGCTGCTACTGAGAAATTATATACAGAAAACGCAATAACACTTTGCCCGACCCGGGAATCGAACCTAGGACCTCACGCTCGGGAGCCCCGCATGCGACCACTAGACCATGAGGCAGCCAGAAATATATATTTTTTTTAATTTATGCTTCCTCTTTGGATGCCAAATACACGCACTTTAAATATTATTTTCTCGATGAAGATTTCTTTGGAAATACTTAGGAAATATAATTAAATGCTCTAAAGCGCGGCTGTTGTGTATGAGGTCCCGGGTACGATTTCTAGGACTGGTAAAGTATTATTAGTTTTTTCTGAAAGAAAATTCTTAATAATCTGGATTTTGAAATTGTACATGGTATATAAGATATACAACTAGAATATTTAGTTTTAATTCCGCTAAACTACTGCAAGTTTGGGTGCATGCACAACACCGCCCTCCCACCCGCAAATATATGCAGACTGGTCGACCGCTTGGACTGTTTAGATTCTAGTTGTATATCTTATATATCATGGATTTCCGCAAAGTAACGCCTGATTCCATTAATTATCTTGTACATGGTAGTTTATTTTTATTTTTTTAAGAACTTTGCCCCACACTAGTATTTCTCCTGTATCGTGGGTACAGTTTACAAACATACATGTCACATGCACAAACAACCATTGGCAATAAGTTCGCCAAACATGGAGCTTAATGGGTGTACAGTAATATAACTTAGACGACACGGTTGGCGCAGTGGCTAAACGATTAGCTTTCTGCGCTACGTGTCGCGGGTTCGATCCCCGCAAGGAACAAATATTTGTATGATCTACAGATAGTTGTTTCGGGGGTCGTTTGTGCATGTGACATGTATGTTTGTAAACTGTACCCACGATACAGGAGAAATCCTAGTGTGGGGCAAAGTTTAAAAAAAAAAAACTACCTAACCCTAGAATGCCTAAACCTGAGTTTTGAATATTAAGTAACTGAGTTATTATTGTTTACAAGGACATTTTAATGGTTTATTGAAGGTTTTTAACTTCTTGCTACGACAGACAGCGATTACAGATTTCGGATAAAAAAAAACAGGAAAAAATCTCAAATTTCCACATTTTTATAAAGTTGTTTATATAATAAATAAATAAAATAAATAAGTAAATAAATGATTATAAATATCATACTAATTATTATGAATCAGTAAAAAGCCAATTTAAATCCAAATATAAAACTAGTTAATTCTATTTGAAAAAGCTTAGAGGAAGCACGGAGTTACGAGTATCGTTTAGCTTCTGACAAAATTGTCTTGAAATACGCGCAAAATAGGTGTTTGGGCGTTAACGTTTCTTACATCTAAATCTTAACGAATTAATTTGATTTTGTCTCTATCGTTTTGTCAAATTATAAACTAAGTAGACACGTTTTGTTTTTTATATTTTGATTAATTTAATAATTATCACGAGATAAGTATAAGGACCCGGTAAATGACCCGGGACGTCTTACAACTGCAGCCAGACACCGGAGGACGGGCAGCAGCGTCCTCTCACTAATCGGTGAGCCACTGCGATCCCCAAGCCGCCTGCCAAGAGTGGGGATTACGGCAAACCTCCCCTTGAGGGAGGCATTCGTTCAGCAGTGGACGTCTTATGGCTGATGATGATGATGATTAGCGACTCTAATCCCTAATGTAACCACGTTAAGAACTCAAATCGCTTGCATGATAGATAGATAGATAGATAAGATTTATTTGCCCAAACATGTGTATACATACAATAATAATAAGTGCATGCAAGATAACATAAAGAAAGTTGGTTCAGACATGTTTGCCACATACTATGGCGTGCAAATGTTTTGAATTACAATTGTGATTTTTTATATATGCTTCAAACCAAGATAAGAAAAATATTTTACATTCCAATATAAAATAAAAAATAGTTTAATCTATGACTACACAATTAGCAACAAAGTAATGAATGTCAATCGTAAAAAAAATAAAAAGAAATCATAATTAAAATAAAAAGGAATTAATTATACATGTCAAAGCGTACACAGTCATGTCAAAAATATTTAATAAAATCATAATTGAATCTGTAATAATTATAATTAATAAAGGAGAGCAGTCAAATAAAAAAAAATAATTAAAATATTAAATTAAAATTATTAAAAAAAAAGTGTGATTATTTATATAATAAAACATAGATATGTTAACATATAATCAGAATTTCTCATCTAAAAACTCGTTCAAATTATAATAAGCCTTATCTGCTAGAAAATTAATTACTCTCTTTTTGAAAGCTACATCATTTAACTGCTTCCAGCTTTTTGGAAGTTTATTATAAATTTTTGGAGCCATGCAAAAGACACTTTTGCCCATAAGTGCCGTTCTATATTGTTGTAGGCAAAGTTGGGTACTGTCACGTCTATTACGAGGGAATCGATCTGCCATGCGAGAAAATAGGCAAGGGTTGGATCTTATGAACATTGCATTTTCTAATATATATAGTGAAGGTAGGGTCAAGATTTTGTATTTTAGAAAATAAGGCTTGCAACTCTGAGTGGTTTCAAGTTTGAACATTGACCTAAAACAACGCTTTTGAGTTTTAAATATGAAAATTTACATTTACTATGAGAGTAAACAGTAAGAAAACTCATAATAGAGGCACTGACAACGAGAAATGAGTGATGATCTTTTGCTATTAAAGGACTTTAGAAGACGTAGATAAAATAATTTGCAAATAAGTTTATTGAATCATTGTATCGAACAGCACGTTATTAAATGGCTATTTTATTTCTTAGTAGCGTCCACAACCACATCCACGGCCTCCATAGCCAAGGCTGCCAGCACTAAGACCATAGGCAGCACCATTACCGAGGGCACCACCAAGACCATAGGCAGCACCATGACCGAGGGCACCACCAAGACCGTAGGCACCAGCGTTACCATAGGCAGCAGGAGCGATGCTCTCGGCCACAATACCAACACCGCTACCGCAGGCGTGATTGACAACACCCACACCACCACTAGGCAAAACGGCTTCCAAACCAACAGTACCCACGAACGGCAGCTCACCAGCCGCGAGCAGAGCACCTTCGTAAACGTTCTCAGACGCTATGGAGAGGCCGTTGGGAGAAATGGCGGAGGCGCTGGAGATGGGCAGAGCGCCGCCACTGGTGGGAACAATTCCAATAGCCAAGCCATTACCACCCAAACCGTTACCGATTAAGCCGTTACCAGCACAGCCGTAACTAGACAAACCAGACGCTTCCAATCCAAGGTTAGCGAGACCAGCACCTCCCAAAGCACCATATGATCCACAAGCAGGAGTGGCGACAGGTCCACGGCCGAGGCACTGACTGAATACAGTCTGTGAATGCAAAATTATTTTATTAGTTAATATTATTTTTATCATCATCTATGATTTGATAATTATTTTAATTATGTAACATAATGTGTGTCAGACACGTTTAATGCAACAATTTAATGCGAAAATGCATAAACATAGACCAAGTTATTTTGGTCGTTCTTTGTTATCGGTAATATCCTTCTTTCCTAGAGCACAATGAAAACCGGCTCAATTAAAAAAAAATAAAAATAAAAAACACTAGTTGGTACCGCAGAGGATGAAGAGAAATTCCATACAGTAGATGTAAGAGAACAAAAAGGACATAATCAAACAATATAAAAAGTGGTTCTTACCTGGACGAAGAGCGCCTGCGCGCAAAGGACGAGGATCAACTTGGCTGCCATTTTAGCTTGTGTGGAAGCAAACTTGAGAATGATATTTCCAAGAACTGTTGAACTATTTATACTGAAACGCAGCCCTTATCTAGTTGAGTTGCAGCAATTTTGTAGTTGCGGAATGTGGAAATAGTGAAGTGTGTGAATTTTGTAATCTATATAACCTTTAATTATATTATATGTAGGGCTTTGTTACAATAGAATATTGTTAAAAGACACGTTACGATGATAAGACACTTTTGCACTATATAAACTGGCATAAAGTTGGAACATCATTCAGTCTTCAGCTTCTCGTTGAACACAAACATCAAACATGTCTACCTTCGCTGTTCTGTTGCTCTGCATCCAAGCTTGCTTGGTCCAGGTGAGTCCTAGTTTTGATTATTTTCTAAAAGGTCTGATTTCCGTCCTTTCTACTTTATGTTGTTATTTCACTTCTTCTTTTTCATAAATATTTATTTTACGTGTTACCTTTACAGAATAGTTATTCATTAAATATTTCATTTCCGCAGAATGTGTTCGGTCAATACCTGGGTGGTGGTGGATGTGGGTGTGGAGGACGAGGTGCTATAGCTCCTGCTGCTGGCTTGGATCTTAATGCTGGCCTCGGTGGATGCGGAGGTGCTATCGGTCGTGGAGCTATTGGCTCTGGTTATGGCGGTATCATTGGTTCAGCTTATGATGGCATACTCTCTCCTGGTGCTGCTTACGGAGGTGCTTTTGGTTCTGGAGCTGGTTACGGCGGTGCCGGTGGAGGCAATGTGGCGGTCACTGGTGAGCTACCAGTCGCTGGTAACACCGCTTTGGCCGGTCAGGTGCCGATCACAGGCATTGTGAACTTCAATGGAGCTGTGCCCGCTGCTGGTGCAGTGTCTATCGTTGGTCAATGCGCTTGCGGCTGTGGAGCTTCTTCATACTACTGAGGCAATATATTTTATGGACGAAATAAAAATAAACAATTATAAATGAAGTAAATTGAATGTTTTATTTTTTTTCCTTTTTGAACACATACTGTATAAAATTACAACTATACATTACTACTACATATATAAACTATTTTCTTATTCAATTTGAGAGTTCCGAAATCCTTCATTACTGTTTGAGTATGTCATCAAAAACCAGTACTTCAAAACGTAAAACGTGAATCTGCAAGACAAAGCTGAAAGAAAAATGTCTAGACGTATAGCCTGCCATATGATACTACAAAAGCGTAGCACTAGTAGCCATGACGTCATCGCATAAGCTACGACGCTACGGTGTGGCGTAGCGATAGCTGAATCCTTGAACTTTAATCATTACGTTACGACACATATATTTTATATTAATTAAATATGACGTGTTTAGGAGTCAACAAATGATTATATTCAACTCGACAAGTAAAGTAGATGGGAATAATAAATACTTAAAACATAAATCGAATACATTTGACTATCTTATTGATCTAGTGGGCGTAAATGCCGCTGCGTGAGGTCCTGGGTTTGGGTCTCTGCGTTAGGCAAAGTATTATCAGGTTAGTCTGTTAATAAATCACCAGTAGAACCTCGGAGTTTGGTATTGTGTCCGGTAGATGGCGACAGGCTCATCCCCTTTTATATGAGACTTAATAACAGTATGAAATACATCTCTGCCTAGTGCTTGGGAGAATTCAGGCGTGATGCTATACAAAATAGATTAAGATAGTTCGATTCAGTTGTGTTCAGTATGTTTCAAACTAATTATAACATCTATATTGGCAGATACCATTTTGCAAAAATGACGTTTATTGTGGGACATACGCAGTTAAATAAAATAAAAAATTCACCGACTACATTCATGTATCACGCCTCATTCCCCGAACACAAGGCACTGGTTTTGTTATTTGTCATTGAATTATCCATACAAACAGTCGCAAGCGCAAATGCTGAGCATGAGGTCTTGGGTTCGATTCCAGTGTCGAGCAAAGTGTTATTAGGTTTCTTATGTACATGAAAATTCTCAATAGCAGCACAGAGTGTGAAACTGAGCCCAGTCGATGGCAATAGGCTCGCCCCCTATTACATGGAACGGTACAATAATAGTACACCTCTGCCTAACCCTTCGGGGAATACAGACGTGATGTTATGTCATGTTATATTTGTATTCTTGTAAGTTATGCGGAGTTATAGAGTTTATAGATGTACTGAATTTTGGATAAGTCTCACAAGTTTCCAGGATTGAATTTTCTTTTTAAAGTTCGTAATTGACCCCGTGAACATAACGCGTATTTAAATAATGTTTTACAGTAGCCATGCTTTAAGAGAGTAAATTATGTGCTAAAAATATAATTGTTAAGTAAAATACTATAAATAGGATTCGGAAAAATACAACAGAATAATTTGCACATCAGTTTATTGAATCATTGTGTCAGACAGAACATTATGAGTTTGGTTTTTGGATTTTTCAGTAGCACCCACAACTACGACCACCGTAGCCGAGACTGCCAGCACCAAGACCATAAGCAGCACCAAGACCATAGGCAGCACCATTACCGAGGCCACCACCAAGACCGTAGGCACCAGCGTTACCATAGGCAGCAGGAGCGATGCTCTCGGCCGCAATACCAACACCGCTACCGCAGGCGTGGTTGACAACACCCACACCACCACTAGGCAACACGGCTTCCAAATCAACAGTACCCACGAACGGCAGCTCACCAGCCGCGAGCAGAGCACCTTCATAAACGTTCTCAGACGCTATGGAGAGGCCGTTGGGAGAAATGCTGGAGGCGCTGGAGACGGGCAGAGCGCCGCCACTGGTGGGAACAATTCCAATAGCCAAGCCATTACCAGCCAAACCGTTACCGATCAAGCCGTTACCAGCACAGCCGTAACTAGACAAACCAGACGCTCCCAATCCAAGGTTAGCGAGACCAGCACCTCCCAAAGCACCATATGATCCACAAGCAGGAGCGGCGACAGGTCCACGGCCGAGGCACTGACTGAATACAGTCTGTGAATGCAAAATTATTTTATTAGTTAATATTATTTTTATCAGTATCGATGAATTGACAATTATTTTAATTACGTAACATAATGTGTGTCAGACACATTTAATGCAACAATTTAATGCGAAAATGCATAAACATAGACCAAGTTATTTTGGTCGTTCTTTGTTATCAGTAATATTTTCCTTCCTAGAGCTCACTGAACACCGGTAGCATTAAAAAAAAAAACACTAGTTGGTACCGTAAAGGATGAAGAGAAATCCCATACAGCAGATGTAAGAGAACAAAAAGGACATAATCAAACAATATAAAAAGTCGTTCTTACCTGGACGAAGAGCGCCTGCGCGCAAAGGACGAGGATCAACTTGGCTGCCATTTTAGTTTGTGTGGAAGCAAACTTGAGAATGATATTTCCAAGAACCGTTGGAGTATTTATACTGAAACGCAGCCCTTATCTAGTTGAGTTGCAGCAATTTTGTAGTTGCGGAATATGGAAATAGTGAAGTGTGTGAATTTTGTAATCTATATAACCTTTAATTATTTTATTTGTAGGGCTTTGTTACAATAGAATATTGTTAAAAGACACGTTACTATGATAAGACACTTTTGCACTATATAAACTGGCATAAAGTTGGAACATCATTCAGTTTTCAGCTTCTCGTTGAACACAAACATCAAACATGTCTACCTTCGCTGTTCTGTTGCTCTGCATCCAAGCTTGCTTGGTCCAGGTGAGTCCTAGTTTTGATTATTTTCTAAATGCTCTGATTTCCGTCCTTTACTACTTTACGTTGTTATTTCACTTCTTCTTTTTTATAAATATTTATTCTATGTGTTACTGAGAGATAATCCAATTTATATTTCACCTTTATGGAATAGCTATTCATTATATATTTTATTTCCACAGAATGTGTTCGGTCAATACCTGGGTGGTGGTGGATGTGGGTGTGGGGGACGAGGTGCTATAGCTCCTGCTGCTGGCTTGGGTCTTAATGCTGGCCTCGGTGGATGCGGAGGTGCTATCGGTCGTGGAGCTATTGGCTCTGGTTATGGCGGTATCATTGGTTCAGCTTATGATGGCATACTCTCTCCTGGTGCTGCTTACGGAGGTGCTATTGGTTCTGGAGCTGGTTACGGCGGCGCCGGTGAAGGCAACGTGGCGGTCACTGGTGAGCTGCCAGTCGCTGGTAACACCGCTTTGGCTGGTCAGGTGCCGATCACTGGTATTGTGAGCTTCGGTGGAGCTGTACCCGCTGCTGGTGCCGTGTCTATCGTTGGTCAATGCGCGTGCGGCTGTGGAGCTTCTGCATACTACTGAGACAATATCTTTTAATGTCGAAACAAAAATAAACAATTATGAACGACGAATTTTTTTTTATATTTTGAAATTTGAGAAGACCTTTTTTGATACATATCTCTCGCAGTTAGTTAGAGCTTTCACTGCTTAACTGGGCTAATTGCGAAACCAGAAGGGCCTCCAGCCGAGGAAATTAAATAATACTAAGCAACACTGCTAAGGGCCCACAGTGGGACTGGAACCTCTGTTTAGGGGGTTGCTGGGGGACAGGCAAGAGAGGACTTGCTGGATCTGATTGTGCTTATTTAGGGACTGGCGGCCTGGCTCGAGCAAGGGTCGGGGCGGGTTGAGAACCCATACTCTATGAAATGAAGCATGTCTTCTTTACTTACGTTTATGGATATAAAGGTAACAAAAGAATAAGATAGTTTCAAATCAATCTCCTCTTAATTCTTATTTTTGAGAAACCCGAAGGGGTTGGTAGATTAAGTTCATATCATGATTAATGAAACTGTCTTAGTACTGCCTGGTCTAGAGGTCTCATGTGCGGCTACAGAGCATGAAGTTTTCGCTTCTATTCCTTGGTAGACCTACTTTGGTCTACCAAGGAATAGAAGCGAAAACTTCTATTTCTATTAATTTTGGAAATTTGAATTGTTTTCGATAGATGACAAAAGCCTGAAGTGAAATGTGGGTGTACAAAATACATAGTACTCCTGTGTTTCATCCTATAGGGAATATAGGCGTGATGCAATGACTACATCTAACTAGAATCGCTAGTAAATATTACATACAAAAAAAAAGTATTATCATATTCAATTTGCGAGTTCCGAAATCTTTCATTACTATAGATAGATAGATAGATAGATAATTTATTTGTTTAAACATGAGTATACATACATTGTGTGTGCATGCAAGATGTTACAGATATTACAATTTCTGGTCACGTTTGCCACATGCAATGGCGTACAAATTTTATTTGCTTCTAATAATATGAAATTTAAAATGTCAATGAGCAATAATGTCGCATTATGAGTATATGAGGATGTGATCAAAAACCAGTATTTCAAAACATAAAGCGTGTAACCGCATGACAAAGTTGAAAGAAAAATGTCTTGACGTATAGCCTGCCATATTGTACTACGAAAGCGTAGCGCTTGTAGCCTTGACGTCATCGCATCTGCTACGACGTTACGGTGGGGCGTAGCGATAGCTGAATCCTTTGAACTTTAATCATTACGTTATATCAGATATATTTTATATTGATTAAATATGACGTTTTTAGGAATCAACAAATGATTATATTAAATTCTACAAAGTAGATGGGAAAAATAAATACTTAAAACATAAATCGAATACATTTGACTATCTTATCGATCTAGAGGGTATAAACGCGGCTGCATGAAGACCTGGGTTAGATCTCTGTGTTAGGCAAAGTGTTATCAGGTTTGTCTGTTAATAAATCATCAGTAGAACCTCGGAGTTTAGTATTGTGTCCGGTAGATGGCGACAGGCTCACCCCCTTTACATGACACTTAATAACAGTACGTAATACATCTCTGCCTAGTGCTTGGGGGAATTCAGGCGTGATGCTATACAGAATAGATAAAGATAGTTCAATTCAGTTGCTATGTTTCAAACTAATTATAACCTCTATCCAGGAAGACGCCATTTTGAAAAAATGACGATTATGGCGCGACTCTCGTGATTAAATAGTATCACGCCTCATTCCCCAAACACAAGGCACTGGTCTTGTTATTTGTTATCGAATTGTCCATCCAAACGACTGCGTCATTGGTCTAGTGGATGCAAGCGCGACAGCTGAGCGTGAGGTCCTTAGTTCGGGCAAAGTGTTATTAGGTTTTTCTGTATGGAAATTCTTAGTAGCTGCAGCTGAAGTCTGGGAATATGTCCGGTACACCTCTGCCTAAAGCTTGGGAGAATTCAGCCGTGATGCTATGTTATGTTATATTTTTATAATAAAAAGCCCTACAGAATAAGGGGTTTATATTTTTTTAAATTTCAATTTCAATATAATATTTATTTACAATAATTCGGATAAGGCTCCCAAGTTTCTAGGAGTCAATTTTCTTCTTAAAGTTCGTAATTGTCCTCTTCGAAATAACGAGTAATCAAATAATGTTTTACAGTAGCCATGCCTTATGTGGTTAAATTATATAAGAAATAGTTAAATGATAAGTGAAATACTATAAATAGGACTCGGAAAAATACAACAGAATAATTTGCACATCAGTTTATTGAATCATTGTGTCAGACAGAACATTATGAGTTTGGTTTTTGGATTTTTCAGTAGCACCCGCAACTACGACCACCGTAGCCGAGACTGCCAGCACCAAGACCATAAGCAGCACCAAGACCATAGGCAGCACCATTACCGAGGGCACCACCAAGACCGTAGGCACCAGCGTTACCATAGACGGCAGGAGCGATGCTCTCGGCCGCAATACCAACACCGCTACCGCAGGCGTGGTTGACAACACCCACACCACCACTAGGCAACACGGCTTCCAAACCAACAGTACCCACGAACGGCAGCTCACCAGCCGCGAGCAGAGCACCTTCGTAAACGTTCTCAGACGCTATGGAGAGGCCGTTGGGAGAAATGGCGGAGGCGCTGGAGACGGGCAGAGCGCCGCCACTGGTGGGAACAATTCCAATAGCCAAGCCGTTACCAGCCAAACCGTTACCGATCAAGCCGTTAGCAGCACAGCCGTAACTGGACAAACCAGACACTCCCAATCCAAGATTAGCGAGACCAGCACCTCCCAAAGCACCATATGATCCACAAGCAGGAGCGGCG
The DNA here is from genome assembly GCA_947562105.1 of Shargacucullia verbasci. Lineage (NCBI taxonomy): Eukaryota > Metazoa > Arthropoda > Insecta > Lepidoptera > Noctuidae > Shargacucullia > Shargacucullia verbasci. The sequence goes on along the minus strand of OX387307.1, from coordinate 1,990,163 downwards.
ACAGGTCCACGGCCGAGGCACTGACTGAATACAGTCTGTGAATGCAAAATTATTTTATTAGTAAATATTATTTTTATCACTATCGATGAATTGAGAATTAATTTAATTACGTAATATAATGTGTGTCAGACACATTTAATGCAACAATTTAATGCGAAAATGCATAAACATAGACCAAGTTATTTTGGTCTTTCTTTGTTATCAGTAATATTTTCCTTCCTAGAGATCACTGAACACGGGTTGAATTAAAAAAAAAAACACTAGTTGGTACCGCAGAGGATGAAGAGAAATCCCATACAGCAGATGTAAGAGAACAAAAAGGACATAATCAAACAATATAAAAAGTCGTTCTTACCTGGACGAAGAGCGCCTGCGCGCAGAGGACGAGGATCAACTTGGCTGCCATTTTAGTTTGTGTGAAAGCAAACTTGAGAATGATATTTCCAAGAACTGTTGGAGTATTTATACTGAAACGCAGCCCTTATCTAGTTGAGTTGCAGCAATTTTGTAGTTGCGGAATATGGAAATAGTGAAGTGTGTGAATTTTGTAATCTATATAACCTTGAATTATTTTATTTGTAGGGCTTTGTTACAATAGAATATTGTTAAAAGACACGTTACTATGATAAGACACTTTTGCACTATATAAACTGGCATAAAGTTGGAACATCATTCAGTCTTCAGCTTCTCGTTGAACACAAATATCAAACATGTCTACCTTCGCTGTTCTGTTGCTCTGCATCCAAGCTTGCTTGATCCAGGTGAGTCCTAGTTTTGAGTATTTTCTAAAAGCTCTGATTTCTGTCCTTTACAACTTTACGTTGTTATTTCACTTCTTTATATATAAATATTTATTCTATGTGTAGGTAATACAATTTATTTTCATCTTTAAGGAACAGATATTTATTATATATTTCATTTTCACAGAATGTGTTCGGTCAATACCTGGGTGGTGGTGGATGTGGGTGTGGAGGACGAGGTGCTATAGCTCCTGCTGCTGGCTTGGGTCTTAATGCTGGCCTCGGTGGATGTGGAGGTGCTATCGGTCGTGGAGCTATTGGCTCTGGTTATGGCGGTATCATTGGTTCAGCTTATGATGGCATACTCTCTCCTGCTGCTGCTTACGGAGGTGCTTTTGGTTCTGGAGCTGGTTACGGCGGCGCCGGTGAAGGCAACGTGGCGGTCACTGGTGAGCTGCCAGTCGCTGGTAACACCGCTTTGGCCGGTCAGGTGCCGATCACTGGTATTGTGAACTTCGGTGGTGCTGTACCCGCTGCTGGTGCCGTGTCTATCGTTGGTCAATGCGCTTGCGGCTGTGGAGCTTCTGCATACTACTGAGACAATATCTTTTAATGTCGAAACAAATATAAACAATTATCAATGACGCATATTTTTTTTTTTTCAATTTTATAACCTATACTTTATAAAATTATGTTTTCTTTACTATAGATATAAAAGTAACAGAAAAACAAGATAGATTCAAATCATTCTCCTCTGAATTCTCATTATTAAAAACCCCAAAGAGGTTGGTAGATGGAACTTTGTTGTATTTGGTAAGTACCTATACTCCAAATATAATTTTAATAATATAATTTAAAAATTTTGTCAAACTATTACAATGTCTACTCGAATCGAGAATATTTGGTAAAAATTGCCAAGAATTACCAGTTCACCGCTCATCACTAGTTGAAGTAAAACCAGTCACAGCCCGTGTCTCAGTAGAATAGAATATATCTTTATTTCATATAAACCAAGTTCAGGCACTTATAAAATGTCGAGACTCTAGGCGCACGGTTCCAAATAGTAGGTGCTACGGAGCAAAACCGGCAAGAAACTCCATGGAAACTCTTTTAAAATAAATCGATCTTACAGTCATGTTAGATACACTGTTGTGGTAAGAGAATGCGAGAATAATGTACGTCCTTTAATGTGTAAAAACAAAAAAAATACTAGGAATAATAAAACATAATAAGATTGCCTCTGAATAAGATTGCCATGGCAGTTACAGGCTGACCAGTCCGTAGACGGCACCGGTTCACGAGCATGACGCATGCGTCAACATCGCTAAGATTAACAATAGTAGGGAACTCGGCGACCCAACACATCACACCACCATCCAGTTTGAAACTGAAGGCATCATGTAATTGTACACACAACGTAAGTAGGTCTCAATATTTGTTGTCATTCAACAATTCATTCACAAAACACGTTTCAAACTTTGTACAATCATCAATTATTTTTAATGCTGATTGTATTTGACTACATAATTAATGACATAACATCAATAGTATTACGCCTGTATTTCCCGAAGGGCTAGGCAGAGGTGTACTACACTTTCTTTACACCCACAATTCGCCATCTACCGAAGCATATATTATATTATTTTATCATAGAAGTAAGTACTTTTGCCGACCTGGGTATCGAATTCAAGACCTCTCGCTCACCAGCCGCGCTTAAAACCATTAGAATAATCAAAAAGTTTTACTATTGGTGTGTCATTTTTTTTTTAAACGTTGCGCCGCAATTTTAATAATATGTATATTCAAATACACAAAGACCCAGACCCGAAACAACTATCTGTAGATCATACAAATATTTTTTCCGTGCGGAAGTCGAACCCGCGACACGTAGCTCAGCAGTCGATCTCTCAACCACTGCGCCAACCGAGCCGTCTTTGTATTGTTTACAGAGATTCTTAAGACCTATTTACATTATTATGTTGTGTTGTGACGTCGTCTGGCGGGTTAGCCAATCAATACTCGTTGTGATATGACGTGCAGTTGAACAGATTCATCTGATTCGTCAATTTTGCGAAACGACACAACACGACACAGTAATATGCAGGTTCCTTTAGGCCGGAATTGAGTCTTATACCGCATTATCTATTAATTAACCTTCTATAAACCTGTTACTCCCTCATTGGTCTAATAGTTTCAAGCGCTACTGCTGAGCATGAGCGATACTGGTGAAATGTATGTGTACGTACAGTAGACCTCTGCCTAACTCTTCGGGGAGATAGGCGTGATGCTATATTACGTTATGTTAACTAAACATTTTGTCATGTTAAAACTTGACATAAGTTGTACTTACAAATAAACGATGTCTATTGTTTATTTGTAAGGATTATTTTGACCCGGGTACGTCTTAAAACTGCGGCCAGACACCGGAGGACGGAGACACCCCAATCGGTGAGCCACTGCGATTCCCAAGCCGCCTGCCAAGCGTGGGGATTTATGGCACCCCCTCCCCTTGGGGGAGGCCTTCGTTCAGCAGTGGACGTCTTCTGGCTGATGATGAAGGATTATTTGTATGAAATGTTCATTCAAGGTTGGTCTTTTTATAAAAACATTTTATTTTACTAAAACATTATATGACTTAAGTTAACAATAGTAAGAAGAACCGCATCCACAAGCACAGTTGCCATTGATAGACACGGCACCAGCAGCAGGCACAGCGCCATCGAATCTCACAGCGCCCATGATCGGCACCTGACCGGCGACAGCGCTGTTACCAGCGACCGGCAGCTCACCAGCGACCGCTACATTGCCTTCACCAGCACCGCCGTACGCGCCATAGCCAGAGTATCCTCCAGCATAACCAGTGGCAGGATATCCTGGGTAACTGGAAGCAGGGTATGCGCTAGCGTAACTGGCACTGGGATAAGCGCCAGCATAGCTGCCAGGGTAGGCGAGCTCAGTTAGTCCTGCTTGATAGCCGCAAGGAGCAGCAGCAGGAGATATTGCAGGACCGTAAGCACCTAGGCACTGGCTGAACACATTCTGTAGAAAGAAACAACATGATTGTCATAAATAATAAAGAAAAAAGTGACTGATTGGTTTCCTGGACTCGGTTTTGGGGTCAGGCAATGAAATTTAGTTTTCTATCCACACTATAGGATAGATCACCGCATCAAAAATAAATTCTGAAATCTTGCTTGTCTTTCGCGTTTTCATTTTTTGATTTATCAAAATCACTCAATAAGTATGTAAATGGCAATGCAAAACTATGACGTCACGCTTTTGTGTTTCCAAACATTTTTAGAACAAAATATCGTTTTTGACAGTTCATAAAAGTAGTTTAGTTTTCGTGACTAGTAGTCATCTACGGCATTATAAATGCGAAAATAATATGCTTAGCCCACGTGAATCCTGATTCTTTTCTAAAATAAAAGTAGCTTACGTTATTCCTTAAAAAATCAGCTATCTGTCAGTGAAAGTTTCGTCAAAATCGGTACAGCCGTTTCGGAGACTAGCCGGAACAAACAGACAGAGACAAAAATTTTAAAAATTACCTTATACACTTTTGACATTATAAACTACACTTCAACTTAATTTATTTGTATAGCTAACAAATTAATTGACAGTGAATAATTTAGATCGCTTACCTGGATCAAGCAAGCTTGGATGCAGAGGAACACAAAAGCGAAGGTAGACATGTTTGTTTGTTTGTTTGTGTTCAACGAGAAACTGAAGACTGAATGGTGAACTGATAAGATTTTACTCTTTATATACTCCCATACATGACCACATAATATTATGTGCAAATTCATATTTTGTAAGTGAGATAGTGCATTAAAAATTTATTGTAAATTATTATAAAATTTATCAAGAAAATCGTGATATTTGATAGGATTTGTATTATTAATATTAAAATTACTAACAGTCAATGCAACTTTGAGTAATATTGATAAAACAATTTGATATAAACGGAGGTTAGTTTTGATAATATCATTGTCCTTTCACCCCTCAAAGCAGTAACAGAATAAATCAAAATGTCTATCAAATATATTTTTGTTATCTGTTCTCAGGCGTTATTCATACAGGTAAATTATTACAAATTACGTGCATATCCATAGAAGCATTAATTTTAACGCCAACGCTGACGCTTTGTACGTAAACGCTCAAAACCATTATTTGACTATACAGGATGTACTTAAAATTAGAAAGCGTTAGCAGAAAAAAACAATCTTATTGGCAAAAGATGAGGCATCCTAATGCTTCCCGTGGAGCTTGATAGATATTTCAGAACTTGCTGATAAAGTTTCCTGTAGTAACCCAGCAGATAACCTATTAGTTAATCATATATCCAATAGGTATCTAGCTTATCTGGTAGATTTACTTATGAGTTATCACCTGTGAAACATTCATCGAACGCATCTGTCAGATAAGTTGTGGATAAGCAATCACCCAGTTTATCAGCAAGAAGTGAAACAGGCTCACAATATTTTAATGAAAATGGTGCAAACAGTTCTAAAAATGTACTCTTTGATTTTGTTTCATTTATAAACATGTTCATTTTCCATTTGCAGTCTGTTCTCGGTCAATGTATTAGCCGTGGAGCAATAGACGGAACTGGATTCGGTCCACTGTCCAGATGTGCTGGATCTTCAATGGCTTCTCCTGCTTACGGTAGACTGGGAGCTCCTGCCTTATCATACGACAGACGTGCCGGCTTGTCAGGCTGTGACGGATACTACGCACCATCTATGGAGTTCACAGCCAGCGCCGGTGGTCTTCCCATCACCAGCTTTTCCGCCATCTCTCCCACTGGAATCTCAGTGATATCTGAGAACACTTATGAGGGTCCTCTGTCTGTGTTTGGTGAGCTGCCGTTCGTGAGTGTTGTAGCTTTGGATGGCGCGTTGCCCAGCGTTGGGGCTGGTGGCATAGATTATGGCTGCGGTAGTGGTTTTATTGGTATGTTGAATGATGGTATGGCTCCAGGAGCTTTTGCTTCTAATGGTGCCTTTGGTTCTAATGGTTTTGGACCTGGTGGCGCTTTCGCTTTTGGTTCTGGAGCTGCTTTTGCGCCAGCAGCAGGTTATGCTCCTACCAATAGGCTGGGATGTGGATGTGGACGTGGTATGACATACTAGAGATTTTGAAGCTCTAGAAGGACATAATTGGTGATGTCCTTCAAAATGTCAGACGGGCAGTAATCACAATCAGCGTGTATGTATGAAACGATGCATGAATGTAAATGGAGCAAAAGGGTTATGGAAGGATCGTAGCACCTAGCGTCCTGTAGTTTCTGCTTATTCTCATGGAAAAATGTTAAGTGTTAAGTGTTATTGTACTCGTACTAATGTGTAAAAAATGATTTATTTTTGTTACTGTATAATGTGTCCTTTTAATTTAAATAAATGCTTGTTTATTTCCTAACAATATCTTTTCTATATCTTACTCTGGTCCTGCTAAGGATCATCATAATTATTATAAATCAAGCGATAGGGCGACACCGTCACTTGTTGTCACACTCAATAACGGCATCGGCAGCTTGATTACCGATGTAGCAATCAGTTTGCGACAGGCGTAGATCGCGCGATAGCTACTGTCAAACGTTATTTTTGTGTCATTATATTTATTGGCCAACAGTGAGGCTGCTGTCGCGTGGCAGTCACGTGGCTTTCGCGTGATTGTCGCGTGGCTGTCGTGTGGCTGTCGCGTGGCGGTCACGTGGCTGTCGCGTGGCTGTCGCTTTTTTACGTAATTAGGCTGCTGGGAATATGTGTGTACATCATACATTTTTGCCTAAGTCTTTCAGAAATGCAAGCGTAATGTTATCTTATGTACAAGGAGTAATATGAAACCAACACTACAATTTGACGTCCCTATTTATAACGTTTAACCACAAAGTAAGGTTAACAGCCTATTTCACTTACTAATAAACTAGGTGATTTCCTATCCACAACTTATCTGATAGTCTTAGTAATACAAGTACCCGATAAGTAAATCTAGCTGATAAACTTTCTGATTCATATACCTACATTATCATATAAATTTACAGTTACTGGTGTAATTTTTCTTACTGAAAATATAGCTAATTTATCTGTTTGCTAGTTAACCTTGATTAACAAAAAATGCAACATCATCTAATAATTTTTCTGATTTCAAGGTGATGGTCAAGTTCAAGCAAAAACTCAATACAGAGATAAAGCACGTTTCAATAAATGAATTAGCAAATTAAGCCTTATGAGAATTGTGAGTGCAACCAATATAGAGTGACCAGTCAGCAAAATTACGTGGGAGTGAAAGAGTTATACAGTGCGTGAGGGATAGCATGTTGGGCCCGTAGTGGAGCACTGGAGCGCCTTGAAAGCGTAGGGCGCCTTTCGTCAGTCATGAACCGCGCGTGTAGCGCGACTGCCGTATGGGTCGGAGACTGAGGGAATGCCACGAAACAATACAATACAATACACTTTATTGCACACCAGAAACAAAAAAAAAATATACAAAATGAAAACCAATAGAGATGTACAAGGGGCGGTCTTATCGCACTATACAATATAATGATTATGATGATATTTATGTAAAGAGGCAGTTATTAGTTATTATAAGTCTAATAACAATAAGTTATAGTTTTAAACATAGCAAGTTAATGTAAACGTTCACGTTTTATCCCTTCTAATAGAAAGCCATAAGGTCAATGACTACGTTGATGATAGAAACGTATGGCTATTAAAGGCCAAAGGTCAAAGGCCCACTTGAAATAAAAAACTTTGACTTTGAAACAAAATGTCAACAATAATAATTTAAATAATAACTAATGGACTGTTTCATATTTTTGATTTAATCTAAACTAAACAACACGTAATTGTTATAGCTCAATCGTAAATACATAACAGAAATAACATAATAGTAAAACAAACAGTCTAAAAAAAGAGCAAAGAAACAAACAAATTCTTAGCGTTGCCCCACACTAGGAATAATTCCTGTATCGTGGGTGCGTTTACAAACACATATATTCACATACACAAACACCCAGACCCGAGACAACTATCTGTAGATCGTATAAATATTTGTTCCGTGCGGTGATCGAACTCGCGACACGTAGCGCAGAAAGCTAATCGCTTCGTTATTGCGCCAACCGTGTCGTCTAATATCATAATATCATCTACAGGTCGATATTCAGAAATAACAAGATGGCCGACCGCCATTACAAATAATCTGAAATACTGTAAAACAAAACAGCTTAAAAAAGTTCTGCTTAGAGACAATGCAATAAAATATCAGCTATAAAACGGTAACAAAATAAATAATCTACCAAACAATTAATTTATATAAATATTCAATTCTGTTCTGTAACATCACATTCAAAACAACTAGTTCCATCTATCTATTTCATAAAACAGTAACATGCATCTCCCTACCCGTTATTTCTCCACTAAAATCACAGACTAAAATAACTATCATAACGAAATGAAGTTATTTATTGATTTTTTTCGTTATTTGCATATAAAACGAGCTTTCACTGACATAAAATGTTCTATTTTTTCACAAAATATTTTTATAGACGTTTCTCATCTAATAATATGAATATAGTTTAAAAGTTGTGTCTAATTAATTTTTTAATAACGAAAGCTCTGAATCACGATATCGAAGTTCGCAGTTTCCGTAGCGTATATACCCGGGTGAGACGAAATGGAATGGGTGGGCCCCCTCTACATGGGTAGCCGGGTAACAGCCGTGCCGGTCGAACTCGGTTGTATGTGCATAGTAATGAACAAATGGCTCAGCAGGTTCTAGACGGTTCCGAAGGTATTTATCGAGAACAATATTAGACATTATGTTCTATGGTTTAGTCTAACGCACCCTGAGCCAGCCTCACCAAAGTAGAAACTTTGCCCACCTTTTTATTGGTCGAGATGGCGAGATTTCGACGTCTGTGTTAAATTATTTTGATACTAATTTTCAGTGTCATAAGGTTGGTTTCGGTAGTTCCTAGTGCTTACTTACTTTGAAATGTGTAATTGATATGATAAGATAATTAGTTATTTGTGAAAACATGTGAATAATATTATATATGAAAGCAATTATGGTAAAACATTGTTAAGAGTCTAATCATGTTCAGCCTCATCCTGTCCTATCCTACTAATATTATAATCCTACTTAATATTATAAATGTGAAAGTTTGTGAGGATGGATGGATGGACAGATATTTTTAACCAATCACGCCAGAACGGCAGAACGGATCTGGATGAAATTTGGCACAAAGATATGTAGATTATAGTCTGGAATAGCACATAGGGTATTATTTATGCCATATGTTCATAAACCACGCGGGCGAAGTCACGGGCGGAAGCTAGTCTATATAGATAATTAAAAATTTAAATGCTGTTCATGGTGTGCGCATCATTTCAGACCGGCTGGACCGATTTGACTGTTTTGTTTTTTTAAGTGTTCGTAATAGTCCGATATAAGATTTTTAGAGAAAGAGTAATTGGAACTGCCTCTGACTCTGGATCGATCGTCTGGATCTGGATGACTCTGGAGTCGAGTGGTCGTAAGTGCGACTGATGAGCGTTAGATCTTGGGTTCGATTCCCGGGTCGGGCAAAGAGTTATTGGGTTTTTCTGTATGAAAATTCTCAGTAGCACGGAGTCTGCTAGTGTGCCCGGTAGATGGCAATAGGCTCGCCCACTATTTAATGGTACTCAATAACGACATCGGCGTAATGTGGGTGTACAATAGTACATCTCTGCTTAACCCTTCGGGGAATACAGGCGTGATGCTATCTAATTGGAAAAGTTGCCCGCAAACATGTGAAAACTGAAAGTGCTTTTTTCTATGTGATTTATGTACAGATTCAGGGCCAAGAAGACGGGTCAACGACTGTCGGGTTAGCTAGCAAATAATAAAAATACTGTCAAAAATATTTATTTCTCAATTTCTCATAACAAACTGAATATATTCGAATTAGTAGATTGAACTACATCCGCATGCGCAGTTACCGGAGATAGATACGGCGCCAGCAGCCGGCACAGCGCCGCCGAAGTTCACAACGCCTGTAATCGGCACCTGACCTCCAACCGCGGTGTTACCAGCGACTGGCAGCTCACCAGTGACCGCTACATTGCCTTCACCGATACCACCGTAACCAGCAGCAGATCCGATGGCTGGAGAGTAAGCAGCGGCGGCAGGTCCATAGGCGATAGAAGCTAAAGCAGCAGGGGCGTAGGCTGCAGGAGCAAAAGCTCCTAGACCCAAGGCACTACCACAAGCAGGAGAAGTGGCTACGAGACCAGCTCTAGATGCACACTGACTGAACACGTTCTGTAGAAATAATAACAAAATTAGGGACAACACTTTAGACTTTTTTATCCACTATTTAGGAATTTTCCTGTATTGTATCTTTTTTTTGTTTTTTTTTACGTGTGGAAATGCTCATACATACCCGCCGCCCTGGGGATGGCGACGGGTGATGTCGGACTTTTACCGACTAAAACCACACGGTGTTCCTGCGGCATACCTGTAGCGCCGGATATATGGGATTCGCTCGCGCATTCACCGCACCCCCGGCAGGTATCAGCCCGCCAGTGGATGACCTGGCAGGCTCCATCCCACTGTGCAGCTAATCTATAGCTGCACATCTTCTTAGAGAGGCGCGCGTGGAACACACTCGCGCCACCGTCTCAGGCCTGCTGCTGCTCGAGTGACGGACATCCCCAAATCCACCACCCGCAGGCCTCCTGTATTGTATCTAAGATGCTCACAACCCAAACCCGAAACAGCGTATATTTTTTTATTTTATATTTAGTCTAAGCTTTCCTACTGCTGGGCCAAGACTTCCCCCAAAATCTTCCACCCATCTCTATCCTGCGCTACCTTGAACCAGCTCCTCTGGTACGCGTCTAGGTCATCGCGCCACCTCTTTTTAGGCCGACCTCGGCGGTGTCGCCCATCTTCAGGCACCGATTGCGTAAAGACCTTTGCCCACCGGTCGGAATGCAGGCAGATGCATGAATTCTGACAGCCTATATTAGATCATACAAATATTATGTTCCAAACAACTGCAGCACACACTGCACCAACCGTACCATCACTTTATATAGGTCAAGTAAATAATAATAATAAAATATATTTTTATAAATGTAGACTAGTTAAAGGCAATTATGAATAGTCAGACTCTAGTTGCCACATGCCAAAGTGTTGTTTTTCTATAGAATATAACTCATTCATTAACTGTGTGGTCTGTTAGTCAGAAAAGGGAATATTAGAAGCAAAACTAAACAGACGAATAAAAAGGTTAGGTATATTAAAGAAATTCACTCACCTGGATCAAGCAAGCTTGGATGCAGAGCAACAGAACAGCGAAGGTAGACATGTTTGATGTTTGTGTTCAACGAGAAGCTGAAGACTGAATGATGAACTGGAACTGTCTACAAGTTTTTATACTCAATCTACAACTAGTCCTAGATTCAGCTTATCGTTCTACGTGCTAAACAATATTTTTGTAAAAAATTGCAATGTTTATCGCGAATTACATAAAAACTATTTCATAGTAATGCAATAGAATGCAATAGTCATGATAACGTAGTTTAGTATATAACGATCAGTAGATGCGCTGAACATCATTCTCGTGTCTTCATTCACCAGCAATACAAACTAACATGTCTGTCAAGGCTATCCTCATCCTCTGTGCGCAAGCGCTCTTGATCCAGGTAACTTATACATTTTAACAATATTAAAAACTGTAATTATTGAGAATACAAGCATTTCTTAAATTAACATCACGCTTGTATTTTCTGAGGGATTAGACAGTGATACACACATTTCGCTGATGACGTAATTCAGGCCCATTATAATATAGGGTGAGTTCATTGTAATGGGCACGATTGCTAAAGTTTGGCTGCTACTGAAAATTTTCATATAGTAAATCCCATTCACACTGAATAGTTGCGCTTGCAGCAATGACCCGGGTACGTCTTACCAAAGACTACAATAGTATACTGGAAATAGACTGGCAACTCGAGTATTTTCAATGCTTAAAGGAGTGGCGCTCTCTGGCCGCCGGATAGGGTAAACTTCTCCATGACATATAGCTATACGTAGGTATACAGCTATCTATAGAATGCTACATTTACGTAGCTATAGCTATACGACTATAGAATACTATATTTACGTAGGAATTGCTATCTTTATATGATGTATGATTATATCATTTTATTGTTCTTGTGGCGCTAAAGCAAGAAAATTTGTTACACATCTTATTAATAATGTAAATGAATGCATCTCAAAGTATAATTATTTATGTAACTTAAGAATGTTTGTGTAGATAAAATAACACATCACTATTAATAAGAAACAGTAAATAATGTAACAAATTCTTTGTTTTAACTAGAGGAAAATTCAGGACATCCTAAATAAATAATACAAATCAACGTGGATGTACATGCGAAACAATTAAGGCAAAACATAATAGCAAAACAAAACCGACACGAGTAGAAAACACTCGCGCGCAGCCATTTGCAATTAAGTGATTTAGTGTTGCTATTACGAAATTAGAACCTTATCAAACTTTGAAAAGGCATCGGAATTATTCAACGAATTCTTTATTTTTAAGCAACTGAGCATATTCATAAGCTATAATAAATAAATCCTTTTAATTTCTGATGTAGCTATATTAGAATCAATAATTTAAAAAAATATTGCTATAATTTCTTTTAGCGTAAATTTCCAGCATAGAAATAATATATTTAAGTATTGCAACACTTAACATTTTCTCGATTTTTTAAGTGTATCTGACGGCTAGATGGCGCTATTTTGATTTAAAAAGGGGTTTGTTCTAAGTTGCCATAGCATGCGTCTTACAACTGCGGCCAGACACCGGAGGACGGGCAGCAGCGTCCTCTCACTAATCGGTGAGTCACTGCGATCCCCAAGCCGCCTGCAAAGCGTGGGGATTATGGCAAACCCCCTTGAGGGAGGCCTTCGTTCAGCAGTGGACGTCTTCTAGCTGATGATGATGATGATGAGTTGCGCTTGCGACCACAAAACCAATGAGGCACTTTTCTTATAAATTTTTTTTCAGACCGCATTCAGCCAGTGCCTCTCCCATGGTCACTATGGCGCTGGACTCTCGAGCTATGGTTGCGGTACCTCAGCTATAGCTGCCCCTACTGCTATAGCAGGCAGCGGCCCGGCTTACGGGGCTGGACTTGGCTACGGCTCTGGTTTAGGATATGGTGCTGGACAGGGCTGCGGCGGTCTTGCTATTGAAGTCATTCCTACCAGTGGTGGTGGACTGCCTGTCTCCAGCGTCTCTGCTATCGCTCCCACTGGCCTCTCTCTAGCGTCAGAGAATGTGTACGAGGGTGCTCTGTCCGTGGCTGGTGAGCTGCCGTTCTTGAGTACTGTGGCTCTGGACGGCGTGTTCCCCAGTGGTGGTGCTGGCGTAGTCAACTACAGCTGCGGTAACGGTGTTACTGCTATTGAGAGCATCGGTTCTTCTGCTGCTTACGCTCCGGCTGCTGCAGCTTATGCTCCTGGTATCGGAGCTGTAGGTCATGCTGCTGCCATCGGTGCTGGTCTTAGCTATGGAGGTCTTTCTGGCCACGGATGTGGATGTGGATTCCACTGATCAATGTGTAATTTCTTGGTCACTGTAAATGTATAGTTGATATTAATGAAATAAAGGATTTTCGAGCACTTCTTTGTTTTTTTTTTATTATTCAGCCATGTTTGGTAAACTTACACCATAGATAATAACATAGCATCACGCCTGTATTCCTCGAAGGGTTAGGCAGAGGTGTACTATTAAACATCCACATTTCGCCGACGCCGTTATTGAGTCCCATATAATAGGGGGCGAGTCTATTGCCATCTACCGGGCACAGTTCCAGGTTCCGTCCTGCTACTGAGAATTTTCATACAAAAAAACCCAATAATGCATCAACCCTTTCGGGCATCGAACTCGAGACTTCATGCCCAGTAGTCACACTGTGCAGTGCGTCCACTAAACCAATGAAGTTGCAGAGTTAGGGTGAAATTATATTTGTTTGTAATGATTCGTACTTTATCTAATGAAGAAAGATATCCCAATGCATCGATTCTACTTGCGCATTAATGTATTTAAATAATTGCATATCTCACAGTCTAATAATGCCCATCCCTCCAATAAACATCACCATTCTCCTGCCCTTGTCCCATATCAGTTGTGGTCGGGGCAATATGTTTTTTTCTTCCATTCATTAATTCTATCAGACGTCATCAGAGTTCCCTTTTCACACAATCCATCCATCTTTTCTTGGATCTGCCTATTTTCTTGTATCCATCCACATTCATACTGATAACCCTTCTAGTGACATGTTTCTCATCCCTTCTCATCATATGTCCATACCATGACAAGCGATTACTTCTTACCTTTTCTGTCACCGGTGCCACTTTCATACTTCCTCTAATACTCTATTCCTAATCCGGTCTATTCTTATCACACTACACATACCTCTCAGCGTTCGCATCTCCGCAGCATATAATTGCCTTTCGTTCGTCCCTTTCGTAGTCCAACACTAAACATGATTGTATCAAAGTGTGAAAAAAAAAAATGCGCTGCTATCGACGCATTTCTCTTTCGTGTGTATCCGGTGTCGTATCGACCCGGGATCGTCTTAAAACTGCGGCCAGATACCGGAGGCCGGGCAGCAGCGTCCTCTCACTAATCGGTGAGCCACTGCGATCCCCAAGCCGCCTGCCAAGCGTGGGGATTATGGCAAATCCCCCCTTTGGGGGAGGCCTTCGTTCAGCAGTGGATGTCTTCTGGCTGATGATGATGATGATGTGTATCCGGTGACTAAAGAACCAATGATATTGACGAGGTTGCGTGTATTGCGTCTATACACTATTCTGCATGTAGCGAGGTAAATATATTGGAGGTCCGTGCCATTTTAGACTGAAAGATCTCTACAAATATTGGCAAGAATAAGAAAATTATTATGTAGTTTCAAGAATATGTGCTCAATAAGTTGACATCATCATCACCCTGCGTTTTCACAACTAATAATAATGTCCTCCTCTTGACCGAATCTCGGTCACGGTGGCCAATCTCATCGGAGATTAGCCAACTACGCAGGAGATATTATAGAGCACAAATGTGTGCGCAAACACAGGTGCACTCTCTATTCCTTCACTCTCATAGTCTGATGGAACGGCAATCTGACACGACCGGAGAGAGATCAGGCGCAGGACCAACGCCTTAACGTGCTTTCCGAGGTACGGTGTGTATTCACCGAGACCCATAACAACTATCTGTAGATCATACAAATATTTGCCAATGCTATTGACACCCGTAACGACTGTCATAGATATTTGTTTGTCAACCGGGACCAATTGTTCAGCAAGCTTTGCGAACCACGGAGTGTCTAAGTTCAAGTTTCAAAAGCACGGAGTAATAAGCCCAATAAGTTTACAATATTAATATGTCAGTATGCTCTACCAAATATCTGTTTTTCAAATACAACTTGTGGGTACTTAACTAATAGAATAGTTCAGAAACACATAACTCTCATTTTTAAAGCTAAATGCTTAATCATGTATTAAGTTATATATAAATCTATCTATAAATACATATATAAAAAATAATGTGTGTATGTATGTTCCCTATGGACTCCAAAACCGCTGGAGCGATTTTAATGAAATTTTTAGGTAATCATCAAGTTTGGTAGCGATCGGACCAACAAAAAAATCATTTTGCTTTTTGGTAATTTTGTGTGCTACCCGTGCGGAGCCGGGGCGGGTCGCTAATATATAAATAAAAAGTTACCCCCGATTAATTAATCGTCATAATGACCCGTATAATCTGATGACTGCCATATTGGTCTGGTGGTCGCAAGTGTGACTGCTAAGCGCAAGGCTGTAAGGAAATTCTCAGTAGCAGCACAGAGTCTGGAACTGTGCCCGGTAGATGGCAACAGGTCCGCCCCCTATTACATTGTACTCAATAACGGCATCGGCGAAATGTGGTTGTACAATAGTACACTTGTGCCTATACCTCTGGGGAATACAGACGTGATGCTATGGTGTAAGTTTACCAAACTTGGCTGAATTATAAAAAAACAAAAGAATTGCTCGAAAATCGTTTATTACATTAATATCAACTACACATATACACTGATCAAGAAATTTACACATTGATCAGTGGAATCCACATCCACATCCGTGGCCAGAAAGACCTCCATAGCTAAGACCAGCACCGATGGCAGCAGCATGACCTACAGCTCCGATACCAGGAGCATAAGCTGTAGCAACCGGAGCGTAAGCAGCAGAAGAACCGATACTCTCAATAGCAGTAACACCGTTACCGCAGCTGTAGTTGACGACGCCAGCACCACCACTGGGGAACACGCCGTCCAGAGCCACGGTACTCAAGAACGGCAGCTCACCAGCGACGGACAGAGCACCCTCATACACGTTCTCAGACGCTAGAGAAAGTCCAGTGGGAGCGATAGCAGAGGCGCTGGAGACAGGCAGTCCACCACCGCTGGTAGGAATGACTTCAATAGCAAGATTGCCGTAACCCTGCCCTGCACCATAGCCTAGACCAGAGCTGTAGCCAAGTCCAGCCCCGCAAGCCAGGCCGCTGCCTGCTGTAGCAGTAGGGGCAGCTATAGCTGAGGCACCGCAGCCATAGCCTGTCAGTCCAGCGCCATAATTACCACGGGAGAGGCACTGGCTGAATGCGGACTGAAAAAAATAATAATATAAGAAAACTGCCTCATTAGTTTTGTAGTCGCAAGCGTAACTATTCAACGTGAATGGGATTTATTGTATGAAAATTTTCTGTAGCAGCCAAACTTTACCAATCGTAACCATTACAAAGAACTCACCCTTTATATAACGGGCATGAATTATGTCATCAGCGAAATATGGGTATCACAGTCTAATTCTTAAAAAAAATACAGTCGTGAAGCTATATTAATGTGGGAAATGCTTGAATTCTTGACAAATACAATGATTTCTTAATATTTTTCAAATGTATAGTTACCTGGATCAAGAGCGCTTGCGCACAGAGGATGAGGATAGCCTTGACAGACATGTTAGTTTGTATTGCTGGTGAATGAAGACACGAGAATGATGTTCAGCACATCTACTGATGGTTATATACTAAACTACGTTATCATGACTATTGCATTACTATGAAATAGTTTTTGTGTAATTCGCGATAAACATTGCAATTTTTAAAATAATACTGTTTAGCACGTAGATCGATAAGCTGAATCTAGGACTAGTGTAGATTGAGTATAAAAGCTTGTAGACAGTTCCAGTTCATCATTCAGTCTTCAGCTTCTCGTTGAACACAAACATCAAACATGTCTACCTTCGCTGTTCTGTTGCTCTGCATCCAAGCTTGCTTGGTCCAGGTGAGTGGATTTCTTAATATATCCTTTTTGTTTTTCTGTATAATTTCGTTTCTATTATTACCTTTTTTTATTAACAGACCGTAGAAATGATAAGTCATGACATTTCATCTTTAACTTGAATAGTTGGACCATGGACTTACTTGCCCGTTCTTCTCAATAGGTAAACAACACTTGGGAACGTGGCATCTAGAGTCTGACTATTCATTGTCTTTAACTGGCTTACATGAACAAAAATATTTTATTATTATTCTTTACTAGACCTATATATATAAATATATGGCGCAGTGTGCAGTCCAGCTGTATGGTATTTTTATGGTTTGATGTATAGGAGAAACCCCAAAAAAGGGATCACAATTTGATGTTAAAAAATCTGACATAATCACTAATTTTGTAATTCTTCTACAGAACGTGTTCAGTCAATGTGCATCTAGAGCTGGTCTTGTAGCCACGGCTCCTGCTTGTGGTAGTGCCTTGGGTCTAGGAGCTTTGGCCCCTGCAGCCTACGCCCCTGCTGCGTTAGCGCCCGCTTCTTTCGCCTATGGACCTGCCACCGCTGCTTACTCTCCAGCCATCGGATCTGCTGCTGGATACGGTGGTATCGGTGAAGGCAATGTAGCGGTCACTGGTGAGCTGCCAGTCGCTGGTAACACCGCTGTTGGAGGTCAGGTGCCGATTACAGGCGTTGTGAACTTCGGCGGCTCTGTGCCGGCTGCTGGCGCAGTGTCTATCTCCGGTAACTGCGCATGCGGATGTACTTCAATTTACTAATGCATGAGAAGTAAATAAATAAATGGTACAGTGTATACTGCACAAGAGTATTTCATTCTTAAAAAAACATAAATCCTATGATCGGCTTTACAAGTCAAGTCCTCTAGAAGTTAAACAATGATTGCCTTCTTTAAGATCTTCAGGTTTCTCGACGTTAACCACTCCAGTCTCGTTACAATATAAAATAAAATAAATACTCTTTATTGAACACTTTAAAAAAAAGAATGAAGAATCATTAGTATAATCAGCGGTCTTATCGCAAAGTGGCGATCTCTTCTAAACTACTTTAATTACTGAAATATTCAAAAACATATAAGATAAAGTTTACATTTAAATGTTATTAATAATAATGATAAATTATTGTAACCATTACTGTCTCTTCTCAGAATGAGAAGGGTAAGACCTTGGTCCACCACACTGGCCCGGTATGGCGGACTGCACACACCGTTAAGAACTTTATGGAGCCCTCTCAGTGATATCAAATACTGATCGTGGATGATTCTGAAAAGTCAGAGGTGCGGGCCAGGTTTAAATTCAGTCCCTCCTGCATGTAAGGGAAGCGTTCAACCACTAGGCTAGCATTGCTTTTTTTAAATGTTATATATTATAATTTTATTATAAATCTTTGTGCACCATTGATATAATATAGGTCAGTAAAGAAAATACATCATTATTGCATCTAATGGTTTATTTAATTGAAGTCTTAATCGTCACAATGTCAAACGTCTAGTAAAAGTAGTTGGAGGGTATATCGCAGCCGCATGCGCATTGGCCAGCGATAGACACGGCACCAGCAGCAGCCACAGGACCGCTGAAGCTCACGGCGCCCATGATCGGTACTTGACCAGCGATGGCGGTGTTACCAGCTACTGGCAGCTCACCAGCGACCGCTACGTTGCCTTCACCGGCACCACCGTATGGGGCCAGTCCAGCACCAGGGTATGCGCCAGCAAATGCGTTAGCGGGGTATGCTCCAGCTAAGCCAGCACCGGGGTAGGCGAGCCCAGCTAGTCCAGCACCAACCAAGCCATTACCAGGGTAAGCAAGTCCACCTAGTCCAGCACCACAGCCGCAGGGAGCGGCAGCAGAGAGAGCAGCAGGAGCGATGGCAGGTCCGTATGCACCGAGGCACTGGCTGAACACATGCTGCAGAAAGAAATATAATTATTGTGATGTATTGAGTAGAAATCTTATCTCTCATTTCATAATTCATCATCAGCCAGAAGACGTCCACTGCTGAACGAAAGCCTGCCTCAAGGGGGGGTTTGCCATAATCCCCACGCTTGGCAGGCGGCTTGGGGATCGCAGTGGCTCACCGATTAGTGAGAGGACGCTGCTGCCCGTTATCCGGTATCTGGCCGCAGTTTTAAGACGTACCCGGGTCATCTCATCATTAATTCATTGCATTTATATAATGTTAAAGTTCACAAAATCAATAACTCACCTGGACCAAGCAAGCTTGGATGCAGAGCAACAGAACAGCGAAGGTAGACATGTTTGATGTTTGTGTTCAACGAGAAGCTGAAGACTGAATGATGAACTGGATCGGTTTCCATAATTTTATACCCGACAATTGATATCAAATATTAAAAGTAAAAATTTCGTAATTATGGAAACGTGTCAGAAATGTTTTATTGAAACTATTAATTTCCTTGTTATCTTGGTTGCACAAGCTTTTAAATTAATTACACTTACCTATATACTAATGATTCTTGGAATTAGTGATAAAAGTTAGTATAAAAATACTCATATCAAAGCCAAACACCATTCTCGTGTCAGCACTCGAACCAAACTAACATGTCTGTCAAGGCTATCCTCATCCTCTGCGCCCAGGCGCTTCTGGTCAAGGTAAGATTATACCAAATAATACAATATTATAGTAAATAACAAAAACTTTACCAGACATTTTTTGGGAACACTTGTTAATATTTTGTCTGAATTACTTCTATCAGAATCTGTTTTGTTAAACAGTTTGTTTGATTTCTGTTTTGAGAAAAACTGCCCCTAGAATAATTAATATTAAGTAATAAAAAAATATATTTGAGTAACTTAAAAAAATCAATTCTTTTCAGTCCGCACTCAGCCAGTGCACCAGCCGTGCTGCAGTTGCTGATGTCTCTGGATTTGCTGCTCCCTGCGGTTTAGCCGGCCCTTACGGATTAGCTGACGGCCTCGCATACAATGGCGCTGGCTTAGCAGGCAGAGGCTTGGCCTACAACGGACTGAACGCCGGCTACGCAGGCAGAGGCTTGGCTTACGATAGCTACGGACCCGCCATGGAGTTCACTGCTACCAGCGGTGGCGCTCTTCCCGTCTCCAGCGCCTCCGCCATCGCTCCCGTCGGCATTTCCGTAGCATCTGAGAACATTTATGAAGGTGCTCTGCTCGCGGCCGGTGAACTGCCGTTTGTGGGAACTGTGGCTCTTGAGGGTGTGTTGCCCACTGCTGGTGCTGGTGCTGTCAACCATGCCTGCGGCAATGGCAGGAATGCCATGATCAGCGAAACTGCAGCTTACGGTCTAGGCGCTGCGTACGGGGGTATCGGTGGTATAGCTCCTGCGGCTGCTTATGCATCTGCCGCTCCCTTCGGCTACGGCGCTGGACTAGGTGACCTCGCCTACCCCGCCGCTGGCTTAGCTGGTAGAAGCTGTGGCTGCCGTATCTAAGAAACAACTTGTTAACCTGCGATTGGTATTTAATACTTAAAATAAATGAACATTTGCAAACATAATATAAATAGAACTTTTATTTCATCATGCTTAAAATTAGTCTGATGTAATTTTAGACACAGAATGTGGAGCATTCTATGTGCCACCTATGTAAAAAAAAAAATAGACAAAGAGAGAAAGATTATATTTTTCTAATACCATCCAGGCAGCGTAACCGTTGGAGATAGCGTTGTGTTTTCTTCTGCCGTCTCGACACAGTCAGACACATGGGGATCCCTCATATTTGTGTACTGGAAAGATTAGGCAGTCAGTGTCGTTGGTATCGAGGCTGTGTGCTCAGGGTACGCCAGACAATCTCTGGTTTCGTCACACCTGGAGGCGTTTTCCTTTCTTTCTTAGAGTGGTGTAAGAAAACCTAGTGAAGGTCGCGAGGAGTTGCTGGATGCAGTCAGGAAGCCGTATGTTCAGTAATGGATATGAAGAGACTGTTAAGATTAAAGGCATGACGATAACAATATAAAACAATATCATATTCAATATTTCAATAAAGCAGTGATAGCCCAGCGGTTGAACGCTTGCCTTCCATGCAAAAGGGTCCGCGTTCAAACCCGGCCCGCACCTATGACTTTTCGGAATCATGTGCGGATCAGAATTTGATTATCACTTGCATTAACGGTGAAGGAAAAACATCGTGAGGAAACCTGCACATCTGAGATGGCTCCATAAAGTTCTCGACGGTGTGTGTAGTCCGCCAACCCGCATCGGGCCAGCGTGGTGGACTAAGGCCTACCCTTTCTTATTCTGAGAAGAGACCCTTGCCCAGCAGTGGGACAGTAATGGGTTGCATTTATTTAATTTATTATCATATTCAATACAAAGAGTTTCTAGAATATAAAGTTTAATCAGTTGACAGTTTTTAAACAACCTTTCATATTGTAAAGTTAAACATATTCATGGTAATGAGTGAAAAAAGTACCGAAAATGATGTAACGTCTGATTTAAGGGTCTTAATTCCGTCTTTCAATCCATTCTTTTTTAAACTTTGCCCCACTCTATTCTTCCTCCTGTGTCGTGGTTACAGTTTACAAAAATACATGTCGCATACACACACAACTAGACCCGAAACAACTATCTGTAGATCATACATATATTTGTTCCGTGCGGGAATCGAAACCGCGACACCTAGCGCAGTAAGCTAATCACTTGGCCACTGCGCCAACCATGTCGTCAAATATCAATTACAACGTTACGATGTAAACACGTAGGTCTATCTTTTAAAGTATATTAGTTAAGAATTTGAAATTTCAGTATATAAGTATTGTACCATATAATTTACTAATATGTTATGTAAGAGACACTAGTAGAGCGAGACCTGACACGTACTTAGCCGTATTTTATAAAACTTCAAGCGCCTGGGTCATTAATGAATTAAAGTCTGATCGACTGCTTCTCAACGTGACACAGATTCGAGTCCCGCACGAATCAAATATTTGTATGATGATAGTAGTTTCTGGTCTGGGCGTTTGTGCATGTCAATATTTGTGTTTGTAAATGCACCCACGGTACAGGAATTATTCATAGTGTGAGGCAGTGCTTAAAAAAAGAAAACAAAACAAATTGTCTTACTTTGTCAAACGCTTTTGAAAAGTCAGTCCTAGAAAACAAAAGCCAGTATGGGGGAACGAGGTATGGTGTTCCTCCATTGAAAAGGGAGGATCCTGCGACCAGGCAAGGTGGTTAGCCTGGTGGGCCGAAGTCCGACGAATGATGTTGGACATTCGTATATGTGATAGAATCGTTGTAAACTTTCATAGTGCGATTCAGGGTTTGTTGTTGTAACTTCACTCCGATAGATGGCGCTTTACTTTTTGCCATGTTGTGAGTAGTTGTCGCTACAGCCAGTTGAATTTATTTTTATTATATATACAATATGGCCAGTCCTTTTGTATGGCATACGACTGACCGGCAGTCTAATTACGTAAAAAAGCGACAGCAACGCGACAGCCACGGGTCACAAAAATGACGATTGACAGAAGGTATTGCGCAATCTACGCCTGTTGCTGCATCGGTAATTAGACTGCCGTTCCTGCCTTGACTTACAGATTGACTGGAAATATAATTGATTGACTGTCACTAACTAAACTGTTTAGTCAGCAATCTCGAATGCTATGCTGCCTACATCACATTATTCGCGTATCACGATAAGTAGGTCAAATAAAAACGTATCAAATTCCAAATTGAACATGTCGCATGCGCCATTGTACGCGCTTAAATACATATAACAATATAATAATATAAAGATAAAATTTTAAATTAAATAGAACTAGCTTTCGCCAGCGGCTTCGCCCGCGTGGATTACAAACTCGTGCATTTTTTCGGGTCACACGTAGCGCCATCTAGCGTCCTGAATTATTTGTGACCGTCGAAAGTTATTGTTCTTTCCCTCGGGAGCAGCAATTTTTTTCTGGATGAAATGTACCCTAACTCCTTTTCTGTATCACTGACAACTTTTATGCAAAATTTCATAATGATCGGTTCAGTGGTTTAGGCACGAAATGGTAACAAACAAACAAACAAACTTACTTTCGCATATATAATATTAATAGTTAGGATAACATAGCATCACGCCTGTATTCCTCGAAGAGTTAGGTAGAGGTGTACTATTGTACACACACATTTTGCCGATGCTGTTATTGAGTTCCATGTAATAGGGGGCGAGCCTATAGCCGTCTACTGGGCACAGTTCCAGACTTCCAGATCCATAACGGCCGTGTATATATACAATAACAGGGACTATCTTAGTTAGAATATAGTTTTTTTGTAATTTTAGGGTAATACAATAAAACTGGTAAAATACTGCTGATTCGTTATTTATTTTCGGGTTATTGATACATACTTAACATTTCTAATAATAATAACCGTTGGGAGTTCCACAGCCGCATGCGCATTGCCCAGCAATAGACACAGCACCAGCAGCAGCAACAGGACCACTGAAGCTCACGGCGCCCATGATCGGAACCTGACCAGCGATGGCGGTGTTACCAGCTATTGGCAGCTCACCAGCGACTGCAACGTTGCCTTCACCAGCACCGCCGTATGGAGCAAGTCCGGCACCGGGGTATGCGCCAGTATATGCGTTAGCGGGGTAAGCTCCAGCAAGGCCAGCACCGGGGTAGGCGAGCCCAGCTAGTCCAGCACCAGCCAAGCCAAAGCCTGGGTAAGCGAGACCACCAAGTCCAGCACCACAGCCGCAGGGAGCGGCGGCAGATAGAGCAGCAGGAGCGATGGCAGGACCGTATGCACCGAGGCACTGACTGAACACATTCTGCAAAATTAAAATATTTTGATGTAAATGTTCAGAGCAGTTAATGCTTTCACAGCTGACGCTTAATATGACCACTCACCTGGACCAAGCAAGCTTGGATGCAGAGGAAAACAAAAGCGAAGGTGGACATGTTTGAAGCTTGATGTTCAACGAGAAGCTGAAGACTGAATGATGAATTGGATGGGTTCTCATATTTTTATACTCAACACACTTTTGATAACAACAATGAGAAATTTTGTAATTTTTAAAACGTGTCAGTAATTATTCAGTAAAAAAATGTGTTTCTTTGTTGGCAAAGCTTATCATGGTTGCTTAAGCTTTCCAATTAATTATACTTACCTATATACTAATTATTCGTGGAATTTGATAAAATATAACAGTATAAAACCATTAACAAGACATGTGGAGAATCATTCTCGTGTCAGCACTCGAACCAAACTAACATGTCTGTCAAGGCTATCCTCATCCTCTGCGCTCAGGCGCTCCTGGTCAAGGTGAGAAATACTTTTTTCTTTAATGTAGCACTACTTTCTTTTGGTTATAAACATACGTGCCTTTTTTTTAGGAAAATTCAAATTCTACTACACTACTTGTACTTTAAACTTACGAATTTCGTACATTTTCAGTCCGCACTCGGCCAGTGCACCAGCCGTGCTGCGGTTGCTGATTTCTCTGAACTTGCTGCTCCCTGCGGTCTGGCTGGCCCTTACGGATTAGGTGCTTCTGGCTTAGCATATGACGGAATCGCCTACAATGGTGCTGGTTTGGCAGGCAGAGGTCTGGCTTACAATGGACTGAACGCCGGCTACGGAGGCAGAGGCCTGGCCTATGACGGACTCTACGCACCTGATATGCAATTCACTGCCACCAGTGGCGGCGCTCTTCCCGTCTCCAGTGCTTCCGCCATTGCTCCCGTCGGCATCTCCGTAGCATCTGAGAACATTTATGAAGGTCTTCTGGCCGCGGCCGGAGAGCTGCCGTTCGTAGGTACTGTAGCTTTGGAGGGTGTGTTGCCCACTGCTGGTGCTGGTGCCGTCAACCATGCCTGCGGCAATGGCAGGAACGCCATGATCAGCGAGACAGCTGCTTACGGTCCAGGCGCTGCCTACGGGGCTATCGGCGGCATTTCTCCTGCTGCTGCTTATGCTTCTGCTGCTCCCTTCGGCTACAGCGCTGGACTAGGTGACCTCGCGTACCCCGCCGCTGGCTTGGCTGGCAGAGGTTGCGGCTGCAGCATGTAAGAAAAATCTTAACAATTAAACCACATGTTTAATACTACTTGAAATAAATAAAAATAAGCAAAATATAAATTTGTGAAATATTTATTCGATTGTCCTATTATATTTTTAATTATACCCCGTTTTCTTTTGTTAGATTTATTCAGGGTATTGTAAGGTGTCAGTGATGTTTTTTCACATTGATTTAAATGCTATGTAGCGACTAGTAGATACATAGCAAAAAGTACCACGCCATCTATCGGAGTGAAGTAACAACATAAAATCCTGAATCGCACTACAAGAGTTTCCAATGATTCTAGATTACACACACATACATGAATGTTGGACATTAACCGTTGGGCTTGAGCCCGCCGGGGTAACCACCTTGCTTGGTTGGAGGAACCTTTTTATTGGAGGGACACCATACCTCGTTTTTTCATAAGTACAAAGATGATAGCAAAAATAGTTGAGTCATTCGGTTTTTTAGACTTAACAAAAGACTTTGATCCTATCTCTGTTACCATACTGTTAAGTTATTACGGCACGGTTGGCGCAGTGGTTGAGAGATCGACTGCTGCGCTACGTGTCGCGGGTTCGATTCCCGCACGGAACAAATATTTGTATGATCTACAGATAGTTGTTTCGGGTCTGGGTCTTTGTGTATGTGAATACACACCGTGCCTCGGAAAGCATGTAAAGCTGTTGGTCCTGCGCCTGATCTCTCTCCGGTCGTGTCGGATTGCCGTCCCATCGGACTATAAGAGTGAAGAAATAGAGAGAGCACCTGTGTTTGCGCACACACTTGTGCTCTATAATATCTCCTGCGTAGTTGGCTCATCTCCGGTGAGATTGGCTGCCGTGACCGAAACCGGTCAGGAGGACATTACTGTTAAATGATTGTTTAGGAAATAAATGTACCTACATAAAATTAGATCAACTGGTTGATTGATGAATCTTTTAATTGTTGTAATTAATGTGGTTCTTGCATTCAATATTATAAAACTGATTGCCTCATTGGTCTAATGCAGAGGTCCGCAATAGGGGGACCGCGGTCCGTATCCGGACCGTGAAAGGCCGAACCTTGGACCGCCAAATATTGTTGAATATACCTATTCAATTTAAATAGAATTAGAACAATTAATATAGTTCGAGATAAGCTGAACAAGAGAAACTAGTAAGCATTATGAGTATGTTTTTGGGTCCTCGATAAAAGATTTCGATGGTATTTGGACCCTACTTAAAATTACTTGGCGACCCCTGGTCTAGTGTCTAGTGGTTGTAAGCACAACGCTAAGCTTGAGGTCCTGCGTTCGATAGAAAGTATAATAAATTTCTTTAGTAAATAAAATTATTAATAACAGTACGG
Source organism: Shargacucullia verbasci (assembly GCA_947562105.1). NCBI lineage: Eukaryota > Metazoa > Arthropoda > Insecta > Lepidoptera > Noctuidae > Shargacucullia > Shargacucullia verbasci. The sequence continues at coordinate 1,963,684 of OX387307.1, read as the reverse complement.
AGTTTGGAATGTGGGTGTACATTAAAATACCTCTGCCGACCCCTTCAGGGAATACAAGCGTGATGCTATGTTTTTATAGAATAGTGAAATATTAAATTTTATATGTTTCTTGGGCCGATTTTTCAATAGCTTGCAAGAAGTTATAGCATTGACGAATTTCTGACTGATAAAATATGACTCCAACATATACTCGTATGTAAATAATTGACATTAATTTGATTTTCTAGATTTTCATTATTTGTTTATTGTATCTGTATTTTTTTAAATTAAATTCATTAGTGAATACATTTTATTGTCATTTTAATATATTTATAGATACTAACCTATTTGTACGCCGTAAATACATAAGATTGAAATACTTTAATATCTTGAATACCATGTGTGTGTAAATCATGTTTTTGACAAATTAATGATCTTGTATCTTGTACTTCAGAACTCAGGTAAGTTATTCCTTCAAAAAGTCCATACAAAAACTGTCCTTATTTGATAATGCAATGTAACGTTTTGAAAAGATTGTTGTATCCTTCATTCAGCAGTGGACGTCTTCTGGCTGATGAATGCATGTTAAAATTATGATTATTAACTGTCAATTAACTTTATATTTTTTGAAAGGGTATCCCTGGTGTTTCTTTTTGAACCGTTTCCTTTAGAATCGTGCGCCTAAAGTCTCGACTTCTCGACTTTTTTAAAGTGCTTGTAAAGGCCTATTTGAAATAATAACTTGGACTTCGATTCTTAAAAGTCAAAGTATTTATTTCAAAAGTAAAAAGATTAATATGTTTATTAGATGAGCATTTATGCATGATTTCATGTTTACGTCATCAGCTTAATTTACATGGTTTGCATCAAACGAAAGTTCCACGAGTGACGAACCCCATACATTGGACAGTCAGCTTCGATACAATCTATGCTGACTTGGTAATCTTTTCACTACGGCATGAGCGACTCCCTCGTGGTAGCTTGTGTTGGCACGATAGAAGAAGATTTCATTTATATTAAAAAAGAGAGATCTGTACTATTGCCCACTCAAATTTCCCCGATGTCGTTACTGTGTCCCATGTAATAGGGGGCGATCCTACTGTCATCTACCTGGCACAGTTCCAGACTCCGTGCTGCTAGTAACAACTAAGTATTGAATTATGTTTATTCACAAACGTAGAATACGAAAATATAAGGATTTTTCAGTCTTAAAAATTGCTAGTCCAACTTCAGAATACCAGTATCTCTCACAGCTAGTGAGATTTCTTTGCTTTCATAGCATAACATGAACCTAGGTTCATATTGTAGCTGCTGAAGATCTTAAGTTTGATGTAAAATGGGTAGTGTAGTGTAATATTAATTCAACATGGTATGTTTGAATAATTATATTTTATTTATTTCAAGCCAGTGTACAGAACTTTTTGAACAGTTTTTTAGATACGGCAGCCACAGCCTCTGCCAGCTAAGCCAGCGGTGGGGTAGGCGAGGTCACCTAGTCCAGCGCGGTAGCCGAAGGGAGCAGCAGAAGCATAAGCAGCCGCAGGAGCAATGCCACCGATAGCCCCATAGGCAGCACCTGGGCCGTAAGCAGCAGTCTCGCTGATCATGGCGTTCCTGCCATTGCCGCAGGCATGGTTGACGGCACCAGCACCAGCAGTGGGCAACACACCCTCCAAAGCCACAGTACCTACGAACGGCAGCTCTCCGGCTGCGGCCAGAAGACCTTCATAAATGTTCTCAGATGCTACGGAGATGCCGACGGGAGCGAAGGCGGACGCACTGGAGACGGGAAGAGCGCCGCCACTGGTGGCAGTGAATTGCATATCGGGCGCGTAGAGTCCATCGTAAGCTAGGCTTCTGCTCGCGTAGCCGGCGTTCAGACCATTGAAAGCCAGACCTCTGCCTGCCAAACCGGCGCCATTGTAGGCGAGTCCATCATATGCTAAGCCAGAAGCACCTAACCCGTAAGGGCCAGCCAGTCCACAGGGAGCAGCAAGTCCAGAGACATCAGCAACCGCAGCACGGCTGGTGCACTGGCTGAGTGCGGACTGAAAATAATATTATTAATGTATCATGAGTAACGTTTATCATATTTATTATAAATTTGTAGAGAAGTTGAAAGAAAAGTTGTCAGATGAAAAAAAAAGCATTCATAAATATTTCTTACCTTGACCAGGAGCGCCTGAGCGCAGAGGATGAGGATACCCTTGACAGACATGTTAGTTTGCTTCGAGTGCTGACACGAGAATGATGCTCAGCTTGCCTGTTAGTGGTTATATACTATGTCTTTATCAAGTTCCAAGAATAATTAGAATATAGGTAAATTTAATTAATTAAAAAGCTTGTGCAACCATGATAAGCCGACAAAGAATTTTATGGAAAATATTCAATCACGTGTTAATTAAAAAAAAGTATTATAACTTATTATTGATATCAAAAATGAGTTGGGTATAAAAATATGGGAACCGTTCCAGTTCACCATTCAGTCTTCAGCTTCTCGTTGAACACCAAGCTTCAAACATGACTTCTTTTGCTTTTGTTTTCCTCTGCATCCAAGCTTGCTTGGTCCAGGTGAGGGGTTGTTTTTTTGTATCGCCTTTGTAGTGTCTTTATTGGATATAAAGACTTAGATTCTACATTAATTGCACACGGCACGGTTGGCGCATCCGGTTGAGAGATTGACTGCTGCGCGACGTGTCGCGGATTCGTGTCTCGCACGGAACAAATATTTGTACGATCTACAGATAGTTGTTTCGGGTCTGGGTCTTTGTGTATGTGAATATATGTGTTTGTAAATGCACTTACAATACTGGAATTATTCCTAGTGTGGGGCAAAGTTTTATTAAACCAAAAAAATTAATAACGATCATCTATTATCTTCTCAGGTAATGTGTGGTTATGATTTTTTTATTAAATTTGTGTCTGCAGAATGTGTTCAGCCAGTGTCTCGGTGCATACGGACCTGCCATCACTCCTGCTGCTCTCTCTCCGGCCGCTCCATGCGGCTGTGGTACTGGATTAGGTGGATTTGCCTACCCTGGCGTTGGCTTTGCTGGCGCTGGACTAGCCGGGCTTGCTTACCCTGGCGCTGGCTTTGGCGGGCTTGCCTACCCTGGCGCTGGCCTAGCCGGACTTGATTACCCTGGCGCTGGCTTTGGTGGACTTGCCTACCCTGCTGCTGGCTTTGCTGGCGCTTACCCTGGTGCTGGACTTGCTCCGTACGGTGGTGCTGGTGAAGGCAATGTAGCAGTTGCTGGTGAGCTGCCAGTAGCTGGTACTACCGCCGTCGCTGGTCAAGTACCGATCATGGGTTCAGTGAGCTTCAGTGGTCCTGTGGCTGCTGCTGGCACCGTGTCTATCATTGGACAATGTGCCTGCGGTTGTGGTGCTTCTAACCGTTATCTGTACTAGATTTCAATGAGCATGATGATGCAATCAAAATCGAATAAAGAAAATTTATGAATCAGTTGAGTATTTTTAATAAGTACCTACGGGCTCTCAGAGGATCTATCAAGAAACCGATACATACTATTCCCTCACTGGCCTTTCATAAGCCGGCTGTTCAGTTTGGGGACTCGGGAATCATTTTCACATAGTGAAAAAAAATCTTATAATTTTCTGTTACAAAATTCTTAGCTACAGACGTACAACACCGACTCAAGAAGAGAAGGAAATAGGTACCTCTATTATGAGTTTTCTTACTATTTACTATCATAGTAAATGTAAACTTTCATGCAAGAGATTTTAGTTCTTAACTCGGTTACATTAGGGATTAGAGTCGCTAACATGACATCTCTATAATATAGTAAATAGTAAATCAAAACTTTACTATGACTAGATGTCACATAAGCGACTCTAATCCCTAATGTAAACAAGTTAAGAACTAAAATCGCTATCATGAAAATTTACTATACTATGATAGTAAATAGTAAGAAAACCCGTGATAGCGGTAAGGCTTACTTTTACTATTGCAGCGTAACAATGATTAAGTAATAAATAAAAAAATACACGCAGACAAAATCGCGAGCAACGGCTATTTGTTAATAAAGTATTGACGTACAAAAATTGTAAATATTTTTAATACTATACCATCCCCAATTAGAAACGTAATTAAATTATTATTAATTTATTTATTATTATAAGTTTTGGTAACTAATATATATAACGATAACGCGGTTGTTATTGGAAACGCCAGGAGGGGACGCCCTAGAAGGACATAAATGGACCTTATTGGTGATGTCATTCAAAAAGGTCAGGTGCGCAGTACCCACAACCGGCGTTCATGTATGAAACGATGCATTAATGTAGATGAAGCAAAAGGGTTATGTAAGGATCGTAGCACGTGGCGTTTTTTAGTTTCTGCCTACTCCCATGGGAAAAAAGCGTGACTTTATGTATATATGTATGTATAAGTTTTGGTTGTCCCACTGCAGGACAAAGGCCTCTCTACCTACAACTCCTCTCGGTTCAAAGATTTCTGCAGTCAATCATTAAAGTAGGTGTCAAACTCGTTTCGCCATCATCTTCCAAAGTGTTTCTTGCTTTTCAATTATTGTCACTAGGGTTTTTCGTATGATTTTTGCGTCCAACCAAAAGCATTATCCTACTAATATTATAAATGTGAAAGTTTGTGAGGATGGATGGATGGATGGATGTTTGTTACTTTTTCACGCAAAAACTACTGAAAGGATCTGGATGAAATTTGGGCACAGAGATAGATTATAGTCTGGAATAGCACATAGGCTACATTTTATCCCGGATAACGCGGGCGGAGCCGCGGGCAAAAGCTAGTCTACTTCAAAACCCAACTCCACGAAAATTATATATTTTCATCTTTACAACATAACATAGCGTCACGCCTGTATTCCCCGAAGAGCTAAGCAGAGATGTACCTACTATCTACACCCACATTTCGCCGATGCCGTAATTGAGTCACATGTAAGGGCGAGCCTATTGCCATCTATCGGGCACAGTTTCAGACTCCGTGCTGGCACTGTGAATTTTCATACAGAAAAAACCAATAACACTGCCAGACCCGGAGATCGAAACCAGGACATCACGTTCAGTAGTCGCGCTTGCGACCACGAGATCAATGAGACAGTCAGCTTTGATCAAATTTATTTTTTTTTTTTTTTTTTTTTTAAACGTTGCCCCACACTTGGAATATTTCCTGTATCGTGGGTGCGTTTACAAACACATATATTCACATACAACCGTGTCTCCAAATATAATCAGTAACGATGAAATCATTTGCAAATATATAATTTGACGGCACGGTTGGCGCAGTGGGTAAGCGATTAGCTTTCTGCGCTACGTGTCGCGGTATCGATCCCCGCACGGAACAAATATTTGTATGATCTACAGATAGTTGTTTCGGGTCTGGTTGTATGTGTGTATGTGACATGTGACAGACCCGGGTACGTCTTAAAACTATGGCCAGACACCGGAGGACGGGCAGCAGCGTCCTCTCACTAATCGGTGAGCCACTGCGATCCCCAAGCCGCCTGCCAAGCGTGGGGATTATGGCAAACCCCCCCTTTTGGGGGAGGCCTTCGTTCAGCAGTGGACGTCTTCTGGCTGATGATGATGATGATGATGATGTGACATTTATGTTTGTAAACTGTACCCACGACGCAGGAGAAATTCTAGTGTGGGGCAATGTTATTAAAAAAAAAAAAAGACCATTGTAAAGCATAAAGCTTAGACGCCCGATTAGCATACCAAATCTAATCTAATTTTTTGGATTTTCGAAAATTTTAAATCTATAACACACTTAAGTTTCATTGCGAAATTTACTGTACTATATTTACAACTTTATCTATATATTGTTATCTATCTAAATTGCCGCATGTATGAAAGATCATCACCTGAAAACGGCTCGACCGGTTTGGCTGATTTTTTGTAATTCTTGTTTTCGTAATTGTTAAGACATGGTTTGTATGAAATTAATTTTTGGAAAATCCACCAGAGGTGTCGGAAATTTGGATAGTATTTTCATAATAAATCATTGTCTTCATTAGCAAACTGCACACGTGCGAAGCCGGGGTGGGTAGTTAGTTTACAGTAATTATAACCGTGTGTAAGAAAATCGTTAGTGAATTAACAACTAATCAAAGAAATATGATGATTTGGCGGGGGTCAGATGGAATATAGTATAAAAATGTAATCATTAAACACAAATTATACAATGTGCTTATATTTTTATTGTATAAAAACCGTTTTATGTATAAATCGATTTCATGATAAGTTCTTTTAGATGCTGCAACCACAACCTCTGCCAGCTAAGTCAGCGGTAGGGTAGGCGAGGTCACCTAGACCAGCGCGGTAGCCGAAGGGAGCAGCAGAAGCATAAGCAGCTGCAGGAGCAATGCCACCGATACCGCCATAGGCCGCGCCTGGGCCGTAAGCAGCAGTTTCACTGATCATGGCGTTCCTGCCATTGCCGCAGGCATGGTTGACGGCGCCAGCACCAGCAGTGGGCAACACACCCTCAAGAGCTACAGTACCCACGAACGGCAGCTCACCAGCCGCGAGCAGAGCACCTTCATAAATGTTCTCAGATGCTACGGAGATGCCAACGGGAGCGATGCCGGAGGCACTGGAGACGGGAAGAGCACCACCGCTGGTGGCAGTAAACTCCATGGCGGGTCCGTAGCTATCGTAAGCCAGGCCTCTGCCTGCGTATCCGGCGTTCAGTCCGTTGTAAGCCAGACCTCTGCCTGCCAAACCGGCGCCATTGTAGGCGAGTCCGTCATATGCCAAGCCAGAAGCACCAAATCCGTAAGGACCAGCCAGACCGCAGGGAGCAGCAAGTCCAGAGACATCAGCAACAGCAGCACGGCTGGTGCACTGGCCGAGTGCGGACTGGAAATAATTTAATTTTTGTTTAAGTTACTTCAATATTAAAGGGATTAAATTTTTAATTCAATCAACATATTTTGGATAAATATTTCTTACCTTGACCAGGAGCGCCTGAGCGCAGAGGATGAGGATAGCCTTCACAGACATGTTAGTTTGGGTCGAGTGCTGACACGAGAATGATGCTCAGCTTGCCTGTTAGTGGTTATATACTATGTCTTTATCAAGTTTCAAGAAATGATTAGTATATAGGTAAGTGTAATTAAAATAAAAGCGTGTGTAACCACGATAAGCCTACTATTTATCAACAAAGAAACGCACAATTTTACTGAAACATTTCTGTCACGTGTTCAATATTTCAAAATTTAAATTTCTCGTCATTGATAACAACAATGTGTCGAATATAAAATATGTGAACAGTTCCAGTTCATCATTCAGTCTTCAGCTTTCCGTTGAACACAAACATCAAACATGTCTACCTTCGCTTTTGTGTTCCTCTGCATCCAAGCTTGCTTGGTCCAGGTGGGTGACTGTGTTCTTCTCTCCTCCTCTTATATGTTTATTTATTGTATGCAGTTTTTTAAGAGTCCGTCAGACAGTCAATGTTTTAACTTTCAAGTACCTCACCTGTAATTCACTGTCCCAATTTTGTGATTCCATTTTGTCTTTTTGTTTCTGCAGAATGTGTTCAGCCAGTGCCTAGATGCATACGCTCCTGCTGCTCTCTCTGCCGCCGCTCCCTGCGGCTGTGGTGCTGGACTTGGTGGTCTCACTTATCCTGGCATTGGCTTGGGTGGTGCTGGACTAGCTGGGCTCGCTTACCCCGGTAATGGCCTGACTGGTGCTGGACCAGCTGGGCTCGCCTACCCCGGTGCTGGTTTAGCTGGATCATACCCCGCTAGCGGATTTGCTGGTGGTTACCCCGGTGCTGGACTGGCCCCATACGGCGGTGCTGGTGAAGGCAACGTGGCGGTCGCTGGTGAGCTGCCAGTAGCTGGTAACACCGCTGTCGCTGGTCAGGTTCCTATCATGGGTGCTGTAAGCTTCAGTGGCCCGGTTGCTGCTGCTGGTGCCGTGTCTATCACTGGTCAATGCGCATGCGGCTGCGGCGCTCCCAACGGCTATCTGTACTAGACAACGTGCAGTATTACAAAGTTCCAATGTTTAAAAAGTTTAAAATAAATGACAAATTCTCAGCAAACTTTCTTTTCCTTCTTTTATCTGACTAATGTTTATTATAGTTTTTGGGGATGATAAATTAAACCGTTTAAGTTCAGCTATTGACGACGACTTCAAACTTCAAACATCGACACGACGACAGCTTCAAAATTCTCAATCATGTTTTACTTTGCCACCAAGTCATACACAATAACAAAATTACTTAGTTATGTGAAATAAACTCACTCAGTACTACATTTCTTCACATTAGAATGATTATGTAAGTTTAAAAAGTACCGTGTGTATGTAACTGTGTTATTTCATAAATAGATAATACACACTGCATTATTAAAACTTGGAAAACTGATCGCGGTTCCCTGTTCCTTAGTACCACAACTCCTGTTATCTAAGGATCTACGCAGAAGAACATACTTATGTGTCCCCAGAATCGAGCGGATGTAAGACCAGAAATTGGCACTCGTGCGGAATTCCACTCAAGCTTCGAAATAACCTTTTCATTGAAAACCGTTCAAACCATTTATTTGCTCACACAATACACGATACATTGAACAAAGAAACATATAACAGATAGGGTTTGTATGTGCGGCAAGGTAAACCCCATAATTTAAGCTTTCCCTAATACGTTATCTATGTAACATCTAGCCTCGCTTACATCCCCTTTGGCATAACAGTCGGGCATTTGGTGGCGGTATGGGGATAGGGGGTGTCCCGCCATAATAATCCATAATGATTACGAATGTAGTCACTAAGGACGACGGCAAGTGACCGGCAGCCTAATTACGTAAAAAAGCGACAGCAACGCGACAGTAATCTCACTGTCAGCCAATACATTATACGTCACAAAAATAACGTTTGACAGAATTTATCGCGCAATCTACGCCTGTCGCTAAATCGGTAATTAGGTTGCGGCCCTGCAATTTAATCAATTGTGTTGGAGAGGAGTCTCCACTGACACTGAAAAACATTTCCTTTTCAATAAGACACTAAGATAACCCGTTAATCAATTAACAATATAATTAAATCATTAGTTATTTGACGACACGGTTCGCGAAGTGGCTAAGCGATTAGATTTCTACGCTTCGTGTGGCGTTTATTTCTAAACACTAGAATTTCTCCTGTATCATGGGTACAAATAACAAAAATACATGTCACATACACAACCAGACCCGAAACGACTATATCTATATATCATACTAATATTTGTTCCGAGCGAGAATCGAACTCGCAACACAAAGCGTAGTAGCGGCTTTAGTAATGGTACATAACCAGTAGCTTTTTAAGGATTTAGTTTAAATCTTGTTAATAGAGGACCCGGGTACGTCCTAAAACCGCGGCCAGACACTGGAGAACGGGCAGCAGCGTCCTCTCACTAATCGGTGAGCCACTGCGATCCCCGAGCCGCCTGCCAAGCGTGGGGATTATGGCAACCCCCCCTCCCCTTGGGGAGGTCTTCGTTCAGCAGTGGACGTCTTCTGGCTGATGATGATGATGACCAATTTCTAGTCTTTCATCCGCTACATTCTGGGGACACATAACTATGTTCATCTTAGTAGATCTTTAGTTAGCAGGAGTTGTGGAACAGGGAACCGTGATCGAAAACAATTTTCCAAGTTTTAATGCAGTTTATTATCTATTTATATTATAAATAAGTGTTAGCATGTAAGAGATATTAACTTGTATAATTGTCTAACTTTGCGGTGCCCAAACTGATCATCATCATCATTATGGACCCTCCATAATGATGATGATGATCAGCCAGAAGACGGGGATTTGCCATAATCCCCACGCTTGGCAGGCGGCTTGGGGGGGATCGCAGTGGCTCACCGATTAGTGAGAGGACGCTGCTGCCCGTCTTCCGGTGTCTAGCCGCAGTTTTAAGACGTACCCGGGTCCATAATGATAACTACTTAATTTTAAGTTACCACCTAAACTACATTGTGGAATTGAAAATAAAGAATATAAAATATGAGAATACGTAATAAAACAGTTACATACAGACAGTATTTTTTAAACTTACATAAACACTTTAATGTGAAGAAATGTAGTACTGAGTGAGTAAATTTCATATAACTAAGTATAATTTTGTTATGAAATGAAATGAAATGAAATTATTTATTTTGCAATTAGGATTTTTCAATCACTTTTACACGTCTTTTTTAAACTAGATGGCGTCGGCATTTCCTATGACTATCCCTGTGAAGAAACGCCGAAACAAACTCAGGGGTCAAAGTCTATTTTAAAGTCCAGACAGATTGTTATGATGTAAGGATTTATGTGAGACAAATATAGGGTGGAATAGCGTTTTGAAGAAAATGCCATAACTATTTGAGATGACCTGTCGCAACAGAGGATAAAAATGGATCAGTTGTCGTGAAAATTAATGAAATTAAGAGCGCTCAGCCTAGATCTCACTCACATCTACAATGTATAGCGGTTATATATAAGAAACCATTTAAATTGAAACGACATTACAATATCAAAATAATAAAGTAAATAATATAATAATTAATGGCAAAATTGTATATAAAAAGAAGGAAAGGCTTCAGAGCGGCTCAATCCCAAGTGTACATATAAGTCATCTAACTAGTCCGAAATGTTATAGTATCCTTTTATACAAAGTTTAGACTTAATTACAATTTTGAACTTCTTTAGTGTTAAATTACGTATATCATTGGGAAGTTTATTGTAAAAGCGTATACATTATCCCATGAACGAGTTGCTTACTCTGTGGAGGCGCGTAACATGTACAGCAAGGTTGAATTTATTCCTAGTGTTCAAAGAATGAGTATCAGAAAGCTTGATAAATTTCAAAATATTTTTATAAACATATATTAAATTGTCAAATATATATTGTGACGCTATAGTTATTGTGTATAACTTGGTAGCAAAGTAAAACATGATTGAGAATTCTAAAGCTGTCGTCCAAATGACTCATAACAGCTGAACTAAATCTGTATAATTTATCATCCCCAAAAAACTATAATAAACATTAGTCAGATAAAAGAAGGACAAGAAAGTTTGCTGAGAATTTGTCTTTTATTTAAAACTTTTTAAACATTGGAGCTTTGTAATACTGCACGTTGTCTAGTACAGATAGCCGTTGGGAGCGCCGCAGCCGCATGCGCATTGACCAGTGATAGACACGGCACCAGCAGCAGCAACCGGGCCACTGAAGCTTACAGCACCCATGATAGGAACCTGACCAGCGACAGCGGTGTTACCAGCTACTGGCAGCTCACCAGCGACCGCCACGTTGCCTTCACCAGCACCGCCGTATGGGGCCAGTCCAGCACCGGGATATCCGCCAGCAAAGCCGCTAGCGGGGTATGATCCAGTTAAACCAGCACCGGGGTAGGCGAGCCCAGCTAGTCCACCACCACCCAAGCCAATGCCAGGATAAGCGAGACCACCGAGTCCAGCACCACAGCCGCAGGGAGCGGCGGCAGAGAGAGCAGCAGGAGCGATGGCAGGACCGTATGCACCGAGACACTGGCTGAACACATTCTGCAGAAACAAAAAGACAAAATTGAATTACAAAAGGGAAATTGGGAAAGTGAATTACAGGTTAGGTCATATACTTCAAAGTTAAAACATTGACTTTCTGACTGACTCTTATGAAAGTGCGTACAATGAATAAAATTTAAGAGGTGGAGAGAAGAACACAGTCACTCACCTGGACCAAGCAAGCTTGGATGCAGAGGAACACAAAAGCGAAGGTGGACATGTTTGATGTTTGTGTTCAACGGAAAGCTGAAGACTGAATGATGAACTGGAACTGTTCACATATTTTATATTCGACACATTGTTGTTATCAATGACGAGAAATTTAAATTTTGAAATATTGAACACGTGACAGAAATGTTTCAGTAAAATTGTGCGTTTCTTTGTTAATAAATAGTAGGCTTATCGTGGTTACACACGCTTTTATATTAATTACACTTACCTATATACTAACATTTCTTGGAACTTGATACAGAAATAGTATATAACCACTAACAGGCAAGCTGAGCATCATTCTCGTGTCAGCACTCGAAGCAAACTAACATGTCTGTCAAGGCTATCCTCATCCTCTGCGCTCAGGCGCTCTTAGTCAAGGTAAGAAATATTTATCCAAAATATGTTGGCCAAATTAGGGAGCATTTACAAACCCTTATAAACTGTAAGCCTGTATAGAAAAGTGTGAAAATATTTAATATTGAAGTAACTTGAAAAAATCAAATTATTTCCAGTCCGCACTCAGCCAGTGCACCAGCCGTGCTGCGGTTGCTGATGTCTCTGGACTTGCTGCACCCTGCGGTCTGGCTGGCCCTTACGGATTAGGTTCTTCCGGCTTAGCATATGACGGACTCGCCTACAATGGCGCTGGTTTGGCAGGCAGAGGTCTGGGTTACAACGGACTGAACGCCGGATACGCAGGCAGAGGCCTGGCTTACGATAGCTATGGACCTGCAATGGAGTTCACTGCCACCAGTGGTGGCGCTCTCCCCGTCTCCAGCGCCTCCGCCATTGCTCCTGTCGGTATCTCCGTAGCATCTGAGAACATTTATGAAGGTCTTCTGGCCGCGGCCGGAGAGCTGCCGTTCGTCGGTACTGTGGCTTTGGAGGGTGTGTTGCCCACTGCTGGTGCTGGTGCCGTCAACCATGCCTGCGGCAATGGCAGAAACGCCATGATCAGCGAGACTGCTGCTTACGGCCCGGGCGCTGCCTACGGCGGTATCGGTGGCATTGCTCCTGCGGCTGCTTATGCTTCTGCTGCTCCCTTCGGCTACCGCGCTGGACTAGGTGACCTCGGTTACCCCGCTACTGGCTTCGCTAGCAGAGGTTGTGGCTGCAGCATCTAAAATAAAAGTTATCACAGGAACCGACTGATGCACAAATCCGTTTTTAATCAATAAAAAATATGGAAACACACCTTATTACTTGTATTTAATAATTACATTTATACTCGTATATCTACCTACTATTTATCCCCCATAAACCAACGTATTTCTGTCTTGGTACTACTATTCTTATAATTATTTGACTAATTGTTAGTTCACTAACGATTTACTTACACCCAGTTACAAGTAATGTAAATGTAGATAAACTTGTAACTGTCGCAATTACTATTGCCAAGAACCTACAGTATGTTATAGATTTACAATCTTCGAAAACTTAAAAAATATTGAATTAGATGTGGCTTGCTAATCGGACGTCTCAGCCTATACTTAAAAATTGACTATTTGCTGAAAAGATGGCAACATTACTGTCGATTACATTTCGTTTTTATGTCACTTCGTATACTATACTATAATACTTTCAATAAAGGATAATGTTTTTAATTTAAAACAAAAATGACCGAGAATAAATTGTGACAACTCAAAAGCAAGAAACAGTTGTAAGAAGTCTGGCCATTTGTTTAATCATCATCTGCCTGCCTCTTTCCCAACTACATTGGGGTCAGTTTCCATTCTAACCGGTTGCGACTATCAGTATTTTACACGGAGCGACTGCCATCTGACCAATTACTGGGAGATCCCAGTAATTGGCAGGCGGAGTTCAGATGGCAGTTGATACTCTAAGGATAGACGGGTTGTCAGACTTTTTGGGCTGCTGACACCGGGAACTTCTTCTTCTTCATATGACACTCGGGACCAACTACTTAACATGCTTTCCGAGGCACGGAGCTGTCTCGATGTGTAAAATATGTTCACCCATATAAGGACTGCCCGCGGCAAGCGTTGCACCAATTCGCGCGGTAACTTTATAGCTACGGGCCTCTCTGGCCATTTGTTTGTTGTCTCAATAAATTGACGACACGACGCACGAAGCTTCAAAGTCAAATTCAAATTCAAATATTTTATTTCGAGTAAGCATTTGCAGTATTTTTTTCTTTCTAAAATATTAGCTAATCAATTAGCTTTTAGAGCTATATGTCGCAGATTCCATTTCCGTACGGAATATTTGTATGGCCTGCAGATTGTTGTTCCAGGTATAGGTGTGTGCGCATTGGAGATGGTATGATTGCAAATTATTGTATTTCGAGGCTGACCGGCTAGGGTGTGCCAGACGAAATCTGGTATCATTTGTGGATGATTTGATAATTTAAATATGCCTATAAAGCGGCACGTGACTTATGTAATCATAAATATATTGCACAAGGCATTAGAAGACGTCGGGGCAGGCCCAGATAAAGGAGATGGTGGGACGAGCTAGACACCTATTGTAATAATTCGCTGCAGACATCTTTGAACCGAGATGAGTGGAAAGGAGATAGCGAAGCCTTTGCCCGGCAGTGGGACGGTCACGGCTGATAATAATAAATAAATAATAACAACTTACAGTCGTTTCCAATTTGGAAATGATTTAGTATTTTAAATGTATATAATTGTCGTAGGTCAACAATTTATAAACAACTAACCATTGTTGGCGATTATATTCGCTATTATATATATAGGTATATTCTTCTCGAGAACCTAGACTAAATCATCGTCAAAATTCATAAAGAGCGGTTCAGTGGTTTAGTTTTGGCGAGGAAACAAATACACAGACAGAGATACTTTAGCATTTATGTGTCGAATCATATTCATTCATTATTAATTTCTACATCATCAAATATATTGCTAAATATTTCAGACTGCGCAATGTTTTTGATCGTTTAGGGTTGGTACCAAAAGTAGCATGATACAAATATTGTACACTTGCCTTAGGAAAAACTGTAATCAAACAAACAAAGTACAATGTATGTAGTCTTCATTTTTATTTTCAAACGTTAACCAATGAGGTATAATCATCGCATTTTCCTAGTACAGGTAGTTGGCGGCACCGCAGCCGCAGGCACATTGGCCTGAAATAGACACGGCACCAGCAGCAGGCACAGCGCCATCGAATCTCACAGCGCCCATGATCGGCACCTGACCGGCGACGGCGGTGTTACCAGCGACCGGCAGCTCACCAGCGACCGCCACGTTGCCTTCACCAGCACCACCGTATGGGGCCAGTCCAGCACCGGGATATGCGCCAGCAAATCCGCTAGCAGGGTATGATCCGGCTAAACCAGCACCAGGGTAGGCGAGTCCAGCTAGTCCAGCGCCAGCCAAGCCACTACCGGGGTATGCGAGACCACCTAAGCCAATACCGGGGTAAGCGAGACCACCAAGTCCAGCACCGCAGGAAGCTGCGGGAGAGAGAGCAGCAGGAGCGATGGCAGGACCGTATGCACCGAGACACTGGCTGAATACATTCTGCAGAAATAAAAAGACAAAATTGAATTACAAAATTGGAAAAGTGAATTACAGGTTAAGTCATATACTTGAAAGTTAAAACATTGAATATCTGACGGACTTTTCCGAAAGTGCGTACAAAAAACAAAATGTAAGAGGAGGACAGGAGAACACAGTCACCCACCTGGACCAAGCAAGCTTGGATGCAGAGGAACACAAAAGCGAAGGTAGACATGTTTGATGTTTGTGTTCAACGGAAAGCTGAAGACTGAATGATGAACTGGAACTGTTCACATATTTTATATTCGACACATTGTTGTTATCAGTGATGAGAAATTTTAATTTTGAAATATTGAACACGTGACAGAAATGTTTCAGTAAAATTGTGCGTTTATTTGTTGATAAATAGTAGGCTTATCGTGGTTACACACGCTTTTATATTAATTACACTCACCTATATACTAATATTTCTTGGAACTTGATACAGGCATAGTATATAACCACTAACAGGCAAGCTGAGCATCATTATCGTGTCAGCACTCGAAGCAAATTAACATGTCAGTCAAAGCTATTCTCATCCTCTGTGCTCAGGCGCTCCTAGTCAAGGTAAGAAATATTTATCAAAAATATGTTGGCCGAATTAGGGGGCATTTACTTACCCCTATAAACTGTAAACGTGTTTAAAAAAGTGTGAAAATATTTAATATTGAAGTAACTTAAAAAATCAAATTATTTCCAGTCCGCACTCAGCCAATGCACCAGCCGTGCTGCGGTTGCTGATGTCTCTGGACTTGCTGCTCCCTGCGGTCTGGCTGGCCCTTACGGATTAGGTGCTTCTGGCTTAGCGTATGACGGACTCGCCTACAATGGCGCCGGTTTGGCAGGCAGAGGTCTGGCTTACAACGGGCTGAACGCCGGATACGCAGGCAGAGGCCTGGCCTACGATAGCTATGGACCTGCCATGGAGTTCACTGCCACCAGTGGTGGCGCTCTCCCCGTCTCCAGCGCCTCCGCCATTGCTCCCGTAGGTATCTCCGTAGCATCTGAAAATATTTATGAAGGTGCTCTGCTCGCGGCTGGTGAGCTGCCGTTCGTGGGTACTGTGGCTCTTGAGGGTGTATTGCCCACTGCTGGTGCTGGTGCCGTCAACCACGCCTGCGGCAATGGCAGAAACGCCATGATCAGCGAAACTTCTGCTTACGGCCCGGGCGCTGCCTACGGCGGTATCGGTGGCATTGCTCCTGCGGCTGCTTATGCTTCTGCTGCTCCCTTTGGCTACCGCGCTGGACTGGGTGACCTCGGCTACCCCGCTACTGGCTTCGCTGGTAGAGGTTGTGGCTGCAGCATCTAAAATAAAAGTTATCACAGAAACCGATTGATGCACAAATCCGTTGTTAATCAATAAAAAAATATGGAAACACACCTTATACTTGTATTTAATAATTATGAATTATTTAATAATTACATATATACTCGTATATCTACTATTTTTCCCCCACAAACCAACGTATTTCTGTCTTGGTATTACTATTCTTATAATTATTTGACTAATTGTTAGTTCACTAACGATTTACTTACACCCAGTTATTTCGACGGCACGGTCGGCACCATGGCTACGTAATTAGCTTTCTATGCTAGGTGTGGCGGGTTCGATTCCCGCACGGAACAAATATTTGTATGATCTACAGATAATTGTTTCGGGTGTGGTTGTGTGTGTAAACTGTACCCACGATACAGGAGAAATCCTAGTGTGGTGTAACGTAAAATAAAGACAAATAAAACGTTTTAAGTAATGTAAATGTAGATAAACTTAGTAATTGTCGTAATTACTATTGCCATAAACTTAAGGTTTATTATTCATATACAAATTTGGAAACCCCAAAAAAAATATTTGATTTATTAGATCGGGCATGCTAATCGGGCGCCTAAGCCGTCTACTTTAGAATTGTCTATTTGCAAATGATTTCATCGTTATTGATTATATTTCATGATTATTTCACTCTGTAAGGATACAAAAATAATCGAGATACCCCAGTGACAACTGAAAAGCAAGAAACGCCTTAGAAAGAAGTCTGGCCATTTGGTGAATGTCTCAATAAATTGACAACACGACGCTGGGGTATAGGTGGCTATAGGTAAGTGTAATTAATATAAAAGCGTGTGTAACCACGATACGCCTATATATCAACAAAAAAACGCTCAATTTTACTGAAACATCGATTTCGATTACGGTTCCCTGTTCCTTAGTACCACAACTCCTGCTAACTAAAGATCTACAAAGATGAACATAGTTATGTGTCCCCAGAATCTAGCGGATGTAAGACTAGAAATTGGTAGTTGTGCAGAAATCCACTCTAGCTTCGAAATAGCCTTTTCTTCGATACGATATGAAAAAAACTTCTGTTAAGACGCAGAGGCTCTTGATATTTTAACTAATTGTTAACAAGATTTAAACTTAATCCTTAAAAAGCTACTGATTATATACCATTACTAAAGGCAGCTCTACGCTTCGTGTTGCTAGTTCGATTCTCGCTCGGAACAAATATTTGTATGATCTACAGACAATTGTTTCGGGTCTGGTTGTGTGTGTATGTGACATGTATGTTTATAAACTGTACCCACGAGGCCACGACACAGGAGAAATCATTGTGTGGGGTAAGGTTTATTGATATTTAGGTAAAATAACATTTTTAAAAGTTAGTCGCGTGTCAAGACAAAGAGATCTAATCTATACAAATAAATAAAAGTGTCTGTTTGAAATATCAAAACTACAGCTTTTTACTAAATGTATATGAAAGTATATACCATAACTGTCTATCTATTTGTTCTGGCTAATCTCCGTAACGGCAGGACCGATTTTGACGGGACTTTCACTGGCAGGTAATTGATGTTTTAAGGAGTAAATTAGACTACTTTTATTTTAGAAAAAAAATAGGGTTTCGCGCTAAAAATGAAAACCCATAAAATTGTGAACAAAATTCCGATTCAAATAGGTAAGTATTATATGCACGATGTAGATTGCTTTTTGACCCGAAAAATGCCCAGAATCGTAATCCACGCGAGTGAAGCTGCAGGCGGAAGCTAGTTATATAATATAAAAATATGAAACGCGGCGCGTGACACGTACTATAACATACTCGGATCTAATTACGTGTCAGTGGTAATAACACAATTTTAATATTATATAATATTGTGATAGGTCAGCAATTTATGAGTGACATACTTATATGACACTGACACTTATTTAGTGCTTTATATGACAAAATAAAAAAAGGAATTGTTTATTATTCATATTTATTTACGACTTATATTATAGTGGATGTCACATATAGTACAGATAACCGTTGGAGGGCCCGCAGCCACAAGCACACTGCCCAGCAATAGACACGGCACCAGCAGCAGGCACAGCGCCATCAAATCTCACAGCGCCCATGATCGGCACCTGACCGGCGACGGCGGTGTTACCAGCGACCGGCAGCTCACCAGCGACCGCCACGTTGCCTTCACCAGCACCGCCGTACGTGGCAATTCCAGCACCATAGCCAGCACCAGGGTATGCTCCAGCAAAACCAGCGCCAGGGAACGCGATTCCATCATAAGCCAAACCAGGAGCAGCCAATCCGTAAGGGGAAGCTAAAGCAGATCCGGCCAAGCCATAAGGAGCAGACAGGGCAGGAGCGGTCAAGCCATAGGGACTAGCATCAGCAACCGCTGCGCGGCTGGTGCACTGGCTGAAGGCGGACTGAAAAGTAAATATGATTTCATTAGTAGTTGACAAGACATCGGTGATGAAATGTGCATTAAAGTAGAATTCACACATTCACATAATCTAATTCTAAATCTACATATAATAATAAATAAGGGCAATTTTAACGTAACAAATCAGAAAATACGAATAATTCGTATGTATTAATGTGGTCCTGTTATAAGTTGCTTTGTCAGAACTTGTCGAATTCAAGAAGAATGTGACATTTAATTCTTACCTGGATCAAGCAAGCTTGGATGCAGAGGATCAGAACAGTGAAGGTAGACATGTTTGATGTTTGTGTTCAACGAGAAGCTGAAGACTGAATGATGAACAGACACGGTTTTCGTGTTTTATACTTGACTAATGTTTGATATCAACTATGAGGAAGAAACGCATTTTGTAACTCTACATGACTTAGTTCATAGTGTCACAATGATGGTGCGTTTGGTTTTTAATTAAGTAAAGGCTTATCGGGTTGCTTAAGCTTTAAACTTCAATTACACTTACCTATTTATTAATATTCTTAGAATTTGATGATAACATTCTTTAGTATAAAATAACCTGTAATTACTTTGAATATCATTCTCGTGTCATTACTCGAAGCAAACTAACATGTCTGTCAAGGCTATCCTCATTCTCTGCGCCCAGGCGCTCCTGGTCAAGGTAAGAAATATTACCATCAAACATCAATAGATCTCTGAGTCGGAAAAACAATCAGCAATTTTAAATATCTGTTCAGTTCGTTCACTCAATTTTTATACTGTTGCTTATAGAATTTGATGGTGTGTTGTAACACGAGAGATCAACATCGGAGTAATGATAATAATGGTATTTTTACTTTATTTCCAGTCTGCATTCAGCCAGTGCACCAGCCGTGCTGCGGTTGCTGATGTCTCTGGACTTGCTGCTCCCTGTGGTTTAGCTGGCCCTTACGGATTAGCTGATGGACTTGCGTACAATGGCGCTGGCGCTTACGGATTAGGTGCTTCTAGCTTAGCATATGACGGACTCGCCTACAATGGTGGTTTGGCAGGCAGAGGCCTGGCTTACAACGGACTGAACGCCGGCTACGCAGGCAGAGGCTTGGGATACGATGGTCTTTACGGACCTGCTATGGAGTTCACTGCCACCAGTGGTGGCGCTCTTCCCGTCTCCAGCGCTTCTGCCATTGCTCCTGTCGGCATCTCTGTAGCATCTGAGAACATTTATGAAGGTCTCCTGGCCGCGGCCGGTGAGCTGCCATTCGTGGGTACTGTGGCTCTGGAGGGTCTGTTGCCCACTGCTGGTGCTGGTGCCGTTAACCATGCCTGCGGCAATGGCAGAAACGCCATGATCAGCGAGACTGCCGCCTATGGTCCAGGCGCTGCCTACGGAGCTATCGGTGGCATTGCTCCTGCTGGCGCTGCTTATGCTCCTGCCGCCTTTGGCTACGGTGCAGGTCTAGGAAACCTCGCCTACCCCGCCGCTGGCTTGGCTGGTAGAGGCTATGGCTGCGGTATCTAAGAACGTCAAATAAACGAACAATTGATGTTTAGTTACCTGAAATAAATTAAATCATGCAAACATATTATTTGTTACTTTGATTTGATTATAATAACATTTACTTTACCACCGTTACATCTGATCTCCTACTGTTAATTAACTAACGCAATAAAAGTATGCACAAAGTTGGCAAAGTACCTTGATTTTTTTTTATTGCATATTGTCCTGCAGATGGAGCGTAGAAAGTCTCTAAAAATTCTTGATTCGGTAATGGACCGCACAGGCGTACTGGGAGAGGCCTATTTCCAGCAGTGCACGAAAGTGGCCTGATGATGATGACGATGATGCACAGGGTTGTAAATTTCACTGATATGTGTATTGGTTGTAATATTCTACTAAAATGTCAACCTAGTAAGAGAGACCGTTCTTTTGTATTTCTACGAATTAGAGCAAGTTTTAATAAATATTTTCTGATTTAGGTTAAGTAAACCATTCTGAACAAAGCGGCGACGATATAACGACAATTGAAATCGTATTCTGGGTATCGCGTTAGTGGTTCATACACTAAAGATTATATCGAATTATATTCAAGGGTACAGCCAAAGGTTTAATTTTTACTACAACAATTTGTACGAGTTCTCTAAACAAGTTAAATAAGTCATTCACTTTGACGGACCGAAACAATGTAGATTTACCAACATGCGTAAAATAAATGTAACCGAATAAAATGCGCGGCTCAGAAATTATCAGCTATTCTCAGATATTTGTATTTTGATTGAAAAGTAGCTATTATGTTTATTGTGTCATTATGTCGTCATTACTCTATATCCTCGTAAGACCTGTGTTTTTAAACAGGTGTAGTTTTAAGAACCTAATTGACTACAAAAAGTACATAGGTACTAAGAATAGTGCCTCAGACCGAGGAAAATTCCTGTTGCTGCGATTTTAGAGGTGATACCTGTTTGTTCATATAGTTTTTAGTATGTTTGATATACTTTACAGTAGGTACATTATGAAGAAAATACTCAATAATCTTTTGTACTCAATTTGGTATTTTAGGTTTTGATATAGTTAAAAAAGATAACAAAAATTTGTACTTCACGTAGTACATTAGGCAGTTAGTCTTTCTATAACATTCCAGTGTCAGGTTTGAACTGCTACTATTATTTTTTAATGTATAAAGTATGTTAGGGGTTACGAGGATATAAGCCAGTATATAAGCTCTAATTTTATTTCTGGTAAATTAAATGGTGTAGAGGCAGTGTAACATGCAATTAATATATATGACTGATAAGTAAAATTTCTGAATATAAAGTTAGTCGCGTGTCAAGACGAGGAGATCTAATTATATAATTATAAATATATGTAACGCGGAACGTGACACGTAATATAATATACTCGGATCTAATTACGTGTCAATGGTAATAACACAATTTTAATATTATGTAATGTTGTGATAGGTCAGCAATTTATGAGTGACATAATTAAACGATACATGTAATTAATTTAAAAAATGTAATTGTATAATGTTTCAATGATGTAAAATTATCCCATCTAGTACAAATAACCGTTGCGCGTACCTCAGCCGCAGGCGCATTGGCCAACAATAAAAAAAAAGTTCTATTTACATTTTTTATTGTTTAATTTGACAAAAGATCATCGTACATGGTATCTTATCTTAAACTTCTAGTACAGGTAGTTGGCCGCACCGCAGCCGCAGGCACATTGGCCAGAAATAGACACGGCACCAGCAGCCGGCACAGCGCCGTCGAATCTCACAGCGCCCATGATCGGCACCTGACCGGCGACGGCGGTGTTACCAGCGACTGGTAGTTCACCAGCGACTGCCACGTTGCCTTCACCAGCGCCGCCGTACGCAGCACTTCCAGCACCATAGCCAGCACCAGGGTACGCTCCAGCAAAACCGGCAGCGGGGTATGGTCCAGCAAAACCGGCGCCAGGGAACGCGATTCCATCATAAGCCAAACCAGGAGCAGCCAATCCGTAAGGGGAAGCTAAGGCAGATCCAGCCAAGCCATAAGGGGTAGACAGGGCAGGTGCGGCCAAGCCGTAGGGACCAGCATCAGCAACCGCTGCGCGGCTGGTGCACTGGCTGAAGGCGGACTGAAAAGTTAATATGATTTTATTAGTAGTTGATAAGAGAATCGGTGATGAAATGTGCATTAAAGTAGAATAATCATTCACATAATCTAATATTAAAGGTAATTATAATAACGTAACAAACCAGAAAAAGTAACATTTAATTGTTACCTGGATCAAGCAAGCTTGGATGCAGAGGAACACAGCAGTGAAGGTAGACATGTTTGATGTTTGTGTTCAACGAGAAGCTGAAGACTGAATGATGAACAGACACGATTTTCGTGTTTTATACTTGACTAATGTTTGATATCAACTATGAGGAAGAAACGCATTTTGTAACTGTACATGACTTAGTTCATAGTGTCACAATGACGGTGCGTTTGGTTTTTAATTAAGTAAAGGCTTATCGGGTTGCTTAAGATTTAAACTTCAATTACACTTACCTATTTATTAATATTCTTAGAATTTGAGGATAACATTCTTTAGTATAAAATAACCTGTAATTACTTTGAACATCATTCTCGTGTCAGCACTCGAAGCAAACTAACATGTCTGTCAAGGCTATCCTCATTCTCTGCGCCCAGGCGCTCCTGGTC
This sequence comes from Shargacucullia verbasci, assembly GCA_947562105.1. Lineage (NCBI taxonomy): Eukaryota > Metazoa > Arthropoda > Insecta > Lepidoptera > Noctuidae > Shargacucullia > Shargacucullia verbasci. The sequence continues at coordinate 1,940,540 of OX387307.1, read as the reverse complement.
AAGGTAAGAAATATTACCATCAAGCATCAACAGATCTTCTCTAAGTCGGAAAAACAATCAGCAATTTTAAATATCTGTTCAGTTCGTTCACTCAATTTTTATACTGTTGCTTATATAATTTGATGGTGTGTTGTAACACGAGAGATCAATAACAGAGCAATGATAATAATGGTGTTTTTACTTTTTTACAAGTCTGCACTCAGTCAGTGCACCAGCCGTGCTGCGGTTGCCGATGTCTCTGGACTAGGTGCACCCTGCGGTTTAGCCGGCCCTTACGGATTAGCTGACGAACTTGCGTTCAATGGCGCTGGCTTGGCAGGAAGAGGTTTGGCCTACAACGGACTGAGCGCCGGCTACGCAGGCAGAGGTTTGGGTTACGATGGCCTCTACGGACCTGATATGCAATTCACCGCTACCAGTGGTGGTGCTCTTCCCGTCTCCAGCGCCTCCGCCATCGCTCCCGTCGGTATTTCCGTAGCATCTGATAACGTGTATGAAGGTGCTCTGCTTGCGGCCGGTGAGCTGCCGTTCGTGGGTACTGTGGCTCTGGAGGGTCTGTTACCCACTGCTGGTTCTGGTGCCGTCATCCATGCCTGCGGTAATGGCAGGAACGCCATGATCAGCGAAACTGCTGTTTACGGCCCAGGCGCTGCCTACGGCGGCATCGGAGGCATTGCCCCTGCTGCTGCTTACGCTTCTGCCGCCCCCTTCGGCTACCGCAGTGGACTGGGTGACCTCGCCTACCCCGCCACTGGTTTGGCTGGTAGAGGCTGTGGCTGTGTTATCTAAGAACTTCAAATAAACCAGTAATTGATGTTTAGTACTTGAAATCAATAAAATTTTGCAAACACTATTTCTAACTTTCATTTGATTATTGATTCATTTGATTTATCCACAATACGTGTAGCCTCCTATTAATAATTAATTTGACACCAATTAATTATCGAAAGGATGCATTTACTGTATCCACGAAGAATGTGTGAAGTTTGCAAAGGTCCTTAAACACATTTTTTTTGGCAGAGTACATACCTACATGTACTATAGTTGGTGCGTTGAAAATTCAAAAACTTCCAATTCATATTTCACCTGAAATATGTACCGAAAATATTTACCGATTTTTTTTCCTCTTTACTCTAAGCAAGTATCACTAGAAAGAGTGAAACAGATATAAATGCTATAACAAATTGATAGGTTGGCTTGCCCGGCCCATATGCAGGTTGCCTAGTATCAGCCCATCGCAAGTTTTAACACTTCAAGAGAAATATTATATTGATAATGTTTTTTGATACCGTCTAAAAACTATTGAGAAGAAATACACGAACATTGCAAGAATCGGTAATAGCACGCACAGGTTATGTCCAGCTGTGGACGAATGTGAGCAAAAGTGTTTTTTTTATGACACCGCATATATTTAGCCATCCTGCACAAGCACTTAAAGATATAAATGTAATTAATCTATTTAAAAAAGACTAAAAGCCTATTTAGTAGCAAATTTTTTTTTATAGTTTTGCTGACTTTCTAATGAAGTAAACATAGTCCTACTATCCTAGTAATATTATCCATCCATCTTCACAAAATTTCACATTTATAATATTAGTAGGATAGGCTAATACTACCTTCAGCCCGCGGCTTCGACCGCGTGGTTTACGAACCCGTACATTTTTCCGGGATAAAAAGTAGCCTATGTGCTATTCCAAACTATAATCTATCTCTGTGCCAAATTTCATCCAGATCCGTTTAGTAGGTTTTGCGTGCAAGAGTAACAAACATCCATCCATTCATCCATCCTCACAAACTTTCATGTTTATAATATTAGTAAGATTCTGTATTTTGTGTTTTGAAGAGGAACTTCCTTTGGATTGTTTCGATAGTTAAATTTTTAAATATTTCATTAATTCAATATATGATTCTTGATGAGGGCAATTGTTATGTTTAGTTTGTACGCCGTCAAGACAAAACATGACTGATTTTTCTCTTGTAATGTAACATCTTTCATGCCATGTGTGTGTATATTCATGTTTTTGACAAATAAATGGTCTTATCGTATCTGGTGATGATTTTTTTTATTTTATTTCTTAAATATTAATAGGGGGTTTTTATCCACATACACCACTAAAATTAAAATATAATAACAATATTCTTATAATCCTTATTATTTAGCAAATTTAGCTATTCATTGATCAAGCTGTTGTACTAGACCACACAATTATTTTGCAACATTTGATTTAGGATTCGCTAAAATAGTGAAAATAAGCCCAAGATCTAAAATACGTGGAAGTTTGAATGAGATAAGGAAGAAAAAAATAAACGCTAAAAAGACTGCCTAGCAACTTACAAAAAGAACTGAAATCCCACCAAAAACATTTCATGTAAAATGTTGCCAAGACGACCACATTAGGTTTGCCCTGTGAAAAAGATATCAGGTCTCATGTGAGTAAAAATGTATGGCTTGGCTGTTTCGTTACTTACTTCAGAAACTAAATATTCACATCACCTCCACGACGGTAGCGAAACGGCGAAGCCATACATTTTTACTGATATGTAGAATTTGTGAAGTTAGGGTCGGTAGAGTTAGGCCGTGTAGATTCAGAAGCTTGGCTCTACATGAGATCTGATATCTTTTTCACAGGGCAAACCTTATGTGGTCGTCTTGGCAACATTTTACATGAAATATTTTTGGTGAGATTTTATTGTCATTATATCGTCATCACTCTATATAAGCCAGTATACAAGCTCTTATTTTATTTCTGGTAAATTAAATGCTGTAGAGGCAGTGTAACATGCAGTCAATGTTTATGAATGTCAGGTAAAATGGTAGAAAGAAAAATGAATCGTGTGTCAAGACAAGAAGATCTAATTACATAATTATAAACATAGGCACGTGACACGTATTATAATACACTTAGGTCTAATTACGTGTCAGTGGTAATAACACAATTTCAATCTTATGTAATATAGGAATAGGTCAGAAGTTTATGAGTGACATAATTAAACACGGGTATTTAGTGCTTAATATGACAAAATGAAAAATAAGAATTGTATAATGTTAATTTTTATTTACGACTTTCAATAATACAAAGTTTTCGCATCTAGTACAGATAACCGTTGGAGGGCCCGCAGCCACAGGCACACTGCCCAGCAATAGATACGGCACCAGCAGCTGGTACAGCGCCATCGAATCTTACAGCGCCCATGATCGGCACCTGACCGGCGACGGCGGTGTTACCAGCGACCGGCAGCTCACCAGCGACTGCCACATTGCCTTCACCAGCACCGCCATACGCAGCAAGTCCAGCACCATAGCTAGCACCAGGGTATGCTCCAGTAAAACCGGCAGCGGGGTATGCTCCAGCAAAACCGGCGCCAGGGAACGCGATTCCATCATAAGCCAAACCAGAAGCAGCCAATCCGTAAGGGGAAGCTAAGGCAGAACCAGCCAAGCCATAAGGGGCAGACAGGGCATAGGGACCAGCATCAGCAACTGCTGCGCGGCTGGTGCACTGGCTGAAGGCGGACTGAAATATAAATGTTACATTAGAAGAAAGAATATTTACAAAATAATAAAAAGGGCGTTGTAGTATGATGAGAATCTATTTGTACCTGGATCAAACAAGCTTGGATGCAGAGGAACACAACAGCGAAGGTAGACATGTTTGACGTTTGTGTTCAACGAGAAGCTGAAGACTGAATGATGAACAGAAACGGTTCTCATGTTTTATACTTGACAATTTCATAATTTCAAAGGTATTATTTAATACTGTCACAATTACGGTGAGTTTTGTTTTCAATAAAATGTAGGCTTATCGGGTTGCTTAAGCTTTAAACTTAAATTACATTTACCTATTTATTAATATTCTAAGAATTTGATGATAACATTCTTTAGTATAAAACAACCTGTAATTACTGTTAACATCATTCTCGTGTCAGCACTCGAACCAAACTAACATGTCTGTCAAGGCTATCCTCATCCTCTGCGCTCAGGCGCTCCTGGTCAAGGTAAGATTTTTTTTTTATTTATGTACAAAAGAATCAAGCTGCTTAAGTCCTCATAGATTTCATTCACCTAATGTTGATACTGTTGTTTTAAGAAGACGTTAGGTACCTAGTACTAATTCTAGAGAATAACATTCTTGTTCTTCAATTGAAGTTCTAGGTACTCGTTGGTGTATCATTTTCCATTTTGTTCTGTCCAAAGCTAGCTCTAAAATAACACTGGAGCAATAATAATATAATTGGATTAAATTTATTTTCAGTCTGCTCTCAGCCAGTGCACCAGCCGTGCTGCGGTCGCTGATATATCTGGACTTGCTTCTCCCTGTGGATTGGGCGCTCCTGGTTTGGCATATGATGGACTCACCTACAATGGCGCTGGTTTGGCAGGCAGAGGTCTGGCTTACAATGGATTGAACGCCGGCTACGCAGGCAGAGGCTTGAGTTACGATGGCCTTTACGGACCTGCTATGGAGTTCACTGCTACCAGCGGTGGCGCTCTTCCCGTTTCCAGCGCCTCCGCCATCGCTCCCGTCGGTATCTCCGTAGCATCTGATAACGTGTATGAAGGTGCTCTGCTCGCGGCTGGTGAGCTGCCGTTCGTGGGTACTGTGGCTTTGGAGGGTCTGTTGCCTACTGCTGGTTCTGGTGCTGTCAACCATGCCTGCGGCAATGGCAGGAACGCCATGATCAGCGAGACTGCTGCTTACGGCCCAGGCGCTGCCTACGGCGGTATTGGCAGCATTGCATCTGCTGGTGCTTTTGCTCCTGCTGCTCCCTTCGGCTACCGCGCTGGACTAGGTGACCTTGCCTACCCCTCTGCCGGCTATTATGGCAGAAGCTGTGGATGCAGTCTTTAAAAAAAACATTTCATTGGAACTCTTGAGTTATATTTATAACGACTTCAACTCAATAAACAAATATTGAAACCCGATCTCTGGCTGTCATTTCATGTGAATTTTAGGACCTGCCAGTTTCAAGTCTGTCACAGAAGTAATACTCACAATTTCTTGTATTCATTGCCAATTTCAGTGGATGATTTATGAAACATAAAATGGCCGGACACTTTAATTTTAAAAAGTTTGAAATAATAGAACTTTAATATAATTAATCAAGGCCTAAAACTCATCGATAAAACTCTTCTGGTTGGCTATGCTCTTCGTATTAGGTGCTGAGAAATATTAAGCATTCGAGAAATGGTAAATTATATTTTTACTAAACATTTCTAACCAATAAAATAACATATATAACTAATTGCAACAGTGATCACCACACCAATATAATTTTTGATAATCTCCAAAAATAAAGTTGGGCCGAGGATTGCACCTTGTAGCATTCCCACATCCCGATCGATGTGATCTACACCTGAGCGATAATCAGGTTTCATCAACTTTTTAAATCAAGTACGAATTTAAGTACATGTTTATTGAATCATTTATATGGAACAGTACCTCTATTATGAGTTTTTCACTATTTACTTTCATAGTAAATGTAAATTTTTATGCAAGCGATTTTAGTTCTTAACTTGGTTACATTAGGGATTAGAGTCGCTAACTTGACATCTCTATAATATCGTAAATAGTAAATCAAAACTTAACTATGACACATATGTCACATAAGCTACTCTAATCCCTAATGTAACCAAGTTAAGAACTAAAATCGCTATCATGAAAATTTACTTTACTATGATAGTAAATAGTAAGAAAACTCGTGATAGAGGTTCAGATGTTTTTATGTTTCGCGATTTTGTCCCCTTTTATTTGTTCGTATTGATGTATGCAATAAATCCTTAAATGGATCAGGAATAGCAAGGTAAGAACTTGTATAAACCAAGGCTAAAGGTTTGACAATATCAAACTAAACATAGCATCACGCTTGTATTCCCCGAAAGGTTAGGCAAAAGTAGGTACTATTGTACACGCACATTTCGCCAATGCCATTGTTGAGTCCGATGTAATAGGGGGCGAGCCTATTGCCATCTACCGAGCACAGTTCCAGACTCCGTGCTGGTACTGAGAATTTCGAAACAGAAATAGCCAATAACACTTTATCGGATGCCTGAATCGAAACCAGAACCTCACGCTCAGCAATCGCGCTTGTGAACACTAGACCGATAAGGCAATCAATTATAGTCAGTATATTTTATCAGAAATGGGTATAACAGAAAATCTCTAATGTAAAACGGCAATTGACGGCACGGTTGGCGTCGTGGTTGAGAGATCGACTGCAGCGCTAAGTGTCGCGGCTTCGATTCCCGCACGGAACAAATATTTGTATGATCTATAGTTAGTTGTTTCGGCAACTTAATTACCGATGTAGCGACAGGCGTAGATCGCGCGATAACTTCTGTCAAACGTCATTTTTGTGACATATAATGTATTGGCTGACAGTGAGATTGCTGTCGCGTGGCAATCGCGTTACTGTCGCTTTTTTACGTAATTAGGCTGCGGGTCTGGGTCTTTGTGTATGTGAATAATTGTATGTGTTTGTACACGCACCCACGATACAGGAATTATTCATACTGTGGGGCAACTAAAAATAAAATAAAAAACAAAATCAGTACCTCTATCACGAGTTTTCTTACTATTTACTATCGTAGTAAAGTAAATTTTCATGATAGCTATTTTAGTTCTTAACTTGGTTACATTAGGGATTAGAGCCGCTTATGTGACATATGAATCATAGTAAAGTTTTGATTTACTATTTACTATATTATACAGATGTCATGTTAGCGACTAATCCCTAATTTAACCAAGTTAAGAACTAAAATCGCTTGTATGAAAATATACATTTGCTATGAGAGTAAATAGTGAAAAACTCATAATAGAGGTACAGAAATCTGTCGAACTAACCACTCATATAAAATGTCTAAACAACAAAACGACAAATTCCTTACACAACACCAATCGCGTGCCGTAACAAGTAGATCTAATTACATTACTTAAACAATAACAAAGATCTGTTTACTGCGTTATTTTAAATGAAGTTCTAGGTCAAAGATTTATTACTCGATAGTTCTTCTGTTCTTCTTCTTCTATACGCCCTAGAAGGTCCTTCAAAAAGGTCAGGTGCGCAGTACCCACAACCGGCGTTCATGTATGAAACGATGCATGAATGTAGATGAAGCAAAAGGGTTATGTAAGGATCGTAGCACGTGGCGTTCCGTATTTTCTGCCTACCCCCATGGGAAAAAGGCGTGACTTTATGTATGTATGTAGTTCTTCTGTTTTATCAGCACGAGTTATAACATGGGAATCGCTCATGCCGTACTGAAAAGACGAAAAGGTATCGAGGCTAACTGCTCAGGGTACGCCAGATGATTTCAGGTATCATTACGTATAGAAGCACTAGCTTCCGCTCGCGGCTTCGCCCGCGTGGTTTACGAACCCGTACATTTTTCCGGGATAAAAAGTCTATGTGCTATTCCAGATTATAATCTATCTCTGTACCAAATTTCATCCAGATCCGTTCAGCCGTCCTGGCGTGATTGAGTAACAAATATCCGTTCATCCATCCATCCATCCTCACAAACATTCACATTTATAATATTAGTAGGATAGAATAGGATAGTAGGATTTGACTTGCTTATAGCAACTATCTAGTAGCTTCTGCCATGAAGCTAGAAGTCGGTACATATTTTGGTTATAAAAATACAAAAAGACCTGTAAATTTACCATCTTCAAACAGATAAAAATATTGTATTGTATTGTATTGCAAGCTTAGTAGACTGCACTTTTTAAACATTAAAATGTTGGTAGCAGGGAAGAGTGAATACATACCATTATTTTTTTACTGGAGCAATGGGGAATTTAGAGTTGTTGACCAAACGCATCATATATTTGGACAACAACGGGCACAAAAATATTAAAATGATCTTCTTTCCATAAGACTGCAATGGTTTTGGGTAAAAAGCAGAAAAAGAAATCGTTGCCGTGTTATTGTCGTTATTTATTTTGATAATTAAACATTCAGGTTTGGGCATATTAAAAGTTGTCTAGTATAGATAATTGTTGATGCCATCACAGCCGCAAGCGCATTGTCCAATGATGGACACGGTACCAGCAGCAGCCACAGGACCGCTGAAGCTCACAGCGCCCATGATCGGTACTTGACCAGCGATGGCGGTAGTACCAGCTACTGGCAGCTCACCAGCGACCGCTACGTTGCCTTCACCAGCACCACCGTATGGGGCAAGCCCAGCACCGGGATATGCGCCTGCGTAGGAACCAGCGGGGTATGCTCCAGCGAAACCAGCACCTGGGTATGCGCCAGCCAAGCCAGCACCGGGGTATGCTAGCCCAGCTAATCCAGCACCACCCAAGCCAATGCCAGAGTAAGCGAGACCACCAAGTCCAGCACCACAGCCGCAAGGAGCGGCGGAAGAGAGAGCAGCAGGACCGATGTTAGGGCCGTATGCACCTAGGCACTGGCTGAACACATTCTGCAGAAATAAATATCACATTTGAAATTAAAATTCAATATAACGTGATTCCCTATATCTTTAAAAAAAGGAACTAATTTTTGCATTGCGACAGCGGAAAAATAATACCTCTGAAAATATGTATTAATATTATTAATTAATTCATAAATATATTATTTTCAAATAATATTACTATTTTATATAGGCTGTCAATTACCATCTCCGATTGGGGCAAAATTCTCAACAATTTAACCGACTTCATTTCATCGAAAAAAATTACAAATAAATTCAAAGCAATAACTCACCTGGACCAAGCAAGCTTGGATGCAGAGGAACAGAAAAGCGAAGGTAGACATGTTTGATGTTTGTGTTCAACGAGAAGCTGAAGACTGAATGATGAACTGGAAGCAGTTCCCATATTTTATACCCAACAGTGTTGATATCAACAATAAGTGAAGTAATACGCACGTGACGGATATATTTCAATAAAATTGTGTGTTTCTTTGTTGGTAAATAAGCTTATCATGGTTGCACAAGCTTTTAAATGAATTATACTTACCTAAATACTCATAATTCTTTAAACTTGATAAAAAAAATGTATAAAACTATTAGTAGCGAAGCTGAGAATCATTCTCGTGTCAGTACTCGAACCAAACTAACATGTCTGTCAAGGCTATCCTCATCCTCTGCGCCCAGGCGCTCCTGGTCAAGGTAAGAAATATCAGTTTAATAAAATATATCCTTTATTGTAAGACTGAATTTCTATGAATAAGATTGTTATTTCAAATACTTTACTGGTAATTGTCGTTGCAGACCACTGTTCTTAATTTCTATTATAAAACCAAATTGAAACATTTCAGTCCGCACTCAGCCAGTGTACCAGCCGTGCTGCGGTCGCTGATTACTCTGGACTTGCTGCTCCCTGTGGACTGAACGGCCCTTACGGCTTGGCTGGTTCTGGGTTAGCATATGACGGACTCGCCTACAATGGTGCTGGTTTGGCAGGCAGAGGTCTGGCTTACAACGGGCTGAACGCCGGCTACGCAGGCAGAGGTCTGGCTTACGATAGCTACGGACCTGCTATGGAGTTCACTGCCACCAGCGGTGGTGCTCTCCCCGTATCCAGTGCCTCCGCCATCGCTCCCGTCGGCATCTCCGTAGCATCTGAGAATGTTTATGAAGGTATTCTGGCTGCCGCTGGTGAGCTACCGTTCGTCGGTACTGTGGCTCTTGAGGGTGTGTTGCCCACTGCTGGTGCTGGTGCTGTCAACCATGCCTGCGGCAATGGCAGAAACGCCATGATCAGCGAGACTGCTGCGTATGGTCTAGGCGCTGCCTACGGAGGTATCGGTGGCTTTGCTCCTGCTGGCGCTGCTTATGCTCCTGCCACCTTTGGCTACGGTGCAGGTCTAGGAAACCTCGCTTACCCCGCTTCCGGCCTGGCTGGCAGAGGCTGTGGGTGCGATATGTAAGAACCAACCGGCGAAGTCATCAAGGAAACATGCGACTGATGTATCTTACTTGGAATTAATAAAAATGTACAAATATTTTTTGAAAATTTTCATTTTATTTTGATAAAAAACTTCGAAACTCATCTATCTTTACGCCGACTTAACAGAAAATTCGAATGTTTTATGGTATTCATAATATATAAAGTAATCTGCTATTTTATTTTAAAGCGTGTAATACTGTTCTTATGTTTAGTACAGTATTAAAAGTAATCAAAATTATGTTTTTGAGGATGAATTTAAGGTTATCTTGAAGGAGTGGCTTAAGGAAATTGTACTCCATGTTACAGTCATCTTCAAAAAGATTTATATACTTAATAATATTCAAAAGCGATTTTTAGAGGAAATACTGATCGAAATCTTAATCAATTTTACAAATATTATCTTCGGACACATAAAAATTCATAGTCATTTAAATTGTATGATTTTAACCAATGTGATGAGAAGGGATGAGAAATATGTCACTAGATATGAATGTGGATGGATAGAAGGGAAGAGGTAGACCCAAGAAAAGATGGATGGATTGCGTGAAAAGTGACATGGTGTACAAGAAAGGGAACTCTGAGATGACAGAGATGAATGAAAAAAAAGTCATATTGCGCTGACCCCAAATAATATGGGATGAGGGCAGGACAATGATGATGATGTTTTCAACCAAAAGATTTCCAAAAATAAATGTTTGAATTTCGCTGTCTGTACTGCGAGTCGAAAGAACGTTAATTATGTCTCTAATTGGTTTTAGATTTTTGATTTGTTATTCGTATTAATTTGTTTCACCTATATGTAATCAATTAGATGCTCAAACCATATGTATGCCAGAAGACAAGCAGGAAAATAAAACGCGTAGGTACAGAATATGTTGGAGGTAGGCACTTTTTGAATAATTTTTTTTTTAATACTTATGTTACATCGATGCCAGAATAACGTATAATTGGAGCAACTTAACATCGTGAGAATATGCGAAAATGAGAACCAGGCATTTCAAAGCTAAAGTCAAAGGTTTTTATTTCAAATGGGCTTTTGCAGGCACTTTTAAGACGTTATGAATCTAGGTTTACGGTTCCAAAGTGGGTTCCCAAGGGGAATTGATTTACAAAAATAAAAGTGGTAGTACAATAATAATTAAAAAAAAAAAACAATACTCTTACAATGCAATATTACATTACATGACACAAAAAAATTGCATTACATAGGATCACATAGCATAGCATCACGCCTGTATTCCCCGAAGAGTTAGGCAGAGGTGTACTATTGAACACCCACATTTCGCTGAAGCTATTATTGAGTCCCATGTAATAGGGGGCCAGCCTATTGCCATCTACCGGGCACGGTTCCAAACTCCGTGATGCTACTGAGGATTTCCATACAGAAAAACCCAATAACACTTTGCCCGACCCGGGAATCGAAACCTTGCTATTAAAGGAATCACGAAGGCGTCTGCGATTCCTTCTGCGCTCCAAACGCTCTTCCTCGAGGGCCTCTTCCACCAAAAACATACGTACTGCCATTTCGCTACAATTTTATGTGAGACACATTCACTTTACCACTTTTAACAAATATAAAACTAAGGATAATTTATTACATTCGATACTTACGACAGTATAGAGATTTTGCTGTCGTGAATTTTGACATTAAATCGACGATGAAACTCTTGTCAAACTCAAATTATCGGTCGCACATTATTCGTTCGGAGTAGGGTTTACGATACAACAAACGTCAAATGAAGTTCGGTCGGAAGACGGTTTCGGTCCGAACCGACCGACCGATAGAATGAAGTTCGTGGTAGGAAATGTCCGAACATTCGTTCGATACTTCGGATTTATCAATTCGGAGTAGACCCCCAGAACCTCACGCTCGGACGCGCTTGCGACCACTAGACCAATAAAGCAGTCTAAGATGGTCGCATTGAATAAAAAAGCCCCAAGCTATATTTGGGCACGCCGTATGATTAAAATTATGTTTCTTATATACTTTGGCAAGACAAATAAGAATTATTTCCCGCATTAAATGATTTGTAAGTGTTGACAAACAAATATTCTTTCCAAACCTTTTGCTGACACATCTTATGACGTGTTTCAGCTGTGTGCCTTTTTTCTGGTCTGGTGACTAGTCTGGTCTCGACCCTGTGCAACCGTTTGAGCGGCACGGAGGTGCAGCGTGCAGTGGCGACTGGTCGTGCCGGGGGAAGCGACCGGGATACGCAAGCCGGGTTCGCGGGGGGTGCGCTCTGCGGCAAGTGTTGGCACGCACGCGCCCTCTAGTGTTCTTAAAGCCGGAAGAGACGCACCTAATTCGCACGAAGAGTTGTCTCAACTATTTGTACCTGATAACTGTAATCGGGCAAGGAGACATAATATATTTGCGGTACCGCGTTGTCGTACTGTTGCATGATCAATGTCGCCCTTACCACGTATGTTGAAGACGTTCAGTGCACTCCTGAAGACCAGTTCTAAACTGGACTTGATTGCTGATGAATGGGAGGCGATACTGTTTTTTTTTTAAACACTTTTACCCACACTTTACAAACATACCTACATGTCACATGCACAGACAACCAGACCCGAAACAACTATCTTTAGATCATACAAATATTTGTGCCGTGCGGGGATTGAACCCGCAACACGTACCGCAGAAAGCTAATTACTTAGCCACTGCGCCAACTGTGTCGTTGCTTGAAGTATTGTGAGAAGACAGAGTGAAAGTGTCTGATATTGTTTAATTTTATAATTAATGTAACTAAATGTCGTTCTGATTTCAATAAATAGAGTAATTTTATAATTTTAATAATCATGGTAAAATAAAATCTTTAGTGTGCTTGTATAATTTTTATTTTATGAAAGTTCTTTGAATCAATTCAATCGGTTTCTATCACAAGTTTGTCCTTAGATACCGCAGCCATAGCTTCTGCCAGCGGCGGGGTAAACAGAGTTGCCTAATCCAGCGCGGTAGCCGTAGGGAGCAGCAGAAGCATAAGCAGCAGCAGGAGCAATGCCGCCGATACCACCGTAGGCAGCGCCTGGACCGTAAGCAGCAGTCTCGCTGATCATGGCGTTCCTGCCATTGCCGCAGGCATGATTAACGGCACCAGCACCAGCAGTGGGCAACACACCCTCCAAAGCCACAGTACCCACGAACGGCAGCTCACCAGCCGCGGCCAGGAGACCTTCATAAATGTTCTCAGATGCTACGGAGATGCCGACGGGAGCGATGGCGGAGGCACTGGAGACGGGAAGAGCACCACCACTGGTGGCAGTGAACTCCATAGAGGGTCCGTAGAGTCCGTCGTAAGCCAGGCCTCTGCCTGCGTAGCCGGCGTTTAGTCCATTGTAAGCCAGGCCTCTCCCAGCCAAACCAGCGCCATTGTAGGCGAGTCCGTCATATGCTAAGCCAGAAGCACCCAATCCGTAAGGACCGGCCAGACCGCAGGGAGCAGCAAGTCCAGAGACATCGGCAACCGCAGCACGGCTGGTGCACTGGCTGAGTGCGGACTGAAATGTTTTAAATTTTAGAGTTACTTTAATATCGGCCAACATATGCATTGCAGTGATCACATGGTACAATAAAACGTAATTTAGTATTAATATAATTTACTTACCTTGACCAGGAGCGCCTGGGCGCAGAGGATGAGGATAGCCTTCACAGACATGTTATTTTAGTTCGAGTGCTGACACGAGAATGATTCTCGACATGTCTGTTAATGGTTTTATACAATAGTTTATCAAGTTCCAAGAATATTAATTAGTATTTAGGTAAGTGTAATTAATTGAAAGCTTGTGCAACCATGATAAGCTTATTATTTACCAACAAAGGAACACACAATTTTATTGAAACATTTTTGTCACTTTATTAAAATGTCGTAATTGTAACTTATAATGTTTGATATCAACAAAGTGTTGAGTATATAAATATGAGAACTGCTTCCAGTTCATCATTCAGTCTTCAGCTTCTCGTTGAACACAAACATCAAACATGTCTACCTTCGCTGTTCTGTTGCTCTGCATCCAAGCTTGCTTGGTCCAGGTGAGTGATTCATTTTATCATCTTTAACTTTGTATGGAGTATTTTGTTTGAATGCAATGAATTAATTATGAAATGAGATATAATATTTCTACTGAATATATTACAATAATTATATTTATTTCTGCAGAATGTGTTCAGCCAGTGCCTCGGTGCATACGGTCCTTCCATCGCTCCTGCTGCTCTCTCTGCCGCTGCTCCCTGCGGCTGTGGTGCTGGACTTGGTGGTCTCGCTTACTCCGGTATTGGCTACGGTGGTGCTGGACTAGCCGGGCTCGCCTACCCCGGTGCTAGCTTTGCTGGAGCTTACCCCGCTAACGCATACGCTGGCGCATACCCCGGTGCCGGACTTGCTCCATACGGTGGTGCTGGTGAAGGCAACGTAGCAGTCGCTGGTGAGCTGCCAGTAGCTGGTAACACCGCCATCGCTGGTCAGGTTCCGATCATGGGTGCTGTGAGCTTCAGTGGTCCTGTTGCTGCTGCTGGTGCCGTGTCTATTGCTGGCCAGTGCGCATGCGGCTGCGGTGCTCCCAACGGTTATCTGTATTAGACGACACAAAGTATGCATACAAAATCAGAAAATAAACGAATGACAAATATTAAAGCAACAGATTCTGTTTATTCCTTTATCCAATTTACAGGATATTTTATGATTATATGAAGTACTAGCTTCCGCCTGCGGTTCCACCCACGTGGTTTACGAACCCGTACATTTTTCCGAGATAAAAAGTAGCCTTTGTGCTATTCCAGGCTACAATCTATCTCTGTGCCAAATTTCATCCAGATCCGTTTAACCGTTCTGACGTGAAAGAGTAACAAAGATCCATCCATCCATCCATCCTCACAAACTTTCACATTTATAATATTAAATTAAATATTAGTAGGATAGGATGAGCATGCGTTCATTTGCCGACTAAACAATTTCGTTATTTAAATAGTCATCATCTGCCTGCCTTTTCCCAACTACACTGGAGTCGGTTCCCAGTCTAACTGGTTGTGGTTGGATATCAGAATTTTACACGGAGCGACTGCCATATGACCTCCGCTACCGAATTACTGGGAGACACTGATGCTCTAAAGTTCGACCGGTTGCCACACTTTTTGGCTGTCGATACCTGTAACGACTGTCATAGATTATTAGTATAACACCTGGGTCCAACTGCTTTACGTGTTATCTGACAGGTTGAGTGAAAAATGAAGGTCATTACTCTCCTACTGCTGGGTAAAGGGTTCTTCTCAGAATGAGAAGGATTAGGCCTTGGTCCGTCACGCTGGCCCAGTGTATGTTGGCAAACTACACATACCATCAAGAACTCTATGGAGCCGTCTCAGGTGTACAGGATTCTTCACAGTGTTTTTCGTTTACCGTTAACGCAAATAATAATCAAATTCTGATCGGCCCATGATTCCGAAAAGTTAAAGGTGCAGGCCGGGTTTGAACTCAGAGTCTCTTGCATGGAAGGCAAGTATTCAATCACTAGGCTCCCACTGCTATTGTTATTAGTATATAGTTATATAAACACTGCAGTTACCCTTAACGACATAGTTATATTAATACTGTCATTTAATTATTATTATTCACTGCCGATCGAACTTTAGGAGCAAAAGTTGGCTGTGTTTTAAGTTAGAAGTTTTAGAAAAGTCATGAATGCCCTATTTTATTTAAGCGAAAGTTAACGACATTAATTAATGCGTCTTGTCGATCCGACTGTAACTTATCTTACATATAAATATATCAACTATTTTCCTCATAATATGATAGATGTGATATCTATCTGATCTATTCTTAACCCAAAAATTTATGAAAAATTGAGCGCGCGCATTTGAATGAACTTCGCTCACATTATTTTCATTATAGCTTACGTTGAATTATTGTCGAGATGAAGGAAAATTCTTAATAGGGGTCTATTAAGAATTTTCCAGATTGATTTCAGCTGCGATATTATTTTATACAGGGTGAACGCTAGTTCGACCTATTCCATGTTAGTAGTTAGTTTTTTACCGTTTGTTTTACGCCGCTTGATGAGTTAGATGAAAGGAAATAAACCATATATAAGCTCTATACATAGAACATTTACAATTTTTTCCCAAGAAGTTTTAAATATATATCAGTAGTTGTATTAAATTCTTATATATTCTGCCATAGCCAGTAATATGAGAAGACAGAGTGAATTTTATAATCAGTGACTAAATGTCGTTCTGATTTTAATAAATAAATAAATAAATAGAGTAATGTTATACCTGCATTAATCAAGGTGAAAAAAATAAAAAAATATGTGCGTGTATAATTTTTATTTTATAAAAATTCTTTGATTCAATTCAATCGGTTTCTATGACAAGTTTGTCCTTAGATACCGCAGCCATAGCTTCTGCCAGCGGCGGGGTAGGCAGAGTTGCCTAATCCAGCGCGGTAGCCGAAGGGAGCAGCAGAAGCATAAGCAGCAGCAGGAGCAATGCCACCGATACCGCCGTAGGCAGCGCCTGGACCATAAGCAGCAGTCTCGCTGATCATGGCGTTCCTGCCATTGCCGCAGGCATGGTTGACGGCACCAGCACCAGCAGTGGGCAACACACCCTCCAAAGCCACAGTACCCACGAACGGCAGCTCACCGGCCGCGGCCAGGAGACCTTCATAAATGTTCTCAGATGCTACGGAGATGCCGACAGGAGCGATGGCAGAAGCACTGGAGACGGGAAGTGCGCCACCACTGGTGGCAGTGAACTCCATGGCGGGTCCATAGAGTCCGTCGTAAGCCAGGCCTCTGCCTGCGTAGCCGGCGTTCAATCCATTGTAAGCCAAGCCTCTGCCTGCCAAACCAGCGCCATTATAGGCGAGTCCGTCATATGCTAAGCCAGAAGCACCCAATCCGTAAGGACCGGCCAGACCGCAGGGAGCAGTAAGTGCAGAAACATCAGCAACCGCAGCACGGCTGGTGCACTGGCTGAGTGCGGACTGGAAATGAATTTTCATTAGTTATACATTTGAATTATACATACTTGTATATGTATATTAAGAAATAAGCCATATTCTAGAAACAGTTTCTGGTATGGAGCCTAATTCACCCAATGTACCTAATAATAATCTTTACAGTGAGAATTAGGTAAGATTAAGTAGTAATTTTTGTCAAAATATTTCTTACCTTGACCAGGAGCGCCTGAGCGCAGAGGATGAGGATAGCCTTGACAGACATGTTAGTTTGCTTCGAGTGCTGACACGAGAATGATGCTCAGCTTGCCTGTAAGTTGTTTTATACAATTTTGTTATCAATTTCCAAGTATAATTAATATTTAGGTAAATATAATTTATTTTAAAACTTGTGCAACCATGATAACCTTACTAATTACCAACAAAGGAGCGCTTAGTATTTTAGTCACGTTTTAAAAATTACGAAATTTTAATTTCCCGTTGTTCATATCAACAATATTTTGAGTATAAAAATATGGGAACCGCTCCAGTTCCTCATTCAGTCTTCAGCTTCTCGTTGAACACCAAACTTCAAACATGTCTACCTTCGCTTTTGTTTTCCTCTGCATCCAAGCTTGCTTGGTTCAGGTGAGTGATATTTTTTTGCCTCTTTTAATCATTTTTAAGCAATATCCAGATAAAGATTACAATTTTTAATCATGAATCCATGGCTACAGAATGTGTTCAGCCAGTGCCTCGGTGCATACGGTCCTGCCATCGCTCCTGCTGCTCTGTCTGCCGCTGCTCCATGTGGCTGTGGCGCTGGACTAGGTGGACTTGCTGGTCCTGGCTTGGCTGGACTCACGTACCCCGGTGCTGGCTTAGCTGGACTCGCTTATCCCGGTGCTGGCCGAACTGGACTTGCCTATCCCGGTGCTGGTTTTGCTGGAGCTTACCCTGCTAACGCATATGCTGGCGCATACCCCAGTGCCGGACTTGCCCCATACGGTGGTGCTGGTGAAGGCAACGTGGCGGTCGCCGGTGAGCTGCCAGTAGCTGGTACTACCGCCGTCGCTGGTCAAGTACCGATCATGGGCGCTGTGAGCTTCAGCGGACCTGTAGCTGCTGCTGGTACTGTGTCCATCATTGGGCAATGCGCGTGCGGCTGCAGCGCCTCCAACGGCTATTTGTACTAGACAACTGTCGGCTAACCTAAAGTTCAATGTTAAATCTTCAAAATAAACAATGAATGTGCGGCAGATAATTTATTTTTTCTTTTTTTTTACCCAAAGCTGTACTGTACTTAAACTAAAGTTTTCTGATTACGATGCGTTTGGACAGTAGCTTCAAATTCCTCTTTGCCTCCAAGTAACACACAGTAACAACATGGTATCTACGTAAAACTATTCGCTCTTCACTGCTACCAAGCTACCAACATTTGATTTTCGTGAATGTTTAAAAGTTAGAAGCTATTTGTTAGGCATGCAGGAAATATTGTTAAATTGGGGATTTATTTATAACATAAGTATGAAACGACTTATAGCTACGTGGCACAAACTACCGGTTGCTATAAGTAAGCCTTTTTTCAATTAGGTCAACAGTATTTTACACGCAGCGACTGTCATCTGACCTCCACCACCCAATCACTGGGACGCACTAATACTCAAAGCTTACACTTGTTGTGACACTTTTTTGGGCTGCTGACACCTATAACGACTGTCATATATATTCGTATAACACTCAGAAACAACTGCTTAGCGTATTTATAGAGGCAGGCAGGGGTCTCGCTCGATGTGTGATAAACGGTCATCCATCCAAGAACAGACCGCAGAAAGCGCTGCTTAACCTCACAGATGAATGCGTGATAGCTATGTCGCTACAAATCCCTGACTACATAATATTATGACCTTAAATTCTTGACCTAGAACAATAAAAATTACAGTAAAGTTTGTTTAAAATAATGCATTAAACTAGATTTTCCTTTGTTATCGTTTAGGTCACGTACTGTGGTACAGAGTCATATTTAGTTTAAGTAATTAGATCTACTTATATTACGGCACGTGTCTGGTGTAATGTAAGATATTAGTCATTTTTTTTGTCTAGACATTTTTATATGAGCGGTAAGCCTTGCGTCTTTAGTTTGGTAATTTTTAACCGACTTCAAAAAAAGAGGAGGGTCTCAATTAGACTGTATGTTTTTTTTATGTTTGTTACGCGATTATTCCGTCAATTATGGACCTATTTTAAAAATTCTTTATTTTTTTGGAAGATTATGCTCCCAATTTGGTCCCATTGTCATCAACTCAGGATCTGATGATGGGATCCTAGGGAAATCGAGGGATATCCTCAAATATTGTAGGACAAAAAGCGCGTTTGAACATTTTTTTTTTCATAATTCCTCAGGTGTTATTTACATTAGATATTTCTATATTTTTGTTTACATTGTCAAGTCAAATCTTTTAAGCTTTGTCAATTTTCAAACACTGTAATTTGTGGGTATTACATAAAATATATAAATAGATTTTTTAAATAATTTTATTAATTATTTGGTATGGAAAAATGAAAACATATTCTCAATATGACTTTACAAGTTTGTTTTGAATATTGAAGATTTAAAAAAAAGTAATTCCAGATATCGGGTTTGCATATTATTTTATTAAAATGCAATCGTATAATCATATATCGCAAGTTTCAGCGAAATATTTATTCTTAGATACCGCAACCATAGCTCCTGCCAGCCCAACTAGCAGCGAGGGTAGGCAAGGTCACCTAGTCCAGCACGGTAGCCGAAGGGAGCGGCACCAAAAGCAGCGGAAGCGGGAGCAATGCCGCCAATACCGCCATAGGCTGCGCCTGGGCCGTAAGCAGCGGTCTCGCTGATCATGGCGTTCCTGCCATTACCGCAGGCATGGTTGACGGCACCAGCACCAGCAGTAGGCAACACACCCTCCAAGGCCACAGTACCCACAAACGGCAGCTCACCAGCCGCGAGCAGAGCACCTTCATACACGTTATCAGATGCTACGGAGATGCCGACGGGAGCGATGGCGGAGGCGCTGGAGACGGGAAGAGCGCCACCACTGGTCGCAGTGAACTCCATAGCGGGTCCGTAGAGTCCATCGTAAGTCAGGCCTCTGCCTGCGTATCCGGCGTTCAGTCCGTTGTAAGCCAATCCTCTGCCCGCCAAACCAGCACCATTGTACGCGAGTCCGTCATATGCTAAGCCAGAAGCACCTAATCCGTAAGCGCCAGCGCCATTGTACGCAAGTCCATCAGCTAATCCATAAGGGCCAGCTAAACCACAGGGAGCAGCAAGTCCAGAGATATCAGCAACCGCAGCACGGCTGGTGCACTGGCTGAGAGCGGACTGGAAATAAAGTTGTATACATATTATTACTTTTTACTTTACATTCACGAAGATTACCCAGCATCCAATCCATCCAATAAGAGGATAAGCTCTTCACCAGTATTGTAGCATAGTAGGTATTATAAGAAAATTAGTGATTATTATTCTTACCTTAACCAGGAGCACCTGGGCGCAGAGGATAAGGATAGCCTTGACAGACATGTTAGTTTGCTTCGAGTGCTGACACGAGAATGATGTTCAAACTAATTACAGGTTATTTTATACTAAAGATGTTATCATATTCTAAAAATATTAATAAATTGGTTAATGTTATATTAGTTTTCAATCTTAAGCAACCCGATAAGCCTACAATTAAATTAAAATGAACCGCACAATAATTGTGACACTATGAAATGATTATTCCAATATATTTCTAATTGTTGATATCAGTGTAGTAAGTATAAAAACACAGAAACCATTTCTGTTCATATTCAGTCATCAGCTTCTCGTTGAACACAAACATCAAACATGTCTACCTTCGCTGTGGTGTTCCTCTTCATCCAAGCTTGCTTGATCCAGGTAAATGTAATATAAAAGTGGGGAATAGCCATAGTCATATTGTAGTGAGGATTTCCACTTTTATCGTGTAGAAACTGGTCCCCATACATACACTTAAGAACTTTCAATAGTTTTATTACTGGGGTTAACACTAGCTCGGAAATCAGTCAGTTAATTTCTGTTATGAGTGCCTAATGTTGCGTCTTTTATTATTTGTAACAGCTCATTCTGTTACTGATATTGTCGATTTCTAATCAAAAAACATTTATTTTTCAGTCTGCTTTCAGCCAGTGCACCAGCCGTGCAGCGGTTGCTGATGCTGGTCCCTATGGCTTGGCCGCACCTGCCCTTTCTGCCCCTTATGGCTTGGCTGGATCTGCCTTAGCTTCCCCTTACGGATTGGCTGCTCCTGGTTTGGCTTATGATGGAATCGCGTTTCCTGGTGCCGGCTTGGCTGGTGCATACCCCGCTACCGGTTTTGCTGGAGCATACCCCGCTGCCGGTTTTGCTGGAGCATACCCTGGTGCTGGCTATGGTGCTGGAACTGCTGCGTACGGCGGCGCTGGTGAAGGCAACGTGGCAGTCGCTGGTGAGCTGCCGGTCGCTGGTAACACCGCCGTCGCCGGACAGGTGCCGATCATGGGCGCTGTGAGATTCGACGGCGCTGTGCCGGCTGCTGGTGCCGTGTCTATCGCTGGTCAATGTGCCTGCGGCTGCGGCGCCCCCAACGGTTATCTGTACTAGACGTTTAAGACTTTGTCAAAATAAAACTCAAACAACACAATAATTTGAAGTTTTTATTAACATTATCAATCATGCGAACATCGTTAGTAGATGACTATTTTTGAAAAGCAAAAAAACTGCTTTTACATCCCTCACAAACAGAGGGGTCATAAGTTTAACGTGTGTTAACTGTATATCTGTTTGTGGCATCGTAACTTCCAAACGGATATTTTTTGAGAGATCGACTGCTGCGCTGCGTGTTGTGGGTTCGATTCCCGCACGGAACAAATAGTTGTATGATCTACAGATAGTTGTTTCGAGTCTGGGTTTTGTGTGTGTGAATATATGTGTTTGTAAACGCCTTCACGATTATTCCTAGAGTGGAGCACCGTTTTTTTTTATAAATTAAATTTTCTACAATATATAAAAATAAATAAATATATATGTATCATATAAAAATATTATAATGGACAATCACTGTCATTTAGAGAGTTAATGTTCTTTGACACATTTCTTCAAGACAGAAATTATTTTGCAATCACGTATGTTAGGGTGAGGCGAGTTCCACGATCTCACCGCATGAATAGGAGACTAAGAATAAAAATCCGTTTTGTGTAAAGTAAATTCCAGAAGAGTTCTAAAGTGAGATCTACAAGTAGCATCAGCAGTACGAATATATGGTCAGTTCGGGTAAGATCGGTAATCGGGTGAGATTTTACAGATCGAATTTCCGGCTGATTCGAGCACCTTTTTATTGACCTTGTTCTCCAAGCAATACAAACCAGTAAAACTGCTTCTATTGACTGGAGAACAACATATAAAAAGTGGTCGAATCAGCCGGAAATTCGATCTGTACGATCTTACCCGATTGCCGATGTTACCCGAACTAACCTTACAAAAAAAACGGTCTCGTACGTACTAGGGTTATGCAGGGTAATGGAGGATATGATAGAGGAGACATAAGATCTGAGTATTGCTGCGAAGGTGGATGGGGAGCCACTCGAGTTGCTTGCTGAAGTGGGAGACATGGTCATACATAAAAACGAAACAAATACACAAGTTTTGCAAGCGCTCAAGTTTATTTAATAACTCCTCCGTGGCATCCAAGTAACAGGCAACAGCATGATCAATGATCGGCTGGTGTTTAAAAGAATATCGTCTTTTCTTTATTACTTATGCAAAATGATGATCTGCCTAGCCTATTCCCAACTACATTGGGGTCGGCTTCCAATCTAACCGGTTACGACTGAATATCAGTATTATACACGAAGCGACTGCCTTCTGACCTCCGCCATCCAGTAACTGGGAGACACTTGATACTCTAAGGCTAGACTGGTTGTCAGACTTTTTGGGGTACTGACAGCCGTAAAGACTGTCATAGATCTTTACAAGACACGCGAACTAACTGCTTAACGTGTTTTCCGAGGCACGAAGGGATCTTGATATGTGAAAAATGGTCACCCATCCAAGGACTGACCGCGTCAAGCGCTGCTTAACTTCGTAGATCGACTGATCCGATCCGGGAATCGAAACAGCAGCTGCGCTTGCGACCAGTAGACCAATGAGGCGGCATGATTTAAGATTATATTTTTCAATTATTGAATTTCCGCGTCATCTATCGGCTCGAAAAAACGCTGCTAAGCTATTGTCTGATTGTTAGTGGTTTACATTTTCATTTATTGTTGCATTTTTATAAATTTACTTTCTATGCGCCATCAGCAGGACATAATATCGTCGCCTTAGTGGTGAAGAGAGCTAAGCCACACTTTTGACCGAATTGAGTTACGAACATCTTTGTTCTGAATTGTACATTGTTTTTGTTTCTTTATTATGTGGTGAAAAGAGCTAACCAGAATATTATCAATAACTTCAAAAATAATATAAGAGCGCACTTAATCGAACCGCCTTAATTTCAACACATTCATTACATCACCTTATCATAAAAATTTGTGGGAATCGGGATACAAAAAGAGGAGATACAACAATTTATTTTTTGTATGCACTTGTTTTATTTCAATAGTCTTTATCCTAGAACTACTTAAGTGTGGAATAGCTTCCTTAACTAATAAGACGACGAAATGCAATAAAAAAAATTCAAGGTTCTTTGCGTACCTTGTGCATACTTTTATTGCGTTAGTTAATTAATAGTAGGAGATCAGATGTAACGGTGGTAAAGTAAATGTTATTATAATCAAATAAAAGTAACAAATAATATGTTTGCATGATTTAATTTATTTCAGGTAACTAAACATCAATTGCTGGTTTATTTGACGGTCTTAGATACCGCAGCCATAGCCTCTACCAGCCAAGCCAGCGGCGGGGTAGGCGAGGTTTCCTAGACCTGCACCGTAGCCAAAGGCGGCAGGAGCATAAGCAGCGCCAGCAGGAGCAATGCCACCGATAGCTCCGTAGGCAGCGCCTGGACCGTAGGCGGCAGTCTCGCTGATCATAGCGTTTCTGCCATTGCCGCAGGCATGGTTAACGGCACCAGCACCAGCAGTGGGCAACACACCCTCCAGAGCCACAGTACCCACGAATGGCAGCTCACCGGCCGCGGACAGGAGACCTTCATAAATGTTCTCAGATGCTACAGAAATGCCGACGGGAGCAATGGCAGAAGCGCTGGAGACGGGAAGAGCGCCGCCACTAGTGGCAGTGAACTCCATAGCAGGTCCGTAAAGACCATCGTATCCCAAGCCTCTGCCTGCGTAGCCAGCGTTCAGTCCGTTGTAAGCCAGGCCTCTGCCTGCCAAACCACCATTGTAGGCGAGTCCGTCATATGCTAAGCCAGCAGCACCTAATCCGTAAGCGCCAGCGCCATTGTACGCAAGCCCATCAGCTAATCCGTAAGGGCCAGCTAAACCACATGGAGCAGCAAGTCCAGAGACATCAGCAACCGCAGCACGGCTGGTGCACTGGCTGAGTGCGGACTGGAAATAAAGTAAAAACACCATTATTATCATTACTCCGTTGTTGATCTCTAGTGTTACAACACACCATCAAATTCTATAAGCAACACTATCAAAATGCAAAGAACGAACTGAACAGATATTTAAAATAGCTGATTGTTTTTCCGACTATGAGAAGATCTGTTGATGATTGATGGTAATATTTCTTACCTTGACCAGGAGCGCCTGAGCGCAGAGGATGAGGATAGCCTTGACAGACATGTTAGTTTGCTTCGAGTGCTGACACGAGAATGATGTTCAAAGTAATTACAGGTTATTTTATACTAAAGAATGTTATCATCAAATTCTAAGAATATTAATAAATAGGTAAGTGTAATTGAAGTTTAAACCTTAAGCAACCCGATAAGCCTTTATTTAATTAAAAACCAAACGCACCATCATTGTGACACTATGAACTAAGTCATGTAGAGTTACAAAATGCGTTTCTTCCTCATAGTTGATATCAAACATTAGCCAAGTATAAAACACGAAAACCGTGTCTTTTCATCATTCAGTCTTCAGCTTCTCGTTGAACACAAACATCAAACATGTCTACCTTCACTGTTCTTTTCCTCTGCATCCAAGCTTGCTTGATCCAGGTAAGACTTAAATGTTACTTTTTCTGGTTTGTTACGTTAAAATTACCTTTAAAATTAGATTATGTGAATGATTATTTTACTTTAATGAACATTTCATCACCGATTCTCTTATCAACTACTAATAAAATCATATTAACTTTTCAGTCCGCCTTCAGCCAGTGCACCAGCCGCGCAGCGGTTGCTGATGCTGGTCCCTATGGCTTGACCGCACCTGCCCTGTCTGCCCCTTATGGCTTGGCTGGATCTGCCTTAGCTTCCCCTTACGGATTGGCTGCTTCTGGTTTGGCTTATGATGGAATCGCGTTCCCTGGCGCCGGTTTTGCTGGAGCTTACCCTGGTGCTGGCTATGGTGCTGGAAGTGCCGCGTACGGCGGTGCTGGTGAAGGCAACGTGGGAGTCGCTGGTGAACTGCCAGTCGCTGGTAACACCGCCGTCGCCGGTCAGGTGCCGATCATGGGAGCTGTGAGATTCGATGGCGCTGTGCCTGCTGCTGGTGCCGTGTCTATTTCTGGCCAGTGTGCCTGCGGCTGCGGTGCCGCCAACTACCTGTACTAGAAGTTTAAGATAAGATAACGATGTACGATGATATTTTGTCAAATTAAACAATAAAAAATGTAAATAAAACAACTTTTTTTAATCATCATGAAAATTTGTGTATTAATATTATTTCATATTAATTATTATTTTTAAATTTTTAACCGACTTCAAAAAAGGAGGAGGTTCTCAGTTCGGTTGTACTCTTTTTTTTTTTGTTTGTTACCTCAGAACTCTGTCATTTAGTAACTGATTTGAAAAATTCAACATTTTGTTTGGGAGGGTATACTTTCCACTTGGTCCCATTTAAATTTGAAAAAAAAGAATACCAAAAATAGTAGAAGAAATGTTGTATTGAACTTACATAATTATAATTGAGTAACGTATTTATGAGGAATATATAGATATAAGAAAATATAAATCTCGCCTTTGTATTATACTCTTATGATACATTAAATTGATAAAAAAAATATATACCACATGGCTTAAAGGTTTCATACCGAGCGACTGGTATCTGACCTCCGCCACTCAATTACTGGGGTGTCACAGTAACTTTAGTTTTACTCTAAAGTAACTCTGCTACACTTTTGGGCTACTGACACCCGTATAGACTGTCATAGGTCTTCGTATGATACCTGGGACCAAATGCTTAACGTGTTTTCCGAGGCACGGAGGCATTTCGTTGTATGAAAAATGGTCACCTGTCCAATTGCTGCTTAAATTCGCAGATCGACGGATCTGTGCGGTAGCTATGTATATATGTATGTAGCTATGTATATATGTATGTATGTATGTATGTGCGTGTAACTACGAGCTCCAAATTTCAGAATTTTCACAATTCTAATGATTTATTATAACTGACTTTGTATTATGGTAAAAATATGGATTTTGACACCACCTTGAAAATTAAATTGATTTTATATTGTTGATACATTTAAGTAATCAAATTTAAAAAATATTATTACATTTATGTACCTGAATTTAAGTGAATTTTTGCATGCCGAATAGTTAAATATATGTATGTTAGGGTGTCCCATAAATTTCAAGTGCGATTTTTTTTTACGCATACCTTCTAAAAAGTTTCGTAATAACCCAATATAGTCTAAAAACAAAAGATTAGCCCATTTTATGAACGATAACCCGTGCCGACTTGCGATTTAAACTCGCCCATACAAATTGCGCGGGTACTGCACTGCGACCTGTAACTACGTGTTTTATTTGTCATTTCATACGTGATTTTTTAGAATATTAGTACGCTGTTATTTCTTTCATAAAGTTGTCAGTTGAATTACGGAGTGTTAAACAAAGTATTTTTCTTATCGGACTTCCAAAACCATTTAATGAATGGTGTAAAATTACCATCTAATCGACAAGTTCTCGCTGTCTTGTTTGACAATATTCGCGAAGTCAAACGACTTTTAGTGAAAGTGCTAATGTTGTGATTAGGAAGTGCATTATATTTTGGAAAAACATAAGAATTCCTACAAAAACCACGTTTGGAGAGAGCTGCAAAAAATTGTAAAAGAACTCAGAAAATAATTGTGAAAGACACCTTGATAACTTATTTGATATTGCACATGCCGATGCCTTTGAAAGAATGAAAATAGAGGAAGACAAAGTATTTTTGAGAATCAGAGAGAGCCAGGTCGACCGGGATGCTTACCTGATGTACACAAAAACTTGGCGGACAAAGACAAAAGAGCTAGACTAAGACGATTAGAGGAAAAGGAAAGAAAACTAAGACAAAAAGAGTTACTGGCTCTTGCATGGACTTATACTACACATAACTTGGAATATCCACATGATTCAGACGAAGTCAGCTTGCCAGCGGAAAGAATCTGATAACACCTAACCTCGTCGTAGCTTTAGATCGATGCCAGCTAAGCATATAAGACTCTGTTTACATTCTTCATGCGCTCGTAGAAGCGCTTGGTCTGAACATCGATCACATCTCCATTAACAAATCCTCGATTCAGAAAATTCGCTAAAACCATTTCAACTACCCTCTATAACTGGAATGTTAATGACAAGGTACAAATAATGTGTTGTGACACAACATCTTCGAATATTGGACGTTTCAATGGAGCTTGTGCTCTTTTGGAGCAGACTTTAGAAAGAGAATTGTTACTTTTCGCTTGTCGTCATCATGTTTATGAGTTGGTTCATAAAACTGTAACAAGATAAAGCAAATTACTAGCACACCAGATATTCCGATCTTTAAAAAGTTCAGATACAAATTGGAAAAACATCGATTCAAATAACATTGAAAAATGCCTTGATTTCGTAAAATACCATGTTGCTGAGACAAACATTACATCTTTGTTAATGTTTTTTATAGCACAACTGAACAAAGCTTTAATAAGAGACGATTATCACGAATCGGTCGAACTATGCGTAGTGTTTTTGAGGGGGAAATTCGGATAGAAAAGAAGAAAAATAAAAATCTCGACTGAAGATCGACATTTTTTTTCAGGAATATGTGCCTTGGGAAGATAATGCTGCTTTTCCGGAAACTAAAAGAAGAATAACTCGTTTGAAGATTTTAAATAACACTGCTGAAAGAACTGTCAAATTAATGCAAGATTTTA
This sequence comes from Shargacucullia verbasci, assembly GCA_947562105.1. Taxonomy (NCBI): domain Eukaryota; kingdom Metazoa; phylum Arthropoda; class Insecta; order Lepidoptera; family Noctuidae; genus Shargacucullia; species Shargacucullia verbasci. The sequence goes on along the minus strand of OX387307.1, from coordinate 1,912,404 downwards.
CTGACTTATCACGGCTAAAGAAGAGCAAAAATAATTCCTGTTGTGTCGTATCCAGGAACATAGAAATTTTTATCCAGACTGTAAAAAACATACCCTAAAGAGAAATTACCCTGGCTGATTGTTGTTATTTTATGTGTTTAAATAAAGATAAATATTTCTCTAATTTAATTTTGTCTTTTATTTACTTCATTTATTGCATTTTTATTAATTTTATAGGAGAACCAAATATTAACATGAAACATGAGATTTGATAAACTTTGTGGCTCGGTCGGCACGGGTTGCAATCATGCTAGAATGATAAAATTTCATATTTGAGTATGGTTTTGCATTTATAAAAAATATAGAGGGTATGCATTTCAAAATTCGAAAAAAAAAATTTTTTTGTCATATTTGGGACACCCTAATGTATGTATACATTCTCAATTGTTTTCTTAACCAATTGTTTAACCATATTCACAAATAAATTAATTTAAAATGGAAATTTAAAAAATATGAATTCGTACAAAAATTAAGTCTGTTGTTCCTCAGGGTTCGGTCTTGGGACCATTTCTTTAAATCCTCCAGGTTCGCTGACGATTGAACGTCATCGCATCTCATAGGCAAAATTGTCAAAAAAATCTGTCGAAGTGTTTTGTACAATTTGTATTTTAAGGATGCAATTTATTTACATAATTTTTATTAATGTATAACTAGAGATATTTTTTTATGAATACATTTCGCTGACGCCATTATTAAGACGCAGAGTAGGAAGGCCTCCTACTAGGTGGACCGACGACATTGTGAAAGTCGCGGGCAACCAATGGATGCGAGTGGCGGAATGTTGTTCAATGTGGTGGTCTAAGGGGGAGGCCTTCGTTCAGCAGTAGACGTCTTCTGGCTGATGATGATGATGATGATGCAATAGGTGGCCAGTTTATTGCAACTCAGTGTTGCTGAATATCACTTTGCCCTACCTGGGAATCAACTGGACTAATACAGCCGTCCTTTATGGATATATGAATAATTTCATGATATATTATATACTACTAACTGTTGCGTGCGACTTCGTCTGCGTACATTTTGTATTTATTATCTAACTAACTTCTGCCTGCGGCTTTGCCCGCGTGGTTTACGAACTCGTACGTGCTATTTCAGACTATAATCTATCTCTGTGCCCAATTTTATCCCCATCCGTTCTGGCGTGATTGAGTAACAAATATCCGTCCATCCATCCATTCTCACAAACTTTCACATTTATAATATCAGTAGGATAGCAGAAAGTAGGATAGTAGGATTCGTAGGATTAATGTTTTGCTACAATAGAAAAAATAATCCTATATCTTTCTTCAGGACCCAGGCTACCTCTTTGTATAATTTCATAACGATCGGTTCAGTGGTTTAGTCGCGGTGAAGTTACAAACAGACAGAATTACTTTCGCATTTATAATAGTGTGGATTGGAGTAATCGCTATTCGGAGTAGGATCTAGTAGTAGTGTGTGTGTAAAAGTGTGAGCCAGAACTTATTTCTACAATCTATCATACCATGATATAACTCAATCAAAATCAATTAATTATTTTATCAATTTGTTTGTTTGAGCCTAAAATTGAATTAATAAAAAAGGTAAATAAAAATGTTCAGTAATATAAAATTGAATTTATTAATTAGAAAACAAATATATAATCGAACTTCTGTTAAATGCTTAGAAGGCACAACCGCATCCTCTGCCAGTTAATCCACCGCGGAACCCGTAGCCCTGAGCACCAAAGCCAGGTGCAAAGCCAGCAGCAGGAGAAATACCACCAACAGCCCCATAAGCAGCGCCTGGGCTGAAGGCAGACGTCTCACTGATCATGGCGTTCCTGCCATTCCCGCAGGCATGGTTGACGGCACCAGCACCAGCAGTGGGCAACACACCGTCAACACCAACAGTACCAACGAACGGCATCTCACCAGCCATAGCTAGGGCACCTTCGTAAGCATTATCAGATGCTACTGAGATGCCAGTGGGTGGGACAGCAGATGCGCTGGAGACGGGTAAAGCACCACCACTTGTAGGAGTGATTTCGATAGCATCAGCAGATCCATATCCAAGACTGTTGTAACCAAGACCTCTGTTGCATCCCAGCACATCATATCCCATAGCAGGAGATCCAAAACCAGGAGCGAATATTCCGTCGAATCCGTAAGCAGGAGCGCCTAGGGCAGGGCTGATTAGGCCATCGTATCCAAAGCCAGTGGCGAAGCCTGGACCAGCCATGGTAGCTACTGATGCAGGGCTGGAGGTAGCACTGAGGGCGGACTGAAATTATAAATAAAATGTTATCTGAGTCATTTAATAATTTGTGCATTATTTACATCTATGATTAATGGAATAAAAATGTTTGTATTCAGAGTGAAAACAAGGATTAAAACTGAACGCAGTTGAGCATCAGGTCCTGGGTTATATTTCTGAAGTGTTACTAAATTTATCTCTATTTAAATTCTCGGTAGCTGCACGGTGTAACTGTGCCCAGTAGATGCCAATAGGCTTTCAGGATTTACAGGAGCTGCCTTATTGGTCTAGGGGTTGCAAGCGTGAGGTTCTTGATCCGAATTCCGGGTCGGACAAGGTGTTATTGGGTATGTCTGTTTTTATATGGGACTTAATAATGGCATCGGTAAAATGTAGTATACTTTTGCCAAACCCTTTGGAGAATACAGGCTTGATGCTGTGATTTGTTATGTTAACCAGGATGAAAATATCAGTGCTTCAATAATTATTTACATTCCTGTAACAATAACCAAACCATAGGAATACAATTCAACTCACCATCGCGTTAAGACCACTTCCGCAATTATGGTTGATGGAACCAGTTCCAGCTGTAGGCAGCATACCATCCATGCCAGTGGTACCCACAAACGGCAGTTCACCAGCCAAAGACAGAGCACCATCGTACACATTATCAGACACAATAGAGATTCCAGTAGGAGGGATGGCAGAAGCACTGGTAACAGTAAATCCACCGCCACCAGTGGCAGTGAATTCCATGGCGGGTGCGTAGCCATCGAAAGCCAAGCCTCTGCCTCCACAGCCAGGGTATGCAAAACCATCGAACGCCCGAGGAGCGAATCCGTCAAATGCTAGTCCAGGAGCAGCAAAACCAGTGGCAGCTAAAGGACCAGCGGCAGCTAAACTGTAGGGAGAACTGATGCCTGATGCATCAATAGCCGCACGGCTGGTGCATTGGGTGAATACAGACTGCAATAAAGAAAATATTATTTGAGAATATGTTGTTTAGTGAAATCAATATGACGTATTGTGTCGATTTGTCTCTTCAATTAAAATACATACATAATGTACTTCTGGAATTTCCACTAGCAATCGTGTTAAAGTACCCTCTCGTTAATGATCTCTATATGACCAAAACATCAAAGCATACTTTTTTCTATCTTTGTAACAACATCTCTCAATCCCCAAAGATCAATAAAAAAAAAGATTTAAGTGAAATTAAAGTTTAAGTACAGGAAGATTAATAAAAAAATAAGGTATTCAAACAAGAAATACAAGTTCTACCGTGTGATAATCAAAACAAATTCAGCACATGCTGACGATACTCAAAATATACACAATTGCAAATAATTTTCCATTGAGTATGATAATTTAAAGCTAAGCTGACGATGTTGGTGCAAATGAAAACAAAACAAAAATAATTGGTGAGTGGTATTTATCATAATTAGACCCAAAAAAGTGTTCAAATTAAAGATCTTAGAAGGCTTTTACAGCCCAAAGTAAGATCGGTCAATAAAAGCTTGATTTAAGTGATGAAAACAAATGAATTGGACAAATGAACCATCGAAATTGCAACGAAATATAAAGTATAAGCGCCATGCACATCCAAAGGAGTAGAGAGCGGCAGTGGTTTGGGGGTATGATGGCATAAGAAAGCTTCATGCCGTCTGCCATCACGGCATAACGAGTCGGTCTTACCCCCAAGGCGCACCAATAGATGTTTCACATCAAAAAGTAAACGAGGGTCTTTTTCTTTCGTATCGGTGGCATGGGCTATCGGAGTATGGCTAATCGCCTATGCCGTAGTGGAAAATTTAGCCAGTGATATCGAGGCTGACTGCCCATGGTGCCCCAGTTTAGTCACTCAAGAACCTAAACAAGGTGAATATAAAAAAAGACTTACCTGAATGAAAAGCGCCTGAGCGCAGAAGACAAGGACAACCTTAGCAGACATGTTAGTTGATGTACTAATTACTGATACAAGTGCTGGCACCAGAATGATTTCTGAATCAGCTTCCAGTGATTTTATACTAAACCACAAAGAAATTTTCCAGGAACAATTTGTTTATAGGTAATTATAATTCTGTAGAAAGATAAGACATTTAGAAATATGCTTAGTAACAACACTTAGTATTAAGACATTTAATTAATTACTAAAATGATGAAACAAAATTGTTACCTATTAACTGATAGCGATGTTATTGAAACTGGTATAAAAATGTAATACATATTAATTCATCATTCAGTTTTCAGCTTCTCGTTGAACACAAACATCAAACATGTCTACCTTCGCTGTTCTGTTGCTCTGCATCCAAGCTTGCTTGGTCCAGGTTGGTTTCAATGTATTTCCGTCTAGTTCATCAATTTAAATTGTAGTCTAGTCTAGTTGGTTGTCTCTCAGATTACTGCAATTAATGCTGGGAAGCGAAAAAAGTTGTATATGAGCCCCGAGTGCAAATTTTGTCAGAACACATAGTACATACATGGGACAATAAAATATGCGAAGTCTTAAAGTGTAAGAAAACAACGTGTGGCGCGCATTTCAGTACCTAATCATGACTAAACCATTCAACGGATCGTTATGAAATTTTACAAAGAAATAGCCTGGATCCTGGCGAAGGGCATAGGCTTAATTTTACAAATGTTGCAAAAAAAAATATTTTATATCGTTTCGTTTCTATTTTTTTTTTGTTTTTAATAAAACTGCTCCACACTAGGAATAATTCCTGTATCGTGGGTGCGTTTACAAACACATATATTCACTACACAAAGACCCAGACCTGGAACAACTATCTGTAGATCACACAAATATTTGTTCCGTGCGGGAATCTAACCCACGACACGCAGCGCAGCAGTCGATCTCTACTACGCCAACCGTCAATTAATTTATTTCCGTCAATTGAATAATAAATATAAAATACACGCAGTTGAAGTCGCGGGCAATAGTTACTATCTAATAATTAAATAATGCAATCAATTACTGACATATACACGATATGGACCTCTTCTTCTTTCTCTTTTTAGAATGCAAAGGTTTATGCAGTCCACCACACTAGCCGACAATCCTTGCTTCTAATTGTGGATATATTCTGATTAAAGGATATGTTTTTGCAGAATGTGTTCAGCCAGTGTCTCGGTGCATATGGTCCTACCATGGCTTCTGCTGCTCTGTCTAACGCTGCTCCCTGCGGCTATGGTGCAGGACTAGGTGGAGTTGCCTACCCTAGCGCTGGCTTTGCTGGACTTGCCTACCCTGGCGCTGGATTTGCTGGCGCTGGGCTTGCTGGACTCGCCTACCCAGAAGCATACCCTGCTGCTGCTTTTGGTGGCTACCCCGCAGCTGGACTGGCCCCGTACGGCGGCGCTGGTGAAGGTAACGTGGCGGTCGCTGGTGAGCTGCCAGTTGCTGGTAACACCGCCGTCGCTGGACAAGTGCCGATCATGGGAGCTGTGAACTTCAACGGTCCCGTGGCTGCTGCTGGTTCCGTCTCTATCACTGGACAATGCGCATGCGGCTGTGGATTCCCGTACGACTACATGTATTAAGGAATGTATCTTCATAGTTTAATATGTTCAGATGTATAAAAATCATAATATAATTATCATGCAATTAATATTATTTTACTTGTCCCAGAATTCGTATTTTTTATTTAAAAAAATCGTTTTGCCCCTAGTTGTGGACAGTTACCATAACGGGATACCAAGTTTGTAAGATGGGGTGCCAATTGTGATTGTGGTGCTTGGCTGAAATATGACTATGATTGTCGAACAAACATGGTCATATTTCAGCCAGTTGACACTACACTTAAACCTTCCTCATTAATCCTTCCGTCCATTGGTGAAAACCGTATGAAAATCCATTCAGCAGTTTTTGAGTTTATCGCGTTCAGACAGACAGACGCGGCGGGGAGACTTTGTTTTATAATATGTAGTGATATTATTTTACATACATACATAAAGTCACGCCTTTTTCCCATGAGGGTAGGCAGAAACTACGGAACGCCACGTGGCACGATCCTTACATAACCCTATGATATTATTTTGATTTTGATTTTTTTAAATGACGATGTATACTTGATTGTAACTTCCTAAAACTAGTCATGCACGGTGGTTTGCTCAGAGATTCATCTTAAAACAATACGTTACTATCTATAGCATCTTCAATTTTCTTACATATTTGTTTCCACTTATGACTTTTTGCACTCGGTACGATGGGCACCTTTAATTTCTTATTAATGTCGTACCGATGAAAACTGGGTATAACTTTCTTTTGTTTGGTTTGATTGAAGAAGTACGGATAGAAAGTATTGTTGCCCAGCGAGGCTCACTTTTAATTTCGGGTTTGAGCTCTAAACCGGCAACTCAAATATTTATTTATGAACTAGATTTTGACTTGGGTTTACGATGAAGGAAAATATCGTGAGGGTCTCCTCACGATTCTCACTGTTCTTTGGAAATGGCTTCATTAGATACTTCATAGTATGCATAGTCCGCCAACTAACACTTGACCAGTGTGGTGGACTAGGGCCTTACATTTCATTGTGAGAAGAAGCCCGTGCCCAACAGTGAGACACTAATGGGCTGAATTATGATCATATTAATAAAGGAATTCTGGGGCTCGTAGCTACATAGCTACCGCGCAGATCGATCGATCATCCAGGTAAAGCACCGCTTGACGCGGTCAGTCCTTGGATGGCTGACCATTTTTTGCATATCGAGACCGATGCGTGTCTCGGAAAGCACGTTAAACAGTTGGTCCTAGGTGTCATATGAAAGACCTATGACAGTCGTTACGGGTATCAGTAGCCCAAAAAGTCTGCCAACTAGTCTAACCTTAGAGTATCAGTGTCTTCCAGTTACTGCGTAGCGGAGGTCAGAAAGGAGTCGCCCTGTCTAAAATACTGATATTCAGCCGAAAACGGTTAGATTGGAAGCCGACCCCAATGTAGTTGGGAAAAGGCAGGCGGATGATGATGATAATAAAAGAATTCTGTTAGATAGGCTTAAACTAATAATGAAAAGTAAATATTCTTTCAAAATATTTATTTACTGCAAATCAATCAGTAATACAATGAACTACATCCGCATGCGCAGTTACCGGAGATAGATACGGCGCCAGCAGCCGGTACAGCGCCGCCGAAGTTCACAACGCCTATGACCGGAACCCGACCTTCAACAGCGGTTTTACCAGCGACTGGCAGCTCACCAGTGACTGCCACGTTGCCTTCACCGAAACTCCCATACCCAGCAGCAGAACCGATGGCAGCGGCAGCAGGGGCGTAGCCCAATGAAGCGGGGGCGAAAGTAGCAGTTCCCAAGCCATAAGCTGCAGGAGTAAAAGCAGCACCGCAAGCAGGAGCAGTGGCTGGAGCTGCGGCTATCAGACCCGCTCTGGACGAACACTGGCTCAACACATTCTGTGGAAATAATAGAGAATTCAGAATGAGTAATTAGGTTAGGCTGGGTGTAGGTACTATTGTACACCAATATTTCACAAATGGCGTTATTAAGTCCCATGTAATAGTAGGCCATCTTTAAGACCCAATTTCAAACCCCGGACTGCTACTGAAAATGTATGTAACAAAAACCCAAAAACACTATACAACGAAGTTGTAGGACCCAGGACCACACATAGCAGGTACACCTGCGATTGCGTCTGTGTCGAGATATACAAATACTAATGGTTTCCATAGATGATGATGATGATGATGTCCTCCAAGACAGATCCGTGGACGGCGACATCCTGTCAATTCTCGGCAATTTGTCTTCGCTCATTTCAACCCCTGGACTATCATATGTTGTATACAAAATAGCAAAATTTATACTAAAAATCACTCACCTGGACCAAGCAAGCTTGGATGCAAAGCAACAGAACAGCGAAGGTAGACATGTTAGATGTTTGTGTTCAACGAGAAGCTGAAGACTGAATGATGAACTGGAACTGTCCACAAGCTTTTATACTCAATCCACAACTAGTCCCTAGATTCAGCTTATCGTTCTACGTGACATGCAATATTTTTTGTAAAAGTTTGCAAATATTTATCGCAAATTACACAAACATTATTTCATAGACAGTGCAATAGTTCTGATAACACAGTTTAGTATAAAAACCTTTAAGAATACTGCTCAACATCATTCTCGTGTCAACACTTGCACCAGTAACTAGTAAACAGCTAACATGTCTGTCAAAGCTATCTTCGTCCTCTGCGCTCACGCACTCTTGATCCAGGTAATAATTACATACATTTCTAAAACAATATTTTAACGAATTTCATATGAATTGCCTAACTTTGTAATAATTATATTACATTTTCCTGCCTGCCTGTTCGTAAGTACGACTACTAAGCGTGATCGGGTTCAATTCCCAGATCGGACAAAGCGTTATTAGGTTCTCTATACGGAAATTCTCAGTAGTAGCTCGGAGCTAGGAATTGTGCACTGTAGATGGCAATAAGTCCGCCCCCTATTACATCGGCATCAGCAATATGAATGTTCAGCAAATACGCCTCTGTCTTAACCTTCAAGGAAAACAAGCGTGATGCTATATTATGTTTTGTTACTTTTACTGATAATATTATTTCTCTATTTCAGTCTGCATTCAGCCAGTGCACCTCACGTGGTAATTATGGCGCTGGACTCTCAGGCTATAGTTTGGGACTGTCAGCCGCATCTTTAGCAGGCAGTGGCCTGGCCTGCGATGGCCTAGGATACGGAGCTGGAATTGGTCACGGATCTGGACTGGGCAACGGTGTAGGGCTCGGTCTCGGTTCCGGATTGGGCTGCGGCGCTGGTCAAGGCTACGGTGGTCTTGCTGTTACAGCTATTCCTACCAGTGGCGGTGCCCTGCCTGTCTCTAGCACCTCCGCTTTCGCTCCCACTGGCCTCTCAGTGGATTCTGAGAACGTGTACGAGGGAGCTCTGTCTGTGGCCGGTGAGTTGCCGTTCTTGAGTACTGTGGCTCTGGACGGCGTGTTCCCCAGTGGTGGTGCTGGAGTCGTCAACTATAGCTGTGGTAATGGTATTACTGCTATTGAGAGTATCGGTTCCTCTGCTGGTGCTTACGCTCCTACTGCTTCGGCTTACGGTGCTGGCATAGCATCCATTGCTCCTGGTGCTGCTATTGGATCAGGTCTTGGCTACGGTGGTCTCCATGGCTGTGGATGCGGTTGTACTCACTACTAATCGTATACGAGAGTTTTTTCTTGAAATAAATATACATCTACAAGTATTTTCAATATTTTATTTATACAACATAATATTTGAATGAAATTTCTTATTTTTAATAAAAAAAAATTGGACTTCCTCATTGATTTAGTGGTTGCAAGCATGACTGCTGAGCGTGAGGTCCTGGATTCGATTATCGGGTCCAGCAAAGTGTTATTGACTTTTTCCATCGGGAAATTCTCACTAGCAGCACGGAGTTTGAAACTGTGTTCTTAATTATGATATTATGGGCTAATAGATGGCAATAACCTCGCCCCCTATTACATGAGAGTCAATAACGGCATCGGAAAAATGTAGATGCACAATAGAGTAAATCTCTGCCTGACCCTTTGAGGAATACAGAGGTGATGCTATGTTATTTTGTTACATTACAATTTGATAATTTATAATATTTTACAGTACAGGTAATCATATGATATTTTTAGTTTATGTATGAAACTCTGCGTAGTTTAAATAATTTAAATCTATGAGACCCAATTTCATTTTGCAAATACCTTCTGTGTTGGTATTCACGGCGCGCGGCGTTCTATGTAAGGCTTTTAAATTCACACATACATATTATCACATCACACATATAACGTCACGCCTTTTTCCCATGGGAGTAGGCAGAAACTACAGAACGACACGTGCTACGATCCTTACATAACCTTTTTGCTTCGTCTACAGTCATGCGTCTTTCATACATGAACGCCGGTTGTGAGTTTGACATCTGACTTTTTGAAGGACATCACCAATGAGGTCCATACTTATACGGACCTCATTGGTGCCCGGTGGTTCAAATTTCCTAGAAGGACTCAGACTGATAGTGACCACTATGAACTATGAGGTCGCTAAATATTTTAATGAATCTGCTAAATTATCATTTTCCTAGTCGTCAAATACCAAACGTAAATTTGAATAATATTATATTTTCTATACAATAGCTATAGACAGCATAGTTGGCGCATTGGTTGAGCGATCGACTGCTGCGCAGACGCTGCGTTACGTGTCGCGGGTTAGTCCCGCATGGAACAAATATTTTTATGGGCTACAGATAGTTGTTCCAGGCGTGGGAACTTGTATAAAAAAAAAAAGCTGTCAAACCGTAAAATTATTCCTCGGATAAAAGTTATCTGACGCTGGCACCATCACACTCTTAGACGGGTATCTACGACTTAACAACATAGGTCATTGTACCTATGTTGTTAACTAAACTACGTATTTTGGTATCAATCTCTGTGACCAAACATAAAAAATCAATTAAAACCAATCACTAATTTTATCTTAAAAATAATACTTTTAATAACTATTTCTCTAGGCGAAGATTGAAAAGTCTTTTCCACATAAGTAATCTTTATTTTTAAGTGTAAAAGTGATTCAGAAAGATTTCATAAGTTTAACTTCGATGCCTCTTCATCAGGACGACGAAATTGACAGGATAGTGAAATAAAGTAATGCCTGTATCCCTGTAAGAGTTGGGTGTGACAGGTGCAGCCGTTCTGAAGTTATGCGCTTACAAACATTTTTGGCAATTGATTTTTATTTGTTGGTTTATAAATTAATCTTCATTTTTTTTAATAACGTTGCCCATCTCTTCATATCACGTGCACACACAACCAGACCCGCAGCCTAATTACCGATGTAGCGACAGGCGTAGATCGCGCGATAACTTCTGTCAAACGTCATTTTTGTGACATATAATGTACTGGCTGACAGTGAGATTGCTGTCGCGTGGCTGTCGCGTTGCTGTCGCTTTTTTACGTAATTAGCCAACGAAACAACTATCTACAAAGTAGATCTTCATCAGTCTTTAACCTTGACCTTGTTTTGTAGGACCTGGATGAGGTTAAAAACTCTCTCATTATATCAAAAGAAAACCATATCTTAATTTGAGATCAATTTATTTAATCAACATTTAAAATTATACAACAAAACACTTATCAATACAGATTACTACGGCATCCACCTAAACCTAATCTGTTAGAAGGACTAATACCAAAACCTGAACCAAATCCGGAAGGACCAAATCCAGCGGACCCAAAACCAGTAGGACCAAAACCAGAAAGGCCTAAACCAGCATTAGGACCAAGGCCTGCAGGAGTGATTGCAGCACCAGGAGCAATGGAAGCTTCACTCACCATAGCGGTATGCCCATCACCACAAGCGTGGTTCACAGCCCCAGCACCAGCAGCAGGCAAAGCTCCATCCATACTAGTAGTACCCACAAACGGCAGCTCACCAGCTACAGACAGAGGACCTTCAAAAACATTCTCAGATTTCACTGAGATGCCAGTGGGGGCAATAGCAGAAGAGCTGGTGACTGGTAAAGAGCCACCACTGGTGGCAGTGAATTCCATGGTGGGTGCGAAGCCGCCGTTGCAGCCTAGGCCTCTGCCTGCCCGACCGGGACCGACTAGTCCATCATAAGCTAGAGCAGAGCCGGCCAAGCCAGGAACTAGTCCAGAACCTGCCCTTCCGTAAGGACCGATTCCTGATGCGTCGATTGCTGCACGACTGGTACACTGGCTGAAGGCAGTCTGAAAAGAAGTCATTCTATCAGTGACATAAGAATACGCTTATATTCTCCAAAAGGGTAGGCAGATGTTGCCTATTGTACACACACACATTCATTTGTTATTTGAGCGGCGAGATGATTGCCAAATACCGGGAATTTACTGAAATTACAGGGAAGAGATGCATGAAGAATTTACTAACTAAAATAAAATCCCAGTAACACTTTGCCCGATCCAAAGATCAAACCTAGAACCACACGCTCTGTGACCGCACTTGCAACCATTAGGTCAATAAGGCAGTTATAAAATGATAAAATGATTTTTAAAATAATTTTAAATTGGTAATTTGTATGATATTATTAATCTTCTTCATATTTTTAAGCATTTTTTAAGTAAATAGAATAAATGTAAGTTTTTATAATTACCTGGATCAAAAGCGCCTGAGCGCAGAAGACAAGGACAATCTTAGAAGACATTTTTAATTGTTGCTGCTATCGAAACTGATACGAGAATGATGTTCATCATTGTCAGTACCGATTTTATACAAAACTGTTATCTGTACATGTAAAAAAATTATACTATACTGTAATAATTGATGTAATATTACAAAATATGCTTCGATAAGCACTATTTTGTAAAGTTATGAGTTTAATGATTACATTATTTATGCAACAAACGCAATATTATGAAATACAGTAATCAATATGTTGCACTATAAAATATCGTGGACAGTTCCAGTTCATCATTCAGTCTTCAGCTTGTCGTTGAACACAACTGCAAACATGTCTACCTTCGCTGTTCTGTTGCTCTGCATCCAAGCTTGCTTGGTCCAGGTAAGGAATCCAAAAAGATATTAATTATCCAGTGAAATCAACATCTTCCTCTTTTTTGTCGTTGAGGTTCTACCTTTTGCTATCTTCACTTGGAAACCTCATATTTAGAATCGTATATTGTCCCAGGATAATTCAGGTGTGTGTAGAGCGCAATTAAACCACGCAAGTGTCAGTCCAAAACCTGCTTAAGGTTCGGCTTATGCACTAACATATCCTGCGTCCCCAGACATAGGTAGTCTAAAGGCCTAGTCAAATAACCCTTTGCCTTACCCAGGGCCAACGAGAGCCCTGAAGATTTTAATAGTTAAAACCTATTACCCACCATATAGCCCAATCTTTCTTCTCAGGTGGTTTTCATGATGAATCTAGCTCTATTACTATGAGAATTGGAACTGCTTAGCAACTTTCTTCTACTTCTATATAATATAATATACCTTGTTTTCACAGAATGTGTTCAGCCAGTGCCTCGGTGCATACGGTCCTGCCTCTGCTCCTGCTGCTCTCTCTTCCACTGCTCCTTGCGGCTATGGCGCTGGACTAGGTGGACTCGCCTACCCCGGCACCGGTTTGGCTGGTGCTGGTCTTGCTGGACTTGCCTACCCTGGCGCATACCCTGGTGCCGGCTACGCTGGAGCATACGGTACTGGACTGGCTCCCTACGGTGGTGCTGGTGAAGGAAACGTGGCGGTCGCTGGTGAGCTGCCAGTCGCTGGTAACACCGCCGTCGCTGGTCAGGTGCCAATCATGGGCGCTGTGAGATTCGATGGTGCTGTGCCAGCTGCTGGTGCCGTGTCTATCTCTGGCAATTGCGCATGCGGTTGCAATTCTCCTTACATGTACTGATTTATGTAGCAGTAATAAATAAATAATGTGGGGAATAAAACATTTTTCTTTTTATTATTTGGAGTATATGAGTCCATATCCATATCAAATTCTACAAAATGCTGTTAATTTATACCTTGGCAGCTTACAGCGCATTATACAATGTCCCCCTGACCAAATTCGATCACGGCGGCCAATCTCACCGGAGATTAGCCAACTATGCGGGAGATATTATAGAGCACAAGTTTGTTCGCAAACACAGGTGCTCTCTCTATTCCTTCACTCTCATAGTCCGATGGGACGACAATCCGACATGATCGGAGAGAGATCAGGCGCAGGACCAACGGCTTAATAGGTGGGAACATAATATCATGACCACACATAGCGCAGGCGAGTGTAGTAATCCACACAGTGATTGGACGTCTGCGGTGTACGAACATAGCGCTTTATTTATTCTCGCCTTTATAATAAAATCATTTTAAAGACCAATACACTACGACAGTTGTACAGATGAGTTATGTTGTAGGTGAACACTGAAAATCAGCGTCGTGATGTGGTCCACGACACAGCACGGCATTATGCTGAGTGTTCAACTATTTGTCGCAATTTTTGACCTACGCACAACAGTTTTAATTAATAATACATATATTTTATTTTTATTGTATTTTATTTGTTTTCTTTGTGCGTGTGTCTTTGTGACAAAGAAATCATTTCGTTCGTTTCGTTCGTTTCGTTTTTTAAAAAACGTTGCCCCACACTAGGAATAATTCCTGTATCGTGGGTGCGTTTACAAACACATATATTCACATACACAAACATCCAGACCCGAAACAATTATCTGTAGATCATACAAATATTTGTTCCGTGCGGGGATCGAACCCGCGACACTTAGCGCAGAAAGCTAATTGCTTAGCCATTGCGCCAACCATGTCGTCTTTTTTCATTCTTTCTCTCTTTTATTTCTTTCTAGGGCAAGCATGAATGTTTTGACGTCTGGTAATGTAACCGTATAGTTAACGTGAGAGAATTTTGAATTAAAAATACTCACTTCACACATTTTTTTTGTTATTGAAGACTTTATTCTTTTTATATTATTGTCTGTGTATGATAAAAATTGTGTTCGGCGTATTAAATCAAAATCTTCTGAGACAGTTGTATTTTCGATACGAAATTCACTGACGTTAAGGATTCGTAGCCTGATTACCGATGTAGCGACAGGCGTAGATCGCGCGATAACTTCTGTCAAACGTCATTTTTGTGACATACTATGTACCAGCTTCCGCTCGCGGCTTCGCCCGCGTTTTTTACGAATCCGTACATTTACCCGGGATATTAAGTAGCCTATGTGCTATTCCAGACAGAACAGATAATCTATCTTTGTGCCAAATTTCATCCAGATCCGTTCAGCCGTTCTGGCATGAAAGAGTAACAAAGATCCATCCATCCATCCATTCATCCTCACAAACTTTCACATTTATAATATTAGTAGGATTGGCTGACAGTGAGATTGCTGTCGCGTGGCTGTCGGGATGCTGTCGCTTTTTTACGTAATTAGGCTGACGGTTACGTTACTATACGTCACAATATTGGTGGCAGTATGAGACCCTACGTGTAAGCAAACGTCTCCCTTTTTTTCTTCCACTGTTCTCTACTTTGAGCAACTTGTTGCCATGTCTGCCCCGCATACACGTCCAGCGGCCTGATTACGTAAAAAAGCGACAGCAACACGACAGCAGCCTTACTGTTGGCCAATACATATATGACATAAAAATTAGGTTTTTTTTTCTTTATTTATTTATCGAGGGTTTAATTTTAACTGATTATGCCACCCTCATCGTGACTTCATTAACAGCAAACTTAATTACTATATAGTACCTGAGCCTGTACAACATCCTAGCAATTTCCGAAGTAGGAAGTGCAAGGATGCTATTACAATCGCGCGATCTACGCCTGTCGCAAACTGATTGCTACATCGGTAATTAGGCTGCATGTCTAATTGAACTGGGCTAAGGAGCGAAAAATGCAATGCAATATGCATTTTTTAAATATTTATAATCTTATTGCAGTTTCGGTTTATTTCTATGTCTGGACATGTCATCAAATTCTTCAAAAATCTCGGTGTGTTTTTTAGTTAGTATAAATATTTCTAGGATATTATAGACATGGAACGAGTAAAATTTTATGATCAAGATATAGTGATTTGCATCTTCACTTTTTGTGCCTTGAGAGCTCTATCAGCTTCTACTGAGTTTCCCCATACTTATAATCCCGTAAATTTAAGTACTGATGATGCGTATCGTACGCGTGATACGCGACTAATGCAGCTTTTACATTTACAGTTTGCCTGATGGTTTTTAAGACATATACATAAAGATCTATTTTATTTACTAATTTATCTATATGTAAATTACAAAATTTATTTATATTTAATTTGGTGATACCCAAAAATACGCAATCATCGACGCAGTTTATATGTGTTCCTTCGTATTTTATGTCTCAAGGAGTTATATTAGCTTTATATGTTTAAAATGGAATGATGTTCGTTTTTATCATATTTTGTTTTTAAATTATTTTCCTCTAACCATTCAATGGCATCATCGAAAGTTTTTGTAATTTCTCTTTCTTAATTAATTATATTCATGTTTTTAGCTATTAGTTTTGTATTATCAGCGAAGAGTATGGAGTCTTGATTTGTTGCGTCTGGGAGATCATTGATGTATAATAAGAATAGGAGCGGGGCAAGAATACTTCTCTGTGGTGTGCCGTAATTGTTTTGTCTATAGCTTGATCTATATATTTTTTGTTCATTTTTATAGGTTCTCAATATTTCAACACATTTGTAGACGTCTTTCAAGGGAGCTTATTATCCATTCACTGTCGCCACGCATGAGTTTTTAGAAAGGGCGTTATCGCTCGCTTACGTTTGGCTAGTTTTTTTAAAAAGATATATCCTCGGAAATACGGACCCATATAATATTTATTTATTTAAAGCTGTTGTCCGCGACTTTGTCTGCCTGTATTTTGTATTTATAATTTCATTAGTGTTATGCTGCAGAAGTAAAAATAAGCCTATGTTCTTCTTCAGGAACTAGACTATGTTGATTTTGAATAACTTAACAGACTACCTCTTTGTAAAATTTCAAAACACTTGGTTCAGTGGTTTAGTCATGATCATGTAATAAACATACAGACAGTTACACATTAATAATAGTGAGGATAATAGGTTGGTACATATTAGTCAGATTCGCAAATAACAACTAAGAAATTAGGAATTTTCATATATTAAAACACAAATGAAAAATCAACATTAACAATGTACAATAATTACATAAGCTAGAAGATTCCACCGGCGCCGTAAGCACAGTTACCAGCAAGACCGTTGTATCCCAGACCAGCTAAACCAGGTCCAGCTAAACCGTTGGCAGCCAAGCCATTGCCGAAACCGAATCTGCCAGGAGCAATACCAGCAGCAGGACCTCCATACGCAGGACCTACAGCAGGAGCGATGCCTTCACTAACAATACCCACAGCTCCATTTCCGCAGCCGTAGCTGATACCTCCGGCGCCAGCAGTGGGTAACGCTCCTTCAACTGCCACAGCAGCCAAGAACGGCAGCTCCCCGTTCATAACTAATGTACCCTCGATCGCATTTTCAGAGTACACAGTGATGCCGGTGGGGGAGATAGGTGAGGTACTGGTGACAATGAAACCTCCTCCGCTGGAGGGGACGAAGGAGTTCGCAAGGCCGTAGTTGGAGATTCCTCCTGAGTAGCCTAAGCCTCCAAGGTTGAGTCCTGCTAGATTAGGGCCGTAAGCCAACGCGTTGCCGCCTAACGCGAGCTCTTCAGCCACTAAATTCCCAGCGATATTGTTCCTAGTACCGATGCACTGCCCTGATATGGACTGAAAATAGAAATATTAAAGAATAAATGTTTGCCCTTCAACAACATTGCCTATTTTCTGATGATATTGCCTAAATTGTGTGTCTGATTCTCTAAATTATTACTGTATTTGTATTTAGAGAAGCGGAATTTGGAAAAATAATATGCATATATAGGGTTTTAAAAAGACTGCCTATGCTCCTAAATGAAAGTTTTCTAGACTGGTGAAGCAGTTATAATATAGTCATTGACTTGCCTTCCATGCAAGAGGGTCTGAGTTTGAATCGTGCATCTTTGATTTTTTTAAATAGGCAGTATCTAAATTTTGTTTATGACTAATATAAACGGTAAAGGGAAATACCGTGACCAAACCTGCACATCTGGGAAGGCTTCATAAACCAGATGTTTAAAATAATATGAGATACCATAAGATATGTTTTTAGTCATGCATAAGGATAGGTATTTAAGAAAAATTAGACTCTCGGTGCCGCGGTTCAAAGTGTTGAATTCCAATGGAGAAGAACGAAATGGCTAGAAAAATGGTTGCTCTTTAAAATTCAGAATTTTTAACAATATTTTGTGAAAATACATTGTTTCCAAAAAACTTATGTGAGGACAATGTTACAAACACTAAACTAAACAAGCCTGATTTCCAAATAATAATAATTAAAAATATTTTTATGCGATTGCCATGTAGTCTGGCAGCTTCGAATAGCGATCAAAAGATGCCCAACAGTGGTGAAAACACTAACGATGATGATGAAAAAAAAAAGAATAATCTCACCTGAACCAACAAAGCTGAAGCGCAGACAAACAAAACTTTGGCGGCCATATTGGTGTATGTTTGTATTGTACTGACAAACTAATGAATGATTTTAGATACCATGCGTCAACATTTTATAGTTACAAATTACATTATTTCTTCGCAATCGATTATAAAGAAATAAATAACTACGTGACTAAGATACCAGGTAAAGAAATGTAATAACCTGTATTAGAATAAAGATAAAACACCTGACTGTATATGGAACTTTGTGAAGAATCACGTTTTTGTAACAATTGAAGAGAAATCCTACTAATATTATAAATGTGAAAGTATGTGAGGATGGATGGATGAATGGATGGATGGATCTTTGTTACTCTTTCACGCCAGAACGGCCGATCGGATCTGGATGAAATTTGGCACAGAGATAGATTATAGTCTGGAATAGCACATAGGCTAATTTTTATCCCGGAAAAATGTACGGGTTCGTAAACCATGCGGGCGCTTCTCCTCCACATTTATTATGCGCACAGCCAAGGTGTGGAACTCACTGCCTGCGTCTGTGTTCCCTTCCACATTCAACCCGTCTATCTTCAAAACCAGAGTGAACAGGCATTTTCTGGACACGCTCGATCCATCATAGACCTCATCAATTGTTTTTCATCAGGCGTGATCGCGGTCAAGAGCAGGCCCATTTAGTAATAAAAAAAAGCTACAATGCTACCGCGCAGATACGTAAATATGCAAGGTTAAGCAACTTAAGCAACGCATTTTCCCACATCGAGTAAGAATGCATTGCTTACACACCATTGTGAGAGCAGTTCCCGGGTGTCATATGAAGACCTATGACAGTCGTTACAGGAGTCAGCATCCCAAAAAGTCTGATAACAAGTCCAGTTTTAGCGTATCAGTATCTCCCAGTAATTGGGTGACGGAGGTCAGATGGCGTCGATCGGTGAAAAATGCTGATATTCAGCCGCGACCGGTTAAAATGGAAGCCAACTGCAATAGTTAGGAAAAGGCTAGGCAGATGATGACGAGCATAGTATTCCCCGAAGGGTGAGGCTACACTCAGATTTCAAATTTCGCCGATGCGAAGATAAAGTTCCATGTAACAGGGAGCGAATTTGCCATCATCGTCAAAATTCCAAACTACGAGCTGCTACTGAAAATTTACTAAAAGTAACACCAACACTGTTGGATTTGGGGATCGAGCCCTTACGCTCAACTGCCCTGCTTACCACTACCAGACCAATGAGATTCTAATACCGTTTATTTATTTATTTTAGTTTAACTAGAACGGCTAGAGGGCAATAGAACTAATTAAACAAGTAAATTAATTCAACCCATTACTGTCCCACTGCTAGCCAAGGGTCTCTTCTTAGAATGAGAATTAATAACAGCATAGGCGAAATGTGGAAATAAATGAAATGTGCACAATAAAACCTGTGCCTAACCCATCGAGGATACAGGCGTGATGCTATGTTATGTTATTTAAAATAAGTTCAGCTATATACTAAAGTCTTAATGCCGTAAGCATGCTCAACCAGATGGCCTTTGGGTGATGCATAGACAAATAAGGTAAATGGACCAAAAATTAGGATGAGAAGTTTAGAAGTGAAGACATAATCTACCTTGGAGTGTAACGAAGGAGCCTCCACGAGTGACGAAACCTGAGATCGTCTGACGCAGTCTGAGCAGTGGCTGACTGGCTTATCTTTCCAACATGGGTAATTCTAAGTTGTAGCTCCTGTCGGCTCGACAGAAGAGCCTCTGTCTAAGCCTCCAGGACTTATATTTATACTAGCTTCCACCCGCGGCTTCGCGCGCGTGGTTTACGAATCCGTACATTTTTCCGGGATAAAAAGTATTCCTTATGCGCTATTCCAGACTATAATCTATCCCTGTGCTAAATTTCATCCAGATCCATTCAGCCGTTCTGGCGTGAAAGAGTAACAAAGATCCATCCATCCATCCTCACAAACTTTCACATATATAATAGTGCGATTAGTGTGATGCTTTGTGTATGTTTTAATTTCTGCTTAGCTAAACCATACTCAGCATTTTTATAAAAATCTATCCGTCACACCTTTGTCACCAGCGTGCCAGCTGTTTTAGAACCCAATGGCCTGGCCCGCGACGACGGCAAGAGACCAGCCGATATGTTATTATTGCCATGAAAGCTGGGAAGGTCTCTGGTGTGGGATGCAACCTATGTCGACACCCTTGCCCCTTCCCATCTTCCTAGTTCAACTGGTTCGCCAGGCGCTGCCGCTGCAGCGCGGAGACACTCAAAAGGCTCAAATATAATAACCTCATAGGCAACGGCCGCGATGCGCTGGGACTGCGCCTTTTGAGCCTTTTGAGGTTGAATCGCGGGACAAATTTATGGAAATATGGAGCCATTTTCGAGAACGCGATTACTAACAAATAAATATTATATAACCTATGCTTGGATAATATTATGTAAACAAAATGGCTGCGTCTTTTGTTTTCGGAGCTCGTACGCAAGAATGCACAACGCTGCAATATTTCTGCTTACACTGTTAAGTTTAAATCATTAGGTATGGTAAATTTATGTTTTGATTACGTAATAAATAAAATACTTGTTTTTTTTTATAATTGTGTATGATTTAAATTCTGTAAGCTCGTTTTATCTTTACCTGTGTTCCCAAAAATGTTTATTTTAAGAATATTTATGTATTACGTAACATAACATAGCGTCACGCTTGTATTCTTTGATAACATAAGCTGAGGTGTACTTTTGTACACCCACAATTCGCCGATGCCGTTATTATGTTCTATATAATAGGGAGAGAGGCCATTGACATATATCAGAGGACACAATTCGTAACTCCATGCTGCTACTAAGAATTTTCGATCAGAAAAAGCCAGTAACACTTTGCCTGACCTTGGGATCGAACCCAGGACCTAACGCCCAGCAGCCGCGCTTGCGATCAGTACACCAACGAAGCAGTAATTTATTCATTGGCTTGGCTTTTTGACCCCACAGAAATAATTCTTCTATCATGGGTGCGTGCATCAAACACAAATATTCACATACACAAACAACCAAACTGCACAAATATCCGTATTACGTAAGAAGAATGTGACAGTTGCTATAGCTAATAATCGTGCTATTCCATATCCTGTTATGAAAACATATATAAGCGAGAAAGGGATGTACTGTCTGTTGGTTGTTGTGGCTGTAAGATTTGTCTTACATAATCAAGGCGTCGGAACAACTATAGGTCATACAAATATTTGCTTCATGTGGGAATTGAAGGCAGTAGGTTTAGTAAATAGCGACTCATTATTTATCATTCAAGCCCGTGATTCTCAATTACCAGAGTCTTTTAGGTACCCTACACCACAAAATAATGGCATTTAGTCTTAAACCAGCGTAAGGACCACAAACAGAGGAACGTAAAGACCAGAAAACAAAAATGAACATATGTAAATCAATAATTATTTTATTAACAACTTATGACGATAATTTATTAAATAAACAATAAATACTTAAATCTAATAGCCATAGGGCTTATTGCCATAACCTGGCAATTGTCCATACGGCGCATTACACCCACAAGAACAAGTGCCAGATATAGTGACAATACCACCACAAGGAACATTGCCATTAAAGGCAACTTTACCAGTTAATGGCACTTGGCCTGTTACTGCTGTCATGCCAGCGACTGGCAACTCGCCAAGAACAGCTACATCGCCATTTCCAGATCCTCCGTAGGTTGAGTATGGCATACCAGCAGCGCCATATCCCGGATTTGGCATGCCAGCACCGTATGCTGAACCTTGTTTGCCATACAAGGCATTAGGTCCCATTGGTCCTATTCCTGGTCCTGTTATAAATTCTGGTGCCATCCTACCAAGTGCTGGTCCTGGTAATTGGCCACCAAGTCCAATATTTGGTCCACACGGCAGTCCATTGTTTACCATTGCTGGTCCATTAACTCGTTGAGATAAGGTATACTGGAGAAAACAAAAATATTAATGAACCTAAGTAAAAAAAAGCCTCACTGGTGCCTAAAACGTTTTTTTTTTCTACAGATCTTAATATATAACAAAATTCTTAGTATTTCGCTTACTAAATAAGGATTCGTTAAATTTAAGGGCCCGCACGCACTATAGACTTTCAGTTGGCTGATAGAGTATTTGGATTTATAATGAGTCGCGATGAGACCGACCATTCCGACGGTAATACGCACAGTTGCTCAAAACCGTTCGTTAAAGAAATCCATGCGAGCCTTCAAATTAGTTTATATATATAATATGTATATATAACCCAAAACTTTAAAGAAATTAATGTATCTACCTGAATCAGACAAATTTGGATGCAAAAGATAACAAAAGAAGTCTTCATTTTAATTGTTCTTCAAACTTCAACGGAAAGATATGGAATGAATTCAAAATTATCACAAATATCCTTTTATATTGAATATCATTTTGAAATAAAATTAACAATAATTTGATAAATCATTCCGTTTGTCAATAGATTTCTCAGAACAATTGATATCGATCTTGTTTCATCGATAAAACTGATAAATTAGTGATCGTGGCGACATCTCTGGGTGCGTGTCATTATTAAGTATATGATTGAGTTTAAAAAAATTCTAGTTGGTTAATAGATGGCGTTAGTATACTTAACAAGTTTGTTACCTAACCATCACACTTGGAGTAGGCAGAAGTGATACTGGAAATTGATTACAGGATTCAAATCTAAACCCTCGGCTGCTACTTCTTCTTAGAGAGTCAATGGCAATCGAAATAGTCCCAGCCCAGAAATTAATCGACAAGAACTGCAATATCGCACGGGGTACTTATCAGAATGAGAACGGTTAAGCCTTAGTCGATCACGCTGGTCTGTTCCATGTTGGTGGAATACACACAATTTTAAACGACCTTATGGACCCATTCCTATGGACCCATCCTTATGGACCGGAGATTTTGGATTTAGATTTGAAATTCCAGTAGCACCGTAGTTATTTCAAGACAAAAATCGGGAATCCACATTTGAGTAAAACCGTTTAGCAATGTGAGTTTCTTAAGATGAATAAACTCTTGCAAAAGAAGCTTTTCCAAACAAATACAGAAAAGAAAAATGTCTTATAATTGATAATACAATACATTGCCTTCAATCAAAACATTTTTTCCCTATCTATAACTTCTGTAATAATCTTACCAAAGCTATCATTACAACAGTCAAATTACATAATAGTAATGTAATTAATCAGTATAAATGCTTGGTTATTGTATTCGAAAATCATTCTCAAGTTTGTGTTCTTTGAGACATACAGACATACAAAACCAAGATGGCCGCCAAGTCACTCCTAGTTCTTTGCGCTTCAGCGTGTATTTTCAAGGTATGTAAGAAAAGCATTCAATTATTATTATGGCATACATATTTCCATAGCTTACATTCTGCGAAGGGTAAAGCAGAGACCGATGTCGTTCGAGTTCCATCTAATAAGGGGCGAGTTTATTACCACCTACCAAACACAATATTTCTGGCTACTGAAAATTCTGTGACACAAAATTCCAATAACACTACCTGACTCGAGCATCAAACCTAGGACGACACACTCAGCAGTCGTGTTTTCGACCACTTGACCAATAACAGTCACGAAACTGACAATTTCCTGACAAAACAACAATAAAACTAGTCAACCCAGATATTGAACCTTTCATGCTCAAATCAAATCTACACAGACTTAAAAACTTTGCCTTTTTGTATTATTTTTTAAGCCTATCAATTCTAATATCCCAATTTCATCCAACAGATGATTTCAGCCCAATGCATTGGTGCTGTCAACAACATTGCTGGCTCTGCTCTAGCAGCTGAGGAGTTGGCATTAGCTGGCAACGCCCTGGCATATGGAGCCAACCGTGGACTTGGGCCAGTAGGCTACGGAGCAGGACCAGTAGGCTACGGAGCAGGACCAGGCTATGGATTCACTAACTCTATTGCTCCCACCAGCGGCGGTAGTTTTGCTGTCACTAGCGTCTCTCCTATAGCTCCTACTGGTATCACTGTGATCTCTGAGAACGCTATCGAAGGAGCTCTAGCTATAAATGGCCAGCTGCCTTTCTTAGGAGCTATAGCAGTTGAAGGCGCCTTGCCTACCGCTGGTGCTGGAGCAATCAACTATGGCTGCGGGAATGGCGCTGTGGGTATTGTGAGTGAAGGAATTGCTCCCGGTGTAGGCCCTGCCGGACTTGGGTACCCTAATGGTGTAGCTGGTATTGGATACCCAGGTGTAGGTGCTGGAATTGGGTTCAATGGACGTGGTTTGGGTCTTGGAGGATGCGGGAATGTTTTTTAAGTGATTTTTGTTTTGTTTGTAATTTGTTGATTAATTATGTATAAATAAAAATCGTACTTTCTAGTATTTTGTCGTATTTTGATTTTAAAACAATAGGCATCTTTGAAATACTGTTTTTTTTTTTTTGTAAATTAATTCAAAGTCAAGTCAAAGTCAAAGTTTCTTATTTCAAGTAGGCCTTTTCAGGCACTTTCAAAAATTGAATTGAAAAATTGAGTGTGATAGGTACATGAAGTAGAAGCCTCTAGCGTAAAGCCTGGCAGATCCGTTTGTGATACTCCCATGGTGCGTGCGCGCACTTTATTTATTTATTTATTGCACTGAGTTGTTACAAAAAAAAACTATTGGTATATGCATCATATATGCATATACCAATATTTTTTTTTTTTTGTAACATCTCAATTCATTTTAACAACACGGTCGGCGCAGTGGCTAAGCGATTAGCTTTCTGCACTACGTGTCGCGGGTTTGATCCCCCACGAAACAAATATTTGTATGATCTAGAGATAGTTCTTTCGGGTCTGAAACGTGTTTAATATATATGCATACATATATATATAATCTTTTTAAGAATACACACATGTAGTTTTCACACATTCATAGTACACCATGATATTCAGTCATGCGCAATCTAAACCTACAGCTGTTAGATGCGTATTCTGTTGTTGACAAACTCCTGTGTTTAGCTTCTATTCTACAGGGATAATACACCACATTATTTTCCAAACGGAATAAGCAAACTCATCCGATAAATAAAAATACCACCATTTAAACACTATTATGCAAATTAAATTAAATATTAATCGACAACATCATCGTCGCGAGTGATTATTGAAAGTTTTCATAGATCACGGTAACTGCTTACCATCAGACCAACCGTATACTTGTTTGTCATTTTAGTGGTATCAAAGTCAAAGTCAAATGGTTTTATTTAAACTGGGCCTTTACCAGCGCTTTTAAAACGTTATGATTCTAGTTGCGCGGTTCCAAAAGTGGTTTGGTTCTATGGAGAAGAGACGACAAGAAACTCCATGGATACTCTTTTCAAAAAACAGTTTTACATTCTTCTTCAATACGCAAATTATACAATATAAAAAACTAAATACAAAAGGAATAATAAAAAAAAGAAAAACAGTTATACAATAAATGTATCTAAAATACAAACAAATACAAAAAAATGCGAAATCACGATAACCAAGTCGTAGGGTTTATACAGGATGTGACAGTTACCAGGGAAGCCACATGTGCAGAAGAAAATTAACGCCACACGTCTTTATCGTCAACATAGTTCATAATCTTCATCATCATCATCAGCCAGAAGACGTCCACTGCTGAACGAAGGCCTCCCTCAAGGGGGGGTTTGCCATAATCCCCACGCTTGGCAGGCGGCTTGGGGATCGCAGTGGCTCACCGATTAGTGAGAGGACGCTGCTGCCCGTCCTCCGGTGTCTGGCCGCAGTTTTAAGACATACCCGGGTCTCAAATAGTCATAATCTTATAGTATGTTTTTTTTATAAGTACTGAATTAACATGTTTTTTAAATTTGCCATCCGTTAGATCCGTTATTGATTTGTGAAGTTTATTATAAAATCGGATACTATTCTCTAAAAAAAATATAAGGATACTTGGGCTTCACTAGACACTGAATGTATCAGAAATTATGTACAGTCGGCCTCAAAAAAATGTATACACGTAGCAATCTTCAAAGGCTAGTTTTACAGGGAATAGTGATTGAAATCTTGACCAGTTTCAGTTTCACATGGTATCTGCGGATACATAAAAATACATGGTTATTAAAATTGTATGATTTTAACCGATCCCATTCCAAGAATAAGCGTTTGTATTTCGCTACATGTATACATATTTTTGATGCTGATTGTACATGACAAAATAGGATTGTCGTTTCTTTGGGCAGATTTTAAAAAGGAAAACTTTGAAGCCATGTTCTGTTAATAGATAGATAAGACCAGTATTCGTTTGAGTTTGTGGCAAAGAACTTGAGATTGTCTGGCGTTGGGCAATTAGTCTCGATACTACAATATTATTGGTGACTGGCTAATCTTTCCGCTACAGCATCAGCGTGATAGCTTCTGCAGTGTGACAGAAGGAGAAGATTATTTTAAAAATTACAGTATGGATGAACATATATCAGAGGTATTGGTCCCAAAATGCAACAGACTGGGAAAATGGAATCGGCAGCCTAATTACGTAAAAAAGCGATAGCAACAAGACAGCCACGCGACAGCAATCTCACTGTCAGCCAATATAGAGACACACTAAGACTCTAAACTTAGATTGGTTGTCAGACTTTTTGGGCTGACACCCGTAACGACTGTCACATGTATTCGTATGACACCCGGGATCAACTGCTTAACGTGCTTTCCGAAGTCATTAAACACAATATGGTGACGACGATTTGACGTCACGGTTAGTGTAGGGTTTAGCAATGGGCTGTCGTACTACGTGTCTCGAGTTTGATACCCGCACGGCACAAATTTTAAAGTTAGGTAAGCAATAGTTAGTTTTTTTTTTTTACCTTTGCCCCACTCTAGTTATAATTCCCATATCGTGGGTGCGTTTAGAAACACAAATATTCACATACACAAACACTCGGACCCGGAACAACTATCTGTAGATCATATAAATATTTGTTCCGTGCGGGAATCGAACCCGCGACACGTAGCACAACAGTCGTTCTCTCAACCATTGCGCCAACCGTGCCGTCAAAATTTATTTGCAATACCAATCAATTTGGCCACGTGAGCCGCGTAATATGCGTGGGAGGCGGGGTGCATCGTACGTAAATAGAAAGCTGGTTTTATAAGAAATTAATAGTCTTTATGTCTTTGAAAAAAATGTTTTATTTTATTTAATAATAAATAAGTACGTGTTTATAAATTTTTCCACAAAGTAGCTATAACTTAGGTAGCGGTGATAGCCAAGAGGTTGAACATTTGCCTTCCATGTAGGAGGGTCTGAGTTTAAACCCGGCCCGCACCTCTGACTTTTCGGGAACCACGTGCGGATCAAAATTTGATTATCACTTGCGTTTACGGTGAAGGAAAAATATCGTGAGGAAGCCTGCACACCTGAGATTGATCCATAAAGTTCCAGATGGTGTGTGTAGTCCGCCAACTTGCATCAGGTCAGCGTGGTGAACTATTCTGAGAAGAATTCAGATAACATTCTGAGAAGAAACCGTTGTCCAGGCAGGTGCGGTCGCAGCCAGTCTTTGGGGGGGTCATATTAACAGTAAAGTGACTTGGGGGGATGGGGGTGTATTATTATAGTTGAAGGGTACAGCGGCAAACAAGGAATGTCACAAAAAATTCAAACATAAATGAAGTATAGCAACACTTATGTTTTAGCGCCTATTTTTATGTAGCATTACATATATGTAGCGTTCATATCTTCAACATTACAAAACCCTGTACAGGTGCAAAAGTGGGAATGTAAGACAAAGTTATAAACTTCCAAACATTAAAATGTTAATTACACAAAAACCTGTTTTAGTGACATTCCTTGTTTTGCCCCTGTACCCTTCAGCCTCCGGGTACGTCTTAAAACTGCGGCCAGACACCGGAGGACGGGCAGCAGCATCCTCTCACTAATCGGTGAGCCACTGCGATCCCCAAGCCGCCTGCCAAGCGTGGGGATTATAGCACCCATTTGGGGAGGCCATCGTTCAGTAGTAGACGACTTTTAGCTGATGATGACCCTTCAGTTGAGCTTGTACGATTTGGGGGGGTCATGACACCCACGACACCCAACCCCCCCCCCCCCCCCCCCCCCCTCGGACCGCCACTGTGCCTAGGAGTGGGACAGTAATGTGTTGAATTTATTTTTAATTCAGGTACTATAAAGAAATACCCTGTATCGGTCGTCGCTAACCGTACCTACACTTCAACTCGCAAACATAGTCAGTTATTCTCAAACTTTTCGTTTCTTTCTTCATTTCATATATCAAATACTCTTCTAAGTAATGGAAACATATAAGTGTGGTGTCTGTAGTGACTTACTGTCAGAAGGAATACATTGCACAGGATGCTCTCAAAAACTCCACTTTCAATGCGCGGGAATAACAGAGGCCAGTTACCGCAAGCTTGGTAACAAGAGACTCACATGGCGCTGTACGAAGTGTAAGCATTCTGGATCTAATCAGCGTCCACCAGCAGTTTCACCGGCAGCTTCAGCTACACCACCACCTTCACCACCCGCTTCACCAACCCAAAAGGTAGACTCAGATTCACTTATATTAAAAGAAATAAGAGCCCTCTCTGATAAACTAGCGCCACTCGAAAGCCTAAAAGACGAAGTTATGGCGTTACGGCTAGAATTTTCTGATCTGAAATCATCAGTGAACGATGCTAGTAAGGAGCTAAAAGAATTCAACACCAAAATTAAAAACATGGAACTTCGTATTATTCAAGTCGAAAAAGTTCAAAGCCAAGTTGATCAAATGCAGACTCGACTCGTTAAATTAGAACAGGAAGCTAACTCTAAGGAGCAATGGGCTAGAATGAATAACATAGAGATTAAAGGCGTTACCGAAATCAATAATGAAAATCTATTTGATATATTATCTACAATTGGAACGAAAATACACTATCCTGTCTCCAAAGCTCAAGTTAATTTTATTACGAGAGTACCTACACGTGAAAAAGAGAAGGCAAAACCCATCATAGTCTGCTTCTGTAATCACTATGTGAAGGAAGACTTCATCGCCGCGGCCAGGTATACACTCAAATCTACTGCCTTGACCACTGGCCAAATAGGATTACCCGGCAACCAAAAATTATACGTCAACGACCACTTAACTATACAAAATAAGGCACTGTTATCTAAAACCAAAAAAGCTGCAGCTGAGATGGATTTTCGTTATGTGTGGGTCAAGCACGCCAAGATACACGCAAAAAAAAATGGACACCTCCCCTACACTAATAATAAAAACAGAAAACGACCTAACAAAAATAAAATAGTGTTATACCATATCACTAAAAGACATATATTTTTCCATAATTTCATTATCTCATTCAAAGTTATTGTGAAGCTAAAGTTTGAGAAACGTAAAATAAAGTGTTCAAGTGCTACTCATGGATTCCGAGAAATTCAAAACACGTGCACGTGTTCCCTGCACCTGCGTTGGTTTTTGGGTTATTATTTTCATTTAATTTCTCTGATTTTTGATATTTTATTTGTATTTTTTATTGCTAAATGCGATCTTAATTTGTGTTACATAAAATATAAATTCCATTGTGCTTTACTGCTGATTATGACTAACTGCAACTGCTGGACGTCACCGTTGTTAAATTCAATTTACGCTATCTTTTCTATTACTAATCCTATTGCTCTAAACCTAAAGTCTAATATTCAATATGATTGTAAGCCAATTACGATTGACTGTAGCTGTCCGTGCTATCCTATATTTATGAATACCATTAAACCAAAATGTTGGGTTGCTAATCACTGGGCATTGCTGCGCTTAGCCTACTTAACTGATTATTTGCTTTTTGCATGCATCAAACAGTACTTAAATAACAACATAGACTACTCTAAAGCCATTTTACATTACTATCTACTAACACACACTGTTTATTACTTAATATTTAATTATAATTATTATCAGATTATAGAAAAAAACATTATCAATGGCTACACTTAATATATATTACCAGAACGTACGTGGATTACGTTCAAAAACGAATAATTTATATCGAAATATATGTTTAAACTCTTATGATGTTATTGTCTTTACAGAGACTTGGCTAATAGACGGTATTTGTAACAGCGAATTGTTTGATGCGCGATATGTTGTATGGAGGCGCGACCGCGACTACAGCCGCACCTCACAGACTCGTGGGGGTGGTGTTCTTATAGCAGTGAGAAATGACTTGACCGTTGTTGAGAAGTATGACTGGCGTAGTTCTGCTGAGGATATATGGGTTACTATTACATTAAAAAAGTCAAGACCTTCTATTAGTTATAATATTCACATTTGTGCTCTTTATTTATGCAAGGAGCATAGTGGTAACTCGTATACAACTCAACTACAGAATTTCACTACTAATCTAAATAACTTAGTTTTCAGCCATTTGACAGATAAATTTATTATAATGGGTGATTTCAATTTCGGTAATGACGTAGAGTGGCATAGGATAAATTATAACAACGAATTATTACCTATGAACTACACCAATCAATACCTAGCTGATTTCTTTGATACAATACAAATTTGTAATTTGTCGCAGTTTAATAGTGAACGAAACCTTAATGACAGATTATTAGACTTAGTATTTTCTAATGAATCGCTGACTATTAACGAATGTATTGATCCATTAGCGGTGCCTATAGACTTACATCACAAACCTCTAATTGTTCAGGCAAATTTTGTAGAAATAAATACATTTTCTGAAAAACTTAACCAAAAGTATCAGTTTTATAAAGGCGACTACTCTGCAATCATGTCAGCCCTTGACCTAATCAACTGGGAAGAGTTTCTGCATACCGAGTCATTTGATTATGCTGTGCATCTATTTTATGAGAAGTTATATGAACTCAGAGATCAATTCATTCCAATAAAATCAATTAAACATTCTTCTCACCCTCCTTGGTTCAACTCAACATTGATCAAAATATTGAAAGAAAAATTTAAATATCACCGTAAATTTAAAAAATATGGTAATATGTCAGATTACTACACATTCTCACTATTACGACGTCGAGCCGCTGAATTAGAAAAATCTTGTTATAACACATACATAGAAAAGATAGAGTCTTCAATTATTAAAAACCCTAAATCTTTTTGGTCTTATATTAAAAGTAAAAAGAGTAATAGTAATTTTCCTAATTCAATAAAACTTCACAATATTTCTGCTGACACAGGGGAGGGAATGAGTAATCTGTTCGCTGCATATTTTCACTCAACATTTCAAGAGCAAGACTCGCAAGATCCGTGCTCAAATATAACCACAGTCCCTACTACTAGCACGGCAAGCATTAGCTCATTACACATATCCCATGAGAGGATATATAACTTGCTTCGAACTCTAGATCTATCAAAATCTGGTGGCCCAGATCTAATACCGCCAATATTCATAGTTAAGTGTGCCAAAAGTCTTGTTAAACCAATTTTCATTATGTTTAATCGATCGCTTACAGAAGGAACTGTCCCTAAAATTTGGAAAACAGCATTCGTTACTCCAGTTCTTAAAAAAGGTGATAAGTCAAACGTAGAAAATTACCGACCAATCTCAAAATTATGTCTCTTTGCCAAAATCTTTGAGCGTATGGTTTACACTGCAGTTTATTCAGCATTGAAATGTGATTTTAGGGATGAGCAGCATGGTTTTCTCAGAAAGCGCTCCACTACTACTAATTTAATTCTATCCAATGAATACATCTCAAAAGGAATGGATCAACGTGCTCAAGTAGACGTAATTTATACTGATTACAGTAAATGTTTTGACCGTATTGATCACCGAATACTTTTACACAAGCTATTGTCGGCCGGTATACACGGAGATCTGTATCGATGGTTTGCCTCATACATAGAGAACAGAACCCAGGCAGTAGTACTGCAAGGGTACACATCTGGTTGGCGCTTAATTCCATCTGGAGTACCTCAGGGATCCATTTTAGGTCCTCTTTTATTTAATCTGTTTATTGCAGATATTAAACAATGCTTTAAAAACTCAAACATTTTATTATATGCCGATGACATGAAAGTCTTGAAAACAGTACTCAGCCTTGATGATACCTTATTACTTCAAGATGATCTCAATAGATTTGTAGTTTACTGTAAGATAAATAAACTCCAACTTAATGTATCTAAATGCTTTCATGTAACCTATACACGACAAAAGAAAACGATCGGTCATGGTTACACACTTGATAACCAACTAGTCAGCAAAGTGAATAATATCAGGGATTTGGGCGTTATTCAAGACAGCAAGCTAATATACGAAGATCACATAGATGCTACTGTGAAAAAGGCGTCCAAATCTCTAGGATTTATAATTAGATCTTCAGCTTGTTTTAGTTCATTAAAAACAATTAAAGTCTTATATTGTTCTTATGTACGAAGCCATCTAGAATATGCGTCACAAGTATGGAATCCTCAATATGATGTGTATAAGCTGCGTATTGAGACAATTCAGAAAAAATTCTTGAGGTACTTGGACTATAAAGCAAAGCAATGCTCATTTGACTACACCCATCGTTGTAAAAGATATCATTTCCTACCCTTGGAATATAGACGCAACATTAACGACCTTACCTTACTCTTAACTATTGCCAACGGCTCTATAGATTGTTCCGAGCTTGTCTCTAAAATAGAACTTCGGGCCCGTCACACAGGCCTTAGACAAGGGCCCTTATTAAATGTACCCTTTTCGAACACCAACTACAGACGAAACGCATTCTTCCCACGCAGTGCAGTTAGTTTTAATAATCTTTCCTCACATCTTGACATTGATTTGTTCAGTACTAGTCCAACCGCATTAAGACGCAAATTAAATAAAGACTATTTTGGAAAAGATCGTAATTAGCAGCATTTCTACTTATTTTTAAAATTTTATTTTCAAAAAATGATTGTTTTTTTTTTTTTTTTTTAAATTTTAGTTATATAAGTTTCATGTTTGTTTAATATATTAATATATTAGGTCATAGTATGTTTTTTTTTTTTGTTTTAGATTTGTCTTAGGTACTGAATTGCATACATGTGGAAGCTTGTTATTAGCAATTTATATAACACAATGTACCCTATTTTACATTTTATATTAGTCTGTAAGCTTTCCGAAAAATAAATAAATAAATAAATAAATAATGCCTGTTATAACCAATGGCTATTGAAGCAGACTAGTCCTTGATTAGAGACCGGGAATCAGATTACCTATTCCAAGAGAAATGGACTATCGACCTTAAAATTGCATCTGGTGTAGAGACTTCAGTGCGCTAGCGCAACATGAAATAGCTCAAGTGACGATCTGAGATTAGATCTTATCACAGTTCGTGATGATAAGCTATTTATACAATCAACTGAAAGCTTTAATTATAAGATATACGATTGAATATTACACAATTTGTGAAGAAACGATTTAGTATATAAAGTTAACGGTAGTGCGAGTTTAATCATTACCATTTAATTAATTAACCATTATGATTGCTTTAATTATTATATCTGTTTTCATCTGTTTGGTTCAGGTATGTAAGATTAAAATATTTTTGAAGTTAGGTTATTTTATAATTGTCATTTCCAATTTAGTGTTGTTGTTTTTTAATAAATTGCCGCATTGGTTTAGTGGTCTCAAGAACGACTGCTGAGCGTTAGGTCCAGGGTTCGATTCCCGGACAGTGTTATTGGGATTTTCTGTGAGAAAATTGTCAGTGGTATAGTTTGGCATCATATCCGGTACTTTTTATGGGTGATACTTTTTATCATCTTTAATTTTGTTTGTGTCAGTAAAAATGTTTACTAATTTTTTTTTTTAATTTGCAGACTTCATTCGGACAAATTGGATTTGGCAATGGTTTTGGACCAAACGGACTACCATCAAATGGACTAGGCCTAGGTAAAGGATTAGGTTCCAACTTAGCCCTAAATGGACTAGCGCCAAGTGGTTTGGGACCAAATGGCCTAGGTGGAGGAAATTTTGGTAACAACTTCGCTGCTGGAAATTTTGCTGCAAATAACTTGGCAGCCGGCAACTTGGGTGGCCACTTTGCCGCAAATAACTTAGGCCTTGGTAATTTTGCCGCAAACAATTTGGCTTCTGGTAACAACTTGGCAGCTGGAAATTGTGCAAACAACTTGGCTAGTGGAAATTTCATTGGAAACAACTTGGCTGGTGGAAATTATATCGGTAACAACTTGGCAGCTAACAACTTGGCCGCTAATAATTTGGCTGCTAACAACTTTGGCTCAAACTTGGGTAACTACCCCATCAACATGGGCTCTGGAAATCTTGGCAACAACTTGGCAATCAATAGTTTAGCAGCAAACAATATTGCTGGCAATAACTTGGCCGGCGTGCCAGTCACTGGCAATTTAGGTTACGGTGATGTTGCAGTAATTGGAGAGCTGCCAGTGGGTGGCAATACGGCTGTAGCTGGTAACGTGCCAGTCATTGGCTACGTGACGTTTGAGGGTACAGTGCCTGCTGGTGGTTTGGTCAGTGTTACCAGTAATTGTGGTTGCAACCAGTCGCCTTACTAATAAATTGTTAGTACTACTTGACATCTTTAATAATCCGCGACTCCCGCTAAATTGATAAAATGTGCACTCACATGATCACGGCATCGCGCATGCGCAGAAGGTTAAAATTGTCAAGTAATTAATAAAATCATCATCATCACTTCATGTTTGTGTGTCATAGTTTAAAATGTATTTTATTTTTAATGTGCATTTATATAGTCATGTAATAAATGGATTTAATTTATGAATTTACGTTTTTTGTTACCAACATGTTTATTTATAAATAAAATAAAATCAAATTTATTTGTCAAAATGTGGTCAACACAAGTGTCATTGTTCAAAGGATGTCCAACAAATTTACCATCTAAGTTATATGGCAGACAAATATATCAAAGTTATTAAAGCTAAGAATACCTTGTCATTAGGAATTTAAATTAATTGACAAAGTGACAAATTAGAAAAAACTAAACCTTTGCAAGTTGTCTACATAAATGCGTTGCGCAGCCGAAAGGCTAACAGCAAAGTAAAGTCTCTTGACCTGTAAGTTTATTTATTTATTTAACACACCAACATTTTATACTACAGCAAATTCAAATTCAATTCAAATTCAAATATTTTTTTATTCATGTAAACCATTTACAGGCACTTATGAATAGTCAGGCTCTAGTTGCCATGTTCCAAAGTGTTTATTTCCAATGGAGAAGAACGGGCAAGAAACTCCATGGAACTCTTTTTAACTCGGAATTCAATAAACAATATTAATTTATACACTGACTTAATGTCATTTCTCAGCACAGCATTAACTTAATCCAACATAAGGCACTTTTTCATATGTATAAACAAATCATGTGTATATAGCATTCACATAAAATGACATTAGACAGAATAAAGTAAAAATAAAATAAAATAAAATAATTCTTTGTTTACATTACCCTGTATTCATGATGCTGTGTTCATACAAAAATCTCAAAGAAAAAAGCACTTTCAGTTTTTCTCGAATTCTACAATTTTCGGGACAACTATTCCAATTTTTGATTATCTTAAAACGCTAACACAGAAAAAAATTGACAAATTGGAGACACATAGAAACGTCGGTAAGGGGGACTTCATTAATTCTTTGCGCTGGTTTAAATATGCACAAGTTTGCAAGACGCCATATTGCCATTTTTTATGGAAGAATACAAGCAAAGATACTTGAGCAAATTATTCTCATAGCAAGTAGAGATTAGGTAAAGTCATTTGGTACTTTTAATACTCTCAACAGATTTCAATTTATAAACCGTGAGTCGTTGAAGATGACGGAATATTTTCCTGATTCAATACCTTTATTTTGAGAACTCTTTGTCTAGCAGAGGAGTGTCAGCAGCATCAAACAAGAATATCAAAATCGTTCTATATCGAGTCTAAGTCCTGATTAATTTACTCCAAAAAATTCGCAAAATAGACACAACCATCAACGACATTTGCCCTCATGCGATGCAGCGGTTTATTACTAATACTATTTATATTACCATATCATAAACTTGACTGCATCATTAGTCTACTGGTCTCAAGCGCGACTGGTGAGCGTGAGGTCCTGGGTTCGATTTCCAGGCCGGGCAAGTGTTATTAGGTTTTTCTGTATGGAAATTCTCAATAGTAGTACGGAATCTGGAACTGTGTTTGGTAGATGGCAATAGGCTCGCCCCCTATGACATGGGACTCAATGACAGCATCGGCGAAATATGGGTGTACAATAGTACACCTCTGCCTAATCCTTCGGGGAATACAGGCGTGATGCTATGTTATGTTTAAAGGCCCAATAGTTAACTACATATTTTTCTTTTTTTTCTTTTTAGAATTTTTTTTTTTGAGTCGGGGATTTTTAAACTTTTATATTTAATTCGTATAGTTTTTTCTACCCTAGCTATAGTACATTAGATGTAGCTTTGGAGTTAAATGGCGACTCCATTTAACTCCAAATTTCCAGTCCAGTTTAAATAGCTGGATAGCCACAACTTTCCATAGTGATAACCCTATTCATACATCTTCGTTTATTTCTTCATCATCATCTTGAATATTGCAAATGCCATTGCCATCGTAACTATTGTACTCTTGATAAAATATTAAATAGCTTATTACAACCAGGCGGCGCCGTCTTCTGTAGCCTTAAAGCTTTTTACATTGATTCGATTGCTGCCTTCCAACGAAGCACCAAGCAAGTTTGTTCGACTATCGCTTGTCGAAAGCGCCTGAGCTGCTTCGGTTTACTTGGGCTGTGAACTGTTTTAATCAGGTATAGGTTATCAGCAACAAAAATAAGTATAATGATTTTAAATAAAAGAAACATGTTGGTTCAATAAATAACTTTATTCTCTAAATAAATAACTTAATAAACACTAAACTGGGGCTGGCTTCCCACAATTATAATTCACAGAAGCCGTGCCATCAGTTGGCACATTCCCATTAATCGTCACAGCACCTAAAATTGGCATTCTGCCAATCACAGACACCGTGCCTCCAACTTCCAAATTATCTGCCAGAATCCTTATGCCAAGAGGTAGGTTGCTTGGCGTTCCGGCTGATACTGTCACCGGAATGACATCATTTCCAAAATTGTATTTTACCAAGTTTGAATTCTTGCCATTTGTCAAGCTAGTGTAAGTTATTGGATTGGCAATGTTGCCAGTCTCGATTAATGGGTTATTCGATTCAACAACATTATTTGCTAGAATGGCAGGAGTATCTACGTTTGGTCTTAAATTGCCATTCATTAAGCTGTCTTTCACTAATGCGGCTACAGTCATTTCGTTTGCCAAGACTTGATTGGCATTCGTTAGTATAGGATTAGCTCCATTAGCCAAGTTTGCCAGATTCGGGCTTGCCATGTTTCCATATGCCAAGTTGTTTGGCAAATTATTATTTCCATAGTAAGGATTACTTGCGAAATTCTGAGCGTTAACTAAATTCGCGTTAGCCATATTATTGGCAGCCATTGGAAAGTTTCTTGCCACTGGCACTCCATTTTGCATACCTCTACCCATTGCCATAGCGTTTGGCATTCCTCTGCCACCGCTGGCAACATTTAAGGGCCTGTTTGGCGCGCCATATGGTATAACTTGGCATACGGTGAACTGTAAAAGAAAGATTGAAAATTAATTAACTATTTATCTTATTTAAATAATTTTATGCAGTCTGATTTTAACTCCATACAAGTAAGTTTATAATAAAAATAAAAATAAAAATAAATATGATACATAAATATTGTCGCAATTTTTTATATTTCTAAATGTATTTTTATTTATATTATATAAAAATGTAAAGAATATAATAAAATTATTAATAAAGATATTTATTATTACGATAGTAAATAAATACATAATCTTTTTTCATACCAAATTTTTATTTTTATTGTTAGGCTTAAATTGTTTACATTTTATTGTAGTATTTGTAATTATATAAACTGGTTTTAATTATTTACCTTTGCAACAGCGATGAAAATCAAACAGCACCTGATCATTTTAACTCAAATAATAATCGAATCAATTAGAA
This sequence comes from Shargacucullia verbasci, assembly GCA_947562105.1. Taxonomy (NCBI): domain Eukaryota; kingdom Metazoa; phylum Arthropoda; class Insecta; order Lepidoptera; family Noctuidae; genus Shargacucullia; species Shargacucullia verbasci. The sequence goes on along the minus strand of OX387307.1, from coordinate 1,874,078 downwards.
AATCTAAATCCGATGATTTTATACAAATATTATCAGAACGTGTTTTGTAATGAGATAACTTTATCAAAAAATCTGATAGATAACATTTTTTAATTCCTGGAACTTCTTGGTCTTATGGAATGTTTGATTTAAAGAAGTTGCATTGTGTTTTGTAACATCGGTGTCTTCGATTACTGGCTATCAATAACGGTTCACTCATTGATAGAACATGTTTCTGGTTTTTAAGATAACTGATTATGTAAAGTAATAGTTTGATGATTGAAAGGTAAATTAGATGTTAGTCATCTTTTTCAAAGTCAAAGTCAATCTAAAATCTTTATTTTTAAAACATAGGTGAGTGTAGAAAGATTTTATTTATTTTAAAGATACGAAATAAGGACCTCAGGTCTAGCCGATATAGTGGCGTACAAATTTTAAATATTCGTAATACTAATGCCGTAAATTAGCCATTGGAATATAATAAATATAACTACATTAAATAGAATTCAAACATAATTAAATTGCCAAATAGCAATGGAGCGAAGCATTCTGTAAACAGAACAAATAAAATCGGGCAAAAAAACTTTATTTTTAAATCTCCATTATCAACAGAAGGTGGCACAAATCTTTACACTGCCAGAAGCAGGCACCATGCCACTAAACTTGACAGGTTCAGCCACTGGCGCGGTAGCTTCTCTAAAGTTACTTCGTATATCTATATCGTCTATCATCCCAATATTGCCATTCTCAATGGCATTTGGCAATAACTTCATTGGCATTGTTGCCGACATCGGTTTTGCTGGCACAGCTACTATATTTTCCGAGGATGGCACGGTGACTACTGGCAAAGATGTGACGGTGGGCAAAGTAGAGACAGTTGGCAATGACGTGACAGTTGGCAATATTAGCTGAGACGTTACGTAAACTGGTGTTGGAGGCGCAGAATATGATGTGAAGGCTGTAAAAAATGTTATAATTTATTGTATTTTTATTATAATTGTTTCTTTGCTGTCGCAGAGCTGGGCACGGGACCCTTCTGAGGATGAAAGGAGTTAAGCCTTAGTTCACCACATAGGCACTGTGCGGGTTGATGGAAAACACATCATCGAGAATATTATGAAGCCTTCTCAGGTGTGCCAGTTTCCTCACGATATTTTCCTTCACTGCTAACGCAAGTAATAATCAATTTCTGATCGCCACATTTCAAAATGTATACCTAAGTACGTACTGCACATGGTCCATACCTAATAAAAAAAAGTAGCTTTTTATAAATGCAAAAGTAACTGTTTGTTTGTTACTTCATCACGACTAAACCACTAAACCGATCGTTATGAAATTTTACAAAGAGGTAGCCTGGGTCCTAAAAAAAGACATAGACTTATTTTTATTACTGCAACTTTAATTAGATAATAAATATGAAATATATGCACACAAAGTTTGTTCTCAAGATTCTCTCACTGGTCTAGTGGTTCCAAGCGCGATTGCTGACCATGAGGTCCTGAGTTCGATTCCCGGTTCGAGCAGTGTCATTGGGTTTTTCTGTATGGAAATTCTCAATAGCAGCATGGAGTCTGGAACTGTACCCGGTAGGTAGCAATAGGCTCGACCCCTATTACATGTGACTCAATAACGACATCGGCAAAATGTGGGTGTACAGTACATCTGCCTAACCCTTCGGGGAAAACAGGCGTGACGTTCTGTTATGTTATGTAAACTACCTACTTATCGACTATTATGTATATACTTACACCCATATCCTCGGCTTCCAAACCCACCGACAATGTTGACAGATCCTTTACCTCTAACCGCGCCTCCAAAGGACAAGGGGCTTTTATTCGGCGGATAAGAGGACCAGAACTGCTGCAGTAACATCGCTTCAATAGCCCTAGGATCTGCGTTCATAAGGATGTTTCCATAAAATGGTAATGGAATGGCTTCTATTCCCTGTTATTGGTAAAGAGTTAAAAATTCAATAACAAGAACTTGCTGATAAAATGTCTAAAAGTTTAAACTTAAAAATCCAAAGAGAACTCAGAGTTAATAGCCAGGGGGTTTTAAATAAAATCACTCCTCCCTCAAAAAGATTTAAAATAATTTGTCTTACCGCTGATTGCAAGCTAGAAAATTCATCAATGGGTATGTACGCAAGTACATAGTCTCCATGAGGGTAGGCTGTAACACACTGAAATACATAATTAATATACATTCTATTATATACTATGTCAATCTTTGGATGGGTGACCATTTTTCACATATCGAGCCTCGTGCCTCCGGAAGTACGTTAAACAGTTGGTCCCGGGTGTCATACGATGACCTATGACAGTCGTTACAGGTGTCAGCAGCCCAAAAAGCCTGACAACCAGTCTAACCTTAGAGTATCAGTGTCTCCAGCAACACACAGCAACGTCGAAAAGTGGGTGTAAAATAGTACATCTCTGCCTAACCCTTCGGGGAATACAGGCGTGATGCTATGTTATTTGTTTATGTACTATATATATCTATCTTTTTGACGGCACGGTTGGCGCAGTGGTTGAGGATTCGACAGCTGAGCTACGTGTCGCGGGTTCGATTCCTGCACGGAACAAATATTTGTATGATCTACAGATAATTGTTTCGGGTCTGGTTGTGTGTGCATGTGAATACACACCGTGCCTCGGAAAGCAAGTAAAGCCGTTGGTCCTGCGCCTGATCTCTCCGGTCGTGTCGGGTTGCCGTCCCATCGGGCTATGAGAGTGAAGTAATAGAGAGAACACCTGTGTTTGTGCACACATTTGTACTCTATAATATCTCCTGCGTAGTTGGCTAATCTCCGGTGAGATTTGCCGCCGTGACCGAAATCGGTCAGGAGGACATTATATCTATCTTTTAATACACAAATGGAGGAAATATTTTTACTCGCCTTTAACGTAAACAATATCAGCAAAAGACACATTGTTTATGTATTTAAACACACTTGCACAAAACACAAATAAGTACTATGACCTACTTTTATAAACAACGACCTGTATATTATCTTGAATGAAAATTTTCCTTTGAGTCAGTATATATGATGATTCTAAATAATTGGTTCTGTTTGTTCGTTGAAGGGTACGGCAGAGATGTAAGCTACAATCGCCGATACCCATGTAAGAGGGAGCGAGCCTATTGCCATCTGTCAGCGCAATTGGCGCAATGGCTAAGCAATTAAAATTCTGCACTACATTTTGCGAGTTCGATTCCTGCACGGAGCAAATATTTCTATGATCTACAGATAGTTGTTTCGGGTCTGGTTGTGTTTGCATGTGGCATGTATCTTTGTAAACTGTACCCACGATACAGGAGAAATACTAGAGTACAACGTCTAAAAAAAGTTAACCAACCGGGTAAAGTACCAAACTCCGGGTTGCTATAGAGAAATAACTCAATAAATTTTACCTGACCCGATCGAACTCAGGACCTCACGCTTAGTAGCCGCGCTAGCGACCACAAGACCATAGAGGCGGTTTTTTTTTTTAAGTTAATGTTGTTCTTTCTTTAAATAAAACATTTAATAATATCAGAAAGACAAACAAATCCAAAAGAAAAAACATAACTTATTTTAATACGTGACCAGGAACAATTATATATCACTAATTATGTCGAAATATTAAATAATTTATATCCTTTGTCTTACATTCATAAGAAAGAGTCATTCAAACGAACATTAAACACGTCCAAGGCTAATTTGAAAATAACGGAAAAACAATTGAATGTCTCTTCAATTCGTCATTCCTCGTTCCACGGTTATTTCACAAGCCGCATGTCAGAAATTTTCAAAGATATCTAAAATCTGCAATGTCCCCATATCCTCTCATAACCGACATAGACATAACCTGGTCTATGGGGTCAAAATTGTTGCAAATTGGCTCTAGTATAACTCCCTACAAGAAATTGGTCGAATTACCGACATCTTCAACCATCACCGTCATATTTCAGCCAATTCACACAAAACCTTAATGAATTTTACCTGCCGTAGCAAACATATTAGCAAAACAGTTCAACCATAATTGTGTTTCAGATGAAAATAAGATGGAGGAAGCTCTATTGCTTCTACAAAGTTGAGAAAGGGTTTTAAATGATATGTCACTCACGCCTACTACACCTAAAGAAATAACACAAATAATTAAGACTACAAATAATAAGCACTCCAGTGGATATGACGAAATCCCTATTGCTATTCTTAAAGAGCACATAAAAATATTGGCTGGGCCACTATCTACATTCTTTAACAACTGCCTTAAGCAGGGTATTTTTCCGGAACAATAAAAATTGCAAAAGTTGTGCCAGTTTATAAAAAGGGTTCAAAAACGGACGCTAAAAATTACAGACCAATTTCGATTCTACCCACAATTTCAAAAATCTTTGAAACGATACTGAAATCTCGGCTATTGACACATCTTCATTTAAATAAAGTACTACATGATAGACAGTTCGGTTACCAGAAAGGAATTGGCACTAGAGATGCCATTTATAAACTTTTAGATGACGTAGTTAGCAAAATAAATCATAAATTAAAGGTAGCGGGGATTTTTCTAGATTTATCTTCCGCATTTGATACGATTCAACACAATCTACTTATTGCTAAACTAAATTATTATGGTGTCAGAGGCACAGCCCTGAAATTATTTACATCGTATTTAAGAAACAGGAAAATGTATGTAGAAACCAGCACTATAGAACAGAATGGACAACGGAAAACATACCAATCATCCATGATAAATATTACAACTGGCGTACCGCAGGGTTCCATATTAGGTCCCATTCTGCTTATTATTTTCACTAACGATTTGATAAATTATATTAAAAAAAATAGTCCAGACATAAATCTTGTAGTCTTTGCCGATGATACTAACGCTGTAGTAGGGGAGAAAAGTATTAGTGAACTGACAGACAAGGTCAATACTACGTTGGCAGCATTTCAGTTTTGGTTCAACACAAATAGATTAATAATAAATATTAAAAAAACTAACATCATGTTGTTTCGAACCACTGCAGGCAATAAAGATAATATGGATATAGCCCTTAACAATGAAAAGATAGAATTAGTACGAGACGTCAAATTTCTAGGTATCCATTTAGATAATGTGCTAAACTGGAAAAAAGAAATAGCACATATAGACTCTACTATATCATCTGCGTGTTATGCGTTGAGGACATTGAGAGACGTAATAAATACGGAACAGTTGAAGATGGTATATTATGCTCTTGTCGAATCCAGACTTCGATACAGTATACAGTTCTGGGGAAATAGCTACGGTTATAATTATCAGCGAGCCTTCATTCTCCAAAAAAGAGCAATACGTACAATTGTCAGAATTACCCAAAGAGAAAGCTGTCGATCTCATTTTCAACGTTTAAATATTCTAACATTGCCCAGCTTATACATACTTGTGTTGTTAGTTAATTTTAAGAAATATATCCATGAATGCGAGTCTGGGGAAGGAAGAATTGCCAGCGAAAACACTCGTAGAATGGACTTTAAAAATAAAGTTGTACCTAATTTTAATATTGTCAAGCATAGCCCTCATTACCAAGCTGTAAAGATATTTAATAGACTGCCAGCGGATTTAAAAATTCTGTTAAACACTAGCTCTTTTAAGGCTAAGCTCAAAGCATTTCTGCTAGACAAAAATCTGTACTCAATGGACGAACTGTAATTTAATATTAATATTCCAATTTTCAATTAAAAAAAAATGCAATTTATTACTGTTTTAGAAATAAGGTTTATATTATTGCTGCACTTTTGGAATCTATATTGTTATTAAAAATTATGTCTTTAATGTAATATATCAAACACAATATAAATTGTTCTTGATAAATAAATAAATAAATAAATTATACACTTAAACCTTCCTCATGAATCACTCCGTTCATTCGTGAAACTTGTATGAAAATCCGTTCAGTAATTTTTGAGTTTATCGATTTCAGACATACTGACAGTCGCGGCGGGAAAACTTTGTTATAATATGTAGTGATAGTGATAGTTATGAGAAATAGTGATATTAGATATATTATACATGTCCTATAACATTTTATTAATAATCAGACGCTTAGCCCTCACCAGCGTCCTCTATTTCGATACCTCAAACTCTTAACACGCGGTCACTGGCACATTGCCAGAATTTCAATTGCGCAGAATGGATGGCCAATGGGACCGAAAGCTTCTGGAATGGCGACTGCCTACCGAAAGGCACAGCTTGGGTAGGCTTCATTAGGAAAGATGACCTAGTGAAGGTCGAGGAAACGCGCTGGATGGCAGCACAAGACCGGTCGATGTGGCGATGCTTGATGGCCTATATCCAGTAGTAGTCTTTCCCCCGAAGTGATGAAGATGATGCAACCTTAATACCAGCAATGCTCTGCCATTTATTAATATACTAGCTTCCGCCCACGGCTTCGCCCGCGTGGTTTAAGAACCCGTACATTTTCCCGGGATAAAATGTAGCTTATGTGCTATTCCAGACTATAATCTATCTATCCGTTCAGCCGTTCTGGCGTGAAAGAGTAACAAAGATGGATCTTTGTTACTCTGTTACATCCATCCATCCATACATCCATCCATCCATCCATCCTCACAAACTTTCACGTTTATAATATTAGTAGGAAGTAGGATAGGATAGGATAGGATAGGATGTAATACCCACAAAGGAAGGAGGAAAAGGCATTTACTATAAAATGTAATTTTTCAAGCAGGCCATTAAAAAAACTCTGGCATTTATTTTTATTTCCACATTTATTTTATCAAGTACAAAATAATTTATAACATAACCACTTGACTAAAAAGGGAGATATTTTTTATATTGACATTTACATATAAATAAATAATTTATTTACAGAAATAAGTAACTAAAATCATAACAATATAAGTAATTATGTACACGGATTATTCAACAATGTTACTGTTTCGGTAATTCCGGCAACTGGCAAGCCATTAATAATGGGCAAATTGGCAAAGCCTTCTATTTGCAAATAATTATTGTTTGCCAACTCCTGCACTAAATTAAAATTGTAAGATGCCAAATCGGGTTGGCAATTGGTTGCAAAAAAGTCATATGGCAAATTGTTGCCTGGAATATTAACGTTGTCGACTTGCAAATTGTTATTGGAAAATCCGTTGTTATTACCATTTTGTAAGCTCAAGAATTCTGGCACACTATTAGCTGGAAACAATCTTTCATTTATGTTTCCTTCGTTATTCACAATCATATTAGAAAATGGGAAGCCATTATTTATGCCATTTACCGAAAATCTGTTGTTTGCAACTTCAAAACCAGTGTTAAAAGGAACATTATTACTTAATTGTTGTTCGTTGATTGGGCTCATATTGATGTTTTGAAAATCATTGCCAACAGTTGGCAAGCCCCCGTAATTTTGTACTCCACTGTCTACTGGAAAATTATTTATGTCCAGTACTCTATTGCCAATTGGAAAATTATTCACATTTTGAATTCCATTGCTATTCGGCATATTATTAACTATTCTTGGAAATCTATTAGATACTGGCCTCATATTATTATTTGGCAAGCCATTGCTACTCTGAAAATTATTTATATCAATTCCGTTGGAAAGCTGAAAATTGTTTCCATTAGGCAATGTATTTCTGACTGGCAGATTGTTTTGTATTCTATTACCAATTTCGAAGCCATTTATTGGAAAATTATTTATATTTGGCAATGGATTGTTTTCGGGCAACTTATTGGGTAGCAGTGGTAATCCATTTGGCAAATTATTTAGTGGCAAACCATTGCTTGATGATGGGACACCGCCACAAGGAAAGTTATTGAAACTTGGCAAACCATTACGAGCTGGTATTATACTATTAATATTTGGCAATGCATTTGCAGGCAAATTATTCATATGATCGAAATTATTTCCAACCGGTCTGTTGTTTATATTCGGCAATCCATTCATACCTGGCAAGTTATTAATAGTTGGCAAACTGTTTGCCACACTATTAAAAGGCAATACGTTATTATTCATGCCACTAATATATGGTAGTACTCTGTTTATTGGCAAATTAAAGGCCAAATTATTAGGTAATCCATTATTCAATGCCAAGTTATGCGGCAAACCATTATTGATTGCCAAGCCGTTTGGTAGTCCGTTGTTCTGTGGTAAACCATTATTCGACAATGCGTTTTTCATTGGGAGACTGTCTGATAATCCATTATTTAGTGAGAAGTCATTTGGCAATCCTTTGTTCGTTGGCAGACTGTTTGACAATCCATTATACGGTGGTAAGTCAATCGGCAATCCGTTGTTTACAGAAAAACCATTTGGCAATCTACTATTCAGTGCTATTCGATTTGGCAATCCATTGTCCATAGCCCACTTGTTCGGCAATCCGTTGCTACGTGGAAAATTACCAATCGGCATCCCATTGTTAAATGGGAAGCTATTGGCAAAGTTGATAGGCGAATTCCTGTTTTCTAGCAAGCCAACTGGCGAGTTATCAATCTGTCTTCTACTCCTGCTAATAACTGCCAGTGGCTTATTTGCCAAGTTGTTCTTGGCATTTTGCCATGACGGATCTTGAGTCGTGAACTGGGCAAAAATTACCTATAAACAAACCAAAATATAATACTTAATTATCTGTATAACACATTGTCAAAAAAATCATAAAATTATAGCATCACACCATATTACCCCGAAAGTTTAAGCAGAGGTGTGTTATTGTTCATCCAAATATCACCGATGCCATTATTAAGCCCCATGTAATAGGGGGCGAGCCTATGATCATCTATAGGCCGACCGTTTAACGCGCGTATCGCCTGCGCGGTAAGAAGGGAGCGGGGGCGGGTAACGCTACACACGGAGTCAATAATCCAAAGATTTATCTCGAGATAGACATTGTTGGTAAAGAATAAAATAATAAGTATCTTTTTTCTACATCATTACATCTCCCTTCTTACCACGCAGGCGATACGCGAGTTAAACGGTCGGCCTATACCAGGTATATTTTCAGACTCCGAGCTGCTACTGAAAATTTTCATACAGAAATACCCAATAATATGTTAGCTGAACCGGGAATCGAACCCAGTTAATAAATACATTATACGTATAAAAACACAATGAATGACCCAAGTACGTCTTAAAACTGCGGCCAGACACCGGAGGACGAGCAGCAGCGTCCTCTCACTAATCGGTGAGGCACTGCGATCCCCAAGCCGCCTGCCAAGCGTGGGGATTATGGCAACCCCCCCCCCCCTTGGGGGAGGCCTTCGTTCAGCAGTGGACGTCTTCTGGCTGATGATGATGATGATAATAAAAACACATTTACCTGTACCAAAACCAATTCAATAAAAATAAAAACTTTTAGAAACATTTTCTATTTTTTTTTACATAACTTACTATTTTAAATTAAAATAGATTTCGATAAATATTCGGTTATATAGATGTATTTATCATAAAATTATGAGATGACGTTTTAAATACGCGTTCTATCTTGTTGGAATATCATAACAGATGGTGTTTTAAATCATCTCTTTATCAGGCAAACGTGATTTTTATTGATTCTTTATACTATACTCGATTTGTTTAGGTATTTAACTAAAGGTAAACAATCTTGATGTGTCTTTTTTATATTTTTTGTTTAAAAACTCAGTTTAAAAATAAAACGCTACTAAAAACCAATGTAACACAACAATAACGATTACCAAATCAATTGAATCTAGGATTTAAGCAGTAGTTTATTTGTTTAATATGTGTTTGTGTAAAGAGTCACATCAAAATTGTTTACCTTTATTTAAATACCTAAACAAAACGAGTATAAAGTGAGTTATTACATTCTTTCATACAGATAGTGCCATTCACGAAGACACGCCCACTCTTCTTCCTAATCGCTTCTAGTACAAGTAGATGTACATGACGGCACGGTTGGCGCAGTGGTTGAGAGATCGACTGCTGCGCTAATTGTCGCGGGTTCGATTCCCCCACGGAACAAATATTTGTATGATCTACATAGTTGTTTCGGGTCTGGGTCTTTGTGTATGTGAATATATATGTTTGAAATTTCATAATTATCAGTTCAGTGGTTTAGTCGTGATGAGGTAACAAACAGACAAAGTTATTTTTGGTATTGGCCCCCTCGTTGGTCTAGTGGTCGCAAGCGACTGCTGAGCGTGAGGTCCTGAGTTCGATTCCCGGCTCGGCCAAAGTGTCATTGAGTTTTTCTGTACGGAAATTCTCAGTATGAGCATGGAGATTTGAACTGTGCCCAGTAGATGGCAATAGGCTCGCCCCCTATTACATGGGACTCAATAACGGCATCGGTGAAGTGTGGGTGTATAATAGTACCTACACCTCTGCCTAACCCTTCGGGGAATACAGGCGTGATTCTATATTATGTTTATTGTTAAGAGTAATACGTAAATAGACATTTCAAAATTCTGATAACGATCTAACCATCATCTGCCTAGCCTTTCTCTAACTACATTGTGGTCAGTGGCAGTCCGAGGCGGGGGTCGTGGGGGTCTTGACCCCCCCAAAATCATACACGGCAAATTGACAAACCTACCAAAAATAGACAATTTACGAAGATTTTAAACAAATTATTAAAAGCAATGAAATCAATAATAGGTATTACATTTAATTTTTTTTTAAATAAATTCTAATTTGCTCAAAACCCCCCCTCCCCCCAAGTAATTTTACTTTTAATATGACCCCCCAAAGTATTTGGCTGCGACCGTGCCCGATTGTGGTCGGCTCCCAGTCCAGCCAGATGCGACTGAATATCAATATTTTACATGGAGTGACTGCCATCCGACCTCCGCCACCCAGTTACTGGAAGACACTGATACTCTATGGCTAGACTTGTTGTTGGACTTTCTTAGCAGCTGACTCCCGTAACGAGTGTATGACACCCGCAGCCTAATTACGTAAAAAAGCGATAGCAACGCGACAGCCACGCGACAGCCACGCGACAGCCACGCGACAGCCACGCGACAGCCACGCGACAGCCACGCGACAGCCACGCGACAGCCACGCGACAGCCACGCGACAGCAATCTCACTGTCAGCCAACACAGTTGCGCGCGCGCACCGGTGCACGCTGGCTGTGTGTCACGCGCGCTCCCTTATCGTAGACGGTATTCGAGATGGCCACTAAATTATTAAAGTGTTCAACGTGCAACATTGTAATTAACGAGGTGTTAGCATTCGTGAATAATAAGATTGACGTAATGGATGAAGATAGTTTGGCTCGTATTTGTATCAGTGCATTCTCAGAAAGTGATATTTTAAATGCTAAGAATTTATTGTTTGAATCCTTGTCCAAAAAGAAGAAACAACGGAAACGCGATGGAAAAACTTTGCGTAATATAGATGACATCATTTGTGTGTTGAAAGAGACGGACCCGGAAGAAATTCCAACTTTTGTAGCTCGGGATTTGCAAAAACTCCCACCGGTTCTGTTTGATCATGTAGACGTGACGAGAATTCTAAAGGATCTATTAAAATTGCAACAGGATGTTAACCTAATCAAAAGTAATTATGTCACAAATGAACAATTAGAAATAATAAAATGTGACATCCAGAAAGCTAGGCAAACATCACCAAATGATGATAAGTTTGAATGCAACGTAAACAAACGCCGGGGCGCCTGTTTGTTGGACAGCTTATCATATAATAGTGGACCTATGGGATTGCTTCCTTTGTGTGATGACACGATTATAGAACCCTCAACATCGTCTCCTACACCTAAGTCTGGATACCGTGATGTTCAAATCACGCAAAATCAATCAGCTGTGCAGGGTAATTCTATACATCGACAAAATCAACGCGAATCGGGTAGTCGGAGCGCAATAGCGAACAATGTTGCGGCCGCGGTGACTCAGACGGGCGTGGGCGAGGTGAATCACGCGCCGCTGCCTGCCGCCGCGGCTCTCAGTGCGCAGGCACTCAATACGGGCCTGCGTCACACGGACCGCCAGTTTGGAAAGACGATGGCTGACGTAACAAGAGAAGGGCAATGGAAACCTATAGTTGAAAATGAGGAATGGACGTTAGTCCAAAGGAAAAGGTTAAGGAATAGATTTGAAGGAAAAAGGGGAAATGCAGTTTTGGAACGGGATGAAAAATTCAAAGCGGCTGATGTGAAAACTCCTATATACATATATAACGTAGGAAAAGAAGTCAGTGAAAATGATATTATAGAATACATTAAAAAACGAGCTAGTATTAATGTTTCAGTGGAGAAGGTCAATATGAAAGTCTCAAAAGACTATCAGTCGTATAAAATTTTTGTATCAAAGTTTCATTTAGATAAAATTCTTAAAGACGATTTTTGGCCAGAAGGGATTGCCTATAGACAATACATACAATTTAGGCCCAGATTCCGTGACCAAAAAACTTCAACAAATGGCGACAACTAAGTTGGTCAGTTTTAACTGCAAGTGTGTCAGACGGTCGATTGAATGCATAAGGAGACTGTGTTGTACCGCGGACATTATTGCGTTACAAGAGACATGGTTGTTACCGCACGATATTCCTTTCCTAGGCACTATAAATGACTCATTCGCCTTTACTGGAAAATCTGCCGTGGATACTTCAGCTGGGATACTGAGAGGGAGGCCATACGGAGGCGTGGCTTTGCTCTGGAGAAAAGCTGTCTTTCCGGCGGTTTCAATCATACCGTGTAATAGTGTACGACTTATTGCGATTAAAATAGTGAATCGGGATCGTTCAATATTAGTGTTCTCGGTGTATATGCCTACAGATTCTATTGATAATTTGCCAGAATCTACAGACTGCTTAAGTGAGATGTGTTCTATCATTGAAAACAATAATATAGAAACAGTTTATATACTGGGGGACTTTAACGCACACCCAGGTGAGTTGTTTTCTAATGAGTTACGTGATTTTTGTTGTGAACAGTCGTGGTCATGTATCGATATGGACATGTTATCCAGTGATACTTTTACGTTTGTAAGTGACGCGCACGGGTGCCGGCGCTGGCTGGATCACTGCCTGGTGACCAGCGCGGCGCGGGCATCAGTGCGTGCCGTCACTGTTTTGTATGACACATATTTTTCGGATCACTATCCATTACAGATTGAATGTGATATTAATAGAATTTGTCAAAAGACTAACACCGTAATAAATAATAGTGGCTGTAGTACTGTTGTGTGGGGTGACCGTAGTAGTAACCAAATAGAGTTGTACACGAATTTATGTAATACTAAATTAAGAGATTTAGATTTTCCTCAGGAGTTCCATTCGTGTGCAGACAAAATGTGTAATGATGATAGTCACAAATTGATAATAAGAAACTTGTACTTAGATATTGTGAATATTCTATCGGAAGCTGCTACGGGTAGTTATATAAATAAGCACAGTAAACGAAGGTCTGTACCTGGATGGAACAAGTATGTGAGTGAAGCTCACAGGGAGGCTCGACTTTGTTTTCAAATGTGGTTATGGTACGGTAAACCAAAAACAGGAAATGTTTATCATGATATGTGTGAATCGAGAAAAATATTTAAGTCTAAATTGAAGTTTTGTCAAAACAACGAGCAACAGATTAAGATGAATATTATCGCTGAGCAACACAAAAATAAACAATTCAAGAAATTTTGGAAATCTACTAAAAGGCTCAGTCCAGGGTCGGGCCTGCCTGTGAGTGTCAGTGGTCTACATGACCCACACGACATAGCTAATGCCTTTCGGCAGAGTTTCAAGGTGGACCCACCTCCTGTACCTCCTGCGGTGTCTCAGATGCTCGAGACTGGGACACAAGGTGATAAAGTTAGGTTAAGATTCCAGGCAAAGGAAATATCTAATGTTATTAGTAATATGTCTAGAGGAAAGTCTCCTGGCCACGATAGTCTCAGTATCGAGCATCTGAAGTACGCCGGTATCCACCTGCCGAGGGTGCTTGCTCTGTTTGTCAATTTGTCACTTTCGCATAGCTACTTACCTGAGGAGCTCATGCGTACTCTGGTTGTTCCTATAATAAAAAACAAAACAGGTGATCCGTCGGACCTGTCAAACTACAGGCCTATCTCACTAGCCACCATAACTGCTAAGGTTTTGGACAGCCTGCTTGATAAACAGCTGGTGAAAAATATACATTTACACGACGCACAGTTCGGCTTTAGACCAAACCTATCTACTGAAAGTGCTATTTACTGTCTCAAGCAGACTGTTCACTACTACACAGCAAGGAACACGCCTGTGTATGCATGTTATTTAGATCTCTCCAAGGCATTTGACCTTGTAAATTATGATGTTTTATGGAGCAAACTTCAAAATGTTGAGGGACTCCCTGCTGAATTAATTTGGTTGCTTAAATATTGGTACAGTAATCAAGAGAATACTGTTCGATGGGCAGGCACTTTATCTGAAGTGTACAGGTTGCAGTGTGGGGTGAGGCAAGGGGGGTTGAGCTCGCCATGCCTCTTCAACCTGTACATTGATGGTCTGATTGGGGAGCTCAGTGGCGCCGGTCTCGGATGCTCGATAGACGGAACTTGCATAAATAACATAAGTTACGCTGACGATATGGTGCTGTTGAGTCCCTCAGTCAGAGCTTTAAGGTGTCTTTTGAACATTTGTGAGGCGTATTCGGAGGCTCATGGGCTGAGATATAACGCCAAAAAAAGTGAATTTATGATATTTAAGGCGGGAAAAAAACAATATCGTGCGCCCGTGATCACTCTTTGCGGCACACCACTTAAACAGGTGAGTAAGTTTAAATATCTGGGTCACTGGGTCACTGACGACTCGTCGGATGTTATGGACATCGAGAGGGAACGAAGGGCGCTGTCTGTGCGGTGTAATATGCTCGCTCGTAGGTTTGCACGTTGTACAAGAGACGTAAAAATTACTTTATTCAAGTCATACTGCCAGACACTGTACACGTGCGGGCTATGGGTGAATTATACGCATCGCGCGTACAGCGCCCTTCGCGTCCAGTATAACAACGCCTTCAGGGGAATGGTGGGGCTGCCGCGGTGGTGCAGCGCATCTGCCATGTTCGCGGAAGCGCGCACACAGGATTTTTTCGCTGTGATGCGCAAGCGCTGCGCCTCATTGCTGAGTCGAATGCGGATCAGCTCTAACGTTCTCCTGAAGACCTTGTCTGAACGGTGGGATTCACCAATGCTGCAGGCGTGGATGGGGTTGCACTCTCTTTGCAACAGGAAATGAGTGGCTCCCCTTTCATGCCGATTACTTTAGTTTAGTTTAATTTTCTTTTCTTTTGTTACGTACTAACATTATTTTTAAGAATGTAAAGTTAATACTAACAAAATGGAACCTGATTTCCGAAATAAACGATTATTATTATTATTATTATTATTATTATTATATGACACAAAAATGACGTTTGACAGAAGATATCGCGCGATCTACGTCTGTCGCTACATTGGTAATTAGGCTGCCGGGACTAGCTGAAAAGTCACCCATCCAAGGCCTGACCTTAGCAAGTTAACCTCACAGGTGGACCTGAGCAGTAGCTAGATCCGAGCCCCTCTTTCCAATCTCACAAATTGGGCCAAGGCCAGGCCTCCATGGTATTGAAGTCAGCGTGTCCTCGTCACAAGGTTGTTCAACCAAAGGTCACGTTTAGGGAGGTCGTCCTCAGCCTTCGTATCAAGGTCAGACCTTGGAGCGAAGGACAAGGGCAACTGGCCATTTGCTGTCAAAAAATTTAATAACGCCATTATTTCCTTTTTTATTTTATTTTTAACATGACAAATGGCTTTCGTTGTGAGTTTATATTAGAAATGTGCCTATGTTTTTGTACTTTAATTTATGGGTATATATAATTCTTCCTTACGTGTGTATGTCACTGAATTCCTCCTAAACGGCTGGACCGATATTGATGAAATTTTGTGTGTTTGAGTGGGTCTCTGAATGGTTTAGATTCACAATTGGACCCAATAGGTGGCACTGCGATCGAGGTCTAAGACAGATTCGGGCAGAACGTTTGTCGGGTCCACTAGTATTGATGTTAACTTTATGATGTGTCTCTCTTGTTAAATTATTTAGTAGGATATTGAATAGACATTGGTGTTGATATTTGATTGAAATCGTTGTTACATGTAAGGGGCCATCCATAAATTACATCACACGTTAAGAGGGGGGGAGGGGGTCGACGAAGTGTGACATTGTGTGATAAGGGGTGGGAGGGGTCCTAAGTTTCGTGACGTCACATTTCAAAATCTAATATATCTAAGTATTAAAACGTGAAGTTTGAACTATTAACGAAAAACTTAAAAATATTTCCAACTCTATCTGTGTGAATATAAGATTTAAATTGTTATGTTGGCGAGTTCCTTGAGAGCCTCGCCGTGATTTCAAATAAATGGAAATAAAACTAATTTCGGAACTGCTGTTTTAATTTAATAATTTTTGGATATAAAATTGCAAATATGTGACGTCACACTAGGGAGGGGGGAGTCTCACAAATGTGACCAGCTGTGACAAGGACGGGGGAGGGGTCAAAAAAGCATGAAATTCGTGTGACGTAATTTATGGATGGCCCCTAAGTGTATTTTGATTTTCTTTGCCTTTTAAAAGGTCTTTAGTATATTCATCATCATATTTTTTATAGAATCATGGCATCACGCCTGTATTCCCCGAACGGTTAGGCAGAGGTGTACTATTGTACACCCACATTGCACCGATGCTGTTTAGAGTCCCATGTAATATAGGGGGAGACTATTGCCATCTACCGGGCACAGCTCCAGACTGCTGAGAATTTCCATACAAAATAACCCAATAACACTTTGCCCGACCCGGGAATCGAACCCGGGACCTCATGCTCAACAGTCGCGCCTGCGAACACTAGACAAATTAGGCAGTCATATATATAGTGATACATATTTTTTTAGATCAACCTCCAAAAGTACCTACTGACTTTAGGCTCCAATGCACTGCAAGAATTATTTCTGTTTTAACTTTAATAAAAATACAATATTTACAATCAAATAAATAATTTAATTCCAAATAAATAATATACAATAATTCTTAATCATAAATAACATTTTTTTTCTTTATTCAACGTCAAATTAAGCGTACCTGTCAAATCTAAAATTTGCCGCCCTGTTACCTGTGACGTCATTTCCAACTGTCAACTGAGGTTTAGGCAAAGGTAAACCGTTTCCAGCCTTGCTGGAACACTTGCATGCATCCGCAGCAAACATCAAGCTTTCTAAGGCCGTTTGCTTAAATGCCTCTGCCATATATTGCCTTCTATTGGCCACCCCAGGATTTCTTGGCGGCATTTTTTGGATGACAGAAGCAATGGCGCCCAGTTTGTCAACAAATGGCACGCCAGATTTGTATGTAGATAGTAAAGAGTTTATTAATGGTGGCTGGCTATATGGCTGGTTGTAGGGAACATTTTTTATCTGTGATGCATATGGCAAATTTTGAATTTGGAATTGAGCGAAGACATTCTGTAAAAGAAAAATAATTTGTAATTTGTGTAAAACTAACACCAACAGACGTAGCATGTTTTTTTTTTTGGACCGTTCTCATTCACTTTAACTGTCAAAATTGTTGCGGATTTTGACATTTAACGGCAGTAGCATAGCGTAGCATAATATGTAAATTAAATTAATACTTACACTCAGAAATAAAGTTTGTAACAAAAATATACACGCATACTTCATGGTCCTATGCTTTTTGATTCAAAATATTTTAAGGGTAGGTTGTGACTTTCAAATTTCGTTTTTCGGACCTTAATAATAATATTTTTTAATTTTTTTATTTGTTTACTAAAATAATTGACAACCGTTTGCTTGCTAAAGATTTTAATTATAGCTAAATAGACCTGAATTTACAGTTTAAGTATCATTATTTTTATCGTTACACGTTCATTATCAATGAAATCTCAAATTATGTAAAATATAATTACTTTAATAGATAAGATAAATATTACAGCATAGATATGCATCTCTTACAACATACTATAACATAGCATCACGCCTGTATTCCCCGAAAGGTTAGGCAGAGGTAAACTATTACACCCACCTTTCAACGTTATTAAGTCCCATGTAATAAGGGGCGAGCCTATTGCCATCTACTGAACACATTTCTCTGCCAGCCACAATTCGGCTGCTGTTGATAATATAATTACCATATAAAATAACCCAACATTGTTTTGTCCGACGGGTAGCCTGATTACGTAAAAATAGCGACAGCAACGCGACAGCCACACGACAGCAGCCTCACTGTTTTCCAATACATATGCAGGGGCGTATTTACCCTTGGGCCAAAAGGGCCATGGCCCGGGGCGGCAAGCTGCGAGGGGCGGCGCAAGCCGCACCTCGCGCTCAACTTAGTGCGACTTTCTTTGGGACTTTACATGCATGATGAAATTTTAAAAAATGCCTACCTAATTAAGAAAAATTAAAACTAATTTGGTTGTAAGTTTGATAGACATCAAGACGCGAGGCTATCTTATGTCTGAACGGTGGGCGGCCGCGGCGGGGCGGCGGCGTGTCCGTCGGACTCCATCGCGACTCGGGACTAGTCGGGATGTTTTGACGTTGCTTGTGTCGTTTTCGTTCATATTCATAGGCGAAAGCGGATAGGGCGCGGGGCAGCGCTGACGGTGGCGGGATACTTGTTCAATTTATGGGGCGGCAAACCTTACAGGCCCAGGGCGCTAAATTTTAAAATACGCCACTGTACATATGTGACACAAAAATAACGTTTGACAGAAGATATCGCGCGATCTACGCCTGTCGCAAACTGATTGTTACATCGGTAATTAGGCTGCGGCAGGCTAATTACGTAAAAAAGCGACAGCAACCCGACAGCCACGCGACAACAATCTCACTACTGGCGGTAATTAGGTTGAGGCAGCCAATCACCGATGTCGCGACAGGCGTAGATCGCGCGATAGCTTCTGTCAAACGTCATTTTTGTGTCATATAATGTACTGGCTGACAGTAACATTGCTGTCGCGTGGCTGTCGCGTAGCTGTCGCTTTTTTACGTAATTAGGCTGCGGGACATCAAATCCAAACACTGCTTGATGTTCACCCGTCGAATAACGATGACAAAATCCCCAGATATCGCTAGAGAATAAAAACACCAAGAAAACATATCTTCTGCAGTAATTTATGTAATTAAATACATAATTAATAAAATGATTACAATAAAAATAAATTGGGGCGTTATTCCAAATAATACTCTGTATAATCTAACCCCTTGCTGTGATCATATTTAGGATGGGTGACCATTTTTTACACACTGAGCCCCATCCACGCCTCGTAAAGCATATTAAACAGTTAATCTTTGACAGTTGTTACGGGAGTCAACAGCCCATAAAGTCTAACAACCAGTCTAATCTTAGAGTATCAGTGTCTTCCAGTAATTAGGTAGTGGAAGTCAGATAGCAGTCACTCGTGTAGAATACTGATATTCATTCGCATTGTTAGACTAGGAACCGACCCCAACGTAATTGGGAAAAGACTAGGCAGATGAGAAATCTAAAGTTATTGTGTAATTTTATTATTTTATTTTATTATCGTTATTAAAACGCAATCTATTGATGTAAAAGAACCACATTATCACGATTAAAGTTATGCAAATTTTGATTGATAAATACAACACATTGATAAAAATTTAGTACTTAAACAGAACTTTAATATGATTGACCACAGTGTAATTAAACATCTTATACGAAATGATTTCACATATCTTAGTAGCAGTTTCAATATTTGTCAGTGTAAGTATTGCCTTTAATAATTGGTAAAAAAAGTTCCTCCACGAGTGACAAAAGCTAAGATCTTTCTGATCGAAAGAATCTCATAGAGACGGCACGTTAGGAGCAGTCGTTGAGAGGTCGACTGCTGCGCTACGTGTTGTAGGTTTGATTCCCGCACGGAACAAATATTTGTATGATCTACTAATAGTTGTTCCGGGTTTGGGTGTATGCCCATGTAAATATATGTATGTATGTGTTTGTAAACGCACCCACGATACAGAAATGTGGGGGAACGTTACTTAAGAAAGAAAAAAATATATAATGCAAAATTACCCGCTTTCGGAACATCACTTATTAAGAGTACATATTTTATTCCACGAACCAAATTGTCAAGCCGTATCCCAACAATCTGAAAGCCCCTTCACACTAGCGTTTTTACAGCGGTCACTAAACGTATACACAGCGCAAACGCCGCACAATCACCATATCGTTTTGGTATTTTCATTTACAAAATGGATTCTGAAGAGGAAACTGAAGGAGTCTAGTCTGAAGGTATCTGAACCGTTGGTTTTGCTCCAAGTAACAACGCAAAGTATGTGTGGCGCTGCCACTGCGCATGCGTTTATCAATCGCCCACGCAGGAGAAACGCTTGTGTGCTCATAGCTTAAAATTAATACACATTGAATAAATTTTTTATCGCTTCATTTTGTTCATAGGTACAATGCCAGATATTCGCAGCATCACAGAGATCTATGCCAGCTATGATGCCTGGCTGCCCCTGCGCAGGTCCCGCACCAGTACCTATAATGAAGGTTCCATACGAAATGCCATTGCCAGTTCCTGCAGCGCTACCGAGACCAATCGCAAATACGCCTTTGGGATGCTTAGACCCTGCTGTGACGAAATATGGCACGATAGCTGAAGTGTCTTTGCCAGTTGGCCTGCATTTCGCGAATCCGTTTTTGCCAGCCGCGTCACCAGTGTCTGCTCTAGCGCCTTTTTCGCCGTTGCTGCCACCAGCCAATTCTTGTAGTAGGTGCCAGTATCTCAAGAAAATACCTATACCGCCTCCTTGTATTTAGATTATTTACTGTTTAATAAATTGTTTTTGTTAATTTAGCTGACCCCCATTTTATTTAACACCCTATACTAGTCTAGTAACAGTTTTTCTTGACCTTAATCGTAATTACTGTTAAGCCAAAAATTTACCTATGAAAAAATCGCAAGATTATTTTCATACAAGTATGGACGAGATTGACGAAAACTCACACTGGAAGTCTACTCCCAGTCTATATCTATTACTGGTGACCATAAACCCCCCAATAATTGTTATAAGGGACATTTTGAGTCAGACCAGTCTTTGTCTGTGTCGACATGAGCTATCATATGGGAATCGACCATGTCGCAGTTTAAAGCCAATTAACTGTCGTGGTATCGAGGCTGACTGCCCAGGGTGTACAGATTTCAAGTATCGTTACTTGTGGAGGCTGTTTATGCATTCCAGAACAGTTTAGAATGTATTATCATTGCCACAATTATCAATCCTCGAACTGCCAAGCGACCATCGGTAAGAAGGTAGATTCTGACTGAAGTGAGTGATCCAATTTAAAATAAAAAGCCAGTCTATTACTGTTTCACTGGGGGAGCAAGAAAAGAGCCTCCACGAAACGAACCTTGAGATCGTCTTGCGCAACCTGGGCAGTCAGCTTCGATACTAAATTTTCTACTGGTATTAGCGATTCCCATGTGATAGCTTGTGCTGATAAAACAAAAGAAGAACTGTCCCAGTGCTGGCCGCAAGCCTCAAATTCAAATTCAAATATCGCTTATTTAAAACAGACTAGTTAAGACTCGTACTTTTTGACATAAACGAGAAATAGCACCTCAAAAAGCTCCGACTCTTCACAACTTGAAGAAGAACCGGCACAACAAACTAACCAGCAATACGGCTTTACAACACTCTCTTATGACAAATAAAATATCTTAAATATGGTTACAGTGACAATTTCTTTGTTAGCATAAACTTGTCAAGCAATGCGTATGTTAATATGAGCTTCTTCTCATAATGCGATGAGTTGAGGCCTTAGTCCATTATGCTGGCTTGGTACAGTTGGCGGGCAATACACACCCTCGAAAATATTAGGAGCCCTAAAAAGCCCTTGACCCCTGAGTTTATTTCGGCGACTCTTCTCAGGGACAGTCATAGGAAATGCCGACGCCATCTAGTTAAAAAAAGACGTGTAAAAGTGATTGTAAAATCCTATTTGCAAAATAAACAATTAAGTTTCTCTCAGATAGATCCGCACATGAAGAGAGAAGTCAGAGGTCGTTCGGAAGTGATCATCATGATCATGTAAAGATATAGGTTTTACGTTAGCTCCAACTTAAGTCCCTTAATTTCGTCCTGCAATTCATTGCCAGAATGGTAATCCATTACCATCGGCGTTACGCGGTAGACCAGCATATTATTGACTCTTTTTTGGTTGATAAAGTATAGCTAGACAAGGTGGTTACAAAAAAAAAAATCGAACTGATGTCGGTTTTTGGAGTTTTGAAGTTAATTTAAATCTTAAGAAAAGGCATCCTGATTTTGAGACCAGAAAGCAGCTTATGTAATAAAAAATGACTGGATGAGGTTCTAGCCTTTGGGCTGATCGATATTGACGGGACGGTTGCCGCGGTGGTTGATCGATTAACTGCTGCGCTACGTGTTGCAGGTTCGATTCTCGCTTGGAACAAATATTTCTATGACCTACAGATCATTGTTCCGGGTCTGGGTGTTTGTGTAAATATTTATATTTGTATTCGCACTCACCATACAAGTATTATTGTTAGTGTGAAGCAACGTTAAAAAAAAAAACCTAAATAGTGTACACAAACGATATCGCACACATCACATGTATCATAGTAGGGTTGCCAAGCGTCCTGTTTTCCGGGGACATGTCCTGCTTTTTGGAGTGTCCTGGGTTGTCCTGGATAGTTATTAATTAGCGTCCCGGGTTTTAAAGAGTCCTCGTAAGGTCCTGTGTTTTATTATTCGCGCGCCACTACTGCCTCGAACCTTAAATTTAATCATCGGTGTTATTTTGTAATTTAATCCTTCATTTAGTTTCTTATATTACAGAATTTAATTGAAGATTATTTCATAAAACATTGTAATTTCTATACATTGAGTTTCATTGACACTGTTTTCTTATACTGCGTCCTGTTTTTAAATCGAAATGTCCTGGCATTTCCAACTTTCAAATCCTGGTTTTCAAAATTTGGGAATGGTAACCCTATATTATAGGCATCTCATCAGATCAGACTACTCCTGAAAAGAGTATGTAATAAAAATACATAATTAATAACAGCTCATTAGATTTATTTCTCATAAATACAAATAAATAATGTCTTACAATAAAAACTTTACGTACTAAAAAGCGAGCCTCGCAATTCTTACAGAAATAAACCTTAACACTTAAAACTTAAAAGCTCCGCAATCAAACATCAAACCCAGCGTCGGCCATTTAGTACATTCCCATTAGACCTCTTCAGTCACAAAGAAGGAGGTGGTATTGGTATTTTTCTTAAAAAACGTCCCTTAGACTGTGGTACAGCTGGAGGCAGATCTCTTGAAGTTGGAGGTGCTAATGCTGAAATTGGAGAGGCTGCTGGCAAAAAAGGATTTAAATTCCTAGCATAAACTTCTTGCTGCGGCACAGTTACATACTCAGGACGTTTGGGCTGATTAATCAATACTTTTTGCTGGACAACTTCATTGGGTCTTCTTTGTGGTGCTATTCTAAAAGGACCGTCGTTACCATTTTTTACAATCACTCGTTGTGGCATATCACCGTCTTTTCTCACTAATATATTCTTTTTTATTCCATCGTTGCCATTAACAATAATTTGTTTTGTAAAAACTCTGTCATTGCCTCTTTGCATGACCATATTGTTTGGCAGAACTTGATTACCATTTTGGAGAATAACATTATTTGATTTTTGAATTATAACACTCCTTCGTGGAGCCATATCATTAGGCCTTTGCACGATGATTTTCTTTGGCACTGCTTCATTTCTTACGATGGTTTTTTGTGGATTGTCAGTGATGGCAAATCTCCTTTTAACTGTCACTGGCATATTGGGGATATTAATCATTTTATTGGCGGCTGACGTCATCATTTGGACGATTTGGCCAGTATTTTTTGGTAACAGCATATCTTGAAGGATTGTTGTAACTACATCATTAGTTGGTGATAATATCCTTTGACTTAACGTAGGTGATAATGCGAATGTTAGGAGTATTGTTATGTGTTTTAACTGCATGGTTACCTGAAACCAAAGTAAAGTACATATTATAAACATAAACTATATTTATGATGTATCCTGACTGCAAACCGCAAAAAAAAAAAAAAAAATCAAATTCAAATTTCGTTTTCGGCCTAAAATATTTACTCTTTTTTAAATTAACAAAATGATTAAAAAAGTAATATTGTAAATTTAAAAAAAATACAAGAAATTACAGAAATTTTGATAGAATTGAAGAATAAAATTAGATTCATAGGCAAAGAACGGAATAAGATTTTGTTTTCTCAAAGCTTTGAAAAGCTTTTAAAAATAAAACAATTAAAAGGAGTAAAAAATTCTTGGAAGATCTTACCTTGCTAACACTATAAAATTGAATATACTCTTCATATCAAATAAAACAATTTATATAAAATACACAGACAATTTAGCATCAGATAATCACAAAGCTGAGATAAATATCGATTATTTTATCGATTCGAATCGTGATTTATCTGTACAAAATACGTGTTATATCTTCAGCATGCACTCATTTTATTTTTTTCTTTAAAAAAACATTACCCCACACTAGGAATAATTCCTGTATCGTGGGTGCGTTTACAAGCACATATATTCACATACAGAAACACCCAGACCCGAAACAATTATCTATAGATCATACAAATATTTGTTCCGTGAGGGGATCGAACCCGCGACACGTAGCGCAGAAAGCTAATCTCTTAGCCACTGCGCCAACCGTGTCGTCAAATCTCCTTACTATGATGTCGTAAAGGCAAGTTCATCTATCTATGGTGTATCAAAGTAAAGTCACCAAATAAAATGCAAATGGCGTCAAATAAAATGCAAATGGCGTAACTTTATCAACAAGTGTAATAGTTAAGAACACTAATACAGAACTGGGAACAGCGTAATTTAGACATACCAGAAGAGCATCACGCCTGTATTCCCCGAAGGGTTAGGCAGAGGTGTATTGTAGGTACTCTCACATTATACAGTAGATGACTACTAGTCATCTGAGTTACTTTTTATGAAGTGTCTAAAACGACATTTAGTTCTAAAAATGTTTGGAATAGCAAGGCGTGACGTCATCGTTTTTCATCGTCATTGAAAAACTTACTGGGTGATTTTGATAAATTAAAAATGTCAAAGATAAGCAAGAGCATATTTCAAAATGTATTTTTGATGCAGTCATCTAGCCTATTGTGACAATGCTATTTTAAATTTATCGCAAAATGATGTTGTTTTTGATTATTCATATTTTTTTTTTAATTTAAAATACAAGAGCAACAAAAACATTTGACAAAGACAAAAACAGCCACATATTTGGTATCACATTTATTTATTTACATTTATTTAATCATAAATTCTTATACATAAATCACAAGAAAGGTGGTTGTAAAGTAACCTGGCGTAAATATTTCGGGCTACAACCACAACCGGGTAAACCACACCCGCAGCCACAAGATGGCACTTCTATCGCAGCCAACTGGCATCCATAGGAAGGCATTTGAATGCCAGGGCACCCGCAAGAGCCAGAGCATCCACAAGATGGCACTGCCGCTCCAGGACAGAAACAAGGTCCGGGGCAACCGCAAGATGTCACAGGTAGTCCTCCACACCCACATGCACCGGAGCATCCACAAGACGAAACCTGGATTCCAGAACATCCACA
This sequence comes from Shargacucullia verbasci, assembly GCA_947562105.1. Lineage (NCBI taxonomy): Eukaryota > Metazoa > Arthropoda > Insecta > Lepidoptera > Noctuidae > Shargacucullia > Shargacucullia verbasci. The sequence goes on along the minus strand of OX387307.1, from coordinate 1,848,460 downwards.
GGGACCCAAACAATCACAAGAAGCTACTGGTAACGCACACCTGCAAGGGCCAGTACATCCACATGTCGAAATTGGGACCTCAGAGCATCCACAAGGGCCAGAACATCCACAGGATGAGATTTGAATTTCCGGACATCCACATGCCATCGGTACTCCTCCACAACCACATGGGCCGGAACATCCGCAAGATGAAAGCTGAACTCCAGCGCATCCACAAGAACCTAAACACTCGCATGACGATATTGGCATACCTGAACACCCACAAGGGTTACGGCATCCACAGGAAGGAGCTTGCACCAAAGTTTGAGGTCCATACGAAGGCAATTCAATAACAGAACTGATGCCGTAAGAATATTGAGGAACCTGCAGATTTTGGCAACCGCATTTCGGTACATCAATCATAGCAACAGGTCCAGGACAAGATGGGAGTTTGACTGCGGGTGCTCTGCATCCACATTTAGGGCCAGAACATCCACAAGATCGAGGGCAGCTACAGGCACCAGAACATCCACACGGCAGGTCTAAAGAAGTGTAGTACTCGATACTCGGTGAAGCAAGAATCTCGATGGTTGGGAATAGACAACTAAGAGGGTTAATTTCGATAGGTTCTGCGTATCTGTAGTTCGGAACGTCAATAATGGGTCCCGGACAGCTGGGTATACCCAGTTCTATTGGTGCATAAACTGGCTCGATCGCAGACCCTCGGCAGCCGCAGCTGAGGAAGTCCAGGAGTGGGTTTTGGCAACCGCATCCAGGTAGCGACATAGATGGAAGTGCAGACTTTTTAATTTTTGATTTTTTTGACAGTTTACGTTTCACTGCCACTGCGTTGATCTGTAAATTATAAAATGACGTTCTATTAGAGCATTATCACATCTGTATTTCCTGGAAAGTTAGGCAGAGTGGCATGATATACAAGTAAATAAATACCTATCAAATTTTTCTATTGCCTTCCACTGGACACTAATCAAAACTCCGGATTGTTACTGAGAATTTCTTAACAGACAAACCAGTTAAATTTTCGGGACCAGGGAATCAGAGTACCGGCCAATCAGAAACACCTACACCACTAGTAGAGTGGTAATCATCACTACATAGTATAAAACAAAGTCGCTTTCTCTGTCCCTATGTCCCTTTGTATGCTTAAATCTTTGAAACTACGCAACGGATTTTGATGCGGTTTTTTTTAATAGATAGAGTGATTCAAGAGGAAGGTTTATATGTATAATAAATTACGCGGGCGAAGCCGCGGGCGGAAGCTAGTAGATAATAAATATAAAAAATATTGTACTTACAGCGATACTTGAAACAATCAAAAGAATAATTGAAAACTTCACGAAATACATTTTTAATAATTTATTAAATTAATTAACTTCTTCAATCAATAAAATGCCAAAGTGCACAATGTAAAAACAATAATAATGCTGTCTTTTATAGTTCAAAGTTTGTCAATATTTTTTTCGATATCTAAATACTTGCGTTAAATTTATCGATTTACATAATCTTCGGCAATCGATTCTAAGTTAACGAAAATATCTACCTATGAATTAATAAATTATGTGATAACAAGTTATTGCATTGTCCCAAGCAATCATTTACATATCTAATTAAAATATAATTAATTAGCGGACCCGACAGACGTCCTACACGAACCTATCGTAGAACTTGATCGCAGCGCCACCAACAGGATCCAAGTATGAATGTAAACCATCCCCTTGGGTGGTTTACTTTCATAATCGGACCCATTCAAACACACACAAAAAATGTCATCAAAATCGGTCCAGCCGTATAGGAGGAGTTTAGTGACATACCTGCACACGTATAGAAGAATTATATAATATATAAAGATTTATAAGGTGAGGCTTCCAATTTCAATCTTATCTTAACGTAGCATTACACCTGTAGACCCTGACGGGCTAAGCAGAGTTGTATGATAAAGCAACTTATGCCGATGCTGTGAGTCCCATGTAATAAGGGACGAGCACATTTTTACTAATCGGGCGCATTTCCAAACTCCAGAATGCTAGTAATATATTTTTTTTCTATCAGAAAGAAATTATAGCACTTTGCCCGACCTGTGAATCGAACCGAGGAAATCAAGTTCAGCAGCCATGCTTGCAACGAACAAACAAACGAGACACTTCATCATGATACCAATAAAATCCACTCTGATATCCTACTGGTTATTGCCATATAGATAGATAGATAGAATTGTTTTTATTTCAAATAAACCTAATACTGGCCCTTATGAGACGTTATAGGACTCTAGTTGCACGGTTCCAAAAAGTTGGTCCTATGGAGAAGAACCGGCAAGAAACTCCATGGATACTCTTTTAAAGTCTCTTTTAACAATCTTGCCATGTAGGTACATAATGTGGAAAAAGTATGAGAAAACTATGTAGGTTTCTTCAAATAAATACTAAATGCAACTTTAACATAAAGTCTGTTAATAAAAATAAAAATAAAAGTAAAAAGAATACCCCTACACTGTGCTCACATTTACAATGGATAGCCATCTGTAACTAGCTAGACGTTAAGTTTATCTGTTGTGGGTGCAAGGAAAAAGCCTTCACGAGACCTAAGATGGTCTGGCGAACCCAGGGCCAGCCTCGACACCACCGTTACTGACTGGCTAATCTTTCCACTACGGCATGAGCGACCCCCCCTTTCCGACATAACAGATTTTCTATTCTGTGATGTGTTGTTGGGTTTTCCTGTAAAGAAATTCTCAGTAGCAGCACGGAGTCTGGAACTGTGCCCGGTAGATGGCAGTAGGTTCGCCCCCTATTCAATGGGAATGAATAACGGCATCAGTGAAATTTGGGTGTAGAATAGTACTACATCTCTGTCTAACCTTTAGGGGAATACAGGCGTGATGCTATGTGATGTGTTGTTTAGTGGCAGAACGCACGCTGTGGACCAGTAGGTACACTCAGCGTCACAAATTAATGAACATTTCGTATAATGAACAACTACTTTTGTAGCCGTTGTACAATCAGCCTCAAAAACATTTATATACTTCAGAAAATTAAAACGTCATTTTCTAGAAAATGTGAAAATCAGTGAAATTACATCATCATCATCATCAGCCAGAAGACATCCACTGCTAAACAAAGGCCTCTCCCTTATACGACCACATCGAACGACATTCCGCCACTCGCATCCATCGATTGCCCGCGACCTTAACAATGTCGTCGGTCCATCTAGTAGGAGGCCTTCCTACGCTAATGAAATAGTAAAATTACACAATGGTCATTTACCTGTCTACATACCCTAAATGTTCATGTAGTGTCCTATGTCGTTTATGTAAAATTTCGATGTCTTTTTTATTTCGCAATATGTGAACATTTTTTTGTGGCTAACTGTACACCTGACGGCATCACTGTCGCCCTTTAAGTATTCTGTGACAAAATTAAGAGGAAGAAGGGAAAAATTGAGAATAAAAGCAAAAATATTGATTAGGAACATTTATTTTCTAAACTGTACACACTAAAATCTACAAAACAATTTTATACAATGGCAACATTTTATTCAAAATAGTAGTTTTGATGCACACTTGTAGATACACTTTTTTTGTCTGTTTCAGCTAAATAAAATAAGTCTTTTCGTGTTTAAGTTTGTACAAGAGTAATATCAACATTGAAAACTACCCTTTTCTAATTAATTGGTCGGTTATTAGAAAAATGCATACATTATTTAAAAGGCATGTAAATTAAACCCCACATTAAAAATATAAACAAAAGAATATGACCAAATTAACAAATATAACGAAATTGTAAACGCATAACGCTAGGCGTCGCCATTTTGTCACTAATCTAACTATACATACATATATTATGAAGATAAAATACAACGAAAAAAATTTAAACAACGACTTGTGAAACATTTTCATAATAAGACAGTTACATTTTTTTTTAAATATGGCTAACAGAGCGTAAAGACTATTCTGCCTTTGAAGCAGACTGGAAATGCGTGTGTGATTCTTTAATTCTCGCCCAATAATTTATTGACAGTATGGGTGAACAATATTAGACCTCTGTCCCTTTGGGGAACACTGGTGTGATAATTTATTGTCTCTGTGTGTATAATTTATTATTGTTTAATATATTCTACCAGACTTTTGTTGACTTATCGATTGTGAACTGGCAACATGTCCTATCTCGATTTTATGAAGATTTTACTTGGTTATACCATTCTAAACTATTTCATACCCGGCAACGCTGCAAAAAGCATATTTTACTTCAATCAAAATTAGGCGCCAAAATCGAATTCACTCAATTTGTACTAACATCGACCGTTAATAGTGTCTTCTTAATCCTGTAATGTTGTCAAAAATGTGATAGTACCAGTTGCCAGTTCATATTCGATATTTCGTTGAATTATCACTCTTGGTTCATGTTAGAGGTGGGCGTTGCCACGAAGAACCGTTTCCAAATAACGTTTTCTTTTCTGCGACGATAGAACCGTTTTACGTCCAAACAGTCTTCGTTGCACAAACTAGTCTTCGAACTACTTGATGCGATTGTTTACTTTACGACTAAGAAAATACAGTCGAGAACGCAATGACTCAACTATCACTATCACACTCGTCTCATAGCAAAACCGTTCTCTAATAGTACAATGAAAAGTGAGCTTTTCATTAACGAAATAAGGTCGAAAATCTATTACCAGATAAATCAGTTGCAACGAGGACCGTTTTCTGCAACCGTTTTCGTCATCGGGGAAACGGATGCGTTTAGTTCGTCAAAAATTCCACAAAGACCCACTACTACTTCATGTACAGTCAACATCAAAAATATGTACACACGCAGCGAAATTCTAACGCTTATTCTTGGAAAGGTATTGGTTAAAATCATAAAATTTAAATGGCTATGTGTTTTTATGTATCCGCAGATAATATAAGTGAAATTGATCAAGATTTCAATCACTTTTCCCTCTAAAACTCGCATTTGAATTTCGCTACGTGTTTACATATTTTTGATGCTGACTGTACACCGAATTTCTACGTAAAACTATTAAATGCTCAAGCACAGACAACACACTACTTTTATAACAATTCACTAAGTTTAAAGTCACAGGTAGGACCGTTTGAGCTAGTTTATACAAAAATATAATTAGTGGAAGGGTAGCGAAATAAATACAAGAGTAAAATAGTCATTACACATAGCCACAGGATGTTTTTTCGTCTCAATTTTACACATTTAAAAGGTTTCTAGAGGACGTTATGTAAGGCTAGCTTTCCACAGCCTGTGATATCGTGGGCCGAGGGAAACCAGCCTGAACAAGAAGCCCAGAAACAAGCCAGCTTAACTCCGAGACTCAAACTCATTTTTTTATAGCATTCGTATTTATTGTCGATATTATTTTTATTATTTATGACTGTGGAAACATAACAAGACAACAACAAATCTTGAAACTGTTGAGATTTCGATTGTGGGGCAATGTTTCTAGAAAAAATAAATTATATTTATAGACAAGCGCATAACCCATATTCACACTTCCGTACAGTACTCAGAAACCTCACCAATCGCAAACTCTGTATGCAAAAACCTCTTCACACTTGAAACAGTTGTCCTCATTGGCTCGTTGGTGGTGGAGGCTTGCCGCTAGCCAGCACACTCTTCATCGTTTTCATCATGCTCGGAATCAGTCCAATGTGCTTGTCAACGCATTTGACCGCACACTTCTCAAATTCTATTGTGCATTTGTCTATCTGTGGAAGAAGGATGGCATAATTAAAAATCAAATTGCCTGATATCACACCCTCAGAATCAAGGGCGGATCCATGGGGGGATCATTGGGGTCATGACCCCCCCTGGGCTGGTTCTAGGTCGACCACTGATAATTTTTCTAATCGCATTGATCGTACAGTATTTATTATTGTAATCGAATAGGAATCTGTCCTGACAAGACTTCAAACGTGTGACCCCCCCTGACTTGAAAGCTGGATCCGCCCTTGCTCAGAATTAAAGTGACCTAAGTCAAAAATATAATTTGTGGAAAATGAGCAAGCAAGTCTTCAAAAAGTACACTTGTTTAAGGTCAGTTTCGGTTGTTCAAGAATTTTGAATTAGATACTTTCATTCTAAGGGTATGATATGTCCATACAGATTCTTGACTTTTCCTATACAAACTTGCATATTGAGGGGTTGACCTTAGGGGTTGATAGGCGAAACAAAAAAATGTTACTAATAATTTTTAAAAACATTATTCCTGCATTGCGGATGTAGTGATGCCATCCATCAGAGTGTAGCAACAACCGAAAATTCATAATCGCACTGTGAGAATTTACAATGATTCTAACACATATACAAATATCCGACATCAACCATCAGGCTTTAGGCCACCAGGCACCACCTTGCCTGGTCGGAGGATACTCCTTTTTCATTCAAAAAAATAAAGTATATAGTTGAGATATAATGTGTATTTACGTACTGTCTCCTGGTTAGGGTTTGCTCCCATTCTATCTCTTGCATAATCATTGCAGTCCATCACACACCTTTGGAGTCTGTTCTGTAGGTGGTTGATTTCCCCCTGAAAAAAATTAAATATTACATAATATACGCTATACAGTCATACATACATATAAATATATAGGGTCAGCAGATTATAATTATTTGAAATTTACTAAAGAATAATTTTTTTTAATGATTTTTGATTTGTAAATTTCATACATACACCTTTGACATAACTTTACATCTCTTTTATGCTTTAATGGTTATGCTGTACAAACACTGTTTTGTTGTTACTGCAACACATAGTTATGTATACATATATGCCAGTAGAACAGATGTTAATCATGTGCAATTCTTTTATTTATGTCATAAACCATAAATTTAAATTTAAATCAACTAAAATATAAAATTAAATCAACTAAAATAGATAGCCAAATGTGTACTTAGTACATCCGCATTTCACCAACGCAAAATGTAACAGGAAGCGAATCTCTATATCCAACATAAAATTTAAAAAACTCAATAACACTTGCTTTGCTTTGCTTTGCTTGCCCCCGCATGATATGCCAAGTGAGGTTAGGACCTCACATTTAGCAGCTCCAGTTACTACGCAGTTGCTTCATGACAGATGGGATAATTACCTGTACGTATTCATTAGCTTGGTCCACGGGCCCAGTGCAGTTGTCTATGCACCCATGCCTCCGATCTAATGACAATTGTGTATCATCACAGCATTGGGCTGCACACCTGTGCATATCACCCTGAAAAAACGTTACGTTTTTGAGAAAATAGTAACAACGAAGGTTAAGCCCCGCATTGAGCATCTAGAGGCTGATAATTAACGAAGTATTCAACTAGCCATTAAAGCCACTCTATTGAAGTCTTTCCAATGTTTAGTAACAATGATTATTATTATTATTAAATGTCTATGCTGCCCCACTCCTAGGCACTTTCCTTCACTTCTGGCAATACAGTGCTGTGTTTGTGATCAGTTTTTAGGAAGGCATCAAATTTATCACATTACCTCTGTGGTCTCTCCCCCTAAACATTCGATTGGTATGTCACAAATTTTCATATTATTTTTTTTTTCATTTTTGATTAGCCAGGTTTTTCCTAGAAAGTTGAATAACATAACATAACATAGCATCACGCCTATATTTCCTAAAAGATTAGGAGGTGTACAATTGTACACCCACATTTAGTCGATGTCGCTATTGGCTCCCATTTAATAGGTGGCGAGCCTATTGCCAACTACTGGGCACAGTTCCAGACTCCGTGCCTTTACTGAAAATTTCCATACCCAATAACACTATGCCCGTCAAATCGAACCCAGGACATCATGCTATATATATGCACTAGCGCTAGACCACCACTAGACCACTGAGGCATTCTTGACCGGCTATGGTTGTATCTCAATAAAACCAACGCGTAGATATCGTCATTCTGCTAATGCTTTTGCGTTTCGAAAGTGCAGAGCTAAGCTAGCTGCCCAAGGACAGTAAAAGAGACTCCTGGAGTGACTACAGCCAGCATAACCTGTCTTTTTCAAACCTTTGCTGATTGGCAAATCTTTCTAGGACTGCATGGGTAAGTTATAATGAGGGTTCACACTAATACGACAGAAGTTTTGTCTCCATATAATTAAGTATTGCATAAGCCTTGCATGCTATAAGAAAAATAACCTCACTTACTTGCATCTTTCGTAAAAAACTCTTGTCTAACTCATTGACCAATCTCGTCATCTCCTGCTCGATTCTGAACTTTTGTGCTTCAACCATTTTGCTGGATTTGTGTCAGGAATTGTTGATATTTAATTGGAATTTCGGGATTTTCGATATTCCGCCGGAAAGATTATAAAATGTGACAGACCCAGATTGTTTGACATAATATTTGACATTTCAGTTTCATACTTTACATTGACAGTAAGAGGTTTTTTTTTTTTCATTGTTAGTTAGTCCTTTGGAAACTTAGTACATAATTAATTTATATCTCGTGACAATATATTATACGATAATTCTGCATAATTAGTGTAATAATGCTGTGACCCGGGTACGTCCTAAAACTGCGGCCAGATACCGGAGGATGGGCAGCAGCGTCCTCTCACTAATCGGTGAGCCACTGCGATCCCCAATCCGCCTGCCAAGCGTGGGGATTATGGCAAATCCCTCCCTTGGAGGAGGCCTTCGTTCAGCAGTGGACGTCTTCTGGCTGATGATGATGAGTGTTATAATATAAAAGATCATGGGTTATAAAAGAAACATTGTATGTAGTACAACTAAATTTAATATCAATACAGCAGTGTTATTTTCAAGAAACATTCTCAAAAACGCTTATAAACAATATCATATCTTGTTTATATTAAATACTTAAGCTAGTAGTAATATTTTCTTTGTATATTTTTATTTTAAATCCCAATACCGGCTAAAAATCCGTTTAATAATTCTTGATCAAAGTTAAAAATTGGTAATTTCTTTATCAAACTAGCACATGACTCGCAAACCGTAGTTTTTTCATCAGATTCTGCTAGACGGCTAAATCTATCCTGCATTCTGGATGGAATTTCATCTATAATGTCTGGCAACCCAGTCGAAGATGGCGGCGGTGGCGAGAAATCAACGCCAACACGACTTGTCATTAATGAAAGCGGCAAATTCAAATTAGAAGGTATTTCTTTCATTTTTGAGGGTATTTCTCGAAAAATTGAGTTCGCATTGGGTGGTATATCTTTTGAATTCGAATTTAAAACGGTTACTTTGGGTGAGGATGGCGGCGCTGGTAGGAAATAAACTGTAGCAGTTTCTGGATAGCATTTTGGCGTTATTCGATCAAATATTGGTGCATTTGTTGGCGGTGAAGGTCCAATCGGTCCTTTGGCGTCCAGAGTTGGTGGTGTTTTAGGCCAACCTTGATTGCCGGACTGAGCCTGCGCGTGACTTATCTGAAAAAAGTGAAAATAAATTACTTCATTTCATTTGCAATGAAAGATAACGCAAGGTGACAATACAGATAATATATATTTTGTTTATTTAATTCGAAACGAGACTTGTAATTTGAATGATTTAGTATTTCCTTATACCTAACAGATTATCTACAGTAGATCGTCCTACCCCACAAGGTAATAACGGACCATTGAAATAATATGTCCAGTCCGCTGGACAATGGTACAACGCTATGTACCATTTTTAAGCTGACAAAATTGAATTGATTCACGCCTCTATCGTAACGTAGCTGTTCCCTTGTGAAGTCTTTACGGATGAAGCAAAGAGAAACGTAGTCAGAATCAATATTTTTTCTTTTTCAAGTTCAAATGCATCCGTTTTGCTTTCAAAACTATGATTGCTAGATATCAACATTGCTTCAAAAACAAAAAAATAATAATGTGTCTCTGATGTGTCGCTTGACGAGAATATCATTCTATTTTTTATTTCTTAAAGAATATCCGCATTTATTGCTGCTATTACCAATATAATTCTAATATCTATGTTTAATTTATTTACCTTGAACAATAAAAAATAATTAACACAAAATAACAGTAATCGCTGCGTCATTTTTCGACCCACCACAGAAATAAATTGAACCACAGAACATATGTTCCTGCCTTATTTATTGAAAAAAACATGGTTTTATCAGATATACAAAATGCAATAATATAATGAAATTTCTAATTCGTAATAATGAAACGTAGTATATTAGATTAAAATAGAAATGCTTGTTTAATTGCTTATCTATAAAGAAGTGTAACATTACACCAGTATGGACTTTTTTGCAATGGAACTGTACGAAACCAAGACATACAAAAATTGCCCAGTGATTTATAGAGTCTGGGCGGAAAAATAACATCGTGGCGTAGAAGAGAACTAATATTATTATTACTAAATACATTTAATTGAAACACTTATTGAGACTAAGAAATTTAAATTTAAAAGATTCTAATGCAGCCTCAAAGTATCAAGATGTTGACAGTCGAACTATAATAAAGTAACAGTGTTTTCAACATGACAAATACAATAATTAACACTAGCAAGACGGGAAAAATAGCTAACTTACGAAGGCGGTCAAGGGTCATTTGACCCATGACTATTATCTAGTCTCTAATTATGCATATATGTGTAGTATAATTGTAGAAATAAATGGTAATATACATTGTTACGAAGGAAAATGAAATATGTTTTGGTTTCTAGTGTGTGTTGAATAATAAAAAAATATTACAGTTATGACATATGAATATTTTTGATTGATTAAGCACTGCTGCGCCCTCAAATCTTATGACGGCTCTCTTTCCGCACAGACTCTACTTGTACAATACGGAATCACTACCTTCACACACAATGATTGTGATATAGGTAAACTATTGACGCATCTGGTTTATAAATCGGAGTTCTTAAAAAAAATATGATTTTGTAGATTCGTTATTTGTAAGGTGAGTTCGGGTAGCACCGGCAATCGGGTAAAACCGTACAGATCGAATTTCCGGCTGATTCGAACACTTTTTATATGTTGTTCTCCAGTCAATAGAAGCAGTTTTATTAACTTATATTGCCTGGAGAACAAGGTCAATAAAAAAGTGCTCGAATCAGTCGAAAATTCGATCTGTACCGATTTACCCGATTGCCGGTTTTACCCGAACTCACTTTACATTGGGTCAGAGGCCCTAGTGTAAGTTTCTTTCGACAAACTCGATTTACTACATCGAACGCGTTCGGCTCTCCGATTGGTCCGTTTCGTGCTCTCCACCAATCGGAGCGCCGAACGCGTTCGATGTAGTAAATCGGATTTGTCAAAGGAAACTTACACTAGGGCTTCAAATATGTTTGTTTAAAATAAAATTGAATGAGGATCTTTTAAAAAATAAAACTAGACTAGAACTAAAATACTTAGAGTAAAATATACATTCAATTTTTAAGGTACTTTTTTCCGACACTCGTTTGTTTTTAACCACTCTGTATATATTTAAACATCCTAAAATTGTCTGTCTATCTGAACACTTATAACTTTAAAACCAGTGGACCGATTGTGATACCATTTTCACAATCGGCATTACTTAGGGGTCAAGATCTAACATTAGATAATTATGTATAATTACGCTGTTGCTCATAGGATAGGTATCGTTTACGAGCATTCGAAATCAACTCGGATAACTTTGAAGACACTGCTAGTATCTTATATATATATAAAACGCCAAATCGTTATTATTGACATCTATAGAGTGACTACATTTGAAATTTTGATGGCACGGTTGGGGCAGTGATTGAGAGATCGACTGTTGAGCTACGTGCCGCGGGTTTGATTCCCGCACGGATCAAATATTTGTATGATCTACAGATAGTAGTTTCGGGTCTGGGTCTTTGTGTATGCGAATACACACCGTGCCTCGGAAAGTACGTAAAGCCGTGCTTCCGTGCGGGGATGGAACCCGCGATACGTAGCACAGAAAGCTAATGGCTTAGCCACTGCGCCAGCCGTATCGTCAAAATCATTCCCCGAAGGTGCGAAACCAGAGGTGTACTATTAATCTACATTCCGCCAATGCTGTTGTTAAGTCCCACGTATTGAAGGACCAGCCTATTTCCAGCCACCGGGTATAATTCCAAACTCCCTGCGACTGAATATTTTCAACAGAAAAACTCAAAATTTTACCCGGAGTCGAAATCAGAATCTTAGGTGTAGCAAGCACGCTTACAACCACTACTCTAGTCAGTTAAAATTACGAAAAAATAGGCTACTAAACTAATAAATTACTTAATGTTTTCAAATACCTAGATAGGAGGCGTTTGTTAGGACATTCGTGATATTTAATGAAAGGATCTACACAAATAGACATCATTTTTACAAGAAATTAATGTCATAATGGTGATGAAAAGTTTTTTATTCCTTTGCGTGGTTATTTTCGCCGTTAATGTGAGTACATAATTTCTCAGTTATATAAGGACGCCATAAATAAAATATGTACTTTACTCAATTTTACCAATTTTCACAGACCACATCAGCTCGTCCCAGAAGAATATCTCCCGGCCCTTGCTCATGCGTAACTCCACCAAAAGCAGTATATTTTTCTAATGTAGCAACACCGTTTCCCGCTTGCATCGAAACCATAGACTACGTCAGAAACTCACCAAAAACTTGTTGCAGTTGCAAATGTGATTGCAGCACTTGCAACGACCAGCTGATCCTGCCTCCTCAGGCGGCAGAGTTGCCATATGGTCTGGGGTACTTTCCATCTGCTTTACCATTGGTAGCCAAATCTTTTAATCCGGCATTGGAGTTTTTGACAACTGGCGCGTACTTGCCTGTTGCTTCGCCTTGCGATTGCTTGACATTGGCAGCACCTGTGTGTCCGGAATACGCGCCATTGGTCAGGCCTATTTGTTTGTGATTGATTAAATTCTTTATTTAAACTAATTATTTGGTTGTTTTTTATTTTTATTTTTTTTATTATCCCTTTGCCTGTTTTCCTAATAGACTGTTATGTGTAAACGTTTTATTTCATCACTAGCCATCATATCTGGTCTAGTGGTCGTAAGCGCGACTGCTGAGCGTGAGATCCCGGGTTCGATTCCTGGGTTAGGCAAATTGTTATTGCATATATTTAAATGGCAATTCTTAGTAGAAGATGTGAAAAAAGAGTAGAATCGATAGAAACATAGATCGACTTGAATCCATTTCTGCTAACCCTTTGGGAAATACAGGCGTGATGCTATGTTAAGTTAATAATCACGATAAAAATGTTGCTCAAAATCTTTGACAACATTTTCTTATAATAATTATTATCAAAATATATTGTGCCATAAATACTTACTCAAATTATTAATAATAATCAATTTATTCAAAAGTCCGATAAGACACGAACCTCAGATAAAATCCAGATAAATATTACGGCGACGTCAATATTTTTTTATTTCAATATAAATAGTTCAAATAAAACCTTTTTGTAGAATTTTGTCAGTATTATTTTTAAGAAAATGAAGTATTTCGTTTTTATTTTGTTCGTGACTGTACACAATCAGGTATCTAATTTAAAATTAATGTTATTACGCAAACATTTACGTAATATATGTATTCTATAAATTGAATTTTACGGTGTTATATTTTACACCGTAAAATAAATTTATACATTGTTTTTAAAAGCATTATATTTATTGTGTAAAGTACCAACTCTTAGGTGTAGTAATTTTGTTTAACTGTGTATTGTTAAGTCCTAAGTTCGATCAAAATTGACTCAGATACACAGTCAAAGTCAAAGTACAGTAACTAGTATAAATTATTTTTATGAAATTGGTTTTCTTAAACGTTTTTCGTTACGTATTTTGGCGATTGAAGATTCACGCCAGTTCACATACATAACTAAGTCTATTTTAGAGATACTCTCTTCCTTTTATTACTAAAATCTTGACTGCGTACTATTATTTAAATTTCGAGTCTAGTAATACCTGCTACCGGTATTATGAGATTTTAGAAAAGGCTAGGGTTTAGGGTTTCTTTTTGACGTCTTGATACGAATCTACTCTATCAGTTAATTTTTCTTTTTTTTTCAGTTTGTCTCACCACAAATGCTTCGACCGCCACCTTTCAACCTCATCAACCGACCTTTAGGAGAAAAGATGATTGAAACTGGCAACTTTATCAATCAACCACCCCCTACAGTGATCAGGGAGCCACCTTGCAACAGCATTGTTCCTATTCCTAACATCGCTTCTCCACCTAGCACTACCCTCATCACTGACTGTTCGCCTACGATTTGCCAAAACCTAGCAAATACTATACAGCTGATGATTGTGTGTAATTTACTACAGAATAGCAAAAGTTCTGAATTAGCATTGCAATTAGCAACACCTATTTTAAATGAGGTTATGGCATCACCTGTTTTGACTTGTGGATGTAATAACCCAATTCCTATTTCTCCTAACGTGGTTTCTCCTAATTTTTCGCCTAACGTTATAACTCCTAATTTTATTCCATCTAACGTAGTTGGTCCTAACTTTGGCGCTCCTAATATATTTTCTCCTAACGTAATTTCTCCTAACGTGTCGCCACCTAGAGTAGTTGGTCCTACAAATGGCTATGCCAATAATGTACTTTCTGGTATACTTAATAATTTAGGTCCAAATTCTGGTCTAGGAGGACCCGCGAATGCTGGTTTAATTAATACTATAATGAGCGTATTAGGTAACATTCAGGGTTAACTTAAAACAAATATTTTAAGCAATTAGATTTTGTAATTTATTTTTGTCGAACAATAAATTATTCTTGAATATATAAAGTGTGTCTAATTTATTACTAACCATTAAATTACCCTAATTCAATCCCCAGGCAAAGGGTTATTGGGTTTTTTCTGATGGAAAAATTCTCAGTAGCAGCTAGGAGTCTCACCCTATACTATGTGGGACTTAATAACGGCATCGAGGAAATGTGGGTGTACAACTGAATACCTATAGCTTTGCTAACACCCCAGACAGTAATGCCATAAGATAAAAAAATGGTCCTTTTGGGACATGCAATAATGTCCCGGGTATGTCCTAAAACTGCGGCCAGACACCGGAGGGCGGGCAGCAGCGTCCTCTCACTAATCGGTGAGCCACTGCGATCCCCAAGCCGCCTGCCAAGCGTGGGGATTATGGCAAATCCCTCCCCGTGGGGGAGGCCTTCGTTCAGCAGTGGACGTTATCTGGCTGATGATGATGATGATGATGATGATGAATAATGTCCCACCAGCGGTAATTGAAAGTAAACTAGAAATAGGATACAGTAAAATACAGAAAGTTATTTATAAGTTTTTTTTTATTGTGTATCATCAAAAACAAAATATCATACAATACAAAAAATCAATAGACCTATAAAGTGTTATTATATTATATACATTATTAGTATCTAATAATATTTATATTTATTAGGAAAAGCACAGGAATCAATAACTCCACAAGGTTCAACGGCTAAGTTAGGCAAATATCCACAATTATTGCAATTGGAAGGAGAAATTTTTGTAGGAAACATTGGGCCGTCACAAAAACCACACTTTGGTCCTAAAGCTTTAGCTAGAAGTTCGATACCAATGTTCTTCAAACCGAAGTTTGGACCAAAGTCGTTACAACCGCAGCCGATGTTAGGCAACCCAAAGTTAGGACCAAAGTCATTACAACCGCAGCCGATGTTAGGTACTCCTAAGTTAGGACCAAAGTCATTACAACCGCAGCCAACGTTAGGTAATCCAAAGTTAGGACCAAAGTCATTACAACCGCAGCCGATATTAGGCGACCCAAAATTGGCACCAAAGTCATTACAACCGCAACCGATATTAGGTAGACCTAAGTTTGGACTAAAGTCGTTACAACCGCAGCCAATGTTAGGTAACCCAAAGTTGGGACCAAAGTCATTACAACCGCAGCCGATATTAGGTAGACCAAAGTTTGGAGTTAAGTCGTTACACCCGCAGCCAATATTAGGCAACCCGAAGTTTGGACTAAAGTCATTACAACCACAACCAATGTTAGGCAGTCCGAAATTTGGACCAATATTGTCACACCCGCACCCAATGTTGGGCACACCGAAATTTTGAACCACATCGTTACAACCACATCCAATGTTTGGTACACCGAAATTTGGTCCAAAATCATTGCAACCAATACCAATATTAGTCAAACCGAAAGTTGGTCCAAAATCATTGCACCCACAACCAATATTTGGTATCGCATAGTTCGGTACATCGAAACCACACCCAATATTCGCTTGCAAAATTTCAGGGTAACAAACAGGTTCACAAGGACTTATAATATCACAAGTTGATATAACAGGGTCATAGACATAAGGGTTAATGGTCTTGACATAATCTACTTTAGGACCAAAGCAATCAATTGTTGGAGATAAGAAAGTTGCTTGAGCAGGGTTAAAATCACAGACAGTAGGTATTTCACAGTTAGATTTCATGGTATTCTCGACTAGATTGCTGACGATCAGCAGTTGGATGGCATTGGCCAAGGCATTGGACACAGAGTTGTCCAAGATGGTGGTGGCGACAGATGGAACTTGTGGAGTGGAACACAGCACAGGTGGCACTGGTGTGGTTAGCGGTTGACGCTGTAGACATTGCGCTTGCGTCTGAAAGAAGGGTTACTTTGGTTAGAATATAATAAAATTTTACTTTGAACTTTAGTATAATTTATAGATATAAATATCACAAGCAAATAGCTACATACTTGGCTACTGCATAGATCGATCGATCTGCGAGGTTAAGCAGCGCTTGACGCGGTTAGTCCTTGGATGGGTGCCCATTTTTCACATATCAAGACCCCTCCGTGTCTCGAAAAGCACGTTAAGCAGTTGGTCCCGGGTGTCATACGAAGACCTATGACAATCGCTACGGGTGACAACCAGTCTAACCTTAGAGTATCAGTGTCTCCCAGTATTTTTTTTAACATTGCCCTTCGCTACGATTACTCCTGTGTCGTGAGTGCAGTTTACAAAAATACATGTCACATACACACACAATAAGACCCGAAACAACTATCTGTAGATCAAATAAATATTTGTTCCGTGCGAGAATCGAACCCGCGACACCTAGCGCAGAAAGCTAATCACTTAGCTACTGCGCCAACCGGTTCGTTAGATTGCTGGGTGACGGAGATCAGAAGGCAGTCACTCCGTGACAGGCAGACACTGATACCTACTCGAAGATTAGACTGGTTATTAGATTTTTTTTGGGCTCCTGAAACCCGTTACGACTGTCATAGATATTCGGTTGACACCCGGGACCAACTCTTTAACGTACTTTCCAAAGCACGGAAAGGTCTTGATGTGTGAAAAATGGTCACCCATCTAAAGGCTGACCACAGCAAGCGTTACTTAACCCCGCAAGTTGACTGGTCTGCGCGGTGGGTAGGTACGGGCCCTTCTAGGTAATTTTAACTTGACTAGACCTTCTTTGGAAGAACTTGAAAAAGTAGTACGAATAAAAATCAAGTTAATTCTTACCTTACAAGCCAATACAGCACAGACAAATAAAAATAACGCGTCCATTTTGAAAATATCTAATTATGACACCTGGGCACAGCTTTTTATACCATATTTATTAAGATTACAAAAGAAAATGTTATAACATTGACTTATTTAATTTCGTAAATACGATAATAACGTTCTACGAATGTACAATTGTGAATAATTAAAAGAAATTGTAAATAATACATGTCGGAAGTCGTTAACCCATTATAGACCCACGACCCTTCCTCAAGGGTCATTATTAGGTCCCTTGTGTAAACGTGTCTATCGCTATTATTTATGAGAAAGATGAGTTTGCAGTAAAGATCTCAGAGAAAGTCTCGCTCATTTTTTCACGGATTTTGACACTTAACGTGAGAGAGATTGCTCGAGTTTCCTTTTTCTTCTTTTAAAAACCTTTTTTAAAACATTAGGATTTCTCCTGTATCGTGGGTACAATTTGCAAACATACATGTCACATACACACACGACCAGACCCGAAACAACTATCTGTAGATCATACAAATATTTGTTCCATGTGGAGATCGAACCCGAGACACGTAGCGCAGAAAGCTAATCGCTTAACCACTACGCCAAACGAATCATCAAAATGGTCGTTGCCCTACTCAAGGCATAAATCTTGTGTCATGAGTGCATTTACAAACATAAAAATTCACATCCACAAACCTTCAGATCCGGAAAAACTATTTGTACATCCAAAACATATGGTACGTGCGGCAATCAAACCCGCGAATCGTGGCGCAGGAGTCGATGGCTCAAACACTACGCCACCCGTGCCATTATACTATGTTTATTGGGCTTTTTCTAGTTACCATAATCAGCATCACTCTAAGACGAGATTAAACACATACAATTTTTATCTGCAGATATATCACATATTGCAATTACATCACAACACACAGATGACAGATAAAAATCTCTATATCAACGATTTAAATAATCAAAGAACAGTATTTTAATTCTTAATATCTAACAACATGGCGCCGAGGATATTTTATTTTTTATTGGTCCAGAGTTTCGTGTGTAAGGTACGTGAATTTATATTGTATTGGAAAGGATTGTCTCTTTGGTCTAGTGCAGAGGTTCCCAGACTTTTTTTTCTCATAGACCGCTTTCAAAATTTAGCTGGTTGTGGTGGACCCCCTGCAGCTACATTTCTACCATATTGTAAATTGAATTGTAAACCTTCATTTTTTTGTCACGCCAACGTAGACCCCCGTCGAGTCTCCCGTGGACCCCTGGGGATCCTCCTGAACCACTTTGGGAACTAATGGTCTAGCGGATGCAAGCGTCACTACTGAGCGTGTGGCTCTGGGATTCATTTTTTGGAAGGGCAGTGTTATTGAGTTTTTCCGCATGGAAATTCTCCGTCACAGGATGGAGTTTGGAATTATGTTTGGTAGATGGCAATAGACTCGCCGTTTTATAGAGGATTAAAAATAAGCAGCGGCGAAATGTGAGTGTACAGTAATACACCTTTGCCTGGCTCTTCGGGGAATACCGGGGTGACGCTATGTTATATTATGTAAAGTGTATGAACAGGGATCTCATTATAATCTTATTTTCAGGTCTTATCAATTTACGCACCACCAACCATCCAGCAATACCTCCACCTGACAGCGGTACCACAAAGGACCCACCAGGTCACAGTTCCAGCCACCCACAACCCTGGAACCAACCCGGCCAATTACAACCATATCCCACCCAACCGTGCCCTACCCAGCCAACCGAGACCTTCAACCGGGATACCTTCATTCTCAGCTTTAGCTCTGCCTAATCTGGTGTCTGGCTTGCAACAGCTCCCCGAGCAACCGAAGGCAACTGATACCAAAAGTGCAAATCCATCGAATATAGACGCAAATTTACTCAACAATTTAGCAATAGCATTACAGTTGCTGATTGTTAGCAATATTCTGAACGCCCCACCAACAGATGTGGCATCGAAACCCGAGCTAAAAGATATTCGGCCTTATTCCGAATCAGCTCCATATCAACAATACGAGGCAGCAATGCCAAATTCAAATTTCGTAGGAACTTCAAGTTTTTCTGAACCAAATTTAGTCTGTAATGCAAAGCCAACAAGAAACAGTATGGCTTTAATGTCTCCATATGAAGCATTAGGCCCGAGTTCACCATATTCGGATCCAATTCTGTCTCAACATGGCTCTTCCAATCCCAGAATGGACTTTCAGTCGCCTTATTCTATGATGAATAAGGATTCGTTTTCTATGAATGGTCTGGTCTGATTTTGAATGTAATTTTGTTTTTTATATATGTGAAAATTTGTGTTATTGTCAATTCATCATAACTTGACACCTGTCAAAGTTCTTATGCCAATGTAGTAACGACTGTTTTAGCTCAATCCTGGCGTCAATTTATAGTGGATGAAGAGTATTTTGTATGGTTTTTATCATCATTCGGATGATTTTACCAAAAATTATATTATTACGTTTGGCTAACAACGGGGATCAGTGAAGGACTTAGGGAGGTCTTTGCCCAAGTCTTTGCTATGGGATACTCTGGACTAAACTTCGGATGAAATTAAATGAACTATTTTTAATGCTTCCGATCTGTCCTTGTATGTATTTTTTTTTTTAATATAACATGAATGTTTTATCCTTTAAGACATAATTTGCCACAACTTTACATAAGACGGCTTTGTTGACTAAAATATAATTAAGCATAAGAAGATTATTTATTGTAATTAATTAAGTGTTAAAATTAAATAAATTTTTGTTACTTTACTATCTTTTTTTTTTCTATACAAGACTGTAATAATTATAATATGGAACTTTAAAAAAAAATCCTCAGTATTATAAATGCGGAAGTTACTCTGTTTGTTTGTTTGTTACCTCATTACGACTAAACCACTGAACCGAAAATAATGAAATTTTTAGCTTGGGACCTGGAGATGGACATAGGCTTATTGTTACTATTGCAGAAAAACATGAATCCTTACTATTTTATATTATAAATGCGGAAGTAAGTTTGTTTGTTTGTTAAATTTTGCATATACGTTGTCAGGGGTACAGAATAGAACGAAGGGTACCTTTCATCAAGAAAAAAAGTACTGTTCCTGAGGGAAAGAACACTGACTTTCCGCGGTGACAATTGCTTTAGGACGCTAGATGGCGCTACGTGTGACCTGAAAAAATGCACGGGTTCGTGTCGTCGTTCGTAATCGATGCGGGCGAAGCCGCGAGCGGAACCTAGTTAGATAATAAATACAATATACACGCAGAATAAGTCGCGGGAAACAGGTGGTAATAAAAAAAAGTACTAAACAAGTAGTAAACAATAACATTTTGCTTAACCCATGGATCAAACTTAAAACCCAACTCAGTTAGCGAACATTTTTTTTTTTAAATAATTTCATTCGTTTTTCTCCTGTATCGTGGGTACAGTTTACAAACATACATGTCACATGCACACACAACCAGACCCGAAACAACTATCAGTAGATCATACAAATATTTGTTCCGTGCGCTGATCGAATCCGCAACACGTAGCGCAGAAAGCTAATCGCTTAGCCACAGACCAGCAATGCCTTCGACACCTATTTAACCTTAGTACTAAATACTCACTCCAGAATGTTACGCTAAAGTGAGTTTAATTGTGAATTAATGTTGGTTTACCGTTAAACTGTAACCACGTGTTGTATTACCTACCGTGATATTAGTTTTGTGTTCTGTTAATATTTACTTAAATTAGAATTAAGTAACATATTTACTATATAGCTGTGATATTTGTGGCATTTTGAAGTTCTTATTTTGAAGTGACAGGAGATTTAAATATGGCGCCCGCGCCTCTCTTCTTGCTTCTATGTGTGGCTCTACTGGCTGTGCTGCAGGTGTGTATTCAGTGCTTTATATTGAACTAGTTTTTGCCCGCAACTTCGTCCGTGTGATCTTCCTACTTAATATTATAAATGTGAAAGTTTGTGAGGATCTATGGATGGATGGATATTTGTTACTCAAACGCCAGAACGGCTGAGCGGATCTTGATGAAAGGCACAGAGATAGATTATAGTCTGGAATAGCACATAGGCTAGGCTTTTTATCCTGGGAAAATACACGGATTCGTGATCCACGCGGGCGAAGCCGCGCGCGGAAGCTAGTAATATTATATGTTTGACGTTCAAAAAGCACTAGTATCTAGTATAGTCTATAATGAACAAATGAATTTTGAATTTGAATTTCATGCTTTAGTTTAAATACCAAGGAAAGCTTGCGTGAACTTTCGTTGAAATTTAGCTTACACAGATTAAATGCCTGCCTCATAAGTCTAGTGGTCGCAAGCGCTACTGCTAAGCATGAGATCCTGGGTTCGATATCCAGTTCGGAGAAAGTGTGTCCACATTTCACCAATGCTGTTATTAAGTCTCATGCAATAGGGGGCGAGCCTATTGTCATCTACCGGACACAGTTCCAGACTCCGTTCTGCTATTGAGAATTTCCACACAGAACAACCCAATAACACTGCCCGACCTGGGAATCGGGTCCAGGACCTCACGCTCAGCAGTGCTTGCCAATTCTATTTTACTTTGTTATTATAAATTGCTTCAACTCATTGTAAACCAATATTTTTAAAAGAGTATCCATGGAGTTTCTTGCCGGTCTCTTCTCCATAGGACCCACCCACTTTGGAACCGTGCGCCTAGATTCATAAAGTTTTAAAAGTGCCTGCAAAGGCCCATTTGAAATAAAAAACTTTGACTTTGACTTTGACTTTGAATGAAGCAGTCACAAATACGTAACAAAATATACCGAACGTAAAATATAATTATGTTTCTTTCCTTTTCAGAGCATCGCAGCCGTCTGGGTCCCTCCCTATTACCCCGGCTACCTTCCCGGATATAACCCCTACATACCCGGATTGCCGTACATCCCAGGATTGCCCGGAGCTCCCCCACCACCTTACTACGGTTAAATAAAGGCAATATAATAATATAACACATAAAACACTTTCTTATTCTACTCTAAAAGCATTGCTTCTTGAAAGTTCTTTTACTTGAAAAGTCTTTTCATCACTTTAACTTGGGGAAAACTTATCTATAACCTATCATCATCATCAGCTAGAAGACGTCCACTGCTGTTTGCCATAATCTCCACGCTTGGCAGGCGGCTTGGGGATCGCAGTGGCTCACCGATTAGTGAGAGGACGCTGCTGCCCGTCCTCCGGTGTCTGGCCGCAGTTTTAGGACGTACCCGGGTCTATAACCCATATGACGTCATTCAGAAATAACTCTTATTATCCGGATGCTTAAGGTTCACTAAAAGTTTACAGGATTTGCCAGGATTTGTGACCTTGAGAGCAAAAAGGTTTAGCGTAATTTAAGATAATTTCGGATCATGAGACGGAGTACAAACAACGCTTGTTTATAGATAAGTATACTATGTAAAAATATTTCCAAACAACTCTCTTTCCAGTCCAAAAAGTGGTCTAAACTACAAATACTTGGAAACAACTGAGACATATTTTTTTTTACTGTTAATTAGAGTACAACAGAATTCAAGAAGAATTTAGAGGAATATCAGTGTACCAGTAGGCTTAGAACGAATATTTTGACGTCTGTACCCCTAGTGTAAGTTTCTTTCCCGGGAAAATGCACGGATTCGTAAACCAGGCGGGCGAAGCCGCGGGCGGAAGCTAGTATTATAAATGCGAAAGTTTGTGAGTATGGATGGATGGATCTTTGTTACTTTTTCACGCCTGATCGGATCTGGATGAAATTTGGCACAAAAGTTGGATTATAGTCTGGAATAACACATAGGTTACTTTTTTTCCCGGGAAAATGCACGGATTCGTAATCCACGCGGGCGAAGTCGCGGGCGGAAGCTAGTAGTAGGTACATAATGAAGTGTATCGTACTCTATACGATATAACTTATTGGCGAAATCTCCTTTGATTATAGCAAAACTTTTTAGTGCTACAGTCGCAGAATAATTTTAAATCTTTCAAGGTTCTTTTCTAGTCTTTCTAGACAGACCATAGACATATCCTAGATGGTTTCTGCCTTCATATCTTTCCATTCATTTCGACTATCGATTACTAACTAATCTATACAGCACATTTTTAATACACCCTCTTACTAATAAACGCATTGTAAAAAACAGCTTTAGCACATAAATATATGATTTTTCACATAATAAATGTATGATGCTTTTAACATCATACATTTATAACACGTGATTGTTAATAAGGGGGACATCATTTTATGTAATGAACCAACGGATTAGTGATGAGAGATCATGTTAAGTGATTTCAGTTAGTTGAAATTATTAATTGTAAAATATTGAGGACACTTGCACCGCTCTCAAAATTAGCAAGTTCAAGAAGTGGTCTGGTCATGGCTCTCGAAGAAACAATGAACTGAAGCAGACGAGTGTTTGAGAGGAGAAGGCAAATCGACGAACGTAATGTTGGAGATCCATGATAGATCGTTCACGCTGTAGTGGAAAGATTAGCCAGTCAGCAATAGTGGTATCGACGCTAATTACCCAGGGCACGCTAGACGATCTCCGGTTTCGTCTCATGTGAAGACTCTCTCCTTGAACCACTGACCCGATACCACCTACATCAGTCGATCTGCGTGGTTAAGCAGCGTTTGCTGCTGTCAGTCTGTGGATGGGTGATCGTTAAGCAGTTGGTGCCAGGTGTCATACCAATGGCAGTCGTTACGAGTGTCAGCAGTCCAAAATAAATCCGTCAACCAGTCTGACCTTAGTACCAGTGTCTCCCAGTAGTAACGAAGGTCAGATGGCAGTCGCTCCGCATAAAATACTGATATTCCGCCGTATCTGGTTAGACTGGAAACCACCTCACAGTTGGAAAAGTGGCCTACCCCTTTTCCAACTGTGAGGTGATTCCCAGTCTTTTCTCTTTTCCCAACTGTGTTGAAAATAAAGAAAGGGTTTATAAATCAAGAGCAGATATTTTATTCATCATCTGCCTAGCCTTCCCAACTACATTTGGATCGGCTTCCAGTCTAACCGGTTGCGGCTGGATATCAGTATTTTACACGGAGCGACTGCCATCTGACTTCCGCCACCCAAGTCTAAATTTAGACAGGTTGTCAGACTTTTGGGCCGCTGACACCCGTAACAACTGTCATAGGTTTTCATATGATACTCGGAACCGACAGCTTTACGTGCTTCTCGAGCCACGAAGGGGTTTCGATGTGTGAAAAATGGTCACCCATCCAAGAACTGGCCACAGCAAGCGCTGCTTAACTTCAGCAAAGCAGATATTTTATTATTTATCACTAATTGCAGGACCGCAGTGGCTATTCCGCACTCTACCCTGGCACATCCAACCCGGAACAATACATTTCCATAACGGCAACGGAAACGGATGGTCTAAATTCAAAACTTGGCATTGGACCTTCTAAATTTAAATAAATATTAAATCTACGTTAGTCTGTTAGGACTGTTTATGCTTTTTTATTTATATTCTGACCTTCCTTGAAATGAAATGAAATTACAATATTTATTTTGCAATTAGGATTTTTCAATCATTTTTACCCGTCTTTTTTAAACTAGATGGCGTCGGCATTTCCTATGACTATCCCTGAGAAAAACACCAAAAAAAACTCTAGGGTCAAAGTCTATTTTTAAGTACATGCAGATTATAGTAAAGATTTATGTGAGACAAATATAAGGTGGAATGGCCTTTTGAAAAAAGTGCCATAGTTATTTGAGCTGACCTGTCGCAACAGAGGGCACGCATGGATCAGTCATCGTGAGCATTAATAAATTTAAGAGCGTTCAGACTTCTTACTCACATTAACAATGTATAGCGGTTATATATAAAAGATCATTTAATTTTAATCCGCATTACAATATCAAAATAATGAAGCAAATAATATAATAAAAATTATATATAAAAAGAAGGAACTTAGTCTTTTCATCCACCCAGCTTAAATGGGATTGGGCAGGACATATCTGCCGCATGCCGTTCGAACTGTGGACCCACAAAGCACAAAACTGGTCCTTTGAGACGGTAAGACGGGGTCGCGCAGATCACGTATGCGATGGTGGGAAGAACTAGATGCCTTTCTTAAAGACTAGCCAGATACAGCGCGGGATCGCGAAAAATAAAGCAAAAGGATGGAGACAGCTCTGGAGTGGGACAGCATGAGTTTGAATAAAAAATAGGTCTTTTCAGTCGATTCCTAGTCTAAGTGAGGCTGAATTAGGTATTTTTTGATACATTAAAATGCAAGACACATGCAAGACTGCCTTATTCGTCTAGTGGTCGCAAACACGACTGCTGAGGTCCTGGGTTCGATGAATTCGCATTCACAGCACAGAGGCTGAAACTGTGCCCAGTGCATGGCAATAGACTCGCCCTCTATTTCATGGGACTTAATAACGAAATCGGTAAAATGTGGGTATACAACAATACACCTCTGCTTAGCCCTTCGGGGAATGCATTCGTGATGCTATGTTAAGTTATTTATAAAAGCAAATGAAGTAGTCACAGGCTGTAACCAAAACAATGTCAGTAATCTCAGGCATTATGCCGTAATTTGGGCAATGTTCAGCGATATAATAATGTCCTCCTGTCCGAATTTCGGTTACGGCGGCAGCAGCAGTCAATCTCTCAACCACTACGCCAAGGGTGCCGTCTAAAAATAGAAACATACTAAATATCCCGTTTTAAGTTGTATTTCTAAGGGATGATTAAAATAAAATTTATAAAAAATGGGATTAAAGAAAAACCATCCTTGAACGGCGTTCACTCTAAGCGAGAACTTGAGTAAAAGTCTGGTGCACCCTAGTAGCTGCTGGTACCCGGTAACGCAGAACTCAGCCAGACGACACGGTTGGCCCAGTGGCTAAGCGATTAGCTTTCTGCGCTACGTGTCGCGGGTTCGATCCCCGCACGAAACAAATATTTGTATGATCTACAGATAGTTGTTTCGGGTCTGGTTGTTTGTGCATGTGACGTGTATGTTTGTAAACTGTACCCACGATACAGGAGAAATCCTAGTGTGGGGCAATGCTTTTTTAAAAGAGAAGAGAGAAAGTGAGCTACCCAATCTTCTCACCACGATAAACCCTCAAGGTTCGGCCCAAGACTATGATTAACCGCTTTTTTCAGAGTCTTAATACTATAGTTTAGCTAAAAGTTTTCATACAAAATACGTTAACGTTTTTACCCCACTAAATATGAGTTGATTTTGCTGTTTTTTTTATATGTTATACACATAAGTACGTTTTTTTTTTTAAATATTGTTTACCCACAAAATACGATTTTTAAATAAAAATCTTCCTTATACTTATCTCGTGATAGTTATAAAATTAATTAAAATTTTGAAAAAAGCAAAATGTGTCGACCTATTTTATTATATGACAAAACTATAGAGATCAAAATCAAATTAATTCGTTAAGATTTGGATGTAAGAAACTTTAACGCCCAAACAACTATTTTGCGCGTATTTCAAGACAATTTTGTCAGAAGCCGGCAGCTAAACGATACTCTTAAACTGTTTCATCATTCTACGGACGCCAAAACCGTGATGTGTCACGCATTGACAATCTTCAGTTTAATTTATATAAAATAACATTACATAGCATCACGCCTGTATTCCCTTCGAGGAACTCCGTTCCCTATTTCGTCTCTTGCATGACTAACAGTCCTATCTCATTTTTTAGCTGATTTGAGTTAGAACTACTACATTTTTCAATTCGTGACTCTTTACATTTGTCACTAACCGTCGGTTCTCTATGTTATTTGGATCTTAAAATATAACCATTTTGAAAGTCAACGTATCTCATATTAAATAAAAAAAAATAATTACTAAATGACAAAGGTAGTTGTCCTAACTCAAATCAGCTAAAAAATGAGATAGGACTTTTAGTCATGTGGGCGACGATTTGTAACCCTCCGGGGGTTAAGCAAAGATGTACTATTGTAGGTACACCTGCATTTCACCGAAGCCGTTATTACTCCCATGTCATAGGGGGCGAGTCTTTTGCCATCCACGAGGCACAGTTCCAGACTGCCCGTGATGCGCTGCTACTGAGAATTTCCATACAGAAATACCCAATAACACTTTGCCACCATCAAACCCAGAACTTCACGCCTACCAGTCGCGCTTACGACCTCAAAGTCAAAGAAACAAGTGAAGCAGTCATAGGTAGTGACATTGACATGAATTATAATTATGTGATATAATTATATGAACATACTTAATACAACTTTTCTTGTCAAGCGTGGTATTAATTTGATGTCCTATTAGGTGCTAGTGTACAACGTAGTGTACAACAAAGAATTTCAGTTAAATTTCACGTATATAATTCATGATAAACCCGTTATTTTTAAAATCATAATTCTATGTCGTGTTTCAATGAAGTGTTTTAAATATGGCGTCGGTGGCGAAACTTTTAATTTTATTCGTGATTGTGCTGGGATTTTTTCAGGTAAATTCTATTTTTTTTTATATCTGGGCAAAGGCCTCCCTCAATATCTTCCACCCATCTCTATACTGCGCTATCTTGAATCAGGTCCTCTGGTACGCGTCTAGGTCATCGAGCCACCTGTTTTTAAGCCGACCTCGGCGGCGTCGCCCACCTTCAGGCACCTTTGCCCACCGGTGGGAATGCATGCGACTGACGTGACCCGCCCAGTCCCATTTTGAGCTTGGCAGCCTTGTTGCCTTATTATATTTTTAAACAGTATAAATAATTTAGTAGTGATAGCGCAGTCTTTGAACACTTACCTTCCATGCTTAGGATCAAGGGAACATGGAGGCGTTGGGGGGTCCCTCAGGACCAAGGGCCCGGGGCGGGCCGCCCCTTCCGCCCCCCGTTAGTCCGCCACTGGCTTAAACCCTGTCCTTACTGAGAAGCTCCTTGAGAAGCAGCTTATGACCAGCAGTGGGTCAATAATGAGCTTAATTTGTTTTACACTTAAGTATTATTTTAAGTTGATCGAAAACGCACTGAAATATCACTAGTTGTAGAATGCAGACGTCTCCATGAATGACGAATTTTGAGATCGTCTTGCACACCCTGGGCAATCAGCCTCGATACCACCATTTCTGACTAATCTTTCTGGCTAATCATTCCACTACGGCATGAGCCGAAGCCCGAACCTTGAGATATCCTATGTCGATACGACAGAAAAAAACCTACTATACTAAAAAAATAAGTTTTATAATTCAACTAGCTTTCGCCCGCGACTTCATACGCTTGGAATTTTGAATCTGATATTTTCCTGCGGTAAAATGAAGCCTATATTTTAAGTTAGACCTCTAGCAATACATCGGTGAAAACTGCATTCGGTTCCATGCTATCGTTTTTGCGTGATGCGTGTACAAACATACAAAAACTGTTGTTTTGCTTCTGTTGCTGTAATAAAGACCCCCATATTAATTTTTCTCCAATATCTATAATGTACAGACATCGGCCTGTTATAATTTTAATATATGTATAGATTTTATCAATCTTTTCAGATTATCAATAGCCACTGGTACAACCCTTATTATCTGGGGTACCCTGGCTATTTCCCATTCAGCTACCGTTGGGGATACCCGCCCTGGTATCAGAGCGCGTACATACCTCAACAAAGCCCCATGATGCCAAGGTACCCTCAGTTCCAGGGGAGGGTGCCCCCACCGCCGCAGCCACAGCCACTGCCGCCAATGCCACCACCACTCCCACCCCCACTACCACCATATTACTACGGATAAGTGTGAAGAATTATGGACTTTATATGTATGGGAATAAAACTTTAAACTTGTTTACTGTTCTCTGAGTTTTAATAGTTCACACACACATATGACTGCCTCATTGGTCTAGTGGTCAGAAGCGCGACTGCTGAGCGTGAAGTCCTAGGTTCGGTTCCCGGATCGGGCAAAGTGTTATTGGATTTTTCTGTATGGGAACACTCAGTAGCAGCACGGAATCTGGAACGGTGCCCGGTATATGACAATAGGCTCGCCCTCTATTACATGGGACTCAATATCAGCATCGACGAAATGTGGGTGTACAATAATATACCCCTGCCTAACGCTTTGTGGAATACAGGCGTGATGCTATGATGTTATGTTACATACACATATATCCTCAAACATCTTGGGCGCGACCAAAGAGGAAGGTATGAATTTGGGTCTTGAATGACAACTCTCTGCCTAGGCTGGAATGACAACGTTGGAATCGGCTCCCAGGTTAACCAGATGCGACTGAATATCAGTATTTTACAACACGACTGCTGTCTAACCTTCGCCACTCGATTACTAAGAGACACTGATAGGTACTCTAAGGTTAGACTGGTTGTCAGACTTTCTGGACTACTGACACCTGTAACGACTGTCATAGGTACTCGTATGACACCGGAAACTATCACCCATCCAAGGACTGACCGCAGTAAGCGCTGCTTAACCTCGCAGTTTGACCGATCTTCGCAGTAGCTACGAGCCCGTCCCATGTTGAATGACAAAAAGACAAAAAACCTCCAAACAGTTACACCAATCATTGTGAATCCTTGCAACCGCAGTCCTAAACACTGAGCCAGATCTTTCTCCAAGTAAAATATTCTAAGTTTACCTTGCCTGCGCAATTTTGTCCGGACTGTCATTAAAACTGCGCTTGCAAAATTTTTTCTTCTTCCCATACTTGACTATGCCGATGCCAGCTATCTCGATCTAACCGAGGAACAATTAGATAAACTTGAGTGACTTCAAAACTTTTGTATAATATTTATATTTGGTTTACGCAAATATGATCACGTGTCAGAATTCCACGCTAAACTCAAGTGGTTACCAATACGCCTTCGCCGGAATACTCATATTCTTTTACTGCTTTACAGTATTCTGTTTCTTCCTTCAGCGCCACCTTATTTTAAAGAACGCTTTGAGTTCATCCGTGATACACACTCGAGATCCTTGAGACCATCAGAAAACTTAAAACTAAAGATGCCTATGCACTCCACAACATTTTACGACCATTAATCTTCCATGAGTCTTTCCATGCACTGGTTGTCTGGAAGAAATTGCTTTTAGCGATAAGTTTAAATATAATTGAACATCTGTGAAATTCCTAAAGCCAGGGACCGTGATCAGACAGGACAATTTTTTTTTTTAATTATTCGACATGCGCCCGATCTCCCGATAGATGAGAATATTTTCGGATACCAGTTGCAACAAACAACGGATCGCGTGATCAGATGGGAATATTTTCGCATATCAGTTGCAGCAAACAACGGATCGCGTGATCAGATGGGAATATTTTCGGATATCTGTTGCAACAAGCAACGGATCGCGTGATCAGATGGAAATATTTTCGGATATCTGCTGCAACAAGCAACGGATCGCGTGATCAGATGGGAATATTTTCGGATATCTGTTGCAACAAGCAATGGAACGCGTGATCGGATGGGAATATTTTCGGATATCAGTTGCATCAAGCAACTGATCGCGGCATCAGATGGGAATAACTTAAGCTAACAATATATGCGCGTTTTCAAAAGTCCAACCAACACAATGTTTTGAATGAAAAAATCTTTCATAACACATTTTACGAATTGAGAAAACATTTAAAATTTGCTGTTACTTTGCGACAATCAACGCATTTTGAAACTGGAGAGTTATTATCAATTACAGTTACAATTATTACAGAAATTATTACTTAACATCAGATAGAAGTATTGACCAATTTACAGATAAAACAGTCAAGTTAGATAATGTAACTTAGTATATAAACTTGGTGATGATTTCATTAAGCATATTACAAGTCTTTTAGTTGATTTGATTTGATAATTCAAATTAATAAAAATGGCAGCTAAATTCTTTGTGATTATCTGCTTGCAATTCGCATTGTTCAATGTAAGTACAAATTGCAATTTTTTATCATCACGCCTGTATTCCTCGAAGGGTTTAGCAGAGGTGTAGTCTATTCCATATAACAGCGTGGCGAGGTCGCCTATTACCAAATACCCACCGGGCACAATGCCAAACTCATAATTGTGAAAAGAAAAAAATTCGATCGCAAGCAGGAATCAAACCTGCGACTTTCTGGTTCAATATTTCCCAGCTGCTGAGAAATTCCATACAACAAAAAACCAATAACACTTTTTGACTCGGGAATCGAAGACAGGACCACATTCAGCAACCACGCTTGCGACGACTAGACCATTTAGGCAGTTTACTCTCAACCCTAATCCTTTTTTTTACAGACTCTCAACGCCCAATGCCTGAACCGCATACTTCCAGGCTGCAATCCGAACCTCCTGCCAATGCAGTTACCAGTGGCTGAAACTATTTTACCCAACCAAGTGCTGTTGGGCCAGAACTTTGGTCCACCTCTAGTTGAAATGCCATATGGCGTCGAAACCATTGTTTCCAACCCCGTAATGCCAGCCACAACCATCATCCAGGACAGTACGGTAGCAAATAACTTGGCAAATGCCCTACAACTCCTGGTCGTCAGCAACTTGCTAAGCAATACTCTACCTTCTGCTGGGGAAGTAATAGTGCCTAGTTTGGCAGGTTACGGGTCTCCTTTGGATTATGGCTTGATGGCCCCAATAAGCCCTGTTATGGCGCCAATAAGCCCAATGATTTCCCCAATAAGCCCATGCGGTTTGGGCGGTTTGGGCGGTTTGGGCGGTTTGGGCGGTTTGGGCGGTTTGGGCGGTTTGGGCGGTTATAATTATATTTATTAATTTTCGTGATTATTTATTTTAATTTTAAATAATATTATGTAATTTTAATAAATATTTTGTTTGATTTATTAATGATTTATGCTTATTTTATTTTCTTTCTTTACGAAGTTATTTTGAAACTTTAATTGACATGAACAACTAACCTAACCTAACCTATGAACAAAAAACAATAACAAACGACTTAGATTTAAGAAACCTATTTTGTTTTTCTAACTAACGAAAAATAGCTTTGTAACAACGTAACATAAAATCACGCTAATCCCCGAAAGGTTAGGCAGAGGTGTAATATTGTGCAGCCACAGTTTTCAGAAATTATTATCCTACTATCCTATCTTACTAATCCTATCCTACTAATCCTATCCTATCCTATCCCATCCTACTAATCCTACTAATATTATAAATGTGAAAGCTTGTGAGGATGGATGGATGGATGGATGGATGGATCTTTGTTACTCTTTCACGCAAAAACTACTGAACGGATCTGAACGAAATTTGGCACAGAGAAAGATTATAGTCTGGAATAGCACTTATACTACTTTTTATCTCGGGAAAATGTACGGATTCGTATGCCACGCGGGCGAAGCCGCGGGCGAAAGCTAGTATCCCATATAGTAGGAGGCGCGCCTATCACCTATTACTATGTGCCAGATTTAAATCCAGCCTGCCAATAAGAATTTTCTAACAAAAACACTATAATACCACCCGAGGCCTAATTACGTAAAAAAGCGACAGCAAAACGACAGCCACACGACAGCAGCCTCACTGTCGGGCAATACATGTGACACAAAAATCGATTCCCGGGTCGGGCAAAGTGATATTGTGTTTTTCTGTATGGAAATTCTCAGTAGCAGCACGGAGTCTGGAACTGTGACCGATAGATGGCAATTGGCTCGCCCCCTATTACATAGGACACAATAACAGCATCGGCGAAATGTAGCTGTACAATATTACACCTGTGCTTAACCCTTCGGGGAATATAGGTGTGATGCTATGTTATGTTATGTTTAATAATAAATTTATAGATAGGTAATAACATATGTGTACGCCCTAAAGGCAAAACATGACTTACATTGAAATAATTTAACATCTTACATGCAGTGGCGTGCGGTTCATTAAGACAAATAGACATTGACTACCCTACATAACTCAGATAAATATTTATTATAAGATATTTGAGGTGGCAAATCACATACATCATTATTTAATCGTCAAGACGACGAACCAATACCAACATGCAGTAGGTATTTTTGGAAAGTAAGCTTTTAAAATTTTCTGGTTACCCTGTCTAAAAACTCTGTGCACGCCGCTGCTTGCATGCGATGTTTGTGTGTAAACCAGAATACTCATGTTATGGACAAATAAATGATCTTGTATCTTGAATCACTGTGCCAGCTGCCAATGTTTGTTGTGTTAAGACTTAGCCTCGTGTTCAACATTTTTGTCCGTTCTAAGAAAGTGTAGGTAGCCCTATTGAATGACGCCTACACTTAAACACGTGTATTCATATTTTCTTCATCATTTAAGCATTAAGGTGGAGGCACTCCCTGATCCATTTCTCATCCATTCGTTGATCAATAGCAATCAGGCTCGTCTCATATTTCATGGGCATTGGCGAATTCTGGAAAATTATCAGTAGCGGCGAAATGTGGGTGTAGAATAGTACACCTCTGCCAAACCCTTCGGGGAATACAGGCGTGATGCTATGTTATGACGACGACACGGTTGACGCAGTGGCTTAAGCCATTAGCTTTCTGTGCTACGTGTCGCGGGTTCGAACCCTACACGGAACAAATATTTGTATGATCTACAGATAATTGTTTCGGGTCTGGTTGTGTGTGCATGTGACATGTGTGTTTGTAAACTGTACCCACGATACAGGAGAAATCCTAGTGTGGGGCAACGTTATAAAAAATAAACATTGTAGGTTTATTTGCAACAGTTACCACACTATATTTACAACTATGCAGGTATTTAAAAATTTCCATAAAATTCGTTATCATAGGTATAGAGGTCCAAATTCCGTGTAACTTTCAAAATAATCAAACCTCAGGCCTCACGCCCAGCAGTCGCAGTTGCGACCACTGCACCGATGAGATTTTATTATATAAACACTCAAATCGTCGTTGAAGTTCTAATACCACGGATGTCAAAAATAGCAACTTTGCAGGAGACTGAAAAAACTGCATAATTTTACATAGACACCATTACAATACCATTTTATATTCATTTCATTTTACGAGTTTCTATTGGACGATGCTTGATTCTGATTGGCTGAAACAACGCGTCTTCCGATTCTCTAGCAAATGACATGAAAATGTCAAAACCGCCAAAATATTACGTGGTGTTAGAAATTCAACGACGAAATATAATGTAAACTGTTGTTAAATGCATAAACAAAATGAAATCATATGTTAATTTTGTGTTATGTAACAAAACTATATTACGCTTACACAATTTAATTTGTTATCTATCAATTGTTTTGAATTACGTAAAGCATAATAGTACATAGATAGGGCACATAGTAAAAGATTATATATTATGTCGATTAATCAACTGTTAATATATCGATGTATATTGAAATGTAATGTTATATTTTACATTGTTAATGCGAGTCGATTCTTAATCAAATAGATCAAAATATAAAAGTATGTACATATATTTTTTTAAACATTCCCCTCACTTTTATTTCTCCTGTATCGTGGGTACAGTTTACAAGCATACATGTCACATGCACAGACAACCAGACCCGTAAAAACTATCTGTAGATCATACAAACATTTCTTCCGTGTCGGGATCGAACCCACGACACGTAGCGCAGAAAGCTAATCGCTTAGCCACTGCGCCAACCATGTCGTCTGACCATGTAGTATGTATAGGTATATATATATTTTTAAACGTTGCCCCGAACTAGGATTTCACCTATATCGTTTTACAAATATACATGTCACAGGGAGCGAGCCTATTGCCGTCTACCGGGCACAGTTCCAGACACCGTGCTGCTACTGAGAATTTTTATACAGAAAAACCCAATAACATTTTACCCGACCCGGGAAACGAATCAAAGACTTCACGAACAGCAGTCGCCTCACGCTCAGCGGTAGATAATCAGGTAAACATATTTAAATAAAAAATACTGAAGTAACTCTTATTTGATTAAAAAAAATATCTTCAGCATTATATTTCGTTCGTTTTTCTGCCATATATGTACGTATGTATATCTATACCATATATCCCTTAACTCCACTTCATCAACCTATTAATGTTCCCACTGCTAGGACAAAGCCCTTTCCCTGATATAGAGACACAGGCATAATCCACCACAGACCCAATATGGATCATTGGATTACTAAACTAACCTCCAACTTTATCGCGGTATTACAAAAAAATATTACATTTGTAATTGTAATACAGTAACCTGATTACACATTTATTATTCCAGTAATTGGTTTTACAACACCCTGTATGTTTAGGTTATAAATTCGTGTTATTGTGTTACGTATCATTTCAAAGTTGACAGTATGGGGGTTAGATTCTGTGTGTTGTTTTTAATATTACAGGTATGTATAAAATCCACTAGTTACTTGACCATTTATAATATATACTTATAATAAATATGTAGAGAGGTCAATTCTGTACATGAAATATATGTTCAAAATAACTATCAGAGGGTGATTAGAGATCGATACTGATGCCAAAAATGCAATCAGTAAAAATTTTGTCTGTCTGTCTGTCTGTATGTTCCTTATAGAAACAAAAACTACTCCACGGATTTTAACTAAACTTGGTACAATTATTCTTCATACTCCTGAGCAGGTTATAGTATACTTTTCATCACGCTATAATCAATAGGAGCAGAGAAGTGAAGGGAAATGTTGGGAAAACGGGAGAAGTTACTCAATTTTTTAAGCTTCCGTCGCGTGTGCAGCCTTAATAGTTAAAGCTACATAGAAATCATATACGAAAGTTAATCTGTCTGTTACATCAAAACCATTGAACCGTGAGGAAGGACATACGCTACTTTTTTACGAAAAACGACTGAAACGCGGACGAAGTCGCGGGCAAAAGCTAGTATATAATATAATAATAAATTCAACCCATTACTGTCCCACTGCTGGGCAAGGGTCTCTTCTCAGAATGAGAAGGGTTAGGCCTTAGTCCACCACGCTGGCCCGGTGCGGGTTGGCGGACTACACACACCGTCGAGAACTTTATGGAGCCCTCTCAGGTGTGCAGGTTTCCTCACGATGTTTTTCTTTCACCGTAAATGCAAGACCTTGACCATTTAGTTACATAAAATAATAACATAGCATCACGCCTGTATTCCTCTAAGGGACAGGCATGGGTGTACTATTGTACACCCACATTTCGCCTAATAGTGGGCAAGCCTATTGCCATCTACCGTACACAGTTCCAAACCCCTGCTGCTACTGAAAATTTCAATACAGAAAAACCCAATAACACTATTCCCGACCCGGTAATCAAAGTCAGGACATCAGGCTCAGCAGTCGCGCTTTTGACCACTACACCAATGCAATAGAGAGCATTTATTTAATTACATATAAGTATTTAAAGGGGCTTGTAGCAACATAGCTACCGCGTAGATCGTTCGATCTGCGAGGTTAAGCAGCGCTTAACGCGGTCTGTCCTTGGATGGGTGACAATTTTTCACGTATCGAGACCCCTCCGTGCCTCGGAGAGCACGTTGAGCAGTTGATCCCGGGTGTCATACGAAGACCTATAACAGTCGTTACGGGTGTCAGTAGCCCAAAAAGTCTGACAACTAGTCTAACCTTAGAGTATCAGTGTTTCCCAGTTACTGAGTGGCGGAAGTCAGAAGGCAGTCCCTCTGTATAAAACACTAATATTCAGCCGCAACCGGTTAGATTGGAAGCCGACCCCAATGTATGTAGTTGGGAAAAAGGCTAGGCAGATGATGGTATAAGTATTTAAAGTGATAACGGTCGTTTCTTCAAACAAAAGCTACAGCTGATTTTGGTTTAAAAATCAATTATGCTGTTGGTGACTATGGCGCTTAAGGACATAATAATAATTGATGGTCACATGTAACGAAAAAATGTACTTAAATAAAATTCGAAAAAATAGCCATAATTATCACGAAGAAAATCGTAATGAAAATGATGTAATAGGTTTTGCAATATCACCCTTTATAATTCTTCTGTCGTATATTATTTTTGTGCAATATGTATATCTCTCATTTGTTTATTTAAGAAAAAATATTATGATTTTTTTTATGCAACACATATTCACCAGATCTTTATAATAGTATTTTTTGTATGCTAGAAAAAAAACCTTGTCAATTTTACTATAGAGATTTCTTTTCTCCCCAAAATTGGTTGAGATGCCTATTGAAGTTCCCTCAGTGCTAAGAATTTGTGGGTGATAATCAGTCGTCTTTTTGTTTGCCTTCTCAGAAAATCAAAGTAAACACTTTCCTCACTTATCTACGTCTAAAATAAATTTATCAAAAGAATGAAAAACCTTTGAATAACAGCTGCCTTCTCAGTAGACGTGGGTGGACCTTTCAAGTTTTGTTATAAATATAAAAATTTCAAAGAATTCAATATCAATTTTATGTTTTCAGATTATAACAACATCTTTGGGTGGAGTTTCGCTGCCGTTTTCAGATTTTATAGGAAAAGTGACACCTGTGAAGCCTAAACCCTTATCACCAGCTACTTTTTCATCATTAGAAGACTTGAAATCTAAATTATCACTACCAAAAGATGGTGAAGATATCTTACAATCATTGTTTTTGCCATCAGCAAGAGGATCAGTTTCTCGTGAATTTTCATCACCTTTAATACTTACATCAATACCAAAATCTTCATCAAAGATTGATACACCATCCATTTTAAATATAAAATTGTCTGAGAGCTTGGGTAAAGAAATCTTACCATCTTTAATTAAGTCATCGACGAAACCAAAATGTAACGCATCTATTGTTAAGAATCCATTTTTAAAGAATAATTTATCTCCATCAAGTTTTCCATATCCTTTGCCATATCCATTATACTATAATTCAATGTACTTACCAAAAGTCAGAACTCCTGAATTAAAACCTTTAAATTATAGACCTATTCCTTACATAGGAGGCGCAAATATAAATCTAAACAGTCAAACTAATTTTCAGAATTTATTAAGTCCCTCTTTTGTTTTTTCTTCTCCCAGCCCAAGTTGTGGTAATGTAAGAAACCCTTATTTACCCGGAAAACCTTCTGCAAATGTATCTGAAGCGAAATCTGCATTACTGTCATATTTACACCCAGTTAAAACTTCCGACCTTACCAGTAATATACAGATACCAAATATTCCTCCGCCTTCATCAATAGAACCTGTGATATCTGCACAAAAACTACAAATAAAGAATGCCAGGCCACCTTCACAATCAACCCCTGACCCTTCTTTGTCATTTGAATCTAAAGTTGTACCACAAAAATCTTTGAATCCTTTATTTGCTATGAAAAGTGAAGAAAATATTCCTTTAATTAGTTCTAATTCATGTAACATTGCAGATAACATTAAAAATTCTTACCCACCTGTTTCTAATTTGCCAGTACCATCTCCAACATCTTTTATGTCTCCTAAAGTATCTAAACTATTAATTCCATCTATACCACCTGCATTGTCTACAGACTTTCGTACTGCCCCTGTTTCACCTTCGGTAGCTATTCTAAAACCAGATTTTAGAGTTAATCCTTTTAATTTAAAACCAAATTTTGATGCATTGCCAAATCGTAAAAGTGATTTTGATATTAACATTGATAATTCAAGAAATATTGATGCTATTACAGACAAAATGAATAGTAAAAATAATAATGAACTTTTTAGAAAAATTCAGTCAGGTTTTGATTTTGGCGAAGTCCCAAGTTTTAGAGGAATAGATATTCCTGAAAAGTTTGCTAGTTCCCTAATACCAGATATTTCTTCGTTTTGCTGGCCAGTAATGCCAGAATTCGCCCCAAGTACACCGATTTCTCCGCCTTGTATTCCATCTACACCGATTACCTCAATTTTACCTGGAACTTCTTCTGACATATGTCCTGAAACTTCTTTAGTTCCTACATCTTACATAAACGTAACTCCCTCTCATACTTTCTCTCAGTCTTCCGCTGATATAGTATCTTCCATTAACGATATAGTTTCAAATTTAAGCCAAAATATGCTATCTACTTGCACCTCTTACTTAAATTCAACACCAGCAAGTAAAATGATGAAACCATATACTCTAAAATCAAATCCTTACGAAAATTTTGAACTTAAACAAATATCACCAATTTTTAAGTCATTGCCATCATCAAATGTAGTAAACACTGCATCAACATTACCAATTATTAATTCTCCTAGTTTAGTAAATTCTCTACCACTAGTATTTCCAGCAGCTTTACCAATAAGTGAACAAATAACTTATATATCTTTGCCTGAAATTTCAAATCAAGAGCCATCCATTTCATTCTCATCATCTGCCTCGCCTATTATATCTTTGATGAGCTTTTCACCTCCACCTTGCCCATCATACTTGCCTTCACCAACAATACAATCATATCCTACAATAACATCACCATTTTCAATGGAACCGCTGGTTTATAAAGCAAGTTCTTCGAAAAAAGATAAGAAAGACATAGACAGATTGATAGAATTAATGTTGATTGCTGAATTGTTAATTGATGATGAGAGTTTTGAATGGGACGACTTAGATACATTATTAGCATTATTATCTATAAATTAAATGTTTAGAAATCAAAGAACCTCAGTCCTAAAGACAAGCATAATTTATAATCTAAAATCGCAAAAAATAATCGCAAAATTATATTTGGCAGAGTATATCTCGAAACGTGATTGTTATAGTATATAAAACTTAGTTCTTGAATGTAAATAAATTAGCTTTGTTAATTATTCTACTGTTTTATTTGATGAACGGCCATTTTGGGGCTGACCATGCACCAACCACTTTTCCCAAATACATTGTTTATTATGAGACGTATGGTACTATGATTTCTCCTGTATCGTAGATATAGTTGACTCACACACGCAAAGACCCGCAGCCTAATTACCTATGTAGCAATCAGTTTGCGACAGACGTAGATCCCGCGATAACTACTGTCAAACGTCATTTTTTTGTCATATATGTGTTGGCCAACAATGAAGCTGCTGTCGTGTTGCTATCGCTTTTTTTACGTAATTAGGTGATTATAGCATTATTTGTTCAGGGAATAGAACATATGATACGTGGCGCAAAAACCTAATCGCTTAGCCAATGCGCCAATGGTGCCGTCAATAACAAACCCTGTTTTACCAATCGGCGCAGGCGATCAAGTAATCGTAGACGTCGTAACTTTAACAGTACCGCAGCTGCTCGAAGCCATCTTGCAGTTTATCTTTGGAGGTATGATTCCTATAACTTAATTCCTGCCTATCATCGCTACATGGTCAAGCCATATAGTGAAAAATGTGTGATTCTATTTATCCAAGTACTCCAGGGTACAGGTATTCAGATGAAGTATAAATACCCTGCATTTTATAGTTCCTGAAGCTAATTTACATATGCTGAAGACACCGAGAGAGTTAGTGACATAAAATCCACACTTACATAGCAAAGGGCGATAACCCTTTAAGTAAGCACAAGGTTCCTAAATAAAATAAATATCATAATCTGTACAAACAACATAAATTAATATTTACTTATAACATTACGCCAGACAGAATTCTGAGAAATGTTTGAAAGATATAAAGTAAACGCCTTTTTCAAGTACACAGAGATACCAACGACGTCGAAAAGAAATTGTTTCAATAAAATATTAAAATTGATCATTTTTAAGCGACTTCTTATTCAACTACTATATTGTAACATAAAACATTATTTTTTTGCTTTTTAGTTAGTGTTGCTTTTGAGTCGTTTGAAGTCTGTTTTTTTTTGTTATAATAGTTAATTATTAAGATATTAATTAGAAACACATATTAAGCTAAGACGAATATTAATAGGGGCAATATATAATAATAAAGTTATATAGGTGTAATGCCAAGTAATTTAAATTGAAACAACGATACAAATATAACAAATATTTAATACTTACATGTTATAGCTTCTAAATAAATTACTTAAACTAATATATTAACATTATTAATTTACAAAAAATCTTTTTCAATTCTTAGTCTCTTCAAATGTTGTTCAATTTCTCTACCAAATTTTTTCTGGGTAATCTAATGACTTAGCTAAAACATAGGTAGTCCCTCCGTCTTTATAGTAGCTATCACCCGCCCAAGAATTACTTTGAGTTCCAGCATTTGAATTATCTTCTTCTGATCTGTAAACAGGTCCATATGTCGCTACTTTTGATCTAGCAAATACTGTTTCAACATCTTTAAGTGCCTTATCTTTAGGTGATATTATTTCACTGTGTTTAACTCCAGGGTAATACGGGGTTTTGACGTCAGAATAGCTTGAAGATTTGTGTCCGGCAAAGCTATTAATTTCATTATCATTTGTATCAAAATAGTAGATTTCTGGTCTTATTTCGATTCTTTCTACTTTCCTAGTTTGGAAATCTGGTGATTCTAATAATGGTGGACTACGGAACATGATTTCTTCTTTAGTTCTATCTTTGAATATATTTTTTATGCTTTCTCTTTCTGTATCAGTATACTGTTTGTTTATTTCATAATCCTTTAAAACGCGTTCTGGGAAATCGTAACCAACAAACTTGCGCTTGTTTATAAAATCAGTACCAGCCATGTCTGTAGCGTAGAAATATTTGTCATCACTCAAGTTTTTTATGTAAACCTCATTAAGATTTGCGTTATAAGCTGCATTGTCTGTAAAAAGGGGGTAATAGTCATCTATGTACCCATTGTTAAGATTATCTTTATCGTGATTTTGATTGTGGCCATTCACAGTTGGATTAAAATTTGAGGGCATATCTTCATGATATTCATTCCTAAATTCTTCATCGTTAGTAACTTCTAACATCTCTTTTTTCATTTCAGATGTTTTGTCAGCTAATTTAATGCCTTCATCCTTCAAATTAAGATTGATATTCGTTTTCGTTCTTTCGTTTAAGTAAATTCTTTCTGTTGTTACTATGCTATCTGCTTTGGGGTCAACAACAATAGTTTTGAAATTTACTGGAAGGTTAGCTACTTCAGTTGAATTTTTAATACTTTGTTCATTTTTCTTTTTATGTTTATTTTGATTCTTCTTAGATTTTCTTCTTTTTTTCACTCGCAAATCATTTATTTCCATGTTATTTTTTGTCATCATTGACTGGTAAATATTCTCATAATTTGAAAAGAAATTACTTAATAAAGGGTTGTTCATTTGAGGAAGCCCCGTCATAAAATTACTTGCAACGTCTTTAGGCATATTAGGAAATAATTTCAGTATATCATTTCCTTCGTGTTTAGGATTTCTTGTAACTCTATTCTCTTCAATAATTCCGTCATTAAAATGAGCCAAGTTTATGCCATCTTTTATTTCCGTTTCTGCTTTTCCAGTTTTCTCATCTGAAATCGCTTTATCTATCTTATTTTTCTGTGTTTTTTGTTTCTTATGGCGCCTTCGTGGTTTTGAATCATCAATATTATTTTTTTCATCAACACTTTCATTTTTATTTTGGACACCTTTCTTTTTCTTTCTTCTAGTTTTAGGTTTCTTGTTGCTTTCATTTTCTTTGTTTTTTTGCTCATTGACTTGTATTGTTGTCTCTGTATCCTGCTTGCGAGAGTTCTTTTTTGATTTCCTTTTTGCTTTTCTTACGTGTTCAGTTTCACTATTATTTGTTTTAATGTTTTTGGTAGAACTATTTTCTTGTTTTTCAGCATCGTCATGCTTTCTTCTTGATTTTGAGGATCTTCTTTTGCTCTGTTTAGCCTTTTTTCTAGTCTTACCATCAATCACATCTCCTGCATTTACCTCTTTCATGTTATTATTAAAATGCTCTGAAGGTTTACTTAAATAATTGTTTTCATGATTTGACACGATCTGTCTATTAGAATTTTCATTCAAATTAGAACTGTAACCACTTAAACTTGGATCCAAAATCGTTTGCATTGATGGACTTGATAAAATCCTATTCAATAAAATTTGTCTTATGTCAGAAGGTGATAAGTTTGAAGGCGGTGATTGATTTTGAGCCAAAAGTGCTTGTAAATAAGGTGTGATATCGTTCGGTTGGTTAGCAGAGGGATTCGCAAAGCCATTTTGTTGGTAAACAGGATATGTTTGAGCGGAGAAAACTGTGTTGGCGGATACCTGAAAGCAATAAGATGATATATTATGATTATATATTACATAAATAATCAGATCAGTTGGTATATGATATAATATTAACAACACGGTTGGCGCAGTGGTTTCCCAAACGACTGCTGCGCTACGTGCCGCGGATACGATTTCCGCACGGAACAAA
This sequence comes from Shargacucullia verbasci, assembly GCA_947562105.1. Classification (NCBI taxonomy): domain Eukaryota; kingdom Metazoa; phylum Arthropoda; class Insecta; order Lepidoptera; family Noctuidae; genus Shargacucullia; species Shargacucullia verbasci. Next base: position 1,804,929 of record OX387307.1, on the reverse strand, counting down.
TATTTGTACGATCTATATATAGTTGCTTCGGGTCTGTTGTGTATGTATGTTTGTAAACTGTACCCACGATACAAGAGAAATTCTAGTGTGGGGCAATGTTTTTAAAAAACAAACAATGATACTATAAATATTAAAAGTTTGTTGTTTACAATAAATATTTCACAGAAAGAAATATGTGTTTGTTTTTGACTTGTTTATGTGAACAACAGACATAAAATATTAATCTAAATCTTTAAAGAACTTCATATATATCTGATTCTGTATACCTATATAGCGACTACTCGCCACACGACAAAAAAGCGCCATCTATCGGAGTGAAGCGACAACAGAAAATCCTGAATCGCACTATGAGAGTTTACAACGATTCTAACACATATAAGAATGTCCGACATCAACCTTATCACCTTACCAGGTCGGAGGATCCTCCCTTTTTAATGGAGGAACACCATACCTCGTTCCTCCATAACTATCTTTTTGTTCAAATGTACTTACCACAGTACAGTCAACATCAAAACGATGGATACATGTAGCGAAATTCAAAAGCTAGTTTTTGATGAAATAGTGATTGTAATTTTGACCAATTTCATACATAGTATCTGCGGATACATAAAAATATGGTCTTTTAAATTTTATGATTTCAACCAATACCTTTTCAAGAATCAGCGTTTGAATTTCGCTACGCGTATACATCTTTATGGCGCTGACTGTACACATCTGCCTAACCTTTGTTCAACACACGTGGTCCTAATATCGGCGCCGAAGTGTTGTTATAAAATAATAATACCAACTCACCAATATATTGTATAAAAACAGTAACAATATTTGCAGTATCATCTCCGAATGTCATAATTCACAATAATTTGAAAAAGAACTATTAAAAACACATAATTTACGTTTTATTATAAAAAAATAACGTTCCCTATCAAAGTATTTCGTTTAAATACGTGACTGTTATATAATATTATTTATATATTAATTATATCGAATGATAACAGTATCGATTAGAGATATTAGTATCGATAACGCTTCTCGATTAGGCACGAAGACGACTTTTATCAATTTATTGCTACTCTGCCTTTGTTAGTTCTGTGTCCTCATATTTCTTCAAACCGTGTGGTCTCCATATCACTTATAGATAAATTATCGTTACGTCAAAATGTTTTTTTTTAACTTTGCCTCTCAATACTAATTATTTCTGTATTGTGGAAACGTTTACAAATGGACACTGATCCAAAACAACTATCTGTAGGCTACAAATAGTTTTTTCCATGCAGGAATCGAACCTGCGACCTGCAGTACAGCATTCCATCACTCAAGCACCACGCTAACTGTGCCGCCAAAAAGATTTTCTGTGAACTTCAGGATTAATAGGAATTGCTTCATTCGTTTAGTGGTCGCAAGCGAGATTGGTGATCGTCAGGTTTTTGGGTTCGATTCCCCGGTCGGGAAAAGTGATATTGGGTTCTTCTGTCTAAAAATTCTCAATAGCAACACAGAGGTTGGAACTGTGCGTGGTTTACGGCCATAAACTTGCTCCCTATTACATGAGTCGGTGATGGGTGCGCAAATTGTACACCTCTGCCTAATCCTTCAGGGATACAGGGGTGATGTTATGTTATGTTCAGGATTTATATGATAGGTAGTAAAGAGCTCCATGTTATAAGCCCGACTGTATTAACAGTAAGTACTTATTATTTTATATATAGCATAATGTCCTCCTGACCGATTTCGGTCACGGCGACCAATCTCACAGGAGATTAGTCAACTACGCAGGAGATATTATAGAGCACAAGTGTGTGCGCAAACACAGGTGCTCTCTCTATTCCTTCACTCTCATAGCCGATAGGACGGCAATCCGACACGACCGGAGAGAGATCAGGCGCAAGACCAACGGCTTTTCGTGCTTTCCGAGGCATTGTGTGTATTCACATACACAAACACCCAGACCCGAAACAACTATCTGTAGATCATACAAGTATTTGTTCTGTGCGGGAATCGAACCCACGACACGTAGCTCAGCAGTCGATCTCTCAACCACTGCTTCAACCGTGCCGTCAAGTCGTACCGTGCCGTTGACTAGCATAACAACTAATTATAGTGATAACATATTATTATACAATTGAAAGGAACCCAACCTGCATCTAAGACTTCAATTATTCATGTGCAGGTCAGAATTTTACTGTCACTTGCGTTACCAGTGAAAGAAAGTATCGTGAGGGACCTGCACACCGGAAAAAGCTCCATTACTGAAACTGATTAGTCCATTCTGATTCGCAAGAAGGGGGTTGTCCATATGAATATTTGTGTTTGTAAACGCACCTACGATACAGCAATATTATCTAATGGAGGCAAGGAAAAACAATTATTTTATTTTAATTACTAGCTGTGCCCGCGACTTCGTTCGCGTGGATGTCGGAACTTAACAATGTATTTTTTAGTGAGACCAAATGCACTTAACCCTATTTTTTTTCTAAAATAAAAGAATTTTTCTAAAATAGAAGTAGCCTAAGTTACTCCTTATTACATCAGCTACCTGCCAATAAAAGTCCCGTCAAAATCGGTCCAGCCATTTCAGAGATTAGCCTATACAAACAGACAGGCAGACAAAAATTGAAAAAATGATATTTTGGTGTATGTACCGTATATATATTCATATGCATGTAGTAAAAAACGGTTATTTCAATATTACAAACAGACACTCCAATTTTATTTATATGTATAGATGTATAGATTACCACTGAAATAATAATACGTTCAATCATATCAAAGTATTATAAGAACATCGATCTTCATCCAGTTTTCCTGGTCCCTGACTGCTTTACCGTCAACCAAAATATGTATGAAAACATCATGCGCGCGCATTTGAGTTTATCCATTTTTAGTTGGACGTCAGCTACAGTCGAAGTGGACCACCGTGGTGAGTTTAATCGGTACGCCCACCACATCTCCCCCGGCGGAGGCATAGGATAGTCCATGAGCATTCTCACCACGAAAAACAAAAATAAGGTATTATACATACCTACCGCGCAGATCAGTCGATCTACTAGGTTAAGCAGAGCTTGTCTTTGGATGGGTGGTCGTTTTTCACACATCGAGACCCACGAAAGCCTCGGAAAGCTCGAAAATCTACCCTGGGTATTGAAGAAATACCTATGGTAGTCGCAAACTGATTGCTACATCGGTAATTAAGCTGCCGTAGTTAGAAAAAGAAGGTAAAAATTCAATAAAGTTTTGAACAAACCTCTAACTTTTATACTGTCTTCCAAAACCTCACAAACGATATTATTTTATGCATGAAACAGCGCGAAAAGGCAACGGGTAGGTACATGTAACTCAATTATTGATGTACCTTTGACGATTTATAATCCTAAAGCCTTCGAGAAAACTGCGGTTTATATGAGTCAAGAATTATTCTGTTTGAAGTCTTAGAAGTCGTTCATAATTGTTCAACATGTGCAACCGTGCACAGAGGTGGTTAAATATTACCACCTCTGTATACTGCCCTCTTCTCAGAATTAGAAGGCTTAAGCCTTAGTCCACCACGCAATTCTGACGTGGGTTGGCGGACTATACACACAATCGAAAACCTTATGGAGCCCTCTAAGGTGTCCAGGTTTTCTCACGATATTTTCCATCAGAGACAGACATATATTTTTTACACACACATTAATAACCACAGGAAATCGTTAAGAAGATTTTTTAAGATAAATAACAATAGAAAAATCAATCTCATATTTAAAAACACATTTATTCATATAATCAACAAAACAAAACTAAAATTAAAGCAACAATTTTTCCACCTCAACAACAATACTAGTTATCAACTTGATCAACCCGCTCAACAAACCCGTCCCATCCGTCAACCCACTCAACAAATTCAACACCAAATTCAAAATTTGTGCAACCAACCCCAACAACAATCCAGGTGCCGCCAACACATTAGATCTAAACAAAGAAATCAACACAGATATATACAAGAATAATACTGACGCTAAATCTGTTAAAGTTGCGTAAAGTAAAGGCAGAGTGCAGCCGAAGTAAGGCAGTAGTGCTGGTGTTAGGTTCTGGACGATGTTCGACAAGTTGTTGAGGTTGTTGATGAGGTTTATTAGGAAGGGGATGAGGAGACAAGCCAGCTGGTTTGCAACGGGAAGTACAGTGGATATCTCGTCGAAAGCCAGTCGGAGAGCTGACACGGAGTAAGCTGGAATCATGGCTTCTGTTTGGCCGATCTGTGAAAAAGAGAAAGAAAATATTAGGACAAATGAAATGTCAACCATGATACCATCATCGCTGACTGGCTATTCTTTCCACTACGGCATGAGTGATTCCCGTATGAAAGCTCCTGCTGACTTAAGAGACTAGGATGTCTAGAAAGAGCCTACCCAAGTGACAGTATAACTTGGTTGACGACTTTGTTAACGAAATTATCTTTTCACCAAACCCTGAACAACAGAACAAGTTAAAAGCGTATTAGGAGTGAAACATGTTTCACCTTACGGTTATGGATAGTTAAGAGGATATGCAGAAACTATCATCTTACTATCTCAAGCAACAAAGTGTTCTCAAAATGATTCAAAGTTTTCAAGAACATATTATATTGCATTTGTTTACACATAGATTTTTTATTTTTTTATTTGGTATAAATGCGCCATTGACATTTACTGCTTTTGAATATCAAACGAATTTGTAGCTTCAAAAACTCTCTTCTCTCCTTTTATATAATAAAGAATCTTGAAGATTCTAAATAAAACAGAATATTCTATAAAATACTAACCAGAAAAGCCAGAGACAAACCAAAGACAATAAAACAGGGACGCATGTTAAACGTCAATACAAAAATCTAATTATAAAATGTGTTTGTCTATTGCGACTAAGTTTTGTCCTTATAAACAGTGGTGTTATCTTGAATGTGTTGTGTGCAATTGTCTTACAAAATTCGTTAAGTCATTTATATCGATTAGATTCGATTATAATTTCTAACGAAATATTTTATCTATGGTTTGAAAGTAATAAAGATTAAAAAATAAAGGGCAATATTTTTACGTCAAAATTCTGTAGATATTTGAAACATAGCATCACGCCTGTATTCCCCGAAGGGTTAGGCAGAGGTGTACTGTTGTACACCCACATTTCGCCGATGCTGATATTGATCCCATGTAATAGGGGGCGAGCCTATTGCCATCTGCCGGTCACAGTTCCAGACTCCGTGCTGCTACTGAGAATTTGCACACAGAAACATCCAATAACACTTCGCCCGACCGGGGAATCGAAACCAGGACCACTAGACCAATGAGACAGTCTAAATCCAAATATTCTTCAATTATATAATAGAATAAAATATTAAGCTCATGTACGAAAGGACCTATTTGTATAAACTCTCACAGCACGTGAATATTACACACTCTCCAATGTTTAATTATATAGTTTAGTTAAAAGTTTTCATACAAAATGCGTTTACGTTTTTAGCTCACTAAACATGACCTCATTTTGCTAATTTTTTTACATCTCATAGACACAAATAAAAACTAGGTATTCACGTGTTTGTTTTTATGATATTGTTTATAGATTGAGAAATAATTAACCCTCAAAATGCTTTTTTTTAGTACAAATCTTCCTTATACTTAACTCGTGATAATGATCAAATTATTCAAAAATTTTCAAAAAAACCTAAACGATTAACCAAGTTTATAATCTGACAAAACGATAGAGACCAAAATCAAATTAATTCACTCAGATTTGGATGTAAGAAACGTTAACGCGTAAACACCTATGTTGCGCGTATTTCAAGGAAATGTCAGAAGCCGGCAACTAAACGATACTTAAGCAAAAAAACACAATTTTACAGCAATAAGCATTTTTACAGATTTGCAAACACAACACATTTGTTCAAGAGTCAAGTTCAAGCATATATATAGGTTAGTAAGACTATAATTACATAATCAATGTCATGGCCAAATTAATTACTTATTCAAGTTATATTGCACTTGTTTTGGCGCGCTTGATGACAGTGAATTCTTATTATGCGCGCGCACACCGACAGATAAAAGCGACACCATGAAGTTGGCTGGTAAATGTCTCTTAAATTTTCTTGGGAATTGATAGCTATATTCAAGGTGATTATTATAATATTTGTGCATCTGTAACACGTATCAGTGGATATAAAATAAATAAATAAGAAGTATAATTTCTTACGTGCGTACATAAGTAAACCACACTTGTTTTTTTTATATTTCTTGATTTTTTACTTGCGTGTACCTCGGTAAATTGGCTCATATCATATAAAATATGCATAAAATTAAATTGTTTGGATTTTTCAATCACTTTTACACGCCTTTTTTTCAACTAAATGGCGTCGGCATTTCCTATTATCCCTGAGAAAAACGCTGAAACAAACTCAAGACTTAAGTTCTATTTTAAAGTCCAGATAGGTCTAGAATAGCCTTTTGAGGAAAGTGCCATAGTTATTTGAGCTGACCTGTCGCAACAGAGGGCAATGATGCATCAGTTATCGTGAGAATTAATGAATTTAAGAGCGTTTGGCTCACATCTCACTCACATTAACAATTTATAGGTCACTGAGGCCCTAGTGTAAGTTTCTTTTGACAAATTCGATTTAATGCATCGAACGCGTTCGGCGCTCCGATTGGTCCGTTTCGTGCTCTCCACCAATCGGAGCGCCGCAAAATAAACTTACACTTTGGCCTCTGTGTAGTTTTAGAGTGCATAAAAAGTAAGTCAAAGAGCGACAAATCAATAAAATTAGCACCGAAATAGAACGGTTGATATCAATTTGCATTATTTATTTAACTACCTCGTTGGTAAAGTGGTCGCTAGACTGCTGAGCGTGAGGTTCCGGGTTCGATTCTCGAGTATGGCAAAGTGTTATTGGGTTTTTCTGTATAGTAATTCTATATAATTTTTATATGTGTCTGAGGAGTCCCTGGATGATTTAGATTCACAATTGGATCCGGTAGGTGGCGCTGCGATCGTGTTCTAGGACAGGTTTTGGCAGGACAACGTCCGTCGGGTCCGCTTGTTTTATATAGGTAATTTTTCAAAAGAAAATATGAAGATCGTCCAACCAAGCTATATAAGATTTTTCTTATATATCAAAAGTAAAATTTCCTTGCTCCTTCATACAAAATCAAATACAAAAATAGATAAATTTTATAGTTACGCAAATAACAATAATTGCTTGACATAATTATTGGGTAAATCTTTAGGAAATTGTAAAAGATAAAAGATAATAATTATCATTGCAGGCACATTAGAAATGTGAAGTAACTTTTATGTATATAAAAGTGTTTTTTATATAACATAAACATTGTAAATATATTTTTTAAAGAAGTCAAACATATATTTGTAAAAAAATGTCGAAATTCATTTTAGTGTTTGTTTGTGCTGTAGCTGTTTTTATTACGGTAAGCAAAACATTATATAATAAATTCAACCCATTACTGTCCCACTGTTGGGCAAGGGTCTCTTCTCAGAACGAGAAGGGTTAGGCTTTAGTCCAGCACGCTGGGCCGGTGCGGGTTAGCGGACTAAACACACGGTCAAGAACTTTATGGAGCCCTCTCAGGTGTGCAGGTTTACTCACGATGTTTTCCTTCACCGTAAACGCGAGTGATAATCAAATTCTGATCCGCACATGATTCCGAAAAGTCAGTGGTGCGGGCCAGATTCGAACTCAGACCCTCCTGCATGGAAGGTAAGCGTTCAACCGCTAGGCTATCACTGCTTTATTATCATATTATATATGTATATAATGTTTTAAGTTTATTTGCCGTGATAGCCTAGTGGTTGAACGCTTGCCTTCCATGCAGGAGGGTCTGAGTTCGAACCCGGCCCGCACTTCTGACTTTTCGGAATCATGTGCGGATCAGAATTTGATTATCTCTTGCGTTTACTAAGAGAATATGCTTACCTTGCATTGATATTATAAAAATGCTTTTCTCATTGATTTTATCTACACGTATAACTGATAAATCATGTTTAGTATAACAGGTGGCGTTTTATATTAAAATCAAAGTCAAATACTTTAATTTCGAGTAGGCCTTTACAGGCTCTTTCAAAACGTGATTCTAGGCGCACGGTTCCAAAGTGGGGGTAGGTCTTATGGAGAAGAGACCGGCAAGAAACTGCATGGATACTCTTTTAAAATAATAGTTTTACTTTTAAAAACTGTAAACTGTACCTACGACACAGGAAAAATCAAAGAGTGGGGCAATGTATTTTTTAAAAAAAAAGCACAAAAGAATAAGAAGAACAAGTCAATAGAAGTCGTCAGAGTGAGTTTGTTGCTGCATTTGAGCAAATTATGTTTCTCGCACTACACCAAAACATCGAGAGCGCGCGTCTACAAATGCGATGTATTTGAACTGGATCAAGTTTCCATTTATATTGCATTGGGTGTCAAAATTTTCTGTGAAGAGGCATTTCTACTATAGTTCATCAATTGAATTTAATAACGATTACAAATTCGTTTGCGCTTCAATAACACATCGTGCCTACATTGTGAACGTGGCGCGGCAGCAAAAACAACTTTGTATTACCAAGCCGTTTCTGCTGTCGCGTTGCTTTCGCGATCTATGGATGGCGTTTTTGGACCGCAAATAAGGCTGGTAATCGTTATTCAAATTCAATTTAATTCAATTCAACTTATAATTCAGATTTCTGTGGTCACAGAGAAGAAAGAACGTCCAATGATAGTCGATGCACTAAATACGACAAAAGTCTATAAAAAATTTTATTCATTCTCATGGGAACTTGCTAAGCTTGATATTGTACACAATTATTTCATTCATCACGCCTATATTCCTCGAAAGTTGAGTCTGAAGTGTACTGGTGTACTCCGACATTACACTGAGAAGCTTTCATTTCCCAGGCCGGTCAAAGTATCACTGTGACCTGAGAATTAAATCCAGTGTCTCAAGCTCACTGTAATGAATCAATAGTAGCTAATAATGAACCTCTTTTCTCTATTCCAGCAACCAGTATCAGCAAACAGCGTCCAGGTACCAGCCGTCTACCCTCTAGTCAACATTCTCCTGCCCCTCCTGAACAACGTGTACAATCTTCTGCTATCTCTTCTCTCTATCTTCGACACTCTACCAGCCAACATAAGCTGCATGATCCCCGTAGACCTTGGAGCTCTAGAAACTTCTCTACTCAAGCTCTATTCACAAGCTCTCGCTATTGTCAATTTCTTGAGGTCTTTGCCGGAGTATGCGGCGGGAGCCAACCCTAGCACGCCGCCAGCTAACGTGGTCAACTTGCAAGGGTTACTGACTACTCTAATTTCGTCGGTCACTGATTTGACTGATGATATTTTAGTGGGTATTGGGGGAGGACTTCTGCCTGGCCTCCTGAAGTTGGTCGTGATGGCTGTGGAAGCTTTATTGAGTCTGTTGTTGTAGGTTCTAGTGTTTTTCTTTTTATTTAAATAAATTCGTTGTTGATTCCATTTTGGTTTTATTTTTGATGCGTGGAGTTTTTTGGCCTTTCAATTCATAGGTTTAAGGCTTTATACTTTAGGTCAAAATTTATTTATTTATGTAAATTGATTGATACAAATACCGCTTACACTGTTTACTTTACAACAACAACAAAAATGTACCCATAAATGTGTTTACATTAAATTATGAGAATACTAGCGACCCGGCCCTGGCTTCGCAGAGCATATACGACTTCATTTTTTTTCTATCGTAGTGTCGTATCAGACTGTTACGTCGAACATTTACTCGGCACACGCCAGTAAAGCTTCCAGTCGACATGATGTTTTCCGACATCTTCAACTATCATCGTCATATTTCAGCCAATTTACACAAAACCTTAACGAACTATACATTTAAACCTTCCTCGTGAATCACTCAGTCAGAAAATCCGTTCAGTAGTTTTTGTATTTATCGCGAACAGGCAGACAGATAGTTTTCAGTTTAAGCATAATATGTTATATTTTTGTTAGACATTGCCCTTAAGAGTATCGTTTAGCTAAAAGTTTTCATACAAGAGCTGATTTTGCTGATTATATACTATATTATAGACACAAGTAAAAACTAGGTATTCACGTTTTTTTTTATACATTGAGAAATAATTAACCCTCAAAAGGGGTTTCTTTTAAGTCAATATCTTCCTTATACTTACCTCGTGATAATGATTAAATAAATCAAAATTTTGAAAAAATCTTTCGTCCTAGTTTATAATCTGACAAAAGGATACAGACCAAAATCAAATTAATTCGTTAAGATTTCGATGTAAGAAACGTTAACGCCCAAACACGTATTTTGCGTGTATTTCAAAGCAATTTTGTCAGAGGCCCTAGTGTAAGTTTCCTTCGATAAACTCGATTTAACGCATCGAACGCGTTTGGGTCTCCAATTGGTGGAGAACACGAAACGGATCAATCGGAGCGCCGAACGCATTCGATGCATTAAATTAAGTTTGTCGAAAGAAACTTATACTAGGGCCTCTGAACCCGGCAGCTAAACAATACTCCTAATCGCAAGTATACCAACAACCTGTCGTACATCACAGACACTAATAAATCATGTCTCATAATAGCGTGCCTACTGAAATAAATAGTGACGTCACTGCCCTATAAAGTAGGGTTGCCAACCGTCCTGTTTTCCCAGGACATGTCCTGCTTTTTGGAATATCCTGGACTGTCTTGGATAGTAAGTAGTGTCCTGGGTTTTTTAAAGAGTCCTCGTAAGGTCCTGTGTTTTATTATTCGCGCGTCACTACTTTCTCAAACGTTACGCTAATTCATCGGCGTTATTATATAATTAAATCCTTCATTTCATTTCATATTTATTATATAATTTAATTGAAGATAATTTCACAAAATTTTGTAATTGCTATTCATTGAGTTTCATTGACACTGTTTTCTGCGTCCTGTTTTTAAACCAAAATGTCCTGGCATTTCCACTTTCAAGTCCTGGTTTTCAAAATCTGGGAATGGCAACCCTACTGTAAAGGATTAAAATAGATAAATAATATGATTACGCTCCAGAACCTTCCACCCTCGTTCTTTTACTAGTCAATGAACTCTTGGATCACATCATTATATGATCAGCTCGTGGATCATGACCAGAGGCGTGCACAAAGCTTTTAGACAGGGTATGCAGAAAATTTTAAAAGCTTACTTACTTAAAAATACCTACTGCATGTTCGTTTTGGTTCGTCGTCTTGTCGATTAAATAATGATGTTTGTGATTTGCCACCTCAAATATCTTATAGTACCGTAAAATGGGGCTATTTCGGCAGCGCGGGGCTAATTGAGATTTAGTAAAGGGATCATTATGTGTGCTTCTCATGGTAGTAACTGCTTTTAAACAGCCGTAGTGTAGAATGCTTTCAATGACAAAGGAAATATTGATTTAGTTTAGAAAATATGACAAAATTTCTAAAAACAAATGTTAGTCCCAAATTGCCCCGCGTTTCCCAAATAGCCCCATTTTACGGTAAATATTTATCTGAGTTATGTAGGGTAGACAGTGTCTTTTTATCTTTATGAACCGCACGCCACTGATCATGACGGAGATTTTGAAAATCCCCATTGGTCTAGTGGTTACAAGCGCGACTGCTGAGTGGCCCTGGATTCGATCCCCGGGTCAGGCAAACTGTTATTAGGTTTTTTTGTATGAAAGTTCTTAAGAGCAGCACGGATTCTGGAACTGTGCCCGGTAGATGGCAATAGGCTCGCCCCCTATTATATGGGACTCAATAACGATATCGGCAAAATGTGATTGTAGAATAGTACGCTTCTGCTTTATTCTGAAAAGCGGATTTATTTTGAGTCAGTTAGGTGTTAACTTCACAGTTGGCGCAGTGACTGAGTGGTTAGGTTCGATTACCGCATAGAAAACATATTTGTAAGACCATGTGTATGTGAATATGTGTGGTTATAAGCGCACCCACGTTACAGGAATTATTCCTAGTGTAGGTATATATTTTATAAAAATGATAAATTACTACAATAATAATATACAATATAATAAAAAAGCTTTAATTTAAATGCTCTAAAAGGAAAAAGAAGAAGTAAACTTTAAATTGAATCAAATCCATCAATTTATTACATTACACAAATTATATCTCTCGACGACACGGTTGGCGCAATGGTTAAGCAATTAGCTTTCTGCGCTACATATCGCGGGTTCGATCCCCGCACAGAACAAATATTTGTATGATCTACAGATAGTTGTTTCGGGTCTGGTTGTGTGTGCATGTGACATGTATGTTTGTAAACTGTACCCACGATACAGGAGAAATACTAGTGTAGGGCAATGTTTATAAAAAAAATATGATAATAAAAGCTTGTCGCGAAATTTAATTATGTAGATAAATAATAATACAACTCGCGACAAGCTTTTATATCATATAATATCTGAGAATCGAACCTCACGCTCAGAAATGGCACAAATCGAATAACACTTCGAAATACAATAATACCGCGTTCACACAGTGGCCCATGCTGGCGAAGCCTGCAGCATGAATTTTGTGACGTCGTGTTTCATTACATTAAAATGCAATTCGTTCAGCCATTGAACTGAGGGAGAGGGTTTAAACCCCACGCATTGCACTATTAACGTGGACCCACCACCCAGGGATGTATGGTGGAACGAGGTATGGTGTTCCTCCATTAAAGGGAGGATCCTCCGACCACGAGGTGGTGTGCCTAGTGGGTTGAAACCCAGTTGATATCAAATAGTTACAGGTACAATATTATATGACAGTCAAAATTTTGACGGCGCTTTGGTTTACGCGGTTGAGAGATCCGTGGGTCCGATTGTCCGCACGGAACAAATATTTTTATGATGTATCACGAGTTTTCTTACTATTTACTATCATAGTAAAGTAAATTTTCATGATAGCGGTTTTAGTTCTTAACTTGGTTACATTAGGGATTAGAGTCGCTTGTGATATCTAGTCATAATAAAGATTTGATTTACTATTTACTATATTATAGAGATGTCATGTTAGCGACTCTAATCCCTAATGTAACTGTATTAAGAACTAAAATCGCTTGCATGCAAATTTACATTTACTATGAAAGTAAATAGTAAAATACTCATAATAGAGGTACAGATAGTTGTTTCGGGTCTGGGTATTTGTGTATGTGAATATTTATGTTTGTAAACGCACCCACGATACAGGAATTATTCCTAGAAAAAAAAAAGAAATAGAAGAAACGCTTTCTTAGGCAAAATTACTTTTATCTAAAGGACATTGACAAAGTTACTTTCGACCATTTTTATTATATTCAGTCTAAAAGCCTTTTTAACAACTTGCTGATAAAGTATCTGATAGTTATCCAACAGATACAATTACAGCTACTACACCGAAAGTTGATAAATAAACATTGTTTACGGATAAAATACCTGATAGCAATCAAACAGATAAAATTGTATGACAAAAAATTAGGTACATCGAGTAGATCTAAATGATGGATCATTTTCTATCCCCATTTATGTTTTTTTGATCACACAAACTAATATATCTGCCCCATTGGTCTAGTGATCAGCGCGACTGCTAAGCCTGGTCCAGGATTCTACTCGTGGGCCGGGCAGTGTTATTGGGTTTTCTGTATAGAAATTCTTTAAATAGATTCAAACAGTTCATCAGCTAGATTTACTTAACAGAAACTTGTGGAACAAATGGAAATTTGAATGCCATCTGCCAGATAAGTGGTGGATAAACTATCAGCTAGTTAATCAGATAGTGACATATAGTTTTTTTTTGTTTCTTTCCTCTTTATTTTAGACCAAATTTAAATATAATTATAAGCATTTTATACCAAGACTGCACAAGTTTTTTTTTAACATTAAACAAAGATTGTTACTCTTTCTTACATCCCTGCCTACCCCTAAATATGTGAAGAGGATACAATACGTTCTCGCTCATCAAATCTACTGACGTCAGGTATATTTTGGTGCCTCCATTACTGTTAAATAAAGGCGCAGACATACTAAAATACATTATAATGCGATTTTGCGAATAAATTTGTCTTAAAACCTTCTCGTTAATGACGAAAAATAAGATTTGGGGTTTTGAAACATGCACGCCCATGTCAGTTGATTTGCCAGTTATGTAGCGTTTGTTGCGGTCAGTCCTTGGATGGGTGATAGTATTACACACATCGAGACCCTCTGTGTCTCGGAAAGCATGTTAAGTACGAATTCCTATAACCTATGACCTTAGTGCATCAGTGTCTTCCAGTAATTGGGTGACGGCAGTGGCGTGCGGTGCATGAAGACAAAAAGACATTGCCTACCCTACATAGCTCAGATTTATATTTATTATAAGATATTTGAGGCGGCAAATCACGTACATCGTTATTTAATCGACAAGACGACGAACCAATACCAACATGCAGTAGGTATTTTTGATAAGTAAAGCTCTTAAAATTTTCTGCCTACCCTGTCTAAAACCTCTGTGCTCGCCACTGGGTGACGGATATCATAGCTGTGTAACCATCAACCTTAGACCTTTTAAAATTAAATTTTAACAAATACTTTGCTTCATTTCTGTTACTTCACTTGTTGATAAACTGGTCGATTGGTTTTCCACAACATATCAGAGCTATCATCATCAACCTACATTCATCATCAGCCCACTGCTGGAAATAGGCCACTTGCAGAAAACGTCACAAAAACCGTTCTTCGGCTCTTCTTTATTCGGCTATACGAATACATACAACTGTATCGCAAGTGTCCGGTAAACTCTAGCATAGAAACTCTCTGATTCTTTAACAGCTAGAATGGCTGTGATTTTCTTATCTAACAAGTATTTTATCTGCGGGATTACTATCAGACACTTTGTCAACAAGTCGTACAACAATCCCTTAATATATACTTTAAATCATATCAAAAACTAGTCTCTTTTTTACCGTTTATAGGCACGCGTTTGACCACTATCTCACCTGATGGTAAGCGATGATGTGGTCGAAGATGTAGCACGCTTGCCTAGAAGTAACCTATTCACTCTTGACTTAAAGACTCCCAGGTTGTAGCTATCAGGAAACACAGACTCTGGCAATTCCACTCCTTAGCTGTACGCACAATGAATGTGTTCCCAAAACGTTTTGTGCGTGTGGGTCTGATGTCCATCATGTACCGGTGGCACATCGCCGTACGTCTTGTGTTACGATGATGGAACAGGTAGTCATCAATCCTACGACAGTATTTTTCTGAAATTATAGACTACGACAAAAAAAAATCGCACTTTACCGACCCTGACAATCGCACAGCCTTATCCACCCACCCGACCGCACCCTATTCCACCCCAGCCTGCGCACTAGGGGTCCCGGTATGGATCGCCAGTTCCACACGGAAAGCTGTCGAGAGAAGTCGTCATGCATTGGTGAGTAACGCTCCAACATTATTTTGTTAACATTTTAAGAGTTACAGAAAATATCGGATCGTTTGATTCGGAAATTCAAATTCGTGTTTAGAATTCTTTATTTTAATTTTCTTATTCGGTGTAGACTTTTATGAATATTGAAAATAGAATTTTGAATTTTTTAATAAAAAAAAAAAAGTTTTGATTAATTTTCTTATTTCGCGATCGGAGTAAAGTTTTGAATGAAGAAGTGTTTATTGTTTAAAATATTTATAAGTTTTTTTTATGAAATTTATTTTACGTTTATTTATATTTTTTACTTTTACAAAAGACAACAGAAAAGTTTACGTGTGACTCCAGATTTTTGCCGTCGTGGAAATGGCGACGCACGTATTGTATTTTTGTTCAAGATGGCCTTTGTCATCTGCCGCCAACACGTCGTTTTGATTATGATGGAAACTTTTAGTTTAACAAGTTTACTCGTGAAAAATATGACGATTTAATTACTGAGACCATTTTAAATATTATTTTCAGTTACGAAAATATTAAAACGGTAAATTATTTAAATTTAAAAAGCCAAATCCGTCGCGTAAATTCCGATCGTGGAGAGAACTTTTTTACGCGCGTAAAATTCGCCGCTTTCAAATTTTAAATTTCAAATCATACTATTCCATTATCCAATATCAACTACACTATAAAATGACTGTTTCGATGAGAATAGAGCTATCCTATACATGTATGTATGTATAGGTAGATAGCCGGCGGCCATTTGCATTTATGCAACTGCCTTCTACTTCATACAGCCTTTCAGTTGGTGTAAACGACTTGCGTCGGGTGCATCGCAAACCGTAAAACTTATAGTAACTTATTAAATAAATATTATTTATTTAATATATTTATATAATTATCTTTTCTCGATCCATAATGTACTGTTCCTTATTATTTTTGGTCGGTGCAATTTGTATTTCTATTAAAGAACTATTATAGACAATAATAATGTTATTTATTACAACATTATCATCATTATTATTAAAAAAAATAACTCGGGTGCGTTTTTTTATTACCCACACAATATGATGTAGGTAATAAATTATTTCATTTATTTATTACGCATTATTAAACATAAAAAAAATAATAGATAGGTACATATTATACTTAAATGTGATTTTTTTTTCTTTAATATAAATATATAATATTTTTCCGATTATTTTAAATATTACTAATAATAGGATAAATTATAGGTGGTTAACCTATTTCGTTTATTACCGTTAACGTTATTCGTTTATAACCCTTTTCAACTGGTCTGAATAAATTGTACCCGTTGAAGTCAATATTGCAAAAATTAACTTTGCACTGATTTATTACTAAGGCAATTTTTTTTTAAGTTTTATCAATAAACTAACCAAATTATATTCTCTCAATATTCAGCATTCAGCAATAACTCGTTATTTACGAAAAGTTTATTAAAAACTTAACATATTCCTCTGTTTTAATGAAAAACCAACAGTTTTGTTGTAACGAAACAATAAAAACCTTTTTAATAAAACTTTCATGTTTCATAAGCGTTAACGCTTACTCCGTTACGAACTCATGAATTTAAAATGGCGGCAACTGCCACTTTAACACATTTTGACAGGAATTTGTACTTTGAATTTTAAATAAAATACTTTAAAAGGAATAAGACGATTTCAATTCTTAGAAAAAGAAATTGGGACCTCCTTGGGAGTATTAATTCTTTAAAAAAAAAAGAACAGAATTATTCAAATATTTTCCCGAATAATGTCCTCCTGACCGATTTCGGTCACGGCGGCCAATCTCACCGGAGATTAGCCAACTACGCAGGAGATATTATAGAGGACAAGTGTATGCGCAAACACAGGTGCTCCCTCTGTTCCTTCACTCTCATAGTCCGATGGGACGGCAATCCGACACGACCGGAGAGAGATCAGGCGCAGGACCAACGACTTTACGTGCTTTCCGAGGCAAGGTGTATATTCACATACACGAAGACCCAGAACCGAAACAACTATCTGTAGATCATACAAATATTTGTTCCGTGCGGGAATCGAACCCGCGACACGTAGCGCAGCAGTCGATCTCTCAACCACTGCGCTAACCGTGCCGTCATTTTCCCGAATACCGGAGAAGTGACGTCACAAACTTATAAAATTTACAGTTGAATTGAGAATCTCTTCTTTTTTGAAGTCGGTTAATAAATATAAAATTTATTATAAAAAATTATAAAATAGAAGTTACCATTTGGTATTTATTTTTAACCAACTCAATGAAAACTGTTTTTTTTTTTTTTTTTTTTTTTTTAAAAACTTTGCCCCACACTAGGATTTCTCCTGTGTCGTGGGTACAGTTTACAAACATACATGTCACATGCACACACAACCAGACCCGAAACAACTATCTGTAGATCATACAAATATTTGTTCCGTGCGGGGATCGAACCCGCGACACATAGCGCAGAAAGCTAATCGCTTAGCCACTGCGCCAACCGTGTCGTCAACTTGGCGGGACTTAACGTTACATTACAGATATCTTTACATAAAAAAAAAAAACATCACGGTTGTATTCCCTGAAGCGTTAGGCGGAGGTATAATGACGCCCACATTTCACCGACGCCTTTAATAAGTCCCATGTAATAGGGAGAGAGACTACCAGGCACATGTCCAAACTACGTGCTGCTACACAGAATTTCTATACCAAAAACCTCAATAACACTTTGCCCGACCCGGGATCCAAACACAAGACCTCACGTTCAACAGCCGTTTCACCAGTAGACCAATAAGACAGATATCCTAAAAGTAAAAGTATTTAATCATGTTTAAAAGAGTGTGGGATTGTATGTATTTCTGTCTGTTTTAAAAATACCACGATATTTATAAATTGACAGATTTTAATGAGACTTATGCATGGACCGGGTTAATGAATAAGCTCCAGATGAGAAGTGTAGTACATTTTTTTCCCTTGGACGGTTCCCGGGCAAATATTAGAAGATAATGAATGGATATAAATTAATTTTCATGAAGAGAAGAAAATAGATAAAAAATAATTACAACACAAGACAATATGAGAATCATGTTTTCTCGTGTTTTACATAATATCTATATCCTTAACACTTTGGCCGACCCGGGAATCGAATAGGAGTTCCCACAGTAAAATACATATAAATTCTATTTCCCAAGTACCTAATATCAAAGATTTTTGATTGAATAATATTATTTGGTCACAAATTATTCCAATTCAATTAAAAATTGTACTTCTAAATAATGAAGACTTACCCAACTCAGAGATAATTTAATTAAGTTACCCCAGGGGTCTAAACAAGCAGTATAAATAATTCACTAAAGAAACTGTATTAATTATTTAAATCTAGGAACGAACGTCCCCGGGGTATCATTAGAAATGAAACCTTTATTACTCTTTGTTTAATAATTGAGTGCCTTTGACTTTGTTTAATATTAACATAATATCTGCTTAATTGATCTTGTGGTTGCAAGCGCAACAAAGCGTGAAATTCTGAGTTCGATTATTGAGTCCGACAAAGTGTTATTGAGTTTATCTGTATGGAAATTCTCAGTAGCATCACGGAGTCTGGAACTGTGCCCGGTAGATGGCAATAGGCTCGTCCCCTGTTACATGAGAGTCAATAACGGCATCGACGAAATGCGTGTACAAGGCGTGATGCTATGTTATGCTAGGATGAATAGTTTCTTATATCATGTATGATCATCCTGATGAAAAGTCCCTCTCTTAACGTGTCTTAGGTCTTTCTCTCCTTTCGTGTCGGTGGCTCTTTGATTGGCCTCCTTTAATCTTCCACATTACAGGAGACAATAGTCAGAACACAACAACAGATGCTCCGTTGTCTATCTAGGTAGCTGACGACCTATAATGAGCAATGGATAAACCATTAGACCAATTACCACCATAAGACCAATTTTAGTCCAGTACTCTTGGAAATGAACTTGTAGCAACAAATTACAATACTAGTGGACTCGGCCACCAAAAATGTGGACTGGATGCTGAGGGCAGGTTAATAGGTCAGGACCAGAATTGAGCTGAAGAAATTTTTAATCAGAATCAGATAACATAACATCAGACCTCTATTACCAGAAGGGTAGCAGGTCGTGTAAACAGAGGCCGAGCCTATTACCACCTACCGAATTTTCATTGCTGCTAATAATAAATCTTTCCAAAACCTGTTTTCCCACATTCTGACGTCTCCTTTCTCCACAGCACCACGATGGCAGTAACAGCAGTGCTGGTGCTAAGCGTTGCCGGCGCTGCTCACGCGTGGGGTGGACTCTTCAACAGGTTCAGCTCTGATATGCTGGCCAACTTGGGATACGGGAGGTCACCGTATCGCCACTACCCTTACGGACAGGTAAGGATATCATTACACTTAGTTCTAGACTCTAGCATACTAGGTTTTGATGATGATGAAGTAGACTCTAAGCAATCAGGTTAAGGTCCACAATTTAATGCCATCCTCAAAGGCTGTTCTAAAACAGTTTCAGGTATTTACACTGGTTCCGCGCAAATACAGTTTCCATACAGACTTTGAGAAGTCTTTTGGTGAAAGTCATCACATGGCAGTCGCTCATGCTCTAGTGGACAGATTAGCCAATCAGCAGTCATGGTATCGAGGCTGAATGCCGAGAGCGCGTCCGAAGATCACACGTTTTATCACTCGTGGAGGCTCTATCCTTACATGCTTACTGCTATTAGGAACCTACCTGCCGAATTTCAAGTTTATAGGCTATTTAATTTCGGACATTATGTGATTAGTCAGGGAGGGAGTGAATGAGTGTGTGGATTCGAGTTTATTATTAGGTTATGGGCCCACAAATGTATACAAAATAACCTTTACATTCCACCTAAAAATATCGGTCTAATTTGGTCAAGGCCCAAGCTCTTTAATTATAATTTATCACCTAAATAAAGCCCACATTTTAAACCCGTAAATTCGAATCAAGCAACGTAATTACGCGCGTAAATCTGTAAGTATTTGAACCGTAAATCTGCAGCTATTTGACGCGTAAATCTGTGGCATTTAGCGGGTCATTGCGCATTACTCTGTCGCAAAGGTCTTTGAGTATTAATTATAGAGAGTATTAATAGTCACAGGGATTTTGTTAGAGAATATACTGCGATTAATATATTACGCCTTAATTTATGTGGCCACGTAATGAATTTTGTGAAGGGTGAAAGCAGCTAATTAGGTTCCAAAAATTTACATTACTACCCTTCTCTTTTTACCTGCTATTCTGTCCATCCTAAAGTTGTCTGACAGAAATCGCCAAGTGCGATAAGACTTCTTGTACTTCTATTTGGCTTTCCATTTTTTGTATATTTTTTCTGTTTCTGGTATGAAAAGTACGAGTATATTGCATGGTATAAAATTATATGGACCAAAAAATGGTAGCTTAGGAGTTCTTCCAGTCAAAGACTTTTTTTAGGTTGTGTCTAAAAAGACCACACATTCCTTCTTCATCCCCATTTAGTCCCAGCTACTTATTCTCGCAGAATCTTGTATTTCTCATCTCGTTTCTGTTTACTACACTCCAATAGCCATCGGTCTTTATACGGAAATGGGTCCTGCCACTTCAAATTTTATGAGCTGCCAGTGACTCCAGTATTTTTTCTTCAGCATTCGGTCTACCTGAGTAGCCTATTCTGACTCTTCGGGTTGGTTAAAAAGCCTTTTTCAAGTTAAACAGACCTGACAACCTACGGCCTTCAGCATCGACTACACCTTCTTTGAGGCTGAGTGGACTTTTCACTCCTTATTTCAGCTCGTAAATGAACTGGTTCTGCTAGAGTACTAGCCCTAAACAGATAATTTAATAATCTGATCATAGGTATATCTAGATATCAATAGCCTAACTGTCCTTTCTTCATCAGGAACCTGAAGAAGTCTACGCTGAGGCTTTGGAGGGGAACCGCATTGATGACGTGATAGATGAACCGGCCCACTGCTACAGTTCCCCCTGTACTACCAACGGCGACTGCTGCCGAGGTCTACTTTGCCTGGATACTGGTAAGTACATATTTCCTGAACACTGAAGGTTATTTTTGAGACCAGATGAAGAAACTACAAGGATAATTGTAAGACGAGACGGTGGGCAAACACAGTACCTAGATTTAAAGAAACCGGTGACAGTTTGTTGCAAGCTCCAGAACATTTGTTATAGAAATCCATGGGTGAGGCCTATATCCAGCAATGAGCTATCCACTGTAAGCACAGGCCCAATGAGCTCAACTTTTAGTCCACCTTTCGCATCCAGCCTTTTCCAGCCGCCGATATTCTTCTTAAACATCTTCCATAAATTATATCACGTACAATATTTCACAAGAGTTAAACATGGAGTTTATTTATTTGGCCTTTGAGTTTTACTTGAAGTAGATTTCCGAATACTATGGAGGAGGTGTAATGTCTTCTGCAGTGTATATGTAGGTATAAACAGGGCGATATATCATCCTGACTTTTCTTGTTTTATTAACTTGGTGATAACGCATATCGGGCTTTCTTCCGTCTGGAGGGGAGGAGGATTTTCTTACAGGCTGGACCAGCTAAACTCACCATGGTGGTCCGCCTAGACACCACCAAGCCTATATTATCTTAGCCTAACATATAATATAACAAACATCATCAGGGCAGTATTCCTCAGAGGTGTTACTATAAATCAACCTTTGACCATCTACCGGGCACAATTCAAAACTGCTGCTGCTATAGAGAATTTCCAATATAAAAAACCTGATAATCTTACCCAGGATGTGACGCTCAACACTCGCGGTTACGACCACTAGACCAAAGTTTACCAGGAGTTTACCAGGCAGGAAACCAGAACCAGAATCAAAGAACTCTTGAACTTAAAATACTTTTTAGTTTACTTCGGAATTGATACTAGAACCTTGACAATATCAGACCAGCTTCGTACCAAAAGACCAATGATTTGAAAAGACGAAAGGCTCACAACGAAAGGGTCACACGATCGTTGGCGCAAGTACTAACGTGGCACAATATCATAATTATATTTTAATGAGAATATTAATACGCGTCATGCGTTAGCGCATATGTCATAACGCATTTTGAAAGTGAAAAACGCATCGTACGAGTAAGGTGCGTCGTTCACTAACTTATTATGTCCTATTTACAATATTTTGTGTGTTTTTCATGTGTAACACTGAATTATTAAAATGTTGCTGCTGTTACCCGCGAAATCGTACGCGTGTATCTTGTATTTATTACTTAATTCGTGTTTTGCGACACTATTAAAAATAAGACTATGTCCAACTCCAGGACCCAGGCTAACTGTTTGTAAAATTTCATAAATATCGGTTCAGTGGTTTAGTCGTGATAAGGTAACAAACAGGATTACATCTGATTCATGCTAGCTTCCGCCCGCGGTTTCGCCAGCGTGGTTTACGAACCCGTACATTTTCCCGGGATAAAAAGTACCCTATGTGTTATTTCAGACTATAATCTATCTCTATGCCAAATTTTATCCAGATCAGTTCAGCCATTCTGGCGTGATTGTGTAACAAATATCCTGGATGGATATTTGTTTCCTCAGAAACTTTCACATTTATAATATTAGTAGGATAGGAAGGATAGGATAGGATAGGAAGTAGGATTAGTAGGATTTTTAATGAACGTCTATATATTATTCCGTGTTTATTAGTAAAATAAGAGGAGGACGAGGGTTATGTAAACTATGCATGTATATTAATTTATCTTAAAATTATCTTTTTGTTCTCGAGGTTGTACTGAAACTTTTACTAGACACCGAAGTACAATTATCTCCAGAAGTCGATAACTATTCTAAATTGTGACATTACTTAACAAAAATGGATTGTTGTATGATCCGGGTACGTCTTAAAACTGCGGCCAGAAACCAGAGGACGGGCAGCAGGGTCCTCTCACTAATCGGTGAGCCACTGCGATCCCCAAGCCGCCTGCCAAGCGTGGGGATTATGGCAAACCCCCCCTTGAGGCCTTCGTTCAGCAGTGGACCTCTTCTGGCTGATGATAATTCAAATATATAACCATATTGAAAAAAAATCTAGTAGTCAACAAAAAAGTGTAAAATTTATATTTTTATTACATTTTATATTTAGTAAGATCCCATTTTAAAAAACGTGTAACTTGAGTTGCTTTATATATTAATCATCCCTTAAAAGCTATCTTTACAGTACCGCTATCATGAGTTTTTACTATTTACATTCAAAGTAAAAGTAAATTTTCATGATAGCGATTTTAGTTCTTAACTTGGTTACATTAGGGATTAGAGTCGCTAATGTGACATCTAGTCATAGTAAAGATTTGATTTACTATTTACTATTTTATAGAGATTTTTTTTTTACATTTTTAACTGAAATAGTAAAATCTCTAAGTCGTCACATTCCTCATCACAAACCTTTACTAACTAATCTTTCCACAGTATCTCATGTCTTCACCACACAAAGATCTCATAGGTATTCAATTTAAGAGAATATCATTTGAAACAAGTATAGCATCTCGTCTCAGATGGTATTTTCTTTAATTCATTGAATATCTACTTGCAACGAAAGAAGAGCAGAAGATCGAAAGAAAGAAGAGAGGAAGAGAGTCTTCGTTCGGAATCGTGGACCCCAATAAAATTCCATGTCCCCGATGGATTTTTATTGAAGTTCAAGGTTTTGAGGTCTTCGCTCGACGCCATCTAGTGGATGCAGGAGTAAGTTGTATAGGAACTAAGACGTATCTACCCGCCCCTTGATTTTGTAAGAAAAATCTGACAGCCAGTTACCAAATTGTGCGTCCCTTTTTCGCGTAAATACCACAAAATTTTAATTACCAGTTTTTTAAGCGGTTATTTTGAAAGGTTTACTTAGAATAAAATAGAATAATTTATTTATTGCTGACAAGTAGGTACATGAAATCAATCACCACCATTTTAGTGGATATTACAAACATTCCACACATTTTATTATAAAGCAAATTTAAAAAACAACATTAAAAAACATTGCAAGCCTTCGAGTGCCAAGGTTTTCGAGTTTGTTCTGTTTCTTTTTTTTTACTATTAATTTGAGTGCCTTTGGCAGTACTTTACCTTATGGTAAGTGACAATGCTGCCGAAGATGAATCACGCAAGCTCAAATATTGCCAATTTAAATATGCCTATTCAGGGTGAATAGGCACCTGGATTAGTGATACGCCCTTTTATCTGAAAATAAAAAAATAGAGGGTCTTATTCTTTTATAATAAGATACGTAATGTTTTTATAATTTTGACTTTTCTAATATGATTAGTGTGTAAATATAGTATATAAGTTTAATAGTAAAATAAATAGTCCAATGTTATGTATTTCTCATAAAAAAAAAGGTTCGGAATATTACTTTTTATTACGTCTTCTTTTTCTTACGTAATAAGGGGTCGGCCTAACATGGAAAAAACTTTTTTTTGTTATTTTGAATACGCCCTAATTTTGTTGCATATCATATTAAGTGTCTTAAGCGTTAAAATTATATGTTATGTTCTTTGTTACGTCAAGTTTTTGATGTGAAACTGGTTTCGATTGCCGTATTTATAGAAGCTGTTACTATAAATGTTAGTATGTGTTTGGAAAATGTATTTACCACCCGTAAAACGGTTTGAATGTTTTGACCGTCAACCATTTTAATTTTAATTTATTATATATTTAACTTATATATATAACTTTAGTTGCTTATATAACATGTGTCATCGAAATGTGACGTTTTATGAGGTTTTACCAAAGAATATTTCTAATTTGTATTAATGTCAGCTATCGATTGTTATAAAACAACCGCGTGGTCGTAATTTTGAAAAGTCTACACTACTATAAATACGAAAGTTACTTTCTTACTCTCATGACGACTAAACCACTGAACCGAACGTAATGAAATTTTACATACAGGCAGCCTGGAACCTGGATAAGGACATAGGCTTATTAAATAATATAAAAAACAAAACACAAGCAGACAAAATCGCGGGCAACAGCTAGTTAAGAATATGCGTGGTCGTAATTTTGAAAAAAACTAATTTATCGACGTAAAACACGGACCCATGGGTTATTTGGGCCCTACATTTAAATATTTAGAGACCTTTGAAAAGTAGGAGTGTTATTAAATTCTCCAGTTAGGAAAATTTGCAGTATCACCCTGACTGAAATGGTGGCCAGTAAATTGTAATATTTAATCTACCCCTTCAGGGAACACAAACGTGATGCTATGTTATGTAAATTGCATGTTATAACATGTTTTATATGGTAATCCGGATGATTGATTGCGGTTTGTGTGACACGTGTGGGTAGGTGTATTAATCTGAATACCTTTTGAGCGGCGGCCTTAAACCCAGGCCTGTTTTGTTTGGTATTGAAAATCGTATTGTATTTTTCAGTTGGCGGTTTTTAACTAATATGACAAATATACTATCCACGTGATGGTAACCGGTTACCGTAACTTGCTGCTTGCTATAATAGCGACATTGAAACAACGAGTTCACGTAAAAATTATCGAGTTGTGAAAAATTGTGCGTCGGACACGACAAATGCACTTCGCCATTCGTATCGGTTTATCGTTGCATGTTTTACTTGGCATCGACTTCAGTATTCTTCAAATACTATATTGTCATATTAAACAATTTATTTTTTGCTTTTTAGTTAGTTTTGTTTTTGAGTTTATTGAAGGCGGTTTTTATTTTTTGTCAAAAAAAAAAAATTATTTTACGATTTTTGAGTAATGGGTAGACCTAGTAAAGACGCTTCTCCTGAAAAACTTTACAAAGGTCAAATGTATGTTGCCCCAAGTCGAGTGAAAACCTTAGATAGTATTGCACTTTGTGATTTTAAACCAAATAAATTACTTAGCCGACCACATGATAAAAAGTGATAATCTTACGGTTTAGCGGTTTAAAATGAGCCCAAACTCGAGGGCTTTACTAGTAGCTACTGACGAATTCCACTCTCTATTAGAGATGTGTAGGTCCGAGGATATTTCGGAGTCGGGTCCGGATGTACATCCAGCTCTAAAGATCTACATCCAGGTCCCGTGTCCGTCGGACCCATATGGGTCCGGCAGCCCAACCAAACCATGTCCAGCGGATGGCGGAGTGCGAGAATGGAATGCAAACGTCTTGATACCGATAATTTGAGTTCCTTATTTATTTATGTACACACCATAAAAACACGATAATATAAATGTAAAAACGAAACATGAGCACAAAGGAACTATTTACCTATTTCTTAAGAAATTTAATTCCTTAATTAGTGTTTTTGATTATTTTTTCATTTTGATTAATTAATTAATATAGGAAAATATAATAATATGGCTCCTAGTTATTATTTACGATTCATATTTATTAAAATTAATATGGCACGAAATCAGTCTTAATTTATAAGTAAGTACTTACTAAGTACGTACAATTATAGTTATAAGGGACCGTTATCATAAATAATATTACGCTTAGAGCGAGCTGCGCGCCACAGTTTAAAACGTCCAATCAGCTCGCGTTCCGTTCCCCCGTACGTCTCACTCCAACCCGCCGTCCCCGGTCCGCTATTCTCGATTCAGTTCCGTTGTTACCACTCCGGTCTGTACCACAGATAATGTAATTCTACTATACTACTGTCAACTGTGACTTCACTGGTACTGGCGGATGGGTGTCTCGAATTCGGTTGGATGTACATCCATCTTTAAAACGAGTGATGCGGGTCCGGGATTCGTATCCATCCGGACCTACACATCTCTACTCTCTATCTCCTGGTTCCATCATCAGACCCTCTATACCAAACGTAATATACGGGACTTAGCAAAATATATCGAGTGATCCCAAACTCAGAAGTTCCATTCCCTAAGTCCTTACTGTTGAGGAGTACTATGACATCCATTATCAGCTCAGCATCATGATATAATAATTTTCAGACGCCAACACCTGAGTTATTAAGAAAAAAAGCTCACTATTTGAGGATATCTCTCGATTTCCCTAGGATCCCATCATCGGATCCTGACTTGGTGACAATAGGACCAACTTGGAAGCATACTCTTTCAAACAATAAAATAATTTTTAAAATCGGTCCATAATTGACGGAACAATTGCGTAACAAACATTAAAAAAAAACATACAGACGTATTGAGAACCTGCTCCTTTTTTTAAGTCGGTTAAAAAGTGATTGCTTTATTGAGAAAAATTGTATGGAACAGTACATTTTTAGTAAAATTATGAAGATTGACATAGATAGTATAGATACTCTTAAATATTTTCTTGTTATTATCCATGTACGGTGTGCAATAAAGAGCCTCCACGAGTGATGAATCATGAGATCGTTAGGCGCACCCTGGGCAGTCAGCATCGATACCACCATTGCTGACTAGCCAATATTTTCAGTATTGCATGAGCAATTCCCATTTTCTTCCCTTGTGAGATCAGTGACTTCAAAAACCAAACATGCTCATAGAAATTACGCACTTAACAAACGTATTGACAGTATTGTATCCAAAGGTGAACTTTCTTTCTTTATTTTTAAAAAACTTTGCCCCACACTATGATTTCTCCTGTATCGTGGGTACAGTTTACAAACATACATGTCACATGCACACACAACCAGACCCGAAACAACTATCTGTAGATCATACAAATATTTGTTCCGTGCGGGGATCGTACTCGCAACACCTAACGCAGAACGCTAATCAGCCACTGCGTCAACCGTGTCGTCAAAAATATAAATGTAAACTAAATGTAAACTTTCTTATTTTTATTTTTAAAAACGTTGCCCCACACTAGGTATAATTCCTGTATCGTGGGTGCGTTTACAAACACGTAAATTCACATACACAAAGACCCACACCTGAAACAACTATCTGTAGACCATACAAATATTTGTTCCGTGAGGGAATGGAACACGCGACACGTAGCTCAGCAGTCAATCTCTCAACGGACTGCGCCAACCGTGCCGTCAAAAACACTGCGATCGTAAACGCCATAAAAAGTGTGTCGTGTAAATAACCTCTCAGAGGGCTCTTAGCGCTTACAGAATATTCACAACCCCTCTCAGTACCTAGTTTATTCTGATGCCCAAGTAGCGTGAAAAGTTGAAACCGTCACCAGTAAGGAGGCTCGTTCCGCTAACTTATGTGTGGAAAATTACAAGAACATACTATGAAAACTCGATGGAATTTCACTTCACTATTTTTGTAAAAATCTAACAAATATATGTGTTTAATTTATTAGTACTAGCTATTAAGCAATAAAATGGAAAAATTGCGTAGGGGTGAGAATAAGTGTTATTTTATTCGATCCACCCCAGTTCCTCGAGAAATGCCAGCAGACGCTTTGCGTTGCCGGCAATTTCTCTGAGGGTACCTGGGTTTCCGAAGTACTTGGCCCTGTATGTGGCGACCTCAGGGCAGTTCAGTCGCACGTGGGCTGCCGTCTCTTTCTCCTCAATACATGCTCCACACAGAGGACTGTTTGTGATTCCTATAATGAAAAGATGTTTATTAAAGGAGCCATGCCCAGTGAGCGCCGCTGTGACTGTTCGAAGTTGTTGCTTCGTCAGTCGCAGCAGTTGGCTGGCTAATCAAAGAAGTCACCCGAGCGAAACCGAGGGAGTGAGAAACAATCTACAGCTTTTTTTGAGTTTCCGCACTCCAAGATTACTCCTGTATCCTGTATGTATCCTGAAAACGAGTGCAAACTTTTTTTATACAATGTTAGCTTGACTGACTGAAGTCGAGGAGAACTCGCCCTTGGGGTAACGTTCGAGTTTACAAACAAATAGTAGGAGACCCTAACATTTCCACATTCATTAGCAAAGTATTCTCATATTTCATTTTGATAAGTGCAAAATGTTTTCATATTTGGGGCGCTATTTCCAACACTGATTTTGAAGTAAAACAAAACTTAAACACGAAGTAAATGAGTATTATTTTGCAGTGACAGCCCAGTGGTTGAACCCTTGCCTTCTATGCAGGAGGGTGTGAATGCCAACCCAGCCGGACTTCTGAATTTACAATAGAACATCTATTGTGTCTGAACACCGTCATCTATCTGTTTGTTTTTGTTTTTGAAAAGAGTATCCATGGAGTTTCTTGCCGGTCTCTTCTCCATAGGACCTACTCCATAGGACTATTTGGCACCGTGCGCCTAGAGTCTCGACTTTTTAAAAGTGCCTGAAAAGGCCTACTTGAAATAAAAAACTTTGATTTTGACTTTGTTAGTTACTGCTAGCCTCTCACATCCCACACCTGGGCAAAGGCCTCTCCCATTGATTTCCATGCTGTTCTGTTTTGTACCAAAGATGAAAGTCTATGTATTTAAAATTATTATCTAACCAGTTGTTTTTTCACTGTACTTTAAGTTAAAGTGTTTAATAGACTGCTTCTCTTACTGCACGGGACAAATATTTGTATATTTGATTTGATTCGATTTGATCTACAAATTGTTAAATTGTTGTGTTTCAGTGTTTGTGCACATAAAGATATGTGTTTATAAACGCACCCACGACCTAAACTAGTATAAATACGTAACTCTGTCTGTCTGTTTGTTACACTCATCACGACTAAACCACTGAACTGCAGCCTAATTACCGATGTAGCTACAGGCGTAGATCGCGCGATAGCTTCTGTCAAACGTCATTTTTGTGTCATATAATGTATTGGCTGACAGTGAGATTGCTGTCGCGTGGCTGTCGCGTTGCTATCGCTTTTTTACGCAATTAGGCTGCGGATCTATATGAAATTTTACAAAAAGTTAGCCTGTATCGGAAACAAAAGCAGGTTGGTATTGGTCTCTGAATAGATACAAAGGTAGGTTTTTTTGCTCGTTTAAAAATAACTAGGTATTTAATTAACTTAACTGTATCGACCTTTTTAACGGTAACAACGTGGGCGGCACTTGGTTAAGTTACGTTCTAAGAAACGCGGCATAAAATGTACAGTCGGCGACATAAATAGATGAATTTTCCTGTAATTTCTCGTTGGTCTAGTGGTCGCAAGCGTGACCGCTGAGCGTGAGGTCCTGAGTTCGATTCCCGGGTCAGGCAAAGTATTATTGGGATTAAATTCTCAGTAACAGCACGGAGTCTGGAACTGTGTCCGGAAGATGGCAATAGACTCGCCTCCTATTACATGGGACTCAATAACAGTATCGGCAAAATGTGGTTGTACAATAATACACCTCTGCCTAACCCTTCGGGGAATACAGGCGTGATGCTAAATGTGTGTGTTATGAATTTAATGTGTATTACAACATCCTATCCTATCCTACTAATATAATCCTATCCTACTAATATTATAAACACGAAAGTTTGTGAGTATGGATGGATGGATGGATGGATCCTTGTTACCCTTTCACGCCAGAACGGCTGAACGGATCTTGATGAAATTTGGCACATAGATAGATTATAGTCTGAAATACATAGGCTACTTTTTATCCCGGCAAAATGTACGGGTTCGTAAGCCACGCGGGCGAAGCCGCGAGCGGAAGCTAGTTTCCAATTACAGAGGACGAATTTCAAAAAGTATCACTTTACTTGACATGGGAATCGAATCCAGGACCAGTGTTTGCTTGTGGGGCTTTGATTTTACCATAAATTTTATTGAAGCATAATAAAAACATGCTGTATATATTGAATTTAGTGAAAATGTCTTCAGTTGTGTTGAATGAAAGCCCCGCACCGCATTATAAATTAGAATTTCTGAAAAACGGGGTGTTTCTTTGTGCGCCTTGCCACAATAAAACATGTTTTATAGTGAACCCAGGTAGAAGACCATTAAAAATCCATTAGCCTCTAATAAAATGAGGGTAGTTTGTGCAATGTATATGTTTCTTTTTAACATTTCCATTTAATTTTCATGGGATTTTCGTGTTAGTAGAGAAACGTTTTTGTAAATATACATAATGTTTTTTTTTTTATATATTTTGCCCCACACTAAAAGTAATTCCTGTATCGTGGGTGCGTTTCCAAACATTTCGCACTCACATACACAAAGACCCAGACCCGAAACAATTGTCTGTAGATCATACATCATCATCATCTCATCATGATCATCATCATCATTTGTTTCGTGCGGGCATCGAACCCGTGACACGTAGCACAGCAGTCGATCTCTCAACCACTGCGCCAACCGTGTCGTCAATTAGAACTGAGCAATTTTTCCACGTAAAATTAATCTTCATAATAATTCTATTGCGTGGGATTTTAATAAGGCTTCAAAAGGAATATAATAAGGGCTTTTTAAGGGTATACTTAGACAGAGGTGTACTATTGTACACCCACATTTCACCCACATAATAGGGGGCGAGTCTATTGCCATCTACTGAGCACAGTTCCAAACTCCGTGCTGCTGCTGAGAATTTCCAGACAGAAATACCCAATAACACTTTGTCCGAACCGGGAATTGGAGCCAGGACCTCACGCTCAGCAGTCGCTATTATAACCAATAGACCCATGAAGCAGTCAAGATAAACCTTTACAAATACATTTTTAATGTGCCTCGTGGTTTCCGCAAAACGTTATAATTACTCATTTAATTGAGTTAGACGCTTCTGCAAGTAATTTAATATGTACTAACAAATTCAAAGGGTGATGTTGCCCGGATGAATTATTTAACAAAGACGGGTCGTTTGCGAGGTTTTAAGGAAATTAATGTATAATGAATTTAAGCTTGTTTTATTTTTAAATTGTTCATGTTTAAAGGTAAATTATATCCTATCCTACAAATATTATAAATGCGAAAGTTTGTGAGGATGGATGGATAGATGGATCTTTGTTACTCTTTTACGCCAGAACGGCTGAACGGATCTGGATGAAATTTGGCACAGAGACAGATTATAGTCTGGAATAGCATATAGGCTATTTTTATCCCGGAATAATGTACGGGTTCGTAAACGACGCGGGCGAAGCCGCGAGCGGAAGCTAGTGTTAACATAAAATCCTTTGTCACCTTTTAGTCAAAAACAAGACAATTAAACGATGGTCATATGTAAGCATGATGCTGCTCCTAATACAAGCCCACAATTTTCCCGCCAAGTTGATTATGAATTCATCCGCAGAGTTTCTTCTAGAATATGGAGAATATTCTAGAAGAAACTCTACGTTTTTGAACGTTTGACGTGAAAAAGGATATGATGGCCCTGTTAATATTATGTCCAGGTTTTTAACCACAGGGGCTCGTAGCTACATAGCTATCGCGCAGATCGGTCGATCTGGGAAGTTAAGCAGCGCTTGTCGCGGTCAGTCCTTGGATGGGTGATCATTTTTCAGACATCGAGATCCCTCTGTGCCTCGGAGAGCACGTTACGATGTTGGTCCCGGGTGTCATATGAAGACCTATGACAGTCGTAACTGGTGTCAGCAGCCCAAAAAATCTGACATCCAGTCTAACCTTAGAGTATCAGTGTCTCCCAGTAATTGGATGGCGAAGATCAGATGGCAGTCACGTTGTAAAATACTGATATTCAACCGCAACCGGTTAGATTGGAAGCCGACCTTAATGTAGTTGGGAAAAGGCTAGGTAGATGATGATTTATGGAATAAAAAAAATCCTTAACGTTATTGAGAAAAATATAGTACTAGGTCTAGACTAAACAAACTGATAACTATGATATATGTATATAACAAATAACATAGCATCACGCCTGTATTCCCCGAAGGGTTAGGCAAAGGTGTACACCCACATTTCGCCGATACTGTTATGAAGTCCCATGTAATTAGGGGCGAGCCTATGGCCATCTACCAGGCACAGTTCCAAACTCCGTGCTGCTACTGAGAATTTCCATACAGAAAAACCCAATAACATTTTGCCCGACCTGGAAATCAAACCCAGGACCTCACGCTCAGGAGTGGCGCTTACGACCACTAGACCAATGAGAGTGGTATATGTATATATAAATAATTATATATTTGACTCTGATAGTTCCCTGCAATTTGGCTTTAAATACTGATATCATAATAAATATTTTATGACTATAGAGGATGGAGGCCGTTGCTTGCCAGCCTTCGCGGGGAGGAAGCTGGGTGAGATTTGCAACCGAGAAAACCAATGTGATGCTGGACTAGTCTGCGAAGAAGTGGTTCCAGGTAAGTCTTCAATATATATTTTTGTCTACTTCTTAACTGACCCAGGGCTTCCAAATTTTTAAATCCAGCTTTGACTCTAAGATACCGTGTGGTACAGATGAATGGAATAAGAAGTCAAATTGCATCGACCCCAAAAAAATATAAGATAAAGACAAGAGAATGATGAATAAATATTGTATTTTTAGCCTTTGTGTCTTATTTAACTAGAACTCCAAAAATACTACATAAATTTATCCACATTTCAAACACTAGGCTAGCAGTATGACTGCAGGTTTTCCTCCTATTGTCCAGGTGAGATGCACGTCTGCCGCCCCCCGTCCGCCGGCCGCAAGCAATATAACGAGGACTGCAACTCTTCCAGCGAATGTGACGTCACCAGGGGACTCTGCTGCATCATGCAGCGGCGACACCGACAGAAGCCTAGGAAGGTAGGACACCAACAGCATTAGGTTCCTCCCTTGTGGTTGAGAGATCGACTGCTGAGCTACGTGTCGCGGGTACGATTCCCGAACAGAAAAAATATTTGTATGATCTACAGATATTTGTTTCGGGTCTGGGTCTTCGTGTATGTGAATACACACCGTGCCTCGGAAAGCACGTAAAGCCGTTGGTCCTGCGCCTGATCTCTCTCCGGTCGTGTCAGTCGTCCCATCGGACTATGAGGGTGAAGGAATAGAGAGAGCATCTATGTTTGCGCACACACTTGTGCTCTATAATATCTCTTGCGTAGTTGGCTAATCTCCGGTGAGATTGGCCGCCGTGACCGAAATCGGTCAGGAGGACATTAGGTTCCTCCCAAAAGCCTCGCCAGACAACCGCAATACTGCTGGTATTCGATTGTCTGGTCTCTTAAAGCGAGTGTGACATCATTAGGAGACTCGGACGTCCAACAGAACCTTAGGAAATGAGCACACTACATAACATAGACCTCTTACAGAAATCGATCAAGGCAAGCAAGTTATAGACCTAGTGAGGAGTGCTATCAGTTGATGTTTACTGGTAACTTCTGGTATAGTCTCGAGTCTTCTAGCCAGTGTGACGTCAGCAGGTGTCAACAGTAGCTAAAAAATGCTAGCAAATCAAGTAGTCAAATCACCTATAGCTTAGGAATTTTTTTGCGGAGAAAACTGCGCCTGCGGCTGCGGATGATGACACGTTATGAGTCTTGACTAGTGAGCGATAGGAATAATAGTACCTATTCATGTTATTGTCATCATTAATATGGGTAAGCCACAAGGTGGACCGATGACCTGGTGAAGGTCGCAGGCACCCACTAGATGCGGACAGCCCAGGACCGGTGGACGTGGCAATGCTTGGGGAGGTCTATTTCCAGCATGAGAATGATGATGATGAGTATATTAGATGATAAGCTAGGTCTATATAGATTTTAGTTATTCTATTCGATTTCTTAAAATACATAAACTGAGCTCACATCTAAATAAGATTTAGAGAAATACCTTATTTATATTCAAAGAGGCGTAAGCGTTTCTGAAAATATCGTTAGACAGAAAACCTTTTAGGCAAGAAATAAAAGACAATATCTGTGAGATATCTTTGTATTTTTCTCAAGATATTTTCCGTGTAATCCTATGTTATATTTTTTATCTTGAATTGGATGGAAGATGGAGAAGACCTCGTAGTTACATAGCTACCACGCAGATCGATGAATCTGCGAGGTTGAGCAGCGCTTGACGCGGTCAGTCAGTCAGATGGATGATCATATTTCACATATCGAGACTCCTCCGTGCTTCGGAAAACACGTTAAACAGTTGTTCCTCCAGCCGCAACCGGTTAGATTGGAAGTCGACCCCAATGTAGTTGGGAAAAGGCTAGGCAGATGATGATGATCTTGAATTTGATGAAACTTTCGCCGTATTAGTTTTTTCTATGACGCTGATTATAAAGGGCATTAAAAAATCAAGACACATTCCAAAAATTTAAAACTATAATATATAACCTCGCAACACACATTTTGTTGAAGTTGTATTGAAAGCACTTTCCAAAATCCGATTCTGGAATTAGGCCGCTAGTATCGGTTCCGGAATTGAGAACCATCCGATATTTAATGCCTTAGCTACTACTGAAAATTTCCATACAAAAAAAAACAGGACTCAACAGTCGCGCATCTGACAACGGGACTAGCAAAAATTAAAAAAAAATGCGTTATAAAGGAACTTCATTGTCATAAGAAAGAATTGATATTCCGTTTTCCTCAATGTAAAATGTCGTTATTTACTTAAAGTACCGCCCATAATATACTTAGGAGACGTTACGGACTCGTTAAATAAAAATATGCACTGAAAAAGCTGTGGTTTCTCAGTAATTATTTTCTTAGTTAGTGACTCGTTAAATAAAAATAAGCACTGAAATAGCTGTGATTCCTCTGTAATTATTTTCTTCTATCGTTTTAAATAAATAATTTCGTTGACAACCACAAACAAACAGCATAATGAGTTTTTAAAATAAGAAGGCTTAGAAAATACCAATAAGTCTTTAAGAATCCTTAAGAATTTGACAATTATATTTTATTAAAGTACTCCTGAACGTTCCTAGTCCGCGCAAAGTCGTTCAAATAGAAATTTCATTCCAATTATTCGAATTTCTTTTGTCAAAAGTTGTGGAAGCCAAATTGGTAGTTAAGAAAAATTTGAGGGAATTGGAGAAAGTATTTGAGGAAATATTTTTATAGCTTCGCGGAATTAGATATTTTGGAAGAATTTGTCTGTTTATGTGAGTCTACCGCGTTGTCGAAACAAAAACTTTTCAATCCCTATTATTTCGTTAATGTAGCGCGTTACGTAAACATAACATGTTTGTTTACGGTATAATTCTGCGTAAAAATGCTATGAATAAATTTTACGCAAGATAAAAATATTCTTGCTTGTGTTGCTTGTATCGTCGGAATATCGATAGATGTGAGAGTATTACCACAAACGAATAGAAATTCTCATTTTGACTAGATCCCAATCGCTGGCCCTTCAGGGTGGATTTGCCCTAAATTCGGATACACTATACAATCTCCTCGACCTCGATTCAGCTATATCCCGAAAAATAACATTACCTATAATGGTTACGTGCATAGCTACATAACTACCGCACAGATTGATCAACCTGTGACGTTAAGCACCGTGTCTTGCGGTCAGTTCATGGATGGGTAGCCGCTCTTCACAGACCCAGACTCCATGTATCGTAAAGGACGTTAAGCAGTTGGTCCCAGGTGTCATACGAATATCTATGACAGTCGTTACGGGTGTCAGCACCTCAAAAAGTCTGACAACCAGTCTAACCTAAGCATATCAGTGTATTCCAGTATCGGTTGAAGGCGTTCAAATGTCAGTCGTTCCGTATAAAGCACTAATATTCAGTTGCATCTAGTTAGACTGGGAGCCGATCCCGACATAGTTCTGAAAAAGGTTAGGCAGATCATGAAGGACGTATCACGGTGATTATATTCTTGACCATTTTTGTGTATTTTTGCCCACAGAGCTGCGGATATTTCAAGGAGCCCCTAGTATGCATTGGTCCCGTCGCAACTGACCAAATCCGTGAGTTTGTCCAGCACACGGCCGGAGAAAAACGCATTGGCGTTTACAGACTTCATTAATTACTTTTCGTTTTACGTCGCGTAAAATGGTAAATGCTTTTTTGCGTAAATTTGTTTTCTTAGCCATACCTACATTGTGTAATGGAAAATATTGGCTGGAATTTATTTTGATTTCATCGGATGATGAATAACAGTTTTGTTTTTCGAAACGTTCGTAAAAATAATTATGAAAGAAAAAATGTAATGTAAAATTAAAAAAACACATACCATTTTACGCAAAGATCAAAAATACATCATTTTTACTAATAAAAACTGTTTTGAACCGAACACCTACGTATAATTTTCAAAAATAAAGCTTTCCCAACATTTTTTAGATTTTTATTAGTAAAAAAGAGTGAATATTCTTTACGAGTTTCTCCATTACTAAGAACTGGTACTCGTAAAATTTTATTTCAAACTCGTTAACGACAAAAGTTTTGTGATTACGCCCATTGGTCGTAAAAATAGAAAAAAAAAATCTTTCTTTTTCATATTTTTTTCCATCTTTGAATTTGATAATTCAGTAAACAAATTGGGTACGCAATTTAGAATGTTTCTTTTTTTATGAGTGAGCGTAATTACAAAATAAAAATGGAGAAAAAAAACATGAAATTTCGCTTCGAAAAACGGTCAACCGATACGCTACATTTTATTTGTAAAAAAGATGCTTTGAAAAAAAAAAAACAAAAAAGATTGATAGACAAAGCGGAGACATCATTTTTAGTTTTAAATTATTACGTAGTCTTAGAAATATGAAAATTAAAGTTTCAATATTAAATACTTATGAATGTTATTTAAAATTAGTATTTACGGTGGCAATTGTCACGTCTTAATATTAAAAAATAACAATTTTAATGTGTTTAATCTCTAAAATTATGAATAGATTTAAAAATAAAAATAATTAAGTCTTCAATGAAACAAATACATATCTTACTGGCTGAGGCATTTATATTAGAAATATTGATGTTAAATTTAATAAAAATCTCTATAACTAAACATATCATGTACGCTAGTCATAAGATAAGATATATCCTAAGAGATAATTTTTAATTTTTCGCTTATATTTTAGTGAAACTCTCAAACTATGCTAGGTGCCTAGGAAATACATATCAATTAATAAATAAAAAGTTTTTTTTATTAAAAAGTCTAGCTGTTAAATCACATTTTAACTTATATTCACTGTTTTCAAAATCCGTTGATGTTTATCAAAGTTAAAAAAAATATTAGCCTAAGATATGTGATGTGTACCTATTTTCTGAAACTATATAAAGATATATCGAGATATTTTTTCGCCATAACACGTGTTAAAGATATAAAATATCTTCTCCAATTGTTTTGTGTTGAAGGCCTAATGCAGTTATTTCTATATGTACTGTTGTGCGCGAATGCGTTGTTAGTTATCATAAGACTACATTGTATGTACCTTGTGTATTAAATATGTGTTAAATTATATAAATTATGTCTGCAATGTAGTTATTGATGATCCTTACTTCCCTTTCCTATGAAAACGTCATATGATTTAGGAAAAAATAAATAATTCATCTCCACCTAAAAAAAATAAAAATGAAATGATCGTTAGCGTTGCATCACTTGAGAACCGCTGGACCGATTTGGCTGCTTTTTTATTTTATTTTTGAATATTTTCGTAATAGTCTGTACCCCTAGTATAAGTTTCTTTTGACAAATTCGATTTACTACATCGAACGCGTTCGACGCTCCGATTGGTCCGTTTCGTATTCTCGACAAATCGGAGCGCCGAATTTGTTCGATGTAGTAAATCGATATTGTCGAAAGAAACTTACACTAGGGGTACTGAATGATAACGGGGGGACCTCTCTAAAGTCTCCCCCGGGACTTGCACGAGGGGGCGGCCTCTTTACAGTCACCCCCTCCGGGAAGTGCCGTCCGACATGACACAGTGGTGGGCTTCGGTGCGGTCTTCTAAGAGTTCCCGAGGCCCACCATATGGTGTCGAGGCGGATCACCGTGGTGAGTTTAGCCGGTAGGAGTCCGGGACACCCCTCCGCCCCCCCAGGCGGAGGATAGCCCATGAGGGCTCGCACCACGCTAATACTAAAAAAAAATGGAACTAAATGAGAATTTTCGGGTAAGAAAATTTTTTATTAAAACATTTTATCCCGGAAAAATGTACTGATTCGTTAAACTACGCGGGCGAAGCTGCGGGCGGGAGCTAGTTACTCCATAATTGTCATATAGCATCACGCCTGTATCCCCGAATGGGTTAGGCAGAGGTGTGATATTGCAACTACATTTTGCCGATGCTATTATTAAGTCCTATGTAATAGGGGGCGAGCCTATTGCCGTCAACCACACAGGCGCAAACTCCATGCTGCTAGTGAGAATTTCCATACAGAAAAACCCAATAACAATTTGCCCGACTCGGGAATCGAACCCAGGACCTCACGCTTAGCAGTTGCGCTTGCCACCACTAGA
Organism: Shargacucullia verbasci; assembly: GCA_947562105.1. NCBI lineage: Eukaryota > Metazoa > Arthropoda > Insecta > Lepidoptera > Noctuidae > Shargacucullia > Shargacucullia verbasci. Next base: position 1,765,452 of record OX387307.1, on the reverse strand, counting down.
CCAATGAGGCAGTCTTAACTATTTATTTCAAACTAGCTTCCGCCCGCGGCTTCGCCCGCGTGGTTTACGAACCCGTATATTTTTCCAGGATAAAAAGTAGCCTATGTGCTATTCCAGACCATAATCTATCTTTGTGCCAAATTTCATCCAGATCCGTTCAGCCATTCTGGCGTGATTAAGTAACAAATATCCATCCATCCATCCATTCTCACAAACTTTCACATTTATAATATTAATAGAATACACGGCATGATTTTCAGCCGCAACTGGTAAGACTGGAAGCCGACTTCAACTAATTTGGGGAAAGGCTAGGCAGACCAATCTAAGGGAAGCATGAAGGGCACAGGCGTGGCAGGTCACATCCAAACGGAATAGCTGGTCGCAGGCGTGGCTGCGAGCTTGACGTTTGATTCTTACGTCGGACAAAGTGTTATTGAAATTTCCTGAAATTCTCAAAACCATTCCGGAGTTTGGAATTGTTTCATTCATCATCAGCCAGAAGACATCCACTGCTGAACGAAGACCTCCCTCAAGGGGGCGTTTGCCATAATCCCCACGCTTGGCAGGCGGCTTGGGGATCGCAGTGGCTCACCGATTAGTGAGAGGACGCTGCTGTCCGTCCTCAGGTGTCTGGCCGCAGTTTTAAGACGTACCCGGGTCATCGGCATCGACGAAATGTACTAAAAGTACACCTCTGCTAAACCCTTCGGGGAATACAGGCGTGATAATATATACAATAGGTACAACGGTCAACAATGTACCTACTCCTTTACACCTAATATTAAACTTCTTCTTATTTAAGAGCCTGGCTCTTGTCGGTGTAGCTGATGAAGTTCTCCTTTACCTCTTTATACGACATGACGGCAACCTTTTCCTTTATTTGGCATATCGACTGTAAACTGGCAACTGGTACTATCTCATTTTTGACAACATTACATGATTAAGAAGAAACTATCGACCGTGTTGTGCATACAACGCGCTCGATGTTAGTACAAATTGAATGAATTCGATTTTTGCGTCTAATTTTGATTGAAGTAAAATATGCTTTTTGCAGCGCTGCCGGGTATGAAATAATTTAGAATGGTATAACCAAGTGAAATCCTCATAAAATCGAGATAGGACATGTTGTCAGTTCACAGTCGATATCTAATTTATCGTTAATATTAAACAGTTGTCTACATTTTAAATCATAACGCAACTTCAATGGGTTGGCAAGGTGCATTCCCCCATCCCATTTCGTCTGGCATCCATCGGTTGCCATGCAACCTGGCATCGATCGGTGCCTGTATGCAGTTAGGCTTATTAATAGATTGGGGAGGGGAAACGTCCCTGTTCCTGTCTGGCAGCTATACACGCTCAGATATTGCAAGGTATGTTTGTTAGGTCGCCTGTTTGCATAGAGACACTATATAAATATTTGTTTACATTTTTAGTTTTTAATGTTTCTGAAAATTATTAGCGAATATGTGTTTCGCAGGTATATGAGGTTTTATGGTTATTCAGAATCAGCCTGGAGTTTTGAATAATAAAGTGAAAATATTCATGTGTGTAAGTGAAAAAATGTTATACATAGCAATCACTTAAAATAAATAAATTCAACCCATTACTGTCCCACTGCTGGGCAAGGGTCTCTTCTCAGAACGAGAAGGGTTAGGCCTTAGTCCACCCCGCTGGCCCGGTGCGGGTTGGCGGACTACAGACACCGTCAAGAACTTTATGGAGCCCTCTCAAGTGTGCAGGTTTCCTCACTATGTTTTCCTTCACCGTAAACGCAAGTGATAATCAAATTCTGATCCGCACATGATTCCGAAAAGTCAGAGGTGCGGGCCGGGTTCGAACTCAGACCATCCTGCATGGAAGGCAAGCGTTCAACCGCTAGGCTATCACTTGTCATATATAAATTGTTTTTATGTATCACATATTTTCACTTACACGCATTACTAAATAAAATTGAATGTTGTGTATTCTATCATAACAATCGACTGGTTTACCAACTCTTGAGCATACACATATGAATTCATGGCAACTTTGGGTTAAAAACTATATAAAAAAACTTGACACTAGAAATGTAATGTTATATAAAAATTTCGAGTTAATCCATCGACTACTTTTTAAGTTGTGCGGACACAAACATACGAAAGCTGATTTTTTATATAACAGCAGATTTATTCATTTTGCACTTTTTTTATGGCATAAGCGACAAACGAACAGACGCATCGCCTGATGGTAAGCGATTAACGTCGCCCATGGACACCCGCAACACCGGAGGAGTCACAAGTGCGTTGCCGGCCTTTTAAAAAGGAGTACGCTCTTTTCTTAAAGGTTTGAAGTTCTCCTCTATTGAGGCGAACTTAATGTCCAGACATTTTCTGCGAGGAGACCCGAAGGTGATGCAGAGAGCAAGGATGGTAGCTGCCCGTTCAGGGTATATCAAGTACACATAATAAATCTAATAATAACTTTAAGTAGTTGACTACTAGTCATCAGAGTTAATTTTTACTAAATGTCTAAAACGACATTTTGTTCTAAAAATGTTTGGAATAGCAAGGCATTTAGTCATAGTTTTTGATTGCTATTGACATACTTACTTTGTGATTTTGATGAATCAAAAATTGTAACCATCAAAAATAAACAAGAGATTAAGTTTTACTGAGTATTTAGAAGGAAAATTATTTACCAAACAAGATTTCAGAATTTATTTTTGATGCAGTCGAATACCGTATTTTTGCAAAAATATAAATATAAATTAAAAACCTCATTCGTCTAATGGTAGCGCGACTGCAGACCGTGATATCCTAGATTACATTCCCTGGTCGGACATAGTATTATTGGGTTTATTTCAGAAATTTTCAGGTGCAGCACAGAGTCTGAAACTGTCGCCGGTAGATGGCAATAGGCTCGCCCCCTATCACATGAGAATAGTACACCTCTACCCAACTCTTCAGGGAATACAGGGGTGATGCTATCGTTCATTAAAAAAGTACGAAATTGTTTTTTTTTTTTTTATTGTATCCTAATTATCCATTTTGTGGTGACCTCCATCTTTTAAAAGCCTTTCTAGGTCTATGGCCATGGTGGTACGGCTGGGCCATAAGACTATGTCTGGCTGAGATGAGAGAATTTATGTACCCGTCGTGAACAGACTGCCGGTTGATGAGGGTCCAGCTTTGAATATTCTGAAAAGCAACAAAATTACAATATTTTTAGAAAGGCTGTAGTCTGGTAGTCGCAAGAGCAGTTGAGCGAGAGGTCCGGAGTGAGTATCGGGTCTGTTAGAAAATTGTCAGTAGCGTTTCGTAGTATTTGGAAATGTGCCTGGTACAAGGCAACAGGCTCGTCTTTTATTGCCTGGGATTTAGTAACGGCATCGGCGAAAGTGGGTATATCGTACACCTCTGCCTAACCCTTCGGGGAATACAGGATAATGATAAGTTATGTTAATATACATAACATATAAAACCCACATTATATTTATAAAGAAATAAATGGTCAAAGTCAAAGTTACTTATTTCAAATGGGCCTTTGCAGGCAAACTGGGTTGGTCCTATGGAGAAGAGACCGGCAAGAAACTCCATGGATACTCTTTTCAAAATATTGGTTTAGTGTAGCTACTTATTTTAAAATAACAATGTAAAAAATACTCTTACATTGCAATATTACATTACATGACACACAATACTAGGTACTATATAAGATAATAATATACATATAATAAATTAACATTTCATATATTTGTTTGAAAATAGAAAAAAGTGCTCGCCTCTTTTTTAAAGGGATCGCAAAGCGATTTGTCGACTCTACGCGTAACCAGTGGCCCTAGTGTAAGTTTCTTTTGACAAATTCGATTTACTAGGTACATCGAACGCGTTCGGCGCTCCGATTGGTCCGTTACGTGTTCTCCACCAATCGGAGCGCCGAATGCGTTCGATGTAGTAAATCGAATTTTTCAAAAGAAACTTACACTAGGGCCTCAGAAGGCTGGCTTATACTTTGGTCAAAAAATCAACATTGCCATACAGGGTGGCAGCTGCCAGTCTTCTGGGAACAATGACGCGGAGGTAATGTTTTTATTTTTTTTACATCTTTAATCTGTGTAATGTTTTTAGTAGTTAGTAATAAGTAAGAATTATATTGTACAACAAGTTGATGGAAAAGAATTGAATTGAAAAAAAAAATTGAAAATGTGTTTGCTGTCCGTTAAAAAGGAGAAAATTCATTTGCCTTCAACGCTACTATTAAAACCACGTTATGATACAGTGTAAACGGCAGAAACCTTTAAACTAAAGCAAATAATCCTACAATAATAAAGCCCACAGTTTTTTTTTTCCGTTTTCCTGCTGTCCCCTGCAACAAACTGGATGCGGGATATAGCGAGAGGGCGCTTTTTTTTTGTATCTTTCCTTTGAACAGACAGCCAGTATTACGCCCCGGGAAAAATGTGGGTAGGAGTCGTTTTAAATGAAAATTTGCGGAAATACAATGTTTTGATACAGATTTACTTTTAAAATTTGTAATTTTTTTTTTTTGTTTTTTTTTTTTCTTTGCTAACAGCAAATATTTCCACAGACATAACCAATTATAATGTTCAGTTCCCAATTTTGAATAAAGGCTTGTTAAAGGAATTATTAAAATATAATTTACGCACCTGTATCAAAACTAAAACACTCAATATCAAACCCAAAAGTTTCGTCACCGACGCCATTTTGAAATAAATCCTCTTTCGCTCTTCACCAAACAAAATTGATTATACAATACCGCGTAAAATACGCTTAAACTTAAATATATACCAAAATTTACCAATTATAAATGACCCATGCATGAATAGGGTATGGTAGTCTTTATTTGAATGGTGTAAGGTTCATTATTGATTGATTTTATATTTATGTATACATGTGTGTAATGTTTAATCGCATTGTAGTATTTGATTTAACACACGATAAATCCAGTGAAAAACAATAATTGAAAAATAGGGCCAAGTTGCTAGGATTTTATTAAATTGAAGACAACATAACATCATGCTTGTAAGCTTTGAAGGATTAGGCAATGGTGCACGGGTCTCTTCTCTAAATGAGAAAGGGTTAAACCAAAATCCACCGGCTCGGAGCGGGTTGATGTTCGAAACTCACTACTCCTTACTACATAATCTGTCTGGACTTTAAAATAGACCTTGACCCCTGAGTTTGTTATGACGTTTCTTCTCAGGGATAGTCATAGAAAATGCCGACGCAATTTAGTTTAAAAAAGACGTGTAAAAGTGATTGAAAACCTAATTGCAAAATAAATAATTTTATTTCACTATGGATAAGATGGAGCCATCTTAGGTGTGCAGGTTTTCTCACGATGTTTTCCTTCACTGTTTCACTGTCGCAAGTGATAATACAATTTTAATCTGAACATACCTTAAATTAACTGCCTCATTTATACAGTGGATATAAAACTTAAACAATTATAAGTATATGTCGAGATAACCCCAATGGTAGTTCAGATTGCGTACAGACATGTTATTAACGTAAAAACGTTAACTGTACCCCTAGTGTAAGTTTCTTTCGACAAATTCGATTTACTACATCGAACGCGTTCGGCGCTCCGATTGGTGGAGAGCACGAAACGGACCAATCGGAGCGCGTTAAATCGAGTTTGTCGGCCTCAGGTAACTTCAAAAAATCTTGCAGCACAACTAGGTCCGGTTCGACTGGGAGCCATTTAACAAGCTCCAGTACAAGAGTGAGTATTCAAGTAATTTTGGCAAGCATTAAATTGCCGAGCTCTCAATGAATAGTTGTTTTTATTTGTGTATTCTCAAATGCAGCTCGATGTTTTGAATTATGCCCAATTGATGGCAATAGGGTCGTCCCTCTATAAAATGGAACTTAATAGCGGGATCAGTGAAACGTGAATACACAACACCAACAATACACATACAATGATTTGTAAGCCGCTGCCGGCCGCTGCTCATCATCATCATCAGCCAGAAGACGTCCACTGCTGGACGAAGGCCTCCCTCAAGGGGGGGTTTGCCATAATCCCCACGCTTGGCAGGCGGCTTGGGGATCGGAATGGCTCACCGATTAGTGAGAGGACGCTGCTGCCCGTCCTCCGGTGTCTGACCGCAGTTTTAAGACGTACCCGGGTCACTGCTCGCTCAGTGTGAATTGACCCTTATATAGACGTGTGCGAAGTCGCATCAGCGAGGTCCCTTTTCTTTCTTTCCCAAGATCTACCCAATAGATCTATCCTACTAAACATGCTTTAACACGACATACCTACTCATGATAGTGTTCCGTGATAGTTCCGTCAATCTAACGGTCGCCGGGGCCTCGCGAGGCCCCTTTATTTGCGAGGCCGTGAGCAAGGGCCCACTTCACCCACGCCTAGCTTCGCCACTGATGCTATGTTATGTATGATGCAGTGGTTGAGAGATCGGCTGCTGCGCTACGTGTTGCGGGATTGATTCCTGCACAGAACAAATATTTGTATGATCTACAGATAGTTGTTTCGGGTTTGGGTCGTTGTGTATGTGAATATATATGTTTGTAAACGCATCCACGATATAGGAATTATTCCTAGTGTGGGGCAACATTTTTTTTTATGTGTTTTTTTTTTATGACCTAGGTGGCAAACGATCATACGGATCGCCTGATGGTAAGTGATTAACGTCGCCCATAGACACCCACAACACCGGAAGAGTCACAAGTGCTTTGCCGGCCTTTTTAAAAAGGAGTACGCTCTTTTCTTGAAGGTTTGAAGGTCGTATTGGTCCGGAAATACCGCAGGCGACAGTTCATTCCGCAGTTTAGTTGTGCGAGGCAGAAAGTTTCTAGAGAAACGCACAGTTGTGGACTGCCAACCATCTAAATGATGGTGATGGAACTGCTGTCGCGTAGAACGATGTCGGAAAGAGGCGGCAGGGATCAGTGCGAACAATTCCTCGGAGCACTCCCCATAGTGTTATCATTATAATGTCCTAGATTATCGCAAATTTGAATAACACAAAATTAATGTTACGCCAACAAATGTAACAAGTAATTCTACATAGTTTCAACAAGGTACATAATTAATTTCTGATATCAAAAACACGACTGCCTCATTGGGCTAGTGTTCGCAAGCGCAAGCTCCTAGGTTCAATTCACGGGTATGGCAAAGTGTTATTCGGTTAATCTGTATGAAAATTCTCAGTAACAGCACGGAATCTGGTACTGTGCCCGGTAGATGGCAATAGGCTAGCCCACTATTATATGGGACTCAATAACGGCATCGGCGATATGTGGGTGTACAATAGTACACCTCTGCCTAGCCCTTCGGAGATCAGTGCCTCTCAGTAATTGTGTGACAGAGATCAGATGACAGTCGCTCCGTGTAAAATACTGATATTCAGCTGCAACCGGTTAGACTGGACGCCGACCCCAATCTAGTTGGGAAAAGGCAGGCAGATGATGATGATAACCTGACCAGACCCTGTATGGAACTGAGCGCCAAGAGTTAATTTTCATAATTACCTGAATTTGATTTAAATAAACTAAAAGCCTATACTAAACTATTCTTTCAACATACAGGGTGGCCGATTCTATTCCGAAAACACGTGACCACACCTCAAACACAGACTACAGGTACAGATATACCTAATAACGATGTACTCACAATCAATACTGCATTTCCCTTTACCTCCCTCCCCCCTCGCCATGCACCCTACCTCACACCAACCAGGGTGTCAGGATGTGTGGTCAGAATATGTGGATGTAATTATATTGTGAGAGGTCTGGGTAAAACAGTGAGCGCCAAATGATTGTCCTAAGTAGAAAGATTTTGAAGTGATTTGTGATTGCAAGCAGCGGCGTGCACAGAGTTTTTATACAGGGTAACCAGAAAATTTTAAAAGCTTACTTACCAAAAATACCTGCTGCAAGTTGGTATTGGTTCGTCGTCTTGTCGATTAAATGATGATGTATGTGATTTGCAATCTCAAAATATATCTTACTAGTTTCCGCCCGCGGCTTCGCCCGCGTGGTTTACGAACCCGTAAATTTTTCCGGGATAAAAAGTAGCGTATTTGCTATTCCAGACTAAAATCTATTTCTGTGCCAAATTTCTTCCAGATCCGTTCAGTCGTTCTGGCGTGAAAGAGTAACAAAGGTCCATCCATCCATCCATCCTCACAAACTTTCACATTTATAATATTAGTAGGAAAGTAGGATAGGATAATAAATATTTATCTGAGTTATGTAGGGTAGGCAGTGTATTTTTGTCTTTATGAACCGCACGTCACTGATTTCAAGTATTTGTTAATAACATGATATGGCATCACGCCTATATCCCCGAAGAGTTAGGCAGAGGTGTGCATTCAGAGATTCAACCACATAGGTACAAATATAAAAGTATTTTGTCCGTCGGGGAATAATGTCAGTTTATTTGATCCACTCCAGTTCTTCGAGAAATGCTAGCAGACGCTTGACGTTGCTGGCTATTTCACGGAGGGTGCCTGGGTCTCCGAAGTACTTGGCTCTGTATGTGGCGACCTCAGGACATTTCAGGAGCACGTGGGCTGCCGTGCGCGTGATTATATTACACATAACATATTACGTAGCATCACGCCTGTATTCCCCGAAGGGTTAGGCAGAGGTGTACTATTATACACCCGCATTTCGCCGATTCCGTTATTGAGTCTCATGTAATAGGGAGCAAGCCTATGGCCCTCCACTGGGCACAGTTCCAGACTTCGTGCTGCTACTGAAAATTTCCATACAGAAAAACCCAATAACACTTTGTCCGACCCGGGAATCGAACCCAGGTCCCAACGATCAGCAGCCGGGCTTATGACCAATGAGGCAGAGAGCAGATTATTTTAATAAAGAAAAATAAATAATTAATATTGCCATTTAAGTAAAAGAAAGAGCATTTTCCTTATAATGAAGCTAGTTCAAATCCTAGGTTCCCTATCTAGCCCACGTAATACACAATAACAGCAACGCAATATACACCCTATTATAAAGATCCAAAGGTATAAATTACCTTGATAAATGAGTTCCTGTTACAACAGTTGGCAAGCGAATTTCAACTGTATTGTAAAAGCATAAGGTGTGGTTTGGTTTGGTAAGTTGCGTGATTAGATTCTATGTTAGATGCCAGCGGTTCAAGTACGCAGATGACGCAAACAGGACGACTAGTGATGTTCTTATAAAATTATCGATGTAAATGTCGATAGTTTTAAGTATAGTTTGTATCTGATATTGTGTATTGTAGCGACAACTACTCGCATCATGGCAAAAAGTAAAGCGCCATCTATCGCAGTGAAGCTACAACAACAAACCCTGAATCGCACTATGAAAGTTTACAACGATTCCAACACGTATACGAATATCCGCGACTCAATAACAGCATCGGCGAAATGTGGGTGTACAATAGTACACCTCTGCGTAATCCTTCGGGGAATACAAGCGTGATGCTATGTTATGTTATGTTACTTATGAATACATTGTCTGTGAAAAAGAAATTTCTGATAGTACTGCCATGACAGTTATGAGCTGACCAGTCCCAGTGGACGGCACCCGTTCACGAGTATGGCGTATGTGTCAGCGTCACTCAGCTCAACCATATTGCAGGGAACCGAACGACCTGACACACACCGCCACCATCAGCAGGACATTTGAGTGAGCATGACAAAGTCAAACTGCGCTACGTGTCGCGGGTTCAATTCCCGCACGGAACAAATATTTTTATGATCTACAGATAGTTGTTTCGGGTCTGGTTGTTTGCGCATGTGACATGTATGTTTGTAAACTGTACCCACACCCACAAGAAAAATCTCAGTGTTGGGCAACGTTTGTTTTTTTTTTAAATTAACGAATGAAAAATGAATGAAACATTAATTTCATGTCGAGCATGAACTTCACAATGTGATATCATTTATTCCACTTATTGTTACCAAATTTCATGTTGTTACATAAAACAATTAAGCTAAGTTAAACATACACAGACTTTGTAAGGGTGTAGCAACTTATTTTAAGTAATAAATTATGTATTTTATAACTAACTTAGAAGCTAGCTATAACAATTAATCACGATAGACTATTTGCTTCGTACATGCATATTTTATGTTAAACATGCTTTTAAAACGTGCTTAATTTGTATATAAACTATATTAGATAAAGCAATAGGTATTGACGCGCTTCTAATGACATTTTCTGCGATGGATTTTACATCCCATTTATTAAAAAAATTCGCGAGTTACCTGGGCGAACTCCGGCAGTATGTTGAGTACGCGGGATAGAAATCAGAGCCGTACTACACATTTTCAGGCGTGAGTCAGGGGAGTAATCTAGGCCCTTTGGAATTTATTATAATGATAAATGATCTCGGCAGTCGTAGAACATGCGAAGTGTTTGCTATTTGCAGATGATTTAAAGGTGTGAAGTCAATAGCAAACGCTTTAGACTGTGAACGGCTACAATGCGATATAGATAGGGTAGTACTGTGGAGTAAGGTTTATTTTAAGCGATTCTAACATATACACGAATGTCCGACATGAACCTTTAGGCTCGACCCGTTAGGTCCTTCTTTCTTTCAAACTTACAGGAATAATCTACAAATAGACAAAATAAATAAAATCAAAATCCAACTATCGATAAAAATATGTTCAAGTCATCGGATCGCGTCGCATCACTAGACAGTTACGGCGCATCTGCACTGCGCAAGTGCAATCAATGCAGCTCGCCCGTTATCCGGGACACTAGCTACCTACCCACCTACATACTTGCGTCACTAAGGGTAGGGGGTGGAATCAGTGCCGGATTCACCACGTAGCAAGAGTAGCAATTGATATGGGCCCCGCATAAAATGGGGCCCTGCGTATCCAAACCCCACCAAAATTCACCTCGGCCTGAGCGTAATTTTTTGAGTGAAACTTACGTTGTATATTGAATTTACTTGATGTCGCAAAAATTTGAAACTTACACCTATTTTCCGACTAATAATAATAATAATGTCCTCCTGACCGATTTCGGTCACGGCGGCCAATCTCACCGGAGATTAGCCAACTACGCAGGAGATATTATAGACCACAAGTGTATGCGCAAACACAGGTGCTCTCTCTGTTCCTTCACTCTCATAGTCCAATGGGACGGCAATCCGACACGACCGGAGAGAGATCAGGCGCAGGACCAACGGCTTTACGTGCTTTCCGAGGCACGGTGTGTATTCACATACACGAAGACCCAGACCCGAAACAACTATCTATAGATCATACAAATATTTGTTCCGTGCGGGAATCGAACCCGCGACACGTAGGGCAGCAGTCGATCTCTCAACCACTGCACCAACTGTGCCGTGTGTGTTTCCAACTAAGACAATCCATGTCAGACAATCGATAACCGATTATTTTGTTGGCGAAAATAAAACACAGAATTTCATACGGTAAACGCACAAGTTCTACAAAAAGTCACTTTGTACTTAAGAGCCCATAGCAGATCAAGGGCCCCCCGATAGAATTTGCTACGGGCCCCGCGCTTGCTTAATCTGGCACTGGGTGGAATATATCTGATTGCATAGGCAGATAGTACAATGAAATATGAAACTTATATACATTGTTTTAAAATTCTATTTCGTATTGTATAAGTTTGAGAATATGTAGATACTTATATAGCATGTATACCATCACGACTGTATTCCTCAAAAGGTAAGGCAGAAGTGTACTATTGTACAGTACACACACATTTTGCACATGCCGTTATTGAGTCTCATGTAATACATACATACATAAAGTCACGCCTTTTTCCCATGGGGGTAGGCAGAAACTACGGAACGCCACGTGCTACGATCCTTACATAACCCTTTTGCTTCATCTGCATTCATGCATCTCATGTAATAATAAATAATAAATTCAACCCATTGCTGTCCCACTGCTGGGCAAGGGTCTCATCTCGGATTCAGAAAGGCCTTAGTCCACCACGCTGCCCTGGTGTGGGTAGGTAGACTTCACATCATCAAAAACTTCTGAAGTAATCTCAGGTGTGCAGGTTTCCTCATGATGTTTTCCTTCATCTGTTATCGCAAGTCATATTTTTCTGATCCGCATTTGAATTCAAAAGTAGAAAATGCAGGGTGGATTCGAACTTAGATCTACCAGCATGGAAGGCAAGAATTCAACCACTAGGCTATCACAGCTTATAAAATTATGTGCCTAAATTTTATTTATTAGTAACAAAAACTTAGTTACGATTCTGCGTTTTTGCTATGAATTTTACTGTAGGCGTTGGGAAGAGATTCTTCTTTGTAACAAACATAAAGTGAACAGAACGTTGCATATTTGAGTTGTTTTGGTTTGAAACTTTCGACCCTCGAGGGTTGAAACTATTGGTGCTGAAATTTAAATAAACCTTGTTTGTATGTAATACAAATCTGAATTTATATAGCACCATAACATCACGGCTGTATTCCCAGAAGGGTCAGGCAGAGATGTACTATTTACCCACATTACACGACACCATTATTAAGTCCCATGTAATGGAAAGAAAGGAAGAAAGAAGATACGTTTTTTTTACCACAAAATCAAGGCAATATTAACAGCATATAAGTATAACAATTTTTTAACAGAAAAACCCGGTAAAATTTTACCTGATCCGGAGATCAAACCTAAAACCCTACGCTCAGGAGCTGCGCTTGTAACCACTAGACTAATGAGGCCCTTAGAACAATAGACCGGCGAGGGACATTCAAAAAATGTTCGATAGGTCCTGGGTTTAATTCTCAAGTCAGGCCAAAGCGTAATTGGGTTATCCTGTATGGAAATACTCAAGAGTTTGGAACTGTGGAAGCTGGCAATAAGCTCGCCTCCTACTACATGGGACTCAATATCGTCATCGGCGAAATGTGTGTGTACTAGTACACCTCTGCCTAACCCTTTGGGGAATACAGACGTGATGCCATGTTATGATATTATGTAAATTATAACAATTTAATGTTCAAATTACTGTTTATATTTATTACTAGCTTTTGCCCGCGACTTCGTACGCGTGGAATTTAGAATCTGATATTTTCTTGCGGTAAAATGAAGCCTATATTTTAAGTTAGACCTCTAGCAATACATCGGTGAAAACTGCATTCAATTCCATGCAGTCGTTTTTGCGTGATGCGTGTACAAACATACAGACAGACAGACAAAAATTCTAAAAACTGTTGTTTTGGCTTCTGTTGCTCTAATAAAGACCCCCATATTAGTTTTTCTCCAATATCTATAATGTACAGACATTAGCCTGTTATAATTTTATTATATGTATAGATAATTATTATAAGATCTGGAAACATATCATGTTTCAGGCACATACAGAAAATTATACTCTGTTCTACTTGTGTCTATTAAAGCTTTACTTCATGGATTAAAATCCATCAGTTTATGCGACATAACTAAGTCTGTCTATAGACAGCCAGACAGGATTCGTACCATGGAGGCAAGGGGGTTCTGTCTGCCCCCATCCCCCCATCAATCGTTTGATGGAGAGGCCACACAACCCATCCATGTCCTGAAGTTTACACCACCAGGTTCTACCTCCTCATTTCCCCCCTTTTCAATGGTGGAACACCATACCTCGTTCCTTCGTGCCTCCCCAAAGGGGGTCATCCGACATGAATAACGCAAAATTCTGCACCTTGTTGCAATTTCACGCAGATATTCTGTTGCGTGGTACAGTTAGCGACAAAAGCATTCCCAATTGGAATGCCAGGAGGGGACGCCCTTGAAGGACATTATTGGTGAATTCCTTCAAAAAGGTCAAAGCATCGATGTAGATGAAGCAAAAGGGTTATATCGTCGTTGAAGTTCTAACACCACGTATGTCAAAAATAGCAACTTTTCAGGAGATTGAAAAAACTGCATAATTTTACTTAGACATCAGTACAATACCTTTTTATATTCATTTCATTTTACGAGTTTCTATTGGAGGATGCTTGTTTCTGATTGACTGAAACAACGCGTCTTCCGATTCTCTAGCAAATGCCATCAAAATGTCAAAACTGCCAAAAAATGACTTACGTGGTGTTAGATCTTCAATGAATTTACGTAAGGATCGCGCATGGCTCTTCGTAGTTTCTGCCTACCGTAGGAACAAGACGTGCCATTATATATGTATGTACTTATTCTCAATATTCTCTATTGCATTCCATAATGTATTACAATAGTTGGAAGGTTTAAATAATGGTATAAATTACGGATACTGTCGGGTACAGCGTAATTAGCAGGAGAGAGGACAAACCGCGCTTTATGTGTTTTGAACGCGATTTAATAATTATGTTATTCTGTTAATTGCCATTTTAAATGATTATTATTATTATTTGTGTGTCTTTTCCTTGCACGGGACTACAGAGTCCCGGACTTTTGGAAGGCGTACGTGGGGCCGAAACCAACACGTCCGGCCCTTTAAGACAGCTTTTTAATATTATAATTATTATATTTCGCCGATGCTTTTAAGTCCCATGTAAAAGGGGGCGAGCCTATTGCCATCAACCATACCCAATAACACTTTGCCCGACTCGGGAATCGAACCTCACAAAATTTTGAAAGAAATATAATGAAAAATAAATTTAATATATTGAACAGCTTTTTAGTTTGTCTGTACTAAACATGGCCGCCGACAGGCTTTATAATAATAAATATAGAACTACATCTGTTGCATCCCTTCCTGTACCCCTCCCCTCGACATATCCTCCCCCGGACTCCCTTCTAGGTCTATGGTACGATAGGCAGCAGTAGCGTGTTCTATGTTCTAAATTATCCTAACATACTGCCGACCCCAACCCATTTGTAAAGCTTGATGATTATAGCTATCAATAATTTTATCGTAACAACATCACGCCTATATTCCCCAAAGGCTTAGGCAGAGGTATCTTTCTTTTTTAAACCCACACTAGTATCTCTTGTGTATTAAGGTCGGCTTCCAATCTAACCGGTTGCGGCTGAATATCAGTATTTTACAACGCGACTGCCATCTGACCTCCGCCATACAATTACTGGGAGACACTGATACTCTAAGATTAGACTGGTTGTCAGACTTTTTGGGCGACTGACACCCGTAACGACTGTCATATGTCTTTTTATGACATCCAGGACCGACTGCTTAAAATGCTTTCTGAGGCACAGAAGGGTTTCGATATGTGAAAAATGGTCACCCATCCAAAGACCGACCGCGCCAAGCGCTGCTTTACCTCGCAAATCGGCAATTTGCACGGTAACTATGTAGCTCCGAGCCGATTAAACATGGCCGCCTGTATATTTTTTAATACAGATGTACAGATTGGTAAGCCTTCCTGTAGACCCCCCTGGCCCCTTCACAGCTCCCGTAAATATATAGCTCTACGTTTAGACTGGTAGGTTCCTGGTTTTGCTACCTCCCTGCTCACCCCATAACCAGACAGACGGTTTAATTACTCATCGATCGGAGGCTGCACTTGTATGTAGAGAAGTGTATTATCTGCCATGGTGCACCCCCTATATTGTACAGTCAACATCAAAAGTGAGTAACACTCAATCAGAAATTAATTTTTAATTTTAAATTATTATTTTTTCTCTTGCAGCTTATGACAAGATTATTGAATATAAAGTAATAAAATTGTTTATTTATAACATACATATTATAACATAACATAGCATCACGCCTGTATTCCCCGAAGGGATAGGCAGAGGTGTACTATTGTACACCCACATTTCGCCGATGCTGTTATTGAGTCCCATGTAATAGGGGGCGAGCCTATTACCATCTACCAGGCTCCGTGCTGCTACTAAGAATTTCCACACAGAAAATCTCAATAACATTTTGCCCGACCTTGGAATCAAACCCAGGATCTCACGCTCAGCATTCGCGCTTGCGACCATTAGACCAACGAAGCAGTTTATTATACTATATAAAAAATAACATTTATAAATATATAAAAAATGTGTGAAACCCAACCACGGTTACCCATCTAAGGCCTAACCGCAGCAAGCGCTGCTTAACCACACAGCTCAAGTTGCCATATGTCATTATTTCCAAGAATGTGATTCTTATTAGTGACACTATCGGATATTGTAATAAAACAGTGAGTTTTTTTTTTTTTTTCAATCTCAACTGTTTCGATTCCAGGCTTGGAAAATTTTGTTTTTTCAAAAATCCATTTATGCAGTTTTAGTTTTCATCAAAATCGGGCTCGAGACTCCTTTGAGTATTTTTAGATAATTCTTATAGTTTCGGATTTGGCCATCCACGCCCACTTGAAAAGTTCACCCTGTATACACACTTGTCTATGCTATGCCATAGACAAAAGTATATGTTGGTGACTATCCCTTCCTGTTCCTATCCAAGGGGGGAAGGCCCCTGCCCACCCCATAAGCACCAGACAGATTTAATTACTCATCGATCGGAGGCTGCTTGTACCACAACTTCGGGCGCCGGAGGTCAATGAACTAGACTGGTTTTTAGGAAAAGACAAACAGTGGGTGGGCCTGTGAAGATTGTATGTATGAAATTTTAGGATAATTTTGGGTCAAGCGGGGATCCACCGTTGTGGGCACGATGGGCATGCCCACAACCCTAATAGACTTGTGACGTCACACTTTCACGGTCTATTGAGGTCGATTGGCTGATGATATTATATCCAACTAGCTTCCGCCCGCGGCTTCGCCCGCGTGGTTTACGAACCCGTTCATTTTCCCGGGATAAAAAGTAGCCTATGCGCTATTCCAGACTATAATTTATCTCTATGCCAAATTTCATCTAGATCCGTTGAGCTGTTCTGGCGTAAAAGAGTAACAAAGATACATCCATCCATCCATCTATCCATCCATCCTCACAAACTTTCACATTTATAATATTAGTAGGAAGGATAGGATAGTAGGATAGGATGCCATAATAAAAATGAAAAAGAAAATACAATGAATCGTGCGTGATTCGGAAAAATCTCCTTTGTAAGAATGCACTATATCGATCATGAGCGAGTTCATACTCCGACTCGTGCTTTTTTTTCGGCTTTTTTTTCGATTTTCGGTTGGCTGTGACCACAACCTTTTTTGAGGGCTGGATCCGCGCCTGTTTTGGGTAGTGCTGCGC
This sequence comes from Shargacucullia verbasci, assembly GCA_947562105.1. Classification (NCBI taxonomy): domain Eukaryota; kingdom Metazoa; phylum Arthropoda; class Insecta; order Lepidoptera; family Noctuidae; genus Shargacucullia; species Shargacucullia verbasci. The sequence continues at coordinate 1,748,386 of OX387307.1, read as the reverse complement.
CATTGGTGATGTGCTCACATGTAATCGATTTTAACTTAATGAAATGTTGTCCTGTGTTATTAAAGTATGCTTATCATGGCGGGTCATAGCGAGGCGCAGGCATAGCCAACCACTTTGGGAAGTCATATTAACAGTAAAGTTACTAAGGGGAGGGGGGAAGGGTAGTATTAAATTTGAGCAAATCAGAATTTAATTCAGAAAATAATTAAATATAATATAATTAATAAAAAAAACCTAACTATTTTTTATTTTATTGCTTGATTTGAAGTTTTAAGCAGGAACTTAATAACTTAGTTACAATTTTCGTGAATTATCTATTTTTAGGAGGTTTGTCAATTTAACTTGTACGATGTTGGGTGACCATGACCGTGACCATGACCCCTACGATGCTATGTTACAACTACAAGATTTTATCTGGTCTTTAAAATAGACCCCTCAGTTTGTTTCCCAATTGCAAAATAAATCATTTCATTTCGTTTGAGCGTCAATACAAAAGACGGGTTCAAATATCGTCACTGGGGCTGTTGCTGCACAACAGTACCTCTATTATGAGTTTTTTACTATTTACTTTCATAGTAAATGTAAATTTTCATGATAGCGATTTCAGTTATTAACTTGGTTAAATTAGGGATTAGAGACGCTAACATGACATCTCTATAATATAGTAAATAGTAAATCAAATCTTTACTATGACTAAATGTCACATAAGCGGCTCTAATCCCTAATGTAACCAAGTTAAGAACTAAAATCGCTATCATGAAAATTTACTTTGCTTTGATAGTAAATAGTAAGAAAACTCGTGATAGAGGTACAGACGTATCCTCACATCTACATAATTATAACAGCTGACCTTCCACTTCGCCATAAAAATCAAAAAGGATACACACACCACTCTTTCTTACGTCGGTAAACCAAAGGAGACTTGTATTAACGCGGTTGCAATCAAAACTTTTGTGGCTACAACTAAAATCAAACGAAAAAATACCTTAATTTTATCTAAATTAAAGTCCAGTTCAAATTGTCTTGTAGAAACCGTGTAGGCGCAAATGAAAATATGTCATAAGACACCAAAATAAGGTGTATTTTTGTCTAGTTTACAGTGTAGTAAGGATTTTATTGAATTGTATGTTGGCTCAGACTTCGAAGGCTCACTTCGCAACCGTTCTGTGTAAAGGTGATTACACAATGGAAATAGTTGGCTATTTGTTTGGTACATCTCTCTTGGCCCACAACACGTGAACAAATTAAATTTGTCTGGCGTGAACTTTTCCGGAACGAAACAGGCAAACAAACAACGACCTGTTGAGCTATACGATGTCTTTAAAAATGCTATATAGCTTGCAAAACAGTTGATCTGCGAGGTCAAGCAACGCTCGCTGCGGTGAGTGCTTGGATGGGTGATCATTCCTCGTAAATCGAGAGCCTTCCGTGACTCGGTTGTTATACGAATACCTATAACAGTCGTTACGAGTGTCAGCAGCCTAAAAAATCTGACAACCTATTTAGCCTTAGAGTATCAGTGTCTCCCAGTAATTGGGTGGCGGAGGTCAGATGGCAGTCGCTCCGTGTAATATACTGATATTCAGCCGCAACAGGTTAGACTGGAAGCCGACCTCAATGTAGTTGGGAAAGGCTATGCAGATGATGATGATTACAATAAAATACGTATTACCATATTGGCTCATGAACACCCACTACTGAACATGAATCTTCCAGAGATTTCGACCTTCGGACTATCCTAACAAGGGTGCAAGAAAAGAGCCTCCACGAGTAACGAACTCGCAGATCATCTGACGTACCCTGGACAATCAGCCTCGTTCCACTGCTGATTGGCCTTTCCACCAGGCAAGGGCGGATCCAGCTTTCAAGTCAGTGGTCACATGTTTGAAGTCTAGTCGGGACACGCTCCTATTCGATTACAATAATAAATACTGTATGATCAATGCGATTAGAAAAATTATCAGTGGTCGATCTAGAGCCAGCCCAGGGGGGACATGACTCCAATGACCCCCCCTGGATCCGCCCTTGCCACCACGACATAGGCGTTCTCATTTATTAATAACTCATGCCGAAGAAGAAAACTCCGTCATGAAAGCCCAAAGGACGTAGCTAGGAACACAGAGGACTTCAATTATATTCCATCTTTATACAGGGTGAATTTTTCAAGTGGGCGTGGATGGCCAAATCCGAAACTAAAAGCCTTATAGTTTCAGATTTGGCCATCCACGCCCACTTGAAAAATTCATCTTGTATATAAAATTCCGGTGTGCGTGTGTTCATAATTCTTCTCCTCCACGGCTTGATCGATTTTGATGTTTTTTTTGTACTTATGGGGTCACCTGAGTCGTTCTTAGCTATAGTTGGACCCGGTAGGTGGTGCTAGGGTCGAGATCCAGGTATTTTTATTCATTTTCCTTGTCCTCAATTTTCATATAATAAAAATAAAACCTATTTAGCAAGAAAATAAAAAGTTTCAACACAGTATAATGCTTTTATGAACCTTAAAGGTCAATCAAGATTGATCTGAGAATCTAAAACCAATGGTTTAAAAGAAATTCGTGATTTGGTTAAACACCTTTGTATATCGTTATAATTAATAATGAAGTTCCTCGAGATTATTAACTGTTAGTTAATACTAACAATATTTTAAGGTAAATGACCTACTAGTTACTAAATTCCAGTTTTAAAACTGATGTTTTAAGTGATAATTTAACTTAACCAAACCTGCATACACCTTTGCACATTCCTAAATACATAACACTCAACACACCTGCGTATACGCAGCCTAACTCAATCAAGCATTCAAGTCAAGGCGAAAAACCAGTCGCCTTGCAACCGCCGCACGGGGTAGACGCGTACACTCCGTGAAAATAATAAAAACACGCCCGTAATCGTAACAAAATACATTCTAACATGTATTTGTAATTAGAATCATTTAATTTGTTAACGTATCCGATTGTTGTTTGATCAGCTGTCAAAATTTTGAGGTTATCAAAACTTTTATGTGCAGTGGAAGTGATGTGTATGTTTTTGTCTGTTTCTTGTGAGTATTTTTTGTCTTTTTTTCGTATTACCTGTTAAGTAGAATTACGTAATATCGCAAGAATGTATTTTAAGAACAAAATGTGTTAAGTTGTTTTAATGCTTGCAAAGTTAAAGCACTTAAGCCTACTCTACAGCCTTCTTAGGACGCAAAACTTTAAGTGAAATGTTATAAACTCTTTCCTAAGCTCTTTAAACATTAAATTTTACTTAGCAGACTTACATTAATGGAGATTTCAGATGGTTAAATCATATTTATATTATACAAACAACAAAATATTTTAATAGAAAGCTCTTTACGAAATATAACCTCGTCATTCCTTTTTTAAACTTTTTAAGAAATCGAACTGTCAATGATTCGTTCCAGGAACTTTGTTGAATTGTGAACATGTGAAAGAAAGAGAGGGGTAATCAATTAAGTGTGGGGGAAAGGGACAGACGTAGTCTAGTGCTAATCTGTTGCTAATCTCTAACGGAGAATTAGTGAAACAGTAAATCAATTTATTCCATATGCATACAGAATAAGGTCTAGTGGTCGGAAGCGTGACTGCTCAGCGTGAGGTCCTGGGTTCTCCCGGGTCGACAAAGTGTTATTGGGTTTTTCTGTATGGAAATTCTCAGTAGCAGCACGGAGTCTGGAACTGTGCCCGGTAGATGGCAATATGCTCGCCCCCTATTACATGGGACTCAATAACAACATCGGTGATATGTGGATGTACAATAGTACACCTCTGCCTAACCCTTCGGGGAATATAGGCGTGATGCTAAAAACTGTTGTTTTGGCTTCTGTTGCTCTAATAAAGACCACCCATATTAGTTTTTCTTCAATATCTATAATGTACAGACATCGTCCTGTTATAATTTTATTATATGTATAGATAAGATCTATAGATAGCTATCAATAGAATATTTGTAACATTTAATATTAAGCATTGAAAACTAATATTTATTTTATTATTTTTAAGTCTCTGCAAAAGCTATAACAGTAATCACAGTCAAGAGATCCGATTTTCAGTGTATCGTATAAAAAATAAAATTTGCCGACACTTATCCTGCTGATCCTGGCCAGGATATTGAGACAAAAATATAAAATTATTGTAATGTCATCGGTCCTTGGCACGTGTGCCAATTTTCAAGTACATCAGACTTCTTAAAGACGATGAAAATCACGTTGAAGGATTCCATTACATAGATACGTACAGATCAAGCTATATCCTACTAATATTATAAATGTGAAAGTTTGTGAGGATAGGTGGATGGATAGATAGATCTTTGTTACTCTTTCACGCCAGAACGGCTGAACGGATCTAGATGAAATTTGGCACAGAGATAGATTATAGTCTGGAATAGCACATAAGCTACTTTTTATTCCAGAAAATGTACGGGTTCGTAAACCACGCAGGCGGAAGCTAGTATTATAAATGTGAAAGTTTGTGAGGACGAATGGATGGATGGATGGATCTTTATTACTCTTTCACGCCAGAACGGCTGAACGGATCTGGATGAAATTTGGCACAGAGATAGATTATAGTCTTTTTATCACGAGAAGATGTACGGGTTCGTAAACCACGCGGGCGAAGCCGCGGGCAGAAACTAATACTATATATAAATAAACTGACTTAAATAAACTGACTGTCTCATTGGTTTAGTGGTCGCTGGCACGACTGCTCAGCGTGAGGTCCTGGGTTCTCCCGGGTCGGGCAAAGTATTATTGGGTTTTTCTGTCTAGAAATTCTCAGTAGCAGCACGGAGTCTGGAAATGTGCCCGGTTGGTGGCAACATGCTCGCCCCCTATTACATGGTACTCAATAAGCGCATCGGCGAAATGTGGGTGTACAATAGTACATCTCTGTCTAACCCTTCGGAAATACATGCGTGATGCTCAGTTGACTAAAGAGCCGATGCTATGTTATGTTATGTAATATAAATAAAGCGTGTAAAAAAGGCACATTAAATGCATCCTTTCGCCTACAGCCGGGTATCGTGGATTGAATTAAATGTTTGAAAGTAATTGACCTTGAAAAGACCATAAAAGGACCTATTGTGTGCTTTAAAGAGTCCAAGGCGGTCGACTCATTGTATAGAACCCACGCTTTAAATATACACCTCATATTACTTATATGTGTATCTAGATATCTCGCTGACTATCTCATTGGTCCAGTGGTCGCAAGCGAGTCCTGGGTTCGATTCCCAGATCGGGCAAAGTGTTATTAGGTTTTTCTGTATCGAAATTCTCAGTAGCAGCACGGAGGCTACAACTGTGCACGGTAGATGGCAAAAGGCTCGCCCCCTATTGCATGAGACTCAATAACGGCATCGGTGAAATAACATTTTGCCCGACCTGAGCCCGAACCCGTTTTGTGTTAATAATTTAGACAAAGTCTGAATGAAATCCTTGAATTAAGTCGTTTCAACATTTGCGCATACGCGTAAATAGAATAACTAGTTATGTGGACCTACTGATGACTTAAATATGATGTCATCATATAAAATAGATTTTGCATTAGAAATCTATGTAATGAGGAGTAGAGACATTCTATGATAATCTAACTTTATATATTTTTATTTACATTCTTATAGACTTGTGTGTACATATATTTTACTAACTACTTATGTATTGAACCTTATAAAAACAAAAATGAAAATCTATCCTAAACGAATACTTAGGCGTCAAAGTATTCCTCCACATCGCTGTTAGTTAACAGCGTACCCAGAAGGCTGGCAGCATTACCATGTTGAATAATCTTTGACCAAAGAACATAAAGTTTACTTATATATAAAATTCATTCATAATAATTCTTACGCTCCTAAAAGGCTTGATCGATTTTACCCTTTTTGTATACCTGAGAGGGCTCCATAAAGTTCTTGATGGTAGGTGTAGTCCGAAATCCCACAACAGGCCAGCGTGGACTAAAGCCTAACGCTTTTTTAGAAGAGGCCCAGCTGAATGATAGTGTGTGGTTGTATGATGATTATAACTTACTAGCTTCCGCCCGCGGCTTCGCCCGCGTGGTTTAAGAACCCGTACATTTTTGTGGGATAAAAAGTATAGTATAGCCTATGTGCTATTCCAGACTATAATCTATCTCTGTGCCAAATTTCATCCAGATCCGTTCAGTCGTTTTTGCGTGAAAGAGTAACAAACATCCATCCATCCTCACAAACTTTCATATTTATAATATGAAGTACGATTGGTAAGATAATGTTTGAATAAGAGAGCGACCTCGACCCCCAGAAACCGGATTTCCAAACAATGAATCCTCAATATATTAAATAACTAGCCGGTTGCCGGACATTGCAAGAAAAAGAAAGACCCTCCACGAGTGATGAAACCTGAGATCGCCTGATCGCACCCTGGGCAGTCAGCCTCGACACCACCATTGCTGAGTAGCTAATCTTTCCACTACAGTATGAGCGATTCCCATGTCATAGCTTGCGCTGAATAAAGTTTAAAAAACTGTAACCAAATGCAAACAGTCAGGCTTTAGTTGCCACGTTTCAAAGTGTTGATTTCCAATGGAGGAGAACGGACAAGAAACTCCATGATTACTCTTTTTGACTCGGAATTATACATACAATATTAATTTACATTAAATTAAATGAGAACCCGACTAGAAATAAAAAAGTGACCTAAAAAACACGAAACAAAAGAATAAATTCAGACAATAATCAAGAAATGCATAGGTACAAAAATGGTCAAGGTAGAGCCGTGGTCGTATGCCTGTATACTAGAGTCGCCAACCGTCCTGTTTTCCCAGGACATGTCCTGCTTTTTGGCGTGTCCTAGGTTGTCCTGGATTGTTATTAAATAGCGTCCTGGGTTTTTTAGAGTCCTCGTAAGGTACTGTGTTTTATTATTCGCGCGCCACGAACCTCGAACCTTACGTTTAATCATCGGCGTTATTTTATAATTTAATCCTTCATTACATTTGTTATATTATAATTTAATTGAAGATAATTTCGTAAAACATTGTAATTGCTATTCATTGAATTTCATTGACACTGTTTTCTTATATTGCGCCCTGTTTTTAAACCGAAATGTCCTGGCATTTCCACTTTCGAATCCTGGTTTTCTAAATTTGGGAATGGCAACCCTGCTGTATTCCGAGTGGGTGCCAGGAACACCTTCAAAATTATAATGGCATATACAAATATTTGCTCCATGCCCGCATGAATGATCTAAAGATACATATTTGTTTCGGTCTGGTTGTGTGTGCATGTGACATGTATGTTTGTGAATTGTACCCACGAAACAGGAGAAATCTTAGTGAGGGGCACCGCTATTCCTTTTCAATATCACTACATATTATAAAACAAAATCCCTCACCGCGTCTGTCTGTCTGTGTGTCTGTTCGCGATAAACTCAAAAACTACTGAACGGATTTTCATGCGGTTTTCACCAATAGATAGAGTAATTCACGAGGAAGGTTTAGGTGTAAATTTCGTTTAGGTTTTGTGTATTTTGGCTGAAATATGACGATGATAGTAAGATGTAGGAAAAGCGTATCAGTGTCTCCCAGTAATTGGGTGGCGGAGGTCAGATGGCAGTCGCGTTGTAAAATACTGATATTCAGCCGCAACCAGGCAGGCATTTGATGATGATCTTTGATCGACTGTATATCCCATAAAATCTAACTTATATCCTATTATCCTACTAATATTATAAATGTGAAAGTTTGTGAGGATGGATGGATGGATGGATGGAAGGATGGATGTTTGTAACTCTTTCACGCCAGAACGGCTGAACGGATCTGGATGACATTTGGTACAGAGATAGATTATATTCTGGAATAGCAGCTAGGCTACTTTTTATCCCGGGAAAATTTACGGATTCGTATACCACGCGGGTGAAGCCGCGCGCGGAAGCTATTACATTATAAGTACAACTTATATAAATCCCATCAAAGTTATTATTGTTGGAAATTTACGTACAGTCAGCACCAATAATATGTACACACGTAGCGAAATCCAAACGCTTATTCTTGGAAAACTACTGGTTAAAATCATAAAATTTAAATGAATTTAAATTTTTATGTATCCGCACATACTATGTGTAAAATTGGTCAATATTTCAATCACTATTTCCTCTAAAAATGTATATATATATATATTAATTCAAAATCGCTTTTGAATTTGCTGACTGCTGAGCGTGAGTTATTGGGTTCGATTCCCGGGTCGGGCAAAGTGTTATTGGGTTTTTCCTTATGGACATTCCCAGTAGCAGGACGAAGTCCAAAACTGTGCCCGGTAGATGGCAATAGGCTCGCCCCCTATTACATGGGACTCAATAACAGCATCGGCGAAATGTGGGTGAAATAGTACACCTCTGCCTAACACTTCGGGGAATACAGGCGTGATGCTATGTTATGTGATACTGACTGTACTGATACACGTGTTTAATAAAATAAAAAATTGCAGTAATAAACTTTATGGTGTAATAATAATTATTATTATTAATAGTTATTAAGTATTTTATGTTTAATTCTTTTTGTTTACCAACCGTTTTCACAAATTCTGTCTTTGTATGGAAGTCAAAGGCATAAATTCTGTCTTTCTAGCGGGATCCATTAAATTATTGGATAATAAAACTAAAATTTTATGATGGAGACTATCTCAGTTCTAGTGGTTGCAAGTGCGCCTGCTGTGAGGTCCTGAGTTCGATCCTCGAGTTAGACAAAGTGCAATTGAGGTTTTTGAAGTTATACTTCTTTTGGTGTGCTTGATGAGAGTGAATTCTTACGATGCGCGCGCACACCGACAGATAAAAGCGACATCATGAAGTTGGCTGGTAAATGTCTCTTAAATTTTCTTGGGAATTGATAGCTATATTCAAGGTAGTTATTGAAATATTTGTGCATCTGTAACACGTGTTTCATATCAATGGCAATAAAAATTAAATTTATTTTAAGTTAGGTATACCTCTTTAATTAAACCTTTATCAATAACATTTAATTACATTAAGCAGCACTTGCTGGGGTCAATCCTTGGATGGGTGACCGTTCTTCCCACATCGAGGCCGTGCCTCTAGAAGTAGGTTCATCAGTCAGTCCCAGGTATCAAACGAATACTTATGTCCACGGGACCACTTACGGGTGCCAGCTGCCCAAAAACAACTACAGAAAATTATACACATACACGGCACAGTTGGTGCAACGGTTGAGAGATGGATTGCTGTGCTATGTGTCGCGGGTTCGATTCCCGCACGGAACAAATAATTGTATGATCTACAGATAGTTGTTTCGGGTCTGGGTTTTTGTGTCTGTGAATATATAATATGTGTTTGTAAACGCACCCCATGATACAGGAAATATACCAAGTGTGGGGCAACGTTTAAAAAAAACAAGTCCCCATACCACTTTGCTCGGCCTGAGAATCGAACACAGAACCTCATGCTCAGTAGCTGTTGTGAATTATATTAGATTTCCGAACGCAAACATACATATATATTATCTGTGGCAACACTTTTGAAGACGCTCTGGAATGTTCAGAACTTTTGTGAGAAAACCACATCCGTTATTCGACAAAAAAAAAAAAAAATTACAGTATACGCGTTATATTACTTACTACTAGGCTTGGGTAATATCGTCTTTACGCTATATTGAATCGTATCTATATATCGATTTTGAATAAATTAGTACCACATGTTACTGGCGTATTGGCGTATTGACTATTATATAATAGTCATTTTTATAAAATATATTCGATTCACTAGCGAGCGCCCTGCGGCGTTTCTCATAAAAGTATGCATCCTTTTTTGTTAGGACCTATACTTTATAATTTCAATTACTTTATGGCAGCAGCTGGTACGCCTTCGTAATTAACGTAATTCATTTCATAGTAGACAGATAGGATGGTTAACATAGACGAAACTTTTTTATTTTATTTCTGTTCCTTGCACGATCGACAAATAAACAAATACAGCGATTGGTTATTAAAAATGATGTGTGGGCGCATGCGCGCTTCTGACAGCCGGTAATCGGTACTTCGTTGATTAGTGATACCAGAAAGTGACAACCCTAGCGAACTTTATGCACTGTTAGTACAATGATTTCGATGTACTAACAACAAAAGTGTTTTTGGTCTTTCTTTGCACAGTGGCAGCACGGAGTCTTGAACTGTGCCCGGTAGATGGCAAAAGGCTCGCTCCCTATTACACGGGACTCAATAACGAAATGTGTGGTGAAATTAAATGAAATTATTTATTTTTGCAATTGGGATTTTTCAATCGCTTTTACACTTCTTTTTTAAACCAGATGGCGTCGGCATTTCCTATGACTATTCCTGAGAAGAAACGCCGAAACAAACTCAGGGATCAAAGTCTATTTTAAAGTCCAGACAGATTGTTATGATGTAAGGATGTGAGACAAATAATGGGTGGAATAGCCTTTTGAAGAAAGCGCCATAACTGTTTGAGCTGACCTGTCGCAACAGAGGGCAAGCATGGATCAGTTATCGTGAGAATTAATTAAATTAAGAGCGTTCTGCCTAGATCTCAGTCACATTTACAATGTATAGCGGTTATATATAAGAAACCATTTAAATTTAAACGACATACAACGATGGTGTACATAATCTTACACCTCTGCCTAACCCTTCGAGGAGTACAGGCGTGATGTTATGTAACTATATGTTAATAAAACAATGTATTACTCTACGACCCGGAACTAACAATAGCCGGTCAATTCACAAACTAACCACATCACATGTAACAAAGCAATAAATTAGCGCCGTTCACACAGACCTAATGGTTACTTTAATTATCAATCACTGCCCGGGAATCGAACTCGCCACGCTCTGGTGCTGTCCACCGATGCGTTGGAAATACTTACGGTATCTGATAAACTGTATACCGAGATATACATAGATAGAGCTATATATAAGCATACAATACGAATACAGCGCACCCTCTGCACTGAGGCCCTAGTGTAAGTTTCTTTTGACAAATTCGATTTAACGCTTCGAACGCGTTCGGCGCTCTGATTGGTCCGTTTCGTGCTCTCCACCAATCGGAGCGCCGAACGCGTTCGATGTAGTAAATCGAATTTGTCGAAAGAAACTTACACTAGGGCCTCTCACGTTTACAGGACCTCAAGCACAATAGTCTCGCTTGCGAACACTAGGCCAAAGAGGCAGACACTACGAATGTATGATATTCTAATATATTTTTTTTAAAACATTGCCCCACACTAGGATTTCTCCTGTATCGCGGGTACAGTTTACAAACATACATGTCACATGCACACACAACCAGACCGGCAACCTGATTACCGATGTAGCGACAGGCGTAGATCGCGCGATAGCTTCTCACTGCTCATTAAGACTATAGTTTAGCTAAAAGTTTTCATACAAAATGCGTAACAGATACAAATAAAAATAAAAACTAGGTCGTCACGTTTTTATTTTCTGGATTGAGAAATAATTAACGCTCAAAATGGATTTTTTTTAACTAAAAATCTTCCTTATACTTATCTCGTTATAATTGTTAAATTAAACAAAAGTTTTGAAAATATCAAAACGTTTGGACCTCGTATATAATTTGACAAAATGATGGAGACCAAAATAAAAATAATTCGTTTAGATTTAGATCTACGAAACGTTCACGCCCAAACACCTATTTTGGCCGTATTCCATGACAATTTTGTCAAAATTGTCATTTTTTCGGCAGCTAAACGATACTCTTAATATGTATTTTATTAAAAAGGGTGTCCCATAATTACAGGTCATGTATGTATATCTATCACAATATTATACTTAAAAGTTTACTTAAAAATCGTTATCATAGTTATAAAGGTCCAAATTCTGTGTAAATTTCATAATATTCAATTTTGGAGGAAAATAGCCACTACGACGGTTTAAATGTTATTATTTTAACACGAAATTATTTATAATGTATAGTTATTGTCGTAATTACTTTTGCCATGAACCTACAGTGTGTTATTGAAATACAATTTGCGAAAATCCAAATAAAATATGATTTTGGCGGTAAAGCAAGCGCTTCTGCCTTACGAGACTTTTTGGATAGAACCGGTTTTATGAGACTTTACAAACTTCTCCTAGAAGATAGATATGTTCGCTTACAGTGATTTATTTATAAAATTAACAAAAAAAAAAAGTATTTCTTTTAACTCTAGACTGTCTTTTTTGTGTAATGTTGTAATATGTAAATAATTCCAAAGAACTGAAGGGCTGTCACAGACTGTATGAAAAAAATTTGTCTGTGACAGCCCTTCAGTTCGTTGGGTGTACGATAAAGCTGCTAAGAAAATACAGGGTGGCAAAAAAAAAGAAAAATTAATTTGTTTGGTCACAAAGATGAGATTGACGACATGATTTATACAAAAAAACGGAAAAAAAAAAAAAAAAAAAAAAAAAAAAACGTAATAATTGCCTCTCACGGATGCACCAAAAACTTTGGAATTATTTATATATTACAACATTACACAAAAAAGACAGTCTAGAGTTAAAAGAAATACTTTTTTTTTTTGTTAATTTTATAAATAAATCACTGTAAGCGAACATATCTATCTTCTAGGAGAAGTTTGTAAAGTCTCATAAAACCGGTTCTATCCAAAAAGTCTCGTAAGGCAGAAGCGCTTGCTTTACCGCCAAAATCATATTTTATTTGGATTTTCGCAAATTGTATTTCAATAACACACTGTAGGTTCATGGCAAAAGTAATTACGACAATAACTATACATTATAAATAATTTCGTGTTAAAATAATAACATTTAAACCGTCGTAGTGGCTATTTTCCTCCAAAATTGAATATTATGAAATTTACACAGAATTTGGACCTTTATAACTATGATAACGATTTTTAAGTAAACTTTTAAGTATAATATTGTGATAGATATACATACATGACCTGTAATTATGGGACACCCTTTTTAATAAAATACATATTAAGAGTATCGTTTAGCTGCCGAAAAAATGACAATTTTGACAAAATTGTCATGGAATACGGCCAAAATAGGTGTTTGGGCGTGAACGTTTCGTAGATCTAAATCTAAACGAATTATTTTTATTTTGGTCTCCATCATTTTGTCAAATTATATACGAGGTCCAAACGTTTTGATATTTTCAAAACTTTTGTTTAATTTAACAATTATAACGAGATAAGTATAAGGAAGATTTTTAGTTAAAAAAAAACCATTTTTAGGGATAATTATTTCTCAATTAAGAAAATAAAAACGTGACGACCTAGTTTTTATTTTTATTTGTATCTATTACGCATTTTTGTATGAAAACTTTTAGCTAAACTATAGTCTTAATGAGCAGTGATAGCCTAGTGGTTGAACGCTTGCCTTCCATGCAGGAGGGTTCGCATTCAAACCCAGCCCGCACCTCTGACTTTTCGGAATCATGTGCGGATCAGAATTTGATTATCATTTGCATTTATGGTGAAGGAAAAACATCGTGAGGAAACCTGCACACCTGAGAGGGCTCCATAAAGTTCTCGACGGTGTGTAGAAAAGTACTCGTTTTATTCAACCTCATTAATTAATAACGAATGATTGGCCCTTCATCTGGTACATAACTTCATTAATTTATGTTATTTAATTTATCTTTTCTTTTTTCAGGTACATAAAGTGATAAGTGATTAGTGTGCACAAAGGAATTCTTTAGAATATATTCAAAATGGCGGCGTTAAAGTTTTTGCTGTGTCTCTGTTTTGTACATGCTGCTTTGGCCAAAGGTGAGTCTATGTATTAGTTTATTTTATGGGTACCTAGTTTTTAATTTAATAATTATGTATTTTTGACACCGATCAAGAAATCATAGTTTGAAAATATCGATTTTGAAGAAGAATCAATAACAGACCAAAAAATAAAGCGGAAGAGACGAAGACAGTACAGCTAAAAAATATGTTAATTCCAAAATCTTTAAAAAAATTACTAAATCATGTACTCATTTTTTTCCGCTCTTTGATCCACTATGCGCTCCAAATCTAATTCAGTAAATTACCACTATCGTTCCAAATCAGTCGGGCAGTGTGCCACTCGTGTGTTACAGCGGCCAAAAAATCAAAACCGTGTAATTTTATTGTTTTCATACTTTTACGGTAAACTGTACCAGTTAAATGTATTGTGCGTGATTTACATGATTTTAGTGTGAAAACATTAATTTTTGTATGAGAATTTAACGATGTATGAAATTACTGGGCTTTTTGATGGGTGAAAGATTAATTGTTGATTATGTTTTGAGCGCGTAACTGTTCATATAGCGCTTCATTATTGTATTATTCTTCAAATTCAATTCAATTTCTTTATTTCACATTAAATATGGGTAAAGACGGATGGGATGGAAACAGAGTCACAATTAGATTCCACATGTCTTATAATTAGTGACATACGAAAATTAAATATAGTACACATTAATTAGAAAATAGAGATATGAACACACATACAAATTAATATTAAATGATATTTATTATTATTATAAACTAACTTTGTATGATCAATCTCTCAGAAGAAGGCCTTAGCGTCAAAGAACTCTGTTAGATTATAATAAACATTGCTTTTAACCATTTCTTGAGGATCTTTTCATACGCACTAACGGTAATTCTCGTTTTTTTTTTTGGTACTTTATTAAACACTTTTATGCAAATTATAATAAAATTTCTATGAAATTTTGATTGAATTGAATATTGATTAGCCTCTAGAGTCCCACTGCGGGACAAAGCTTCCCTTCCGTCCTTCCACCTTTCCAAACCTATTACAGTTTGGGACTAATCCTTCAAATCTAAGTTCATCCCACCATTTTTTATTTTATTAATTTTGCCCTACTATTTCGCCTGTATAGTGGATACAGCTTACAATCATAGATACCTCTTAAACACCCCCAAACCCTTTGCATTGATTTCAAGCTTTTATTTTAATTAACCTGCCGATTTTAAACTCCCTTTTGAATATATAAAAGATTTATATAACATCCCGTTATTAATATAATACACAAGAGATTTTAACAGCCAAATTGCCCGAGATTGGTATCAGAAAACAAAATTTTATGTTGTCTTGTTATTTTAACAACAGATTTCCAATATTTTTTATACAAAATAAATATTGTTTATCTTATTAGCGTTCGGATTATATGTATCAAGTTCGGATTTCCTTATTTATTTTAATGATATAGCAAACCCACAATAGTCTTTACTTGTGAGCATCAGAATGGCGGGTCCACCCACTATAAGCTGGAAGTTTTAGATGTCTTACTTAGTGAATGTTTATCCGTAATTGGTGAATTATAAGTCCGAGGCTATTTATTGTTTACAAAGCTATGGATAAATTTTTATTAACAAATAAATAAAGTCTGATGATTAAGGTATAAATATATATAAATTTTCATAAAATAACGTTACCTTACTCTCGGAATTATTCCAATATCGTGGGTGCGTTTACAAACACATATATTAACATACACAAACACCCAGACCCGGATCAACTTATCTGTAAGGCCATACAAATATTTTTACCGTGCGAGATACGAAACACATCAATCGATCGACCAAAAATTACACTATGTCTTCAACACATGGTATCACTAAATAGTACCAATTAAGTACTTCATTACAGTAGTATTACATAACATAGCATCACGCCTATATTCCCCGAAGGGTTAGGCAGAGGTGTAGTATTGTACACCCACATTTCGCCGATGCTGTTATTGAGTCCCATGTAATAGGGGGCGAGGCTATTGCCATCTACCGGGTACAGCTCCAGACTCCGTGCTGCTACTGAGAATTTCCATACAGAGAAACCCAATAACACTTTGTGCGACCCGGGAATCGAACCCATTACCTCACGTTCAACAGTCGCGCCTGCGACCACAAGACTAATGAGGCAGTATTACAGTAGTATAGGGATGTTACGGAGGTGGATTTATCGGAGGCGGAATCGGAGTCGGAGGTTCTCGTAGTGACCTCCGCGGAGTCGGAGGTGAATCGGAGTCGGAGTCGGAGCAAAGCTACGAATGTAAAATGTAAATAAATAAGAAAGAAGAAACTTGTCGCAACTCGTTCACTCTTCGTTCATCAGTTGCAAAGAACACATGTACTCCGTCAGTTGTCAGTGTCACGTAGAAAGCGCTCAGTAGCGCTGCAGCGATAGCAAGTCATAACTTGTAACTCCGATATATACCTCCATTTTGATATATCGGAACCGGAGCCGGATTCGGAGGTGTAATTTTAATCGGAGGTTCCGACATATCGGAATCGGAGTCGAAGCTCCGTAACATCCCTACAGTAGTAGTATAGTTGATATCTGTCGACCCGCCGTCCTAATGCTTATTTACTTTTACTTAGGATACGCCTCGAGGGCAGTATAGGGAACGGTTAAACAATAATATGATATTCAGACATCGCCCACATTAAAATACGAGCATAATTAAATAACATAACATCACGCCTGTGTATCTGAAGGGTAAGGCAGAGTTTAACAATCCTACACACATATTTCGCTGATGCCATTATTAAATCCAAATGTAATAGAGGGCCTATCGATATCAGCCAACGAAAATTCCAAACTACGGGTTGCTATTGAGATTTTTACGAAAAACACTTTGGTAGCCCAGGAACCAAACAGAGGACTTCACGCTGAGTTCAGCTTGCGATCAAATCACCAGAAAGACAAAGTCAAAGTTTTTTATTTTAAGTAGGCCTTTTTGAGGCACTTTTGAAAAGTCGAGACTCTAGGCGCACGGTTCCAAAGGGGTAGGTCCTATGGAGAAGAGACCGACAGTTGAAAAAGTGAATCATATTATTTAAACGAATTGGATTTTAAAACAACACCCACACCGAACCAATTAAGTATTCCAATAAGTTTTTGCGACCAATGAATAATTTAACGGTTGTTTTTGGTTCAGCAGTTACTCATGTGGCCCCACGGTCATTCAGCAACCATAAATGGGTGGTAACAGCTATTGTGGAAGTAACACGAAGTTGCCTACATCATTAACATGATTATTTACCCATGGAGTAGCTAGTACGCACAGAGCGCCATCTGTCATGAATATCAGTGTTTAAGGAACGATTGTAGATCATTTCAAAGTTCGTCTGAATTTATTTCTAGCTATAAATTATTAAACTTTAGGTAAATACATTAACATAAACAAATTGTTCATTGTTATTTATTCATTAATGACAATTAACAATTATCAGTGACCTTTTCTATAACACTAAACGGCTAACACTATAAAAATGCAATTATATTTCACTATATTTTATATATAGTTTTCGAATGTACCCATCAAGGCTTTCAATTTGATACCCATATTGTAATAACTGACATAACATAACTGGACCTGGGTACGTCTTAAAACTGCGGCCAGACACCGGAGGACGGGCAGCAGTGTCCTCTCACTAATCGGTGAGCCACTGCGATCGCCAAGCCGCCTGCCAAGCGTGGGGATTATGGCAAACCCTCCCCTTGGGGGAGGCCTTTGTTCAGCAGTGGACATTTTATGGCTGATGATGATGATGATTGTAATAACTGTAGATTGTTTTTCGCATTTTAAAATGGAGCCGTACTGCCGCCATTTCGAACTCTGCACAGGATCTCTGCTTTTAAAGAATGTTAAAAATTTAGGTATTATTTTGAAAAAGAAAATCGATTTACTTGGTTATCGCCGTAAGAACGTCCGAAGTAAGTCTTCCTAAGTAATAAGTCGATTGAACAAGGCTTCGCAGTATGATATTTTCGCAGTAAAGTCGTTCGCAGTACAGTTTTTCGATGTAACGAAATATCGCAGTAACAAGACGTCGATTTAACAAGGCGTCGCAGTATCGAGATGTCGTTGAAAGGTTTTCAAAGGAACAAAATTCGATGATGCGGCTTTCGCACTCAAGTAGGAATTCCCTCCTGCGTAGTTGGCTAATCTCCGGTGAAATTGGCCGCCGTAACCGAAATTCGGTCAGGAGGACATTATTACTCAAAGACCTAGGCACAACAAGTGGACTTTTTCCGAGACTGGTTACAAGATAAAGAAGGTAAAGCCTTCTTTTGAAGTCACTAAACTCTAGACAATAAAAAACAAAAAAAGACACCAATCAGTCTAATATAATAGGTACTAAGAAGATTAACGTTGCACAGTGGGACGATTGCGTGTAGGCGTCGAAAGAAAACATGTTATCTTTTATTAAAATCATACCAGTGGGTTAAATGCCACGGTGTTTCAGAAAAAATAATATCAAACAGACTTTTTGTATAGGTATAGAAGTTCGTAATTAAAGTTCTTTTTCGTTTTGCCACGCCTTGTAGCGGTACACAGCGAATTAGATGCCAAATACAAACTTTCGGTGCGGCAACTTTTTTGTTCATCTAATTTTGTTAATTATAAGTTCTGGAATGTTTTCTGAAAGGGACGAATGTTGGCGAGTTGGGGAATGTCACATTTTCGCGCTGATTAGGGTATTATTAGGAAGGTCTAATTTAGTTTTAATTTCGTAATTTGTTGAATTAGTG
The DNA here is from genome assembly GCA_947562105.1 of Shargacucullia verbasci. Lineage (NCBI taxonomy): Eukaryota > Metazoa > Arthropoda > Insecta > Lepidoptera > Noctuidae > Shargacucullia > Shargacucullia verbasci. The sequence goes on along the minus strand of OX387307.1, from coordinate 1,729,885 downwards.
GCGAAATTCAGATTTTACACTGAAATTAAATTAACTTATTTCGTAAACTTTGTCTGATTACGTTCTATTAGTTTAGAGGACATCTTTTTCGTGTAATTAATAAAATATTAATCAGTTATCAGTATCCAAATAAATTCAGCATCACGCCACTATTTACTGAAAGGTTAGGCAGATGTGCCATTATTGAGTCCCTTTTATTAGCGAGCATATTGCCATTTATCGGCCAAGGTACCAAACTCCGTGCTCCTGCTGAAAAATTTCCTACAGAAAAACGCAATAACGCTTTGACTAACCCCGGAATCGAACCCAAGATACACGTTCACCAGTCACGCGTGTTGTTGCGACCACTAGACACATTAGGCAGTTCGATAACCAAATAAAGTGATTATTTTAATATTTCGTTTAAATTTGTGCTGCATACTGTTACAAAAAAAAGTATTATTTCACGAATATCTATTTACTGGCCAATTTATTAAAAACGAGTAACTATAACGGTTTATAGAAAAGCGATGTGTTTAACTAGCTATCAATTGTTTACTTTTTTCAACTCATAGAGGTTATTGCACTACAAATCAAACATAATATATACAATTTTTTGTCTGCCCCACTAACTTGTTTGGCACACAGTGCTAAACGGTCGGTGACTTGCCGAATTTTGCACAATACATGACCGTGTACCACTCACTGTGCGGATGAGTGGGCAGGGCGTGTGACGTCATCAGTGGCAATTTTGCGGTACTTGGCAATAGTGATTAGTTGTAGTAATTACATTTTGATGATGAAAAATGATGTAACCTGTTATAGAGGAACGAGGTATGGTGTTCCTCCATTGTAGAACGATCCATCGACCAGGCAAGGTGCCTATAATCGTTGTAGTCTCATAGTGCGATTCAGAATTTTCTGTTGTCGCTTCACTCCGATAGATGGCACTTTACTTTTTACCGTGTTGTGAATACTCTCTATATTGTCATCTATGAATTCAAAGCTAGTATTATAAGTTTTTTTTTTTTTCTAGTAATTGTTCGCCGATTGTTTATTTTGCAATTAGGACTTTTCAATCACTTTTACACGTCTTTTTTTAAAAATTGGATGGCGTCGGCGTTTCCTATGACTATCCTTGAGAAGAAACATTGAAACAAACTTAGGTTAAGGTCTATTTTAAAGTCCAGATAGATTATAGTAAAGATTTATGTGAGACAAATATAGGGTATCGCCTGGAATGACCTTTTGAAGAAAGTGCCATAGCTATTTGAGCTGACCTGTCCCAACAGAGGGCAAGCATGCGTTTTTCAAATCCCATGTATACCCAGCGAGCATATTGCCCAAGCATTGCACCAAGCACAATACCAAACTCCGACCTGCTGCTGAAAATTTCCTCACCGAAAAACCTAATCACACTTTGGCCAAACTAGGATTCGAATCCAGGAGCTTACGCACTGCAGTCACACTTGTGACCACTAAACTAAAAAATTTTTTCCTCTGTTGTTTCAATATTCCACAACTCGAGAACATATTACGCCATTTTGGATGCGATAAGAATATTAAATTTATTTTTTCACTAGCTTTTGGCCGCGACTTCGTACGCGTGGAATTTAGAATCAAGTATCTATATATGTATAGATTTTTTTTTATTGAGCTTATATTTTAAATTAAACCTCTAACAATACATCGGTGAAAACTGCATTCAATTCCATGCAGTAGTTTTTGCGTGATGCGTGTACAAACATACAAACAAACAGACAGACAGATAAAAATTCTAAAAACTGTTGTTTTAGCTTCTGTTGCTCTAATAAAGACCCCCATATTAGTTTTTCTCCAATATCTATAATGTACAGACATCGGCCTGTTATAATTTTATTATATGTATAGATATAGATAGATATGTGTAGACTAAACCTACACGAAGTGATCCGTAGAAATAATGTAAGGTTACATTAAAATTCTATTCTGCTCACTGTGTTAGGTGATCCGAATTTTGATAAGGGCTTCGTCAGAAATGGTTCAGTAATTAAAGACCTGTTGCTATGTAATTCTTTGAAAACAAGCTGTTTATTTTATTGAAGTTATACTTCTTTTGGCGCGCTTGATGAGAGTGAATTCTTACGATGCGCGCGCACACCGACAGATAAAAGCGACACCATGAAGTTGGCTGGTAAATGTCTCTTAAATTTTCTTGGGAATTGATAGCTATATTCAAGGTTATTGAAATATTTGTGCATCTGTAACACGTATTTCATATCGATGGAAATAAAAAAATAAATAAAAGTATAACTTCTTACGTGCGTACATAAGTACACACACACATTTGTTTTTTATTTACTAGCCACCCTCCCCGGCTTCGCACGCGTAGCAGAGCATATACACCTTCATTTTTTTTCTGTCGTAGTGTCGTATCTGCCTATTACGTCGAGCATTTACTCGGCGCACGCCCGTAAAGCTCCTAGTCGGCATGATTTTTTCCGACATCTTCAACTATCATCGTCATATTTCAGCCAATTTACACAAAACTTTAACGAATTATACACGTGAACCTTCCTCATGAATCACTCTATCTATTGGTGAAAACCGCATGAAAATCCGTTCAGTAGTTTTTGAGTTTATCGCGAACAGACAGAAAGACAGACGCGGCGGGGGACTTTGTTTGGCTGCGACCGCACCTGATTTAGTACACCTCTGCCTAATCCTTCGGCGAAAAGAGGCGTGATGCTAGAAAAAGAATATAAAATAAAAATTCTGGCAATCTATATTTCTGTTCGTTCCTCTCGCAAAAAACCGGAAATATACTAAAATACCCTTCAAAGATCATCTTTTTCCTCGAACTTTTTTGTCCAATTTGTGTCCCCTATCATTTTGATTCGCTTAATTCAGTACAAAAGCTGTAATTTTGGCCGCGATACGTTAGGCCCTCACGCTCCAGTTAATACGGACAAAGGTTTTTTGACCACGATTCTGGTTAGACGGAACACTGGGGGATCAAGATCTAAGTTCTAGGGCTGACACGCGAATGAAAACGAATGAATTTTTAAGTTTATTACTGTTTTTTTGTATAAACAGCATTGTTTACATAAAGCATCACGCTTACATTTACCAAAGGGTTAGGCAGAGGTGGACTATTGTACACTAACATTTTGCTGATACCGTTATTGAAATCCATTAAGCAGGGGCGAGCCTATTGCCATCTACCGGGCACACTTTTAAACTCCGGGCTACCCAATCTGGGATTCTCATCGTCACTTTAAGCAACCGCGATTGCTAGACTAATGCGTCGCAATTTAAGCATATTTGAGTATCTTTCTTCTGTTATGTCATGAGACTATAAATGGCAATAGGCTCGCCTCCTTTTCCATAACCACGGCACTTAATAACGGCATCGGAGAAATTTAAATACGGCATAACGACTGTTAGACAACTCTGCTTAACCCGTTGGGGAATACAGGTGTAATACTATAGGATTATTTGACGTTACGGTTGGCGCAGTGTCGACCGCCGTACAACGTGTCTCAGATATAATTCCGGCCCGAAAAAAAACGTAAGGCCTACAGATAGTTGTTCCCGTATTCTAATGACTTAAAAAAGCGACAGCAACGCGACAGCCACGCGACAGCAGCCTCACTGTTAGCCAATACATATATGACACAAAAATGACGTTTGACAGTGACTATGGCACGATCTACGCCTGTCGCAAACTGATTGCTACATCGGTAATTAAGCCGGTCTGGGTGTTTGTATATGTGGATATTAGTGTATGCAAACACACCCACGATACATGAATCATTACTAGTAACATAAAAAAAAAGACAAGAAAATGTCAGTGTTATGTTTTTTTAATCTATGTAATATTAAAGTGACAACCCCGAGTGTGATGTTTGCACCCTGGGGTCTGTTTTTACACTCAACTTTCTTTGATGTCTTCCTCTTTGTGAAGTGATCGTATGTTTTACTTTCAGTCAAGTTGGCAATGATAAAGAGTAAAGGATAACTTTGTCTCGAGGGGCCTTTGGGACCCATCACTAGATATTATAAAGTTTGTCGAGTTTGTCTGTCTGAACGCAATAAACTCAAAAACTATTGAACAATGACAGCTTGTAGGAGATACCGAAAAATAATATGCATATGTGTTAGTGACTGATATGTCAGATGAAAATAGGGTTGTGTATTTGCATTGTCAATATAGTATAGTATCGATAGATTAAATCTTGCCCTAATGTATAGAGGTATATACGCTACTAATTAAATCCTCTTATTGTAAATTAATAAACGGATAAAATAATTTTATTTATGAAAATACAAAGAGTATTAAAAAATATAATAATAATTTTAAGATGATGTTGTATGCAGCATAGAGATAAGTATAGTACAAAGATTTAACCTTGTGCTATCCACTAGTCACAGTTTTGTGCACTGATAATGATAAAGAAATGTATGATATTACCATAGCTAGTTCCCTTAGGCCCGAATACTTAATAATCAGATAAAAATCTATCGACATTTTATCGATATCCGTGAAGTCATTTCTACAGTCAACCCTAGCGTAAACATACATTTTAATATTTATACTAAATATTATTTATTTCTTGTTTTATCTACAAAATATCATCACGTATCGGAAGAAAATCTAATATAATATGGTAAAATTTGTTTTCTCGGCGAATTAATACTAGTACGTACACAAAATATGGTTTCAAAACGTACGATGAAAAAATCACATTAGTCTGTGAAGCGTGTAATTATTTGGATTATTTCTCTATGTTACGTTACAATTGGCAAAAGAAACATGACATTATGACTGCCTAAATATCACTTATCCCCAGTAATTGCACGATTATTTTATAAATTAATAAAATATATTTGACACTAAAGCAAGGGAAAGGATAGGTACCGATCCTTCAAAAAAAATTGTATCATACTGACATTAACATCTGTCTCTTTCTTTCTCGGGTAGTGTTCATATTAAAATGATATCTCTTTTCCACGCTTTGTTGGTCTTTAAGCGTAAGCGAAATTCTAAGTCTTTGGATTTATCATAATTACTTTTAAACACGGAACGACTGCTTTTTGACTTTCGTATGACAGATTTTTGACTACTGACACCCGTAACAACCGTCATAGGTCATGACAAATGGGAAAAACTGCCTAACATGGTTTCCGAGACAGTCAATGTGTAAAGAAACATTCACCCATCCAATAACTGACCGCAGAAAACGCTATTAAACCTCGTAGATCGGCCAACCGGCGCGATAGCTAGTCTGTGCGGAAAAAGAACCGTAGTGGCGTAAAAGGGAACTAACATTATAATAACAAAAACATTTAATTTAAACACTTATTTAAACAAAGAAATTTAAATTTAAAAGATTATAAATGCAGCCTCAAAGTATCAAGATGTTTACAGTCGAACTATAATGACATAATAGTGTTTTCAACATGATAAATACAATAATCAAGCACTGTTGCGCCCTCAAATCTTATGACGGCTCTCTTTCCGCAGCCCAATGGTCCTCGACCCAACCCCCCAACCGACCCATACTTTTATGGGTCGCGACTGACCCCTCGGGCAGTGGGCAATCGCCCAGAACCCGATTCCTCGCCCTCCCCTAGATGAGTGCACAGACGACTCAACGGACTCTCTTTCCGCACAGACTGTATGTTAAGTACATATATGACGCGGTAGGCGCAGTGGCTAAGTTAGCTTTCTGCGCTAAGTGTTGCGGGTTCGTTTCCCGCACGGAACAAATATTTGTATGATCAACAGATAGTTGTTTCGGGTCTGGTTGTGTGTGCATGTGACATGTATGTTTGTACAAAACTGTACCCACGATACAGGAGAAAGCCTAGTGTGGGGCAACGTTTAAAGATCCGTCCCCGGGTCGTCAATAAGTTTTCTAAACCCAAGAACTCTTTGAAAGAACTCGTTGACCAATCTCTACACAAACTAAACCGTATTATTCATGCTTCTACACCCACTCCGACAAAACGGCCTCATACCGAAAAAGGTAACAAATGTCTTACCGTTACTTAACACTCTATTAAACCTTAGTGCGTCTACATAAGGTGTATATTTAAGTTTCTGGTCAGCATCGTTAAGTTGGTTAGATCCCACTCAGGACCTTGCAGGCTTCATGAATTACGTCATCAGCAAAACCTTAGATATAGAATTGTTTTGATTAAGTTTCTCTTTGTTAGGTTTTGTAAAATACTTCGAGCTATAGAGGGTAGGTAGAAGGCAATGAAATAAAGCCTCGAACATACATTGCTCATTGATTTGAGATTTCGCTTGACGCTGTATAGGAGCGCAATCAACTATCTGTAGATCATACAAACATTGTTTTTTTTTTATGGCATAGGCGGCAAACGAACAGACGGATCGCCTGATGGTAAGCGATTAACGTCGCCCATGTACACCCGCAACACCGGAGGAGTCACAAGTGCGTTGCCGGCCTTTTAAAAAGGAGTACGCTCTTTTCTTGAAGGTTTGAAGGTCGTATTGGTCCGGAAATACCGCAGTCGACAGTTCATTCCGCAGTTTTGTTGTGCGAGGCAGAAAGTTTCTAGAGAAACTTGTGTTCCGTACGGGAATCGAACTCCGCGACACGTAGTGCAGCAAAACAAAACTTTTAGACACTAAACAAATTTCATTCAGAAATCAAACTTCAACTCATCACCCAAAATTGGTTGACACCAAATAAGGCTTATTGCACACCGCCCGTCTCTGCCACCATATAAAGGGGCGGAACTGACGCGTGTTTATTTATTTAGGTCACAAGCTGCGACAGTTCTGTCGCTAGTGTAGTCGAGGCTTTATTCGAATTTTAAATTATGTTTTTTTTTTCATTGATGTGACCTGTCTGATTGCTTTGAAGCTTATATGACTGCATTTATGCTTCAATAGTGTCGGTCTGCGAGGTTAAGCAGCGCTTGACGCGGTCAGTCCTTGGATGGGTGACCATTTTTCACATATCGAGACCCCTCCGTGCCTCGGAAAGCACGTTAAGCAGTTGGTCCCGGGTGTCATACGAAGACCTATGACAGTCGTTACGGGTGTCCGTAGCCCAAAAAGTTTGACAACCAGTCTAACCTTAGAGTATCAGTGTCTCCCAGATACTGGGTGGCGGAGGTCAGATGGCAGTCGCTCCGTATAAAATACTGATATTCAGCCGCAACCGGTTAGATTGGAAGCCGACCCCAATGTAGTTGGGAAAAGGCAGGCAGATGAGTGTCTGATAAACTCATATAGATCTAACATATAAACTCTCTGATTCGTTATCAACAGCTTGATCACATCTTTGCATATAAGATTTCTAGAGAATAGTATGACGATAATCTCGCCCTCTTAAACCTGAAACCTAATATCGTCACTTCGAACTATAGGTGTACAGTCAACATCAAAATTATCTGAACATAGTACATGGTTTTATAAGCTTTTTGTGAATGAAAATTAGCAATATTTTTTTTTTACATTTTTATTGATTGGCGTGACGATTTCTCCGTCATAACTGTCTGATAAAATAATTCAGCTGTTAAACTCTCTCATACATTGACATTTAGATGTAGTAACTGTAATTTTTTTATGTGTCTGGTGTTTTATCTGTCAGATTACTATCGAACACTTTATCAGAAAAGAAATTTAACCCATTTCTGTCCCACTGCTGGGCAAAGGTCTCTTCTCAGAATTAGAAGGGTTAGCTTTAGTCTACCACGCTGGCCCGGTGCGGGTTGGTGGACTACACACACCATCAAGAACTTTATAGAGCCCTCTCAGGTGTGCACAGTGGCGTGCGGTTCATAAAGACAAAAAGACACTGCCTACCCTACATAACTCAGATAAATATTTATTATAAGATATTTGAGGTAGCAAATCACATACACCATTATTTAATCGACAAGACGACGAACCAATACCAATATGCATTAGGTATTTTTGGTCAAGAAAGCTTTTAAAATTTTCTGCCTACCCTGTCTAAAAACTCTGTGCACGCCGCTGGGTGTGCAGGTTTCCTCACGATGTTTTTCCTTCACCGTAAACGCAAGAGATAATCAAATTCTGATCCGCACATGATTCCGAAAAGTCATAGGTGCGGGCTGGGTTTGAACTCAGACTCTCCTACATGGAAGGCAAACGTTCAACCGCTAGACTATCACTGCTTTATCAGAAAGTTGTTTAAAATTCTTCTGTACATATCATGTTTTTTCTTGAAAAGGCCACTTATATTGTTGACTGTACGGTTTACCAATAAATATTCAAATTCAAAATTCATTTATTCAAAATAGACTACTACTAGTGCTTTTTGAACGTCAAACATATTATGGACAGAACTAATACGCCCGCGCTTGACCGCTTCCTATGTGTTTTAGCTTGGGGAGAAGAAACGGCCCAACAAACTCCCCAACAACACTCCCATGTCTGTCATTATACAATAATAAAAAAAATATAATTAAAGAATGCTATTACAATAATTAAAGCTTAGCAAAAACGCTTCCACATGTGAGCTAGCGCACACCATTTCACCAAAAGGTATAAGGCAATATAGCCTCCGTTGTCTTAAAGACGTCACACACACTCATAATATACACAATTATTGTACAAAACCATTAACATTAAACCAATGTGGGGGAAACTATTTTACTACTAATGTTTGTAATCTGCAATAGTAATAAATAAATAAAATAAAATAAATTAATATGTAAGTAACGGGTGTTCAACAAGTCTTGACGTGTTTACAAACGCCGAGCGTAAAATGACAGGTTTTTTTTTATTGAAATGTCATTGATTACAAGACTAAACATGTTTATTATTTTTATGTAATTAATAACTTAGGAGAGTTGGCTAAATGAGTGGTTTGTGCGTATTTATAAATGTACATATATAAATTGTAACGAAGGATTGGGGCGATATGCAGAGGCAGAATCTGCGGTCCTGCCTTCCCTCTGAATCAGAACCAATCCGGCTTCCTTCCAGCCGGAGGGAAACACGCTGTTACGGAGGCAGCTTGTGAACAGCCTCAAGCGGTCCCCCATGACAGCCATTGCAAGCAGCCACACCTGCAGCCTAATTACGTAAAAAACGACAGCAACGCGACAGCAATCTCACTGTCAGCCAATACATTATATGACACAAAAATGACGTTTGACAGAAGTTATCGCGCGATCTACGCCTGTTGCTACATCGGTAATTAGGCTGCCGGAATGGCGTACACTACTCTACCTTAACCTTCGGGTAATATAGGCGTGATGTTATGAGTTCCATGCAATAAAGCGAGCCTATTACCATCTACCGGGCACAGTTCCAAACTCCCTGTTACTGAGAATTTCCGTATACGAACATCCAATAACACTGCGAGTTACTTTATAACTCAAACAAAATTAATTGAAAAAAAGCTGCCGCTAGCCTAGTTTATATTCACAATGTATCTCTGGATTTATAATAGCAATTAGGCAAATGACCGCTGTTACACTGTCACTATAATTTTACTAGTAAAACCTTAATTAATACGAGTGCTAGAGGTGGGGTGTTTTCTGTAAATAATGTTTCTATGTTTGCTTAAAAAGTTTGGCCGAATATTAGTTTCGACTAAATATTCGGATTTAAATGTCAAGCGTTGCTCTATCTTAAGGATGCTGTTGTTTAATAACAATTTTACTAGTAATTTAACTACTATTTAAAAATTTAATTGATGATGGATGAACAACGTAAGTAACATAAGTTCTGGGTAAAATAAAAAAAAGTTCCTTGTTTTCAAATCAGTATTCAAACTGTTCAATTAAATTATTTTCGAAATTATATGAAACTCATTAGTCTCTATCATTGAGTAGGGTTTCAGTATTCGGCCCATCTCTAGTTACAACAATTTAATGCCGTGCACACTCGCGACATTGTTTTAATTAAAAACGCAGCGACTCGTAATGTGTGCCCGTGCACTAATTGCTTACAAAATAACGAGGCAAAAAATAATAATTTAAAAGTGGAATGCTTTATTCATTTGTTTTTTCAACTAGAAAACTGGAACTGGGTTTTGTGACTGTCAAGCTTATGATCTTGATTATTTTTATTGTATTTTTTTTTAAGTCGCTGTCCTTCTCTTGCAATTATTTCTGTATCACGGATGCGCTTACAAAAACACAAATCTTCACACGCATAGACACACAGACCCGCAACAACTCTGTAGGCCATATTATATTTTGTTGCACACGGGAATCGCACCCGCGATACGTAGCACAGAAAACCACTTCTTTAACCACTGCGCCAATCGTACCATAAAACTGGCTCGGACGGGTATGAGGTATAGAAACGGTCAGTCATCCACAACATGGAACTCAAACCAATAAAAAATCATTAATAATGAAAATAGTATGAAAAGCACCTATGTATGAGACAGGTACCCTTTCTTACCATGAATAAACCCATCAAACAGCACCTCTAAGAATTCTGTCCGACCTGTCAACTAACAATAGCGTGAAGATATTTCTATGCGACTTAATTGGCTCTCACATTACGAGCGGTCACGAAATCAATTAAAAAGTATGATTCAGAATGAGCCATTACAATTTTAAATGATGTACGACAGACATCATGTAACCCTGACGGCATTGTAACATGTTGCATGATGTTACTACAACAGGGGTAGTGAACATTTTATTATTTTTGTGCCTACAAAATTCAGGCCAAAAAAAGTAAATTGGATACTTTAATTTCAATCTTTTGCGGAAAATCCGTATTTTTATATTACTCCATAGGCAAGGATGGCAACTTATTAATTATTTAAGGAATCGTGCTTTGTGTTTATATTTAGAACTTTTTTTTTAATATATATTATTGAACATTTTTTATTGATTTTTTAGAAATATAACATTACTTACTCGATGGCATGATCTCTTTTTTCAAAAAGAAATTGTAAATATGTTTTCATAACGTAAAAAAAATATTGAATTTAAGTATTCGGTACTAAAAAGTGTAATCGAATTTTGAGGATCACAATCAATCACTTGCGTAAAAAGTTATGTCACGTATCGGGGATTACATGTTACATGATTGAAGGGATAGCAAACCTTTTTACTTCTTTTTTTTTTATTAAAAAATCTTAAGAAGTAGTCAGTGCTACATAAAAATTTAATATAATTTTGAGAATTTCAACTGATCACTTCAGGAAAACTTGTTATTGTGGCTTAGATTAAACAGGTAAGTACAATTACCTACTGAAATATATATATATATATATGTAATATGGAAATATATATATATTTCCATTTTTTTACAATATTTAAAACGACAAAATACGGAGGGTATCTCAGTCAAAGTTGAAGTACCTACATTTAACTGACACAACCCAACTATCATGAGGACGAACAGTGCGATTTTTTGACAAATATCCGTCAAGTGATTAATAGGGTAAAACCTCTTTCAAATGTTTGCCGAATATTTACCGAAAAATATCGTATTGTGTTATAGATATTTTTACTCTGTAAACGGGGACCAAATCGTACATTTGATATATACTAGAAACTACACAGTGTCTATATATACATATATTTGATTTATTGTAAAGTTTCATAAATATGTAACTAATGATGATTTTTTTTACAAGGATTTACATAAATATTATTATAACTTTATATCTAAAAAGAAAACTCTTATAAATAATTTCTCTATCTCCTATAAAATAAAATATTCTTCAAAAAACTGTCCCGGGTCCCCAGACCATTGTGTGTGGTATGAACAAGAGAAAACAAAGTGACAATAACAAAAGCAAACACAAAATAACTCCGCCATCTTAAATCACAGACTAAAAATAACTTTTTTTTTCTTGTCGCTGCGGCGTGGCGCGTTGTTTTATGGTCATTAGGGAATATTTTGCGCATAGTGCCCCACCAAGTACTTTAATTATGGCTCACAAACAATGTGGATTCTCAGAATTGTGGCCGGCTACGCGTGTAAATACATGTATGTGAACAGGAGATTGTAGTTTATTTTTAAGGAGGTTTGAACACGATTTTTGAACAAAAGTGTAGGTTGTTAAAAATATGAACTTGTGTAGATGATAAATATGAAATGCATTGTTGTCAATATTTACGCTGCTTCACGTAAAATAATAAAGTGATAAAAATAAGTAAGTAGTAACTTTTTAAACTCTTCTTTATACTGAAACTAGATGTTGCCCGCGACCCCGTATACGTGTATTTTATATTTATTATGTAACTAGCTTCCGCCCGCGGCTTCGCCCGCATTGATTACGAACCCGTTCATTTTTTCGGGTCACACGTAGCGCCATCTAGCGTCCAAAGCAATTGCGACTGTCGAAAGTTATTGTTCTTTCCCTCGGGAACAGTACTTTTTTTCTGGATGAAAGGTACCCTATATCCTTTTTTATACCTCTAAAAACGTACTTGCAAAATTTCATGACGATCGGTTCAGTGATTCAGGCGTAAAAAGGTAACAAACAAACTTACTTTGGCATTTATAATATTAGTTAGGATATTATTTAATAAAAGTTTTCCTGCAATAGTAAAAGTAAACTTAAGTCTTTCAAGTCCCAGGCTACCTCTTTGTAAAATTTCAACTGGTACGGAAATATAATTATTCCGTGGAGCAACACTAGAACTACGGACAGATGAAATGCACAGTGGCGTCGGCGCCTTCAAAGCTCCATGATGCGCAGTAAATAACATGATAAGTATCACTACTATGCGCATATGGACATAGTCTACCTTAGTAACCCATTGACTGCAGACTTCAGCCATTACGAATTATAACTTGATTCCATAGCTATTCCACTTTAATAAGTATTATACAAGGTGTCTTTGAACGTAAAGCGACCGCCTTTTTTCATTATTCTATGTCAAAGTCAAATGTTTTTATTTCAACTGGGCCTTTACGGGCGCTTTTAAAGTGTTATGATTCTAGTTGCGCGGTTCCGAAAGTGGGTTGGTCCTAAGGAGAAGAGACCGACAAGAAACTTCATGGATACTCTTCTCAAAAAACAGTTTTACTGTATTTAAAAATCATGCCAGCTTACCTAAGATCGCTGGTCGAAACAGACCTATATGTTTGACATTTCGGAATCATGTGCGGATCAGAATTTGATGATCACTTGCGTTAACAGTGAAGGAAAACATCGTGCCCCTAGTGTAAGATTTTACAAAATAGTTTACACAAACACATTTCGTTGCGTATTTTGTCAGTTGGATAGGAGCTCTGTTTTAGTCGCGTTTACTGCGTTCGGCGTTGGGATTGGTGAATAGTTGGGAGCTGACCAATCAACACGCAGAGCGCTGTAGACGCAACGAAGAACGTTTTAGTTTCATTTGTTAAAATACGATTACGTACACTCTTTAGTTTGGCGTATGCCATTACTTCCTAGAATTTGATCCTTATTAGCGAAACTACCGTAATAATACAGCGTGTGTTCTTTTTTTCCAAAATGAACTGGTTCGATTCTTGGCTACGAATATTGTTTTTTCAAAAATCCAATGATGCAGTTTAAGTTTTTATCAAAATCGGGCTCAAAACTCCTTTAAGTATTTTTCGATATTCCTTATAGTTTCGGATTTGACCATCCACGCCCACTTATAAAGTTCACCCTGTATAGCTCATCGATTAAAATTGTTGGTCATTTTATAATACAACCTGTATCTTCGTATATTATTATAATCTGTCCCCATAAAATGAATATTTATACACATTGCATTGAAGCGTATTGCTTTTATTGTATAAAATCATTATGAGTCAATTTACATCAGACCTCGGTTATGCAAATTGAAAAATATCTCAATTAAAACAAAAAAAGTATGAACGCTTTATTTTATATGTTTCGTAAAATCTTTTATAATAATACTGGCCATTAAGTTCTGAAATATAAGAAGCCTGTCGCACTAACTCTAGCGAGGAATTCAATATCGATAGTATCAATATAAACCTATCGCCAGATTCATATCGATATGAGAATCGAGTTATTACTGGGCCCGCGGCCCCTAGTCGGTGTTGCATTGCCAAATAATTCACACATTCCAATAAAGGAGAGGTTTCCTGTAAAAGTTATTTATCTCTTTTGTAGTTTATCTTAAGGGTCTGTTTCAACTATCGACCAATAAAATATCAGTTAGATAAAAATTACTCTTGTAGCTGTCTTTTTACAAACAGAGAGTTATAGAATCAGACACAGAAACAAAAATACTAACGAATTATGACAGGTAAGTTGTGGATAACAATCAGCTAGTTTATCAGCAAGTAGTGAAACAGTCCGTAAGTACTGTTTTTTTTTTTTATATTTGGATGTAATAAAATTATAATGGTTTGTGATTTTGATTGCATGCATGATAATTATGTTAATTTATCTAAGTTAGGGTTTTTTTCGCACCTACTTATCTGTACCTCTGTTATGAATTTTTTACTATTTACTCTCATAGTAAATGTAAATTTTCATGCAAGCGATTTTAGTTCTTAACTAGGTTACATTAGGGATTAGAGTCGCTAACATGACATCTCTATAATATTGTAAATAGTAAATCAAAACTTTACTATGACACATATGTCACATAAGCGACTGTAATCCCTAATGTAACCAAGTTAAGAACTAAAATCGCTATCATGAAATTTTCTTTACTACGATAGTAAATAGTAAGAAAACTCGTGATAGAGGTACTGTAATGTATTTATTATCTAATAAATGTTTTGTTGCAATAGTAAAAATAAGCCTATGTCTTCCTTCAGGTCCCAGGCTACCTCTTTGCATAATTTCATAACTATCGGTTCAGTTTTTTAGTCGTGATGACGATGTTGGCGCAGTGGCTAAGCGATTAGCTTTCTGCGCTATGTGTCGCGGGTTCGATCCCCGCACGGAACAAATATTTGTATGATCTACAGATTGTTGTTTCGGGTCTGGTTGTGTGTGTATGTGACATGTATGTTTGTAAACTGTACCCACGATACAGGAGAAATCCTAGTGTGGGGCAATGTTATTTAAAAATTAAAAATATTAGGTAACAAATAGACTTTTTTTTTTTTTTTTTTGAGTTGTCTCTCGCAGTTAGCTCAGGGAGCTTTTACTGCTTAACCGGGCAAATGGCGAGACCAGAAGGGCCTCCAGCCGAGCAAATTATATAATATTAAGCAACACTGCTAAGGGTGTCCCATAGTGGGACTCGAACCTCGGCTTAGGGCGTTGCTGGGGGGCATACAAGAGAGGACTTGCTGGATCTGATTGTGATTATTTGGGGACATTTGATTTATTACTACTGGCTCAGCGCGGGCTGGCTCGAGCAAGGGTCGGGGTGGAGAATGAACGGGTCTTCGCGACGGGCCTCGCCGGCGAGGACGGTACGACGGTCGGTTGTGTGTAGTGTTGTTAGTTTTCCTAACCAATCGGAGCGCCTCCTGATGGAGGGTGATATCGTCGTCTGGGTATGTGAGAGTGTGCCTAGGACGGCGAATTTTGGATATGCGGGAGGGGGTGTAATTGGCGGCAGATACCACTAAGGGGTTTGTGTGCGAGGGAGCAGAGTCGAAGAAGCGTTTAGACGCTTTCTTCATGAAACATCTGATGGTCGGGAGGTTTAGGTCAGCGTGGAGCTGTTTATTGCGAACGTACCAGGGCGAGCCTGTGGCTTTGCGCAAGAAACGGTTTTGAAGGATTTGCAACCTATGGAGTCTGGACGTCTTTACGTGTGAGAACACGACGCTAGCGTACGTCATGATAGGGCGGATGCATGTGGTGTAAATTCGCACCTTGGACTTGAGTGCTAATTTACTCCGCGCATTGAGGATGAAATGGAGGCGACCGAGAGCAAAGGCGGCGCGGTGGCGAACCGTCTTTATGTGCTCGGTGAATTTGAGTCGGTCGTCGAGGGTCACACCGAGATATTTGGCCGTCAGTTCCCAGGGGATCTGTTGGCTAAACATGGAGATGGGACTTATGAGACTAGGATCCACGCCGCGTCTCGAAAAGAGCACGGCGGCGCTCTTAGTCGGGTTGACTTCGAACCTCCAGTTCGTGAACCATTTCCCTAGGGCATTGGCTGCGGTCTGGAGGGATCGGGAGATGCAGTCCGGATTAATGCCGGAGTAGAAGATGGCTGTGTCGTCAGCGAATAAGGCTAATCGACATTTGCCTCTGATCGGGATATCGCTTGTGTACAGCGTGAAGAGAAGCGGGGAGAGCACTGAGCCCTGAGGGACTCCGGCTCGGATCGGATGAGGGGACGAGAGCGCACCCTCTATGCGGTAGCGAAAACTGCGGTTCGACAAGAAGTCTCGGATGATGAGCACGAGACGGTCGGGCACTTTATGCTGATACAGCTTATATAATAAGCCGTTGTGCCAGACCTTGTCGAAGGCTTTCGCCACGTCAAAGAAGAGAACGCCTGTCTTGAGGCCTTTTTGGAAACCAGCACTGATATGCTCTACTATGCGGTGAACCTGACGGACGCAGCAGTGTCTGGCTCGAAAACCAAACTGCTCGTCGGGAATGAGTTTGTTGGATTCGGCGTAATCCATTAAACGAACATAGATCAGACGCTCATAAATCTTCCCAAGGACGTTTAGGAGGCTTATGGGTCTGTAACTGGACGGCTCAGACTTGGGTTTGCCGGGTTTCGGAATACCGATAACGGTAGCTTCTTTCCATGACTGTGGAAAGAGATTGTTGCTTAAAGCCGCATTGAAGATGGCAGTCATTAAGACGATGAGCGGGGCGGGGAATAGTTTGATCACTCTGTTGGTGATCCCGTCAGAGCCAGGGGCTTTTTTGGGTTTGAGTTTCTTAACGAGAGTAAGAACCTCATCGGGTGTGACCGGGGGGAGGGGATCGTCAGGGTCCTCGTAGGGAGGGAGAGAGGATCTACGTTCGACCTCGGCGTCTACCTTGAAGAGGTGAGCCTGGTCGACTGGGAGAGTGCTTGGGGAGCATTGGGCTTCCAAGCTGTCGGCTAGACATTCGGACTTTTCGTCGTCCTCGAATGCGGGGCTTTGGTTGGGACGATTGAGAGGGGGCATGGATACTACTGTATCGGAGTTGAGCTTTTTGGTCAGTTGCCAGAACGCTTGATGGGAGGGTTCGAGAGTGCTCAATAACTTGTCCCAGCGATCCTTCCGCATCTCCGCTATGCGAGACTTTACAGCACGCTGCAAGCGACGCATACGGGCGCGGTTAGCTTCGTCGGGAAAAGCGTCATAGGCACGGATAGCTGCATTCTTCTCCGTCAGCAGTCCTCGCACGTCATCCGGCAATTTCCAGCGATGATCATCCATCGCGGGGACTTGCCGTGAACATTCGTTCACTACGGATTGTACGTGACTGGTGAGGGAGTCGATCGCACCTATCGTATCGGCAACCGACACAATGCTATCGGGGATAACGTCAAGATGGGCGGATGAGGTAGACTTGAGGCGTTGCTCGAGTTTATTCCAATCCGTTACCGTCTTGGTTGGAGGGGGCTGACCGGGAACAGGGGAACCTACACGGGGACCTAGCTCTAGGGTCACCGGTCTATGGTCAGAATCTAGCTCTTGTAGCGTTTCTATAGACCGTATACCGAGGTTTACGTTCTTTAGCAGCGCTATGTCGAGGACGTCGGGCCGATGGCTAACAATAGCCGGGTAGTGGGTGGGATTCATCGGGGCGATAACATCGAAGTTATATTTGGTGCATAAGGCTTCTAGGTTTTTACCTCTAGGGTTTGAACTGTGGCAGTTCCAGGATGGACTTTTGGCGTTTAGGTCGCCCGCCAGGAGGACGGAACCACCTAGGTTCATGAGGGAACAGATGTCCGGCTCGATATTAGTATAATGGTTGCAGGGAGGGATATAAGCCGATACGATATTGATCGGCTGGTGACCGGTCATGCCTAGCCGGCATATTGAAACCTCTATTTGGGATAGGGGTGGGGGGTCCATAGGTATGCAATACAGGGAGTTTTTATAATATATGAGGGTACCTCCTTTAGCGGCGCGGGTCCTGTCGTTGCGAACTAGACGATAGTTAGCGATTCGAGGATCGCGGTGGGAAGGCTTAAGGAAGGTTTCCTGTACGAGGAAGATGTCGATTTGATGGTCGCGGAGGAACGACGCAATCTCATCGCGTTGACCTGCAATGCCGTTGGCATTGAAGAAGCCTATTTTGAGGGATCGGGGTTTTAATCTGCGGCTTACTGGATCCATTTAAAAATGAACACGGTAGTTTTCGCAGAACTCGGCTAAGTCGGCGTATTCCGACATTAGGTTGAAGACGGCGGTGGAGTTACCCTCGGCAATCTTGAGCTTGCCAAGTAATTCACGGCCGCGTGCCATGATTGTGGGGTTAAAAAGACGGCCCAAGGATCCGAACACATCCACGGGCCCGGACGGCTGGGGAGCCGAGACGGGGAGAGTCCGTGGAGGGAGTGCTGGCGAGGGAGCGGGGATGGGGGAAGCCATCAACTGTGGGATAGCTGCGGTAGGGGAGGGTTGTTTGGGTCTAAGAGCCGGGAACGCTTGCTGATGGTTCAGCGCGTTCCAGGGTGAGGTTCTTTGGGGTCTGAGGGTGTCGGGCATGGTGGACGAGGGCAGCCTGAATTGCTGCCGTGTCTCTTCACGCTTGACCACCTTGCGATTCGAGCGCGGAGCCTTTGGGCAGCCACGATAGTTCGCGGGGTGCCCCGACTCGCCGCACAAAACGCAGCTCGGAGGCTCAGTGCAGAGGGTCAAGTCTTTGGGGCGGGAACAATCGCCTGTCGCGTGGTCGCCTAGGCACTTTACGCACCTGGCTTTGGCGTAACAGTTCGATTGAGCGTGGCCATAGAGTTGGCATCTATGGCATTGGGTTAGCAGCCCGGTTTTACGGGGACTTTCGACCTTGATGCCAGATAAGTGGCACAAAGAGCGGATATTGACAATCGCCTTACCGGCGGGAGAGTTTTCACAAGCGACGATCACCATATTATATGGGATACGGCCGCGAGCGCGGTGCATGCGATGGACGCTGAGCACTGGGATGTCTTGGGATTTGAGGTCGCAGACGATGTCTTTGACGTCGATCTCCTTGGGCATATTTTTAATGACAACCCTGAAGGGTCGGTCCTCTTTGAGAGCGTAAGTGTGGAAGGGCACTTTACGCGAGGAAAGCAGGGAGGTTAGTTCCCGATAATCTTTCGGGGTTTGGACTGTCACTTTAATCCCTATTGCGAGGGATTGGGCGTGGGTGAAGTTGATGTGCTTTTGAACACACAACTTGGACATGTCGGTCCAACTGCCCTTGTCGTGAATAAACACTGGGGGCGGGGTGGGAGGTTTAGGCGGGTCGGAGCCCGCGGGATTAGGGGGAGAAGGGCGGTTGCCCTGCGGTGGGGTGGCCGCTTTAGCAGCTGAAGGTGAGAGAGGGCGGCTGCCCTGCGAGGGGCTGGCCATGGCCGGGATTGCGGAGGGAACGGCCGCCTTCTTAGAGGGAATCGGGGCTTGTTTCTTCCCTTTGCGGGCGCGTTTCTTCCCCTTGCCTTCGACGGTAATGTACTCGTCGGAGTGAGAGGAAGAAGAAGAGTTAGAGTCTGAGGAGGGACCTTCAGACTCGTAGGCTGATAATTCAGAGGTGGCCTCAGCCATCTCTGCGTCAGCGGGGGTCGGGGGGCGGGAGCTCGCATTGGAATGCGGGACATGCGCAGGTGTGCGCACAATGGGCCCATTGTTGCCGTCGGGCAACAATGGGACAATGGGTGCCGGGCTTGCAGGGCTCTCGGCGAAAACAATAGGGGCGGGTTGTTTGTTAACAACCGCAGGTATAGAGGACGTCGCTGGGCGAGGGGATTTTTGCTTTAAAATATCGGATAGTTTTGAGCCATATTTGGCTTGAACATCGGGGTCGTTAAGGAGAACCTCCTTAACGAACGATAAAAGCATCGCGTCCGTCATTTTGCATAACAAAATGACGGCCTACACCTACTATTTTTCAACCCCGGGTTGGATGGGCCCGGGGGTGTGTGGGTGTTGTATACCCTCCCTGCCGGGTATAGGCAGGGAGGTGTGTGTTCGTAGGGTGTGCCCTAAGCTAGTATCCCGTTGCCGATCTTAATGTGCAAACGGGTCCCTAACAGCTCAAGTGCAGAGGGTGATATGGGCCGAAGCTTGCAGCACCCAAACAACACAAGAGAATAGGAAAAAGGGTAAGGAAGGTGGGAAGTAGTGAGCTAGTGTCGACTAGGAGACCCCCCAAGGCCGGTGGTTCTAGCTCCTTCCAATTGATTGCTTTGCCCTGAAGGGGCGCGGCGGGTGTATTGGGTCAACACCCCACTCGGTTTCGTTGGCACCGTATGGTTTCCACCGAGGACCACAAAACAGTGGTTTTTACCCTGAAGGGGCAACACACGCGAGTTTTAACTATCAAGGAAACAGGGATAATCAAGCGTCGCCTTGAAAAAGGCAAGTTTTGATTCACGAGTCTTGATGTGGTGAAAGTCGCAGGCGACTTCGGACAGCGCTGTGGCAGGCACGGCGCAGAGGACGCACGGGGCGGGAGCGTGACAGCGGCGAGCGCGACACGTCTGCACGCGGCGAGCGTCAGAGTCGGAATGTAACAAATAGACAGAGTTACTTTCGCATTTATAATAGTGTGGATAAAACATCACGCCTGTAATCCCCCGAGGAGTTAGGCAGAGATGTCCTATTATAGACCCTAATTTCGTCCATAAAACCCCATACAATACGGGGTATAGACAACTACCCGCCACTCAGTATTTCCTAGCAGAAAAATCCACTGACACTTTACCAGACCCAGGAATCGAACCTAGAATTTCACGCTCAACAGCCGGATTTGCAACCACCGTACACCTCTATCTAACCCTTTCGTGGAATACATGAATGTCATATTATAATATCGAATGTGAACTGGCAACTGGTACTATCTCATTTTTGACAACATTACAGGATTAAGAAGAAACTATCGACCGCGTTGTGCATACAACGTGCTCGATGTTACAAATTGAATGAATTCGATTTTGGCGTCTAATTTTAATTGAAGTAAAATACGCATTTTGCATCGCTGCCGGGTATGAAATAATTTAGAATGGTATAACCAAGTAAAATCCTCATAAAATCGAGATAGGACATGTTGCCAGTTCACAGTCGATATGTAGTAAAAAATATTATCAAAAGTAACACTGGCATTTTTTTTTTCATATAAGTTATGGTTGAGGAAATTATGTCATTATCGTGTTCCGAGGCCATAGACCAAGGTGTCTTTAATGCAATCGTCGGAACAAAACGTCACCAGTAACTTTTAATGTTCGCTCGACGCATAAAAACTGATTTATTACAGACAAGAGACAAGAAAATTATAGAAATTTCACTTAGTAAAGTGTCAAAGAGGCGAGGAAAATAATTTTTTGAAATTGGAATTTCTTCGTAAATATCCCGGGGAATCAGTGAACTAGGACTTTTTTTAAATTATTGTTTAGTGTATAGGACTTTTTGAAGAACATAACATAGCATCACGCCTGTATCCCCGAAGGGTAAGCAGAGGTGTGCTATTGCACCATTTCGCTGATACTGTTAGCGAGCCTATTGCCATCAACCAAGCACAGTTCCAAACTCCTTGCTGCTACTGAGAATTTCTATACAGAAAAACCTAATAACCTTTTGCGCGACCCGTAAATCAAACCCAGGACTCACGTTCAGCAATCGCGCTTGCAGCCACTGCACCAATGAGGCAGTTGTCACTTGCTTAAAAATGACAAGATCGAAATATCTGGCAAAAAAAGATGGTTTTGCTATGCCTTGGCGTATGTGAGATAATTATGATCTACGAGCATCCAAGAGATCAAGCCAGCATCCATCTAGAGATCAAATCAAGTCAAATAGAATATCCACAAAAATAGATTGAACTTCCTTTCAAAAATCTCTCGAGACAATCCATAAGCATGGTCAACGTAAAAAAAGCACTTTTAATAAAGCCACAAAGAAACCCCATCAATTATCACAGTTTCGGCGCATTTTTTTTTAATTCGAAATATCATATTCAATATTTAAAACGACATACATTTCAACGCCTCTTATAATCGTCCTACAATACAATCTAACATTTTGGTCCCTAAAACAAATAAACATCAACAAGCAAAACCGTTCACGACGCGGGAAAAAAGTAAAATTGACACCGGTTTAAAAATAGAACGCGTTCCCGCCGCCATTGTTTTTTTTTTTTGCAAGCGACATTAATATTTTCTCCAGAGCCGAGTCTTTTTACATTGTTACTTTAAAAAAGTCGTAATATACTATGTCTTTTCGCATCATGAAAGAATTATTGCAATTTGTTGGACTCTCGAGTTATTACAAGCATAGCGACTTTTTACCTTTATTTCTTTAATGGTAGGTTTTAAATTTGCAAATGATTTTTTTCATTTTAAACTGTGTGTAATATTGTTTTTACAAAACTCGTTTGAAGCACCTGTGCGTAACGTTTTAAGTTAAATTCTCTTGATGTATTTAAAGAGTATATATGATATTATTGCCTCATAGGTTTAGTGGCCGTAATTGCGAGGTACTGGGTTCGACTGTCAGATCGGGCAAAGTGTTTATTGGGTTCATTAATAGGTATAGAAATTCTCAATATCAGCATGGATTCTGGAACTGTACCCGATAGGTGGCAATAGGCTCGCCCCCTATTACATGGCACAAATTGTACATTTCTACTTAACCCTTCGGGGAATACAGGCGTGATGCAATGTTATGTGATGTTATATAAACTTAACAACACATGCGTTTCTTTTCAATATAATTAAACACAAATTATTGTTAATTATTTCTTGACAGGCCGCCATCTTGCCACAGCTATAATTAACCTCTCTACCAATAGATACATGTTCACACGATCTGCTTACGACCTCGATGTTATCAGGATGATGATATGGACCTCTTTTCATGTGTTAATTGACTGAGAATATTATTAACAATGACTGAGACATAATCAAGCTATCTATATACAGAAGGGTTAGGCAGAGGTGTATTATTGTACACCTACATTTCACCGACGAGTATTGCCTATCGGGCACATTTCCAGGCTCCGTGCTGCTACTGAGATTTTCCACTATATAACACTTTACCCGAACTTGGAATCGAACCCAATGAGACACTCAACTAAGACTTAACCCTTCTAATTCTGTCCCAACAGTAGAATTTAAATGAGTTGAATTATTGTTTATTGAACTTGTCCACTGCCCACTGTTGGACATCTAAACCGCTACAACGAACGGTCATAGCATAATATTGCCATAAGCTTCGCATCGCCTATCAAGTTAATAATCAAACTGTAATTAGTGTAACAATTCTTTGAAATATTACAACAACACACGAGTTACGGTAAAGTTTATAAGTACAATGTAACATTATCATAATGCATTTATTACTTAATTGGTATGCTGATATTAGAGCCCTTCAGCCAAGATGCTAATCTTCGATTGCCACAGAATAAATATGCCAAACACATGTACTGAATTGACATTAGTATTTAACTCAAACTGTCAGTTATCTATGGTCATTTTTTTGGAGTTGCCAATGATAAATAAGAAAATTTTAAAAATTAAAAAGAAATATTGTCTTTTTTGTCTCACTGCTGTCAGGGGGAGAGAGAGGGTTAAGCCTGAGTCCACCTCGTTGGCTTGGACTGGACTTTACTTACGTAAAGTCCAGTCCAAGCCATCAAGCCATCAAGAACTTTACGGAACCCTCTCGCGTTTCGTATGTTGGTTTCTTCGATCGAACAATGTTTTGCTTTTGTTGAAAAGAAGCGAAAAATATTTTTAATTCGACACTACCATCGCATTTTTATTTAAACAGCGGGTATCAATTGTCAATACCCCGTATTGCAAGGGATTATATGGACGAAATTACATACAATTACAACAGTACATCCCTGCCTAGCTCTTCCGGGGATTGCAGGCGTGATGTTTTATCCATAAATGCGAAAGTAACTCTATTTTTTTTTAAATAACACTGCCCCACACTAGGATTTCTCTTGTGGGTACAGTTTATACAGTTTTCAACGCCAATAGCGATAAAACAGCGATAGATGGAACTAAATTGAATAAATTTTAGTCTTATATCATTTCAAAATGCTTACGTAAACCTCAACGGTAGCGATGCATTTTTTGCTACATCGTTAATTGTTTTTCTTTTTTAATTTTTTTTTTCACCGTCCATCCCCAACATTTACTTGTTTTATTTAACCTTGACATTGGCAGAATCATAGTCACACCACGATGGAGCCATTAAATTTAAATTGGAATTGGTACATCGGTTATTTAGGCTGCCGGATCAAAAAGGACCACACGCACGGCAGCCGCGCAGACCAAATAGGCAATTTTAATTTCTCTATTAAACTTCCAGTCTCCTTTGAAAATCCTCTAGAGATTTTTAACCTTCTCATCTTCTTTGTTTTCTCATAGTTATACGGATTATAGCCTAACCTGCTTGATTTCTTTAAGATAAGCGTGTGACTTTTAAAATTACAGTATTAAAATCTAATCTAGTTTTGTGATAGCATCTAAACGTCATCATAATAATTGTGTGAATGAATTTGTATGGGAAAAGTGTGTGGGTGACTCTCTCTGGGAGTTGAAGAGAAAACTTAATGACTTCATGAAACGTTTAAGAAGAAAAAATGAGAAATCATACAATTTCATAAATTACTCGAAGTAACTACAGCATTGGTCTAATAGTTGCAAACCCGAATGCTAAATGTGAGGTCCTAAGTTCGATTCTGGGTGAGGTAAAATTAAATCTAGTTTTTTATTGTGAGAAAATTCTCAGTCACATCCTGGAGGCTCTCCTTCTACGAGTATTGTATGGGACTTGAATACGCCATCGGTGAAATGTGGGTGTACAGAATTGCCTTACCCTTTGAGGTAAACAGGCGTGATGCTATATGTCATGCCATGGCCTAGAACCTAGGCACAACCAAGCAATACTATCTATCAAATCATTGCATTTGAAAAAAATATCGGAATGTATGTTTACCGCTTAACAATTCATTATTATTATTGTTCGTAGAGGATCGGTTTGGTTGCATGTTACATTATTTCTATCACACCTCCTGCATGTTCATATATTTGCGGGCGGGAGGGCGGTCCTGTGCATGCACCCAAACTTGCAGTAGTTTAGCGGAATTAAAACTAAATATTCTAGTTGTATATCTTATATATCATGGATTTCCGCAAAGTAACGCCTGATTCCATTAATTATTATTATTGTTAAAAGCCCATGCTGTCCTCTTCTTAGAATGAGAAGGGTCAGGCCTTAGTCCACCACGCTGGCCCGGTACTGGTTGGCGGACTACACTCACCATCGAGAACTTTATAGAGCCCTCTCAGATGTGCAGGTTTCCTCACGATGTTTTCCTTCACAGTTAACGCAAGTGATAATCAAATTCTGATCCGCACATGATTACGGAAAGTCAGAGATGCGGTCTAGGTTTGGACTCAAACCCTGCTGCTTGAAAAGCAAGCGATCAATCACTAGGCTATGGCTGCGTATGTTTAATAATATTGCTTAAAATTCTTATCGTAACCATGGCAACACACATCTGTTACCTAGGTAACCTACATACAGTTAACACCAAATAAATAAGTACAGAAGGTCAAAACGGACGCATTTAGACGCCTACGTACGCCTAAACGCAAGCACTCCAGGAGAATTTGTTTGAGATATATCGACTGTGAACTGGCAACATGTCCTATCTCGATTTTATGAGGATTTTACTTGGTTATGCCATTCTAATCTATTTCATACCCGGCAGCGCTGCAAAAAGCATGTTTTACTTCAATCAAAATTAGACGCCAAAATCGAATTCATTCAATTTGTACTAACATCGAGCGCGTTATATGCACAAAGCGGTCGATAGTTTCTTCTTAATCCTGTAATGTTGTCAAATATGAGATAGTACCAGTTGCCAGTTCACATTCGATATGTAATTCGTTTCAATTGTATTCAAAAACGATTACAAATTCATTTGCGGTTCAATAACACATCGTGCTTATATTGCGAACGTGACGCGGCAGCGTTATTGGAAGTGTTTTTCTGTACGGAAATTCTCAGTAGCAGCACGGAGTCTGGAAATGTGCCCGGTAGATGGCAATAGGCCCCCTATTACATGGGCGAAATGTGGTTGTACAATACTATACCCCTGCCTATCCTTAGGGGAATACAAGCTATGCTATAATATGCTATGCTATAAAAACGAATTATAGATTGAGATCGCCGACACGGTTCGCGCAGTGGTTGAGCGATCAATTGCTGCACTACGTATCGCGGTTTCGATTCCTGCACGGAACAAATATTTGTATGATCTACAGCCAGTTGTTTCGGGTCTGGTTGTATGTCCATGTGAATATTTGTGTTTGTAAACGCACCCACGGTACAGGACTTATTCAAAGTGTGGGGCAACGTTTAAAAAAAAAGATCGCTGTTCTTAACGACGTATGTGTGCCTGTTTTCGCTCGTTGTGTGGAATTAAACTTCTGTAGGTACTTATTTTGTGTGCTTGGACTAGCCGTAAGACCTAAGCCTGTATTTTCACATGCCAGTAGGTCATCAATCACATACGGCCGACATGTACAATCACTGGTCCTTACGCTGTACCAGATAACTGGCCTTAGGTCATAGGGTCAGGTAAGGCTGACTACAGACGAACGACTTTTTCGATCATTTTTGCGTTCGACATAACATAGCATCACGCCTATACCCCCAAAGGGCTAGGCAGAAGTGTATTATTGTATACCCTATGCCTATTGCCATCTACCAGGCATAGTTCCAAGCTCCGTGCTGCTACTGAGAATATCCATAGATAAATACTCAATCATGCTTTACCCGACCCAGGAAACGAACCCTGGACCTCACGCTCATCAGTCGCGCTTGCGACCACTAAACCATTGAGGTAGTCTGGATGATTTTTAGACTTCGAATTTGCCATACTGTTTATGAATGGACACTGGCGAACACATGAGTATATATAGGTTTTCAGTAGTATCTACTTTGCTTCACTTGACAAATAACATCAATCCTGTATTCCCAAAGAGTTAGACAGAAAACCTAACCCCATTATGCCTGGCCCGGGAATCAAACCTAACATTTCACACACAGCAACCGCACTTGCGTTTACACGGAGCAGATAATACATCTGACTAATCTTTCAAAACCCGACTAATATTTCGCAAAGTCGTTCGTCTGCAACCAGCCTAAAATAACAAGATATTAACATACTCACGACTAGCCTCGGGCCCTAATTTGAAAACATAACACAGACATATCCACAGTATGTTATTTTAAACACACCCTTATGAGCAGTGGCAGTGGGGTTCATAAAGACAAAAAGACACTGCCACCCTACATAACTCAGATAAATATTTATTATAAGATATTTGAGGTGGCAAATCACATACATCATTATTTAATCGACAAGACGACGAACCAATACCAACATGCAGTAGGTATTATTGGTAAGTAAGCTTTTAAAATTTTCTGCCTACCCTGTCTAAAAACTCTGTGCACGCCGCTGCTTATAGGCATCATTGCCACATGCAAATATAATTCAGAGTGAAACCATACATTGCCCCACACTAGCATGTCTCCTGTATCGTGGGTACAGTTTACAAACATACATGTCACATGCACACACAACCAGACCCGAAACAACTACGAGTATCTGTAGATCATACAAATATTTGTTTCGTGCGGGGATCTAACCTGTGACATGAAGCGAAAAAAGCCAAACGCTCAGCCACTACGCCAATCGTGTCGTCGAAAGTTTTGGGGGGCAAGGAAGAAGCCTCCAAGACTGATGAAATACGAGATGGTCTAACCCACCCTGGGCAGTCAGCGTCGATACCACCATTGCTGATTGGCTAATATTGCCACTACATATACAGGTTGAATTTTTCAAGTGGACGTAGATGGCCAAATCCGTCACTATAAGGAATAGCGAAAAATACTCAAAGGAGTCTCGAGATTTTGATGAAAACTAAGACTGAATCCTTTTTATAACCTAAACTTTTACTTGTAATAATTACTAAGTATCAATTGTAACTAAGGTTTTTTGTGTCAATAAACTTATTATTATTATGTCTTTTCCTTGCACGGGACTACAGAGTCCCGGACTTTTGGAAGGCGTGGGTTGGGCCGAAGCCAACACGTAGAGGCCCTTTAAGACAGCTTTAATGAGAATGTCGTGGTGATTATTATTATTAATCATTGGATTTTATAAAAAATCATAGCCAGGAAAAAAAACACATTATTTGTGGGCCGTGAGAATTTCAAGTCAAAGTTTAAGATTTGGCCATCCATGTCCACTTGAAAAATTCACCCTGTATATCTCGTGCCGGTGCGATAGAAGAAGAAATCAGTGTTTCTTCTGTCAAGGAAGATATTACATGTTCTCCTATATAACATAGCATCACGCCTGTATGCCCCAAAGGGTTAGGCAGAGGTGTATTATACACTCAAATTACGCGAATACCGTTATGAAGTCCCAAGCAGTAGGTGGCGAGCCTATTGCCATTTAAGAGCCACAAATCCAAATCCCGAGCTGTTACAAATATTTTTTTGTTCAACCCGGGATTCGAACTCCAATCCTCACGCTCTACAACCGCGCTTACGACTAAGCTAGGCAGTCTGCAAGATGTCATTTGAAAATGGTATAATAAAATTCGACTGATAATCTTACTTTTGATGCTGACTGTACTAGGTAGTTTCCATCAATTTCCTTGTCCTATAGGTCAGTGTGGGTAATAAGGTTGGCCTCTTGCCCGTCCGGTTTCTGTGTCTCTATGTTACCTAGTTAAACTATAAAGAATGCGACATTCTCCAATTATAGTGTTGTGACACAATTAGTTTTATAGTCGATTAGTCGATAATTGAAATGACTAATGACATGAATATTTATGTTAATTTGACGGCATGGTTAGCGTGGTTAATCGATTGCTGCGCTACTTGTCGCGGTTTTGAGTCCCTCACGGAAAAAATATATGACCTGCAGATAGTTGTTTCGCCTCCACGATATTTATTATTCCTAGTGTGGAGCAACATTTTGTTACAAGTAAATAACAATATTTTCTTACTTGGTATTGACTTTTATGAAATAGCTTTTTATATTTCCAAATAAAACTGCCGCATTAGTCTATAGGTAACACACGCGGTTGCTGAGCGTGACATCCTGATTTCTATCTCCGGCCTCTGTGTTAACGTACTAATAAACATGTTATTGCATGTCCTCTTATGAAAAAATATATAAGCAAGAAAGGGACGCATTACATGTATAATATATATTCTTGGTGATAAGTTGCGTAAGCTGGTCCCTTATTAAATAGAATTTATAATATAATAGATAATTCATTTGTAAAAAAATCTGGTGTATTTAATATAAATATTGACGTATCTGCACATTCTGACAATTATTTAATAACGGCATTGCTGAAATGTGAGTCTACAATATACACCTCTGACTAAATCATCAGTGATGGCACCTCATAATGATTTTAACACACTTTGACCTCAAACTCGAGCAAAACTAGCTGTAATATTTAGTTCAATGAAGCAATCAAAATCTAGACACTAAATCTCAGTCATTCAGGTCGCGTAATCTTCAATATCGACTAAATAATATTGAACAACCCTACTTTCTAACATGAGTAGTTATTAGCAACACCTGTTTAGTGACCAGACTGGCTCCTAGTAGAACTGGTGGCGCAATTATGTTAGTAGTGAGAAAACATTCAGATACGTGTAGCGGTTTTTCATGGTGACGACTGTATTAAGAATAACTTAACATAGTATCATCCCAGTATACCCCAAAGGGTTAGGCAGAGCACGAGCTATCACATGGAGGTCGCTCGAGCCAGACGATCTCATGATTCGTCACTCGTGGAGGATTTTTCCTTACACCTCTAAATGGAACATAGTCATTATCTTGGCGTAATGCCAGGGAGAGATGAGATCGTCTGGCGCACCCTGGGCAGTCAGCCTCGATACCACCATTGCTGACTAGCTAATCTTTCCACTGCGGCATAAGTGGCCTCCACGTGATAGCTCGTGCCGACTCAACAGGAAAAGTTCCATATAAAAGACAGTGAGTTCTTTGTTCCACCGGTCATAGTTCCAAAGCTCGAGCTGCTACTGAAAAATTTCTTTCAGAGTAACTTAATAACACTCTGTCTGATCCTGGGATTGAACTCAGGATCTCACGCTCGGGAGGATCGCTCGCGACCACTAGACAAATGAGCCAGTCGTTTTCAAATGACATGGTTTCAAAATATCTAAATAAACATACATATTATATTGACAAGTACACCTCTGCCTAACCCTTCGGATACAGTCGTGATACTATGTTAGAACAATGCCTTTCAACCACCAAAAAGATTAAATAAACTTCAAACTTTAGACGTCAGAACAATTCACGTGAAAACAAATATTTATATGACCTACACCTTTGGATTAAACAAATTTATTTTTATACGGATATTTTATTTTCATATGTACACATTGACCCTTTCCCAATGTATATAAGCGTTTTATCACTAATTTATTATGCATACACTATCTCAACCTGTCGCAATATTTATTGTTATTACTTAGGTGAATAGTCATGACGCCAGTACTATCGAATATATTCATTGAATAACGACTGCACATCACTAGATAATCGTCAAAATAACAACCGTATATTGAAACTGTTGAAGATGCTGAATTGTTTATTTATATGGTTTTGTTGCCTTTGGCTTATATTGTTATTTTGTTGCATTAACATTGTAACAGAGGGGTTCGTAGTTACATAGCTACTGCTCTGATTGATCGATCTGCGAGGTTAAGCAGCGCTTGTCGCGGTCAGTCTTTGGATGGGTGACCATTTTTCACAACTCGACACCCCTCCGTGCATCGGAAAGCACGTTAAGCAGTTGGTCTCGGGTGTCCTATGGAGAAGAGACCGGTAAGGAACTCCATGGATACTCTTTTAAAAAATTAAAAAGTTAATTTAGAATTAAAAATCTATTGGGATTAGTGCTTTTAAATAATAAACTGACTGTGTAAGAGTTCTGCTTTGTGTTTATTGCAATGTACGAGACTACAAGATATTACAAAACTGAAACAATACACAAAACGTGTAGTGTTGCCACTCTTAAAAAGAAAATATAACTAACTATTATATCCATGGTTACATCCTACTAATATTATAAATGTGAATGTTTGTGAGGATGGATGGATGGATAGATGGACGTATCTTTGTTAGGTTAGGTTAGTTATTATATAAATATTAAAGACAAGCTTCCACTCGCGGCTTCGCCCGCGTGTTTACGAACCCGTACATTTTCCGGGATAAAAAGTAGCATATGTGCTATTCCACACTATAATCTATCTCTGTTCCAAATTTCATCCAGATCCGTTAAGCCGCTCTGGCGTGAAAGACTAACAAAGATCCATCCATCCTCACAAACTTTCGCATTTATAATATTAGTAGGATTCAATATAATCTCGTGCGTTGAAAAGTACCTCAATAAATTCTATAAAAGTTAAAAATAACTAAGCACGTATTTACAATTACTAGTTTAATTTCTTTGCAAGTATAAAATCAGAG
Source organism: Shargacucullia verbasci (assembly GCA_947562105.1). Taxonomy (NCBI): domain Eukaryota; kingdom Metazoa; phylum Arthropoda; class Insecta; order Lepidoptera; family Noctuidae; genus Shargacucullia; species Shargacucullia verbasci. The sequence continues at coordinate 1,698,323 of OX387307.1, read as the reverse complement.
TTTAAGTTCTGAAAATTTTACTGCAAGTATACGGGGGTCAGAGGTCGCTCAGTACTTACGGGTCACTACTGGTAGTCTTCACGAGACCACTTTAATTTATTTAACACATAAAAGTTAAGGCGATTTTAAAATTAAAACACTTAAAACATAGCATCACGCCTGTATCCCCAACGGGTAGGCAGAGGTGTATTATTGTGCATTAATATTTCGCTGATTCTGTTATTAAGTCCCATGTAATAGGGGGCGAGCCTATTGCCATCTACCGGGCACAGTTCCAAACTCCGTGCTGCTACTGAGGATTTCTTTACAGAAAAACCCAATAACCCTTTGCCCGATCTGGGAATCGAACCCAGAACTTTACGCTCGGCAGCTACGCTTGCGAAGAACGAGCCAAACTCTAATTAAAGCCTGAATAATTAATTGATTTAAACAGCATTGGCCACACGATTTTTTCATACTAATCCTACTAATATTATAAATGTGAAAGTTTGTGAGGATGGATGGATGGATGGATGGATCTATGATACTCTTTCACGCCAGAACGGCTGAACGGATCTCGATGAAATTTGGCACAGAGTTAGATTATAGTCTGGAATAGCACATAGGCTACTTTTTATCCCGGAAAATGTACGGGTTCGTAAACCACGCGAGCGAAGCCGCGGGCGGAAGCTAGTATATTATAAATACGAAATTAACTCTGTCTGTTTGTTACCTCATCACGACTAAACCGCTGAACCGATCGTTATGAAATTTTACAAAGAGGTAGCCTGGGACTTGGGGAAGGACAAAGGCTTATTTTTACTATTGCAGCGAAACATTAATTAGATAATAAATACAAAATACTCGCAGACGAAACCGCGTGCAACAGCTAGTCAGTCATAAATAATCATCAAGTTTCAATCCGAAGACTGCCTCATTGGTCTAGTGGGCGCAAGCGCGACTGCTGAGCGTGAGATCGTGGGTTCGATTCCCGGGTCTGGCAAAGTGTAATTGAGTTTTTATGAATGGAAATTCTCAGTAGCAGCACGGAGTCTGTAACTGTGCCCGGGAGGTGGCAATAGGCTCGCCCCCTATTACATGGGACTCAATAACGACATCGACGAAATGTGGGTGCACAATAGTACAGTTCTGCCACCCCTTTGGCGAATATAGGCGTGATGATATGTTATGTTAAGTTTCAAGCGACACACACAACGACACGGTTGGCGCAGTGGCTAAACGATTAGCTTTCTGGGCTACGTGTCGCGAGTTCGAACCCCGCACGGAGCAAATAAGGAAGAAAGGTTCTGGAGTGGTGACCACGAACCGGAAGACGCAGCGTAGGAAGGCCTCCTACTAGGTGGACCGACGAGATTGTGAAAGTCGCGGGCAACCGATGGATGCAAGTGGCGGAATGTCGTTCGATGTGGTGGTCTAAGTGGGAGGCCTTCGTTCAGCAGTGGACGTCTTCTGGCTGATGATGATGATTACGGAACAAATATTTGTATGATCTACAGATAGTTGTTTCGGGTCTGGTTGACTGCATGTGACATGTATGTTTGTAAACTGTACCCACGATACAGGAGAAATCATAGTGTAGGGCAAAGTTTTAAAAAAAAAAATAGCGCCTAACCCATTTCCCTATATACCAGGCATTTCAAACAGCTGTTATAAACGTATATATTACATTATTTACTAGTTAATTAATTTATTCTATTAATAGAAACTTGTTTAAGTGGTCACACCTGCTTGGTATGCATTTTTTATGCCCCGGGACTCCCTTTAGTGTAAAAGGGAAACGCAAAATGGTCGCTTGAGAATTGTGTGACGTTTTAATTAAAAACATCACGACTGTATTCCACGATGGGTAAGGTAGAAGTGTACAGTACACATATCGAGACTTTTTTGGTCACCCATCCAAGGACTGACCTTAGCTAGCGCTGCTTAACCTCGCAAATCCACTAATCTGTGCGGTAGTAATGTAGCTACGAGCTCTTCATCGAAAAAAACGAACAGAGCTCTTTGATTTGTTTATCGGAAGCGCGACTACTGGGCATGATGGCCCCGGGTTTAATTCCCGGGTTTGGCAAAATGTTAATGTTTTTTTTTTGTATAGAAATTCCGGTAAAGCGCTATTTACAATTGTTACCGATAGATGGCAATAAGCCATTATATTAAATGAGACTCGTAAGTCGTAACATTATGGGCAAAATTTGTATCTACAATCTACACCTCTGCCTACCCTTTCAGTGTATATAAGCGTGATATAGAACCGTTTGTTAGAAAAAATAAAGCAATTAATATGACATAAGTATAGTGTCATAATATTTTGTGTTACTTTGTGAAAGTGGCTTTAAAAGGATTGCTAGTGATGGGATATATGTATATTAAATTAATACCGATTGTCGATAAAATTTCAGCTTTATAATTATATCATACTTAAAAACCAGATCAATAGAAATAAAAAAAAAATTGTTAGTATCACTGATGACATAATAATGTCCTCCTGACTGATTCCGGTCACGGCGGCCAACCTCACCGGAGATTAGCCAACTACGCAGGAGATATTATAGAGCACAAGTGTGTGCGCAAACACAGGTGCTCTCTCTATTCCTTCACTCTCATAGTCCGATGGGACGGCAATCCGACACGACCGGAGAGAGATCAGGCGCAGGACCAACGGCGACACGTGCTTTCCGAGGCACGGTATGTATTCACATACACAAAGACTTAGACCCGAAACAACTATCTGTAGATGGTACAAATATTTGTTCCGTGGGAGAATCGAACCCGCGACACGTAGCTCAGCAGTCGATCTCTCAACCACTGCCCCAACCGTGCAGCACTAATATCACTACAATATCACTAAGCAATATATAGTTTCAAATTTCAAACATATTTCCTGTATTGACCGCGTACGAATAATAAAAATGAAATAACATATCATCACGCCTGTATTCCCCGAAGGCTTAGGCAGAGGTGTACTACTTGTACACGACAAAAATTATCGATATTTGAGAAGTTCGATAAGTAAGCAGTGATGGCCTAGCGGTTGAACGCTTGCCTTCCATGCAGGAAGGTATGAGTTCAAACCCGGCCCGCACCTCTGACTTTTCGGAATCATGTGCGGATCAGAATTTGATTATCACTTGCGTTAACGGTGAAGGAAAACATCGTGAGGAAACCTGCACACCTGAGCGGACTCCATAAAGTTCTTGATAGTGTGTGTAGTCGGCCAACCTGCACCGGGCCAGCGTGGTAGATGAAGGCCTGACCCTTCTCATTCTGAGTATAGACCCTTGCCCAGCAGGGGGATAGTAATGGTTTGAATTTATTTATTTATTCGATAAGTTATAATTTACCACATCACTACCGCCAAAGTGCCGTTACAGACTTTTTTCTGCCCATAAACTACCCGCTCTATATACAAATATGATAATATTACGACACTACGAATACCCATGCATATGCTAATGTATGGCTCGATATGTTTCAATATGGCCAACCTTAAAAGAATGAATGAGAATATTTTATCGTTTTGCGAGGTTAAGCAGCACTTGCTGCGGTCATTTCTTGGATGGGTAACCGTTATTTGAGTCGTGCAAAGTGATATTGAGTTTTTCTGTATGGAAATTCTCATTAACAACACGGATTTTGGAACTATGCCCGGTAGATGGCAATAGGCCCGCCCCCTATTACATGGGACTCAATAATGGTATCAACGAAATGTGGGTGTACAATAGTACAGGAGGTGACAGCTGTCGTTTTGCGCACATTCGCTTGCATTGTACTCGCATAGTCTTTACCGTTAAAGATTGTAACCAGTTTAAAACTATTATTTTAAAAGAGTATCCATGGAGTTTCTTGCCGGTCTCTTCTCCATAGGACCTACCCCCACTTTGGAACCGTGCACCTAGAATCACAACGTTTTGAAAGAGCCTGTAAAGGCCTACTCGAAATAAAAATATTTGACTTTGACTTTGACTTTACACCTCTGCCTAACCCTCGGGGAATACTGGCGTGATGCTATGATAATGATATGAGAGATTAAACGTTATAAAAATAACTGGCATAATGTATTCTGATATGGTCCAAGACCAGATCCAATCTAGCACCTGTCTTGAAACTAGGTTATTGAGACAGTACATTATATTGATTGGGGTTCCGTACATACTGGTATATGACCATATAATATGCATATATGACGAAATTCCGCCCGCGGCTTCCCCCACGTGGATTACGAACCCTTGCATTTTGTGCGGAACCCTATTTCTATTTCTAAAATAAAAACAGCCTAAGTTACTCTGTATAAAATCAGCTATCTGCCAGTGAAAGTCCTGTCAAAATCGGGCCAGCCGTTTTGGAGATTAGGCGGAACAAACAGACAGACACACAAAAATATTAAAACATGTTTTTTTGTCATACAAAGTCAAAGTCAAAGTTTTTTATTTCAAGTAGTCCTTTTCAGGCACTTTTAAAAAGTCGAGACTCTAGGCGCACGGTTCCAAAGGGGGTAGGTCCTATGGAGAAGAGACCGGCAAGAAACTCCATGGATACTCTTTTCAAAAACAAAAAGTTAATTTACAATTAAAATCTATACGTACCGTATATACTTTCATATTATGCATTTAGTAAAAAGCTGTTATTTTGACATTACAAACAGACACTTCAATTTTATTTATTTTTATGGATTGTTTATGGTAGGAGATAACGTAGCTATCTATCAGTGAAAGAATTTTCAGAATCGGATCATTAGTTCCGGAGATTACGCCTGACATACATTTTTTGTCCTTTTTTACTTTTTGCGGAAAACTTAAAAACACACAGCTTTGTCAGACCATAGATTACTTTTCAGAGAATTTTTTTAATGGTGGTGCAACGACAAATTCGCCGTTTTCATGTGCCGCCGTCTTGTCAACGCCACCTACCGAGTCAATTGGAACTATTTCTATGTAGCTGTCATTCCAAATCCGAATCCTTCATTCCTATATCTGAATGGCATATCTCGAAATTGATCATGATATCATAGATTGATACACACCTAAGGATTCCACGATATCTTTATTTTCATCATTACCACGTAGTATTTAGATTAGAAATTCTTTTTTCTAAAGATGTCTGCAAAGAATTCTAAGGGCACAGAACCCTAGTCTAACTCTATGGCTTAAAGATTCTTGAATAAAAACATTTTACCTTCGACATACTCAATACAAGTGCCTCATTTACATGGAAAGAGGCTCCATTGAAAATATGATAAAAAAACCAATTAGCCCAGTCCTGTTTGCACCCGTCTAGACCTGCCCACATATGAACAAGCCGGTCACCTGCATACGTGTCCCAGATGTAACGTCCTGGAATCTACACATGTTTTTTAATAGCTTCTTGTGGCTAGGGGACACGAGGATGTGTTTCTAATATCACATGTGATGGCGGATAAATAAATTGAATCTTATGTGATTTTTCGCGAATTGAAGATCAAATATACACTGTAAATTTATGGAAATAGTAATCGCGACAATCACTTAAAATCATCTACAGGTAAAACAAATCGGCCTTAAAAGTCTATATAGAGCATCATCATCACGCCAGTATTACCCGAAGGGTTTGGCAGAGGTATACTTGTAAACCCACATTTCCCCGATGCCTTTATTGAGTCCCATAAAAACGGGTCGAGCCTTTTGCTATCTCCCGGGCATCATTCCAAACTCCGGAAGGCTACTGATAATTTCAGATATCAGAGAAAATAATAATAACTCTGCACGACCTGGGAACCGAATCCTGAAGTTCAACCTACACAGCTGCGCATGCGACCACTACACCATTGAGGCAGTTAGACTGTAGTTAAATTAAAACAAAATAAATACAAGTCCTGTTCTTTTAAATTAAAATTTGAAATAAATTAAAAAACGACATAAAAATAGGTCACCGCCCGATAATGGAGTCGTCGTGCGCGCACGCATCTCGCATCCGGTGGCGGTGCAAAAGCGCCACTGCGCGTGAGTCGAATAACTTAGTAACGTCTGGCTGTGACGTAAGCAGGCTTTGATGTAACCGCAGCGAATTTTTGTCGGTGACGTTGAGAAAAGTGAAGTAAGAGACGGCCATAGACAACTATAATTACTTTTTAATGAAGTCAAAAAGGAAGAAATAGGTTTGGTTTGTGGGTTTAATCATTTATCAGTGGTTGCTAGACTTTTTTGTTATGTACACCAGAAGCAATTGTTTTTTTTTTTTTGTTTACCATAGACATTCCATTTTTTTAACTTTTTTTTCTGCCTTTATCTTTATTTTCTTACAACTTCTGTACCATATCTTTGTAAAATAAATATCATCATCTAGCTGTCTTTTCCCAAATACATTGGGGTCGACTTCCAATCTAACCAGTTGCGGCTGAATATCAGTATTTTACAACGCGACTGCCATCTGACCTACGCCACCCAATTACTGGGAGACACTGATACGCTAATGTTAGACTGGTTATCAGACTTTTTTTGGGCTGGTGACACCCGTAACGACTGTCATAGGTCTTCTTATGTTACCTAGAACCAACTGCTTAGAGTGCATTCCGAGGCACGGAGGGGTCTGGTCACCCATCCAAGGTCTGACCGCGGCAAACGCTGCTTAACCTCGCAGATTATCCGATCTGCGTGGTAACTATGTAGTACTAGCCCCTCAAAAGAATATCTCAACTTAAAAAAGAATCCTGAATAATACAATACTTTGTCCGACCCGAGGATAAAACCCCGGACCTCCGTTCCACTACACCAATCAGGCAATCACCTGAACTTTTTGAAGTAATAGGTTATTATTGAATACGAGAACAGTTAATTTATTCGGCCGCATATGGCTGTGGCGCAGATTTACGGCGGCTCAAACGCTCTCACATAAATCCAGGGACGCGCCTTATCGGTGCGTTTGCGCAGGTTAAACGTTAACTGTGGATATGGAACAACGCATAGACGAAAGCGGTTTCAAATAATTTCTTAATTACTTTATTAATGACTGTCTGATTCATTGATTGTAAGGTCCTGGATTCGATTCCCGAGTCAAAGTGATATGCGGTTGCGGGTGTTTCTCTTAGAAAACCCCACATGATATTTTTATCGGGGAACATAGCTACAACATATGTATTTTTATTTATTTACCAAAAGACCATAGGGTCAAAGGGGGCAAAAGATCATGGAAGCCCTTTCCGTGCACCCGAAGTATCTACCCGAAGCCCAAGTCATTTTTTTTATTTCTTCAGGTACTTACAAAACGTCGAGTCTAAATCATTAGTTACGAAAGTGGTCCAGGTAGACCCCCAGGGGTCCAAGGGAGACCCGACTGGGTCTACGTTGGCGTGACAAAAAATGGGGGTTTACAATTCAATTTACAATATGGTAGAAATGTAGCTGCAGGTCCACCGGAACCAGCAAAATTTTGAAAGCGGGTATGAGAAAAACGTCTGGGAACCTCTGGTCTAGGTGAACGGTTCTCAAAGTGGGTTGGTGCTGGAGACGAGACCGACAAGAGACTCCATGGATAACCGCTTGTAACTTGTGCCACCCATCACGGAAACAATGCTAGTAAGCAGTTGGTACCGAGAATGGTTTCGCAACCTGACTCTCGTGTGCTGATTGGGTGATAACGAAACGAGATTTGGGCGAGATTAAGATTTAGCAGAGGCTGGTCGAAATTATTTACATTTATGAAAAAGGCCATAGACAGGACACAGAGCCTCGCACAACTGCAGTATTTCCCGACCAATACGACCTTCAAACCTTCAAGAAAAGAGTCTCCTTTTTAAAAAGGCCGGCAACGCACTTGTGACTCCTCCGGTGTTGCGGGTGTCCATGGGCGACGTTAATCGCTTACCATCAGGCGATCCGTCTGTTCGTTTGCCGCCTATGTCATAAAAACAAAACTAGACCCTTCCGTGTCGTGGAAGAAATGTTAGACAGTTGGCATACGAATACCTATGACAGTCGTTACGGGTGTCAGCAGCCCTAAAAGTCTGACAAACAGTCTAACCTTAAGTATCAGTGTCTCCGAGTAATTGGGTGGCGGAGGTCAGAAGGCAGCCGCTCCCTGTAAAATACTGATATTCAGCCGCAACCGGTTAGACTGGCAGGCGACCCCAATGTAGTTGGGAAAAAGGCTAGAGAGATGATGATGATGAAATAGGCCGTAAACAGAAATTTACAAGAGAATGCTCGCCTCATGCCTAGGTGTTCAGTTCAGAGCTGGCTGTCCAAAGTCATCCGAATTCGTATAGTTATTGTTACTTGGGGAGGCTTTGTCCATACCCCTTGAAAAACAGCCATAATAGCCCACTGAGCTTCTGCTTGACTGCTAATGAAAACATGGAAAGATTGAAGATAAATCTTTATGCGAAAACATTAAAAAGTTCAAAGCTTTTACATTTAATACCCTGTTACCACGTATGGGAGTAAATATTATAGATAATTTGACCTTAATATATTTTTATTACAAGGGATAGGCCACCTAAAACAAACATAGCATCACGCCTGTATTCCCCTAAGGGTTTGGCAGAGGTGTACTATTGTACATCCACATTTCGCCGATGCTGTTATTGAGTCCCATGTAATAGGTTCCGGGCACAGTTCCAGACTCCGTGATGCTACTGAGAATTTCCATACAGCAAAACCCAGTACCACTTTGCGCGACCCGGAAAACGAACCCAGGACCTCACGCTTATCAGTTGCGCATGCGACTCAATAACAGCATCGGCGAAAAGTGGGTAGCGGAAAGACATACACCTCTGCCTAACCCTTCGGGGAATACAGGCGTGATGTTATGTTATGATATTGTATAAAATTTTGCAGAAAAGTAATTCAAACCCCTTCAAACAACAAAGAGTATATTTTATACCGGAAAACTTCACGCTAGCGCTGTTACGGGCGTGAGCTGCGTTGTTAAATTGCTAGATTATACGGAGGATAGGTTTTGCGTGGATGAAACATGTATGAAATAAGTTTATGAAGTTATGAGCCCTGACTAATTACTTAAAACTGCTAGTGTAGTATTTTATAGTGCATATAAGACAGGGGCTTGTAATCGTAGTATTAAGTTTGACGGCACGGTTGGCGCAGTGGTTGAGAGATCGACTGCTGCGCTACGTATCGCGGGTTCGATTCCCGCACGAAACAAATATTTGTATGATCTACAAATAGTTGTTTCGGATCTAGGTCTTTGTGTATGTGAATACACCGTGCCTCAGAAAGCACGTAAAGCCGTTGGTCCTGCGCCTGATCTCTCTCCGGTCGTGTCGGATTACCGTCCCATCGGACTATGAGAGTGAAGGAATAGAGAGAGCACCTGTGTTTGCACACACACTTGTGCAATATAATATCTCCTGCGTAGTTGGCTGATCTCTGGTGAGATTGGCCGCCGTGAGCGAAATTATTAGTACATTGGGGTATAGTGATTTGTAATCATAGAATTTTACCATAATATTACATGTGTAAGAGTAAAGCTTTCCATTACTGCTACTGTTAGGCTGCATCATCCCACTGCTGGGCAAAGGCGTTCCATTCATCATTCTCCTGCCCTTATCCCATATTATTTGGAGTCGGCGCAATATGTGTTCTTCCATTCATCTGTATCAGAGAATCGTCATCTCAGAGTCCACTTTTCACACAATCCATCCACCTTTTCTTGGGTCTACCTCTTCCCTTGTATCCATCCACATTCATACTAATAACCCTTCTAGTGACATGTTTCTCATCCCTCCTCATCACATGTCCATACCACAACAAACGATTACTTCTTACCTTTTCTATCAAAGGCTTTCCATTGTAACATAGAAATATCATTATTTTTAGATACAGTCAGGGACAAAAGTACTTAACTGATAGTGTTTGAAAGATTACAATCTGGATTATCATGTAATGAAAAAAAATATTTATTTGACTGCCTCTATGGTCTAGTGGTCGCAAGACGACTGCTGAGCTTTATGGCGCCCGGGCATGGGCAGTGGTATTGGATTTCTATATGGAAATTCTCAGTAGCAGCCCGAAGCCTAAAACTATGCTCGGTAGATGGCAATAGGCTCGCCCCCTATTACATGGGACTCCATAACGGCATTGGTGAAATATGGCTACATAATTATACACCTCTGCCTAACCCTTCGGGGAATACAGGCGTGATGCTATGTTATGTTAAATTTAAACACGGAAGCTTATATAAATGAACGCCAAATGATTTGCAATGAATAATGTTACTCTGTCTGTTCGCTACATTCTTTAGATAAGGTACGTTGGCCATGAGTTTGTTTATGAGGCGGATAGTCTCAACAATTTATTATAACAAAAGCCACCAGACCGTGAGGGAAGGACCAGTCCGTATTGTTTATAAAATATTGGTAAAAAATTTCAAGTGAAACGTAAAAACTTGGCTTCAAAGGCCAATTACAGACACCTCATTTGTAACTAGAAGATGGCGATTATTCGTAGACTTATTTTGTTCTTCTCCATAGGAAAACAACACTTTGGAACGTGGCATCTAGAGTTTGACTATTCATAAGTGCCTTTAACTGGTCTATGTGAATAAAAATATATTTTATATTTTCAAACGATCCCTTTTAGGAATAATTCATGTATCGTGTGTACATTTACAGAGACAAATGTATTTTGAAACATAAAATAACCTCATGCCTGTATTCCAGAAAGGTTAGGCAGTGGTGTACTTCTGTACACCCACATTTTGCCGATGTCGTTATTGAGTCCCATGTGAGAGACGAGCCTATTACCATTTAAAAGGCACCAAACCAAACTCCGTGCGGTTACTGAGAATCGTTTTTTCTGAACGACAGAATAACATTATCCGAGAATTCAACTCAGGGCCTCATGCTCAGCGGCCGTACTTACGACCACTGAACTGAAACAGTTCCTAAGAGATAGTTCGAATTGTTCTGTTCAGCAAGGTATCAGACATGTCATGGCCTGTATGGCCTGTAAAGATGTCTCTGATATGATATTAAAAAAAAAACGAAAAAAATGTAAGAGTTGTATGTGCTTTTTTCTCTCTGTAATCCAGTGGCGGACTAACGGGGGGGGCGGAAGGGGCGGCCAGCCCCGGACCTTTGGTCCTGGGGGGCCTCCAAACGCCTCCATGTTCCCTTGACAAGTCTTTAAAAATATGCTTAGTACCTATCTAAGAGATGGTTTGGAGTTCGGAGGTTTTATTTTCCTCATCCATATCCATATTCTATGTACGTTTATTTAAATCGAATTTAAATTTCACTTGCAAGACTTTAACTAAATAAACAATAAACACTTATACATACAAATGTGAACTGAATAAAAAGCTTGTTAAATTACATCAAGTTCTTAAACTAAGGGCCTAATTCAACTTTGCCGCCCCGGGCCTCTGACGGGCTTAGTCCGCCACTGCTGTAATAGCTCGAGAATTACCCCCTAGCATTTATGTTGAATTGGGTCTAATGTTTTTGGGTTTTTCTGTATGGAAATTCTCAGTAGCAGCACTGGACTGGAACTGTGCCCGGTAGATGGCAATAGGCTTGCTCGTTATTACATGGAACTCAATAACAGCATCGGCAATATGTGGATGTACAATAGTACACCTCTGTTTAACCTTTTGGTTAAATATAGGCGTGATGATGCTTTGTATACTATACTAGCTTCCGCTCGCGGCTTCGCCCGCGTGGTTTACGAACCCGTACATCTTCCGGAATAAAAAGTAGCCTATGTGCTATTCCAGACTATAATCTATCTCTCTGCCAAATTTCATCCAGATCCGTTCAGCCGTTCTGGCGTGAAAGAGTAACAAAGATCCATCCATCCATCCATCCATCCTCACAAACTTTCACATTTATAATATTATATAGTAGGATTAGTAGGAAGTAGGATTTCGTGTTATCCTAAAATTACATAGCATAATGTCGACACCACACAGTCCATCGCGATGCTAGTTCGACGCTCGTTCCGGACGACGGCACGCTCGCGTGTGAACCATCCTTTATGTTATCTAAAACATAATAGACGACGTATAAATAGACGCCCTTGCTTTCATATAATTGTGATTAGCTTCACGCTCTGTTATAGGGTAGGCAAAAGTCCATATTAACCGTCTGCATCAGTCTAGCCATTTCTTATCTAAGATAAGACCACTATTTTTGGCCGAGGCTTTCCATCTGACCGTAATGCTCTTTCGTGATCAGTTAATATTTCGTAGTGTGCGTGTGCACTCTTAGGTAATTATTGTGTATCGACAGAACTAAAACACTAGCGGAAGGTTGCACACTTGTACTGTAAGCAATTAGGAAGAGTGGGGCGCGTCTTCGTGGATGGCACTATCTATAATGGTTAATGAAAAAAGACAGGGAGAATCATAGATAGCAGGAGAGGAAAAATGATTGGCCACCTGATACGACATGATCACTTTATCAAGACAATTTTAGAAGGAAAAATTGAAGGAAAGAGAGGAAGGAGAAGACTAGATGAAGCTTTGCACAACAAGTAAAAGAGAAAGTAGGGTTGGAGTCGTATCAAGAGGCCAAAACGATGGCAGATAAGAGAGCAGTAGCGATTAGAGATGGGGTAATAGGGTGATTAGTTGGTAATACTATTATTAAATATAACGCTTTACTGATATTATATTATTATAACTATTACTCGGTAATAGTCAAATAATAGTTTACGGATTCAGTATTCTTTACCCAATAATATATATTATTCATTTAACGTACTCAGTCGTATGATTACACTATTATCGATACCGACTAACATATTACGCGAAACGGTCATTAAAATTTCCTTCATACTTTTAAAGGCTTAGAAGTTACGTAGGAGTTCGTTGGCGTATTTAAAAGTTTAATCACCGTTATGTACATTGATTCTTGATTCGTTTTTACTAGAATAGTTATTTGACTATTACTGAGTAACACTATTACTGCAGATTTGAATAATCTATTATCATATTAATACTTTATATTATGTTACCAGTAACTATTATGATTATATTAGTGACACCTCTAGTGGCGATTGCTCCACCGACAAGAGCTAAGACCAGTACCTCTATCACGAGTTTTCTAACTATTTACTATCATAGTAAAGAAAATTTTCATGATAGCGATTTTAGTTCTTATCTTGGTTACATTAGGGATTAGAGTCGCTTTTGTGACATATGTGTCATAGTTAAGTTTTGATTTACTATTTACGATATTATAGAGATGTCATGTTAGGGACTCTAATCCATAATGTAACAAGGTTAAGAACTAAAATCGCTTGCATATAAATTTACATTTACTATGAAAGTAAATAGTGAAAAACTCATAATAGAGTTACTGATGCGGCTGAATATCAGTATTTTACAACGCAATCATATGATCTCGGCCACACAATTACTGGGAGACACTGATACTCTAAGGTTAGACTGGTTGTTAAAGTTATTGGACTGCTGACACCTTTAACGACTGTCGTAGGTAAAATTAAAGATTGACTCACAAATATCTATTTTATGTATATATACATATATATATGTGTGTATTATATACAATTATACGTTATATTTTTATTTGTATATACTCCAAATGCAAACTTTACTCCAACGTAAAAAAAAAACAATTTCTTGTACTATATAAAGTATATTTGTTTAACTGCATACTAATCAATCAGTACGATTCGACTTACCTAAAACCAAAATCCTTACTCATACAAAACAAATTGAAAAGTCACACCAGAGGATATCACATGATATCAAACAATGCTTGCCTCAGTCGTGTATGATGTAACCAAACGCATTAGGGGTCAAGCAGTCACAACCAGTCGGACGAGTTTAATGCGACCGGTCCGAATGATAACATTTCGGGTTTCCCAATCTATACATATAAATAAAATTGGAGTGTCTGTTTGTAATATTGAAATAACCGTTTTTTATTACATGCATATGAATATATATATGGTACATACACCAAAATAACATTTTTTACAATTTTTGTGTGTCTGTCTGTCTGTTTGTATAGGCTAATCTCTGAAATGGCTGGACCGATTTTGACGGGACTTTTATTGGCAGGTAGCTGATGTAATAGGGAGTAACTTAGGCTACTTTTATTTTAGAAAAAATGTCGTACGAAATTGTTCAGCAGTACCAGCACAGCTCACCGAGCTTGGAAGATGTGTTTAAAACAGCTTACAAAATGGTGTACTTAATACTATTATTAATAATATATTTGCCATTTATAAACCCACATTTTTTCTTGTTCCAGGATCAGAATCGAAGGTAGAATGTACTCCAGAGGTGATGAAAGTCACCGTACCCATGGATGGGGACAGGAAGATCTCATATCTCAACCAACTCAAAGGTAACGCCACATAATATTTCTCTACCTTCATTAAATCTCATATAATAGGAGGCGAGTCTATTGCCGTATACGGGGCATAATTGCCATCTCCAGGGACTGAATTTTTTTAACAGAACATCACAATATCGCTCTGGTTGAACCGCAGCCTAATTACCGATGTAGCAATCAGTTTGCGACACGCGTAGATCGCGCGATAGCTTCTGTCAAACGTCAATTTTGGGTCATATATGTATTGGTTGACAGTGAGGCTGATGTGGGGTGGCTGTCGCGTTACTGTCGCTTTTTTTACGTGATTAGACTGCCGAGGATTGAAAACTGGACTTCACGCTCAGCAGCTACGCCTGTGACCACAGGACCAATGAGACAATTTGATGTCTTTTTCTATCTAATTCTGTAATACGAGCAATATTTTTATATTCCGCAGCCTAATTACCGATGTAGCGACAGGCGTAGATCGCGCGATAACTTCTGTCAAACGTCATTTTTGTGTCATATAATGTATTGACTGACAGTGAAATTGTTGTCGCGTGGCTGTCGTGTTGCTGTCGCTTTTTTACGGTGTGCGTGTGTTTTTAATTCTTCTCGTCCTGAACGGCTTGACCGATGGTGATGTTTTTTTGTTGTATTTATGGAATCAGCTGGATGGTCCTTAGCTACAATTGGACCCGGTAGGTGGCGCTGTTGTTGAAATCCAGAAAAAGGTTCGCTATTCATATTTATATATGAATTTTTCAAGTGGGCATGGATGGCCAAATCCTAAACTGTAGGGAATAGCGAAAAATACTCAAAGGAGTCTCAAGCTCGATTTTGATTAAAACTAAAACTGCATCATTGGATTTTTGAATAAAACATTATTCGTAGCCAGGAATCGAACCAGTCGATTTTAGAAAAAAACACATTCTGTATTATTACACCATCATAAAGTGTCGCTAATAAGGATCAGTTGTTTGACCGATTGTTGTTTGAACGAGAATGCGATTATAAAAATCGCGTTCTCGAAAACGGCTATAAAGATTTCGATAAAATTTACAATATAGGGGTTTTCTGGGGCGAAAAAACGATCTAGTAAGGTCTCATCTCAACTAAATTCATTACCAGTAAAAAAAAAAGTAGCGTTAGTCCGCGAACGCTCTCTCGCCGAGATATTATCAATAATAATATATCTTGTTTACAAACATACATCAATATTAGTCGACGGTTCAAACTAACTAACAAGCTAAAGTTATCCATAATAATATTTACTTCACAACTCTGCCAATTATAATTTCTCACAGTTTCTTTCTTTACGTCAAAACGACAATATGGCGGACGCCATTGTTGATCACATGCGCGCATGCGCACGAGTCACTTTCACTGGTACAATGACATGAGAACTTCTTTACAGCAGTATGCAAAATAAGCAAAGGTACAACACACAGTTCGATTTCCGGGTCGGGCAATGTGTTATTGGGTTTTTCTGTATGGATATTGTCAGTAGCAGCACGGAGTCTGAAGTTGTGACCAGTAGATGGCAATAGTCTCGTTTTCTATTACATAGGACTCAATAACGGCTTCGGCAAAATGGGTGTACAGTCAGAATCAAAAATATGTATACACGTAGCGAAATTCAAACGCTTATTCTTGAAAAACTATTGGTTAAATCATAAAATTTAAATGACTATGTATTTTTATGTATCCGCAGATACTATGTATAAAATTGGTCAAGATTTTAATCACTATTTCCTCTAAAAATCGCCTTTGAATTGCATTAAGTGTACACATCTTTTTCATGTTGACTGTACAGTAGATCTCTGCCTAACCCTTTGGGGAATACAGTGTAGTACAGTATAGTGTAATACAGTACTTTGGGGAACACATCGTGAGGAAACCTGCACACCTGAGAGGGCTCCATAAAGTTCTTGATGGTGTGTGTAGTCCGCCAACCCGCACCGGCAGCCTGATTATCGATGTAGCGACAGGCGTAGATCGCGCGATAGCTTCTGTCAAACGTCATTTTTGTGTCATATAATGTATTGGCTTACAGTGAGATTGCTGTCGCGTGGCTGTCGCGTTTCTGTCGCTTTGTTACGTAATTAGGCTGCCGGCCAGCTTGGTGGACTAAAACCTAACCCTTCTTATTCTGAGAAGAGACCCATGCTGTGGGACAGTAACGGGTCGTTTTTTTAATAATTGCGCTTATAATTATATCTAGCACAATAACACCACCATACTTAAAACGAATACATCAATAATCTTAGAAAATTACCTCTCAAATCACTGAATGAAAAATACCAGTTAAAAATAAAGATATCTACTGCATCGGATCTCAATTGACGTCTCAATGGAGATGCGAAGACGGCAGATATATCAGCGGGCCTGAATTTTGATGCTGCATCGACCTGAGAAGGTAACACGATTGATGCATCACGATGCTCGGGGATTGGTGAAGGATGTGTGAAACGAAAGAGAGAAAAAATTATAGAATTTATAAATGCGATTTATCTTGTGTGAGTTAGGTATTTTTAATCGTTAATTTAGTTACGTAACGGAGAGGCCCGTAATTATTTAAGTACCGCGCGGTTCTGTGAGATCAAGCAGAGCTTGCCGCGGTCAATCTTTGGATGGATGACCATTTTTCATACAACAAGACCTCTCCGTGGCTCGGAAAGTACGTTAATCAGTTGGTCCCGGTTGTCATATGAAGACCTATGATAGTCGTTACGGGTGTCAGCAGCCCAAAAAGTTTGACAACCAGTCTAACTTTAGAGTATCAGTGTCTCCCAGTTACTGTGTGACGGAGGTCAGATGGCAGTCGCGTTGTAAAATACTGATATTCAGCCGCAACCGGTTAGATTGGAAGTCGACCCTAATGTAGTTGGGAAAAGGCTAGGCTGATGATTTAATTACAAAACATAGCATCACGCCTGTATTCTCGAAGGCAGGCTGAGGTGTACTCATTGTACATGCACATTTTACCGATGCCGTTATTGAGTCCCATGTAAGGGGGCGAGCCTATTGCCATCTACCGGCCACAGTTCCAAACTCCATGCTGCTACTGAGAATTCCCACACAGAAAAACCCAATAACACTTTGCCCGACCCGGGAATCGAACCCAGGGCTTCAAGCCTAGTCATGCTTGTAGCTGCTAGACCAATGAGGCAATCAGGTGTATTATACACCCACATTTCACGAGTGATGTTATAAAATGCTTAACGTGTTTTAAAAATGGTCACCCATCCAAGAACTGACCGCATCAAGCTCTGCTTAACCTCGCAGATGTATTTAATCTGCGTGGTTGAAATGCGCCTTTTATACTATTCATCCTGTAAGGCATAAACAAAGGGAAATAAGCTATAACTTGACGTCAATTTATTGTTTATTGTTTACGGGAAACGTGTCTATTATTGTCTATGGCAAGCCGGCCGGCATCACTCATATGACAGAACCTATTAAAACTATAGTTTAGCTAAAAGTTTTCATAAAAAATGCGTTAACGTTTTTACTCCATTAAACATGAGCTGATTTTGCTGATTTTTTTATATGTTATAGACACAACTAAAAACTAGGTCGTCACGTTTTTGTTTTTTTGATATTGTTTATAGATTGAGAAATAATTGACACTCAAAATGCGTTTTTTTTAACTAAAAATCTTCCTTATACTTATCTCGTGATAATTATTAAATTAATCAAAATTTTGAAAAAAAGAACTAAACTTTTCGACCTAGTTTATAATCTGACAAAACGATAGAGACCAAAATCAAATTAATTCGTTAAGATTTCGATGTAAGAAACGTTAACGCCCAAACACCTATTTTGCGCGTATTTCAAGGCAATATTGTCAGAAGCGGGCAGCTAAATAATACTCTTAAAGGAGTGAAATAGGTGCAACCACCATTTCCTGAATGGCACGGTTGGCGCAATGGTTGAGAGATCAACTGCCGCGTTATGGGTCGTTGGTTCGATTCCCGCACGGAACAAATATTTGTATGATCTACAGATAGTTGTTTCGGGTTTGGGTGTATGTCCATGTGAATATTTGTGTTTGTAAACGCACCCACGATACAGGAATTATTCCTAGTGTGGGACAAAGTTTAAAAAAAATCAATCAAAAAGACCTATTAATTTAATCCCACACGAATGTACGTATCTATTGATTCATCATCATCATCAGCCAGAAGACGTCCACTGCTGAACGAAGGCCTCCCTCAAGGGGGGGGTTGCCATAATCCCCACGCTTGGCAGGCGGCTTGGGGATCGCAGTGGCTCACCGATTACTGAGAGGATGCTGCTGCCCGTCCTCCGGTGTCTGGCCGCAGTTTTAAGACGTACCCGGGTCAATCTATTGATTGAAGGGTACAAATTACATAATATTATGTCACACATACCATCACGCTTGTATTCCCCGAAGGGTTAGGCAGAAATGTACTGTTACACCCATATTTAGCTGATGCCTATTGCCATCTATTACAAGGGACGGTGAAATCAGTGATATTTGTTTAGAACAAGCGTAGATCGTGAGATAGCTACTGTCAAACGTCATTTTTGTGTCATATATTGAAAACAGTAAGGCTGTTGTCGCGTGGCTGTCGCGTTGCTTTCGCTTTTATTTACGTAATTAGGATGCCGGTTATTTAATCTATAGATTCATATATAACATAACGCCTCTACCCCTATATGGATAGGCAGAAACTTCAGAATACAGCGATCTTGCATACTCCTTTCGATTCATCTATATTCATGGATCGTTTCATACACGCACGCCGGTTGCTACCTTTGTTAATTATTTAATGTATGCTTATTATATACTCGCTGGCTGTCGTGATGAACCTAAGGACTGGCCCTAATAAAGGCACGTGACACGAATGAGAAGCTGGACTCGTGGGAGGAGGATATTAATTAAATTATTCAAGTTCTAGGTGGAATAAATCTGAAGAGAAAGACGCCTTGCTCTAGAGGTAAGCTGGTCTAATGGTATCAAGCGTGTCAGCTGAGCGTGCGGTTCTGGGTTCGATTCCCGAGTTAGGAAAAGCATTATTGGCTTTTTCTGTATGGCAATTCTCAATAGCAGCACGCAGTCTGAAACTGTGCCCAATGGATGGCAATAGGATCGCTCCCTATTACATAGGACTTCATAACGGCATCAGCAAAACGTGGATGCACAATAGTAACTTTGCTATGTTATTTAGGAGGTGTAAACCCTTCATCTCAAAGAGTCTTCATCATTATTTCCAGAATACAAGCCTTGTCTGCCAGAGATGGACGGCAAAACGGCAATGTTCGTCCTGGATTTGCAAGATCATCACAGGTGTGGAGTTACCAGAGTGCTGCAGAGTTGGACGGTAAGTGTCAAAAACACAATGAATAAAATATTAAAAACATATCTATAATAAAATTATAACAGGCCGATGTCTATACAT
Organism: Shargacucullia verbasci; assembly: GCA_947562105.1. Classification (NCBI taxonomy): domain Eukaryota; kingdom Metazoa; phylum Arthropoda; class Insecta; order Lepidoptera; family Noctuidae; genus Shargacucullia; species Shargacucullia verbasci. The sequence continues at coordinate 1,678,622 of OX387307.1, read as the reverse complement.
TATAGATATTGGGGAATAACTAATATGGTGGTCTTTATTAGAGCAACAGAAGCCAAAACAACAATCATATTTGTCTACAATCAACTCTTCTCTCTATCTCAGGGCAAACGCACATTCTACCACACGATAATGATCGAGAATATAAATGGAGGCATCGAGACGCTGACAGCGCGGTGTGTGGTGCCGGGCAAGCGTCGCGCCATTAGCAGGAGAGACGTGCATCCCTTCCCCCTGGACTTCGATGAGCCCGAGTGAGTGTAACTATCAGAGAATGTAGCAGGACACTTGACAGCGCGGTTTTTGGTACCGGGCAAGCGTCGCGCCATCAGCAGGAGAAACGTGCATCCCTTCCCCCTGGACTTCGATGAGCCCGAGTGAGTGTAACTATCTGACAATATAGCAGGACAGTGCAGTATGTGGTGCTGAGCAAGCTGCAAGCCATTAGCAGGAGAAAATAGATTCTCGTGACTTTCTCCCTAAGCATAAAGGTCTTTATCATTTGAAATTTTGTAGTAATAATGTTTATTGCCCGTTAGAAATAAAAACTGTTTGTTTGTATGTCTGTTACAATTTAAATCCGAAACGGTTAAATTTTTTTTTAGTTATTTACTACAATCATAAATTCTATCTTAAAATGAAAAGTTATTTTTCCGTCGTTTCGGCACTAGCTATCACAAAAGAATCGCTCATGCCGTAGAGGAAAGATTAGCCAGTCACCAATGGTCAATCGAGGCTGACTGCCCAGGGTGATAGACGAGCTCATGACGTCACTAGTGGAGACTCTTTCCTTGCAATACTTAAAATGTACTGTCTGCAATGATATGCTTTTTTTACACCATTCTCCAGGGTGTAATGCAATACAAATGGTACAATACAAATGTACTTTTTATTGGTTTTATATTATATTGTACCCTAGAGCTTTTAAGAATTGGTCAATTTAAAGTAATGGCGGCGTAACTCGCCGTTATCTTGTTTATTTAATGTATTATGTGTGACCATATGTGGGCCTAGCATGAATATTTTGACGTCAGGTAACGTAAACGTATCGTTAAAGTAAATGAATTTTGGATTGGAAATACTTATTTGGAAAATAATCATCTGCTTAGCCTTTTACATTGCGGTCGGCTTCCAATCTAACCGGTTGCGGCTGAATATCAGTATTTTACACAAAGTGACTGCCATCTGACCTCCGCCACACAATTATTTGGAGACACTGATACTCTAAGGTTAGACTGGTTGTCAGACTTCTTGGGCTTCTGACACGCGTAACGACTGTCATAAGTCTTCGTATGACACCCGGGACTGGTTAACGTGCTTTCAGAGGCACGGAAAGCACGGTTTATTTTTTAAACGAATTTAAAAAAAAATTTACGTCACGCATAAAATTAAATAAAATATTATATGGCAGTTGTATTTTCGATTTAAAATTCACTGACATTAACGATACGGGTACGTCAAAATATTCGTGCTAGGCCTACTGATCTGAATACCTCATTACGAATAAACTCTTTGACATACTGAATTATATCCCCAGCCACAAGGATTATGTTTTTTTTTTAATATATTAAAACTAGCTTCCGCCTGCGACTTCGCCCGCGTGGTTGACGAACCCGAACATTTTCCCGGGATAAAAAGTAACCTATGTGCTATTCCAGACTATAATCTATCTCATGTGCCAAATTTCATCCAGATCCGTTCAGCGGTTCTGGCGTGAAAGAGTAACAAAGATCCATTCATTCATCCATCCTCACAAACTTTCGCATTTATAATATTAAGAGTAAGGGCGAGCTTAACGCCATCTAGTAGCAAAGTTCCAAACTCCGTGCGGCACACAGCAAAACCCAATAACACTGATCGACACGGGAATTCATCTTGGGATCTCACACTCAGCAGCCTGGTTTGTGTCCCCTAGACCAATGGAATATATATAGATGAATGGAGTAGTCAGTATTATATTAACATAAAATTACCTCATTGGTCTAGCAGTCGTAAGCGCGACTGCTGAGCGTGACGTCCTGGGTTCAATTCCCGGGTCGGGCAAAGTGTTATTATATGAAAATTCTCAGTAGCAGTACGGAGTCTGGAACTGTGCCCGGTAGATGTCAATAGGCTCGCCTCCTATTACAATTATCTCAAATACAGCATCGGCGAAATTTGAGTGTACAATAGTACACCTCTGCCTAACCCTTCGGGGAATATAGGCGTGATGCTACGCTATGTAAAACAATTCTTCTTTATGTTTCAGTGTGCTGAACATTACTCGTTACGAAGAAGGCAAGGCGCCTGAACCCGTACTTGGAGCCATCGTCAAACAGAATGGGAAGCAGTAAGTATATTTAATATTTACCTGTTCGTATCATATTGTATAACTGATTTTTTTATGTTCTTTAGTGTTTTTACTTTGTATAATGTGAATTGAAGAATATTGTAAAACAGTTTTTCTGAAAAGAGTATCCATGGAGATTCCAGTCTCTTCTCGATAAGACAGACCCACTTTTGGAACCGCGCAACTAGAATCATAACGTTTTAAAAGCGCCCATAAAGGCCCATTTGAAATACAAATATTTGACTATGACTGAATATTTGACTAACTATCCCAAATATATTCTGACTCTGCCTTCTAAGTCATAGAAGAGCCGGGAAAATATTTATTCTGTAATATCTTTACTAAGATACATTTAGTGAAATTAAAAAGCTTATACACGAAAATCGAATTTGCGTCAGTTGCGAGCGACATTGATTTGACATTTGACATCGGTAACATAACATAACATGTTATGTTGTAACGGTAAACGGTAGTATGAACGTAAACAATTATATGTGTGTAATGTTATTTTTTATTAATTTTAGCGTATTTTTTAATTTTAGTTCATTAATATTAGCTTTCTGCACTCCTTCTCCATAAAAACTTTAACTTTGCTAAATTTCATACTCATCCGTCTGCGTGATTTCCGTAAAAAGGGCTACAAAGTTTTGGCTTCACGTTATATTTGAATAATGCTCGGTGTATTGTCATCGCGATGCTATGATGCTATTCTGTCCAACTCTTCCAGGGTATCCGGGGAGATCTCAGTAACTCCTGGTACTCCTCTCACTATGGAGATCTTCCTGAACGAGCAGTCAGCGCCGATCTACGGGCTACTGGTGAACTATATGCATGTCACCGATACCGGGAAGCAGCAGGAGACGATTATATTGAATGGGTAAGTAAAGTGGCACAAAGCAGTGATAGCCTAGCGGTTGAACGCTTGCCTTCCATGCAGGAGTGTGTCAGTTCAAACCCGGCCCGCACCTCGTGAGTTTTCGAATCATGTGCAGATCAGAATTTGATTATTACTTGCGTTTACGGTGAAGGAAAACATCGTGAGGAAACCTGCACACTTGAGAGGGCTCTATAAAGTTCTTGATGGTGTGTGTAGTCTGCCAACCCGCACCGGGCCAGCGTGGTGGCCTATGGCCTAACCCTTCTCATCCTGAGAAGAAGCCCTTGCCCAGCAGTGGGACGATAATGAACTGAATTTATTATTATTTATTAAATTTTCAAACTAAAACATGATTTTCCCTACTTTCTAGGTGCTCTGTCGACACCTACCTCTTCGACAACTTCGTGACATCGGACGGTGACACTTTGACGGCAAAATTCAAAGCTTTCAAATTCCCCGACACCACATATGTACAGTTTAAGGGAACCGTCACTGTCTGCCTCGACAAATGCCAGGGGGTAAGTAAGAATGAGTCAGTATGGAGGAACGAGGTGTGGTGTTCCTTCGACCAGGCAAGATGGTGAGCCTGGCGGGCCGAAGCCCGACGGTTGATATCGGACATTCGTATATGTGTTAGAATCGTTGTAAACTCTTATAGTGCGATTCAGGATCTGTTGCTGCCGCTTCACTGCGATAGATGGCGCTTTACTTCCTGCCATGTTACGAGTAGTAGTCGCTACAACAGAATAAATACTGGATAAATTCGTGCTAGGCCTACAGTCACATTGAATCTATTGCTGTAGGACTAGCACGAATGTTTTGACCTCTGAGGCAATAGTTTTGAGTGATCGACTGCTGCGCTACGTGTCGCGGGTTCGATTCCCGCACGGAACAAATATTTGTATGATCTACTGATATTTCGGGTCTGGGTCTTTGCGTATGTGAATACACACCGTGCCTCGGAAAGCACGTAAAGCCGTTGGTCCTGCGCCTGATCTCTCTCCGGTCGTATCGGATTGCCGTCCCATCGGACTATGAGAGTGAAGGAATAGAGAGAGCACCTGTGTTTGCGTACACACTTGTGCTTTATAAAATCTTCTGCGTAGTTGGCTAATCTCCGATGAGATTGGCCGCCGTGACCGAAATCGGTCAGGAGGACATTATTATTATTATATCCTTGATAATCCTTGCAGGTACAATGCAGTAACGGTCAGATAGCGTACGGCAGGAGACGCCGCTCCATCGCCACTAGCAGCGACTCCAACAAAGTCTACGAGGTATCTCTAACGACTTTCATCAAAGTGGACTACGAGGACGGACAGAAAGAGGCAGGTATGTCACTCTATCTCTTTCTACTTTCTTTCTTTTTTATTTTACGCGGTGAGAATCGCCAGCTATATCGCGTTTGTGGTAGACGGGTCGAACTTTTACCGGCTTTACTTAAACAAAGGCCCAAAAGGCACATCACGGGCGAGATTGTAAAGTCTCGTTACTACCCTCGCTGCAGCATGGGGGTGGGAATGGGGTGCCCCATTCCAAGTTCCCTATTCACGATTTCAGTGTTGGTCCCATAATTAAAGTTCTTCATATTGATGAGTAGAATAACTCCTTAAAGGTATCGGAACTAGAAAGGCAGGAACTTGTTTACCAGGACCAGGCCTCCGACAGACCTAGTCCGTAAGCTCTGTGCGGAAAGAGAACAGTCATAAGATTTGAGGGCGCAGCAGTGCAAAATTACTGTATTTGTCCTGTTGAAAACACTGTTACGTCATTATAGTGCGACTGTAAACATCTTGATACATTTTTTTTTCTTTTTTTTTAATCTTTGCCCCACACTAGGAATAATTCCTGTATCGTGGGTGCGTTTACAAACACATATATTCACATACACAAACATCCAGACCCGAAACAATTATCTGTAGATCATACAAATATTTGTTCCGTGCGGGGATCGAACCCGCGACACTTAGCGCAGAAGCTAATCGCTTAGCCACTGCGCCAACCGTGTCGTCAAACTCTCAACAACTTTGAGACTGCATTATAATCTTTTAAATTTAAGTTTCTTAATATCAATTAGTTATTCAGTTAAATGTATTTGTAATAATAGTGTTAGTTTCCTTCTACGCCACGACGATTCTCTTTCCACACAGACTCTATCTGTGTTCCTCATTTAATATTATTAAAATGCTTATTTCAGTCTAGCTTCCGCCCGCGGCTTCACCCGCGTGATTTACGAACCCGTACATTTTGCCGGGATAAAAAGTAGCCTATGCGTTATTCCAGACTATAATCTATCTTTGTGCCAAATTTCATCCAGATCCGTTCAGTAGTTTTTGCTTGAAAGAGTAACAACCATCCATCCATCCATCCATCCTCACAAACTTTCACATTTATAATATTAGTAGGATAAGTAGGATTAACGTGCTTAAACATTTATCTAGCCTTAATATTTCAGTACTAATATCTGTTATCTTCCATGATATATGAGATTGTCAGTCGCGAGATTAATTTATTTATCACTGTAAATATAACACCCTTTTAAAGCCGCCATATTTCATACTAAAATTGAAATGGATGTATTTTTTTTATCAAACCATCTCGTTGAATTATTTACGCGAATGACTATAGACATAATGAACTTTTTTTTACACACAATGTTTTTTTACGGTGCAAGTACATACAGTAAATGTGAAAAGAGTATGTATTGAATTATTCAACTAATTTGTCTGATGATATCTTTTTTTTGAGAGCATGGGAGCTAAAGCTAAGCGATTGGCTTGTTGCACTATGTGTGGCGGTTTTGATCCCCGCCCAGACCGACCTAGAATCCCAAGAATAATCAGAATCGTTGTTCCAGAGATTCTGGACGGGGTGTGTAAGATATATATGGTAGACTAGCTTCCGCTCGCAGCTTCGCCCGCGTGGTTTACGAACCCGTACATTTTCCGGGATAAAAAGTAGCCTATGTGCTGTTCCAGACTATAATCTATCTGTGTGCCAAATTTCATCCAGATCCGTTCAACCGTTCTGGCGTGAAAGAATAACAAAGATCCATCCATCCATCCTCACAAACTTTCGCATTTATAATATTAGTAGGATAGATAGACAAGGTATTAAAAAAAGGTCTAAACCTTTGAAAGCTTTGACAGTAGTGGACTGAATGAATAAATAATACGTATAAACCGTGACTGCCTCATTGGTCTAGTGGTGGCAAGCGCGACTGCTGAGCGTAAGGTTCTGGGTTCGATACCCGGGTCGGGCAAAATGTTATTGCGTTTTTTGTATGGAAATTCTCAGTAGCAGCACGGAGTCTGGAACTGTATCCTGTAGATATCAATAGGCTCGCCCCCTATTACGTGGGACTGAATAACGGTATCGGCGAAATGTGGGTGTACAATAATACACCTCTGCTTAACTTCGGGGAATACAAGCGTGATGCTATGTTATGTTATACAAGTTTCTTGTTGTTTGCAGAAGATGTCCTAGCCCTCCTAAGGAACCTGAAGGTCGCGAACCAGCGCCTAGGAGACATTGACGGAACTCCTGCGACTGTAGCCGAACACACGCCGAACAACGTACTGATATACGAACAGAGTGCTTTTACTGAGAGTAAAGCCAATATTGTAACCAGCGGTCTATTAGTCATCATTAGTTTGCTAGTATTGTTCAAATAAAAAAAAATGGCAATAAAAACTCCTCTGTTAAAGAAACTGGTAAAAAAATTGAACAAAAATATTTGTTGTTTAAAAAAGAATATTAAAAATTCGAAAAAAAAACATCTGTCCTAATAAAATCGTTTACAGTCGATTTTGGAACAATTTTGAATCCGTCCAATCGAAGACTTGATTTAAAAAAAAATGTATTTCGTTTATTCTTAGCTTGATTTAAAAAAAAAATTAACAATTTTACACATTTCTTTTACCAAAAACAAAACTTATAAATAAATAAAGTATCCATTTTAAAAGTTATCGCTCTGAACCATTCCGTAGACAGTAAACATCGAATTTAGATTAAAATAAAGTGATTTAACTATAATAACATAATTCTAAAGACGTAATTAATGTAGTTTAGATTTTAATGTTTTAATACCAGTGTAAAGGTAAGCGCACACTATTACATCAAATTTTAGTCATTTTACTCTTTACAGTGCCGACAACTTAATACCAATAGGTACCCTAACAGCGTCAACGCAAAGGCATACGTTGGTACCACTGTATGTCATTTATTTTATTAAAGAATAAAAAAATACATTTTGCTTTTCTTTTTTTTCTTTCTTGCGTTAAGTAATGCGCGTGTTGTATTTTTTTTCACATTTTCTGACGCCAAAATTATTTCGACGTTTCTGGTTTACATTTTATTTTAAATAGAAAGCCGTTTCGCCTAGTAGTGTGCGCTTAACTTAAAACGTAATGCGAGTGCATTAAGTCCACTAGTCTTATGATAACTGTTCAATAGATAATCTCGGATCAATAATATTGTGAATATAACATAGTGCACATAAAATTGTAAGATCTCTCCGCTTGTTGTGACCATTAAAACCAGTCTTATAATATTATTCTTTGTAAAATTACACCCAATATATTGCTAGAAATATCAATGCTGAATGCTGGGTTTTTGATGGGTCGTTTATAGTAATTTGTTCAATTAAGCTACTTTTTTATGTACATTATAATAAGTACAAGAACCGTTACATATGTTTTTTTTTTTTTTCATAAGAATGTTTCAATTCTATAATTAATAATATCACAGTTTATGAATAAGGGTGTAATTGAATATTATGTGAACGTATTCAATACAATTCCAGTCTTTATCATCAAACACTTTCTTTTTTAAGATTTTGTAACAAAATCTCTGTCATCGGCCATATTTTTTAACTTTGTAACTAAATAGTTTTATTTTTTTGGTGCTTGCAATACTTACTTCACATTATGTGATTTCAATTTTAAAATAGCTTTTAAGGACCCTTTTTACAATGTTTTTATTTGGCTTCATTTTAAGTAGTATGATTGATTTTATATTGATACTACTTGTAAGTCGCCTCTTGGGGTTGGTGGTAAGTACATAAACGGGCAAAAATATTCATTAGTAAAATTGGTTTAATCTTTAATTGAATTTATGATTTAACAAACTAATTATTGCCTAAGGGCGCCTTTACACAAAACTTGAAAAAACGTTTCTAGTATATTCTAAAAAAAAACTTATATTAAACCTAATGTTAATTTAGAAATAAAAGTGACCATTTTTCTTGAATGCCATTCGGCGCTATGTACAAGCACCTTTATTGTATTTGAAGATCACAGATAATATTTTTAAGAAGTATTTAGAGTTCTATTGACACGGGGATAAAGGTTTTGGGGAACGGAATCTTAGGTTTACGAGATTTCATCTGATTGTGAAATCCAACATTTTCTATGAGAATGTTAATTTGTAAAGAGGGTCCTACGCCTAACTATAAGTTTAGGAGATTGATTTAGAAATTAAAAAATAAAAAGAATTCAAAATTAGCCATGGTTTTATTTCAAACATTACATGAATAAAATGTTTTGTTATGTCATTAATTATCATGAATGGTACAACGACCATACATAAAAGTGTTTTACCAAAGTACCAAAACAAGACATAAATATCTATTAGAGATACACTTTACCTCTATAGAAAAAGTCGAAAAAATCTCGACTGCCCCCATTACTTGTATGTCGAGTGTTGAAAAGTATTAGACATCTATAAATAATTTATGAGAATTGAGTGGGGTCAAATCAACATCAAGAGTGTTTAATTTTATTTTTTATTAAAATTAAATTATTCATTATCATGTCGCCCTTGGGCCCTTGGTCTTGGTCTAGTGGCCACAGTTGTGACTGTTGAGCCAGAGGTCCTGGGTTCGATTCGCAGGTCGGGCTAAGTATTATTGGGATTTTCTGTATGGAAATTTTCAGTAGCAGTAGGTAAAGCAATAAAAACTAGGGGTTTCATAAAAGGGAAGGCAAATTTTGCTCAATTTTTGTCTAGGACCCACCATGTTCGAGATTTTTTTTTTTATAGTCAATTTTTTTTTTTTTTTTCATTTCTTATGTCAAATGTCAGTGAACGAATGAGCTAAGGCATATTATTTATTCTGTGGCCAATAGCCGACGGCACGGTTGGCGCAGTGGCGGAATTAGCTCACTGCGCTGAGTGTCGCGCGATCGATTCCCGAACGGAACAAATATTTTTATGATCTACAGATAATTGTTTCGGGTCTGTGTCTTTGTGTATGTGAATATATGTGTTTGTAAACCCACCCACGATACAGGAATTATTACTAGTGTGGGGCAAAGATTTAAAAAAATGGTCAAGGTATTATAAATCAGCTTTGGGAATTAGAGGAAGGGAAAATAAAAATAAATAAAATACTAATAAGATTTCAGTCTTTTAATAGAACCGTTATCAATAAATCGATCTAACAATATAGGTACATAGCAATTAAAATAACCTTATATATAAATCTAATAGTAAATGAAAATCACAACTATATTCGTACAATTTTATTTTTTTATAATTCCTCAAACAGATATAATAAAATGAAGAATGTTTTAGAGCATACTTAGATTGAAATCCTCAAAGATTTTTTTTAAAAGTAAATGCGTCATCATCTTTTGCCATTGAGAAAAAAATCGTTACAAAATTAAACAGATCTGAATTAAATTAATAAATTAAATACTGGGCATAAACGTTGACTTTTTGTTTTTTTATTAATCATCTATATTATATATTTTCCTGCTTTCCAACCTTTTTATATTATTTAAAAAAAATGCCGAAAGAAGCTGATGCATTTATTCTTCTTCAAAATTAGAGATTTAAAAAGTAGGTATCTTTATTATAATAAAATTCTAAGCGAATTGGCAAAACAACTTATACCTAAATATGTTACTGCTAACACACTTAACATACGAGTATAACGAATATACACAAAATGTTCAATTTATAAACAATTGTATACAGGGTGACCAAATTACTACAGTAAGTATTTATTTTGAAAATAATTTTACTTATTTGAAAATCTTTGTAACTCTTGATTGGAATTGAGCAAGATTTGGACGATAAGATCGAGCACGCTCCAGATTAAAAAAAAATAGAATAAACAAAAATATACTTATGTACTCAAATTTTGTTCACCTGTATACATAATAGTAAAACAATTCCATATTGGCATTACAGTGACAAATCTAGCAACTACAAAATTGAAATGCAGTTATGTTTCAATGAAAAAGGACTCAAAAATTGGTAGTATTGAAACTCTGTAGAGCTGTAGTAGGTTTTCATTGAATGAAAAAAAATCCATTAAAATATAACTGCATCTTTAATAATAATAATAATAGACAAAAAATTACATTACGTAGGTACTTATAGATAGAAAATATTTACAAAAATTATTGCTTCAAAATGGAAGAATAAAGATATTTAGAACGAATAAAAAGAACTTATGGCAACATTTGTTTGAAAAAATAATACTTTTTAAGTAAAATGATGTTATATTATTTTATGTAATAGCCGGATTAGGCTATAAAACTATACGAGGTACCTGTTTGAAATGAACGAATCAGATGCGAATGAGCAGTAAAAATGAATGAATGTTTAACCAAAATGAATGAATGGTAAAAAACAAAAATAAATCAATCGTGAAATTCAATATAAGGTAGCATATGATATTTTTTGCTTTATAAACACAAAAATGAGTGGACGGATGAATATAAAAATATAGATACACATTTACATGAGAGAGACAACTTAAAATTAAAATAGACTTTAGGAAATTATCAATAACACTATAAAGTTGAAATAAACACCTTCCATAGAATATTACATGGTATATTTAATAAAAGATATTTCATTTCAATACAGATTAACTGACAGACATTAAAATAGCACAATTCCGTATTTTATTATGATTATAATATATAAGTTTTCTGAAAACGAAGTACCTCATAGAACCAGCTAATTATACAAATACATAAGAATCTAAGTTTGGTCGTTTTTATTATAAAAACTGATTTTATTATTGAAATTAAACTAGATTTACGTAATTTTCATATTCACAAAACCATTAGCGGCTTGGTATACTTCGAATTATTCGTTTTTATTTAATTCATGCTTCCTCTGTGTGACTCCGGCGAACGATAAATGATTTTACATTATGCCTACTTTGCCTTACTTAACAATTCACGGAAGATACCACAAAAGCAATAAATAAGATGAACACATTTTAAAATGTAATTGCTTGTATTTAAAAACGATGCAAAAATATTGTTTACATTATAAAACAAATGCATGCATGCAAAGGCAAATTACTCCATGGGAAACAATCTTAAAACTAACGTTTAGTATTTTTTTTTTTCGAGGACTTATCTCACGCTATGACGCCATGCTGGCCAGTGCGCCTTGGCAAGTTTTTCATCCCTCATTCAACATTCAGCATAGACATTGATTTCCCTAAGTTAAATGCAAATCATTATTATACTTCAAATTTATTTCTTTTTCGACGTTATATTTGAATAAACAACAAAAATATTGTAAATCTAGTTTAATTTCGATTAATTTCGTTCAAATATTAGAAGTTATTATATCTACTTGGCACAATAACTACACATTCACTTTTACGCAACGTAGAATATATTTGTATTGGCAAAATTGGCAATAATGTGGCATATCGAAATCATGGTTAGTTATCATAGAAACCTCAGTATATGTAGGCAGTCACTGTTATTATAGAATCACCAACGTTAACAAACCGATATTCCGATTACAATAATTATTTTATGGCATTGTCCTGTTCGTACTGATTTATTTTTACAGAATTGATAACTGACTGCTTTTATTGGTCTAGTGGTCACAAGTGCGGCTACTGAGCGTGAGGTCCTAGGTTTGATCCTCGAGCAGTTATTGAGTTTTGTTGATACAACATTCTCGGGTCCAGATATGTGCCTAGTAGATGGCAACAGGCTCGCTCCATGGCACATGGGAGTTAATAACAGGATCAGCAAAATGTAGCTGTACAATTTGTACAACTCTGACAAAACTTATAATATTGTTTCGGGCTTCGTCCCGCCAGGCACCACCTTGCCTGGTCGGAGGATCCTCCCTTTTCATTGGAGGAACACCATACCTCGTTCCTATACAATTTTATCCAATTTTTCTACCGGTGTAAAATAAAGAGTATTCTATCTCAAAATGATTACCTTTTAGAGCTTGGCTGCGTTTGTAAGTTGTTTTTGTAGGAATATTCTTTACCTGAATAAAGTAGTCTCGTAAGTGTGGAGGGACTATTTTTAAAACCAACGCCACTGCCCTTTCTATTTTCTCCATTATCATAATTTTTGGCACTATTCAATCAGAATTCGGTCTCTAGATTCAGACAGAGTAATAATAAGGTACTTTTAAAACCTATTGAACAAGTTTTTTTTTCTACACGATCTACAAATTCGAGTATTTTTTTATTTTATTAGTTACAATAATAATCTCAATATTATTTACTTTTTTAGAGAGCGTTATGATAACACCTACTTATAATTTTTTGTTAAATACATTTTTTAATTACAAAAGAAATATTTCTCATCAAAATTCGTAATACGGCAAGATTTACACTATAGATGGGGCAATTTATTAGGAGTTTTAAAATTTAAAAACTCTTGGCAATATTCACTTGCGCAATAATATTTTGAAATTCATTTATTATTATGAATGAATCGTATGTGAATGAATGATGAATACGCGGTAAATGAATGAGTGATCAATAAAAATTGGAGTGAGTGATCGGTGAATGACGAATGAATGGTTAATGAGTGAATGATTGAATCCATAATAAAAAAAACCGTTTACTTCGCAAGGGAATATTGACAAAAACCATCTAATTAGAAGAACTCGGTTATATTTATAAACGCGTTAACTAAGTCTTTGAAATAACGTTCGTTTACTAGAACCAACCATAATTATCATATTAATATAGTCCACAAGTCGACACTGTCAAAACATGTGGACATTTGTTAAATTCTTGAACAATTTTTACCTAAATTTTATGATTTACAATAACTTCAATCGTAGCACAGCACATAGAACACATGACTGAGACCTTTTAATATAATTATTAATTTGCTTTTTTTAGGCCTGTTTCACTTCTCACTGATAAACAAGCGGATTGCCTATCCACAACTTATCTGACAGACTGCGTTCAAACAGTCTGAAAAGTAAGTCAAGTACGTACATACATACTTTAACAGCTTGATCTTGTGGGTGTCTTTTTTTTTATCTAACATACATTTTATATGTAAGATAACTATCGGAGACTTTGTTGGCATGTTGTGAAACTGGGCCTTTGTATAAAAAAAAAGATTAAATAACAAACATCAACGCTATTCATGCATTGACAACATCACATTAAATTCGATTATGGCCGACGATCGTCACATTTAATTTGAAACTTTGTGACGAATCTTTCGTATTATATTCTGAACACGTACTTGCTGTTAAGCTTTGTGTCAAAACGAATTATTTTCAATACGTTAACATTTAAAAAGAAAAAATACAATCTGTTTACGATATTATGACGTATCATTTTGCTTTAGTCAAAAATAACTCGTTTTTAGTTTTTTATTTTTATTAAAGGTTTCCAAGACATAAGCAATCACACAAGAGAAGTTGCTGATGCGTCGCCTCCTTTTTTTCGTCAGATTAATTTATGAAGTCTGTTTATTAGTCTGTAACCTGTTTCTCAGACCCACTTTGCCACCCAGAATCCATAGTATTAGTATCACTGTAGCAATGATGGTGATTCGTCTTCAAAATCTCCTCTTTGCCATCCCTCACCGGTTCATACTGAGAATCAGGACCTAAACACTTTGAAGTTTCAGGGTCATTCGAATAAACCTGGTCTTGTGGCCTGTCGTCATCAGACAATAATGACTCCTCGGTGTTAGGAGATAAAGGCGATATTTGCCTAAAATCAGCCTTATTTGAGTCTGAACTAGACTGCCTAGGATGATCTTTAGGTAAGTTTTTAGGACTAGTCCTTGGGATACGTAGAGGACTTATGTGTGAACGCATTTTTGGACTACCGTCGATTCTGATGCTAGAGTTGAGATCGCTCATTCGCTCGAGACGCGAGTCATTCAATCGTTCGATACGAGAGTCGTTCAATCGGTCGCTGTGTCGTGTGTCGCTTCGGTCGCTGATTTTAGAATCATTCATTCTTTCTATTCTTGCATCATTAATTCTCTCGCATACACGGGGATCGTTCAAACGCTCACTCAATCGATTCTCGTTCATTCGCTCGCATACACGGGAATCATTCAAACGTTCACTCAATCGACTTTCGTTCATTCGCTCGCAAACACGGGAATCATTCAAGCGTTCACTGAGTCTAGTCTCATTCAGTCTATCGCTGATACGAGAATCATTGATTCGTTCTATTCTTGGGTCGCTTATCCCATCACAACTCCGTGAATCATTTAATCTGTCTCTAGAATCATTCATCCGCTCACTCATTCTCGTCTCATTCATTCTATCACTGATGCGCGAATCATTTAACCTTTCAATTCGCTCACACACTCTTCCTTCATTCAATCTATCACGCGAGTCATTCATTCTTTCACTCAACCGTGTTTCATTCATTCTGTCACTGATCCTCACATCATTCATTCGCTCAATCCTCTCTCTATCATTCAACCGATCCCGCGAATCATTCATCCTCTCACTTAACCTTGTTTCATTCATTCGTTCACCCATTCGTTCGCGTTCTATCCGTTCATTCATTCTCATAGAGTTATTGAGTTGTTCTATCTGATGTTCTGTCAATCGTATAGAGTTGTTCAACGCCTGTCTCATCTTTTCCTGGTTCTTCATGTGTTTGTCGCTTTGTCGGGGTCTCCGCTTGGAGCCGACTTGTGGCTGGGGGCGCTGCTGGCGCGTGAGGGTGAAGGATCCGGTGTCTGACTCTGAAGTGGACTCGGGATGGTTTTCTATGGTGCCGACGAGGGCTGACACATTGGCGTTCATACAGCAGTCGGCCTGAAAGAATAAACAGTAAAGTTGTTAATTTTGTTGTAAAGCTCCCAATGTTGTTGTTGTTTTCAAGTTGCGTAGTTGTCGTAGTTTTACATTGTACCGCTAGATGTCGCTACATGAATGCACACTATTATAAATGCGTAAGTAACTCTGTCTGTCTGTTTGTTACCTCATCACGACTAAACCACTGAACCGATCGTTATGAAATTTTACAGAGATGCAGTCTGTGACCTTGGGAAGAACATAGGCTTATTTTTACTATTGCAGCAAAACACTAATAAAATAATAAATAGAAAATACACGCAGCCGAAGTCGCGGGCAACAGCTAGTATTGTTTAAATCCAAAACACATATAATATGGAGTCATACCTTGACTGAGACGTTACAGCAGCTGGACACATCCGCAAAGTACACTTCAGATTCCGCATTCTGGTTGGCAGCTCGACAGTCCTGCATGGACGATCTGCAACATACTCATCGCGTCACACTCGTGAACAGGTGCCGTCTGTAGGTACTGGTCGGCTCATAGCTGCCATGGCAATCTTATCAAAATATTTGTTATTAATTTGGAAATCAGGCTTGTTTAGTTTCGACTTTTTTATATTGTCCTCACATAGTGAATTTTTCACGTGGGCGTGGATGGCCATATCCAAAACTATAAGGAATAGCGAAAAATATTCAAAGGAGTCTCGAGCCCGATTTTTATGAAAACTAAAACTGCATCATTGAATTTTTGAAAAAACAAATTCCCTAGCCGGGAATCGAAAAAGTTGATTTTAGAAAAAAATCAGGTATTACACCATCAGGTAGTGTCACTGCGATTGAGTTTAAGGATATATATCATCATCAGCCAGAAGAAGTCCACTGCTGAACGAAGGCCTGGTTTGCCATAATCCCCACGCTTGTCAGGCAGCTTGGGGATCGCAATGGCTCACCGATTAGTGAGAGGACGCTGCTGCCCTCCGCAGGTGTCTGGCCGCAGTTTTAAGACGTACCCAGGTCTACCTAATATATATATATATTTTTATTAAATTATTAAACTTTTACACATAATACTGACCGCATAGGAGAATGCTTGTCGTTCTGGAACCCAAGATTTTCCTTGCCTTGCTTCGGACACGAGTCGACGCTTTGATCTGAAACTGAAACACATTTTTTTTTTAATATTAAAATTAATTAAGATGACAATGAAATAGTACAAATCAAGTGATTTTTAGAAGAGTTCATTATTGATTTCGGCAAATTTTGCTTAGTAACATTATCAGAGGCCCTGGTGTAAGTTTCTTTTGACCAACACGATTTAACGCATCGAACGCGTTCGGCGCTCCGATTGGTGGAGAGTACGAAACGGACCAATCGGAGCGCCGAACGCGTTAGAAACTTACACTAGGGCCTCATTACACATCCTTTTTAAGGCTGACTGTACTACTTTGGCAGATATCAAACATAATCAATGCTACCAACCTTTGCTTCCAGTTTTCTGATGCAAACACTCAATAGCTACAGTATCATCAATCCTACAATCCCGATGTAGGTTGCTAGCACTCATGCCCAAAGACCTTTGACATCTATAGGGCACCAAATGCCCCCTCAGCGTGTTAAACCGAGCTTCTGGAGGCATGTGAGCCAATTCCGCTTGCAATCGAGCCATTTCCGCCACATCTGTAGGGTACATTTGACCCATATGCGCCAATTCCGGGTTTAGTCGAGCCAATTCCGGGTTTATTCGGGTCAATTCCGGGTTTATTCGTGCCAATTCCGGGTTTAGTCTAGTCAATTCCGGGTTTAGTCTGGTCAATTCCGGGTTTATACGTGCGAATTCCGCTAGTTCGGGGTTGATTCGGTTGATTTCCGGGTTGATTCTCATGTCGTTGGGCAGGTTGGCGTGCATGAGGTAAGAGTTCCTGCACGTGTGCGGCTGTATGGGTTGGTTGTGGTCGTGCAGCGGCATGCTGCGCGGGTCCATGTGGTGGTGATGCAGGAGTGTGGCAGCCGCTGGGTCTTGGTGGTGAAGGTGGTGTCTGGAAGGAAATAAATATCTTGATATCCTTAATGGGTAATAGTGGTAGAGTTTCACGCATAAAATAGAATGGCATAAATAAATATAAACAACAGACAACAGACATTATAAAGATACTAAGTTTAATAATCACAGATATCATCAAAATTTGATAATTAATTGCAATTTATATTTAAAATAACTTGTATTATTTATAGATTATACATATACTAGCCTCCACCCGCGGCTTCGCCCCCGTGGTGTACGAACCCGTACATTTTTCCGGGATAAAAAGTATTCTATTTGCTATTTCAGACTATAATCTATCTCTGTGCCAAATTTCATCCAGATCCGTTCAGCCGTTCTGGCGTGATTGAGTAACAAACATCCATTCATACAAACTTTCGCATTTATAATACTAGTAAGATGATAGACGCACCTGCTTCCGCTGCGACCCTGAGGACTATAAGGAGGAGGAGGTCCCCACACTCCAGTGGCCGCGTCGAAACTACCGCTCGCTTCACCGAAGCCTTCTTGCGAGAAATTCGGTTGAGGGAAATTTCCTTGGCCCTGGAAGGAAAAAACATAACTTAACATCACGCCTTTCTCCCGATGGGTTGAGCAGACGCGTATTATACACGCACATTTAACCGATGCTGTTATTAAGGTCTATTTAATAGGAGTTAAGCCTATTGCTATCTACCGTACTCAATAACTCTTTGCCCGTACCAGGGATCGAACCCAGAGCCTCACGCTTAGTAGCCGGTTTTGCGACCACTAGATCATTGAGCCAGAAATGATCAAATAAATTGTTAATAATATAGTATAGTATTGTCATCCAAAAATGAAGCGATGAAGAGAAAGGGGGTATGTACGAATACTTGCAGGTGGCATTCCGTGGCATTTTTAGTTAGCCCAAACAACCCCACTGGTGGGCAAGCCCTCCAAATTGCAAAACTTGCCCATATTATTTTGAATATTGCCATCGCTAAACATAGTGTTTTCACTAATAATAATAGAATTCTAATAAGACACTGGATCTATTTCGATTTTACAACTTCACATCCAAGAGGACACGGTTGGCGCAGTCAATATATGTGTTTGTAAACGCACCCACGATACAGGAATTATCCCTAGGGGGGGGGGGGGGGGGGCAAAATTTAAAAAAAAAAAGATGAAACTTGTGCCAACCTGCACAAAACCGCCGGATCCTTGTGCAAAGTTCCCTTGTCCTTGCACGAAACTCGCCTGTCCCTGCACGAACGTGCCGGAGCTTTGTCCTCTCTGGAACGGCGTTTGGTTGAAGGTGTGTGGATATCTATCATCGTAGGGCTGCGTCGGTTGTGTGGGGGGGGCTTCTGTTTCACAGAAACCGTAGGCACTGTCCCCAGACTGGGGCACGCCCATGCGGCACCGGGAGCTGGGGAGAAAATTGCTTTATTGTATGGTTGAACTGCCTCAGTGTTCAAGTGGTTACAAGTTTAACTGCTGAGCATAAGGATATGGGATCGACTCCCAGATCACACAGTGTTATCACCTACTCTGTTAGTATATTCTAATTTTGTTATTGGAGATAAAAGCAGTTTAAAATTATTATTTTATATAATTTATACAGTCAGCAAATTAGATGAACTGGGAAAAATATTATTCTTAACTAACCATTACACGTAATCAAATAAAAGTAAAAAAAATGCAAACAAGTTTTCATTCTTAAAAAATCTTTTACAAACTTTAAACAAAGATCTAATCGAAGCTACCTTTGTATATTTCTGCTTAACCCTTCGGGGAAGACAAACTTGATGCTATGTAATGTAATGTACATATGTATGTAAATAACAACTCACTTCTGACTGTTACTCCTGGGCCACGGGAACCAACTCCACGCAGATGTCTTCCTGCCTGTACCGGGGTTTGGCGAGTACAAGTTACCTATACGACCTGTGAACCACAATATAGTAAAACATCTATACATCTATACATATAAATAAAATTGGAGTGTCTGTTTGTAATATTGAAATAACCGTTTTTTACTACATGCATATGAATATATATACGGTACATACACCAAAATAACATTTTTTACAATTTTTGTCTGTCTGTCTGTCTGTCTATCTGTCTGTTTGTCTGTTTGTATAGGCTAATCTCTGAAATGGCTGGACCGATTTTGACGGGACTTTTATTGGCAGGTAGCTGATGTAATAAGGAGTAACTTAGGCTACTTTTATTTTAGAAAAATTCTTTTATTTAAGAATAAAATAGGGTTAGGTTTTCTTAACTTCACGTAACTTTTATAAAAATTTTTTTAATGGCGTTTCGCACTAAAAAATACATTGTTAAGTTCCGACATCCACGCGAACGAAGTCGCGGGCACAGCTAGTTACATATAAAAATTCTGCTTCGTATGTTTGTGACCGCAAACCTCGTAAAATAGTCGATGGATTGACTAGAAAATTTTACTCGGCGGTGCATGTCTATATATGAGTGTTTTTATTTACTGTTTGTCCCAAAGTTCTCAAGGAAACGGGAAATTCAAATCTATTTACCTGGTGCCCAGAACCGATGCTGTAGACTGATGTCCCACGCAGGCTGGGTAGGGTGACACTGCGCACAACAACTGCAGTTGCTCTGAAAAACAAATAACACACGATGTAAACTGAAGACCAATTTGATTGTCTATCTCAGATTGACTTCAAATTGCTGTGAGGTTAAGCTGCGCTAGCTGCGTTCAGTGCTTGGATGGGTGACAATCAGTAATGGTGGTATCGAGGTGGACTGTCCTGGTGACAGACGAAGACATAACGTTGCGGGAGTCAGCTAGCCAAGAGTAAAACGGTCTTTTAAAAAATAAAAGCTTTGCCCCACCCTAGGAATAATTCCTGTATCGTGGGTGCGTTTACAAACACATATATTCAGATACACAAAGACTCAGACCCGAAACAACTATCTGTAAACCATACAAATATTTGTTCCGTGCGGGAATCGAACCCGCGACACGTATCGCAGCAGTCGATCTCTCATTGCATACTCTCACTTGCCGATTTCGGCTATGGTGACCGCTTCTGTTTTATTATTGTTATACATACATATGTTATTAAATTAATTATCTATTAGCTTTTAGGGTCGTGAATTTCGACCGTATGGCATATATGGCTTAAGTACCCTATTTTTTCGTCAATCTCTCAACCACTGCGTCAGACCGTAGAAAGGTCTAACCTTAGAATATCAGTGTCTTCCAGAAATTAGATAGCGAATGTCGGATAACATTCGCTCCGTGTAAAATATTGCCGTTTAGCTGCATCTGAGTTCTGGGACCAAGAAAGCTATATTCAATTGGATGTTGTGTTACCTGTACTTGTCTTCCAGCCGTGGGTGCGGCCTGACCCGTCGAGGGTCTGTACAGGGACCTGCAGCGAAGCTCCAGCTGCTCCCAATACATCTTCTTCCGTTCATGACTAGAAAAATAGAATTGAGTACTCAAAAGATCATTCTTGAAAATACATACTTAAGAACTCAATTTTAAAAATTAAAACTCTGGTCTCTTTTGGCAAAGACTGGTCATCTTTGGCACAGAATAGAACAACTTGGAAAGTAAGGGATGAAGGCTTTTGCCCAGCAGTGGAATGTGAAAGGCTAGCAGTAACAGTAATTTAAATATCGCGTGTAAACCCACGCTGTGTCGCGTGACATCTGTACTAAATAAGAAGCGCGTTTCGACACTAATTTCTATGTGAGATAGTGGCTCCCTCTATGGAATGACTCACTTAAACTATTTATAATCTTCCGAAATAGAACCTCAAATTGAATGTACAAAATGCAAAATTATCTTCATTTTTCGTTTTTACTTCTATAACTAACCTCTTTAGAGTTCAATTACCAGACTGGCCACATAAACAGCTGCATACGAAATTGCAACAATTGATAGTTTCTGACAAAGTCAATTCTTGCTCTTGTATAAGACAATTTTAATATAATTTAAATATTGTGCGGTTAACTTTTATAACGTGTAAAATATCTATCAAAAATGATATCATCACAAAGTACGCGGAGGAGCAGTTTCATGAGTGGAAGCTCAGAAGTTGGGTCTGAACTTGAAGAACTATCTGATGAAGAACTAGCAAAGTCAGTCAACAAGCTAAGAGAACAAGTCAGGATAATGAAATTAGAAAACGAGATCGTGGAGAAGACAATAATCCGACTAGACCCAGCGCTGATGCATGGCGTATATGCAGCTTATGAATATGCCACCAAAAGGCATTCCACCTCTTCGGGAACCACCACCTCGGGCAGTTTTAACAAATCGACTTGTGCCTCAAAATTTGGCCTCATCGAGTCCTTATTGTGCCCTTCCAGAATGTTCTCGAGCCCTTCTAGAATGATGTCTCATCGTAGAGTAGACTCTTCAGGCAAAATTAGTTCCGTTTTCTATCCTTCAGGTCCAAAAATCAATCTTAACGAGATGATGGAAATAGTGGCCATCGAAACAGACATCGTGATAAAAAATTTAGAAAAAGCTAAGGTTAGATCTACGCAAAAACACGCTCTATTGAAGGCTCAGTTGGAAGAAATCGACATAAGAGTTGCTGATATTGAGAAGGCGCGCATTCAGTTCGAAGAGGAGGTCATAACTGAGGGCTATGATCCCATAACTCAAAGAATTCCGGCTGAAATATGGACAAGATTCTTGATGGACTTTGATAAAAAGACTGACTCACAAATAGGTAAGTTGCGATTAAGGACGAGTACTCTCAACATTCAGTTTAACAGATTAAAGAGTCAGATTAAAGTCAAAGCTGAGTTAAGCGAACGTCTTAGACCTGTGGACTTTGATACCCTCAAAATACATAATGAGGAATGTCTGAAACTCATGGACCAAAAGCTGCAACAACTAGATGAACTGAAAGCGATGACTGGTGACGCAAACTTGAACCTAGTCATCCACAAGAAGACTATGTTGGCACAAAATTATTACTTAAATGCAGTTCAAAGATTAACAAAGACCAAAGAACGGCAGACAGAAGCACTGGACAAAGAATACGACGCGATTCATTTGCAAGCTAATATTTTAACTCAAAAGATAAATAAAATTAAGAAAGCTAGAACGACTTATCAGATCCCCGATATAATGGATTATATTATGGTGAAGGGAGCGATAATTGATTTAAAGCGAAACATCAGAAGGTTAAAACAAAAAGTTCATATGACACATTTATATCTTATGCCTACTCCTGAATTGAGGATAATTAAGGATGAATTGGGGAACTAATAATTAGTAGATATTAATAACAAACTCTATAATATTTACTTAACTTGCTAATGCTATTTATTATAAGACCGAAGATATGGATGGCTTTTGCGCTACGTGTCGCGGTACAATTGCTTGGCTATTTTTATAAGGCCTGCAAATATTTGTTTCGGTTGATTTTTGTTGAAGTGAAACGAATAATTATGTTGGTATACTGTTCTACAATACAGAAAGGGATTTTTTATAATTTTAAGTAATGTTAGATTGGCTGAAAATAATACTTTTAATCCTAGAGGTAACTGGAATATATTTTCGGCTAAGGAATGTAGTTTAATTTATGTTTGAAGAAAAGCCATTTAGTTTTAATTTGAATAAATATTTATTTAAGTGTAAGTAGTGTTTTATTCGATATCTCTTATGTTCTGTTGTATGTGTTTTTTATCTATCATCTTTACGGCTACGCTAATCGTTGAAGATAAAATTTGTTCTTAGAAATCCACTCAGGGCTTTTCAAATGTATGAATATAATAATACTAGGTTTGGGTACGTTTCGTTCTTTGTTGACGAGCGGTCAGCATTGTAGTCAAAATTGATTAGAGTTCTTTTTCGCTTTTCTGGGACGGGACCGTTTATCTAGGTGTTTTGGGGTTGGTTGGTGGTTTTAGGTTGACCCGGGTACGTCTTAACTGTGGCCAGACACCGGAGGACGGGCAGCAGCGTCCTCTCACTAATCGGTGAGCCACTGCGATCCCCAAGCCGCCTACCAAACGTGGGGATTATGGCAAACCTTGAGGGAGGCCTTCGTTCAGCAGTGGACGTCTTTTGGGTGATGATCTAGGTTTTTGTAAAACATTCCATACTGTTGAAAACTTCATATCTACTTGTGTACATTTCGTCCAATGAGAGTTACGATCACAGATTACTACTTGCTCGATATACACCAGCCATTAATCATCTTTCAAGCCCGCACGAGCCATCACATGGGAGTTGCTCATACCGTAGTGAAAAGATAAACCAGTTAGCAATAGTACTATAGAGCTTGACTGCCTAGGATGCACCAGATGATCTTACGTTGCGTCACTCTTCCCCACCGCCATTTTAATCGTCAAATTGACACCCCAAGAGGCTTCAAAAAGCTACACACACAGAGAGCATTAGTTCCTTCAAATCGACACAAGAAATAGCCGTATTGTGAGGGTATATCCATCTTGTTTAATAGAGGCCAGTGGCTAAACATCTTAAGTATAGGTATAGCCAGTACTTGTATATTAGAGGCCAGTTGTATTACGTCATTAAAATAGATGTTTAAATAATTTGATACGGATAAAAACTTTGGCCTGCCACTGCCGCCTAAAAGCGGAAATATGTTTGACCCAGAGACTTAGAATTTTTGTTAAGAAAATAGTTACGTATAGGTACGCACTACGGGAACACAATTGAAACAAGCGCTGGCTAGACATGCACTGCCTGTATTCGTCGAAGAGGGGCGCGCAGGCAGTAACGCTAGCCGTACGCATACACATGCGCTACTATATATTTCACTAAACACTCATACACAACAAACCCCGACCCTTGCTCGAGCCAGCCGGCGCTGCGCCAGTAGTAATAAATCAAATGTCCTTAAATAATCACAATCAGATCCAGCAAGTCCTCTCTTGTCTGTCCCCCAGCAACGCCCTAAGCCGAGGTTCGAGTCCCACTATGGGACACCCTTAGCAGTTTTGCTTAATATTATTTAAATTTGCTCGGCTGGAGGCCCTTCTGGTCTCGCCATTTGCCCGGTTAAGCATAAAAGCTCCCTGAGCTAACTACAAGAGACAAGCGAATAAAATAAAAAAATACACAACAAAAATAATAATAAAAACGGAAGGGCAGAACTGAATACAAAAATCACACGTGCGGCCGTATTGTTCCATAAATCAAATCAAATATTGGCCGGTAAAAAAGTCTTTAGAGAACAAACTGAATCAAATTTCATAAACGGTACGTGTGTGTCAATGCGCCCGTTTTTTATTATTTTCTTAACGAACTGGTCCAGACTGACTGAATAGAATAAAATAAACTTTATTCCAACTCTTAGACTCATATAGGTTACTCATTTATGCGTCGTTAGGCTGCCACGGCAAAGCCACGTCTGCACATTTATGTACAGATTCTACAGTGTCAAGAATTTACATCAAAACTGTAAAATCTTCATATTATATAACTGTTACAAGTATCTAATTTTCGCTGAATTTAATTTAATTTTCACATACAAAGTTGTGTTTTCAGCCTTTGATCTGTATACGTAGGTTTTACCCTTTTACCTTTCACTTATCGCGTTCTCTCTCAGCAAAAAATGTCAACCATCAAATTTTACTGGCCACATATACAGCTATATATACGTCATTCAAAAATTATTCTCATAACTACAGTTTTCTAGTTACCACAGCATTGTACATAGCAGTACCAATAAATATAAATAAACAACTTCTTCACATAACATTCAAATGGACTCGACAAGAAAGATTCTTTAATTTCAATTTTGTGTTTTTTACTAAATCAATCAAGCGACAATGGCGAATCTACTAAGAAGCAGTATGATCTCATATCATTCAACACGATCTTTCTGCGGGTCTGGGTTTGGACTCTCTACAGAAAGATTAACTGATACAAAACTTTTAAGGTTTGTTAATGAGTTACATGATGAAATCAGAATGCTTAAGCTAGAAAATGAAATCTTGGAACATACTATCATGAGACTAGAACCCGCCTTGATGCAAGGTGTTTA
Organism: Shargacucullia verbasci; assembly: GCA_947562105.1. Lineage (NCBI taxonomy): Eukaryota > Metazoa > Arthropoda > Insecta > Lepidoptera > Noctuidae > Shargacucullia > Shargacucullia verbasci. The sequence continues at coordinate 1,653,372 of OX387307.1, read as the reverse complement.
TCAAGCATTAGAGTATGCAACCAAACTAGATAGGTCCTCGTCTACTAACATAGACAGTTTCAGCAAATCACAGCCATCAAAATTCGCCCTAGGTGATTCCTTATTTGCTGCCTCGAGATTGATGAGCAGCCCTTCTAGGGCTTCCACACGAAAGTCTTCAGGTATGATGGGCAGCACCGTCATCTACGGTGCAGGACCAAAAATCAACGTCTTGGAATTGACAGAATTGGCGTCCATTGAAATGCGAATACAGGAAACCAATTTGAAACATTACAAAATTAAAGCGACGAAACAACACGCATATTTAAAAGCACAGTTGGAAGAAATTGAAATAAGAGTGAGTAGTGCTGAAAAGGCGAGTAAAATTTTTAAACAGGACGTCTTAATTGGCGGTTGGGACAAAATAGCTCAACGAATTCCGGCCGAAACATGGATAAGATTCATGAGAGAATGGGTGAAAAGAACTGACCACCAAATAAGCAAGTTGCGACTAAGGACCAGTACTTTAAACACCCAGTACAGAAAGTTTAAGAGTCAAATCAAAATAAAAAGTGAATTAAGCGAAAATCTGAGACCTGTAGATTTCGAAAAACTAAAAATGCAGAATTCTGAATGTTTGGAAAAAATGAACTTCAAATTATATCAACTAAAGGAGTCAAAAAAGTTGACTGGCGATGCAAATTTAAATTTGGTATTTCACAAAAAGGCGTTGATGGAGAAAAATTGCTACTTAAACAAAGTAATGGTAACAACAAAGAAAAAAGAAAAACTAACAGTAGAATTAGACAAAGAAATCGACTTGATACAGATAGAAGCGGATATTCTATCTCAAAAGTTGGATGAAATAAAGCAACTGCGATTGGCTTACGACGCCCCCGATATAATGGAATACGTAGAATTTAAATGGGAAATAAATAATTTGAAGAAGTCTATCAGGTCGTTGGAAAACAGAACTCGTATTGGCTTAATGTCGGTCAATAAAAAAAAACCAGAGGTTAGTGAGGAGAAAGAAGAGAAGAGTGAGACTTCGACATAATAATATTTATATAACCAGGACTCGTTGTATATTGATGTAAAATATTTTTTGGGATATTTGATATGATTCTAACTGGAGACAATGTAATCATTTTCAATAGCTACAGAACAAAGAAAAGCCTGTATTTCAGGATTATGGGGATATATTTTTATATATTATTTTTCTTTTAGTTTTTATTTAAGATGTTTTTAATTCAATGTATTTTTTATGATGTGTTTTCTATATGAAATACTTTGTATTAGTATTTAGTGATGTTATAGGTACCATCAAATCTATAAAATGTGTTTTAATTATGTGCAGTACTTTAAAAAAAAATTGTACCCAGGCTCTCACGCTCAGCAGTCTCGCTTGCGACCACTAGACCGTCATAAAATATGTTCACAATTGATTTAAGTTAGAGACTAGCCCCGGTTTCGAGGTGTTATGTTGTTTTAAATAAAGGCACTGTAGACACCAAAGCTAAGTATTTAAAAAATCCAATAAATCAGTTTGGTTTATGTGTGAGGGACGTTGTCATAGCAACGGTTACTTCGATAAAAGGAACACATAGTATACCTTTGTGAAGCAAGCTTACATTTTAATTTCTTACTACATATTTACACAACAAATCGTTTACAATGTCGAGTTATCAATTACGAAGAAGCAGTGTGGTGAGTCAAACTTCACGGCCTTTCAGCATGTATGGGTTCGAAACTGATAGTTTAAGTGACGCTGATCTTGTTAAATGTGTGAATGAGCTAAAAAATGAAATCAGATTACTTAAACTAGAAAATGAAATCTTGGAAAATACTATCATGAGACTAGAACCAACGTTGTTGCAAGGTGTTTACCAAGCTTTAGAGTATGCAACTAGAATGGAAAGGATCTCAACTCTGACTAGCGGTAGCATAATGAAATCACAAGGATCAAGATTACGCATAGGTGAATCATTATTAGCCATTTCACGCCCAGTGCTGAGTAGCCCTTCCAGGATTTCCACTCGAAGAGGGGAGTCTTTAGGCAGAATTGGCGGCACTGTTATCTACGGTTCAGGACCAAAAATCAACGTTTTAGAAAGGTCAGAATTAGTATCCATTGAAATGGAAATGCAGGGCAAAAATATAATTAAAATTAGAAATAGAGCGGCAAGACAACACGTTTATTTAAATGCTCAGTTGGAAGAAATTGAAATACGGGTCAGTGATACTGAAAAGGCCAGTAAAATGTTTGAACAGGACGTCTTAATTGACGGTTGGGATAAAATAGCTCAACGAATTCCGGCCGAAACATGGATCAGGTTCATGACAGAATGGGTGAAACGAACTGACCGCCAAATAGGCAAGTTGCGACTGAGGACCAGTAGTTTAAACACTCAGTACAGTAAATTAAAGAGTCAGATCAAAGTCAAAACTGAATTAAGTGAAAATCTTAGGCCTGTAGATTTTGAAAAACTTTCAATAGAAAATATTGAATGCGAGAAACTCATAGAACAGAAAATACAATACATAAAACAGCTGAAAAAAATGACTGGCGATGCAAATTTAACTTTGTCAGTGCATAAGAGAGCTATGATGGAGCAAAACAATTACTTAACCAAAGTAATGAAAACAAAAATCGAAAAAGAAAGACAAACAGAAGAAATCGATAAAGAATATGATATGATCAAAATAGAAACTGAAAATTTATCTCAAAAGCTGGATAAAATTAAAAACATCAGAATGACTTATGAAGGTCCTGAAGTTATGGATTACGTCACCGTTAAATGGAATATAACTGAATTGAAACGCGCTATTAAATTATTAGAAAACAGGGCCAATATTCAACAGATTGCTCTATTATCTGTCAATAAACACTTGCAGGTGTTACAGAATGAAATGGAGTAGAGTGCCAACTCTTTTAGTCTATAAAAGACTTCTCTTTAAAGTAAACACTTTTAAATCGTATTTTTGGTAATCAAATGTGTATTTTCCTTTACTTCAGTTAGGTTTAATTATTAGTTTTTATTTAATAAGTTTTTATTGGAATTAATTTTTAATATAAATTGTTTTATTTTATTTTAAGCTTATTTTAATTGAGTGTATTATTTAAGATAAAAGTTTGTAATTATGACATATTTTGTACTAAGGCTTTAATATTGTTATTACTATTAATTTCGTCTTCAATAATTTGAATTTAATTATTTTCTTGAATAAATATATAAATATTTTATTATAGCAGTTTTGGTTTTCCTTAGTAATTAAGATTTTTTACACACATATTTAAATACTTTTACGGCACCTGTTGCTGTACATGCTGTTTCACTAATCACAATATCAGAGATCGCAATCATAAATAAGCAAAAGGGTAGAGGTAAAATGAAACCAAACCATTTAACTTTAGATTTAGATGGAGGCTTTTTCTTAGAAGTGGATACATTACTAGACGTAAGTAACTCACCACTTATCTAAGTCAACGCAATACTAAAATATCAAATCAACACGCTCAGTTGAGTGTATTTTAATAGTGCCAGTTTAGATAAATAACAAGTGACACATTTTCTTTAGTTTTTTAGATTTTCCTTTCACATTGATAGGTCTTCATATTATATGCAAAGCTTTTGGAGACGAGGCAGTAAGGACAGGTAATTTAAACTTAAATTACAGGAAGAAGTTCTTAGGCGACTGTCCTTAATTTTTGGAAATATCTTGACCTCCAGTCGCACGATCGTAGGGTATCAAAAAATGTTTTTAAGCAAATTGCCCAAATAATTGCTGACTGTATGTATTTTTTTTGCAAACTTTGTGGATACTATGTAATGTGAATTAAAATAATATGTCCTCCTGGAAACATGTATCTCGCATAAAGCCATAGACCTAGGACCTCGCTCCCAATATTAAAATTCACTGTTCTTATTGTATTAAAAACTCTTTCTTCATAAACGCCAATTGTATTGGTTATATAAGATACCACATATGAGTTAACCGAGTAAACAAACTTTCAATGACAACTGACAGACTCCGGCAGACTATTGACAAAAGTCAGAAAGTTTTCATACTATTTTCATTTTGTAATAATTATTTTATTTATCAAACAACAATGTCGATTTATCAAATACGAAAAAACAGTATGGTGAGTCAAACCTCACGGTCTTTCAGCATGTATGGGTTCGATATGGACAGTTTAACTGATGCTGAACTTGTTAAATATGTGAACGAACTAAGAGATGAAATCAAATTACTTAAGCTAGAAAATGAAATCTTGGAAAATACTATCAAGAGACTAGAACCTGCGTTGATGCAAGGTGTTTATCAAGCTTTTGAATATGCAACTAAACCAGAACGGTCTTCATCTTCTAATATAGGCAGTTTCATCAAAACACAAGCCTCTAAATTTTGGCTAACTGATACCTCATTATGTTCGAGATTTATGAGCAGCACTTCCAGGGTTTCCACTCGTAAGTCTTCAGGCAAATTGGGCGGCACTGTCATCTACGGCTCAGGACCAAGGATCAACATTGTGGAAATGTTAGAATTAATTGCCACTGAAATGAATATCCAGGTATCCAATTTGGAAAAATTCAAAAATAAAGCGTCAAGAAAAAAAACTTATTTGAAAGCACAGTTGGAAGAAATTGGAATAAGAATGAATAATACTGATGAGGCAAATAAAATCTTTAAACAAGACGTCTTAATTAACGGTTGGGACAAAATAGCTCAACGAATTCCGGCCGAAACATGGATAAGATACATGACAGAATGGGTGAAAAGAACTGATCGCCAAATAGACAAGTTGCGACTGAGAACCAGTACTTTAAACGCTCAGTACAGTAAGTTCAAGAGTCAGATCAAACTCAAAGCTGATTTAAGCGAAAGTCTAAGACCAGTAGATTTTGAAAAAATCGCTATAGAGAATTCTGAATGTGAAAAACTCATAGAACACAAAATACAACGTATAAAGGACTTGAAAACGTTGACTGGTGATGCAAATTTAACTTTGTCAGTCCACAAGAGAGCCATGACGGCGCAAAACGATTACTTAAACAAAGTACTTAAGACAAAAATCAACAAAGTAAGACAAATAGAAGAAATCGATAAGGAATGTGACTCAATAAAGATGGAATCGGACATTTTATCTCAACAAGTGAATGAAATTAGAAACATAAGAATGGCTTTCGTGGGCCCCGATATAATGGATTACGTCACCATTAAATGGAATATAGGTGAATTAAACCGCGCTATCAAAACGTTAGAAAACAGGGCACATATCCATCAGATCGCTTTGTCGTCTGTCAATAAACAATTGCAGACCTTAGATAATGAAATGGAGTAGAGAAGTTTAGACTCTATGAACGCTTTCTGCCTTATGATCCGATATAAAATATTTAAGGCACATTGCTATGATTCTGACAGTTTTTTTATTATAGTTAGACTTTATTTTAATATTTATTTTATTTGAGTGTAATAAATATGAAAGCTTGTTGTGATATAATTATATTTTATCTTTATTATTATTATTAGTACAATTTCTTATTTCTTACTTTAATCATTTACCTACTTAATTAATTTTCTTTAATAAATATATTTAATATTGTTATTTGTAAAACTATTTTGAATTAATTTTATTTAATAAATATGCTTATGCTAGCTATTGTTTCATTTAATTGTTAAGGTACTCTAGTGGTGGAGGCTAGCATTCCAATCCATATCTACTCAATTTCGTTATATCTCTTTCTTATTAGTTCCTATAATTTCTCGTTTGCCTCCTCTGTATTTGGTTTTCTGTTCTTATCTACATGTACAAATCGTTCCTGTACATACTATGCCAGCGAATTGAGATTGTTATTTTTTTAAAGACGACGCTTAATTTAATTATATTAGTTTATTATTCCCTACGGTCCAAGTAGAAGCACCTGAGTATTTACCCAAAATTAACGCGCCTTCCATATTTATGTCTCTGTATCGGCCGACTGCATAAAAGAGATTTAAAGCAAAGACGACACGGCTAGCGCAGTGGTTGAACGATCGACTGCTGTGCTACGTGTCACGGATTCGATTCCCGCACGGAACAAATATTTGTATAGTTTACAGATGGTTGTTCCGGGTCTGGATGTGTCCATGTGAATATTTGGGTTTGTAAACGCACCCACGATACAGGAATTATTCCTAGTGTTACGTTTTAACGTTTGAAAAAGAAAAAAAAGATATCACTAATGGGATTTTTCGTACAAGTACTTCGAGTAAATAATATTTCAATGGCTAAGCGTAACAGGTTTTTTGTGTCAATTCAAAACCTTGCCTCGAACCAAGAAACTAAGAACAACTTTTGAGTTCAATCTATTAAAAAAGTTAATGTAGATATAATAAAGGTTATATTTAGTCAAGAATTAATCAATCGCCATCGCCGTAACAAAAACGCTGCAGTGCAGTATTCGTGTTCAATCAGAAACTCTTTCAATAGTCAAACTGCCAAATTATACTGGTCATACAGGGTCATACACTGATTTCTAATAGTAATGACATAATATTTAAATACTCTTTGACAATTATGCCAACAGACAGACTCCGTCAAACTACCGAAGTAGTCGGAAAGCTTTTATAACCTTTTAATTTTATGTTAATTACATACTTTACAATTACAGAGAACAATCTAAAAATGTCGAGTTATCAATTAATAAGAAGCAGTATAGTGAGTCAAACCTCACGGTCTTACAGCATGTATGGGTATGGAACTGATAATTTAACTGACGCGGAACTTGTTAAATGTGTGAACGAACTAAAAGATGAAATCAGATTACTTAAGCTAGAAAATGAAATATTAGAAAATACTATCAAGAGACTAGAACCCGCGTTGATGCAAGGTGTTTATCAAGCTTTAGAGTATGCAACCAAACCGGAACGGTCCTCAAGTTCTAATACGGGTAGTTACACCAAATCACAAGCGTCAAAATTACACGTAGCTGAATCCTTATTATGTCCCTCAAGATTGCTGAGCAGTCCTTCCAGGATGTCCACTCGAAAAGGAGAGTCTTTAGGCAGAATCGGCGGCAACGTCATCTATGGTTCAGGACCAAAGATCAACGTCTTGGAAATGATAGAATTAATATCCACTGAAACAGGAGTCCAGGAAACCAATTTGAGAAAATTCAAAAATAAAGCGGCACGACAAAAATCTTTTTTGAAAGCACAATTGGAAGAAATTGACATACGTGTATGTGATACTGAAAAGGCCAGTAACATGTTTAAACAGGACGTCTTAATTGACGGTTGGGACAAAATTGCTCAACGAATTCCGGCCGAAACATGGATAAGATTCATGACAGAATGGGTGAAAATAGCTGATAGTCAAGTAGCCAAGTTGCGACTGAGGACCAGTACTTTAAATGCTCAGTATAGAAAGTTCAAGAGTCAGATTAAAGTCAAATCTGAATTAAGCGAAAGTCTTAGACCTGTAGATTTTGAAAAAATCACAATAGAGAATTCTGAATGTGAGAAACTCATAGAACATAAAATACGACGTATAAAGGACCTAAAAAAGTTGACTGGCGATGCAAACTTAACTTTGTCAATCCACAAGAGAGCCATGATGTCACAAAACAATTACTTAAACAAAGTACTGAAGACAAAAATGAACAAAATAACACAAACAGAGCAAATCGATAAAGAACATAACAAGATACAAATAGAAACAGAAAATTTATCTGAAAAGCTGGATAAAATTAAAAACATCAGAATAAATTATGAGGGCCCTGATGTGATGGATTACGTCACCATTAAATGGAATATAACTGAATTAAAACGCGCTATTAAATTGTTGGAAAACAGAGCCCATATTCATCAAATTTCTCTGTCATCTGTCAATAAACACCTGCACACGATTAAGAATGAAATAGAGTAGAGAAGTTTACACTGTTTAAACGTCTTCTGCTGAATGTGATTCAATACAATATATTTAAGGAACATTGCCACGATACTGTCATGCAATAATATAATTTCCTTAACAATATCTACGTAAGTAAAAGGTAAGTCATACATATTTTAAGGATTGCAAAAGCTCCTTATTTTATATATTTAATAATTAAATTTGTATTATGCTTTATTTTAATCAGATTTTATTTTAAGATTTTATGTGAGTGTATTCTATAGTGTAATTATGTTATTATTTTCTGTATTAAGTCTTTCGTCTTTAAATATTTTTTTAGATTTAATCATTTATTTTCTTTAATAAATAAATATGTTTATGCCATCATGGTTTTTATTTTTCTTTTGTTACTCCGAAGATAATGAGCATCTGAGATATTGCGCTTTTTTGGACGCTCTATTTTACCTTCCAATGCACATCAACCCAATTTTCACATATTAACTGAACTTGTCTGACGATCCAGTCAGCGCAACGCAAAAAAGTCTGTTGCTAATGCTATCCCACTGTTTATATGTAAGTGTGTTAACTAGTTCGGCACCATACCCATCTCTAAACGTAACTCTCTATCCGTCCGTGATTAATTTCAGTTATCCTATAATGTGATTGTATCCTTTCAATGGTATTGAATTGTGAATTTAATTCGTCTGTAGATTATGATATATTATTTTCTGATTTAAAAACATATGAAAAAAAAGAATGAAAGAAAGAAAATACGTTTATTTGACCCAAACTAAAGGCACACAATAATAATATAAAAAGAAAAAAAAATGGAAAACAAATAGAATAAAGTTAATGATAATAATACCTACTCAGCTTTAGAGCTGCATTGTGTGCCTTGTCAGCTGCGCCAAATAGGTCCAGTTCAGCAAAATGCCAGACAACTAGTGCCTGACACTGGTTTTCAACTGCACCTTTGGTAGTGAAGTGTTACTGATGTGTATGACCATATGACACATTGCAATCTACAAAAATATTGGAACCTACATACAATATGAGAACGCTGGAGTGATACCTGCTTTGAGTTATTTTATATATATAATTCCGGTGTGCCTGTGATCGTAATTCTTCTCATCTTAAGCGGGTTAATCGATTTTGAGGTATTTTTTGTACTACTCGACAGGTCATACGTATATTGGTGCAAGTGCAAAAACACAACTTTACAGGAGAGCAATTTAAAGGGTCTAAAGATTTAACATAAGTCAATAGAAATTTAAAAAAAAAAACTTTTTATTCTTTAATCTTATTGGAAAAGAACTGCATAATTATTTTTTATTATTTATCTATATTTTAGAAAATAGCACAACTTGCTTTTGTGTAGCATGTTTTCCTAAACGTATTGAAACACAAAATCTGGTACAAGTGACCACTTGTACCCATTCATCGCTTTTTTTTTTACAGATAAGAGCTCAGAACGAAAAAACTTTATATATAAATTACTAAAAATTGGTTGTTATTAGTTATCATTAATAATGAACACAAACAAAAACCTGATAACAAAGTGTAGTTTTTAATAATTGAATACGCGAACTGAAAGTCTTTGCTGTTATAGCCGTATAGGACGTGCGCGTCGTAACGTCGCCGCGCGTATACTGAGTTGACCATCACTTGCGCCCGTGTGCCGCATGAATCGCAACTACCTACACTGATGCAAGTTACACCAGTGTAAACAGTTGTTTGGCTTAAAATGATATCATTTACACGAGTTTACAAGTTTTTATTTTCGTAACTAATTAATATTATAAAGTAAACTTTACAGGATACAAAATATAGGTTATTATAATGCGTTTAATGCATAAAAATTGATTTCGCCATTTTGAGGGTTGCACCAGTATACGTAAGACCCGTCGTTCTGGGGTCACCTGGATGGTCCTTAGCTATAGTTGGACCCGGTAGGTGGCGGTATTGCCGGGATCCAGAAAACAAAACACAGGCAGTTAAAGTTGTCGGCAACAGCTAGTGTATAATAAATTGTAAGATATAATACATTTTTAATATTGTTTTGTGTTAAACCACTATATATGGATCAAGCTAACCAAACATTTTTTGTATACTAAATTCGATAACTATTTATCTCTCTCGTGAAATTATTAAGTACTACTGTAAATATATTTATCTTCTAATATATTAGTGCCACTCAATAAGCGAATAAAATTTTAAAATACAAACAGATGTTTATGTAAAAACACAACTTTCAAATTAAGATATTTCAATCACGCTCCAGCAAAAACATTTGTGATCAATTAAAAACTCGTTCCATGGTAAAACATCAAACTGTATTGGCCACACACTGTCATTGCTAAACCCAGATAAAACATAATATAAGTAAACTGACAGACTCCGCCAAAGTCACAAAGTCCACATAAGTCGGAAAGGTTTTATAGTATTTTAATTTTGTAATCATACTTTACAAGTCAAGCAACAATGTCGATTAATCAATTAAATAGAAACAGTATAATGAGTCAAACTTCTCGGTCTTATACCGGGTTTGGTGGGTATCAGTTTGATAGAGGCGATGCTCTGACCGATAGTTTCACTGATGTGGAACTTGTTAAATATGTGACTGAACTAAAAGATGAAATCAGATTACTTAAGCTAGAAAATGAAATCTTGGAAAATACTATCAAGAGACTAGAACCCGCGTTGATGCAAGGTGTTTATCAAGCTTTAGAGTATGCAACTAAAAAAGAGAAGGCCTCGTCAACTAATTTGGGCAGTCTTTCCAAATCACAAACTTCGAAATTCGGTCTAGGTGATACCTTATTTGGTGCTTCGAGATTGATGGTCAGCCCTTCTAGGGCTTCCACACGAAAGTCTTCAGGTATGGCTGGCGCTTCCATCATCTACGGTTACGGACCAATGGTCAACATCGTGGAAATGTCAGAATTACTATCCGTTGCAATAGCCCTCCAGAAAGAAAACTTAGAAAACGTCAGAAGAAGAGCGGCAAAAAAACACGCTTTTTTCAAAGCTCAGTTGGAAGAAATTGAAACGCGTGTCATTGATACTGAAAAGGCAATTAGATTATTTAAACATGAAGTCTTAATTGCAGGTTGGGACAAAATAGCTCAAAGGATTCCGGCCGAAACATGGATAAGATTCATGACAGAATGGGTGAAACGAACTGACCGCCAAATAGACAAGTTGCGACTAAGGACCAGTACTTTAAACACTCAGTACAGAAGGTTCAAGAGTCAAATCAAACTCAAAGCTGACTTAAGTGAAAGTCTTAGACCTGTAGATTTTGAAAAACTGTCAATAGAGAATTCTGAATGTAAGAAACTTATAGAAAGGAAAATACAACAGATAGGACAATTAAAAACCTTGACTGGCGATGCCAACTTAAATTTGGTAGTTCACAAAAAGGCTCTAATGGAGCAAAACCGTTACTTAGACAAAGTTTTAAAAACAAAAAAGGATAAATATGAAGATATAAAAAAAATTGATAAAGAGTTTACCGTAATTCAGATACAAACGGATATTTTATCTGAAAAGGTTAATGAAATAAGGGGTCTCAGAATGGCGTACAAGGTCCCCGATGTGATGGATTATGTTCAAGTTAAATACGACATAAGCGGTTTACAACACGCTATCAAACTATTGCAAAACAGGATCCATATTCAACAGATTGCCTTGACGACAGCCAATAAATGTTTAAAGGCAGTGAACGTGACTGAAACAGAGACGAGTATGACGAGTATGACCTCAACTAATATTACATAAATGTATTCTGCTGTGTGTTATTTGTATAGAGATACAAAACATATTGTTGTCCATTTGTTGGATACAATATTTTGTACTTTGATTTTATTAGAAATGGACACTTTGAGAACTGTAATTAGGAATGTTCGCTCTTTACATTTTATATTGAAGTTAATACTTAATAATCTGCATGTTTACATTAAAAATATTATAATATGATTGTTTCTGCGGTTGAGTACCTCAGATACTGCTTATAAAAATGTTAGAATGGAAAATAGTATACCTACTACACCCATAGGTTCTATTTTTCTTTCTGGCGATATCTCGGCTTATTCACTTTCCGGCTTATTCTAAGTATTTTACTAAATGTTTTTTTATTCTTGCTTATTTTTAGGATTTTATTTTATAATTCTTTAGCTTAATTATTTTTTATATTAATAAATTGTATTAATTTTATATTATTCTGTTGTACACCTTTTTGTTATGGTCACAATTCTTAAATGCGTATTTTTGTCCCTTCAAAATTACAAATTGTATATTTTTTTAAATTGTTATTTATAGGATTTTATTTCTATTGTGCGCTACTGTAATTTGTTTATATTATTTTATTAAATATTTATTTTATAGAATTGTGTTTTTTTTTTGTTTCAATATTATAAAAAGTACATAATATCAATTCTAGCACATTATAAAAATATTATTATTTAATATAACTATATATATAACTAACTATTATTTTATGATTTTATTTTTAATGGTTAAATCAGTATATTATAAAGATCGAACGATTGTTATTGAGAATTTCTAAAAAAAAAACCCAATAATACTTTGCCCGACTCGGGAATCGAACCTAGGATCTGATAGCTCAGTAGTCGCGCTTGCGACCACTAGACCGATGAGGCAGTCCTTTCTATGGTACATTAGCATATTAGTTACCTGAGCAGTTGATAGGCCAGCATACAGCTGAAGATGCAGACCAACACGGCGCTCACAGACAACGCGAATACACCTCGCAGACACCAGTACAACGCGCCGTGGACCACGCCGCACTCAGATACGCCTTCGAAAACACACCGAACGCCTGCAATGAAGAGTTACAATAGAATAAAGAAACGTTAGAATAGAATAAACTTTATTTCGAGTCTCAGACTCATATAGGTTAGGGGCCGTCCATTAATCACGTGATGCTCGAAAGGGGGGGAGGGGTTTTTGCAAAAATCACGAAATATCACAAGGGAGGGGGGGTATAGTAAGATATCACGTGTATTTATTTTTTCACTTGCTAATAGACATGGGCGAAGTCGTTACTTTGGAATTACAGTGACTCGTCGAATTTTGAACTTTGCAAAATAAGCATCTAAAAAGGTCACCTGTAATTACTCGACTGTACGGTGACAAGCCTTAAGACAAGACATATGGGTACCTACTTAAAAAAATACACGTGATTTTGGGTGGGGGGAGGGGTAGTTTCAAACCTCACCACGTATCATCAAGGGGGAGGGAGGGGTTAAAAATGCTTAAATAAACATCACGTGATTAATGGACGGCCCCTTAGGACAAGGAAAGTAAAATTGCACTGTGATAAATACAACAGGCAACAGTGAACTACGTATGGGCAATCCACCCTGTCAGCAATCATATTCAGTAGCCTGTTGGTACTGACCCTTACTTGTGGGTTAGGTAGGTGAGAATTTATACAGGATGTTCTAATACTGAAGAAATTAAAAATTATGGTTTAAGGGAGGTTTTTGTTATTGGCTATTTTTTGTTTTCTTGATTACGATTTTGTACCACACTAGGAGTAATTCCTGTATCGTGGGTGCGTTTACAAACACATATATTCACATGGATATACACTCAATCCCGAAACAAGTATCTGTATATCATACTAATATTTATTGTATTGTATGTACGGTTAAGCAGCGCTTGATGCGGTCAATCCTTGGATGAGTGACCATTTTTCACAAATCGAGACCACTCTGTGCCTCTGAAAGCACGTTAAGCAGTTAGTCCCGGGCATCATATGAAGACCTATGACAGTCGTTACGGGTGTCAGCAGCCCATAAAGTCTGACAATCAGTCTAAACTTAGAGTATCAGTGTCTCCTAGTAATTGGGTGGCGGAGGTCAGATGACAGTCGCGTTGTAAAATACAGATATTCAGCCGCAACCGGTTAGATTGGAAGACAATACCAAAGCCAAAGCCAATAGCTGGGAAAAGGCTAGGCAGATGATGATCCTCTGCCACAGTGGAAGTATCATCATCATCATCAGCCAGAAGACGTCCACTGCTAGACGAAGGCCTCCCTCAAGGGGGGATTTGCCGTAATCTCTACGCTCGTCAGGCGGCTTGGGGATCGCAGTCGCTCACCGATTACTGAGAGGACGCTGCTGCCCATCCTCCGGTATCTGGCCGCAGTTTTAAGACGCACCCGGGTCAAGTCAGTGTCAGTGGAAGTATATAATAATAATAATTAATAATAATAATTTATTTATTCAATGATGCTACAAAGGCTCACTTGTTAGTAATGCTTATATCTAAGGGTTAGTAACTTAATCTATGGTATCTACCTATTTAGCGTAAGGGTTTGTCCTGACGCACTAGGACCTTAATAAAATGACTCATCATTGACGAGTCATAGTAATCAGATAACGTCTTCAAAATGCTATTGGAACTGCTTCGTAATCTACTCAATAGTGATGCGGTCTTATTTCTCATAATCGCATAGAAGTCGTTTGTATGCGCTTCAGCAAACATAGTAGACGCGCTACAAAATCTCGGCAGCCCCAACAGCACTCTGAAGCCGTTATTATATTGCACACGCAGGACATCTAGGGCCTTACGCGTATAGTTGACCCACAGGGCACCAGTGTAGAAGTTCTGGCAGTAAGCTTTGAAAAGTGTTATCTTAGCCTCTACACTACAGCGGGCGAACCTGTGGGCCAACATATTGCATCTAGCTGCTAGAGTCCTGCGCTCACGATTTATGTCTACCTGATCTTTAAGGTCGTCTGTAACATAATGGCCAAGATATTTAAATTGGCTGACCCTTTTTAGAGGCACTCCATTCAATGAAATGGTAGGTACATAGGAAATTGGTTTTCCAGGGACCCCAAAGATCAAGTATTCACTCTTCCGTGCGTTGTACATAAGTCCATGTCTAACTGCATATTCCTCGCATGTTTTCAACATGTCCCTCATCGACCCTGCCGTTGGACCCAGCAGCACCATATCATCTGCATAGCTCAGATTATTTATCATAACATTGCCAACTTTGCATCCGACAGGTTTACTGCTGAGTCCAACGATCAGGTCATTCAAGTACAGGTTGAAAAGCTTGGGTGAGCTTATTCCCCCCTGCCTCACACCGCACTCCAACCCGTACTCATCAGACAAACTGTCTTGCCAACGTATCTGATTAATCTGGTTACTATACCAGTACTGAAACAGACACCGCACTTCCAGCGGTACGCCTACTTCCCTGAGCTTTTCCCAAAGGACATCATATGAGACCAGGTCAAACGCCTTTGAGAGATCAAGGAAGCAGGCATACACCGGAGTACCTCTATCTATGTAATATTGAACAGTTTGCTTGAGACCATAAATTGCACTTTCTGTTGATAGACCAGATTTAAAACCGAATTGTGCATCATGGATGTTCAACCAGTTGTCAAGTCTAGTGTCAAGCAAACTGTCCAACATCTTCGCAATGATAGTGGCTAGTGAAATGGGTCTGTAGTTCGCCGGTTCCGATATGTCACCAGTTTTGTTTTTGAGAATTGGCACCACTATTGTCCTTAGCATGTCAGAAGGCAAGTATGAGTGATTCATACATAATGAAAAGAATAACGCCAATACTCTAGGTAGATGTACACCAGCATAGCGCAAATGCTCAATGCTGAGCCCGTCGTGACCAGGAGATTTACCGCCAGCCATTTTTGTAATAACTTTTGTTATTTCTTTGGCAGTAAAACGGATAGGCTCACTGCCCTGACAGATCTCAGCACCAAGCACCGCGTCGCTAGTGCCTAGAGGAGATGTCACCTGAAACTGGTTTTTAAACAGATTGGCGATATCTTTCGGCGAACCACATTCCCCTACCTTTACAGGTAGGCTTGGCCTAGCATCAAGCTTATTTGTAGATTTCCAAAATTCTTTAAAATTTTTCTTGGATCTGTGCGACGCAATTATATCCATTTTCAGTTGATCCTGATGCTTTTGACACCATTTAATTCTTCCTCTGAATACCTTTTGACTGGCACGCATTTCGTCCCATAATCTACCCGACTTTGGTTTATCGTTTTCAAACCAAGCTTGATACTTCAGCCTCGCCTCCGTGCGTAGTTTATGCACGTGCCTGTTCCATCCCGCAACTCGTTTCCCTGATTTAGGCCAATTTTCACTACAGGTTATTTCTGCTGCCTCAATTAACGTGGTCACAATTTCTTTGTACATATCGTCCAGAACACTCTTATGATCAACATTATGACACATTCTATCACCACATAATTGAAACGTATCTGGATAGTTAATAATTTTAAGCTTATTGTGACATATATCATGATACTCACTAATCTGTAACTGACTTCTTTGCCTCCACAATACTTTATTGTAAGTCTTATCCAGGGTTACTTTTTTGGATGGAACTAAATTAAGATCACACTCAATTATTAATGGAAAATGATCGGACCAGTAAACATCATGACATATACTTACATTGGTAATTGTTTGCAGCGCGGCTTGCGTCACTACACAGTGATCCAACCATCTTTGACTACCGTTCATATCACTGATATAGGTAAAACAGTCAGCTTGCAACCCTAATTTTTCAACATCGGCACACAACCATTGGTGCTCTTCGCAATAAGTACATAATTCTTTCCAAAAGGGCTGACCGGGATGTGAATTAAAATCCCCTAGAATGTATACAGCTTCAACGTCATTATTTTCTACTACAGCAGCAATTTCACTCAAACAATTGGTAAATTCTACTAGGTTATCCAAGCAATCCGTAGGCATATAAACACTAAATAGAATTATGGACTGATTTTCTAAACAAGCTTTTATGGCTGTCAGTCTAACACTATTACAATTAATCACAGTAACAGATTTAAAAAATCCCTTACGCCATAATAACGCAACTCCGCCGAAAGGGCGCCCTTGAATAATACCCTGCGAAGTATCAACTGCTGATCTACCAGTATAATCAAAGTTATCATTAATAGTACCAAGAAAATGTATGTCATGTGATAGAAGCCATGTTTCTTGGAGGGCCACCACGGCCGCAGTCTTACATAAATCTCTAATACTATCTACAGATCTCTTCACAGATTTACAATTAAAAGATACAAACTTACTTGAATACAAATTGTGTCCATCACCCATTATCCAGTTTTGTTTACACTCGACACAGAAGCTCTGTCTTTAGATTTAAACACAACAAATTCTCGGAAACGAATGCCTTCCGGCCACAACGAATCAATAAGAAATAATTGCAATTTATCTTTGTTTACATAAAATCTATACGAATTATAACCGCGTTCCTTCTTTGTATTTATCAATTCAAGTTTCACTGCTACTTGAGTTTTTCTCATAATATAATCTACAATGTTCTGTTCACTAGTTTCTTTGCATACATTTGAGATATACAGTGGAACTTGATATATTGCTGCACGAAAATTACAGCGAGAATCATTACTCGCCGTTCCCGTGTTACTCAAAAACTTATTTCGCAAGCGCTTTTTGTATGTCACCTCTGTCCAACCATAATTGTTTCCCCCTGCCATTTCTTCACGAATAGCATTGGATCTACTACATACTGATTGTTTACTCAAGACCGGCGAAGAGGCGGCGGCCGCTGCATACGTAGTTTGCGAAACTAAATGAGTCATCCGCTCCGGTGACTTCTGCGCGCACACACTTATAGTATCAATATCTACATCTGAGCGAGCACTCATCGTAACAGGCGGGTCCGTGATAACACCAGAAACCGCAGTGCGGTCCTCCACGCGCCTGTGCCTTGTCGGTGAATTGCTCCCGCATTTTTTACCAGTTGTCGAAGCCGCGGTAGCGGCCTCAACTTGTATACTCGATGCGTCGACATCACCTACCGTCATTAACTCGTTATTGACATTATCATTTTTATTGCTTGACGAGTTTTGCGAATGTGTTCGTTGTATCGCAGGACGATTTATGGTACTCGGAATGTGTCGCAAACCCATGGGGCCACTATCAAATTCACAGCTGTTCATAAAGCATCCACCTCTCTTCACATTTATGGGATTAAACTCGTTACGCATTACCGGTTGTTTTTCAAAATATTCACTGAGCTGTTGGTGCGAAACATATTCCTGTTTTAAGCATCCCATCTCTTCCTGTAACGTTGTTACCTTATCTTGAATAATTAACAGATCTTTCAATAAGCGAGTGGCATCTAAATGGTCAAAGGTTACTGGTGGTAGTTTGTGTAACTCCTTGGCCACAAATATAGGTAACTTCTCCGGATCCGATGCATCTATGTATTTTAATAAAGCTATTATGTCTTCTAAATCTTTGCGGGACTTGTCATCCTTTTTTCTGTTTATCATTTTCTTCAACGGTACTGCCTCGAACAGTAGTTTTTTAGCTATCGCAACTTCCTCTGGCGGAAAAGCAGTCACACATATTCTCAGCAGGCTATTTTCGTCCATCACATGTATCTTATTGCACATAAATGCAAGCACTTCGTTTATGACAATGTTGCAATTACTACACTTCACTATATTCGCTGCCATTGTTCACGGAACAGCTGAGCGACGCGTGTCAATGACCTCTCTCGCGGGCGGTCAGCTGACGACGTGTACCTGTATATGTAAGAAATATTACCTTCATCATCTGTGGCGCTGTGCTGAGTGTCAGGGGGCATAGAGAAACAAGTGCAAGTGCGAGTCAACTTCGTGTACTCGCAGAACTTAAGCGTTTGTAACCTGGAACAAATATATTAATATCAAGAAAATGCTGGATTCATATAAAGTATGGCCACACAAGGGCTAGATGACTGCATCAAAAATAAATTCTGGAATCTTGTTCGGTAAATAGTTTTCCTTCTAAAAACTCAGTAAAACTTAATCTCTTGCTTATCTTTGGCGTTTTCAATTTTTAATTTATCGAAATCACACAAAAGTAAAAAGACCGAGTTTTGACCCGCCCCTTGAGCACGTAAGAAAAAGCTACCAACAAATACTGCATCCCTTTCACACTTATGCAATTTTTTCATAAGAGGATATGAAATAGCAACAACATCTCTCACATTTTTCTCACGTAATATCGGCCGGGGATCGAACCTACGACGCTCGGGAGCCGCACTTGCGACCACTAAAGCAAGTACTTACTTGTTCATGTGTATGACTGTGGTGGTGATGGTGACCAGTACACAAGTCAGGGCACACACCAGGCAGCAGGCACCGACCACTTTTATCTGTCAACAAACAAACATGACATGATCCTCTGGAGACGCGAGCGCATGTTAATAAACGTATATTTAAATGGAGTTAAATATTCGTACACGACCCGGGTATGTCTTAAAACTGCGGCCAGACACCGGAGGACGGGCAGCAGCGTCCTCTCACTAATCGGTGAGCCACTGCGATCCCCAAGCCGCTTGCCAAGCGTGGGGATTATGGCAAACCCCCCCTTGAGGGAGGCCTTCGTTCAGCAGTGGACGTCTTCTGGCTGATGATGATGATGAAATATTCGTACACCGACCACTGTGTGTATTTTTTTGTAAAATTTTGCCACGGCCAATGAAAAATTCACCCTAATTAATGGAATCAGGCGTTACTTTGCGGAAATCCATGATATAACAACAAGAATATTTAGTTTTAATTCCGCCAAATTAGTTCAGGCTTGAGTGCATGCAGCACCGCCCTCCCGCCCGCAAATATATACACATGCAGAACGTGAGATAGATATAATGTAACACCCAATGTAACATGCATGCTATACATTTCATTTGGTAGAATGAAAACATATAAATAATCATTTAACCCCAAAATTGTCTATGTTGAAATATATCCTACTAATCCTATTTAATATTATAAATGTGAAAGTTAGTGAGGATGGATGGATGGATGGATGAAGTTAGTATATGATAACTATAAAGGACTTTTATAGTTATCATCATCATCCCATATTCATCCACTGCTGGACATAGGACTCTTCCAGCGCCACTAGCCCGGTCGTCCGCTATCCGCATCTATTTTCTATCAGCTACCTTATACAAGTCATCGCTAATAAATCTTTAATAGCTATGATGACGATTTTTAAGTAAATATTTAACTTACAAAGTTTTAAATATAGTCATAATCCTACAATGTATTTACTGATCTACAATTTGCGAAAAACCAAATAAAATTTGAATTTAATGTTAAGCGTAAGCGTATAAAAGCGTGTTTATGGCTTAATCTAGAAATGTTATTGCATGCCGTGCAAAGGGACGATATTGCTGCAAGCTTTAGTTGAACTATGACAAACTCTATACTGATTATCTGACGCTGAATATTATTATAGTGAGACATTTTTTTTAAACTGCCCCACACTAGTATTTCTCCTGTGTCGTGGGTACAGTTTAACAGGTGCGGGAATCGAACCCTCAACACTCTAGGCAGCGACTGCTGAGCGAGAGGTCCTGGGTTGGATTCTCGGGTCCGGCAAAGTGTTATTGAGATTTTCTGTTTAGAAATTATTAGAATCATTCACTCCTGTATTCCCCGAAGAGTTAGAGTCCGGGGGCGTCGCTACCGCCGTATCAACCGTATCAAAGATACGCCCCCCCCCCCCCCCAGTTACAGGGGCCCCGAAACCGTGTAAGCAAAAATTCGTAAGCAAAAACAAAGTAATTTAATTTATTGTAAAGTAAGTAAAGTAATTTAATTTATTGTAAAAAAAATCCCTTATTCTATTCAATTTGTAATGTCTATATTAAAATATATTATGTAAACCGTAAATATTCATGGAGCATGTGGTGTTAGCCTATAAGTAGTTGTTGCACATAACATGTATCAATATTATCGTAACGTGGCAATGTAATGTGTAAATAATTGTTGGCTAAACTAATTCAATAAATAAATAAATAAATAAAAAAAACTCTTAAGCCGTACGCTAAACTTCCCGGGAAGAAAATAAAAACCGACTTCAAAACACTCAAAAAAAAAACTAACTAAAAATCAAAAAATAAATGTTTTATTATACAATATAGTAGTTGAAGAATATTGAAGTCGGCGCCAAGTGCCCCCAACAATCGATACAGGGCCCGCCTAGGGCAAGCTACGCCACTGAGTTAGAAAGATGCGTAGGTACTATTCTGCATCCACATTTAACCGAAACTGTAATTAAGATCCACTTAAAAGGAGGGAACCTATTGCCATCTACCGGGCATATAATTAAATTTTTCAACAGAAGCCTAAATAACACTCTGATCGAACCCAGGACTGGCAGCCGCGCTTATAATCATGTTTAGCTGCTCCACTGTCTGTAGCACTAGAATCTGCTACACAGATAAAAAAACACCGGCCACCGGAAGCCAATCAAAAAGCGGTCGTGAAGGACATATTTTGGGCCAAAAAAAACATTACCCATCGACATGTGAAAAAGAAGGTTTGTTAGCAGCGCATGCAAAGCTACAGACAAATGATACAAGGCAATATAATGAATGACATTGACGAACATACTTTTCTTACCATATAGCTGTATCTGTTGCGCCTGCGCGCTAAACTCATGATGCACACGCCCGTCAGGACCAACTGAAACAAATTATGTGATTATAACACCAACATAGCAGTTATTGAGTCCCATGTAATAGGGGGCGAGCCTATTGCTATCTCCAGGGCACAGTTCCAGACTCCGTGCTGCTACTGAGAATTCCCATACAGAAAAACCCAATAGCACTTTGCCCGATCCGGGAATCGAACTCAGGACCTCACGTTCAGCAGTCGCGCTTGCTACCACTAGACCAGTACGGCAAAACTGGCAAAACTGCTCCTGGAGCGGTCTACCCGGATCCGAGTCAATTTAAAGATTAACAGCGCACCCAACCGAGTCCCCACGAGTGACAAACCATGAAATCATCTGGCGCACCCTGGGCAGTCAGCCTCGATACCACCAAAGCTGACTGGCTAATCTTTCCACTATCAGCGACCGTGGCTCGAAGAATACAAAACCCATCTCACCATAGCGGCCGGTACCGCGGCGGGCACAGTCTCCAGATGCTGTGGCGAGGCAGTGTAGGCCCGCAGCAGGATATGCTGGGCCGCCAGCAAGCCTCCCAGCGCCGCCGCCAGGGCACCACATCCGACGCACCACCACGCGTACTTGCGACGCCGGCAAGTACCATCGTTGCCATTGCAGCCCACTGACGCTGGAAACAGAATCAACTTGTTAATAAATTACATCAATTAATCAACTGCTGTGATGAAACATGAGATCGTCACACGGTCACGTCACGATCGGCAGCCAGCGTCGATACCACCATTGACAGTGGCGGTCTGAAAGGCAGGGTCGTGGGGGTCATGACTCCCCAAAATTGTACAAGCTCAACTATAATATTATACCCCCCCCCCCCCCCCCCCCCAAATCACTTTACTGTTAATATGACCCCATTAAGTGTGAATGCATGGAAAAGAGCGTCTGTGATTTTCGTTTTTTGTCTTTGAAAATCCGTTGTGATTACACAAATTACTTGACTTAGATGTGAAATCTAACAAAATCGGTAAACCTCTTGTTACCAGACAGTATCATTTTTTTTTAATAACACGTTGCCCCACACTAATGTTTCTCCTGTATCGTGGGTACAGTTTACAAACATACATATCACATGCACAAACAACTAGACCCGAAACAACTATCTGTAGATCATACAAATATTTGTTCCGTGCGGGGATCGAACCCGCGACACGTAGCACAGAAAGCTAATCGCTTAGCCTCTGCGCCAACCGTGTCGTCATTGGTCTAGTGGTTGCAGGCGAGACTGCTAAGCGTGAGGTCCTGGGTTCGATTCCCGGGTCGGACAGTGTTATTAGGATTTTCTGTGTGGAAATTCTCAGTAGCAGCACGGAGTCTGGAACTGTGCCCGATAGATGGCAGTAGGCTCGACCCCTATTACATGGAACTCGATAACAGCATCGGCGAAATGTGGCCGTACAATAGTACACCTCTGCCTTACCCTTTGGGGAATACAGGCGTGACGCTTTATGTTTTTCTTGTTACCACTGACCCAAGTTAATTTATAAATCGTTAATTTGCCGTGACAATGAACTACAATTCCACTCGATGACTATAGACACGAACGTGGCTTGTTTATTTTTTATTGGCATTCAAAAGTCGAAGATCGTGATCAGAAGCGAGCGTATTTTTAAAAGGTTTTTTATTATGAAATGAAATGAAATGAAATGAAATGAAATTATTTATTTTGCAATTAGGATTTTTCAATCACTTTTACACGTCTTTTTTAAACTAGATGGCGTCGGCATTTCCTATGACTATCCCTGAGAAGAAACGCCGAAACAAACTCAGGGGTCAAAGTCTATTTTAAAGTCCAGACAGATTGTATTGATGTATGGTATTATAAGGTTTATGTGAGACAAATATAGGGTGGAATAGCCTTTTGAAGAAAGTGCCATAACTATTTGAGCTAACCTGTCGCAACAGAGTGCAAGCATGCATCAGTTATCGTGAGAATTAATGAAATGAAGAGCGCTCAGCCTAGATCTCACTCACATTTACAATGTATAGCGGTTATATATAAGAAATAATTTCAATTTAAACGACATTACAATAACAAAATAATGAAGTAAATAATATAATAATTAATGGCAAAATTTGTATATAAAAAAAAAAAGGAAAGGCTAAAGAGCGGCTCAATCCCAAGCGTTTTTGTCATCTAAATAGTCCGAAATTTTATAGTATCCTTTTTTACAAAGTTTAGATTTAATTACAATTTTGAACTTCTTTAATGTTAAATTACGTATATCATTGGGAAGCTTATTGTAAAAGCGTATACATTGTCCCATGAACGAGTTGCTTATTCTGTGGAGGCGCGTAGCATGTACAGCAAGGTTGTGTTTATTCCTAGTGTTCAAAGAATGAGTATCAGACAGTTTGACAAAGTTCGAAATATTTTTATAAACATATATTAAATTTTCAAAAATATATTGTGACGCTACAGTTAGAATATTAATTTCCTTAAATCTGTGTCTCAGCGACACCCTTGGACCAAGATTATAAATAGCTCGGACAGCCCTTTTCTGCAAGACGAATATAGTATTGATGTCTGCAGAGTTTCCCCAGAGGAGGATGCCGTAAGTCATAACGCTATGAAAATAACTGAAATAAACTATTCTGGCTGTATCCACATC
This sequence comes from Shargacucullia verbasci, assembly GCA_947562105.1. Taxonomy (NCBI): domain Eukaryota; kingdom Metazoa; phylum Arthropoda; class Insecta; order Lepidoptera; family Noctuidae; genus Shargacucullia; species Shargacucullia verbasci. The sequence goes on along the minus strand of OX387307.1, from coordinate 1,629,372 downwards.
AGTTAAGTGCCGAATTTTTTTGACAGCAAACGCGGCAGAACTAAGCCTACCCGATAATTTGTTTATTTGCGGGCCCCATTGCAGTTTGGCAGTTTATTATAACAAGCCTATTTTGTTCTTTTTTTTTAATCGTATCGTGTTCTGACGATGTTTATAAAACATAACAATTATCTATATATTAATATTATAAAAAGGTAAAAATTTTTTGTATGTAGGGGATAATCTCCGAAACTAATGATCCAATTCAAATTTTTTTAAATTGATAGTTAGCTACATTATCCCTGCTTTAGGACGCTAGATGGCGCTACGTGTGACCCGAAAATATGCACGAGTTTGTAATCCACGCGGGCGAAGCCGCGGGCGAAAGCTAGTTAAATAATATTTACCAAAATATGGGGGTGGTGGTACATAGTGCTGCGCCACATCTGCTGCTATCGCCGACCTCGGCGTCGACACTTGATACTGAACTACTTGCATAACACCGCACGCTTGCATCACTAGCATTTACAGATGAACCGAACAAACCGCCATTTTAATAATTTAACGTTCAATGTTGCATTATTTTAACAATATTTAAAACGTTAATATTTACTAATGTCACTTTATGTTCAACAGAGTATATTTTTTTATGAAAAACAAAAAAAAAACAAAACAAATCAAGTCCGATTTCCCGCCATAACTTAACTTTTTAATTATTTAGTAATAAAGCATAGATAACACATTGATATCGCACTGTAAAGGAACTTTCAAAACTCGCGCCATTTCTATAAAATCGATAAAATACAACCCAAGCCAACCGTGCGTAAAGAACAATGACCTTTTACATATCACAACAATCTTATTTACAAGCACTGACTGTAATACTACACATTTCTTCTTATAATTTCACAATTATTTATCAATTCATGTTATATTGATTCAGTAAAATTCGTCTCTTAATATTTTCCCTCCTTCGTTTGTTTTTATAACTTATTCACAAAAACCACGTATTATTTTTAACGAAATAACAGAATTGTAACACGAATATTATAAGAGTACAGAATTTATTCGAGTATTTATTCACAATAAACAAAATCGCGTTGCATTATAGAGTTTACGATGTAAGGTTATGTGATTTGACAATGGCCGATTCGCGCAGAAGCAATGGGTTCTTTATACCGTGCAGGTAGAAAGGTCTTAAATTAAATGTATGGGAATGTGACTTATGGATTTTGTTGTGTACTTATAACGTGTATAGAATAAAGAGCCTCCTTTTAAATATAGAACAGGTAGTTTGTGCAAAAAGGTTGCGTTTCCATGTATTTTTTTACATATCGTATCTTTTGAATTTGACATTTGAGTTTTATGGGAACTTATTTCACCCACATTTGAATGGAATCTTGGTTTTTAACTTTAACAATAAGTTACTCGCTTTTCATACTCGTATTTAGAAATCGATGACAAAAACTAAGATTGATGTCCGAAAAACATTAAGCATGGAGATAACAATAAAGTTCTTTGCTGTCAACTATCGTAACGCCTTTCAAATAATAAAAGAAAATAAATCTGTTCTCGTCGTTAAATTCTGTTGACATTTTTAGTTGAATTAAAAATTCTAAGTCTATGGAATTACCTGTCATGATTTAAATGATTTTGCGTCAATGGACAGGTATTGTGAAAAAAAAATGGCGGCGGGCATTTTTTATTTTGGTTTTTAAATTCAAATTATATCTCACAATGGATTCTAAGAAGAATCTACTGGAAAGAGCAGTAAAAAGTAATTTCTATTAAATGAATGACAACAGACATTTACACTGAGTTCCTATAAGCAAACCCGGTTCGAGTACCTAATGGGCGCTTCCGCTGCCAAAGCTTCTTTCCGATGGCGATATAAAGCTCTCATATTAAAGGAACCTTAATACCTACCAGACTATTAATAGGACATTGTTCTATTCTCGGGCCTAGCCTGGATCAAATCCAGAACCTCATAACGCTTAACCAATGCGGATCTTCCACAATATTCTTCTGACATAAAATAACCATCAGTTAACTCACTATTGTTTCTTCTATTAGTAGCTGCCAGCACGCTGGTAGGCGGTCGCGGGGGGAGCGCGGGCGGTGTGTCTGTCTTCGCGGGGGGAGGAGGCCCAGGATCGTCCGCGCATGCGTACTGTGCTGAAGCCGGCTTGCATGTGCATGCTACTTGGTACTGGAATTAAGAAAAAAGATATGTTACAAAATGGCGACCGGTCAATTGTTTTCTTATTTGGAACACCACCACCTCTAATTTTTGCCACTTTTTTCATTTGAAAAAGGAGGTTCCTTTGATCACACGAGACGGTTGGTCTGGCGGGCCGAAGCCTGATAATATTGATATCGGACATTCCCATGTGTTAGAATCATTTCAAACTCTCATAATGCGATGTAGGATTGCAGTTGTCACTTGACTCCGACAGATGGCGCGGATTGTCATATAGTACATTCCTGATCGCAGGTCATATCAGCAGTCGATACTTAGTGGACAGTTATAAGTTGAGGTACCTTATGCAAGTCGGAAGTGACGGAGGCGCTGGTGTCACACTCAGGGCACGCTTCTGGCGCAGGTGAGCTGCGCGCTGACGTCACGTCACCCAGCGACATCTTGCTCTGTGGTTCAGCATTAGCTGTAAAAGAGAAAAATAAATTAATTAAATGTGATCATTTTAATTATAAGAAAAAAGACAACTTCAGCTCGTGTGAGTTTCAAATACATAAATACCCAACGTTATACGTAACCGACAGTCAATAAAAAAATTGGAATTGTTATAAAAAAAAACATTTGGTTGTTGTCACAAATGTGTTTAATTTTATGTGTTGGAAGCTGTTGTCAGTACTTCTATTTACACGGCAACTTAAAATTTAAAATAAAATAAAAGAACAATTCAAGCAAGCAGACTTCACAAACAAACTAGTGCGATCAAACAGGTAATGTCCACATACCTTCTGCCTATAATGTAAATTCCTTCGCCATACTCCAAACGGAATGGCGCGCAAAAAACAAATAGCGCTCTATGGCAGCAATGAGCAAAAACAACAGTTAATCCATCTACATCCGGTCCTCATGGCCACATCCGGCGCAAACAGCTGTTTTAACCGACTTGGCAAACAAAAGAGGTTTGTGTTTACATCTGTATTTTATTGAATGGCGGATAAGAATAAAATAAATAGGTTATTCAAATTCTGCATTCAGCTTGCATGTTTGATACCAAAATAAGAGCATAATCAGCCTTTTTTTTAGAATGTCGTGTTCACAGATGGCATTTAAATTGGCAGTGTAAAATGAGGTCAGGCATTTGCTATCTCGGCCGTCCAATCTACTAAAACCGTATTGTTTTGTTAAAGGTGCAAAATGTCACTTGTTAGATACCTACTCGCACCCTCAGAACGAAAGTGGCCTAAGTCAAAAAATGCAATTTGTGGGAAATGAACAAGAAAGTCTTCAAAAATGTGTACTTTTTAAGGTCAGTTTATAGCAAAATCAAAAGTTACAGGAATTTTGAGTTAGGTCACTTTCATTCTAAGTGTGGGGTACCAATTTATTCTGAATTCAACTCTAAGAGTATAAGCTTGTTTGCACATAAACTGTTTACTGATCCGTTTGTAACGAATCCGATTCAGTTGTGGCGAGTTCCCATACACTAGTATAGGATTTAGAATATATACTGGGGTTCCAATACAAGTTTAGATGATCATAGATAGGGCCCAAAAAGTATGAAAAAAAATTGACCCCGTCTACGATTTTCGAGTTCACTCAAATGCGCGCGCACGATTTGTTCATACATTTTTGGCTAAACGGTAAGGACGATCGATTGAAGTCCAGGGAAACATACTAGATCCCCATGATCCGACAAAATTAAACATACATTCCGTTTTATCAACTAAGGAGCTCGCAGCTTCATAGTTACAGCTCGTAGGTCAATCAGCTACTTTATATCCGGCGCGAATTAGAAAACAAACTAACGAACATGTGGTGCTAATATGTTTATGACCATAGACAAGTTTTGGCTGCTGTACAAATGCAGTGTAAACATGATTCATACTTCGTAATTAGGTTAGGAATAGTCAGCATCAAAAGTGAGTGAATTTTGCAATAAAGGCACAGTGAAAGAGCGATCGACTGATGCGCTACGTGTCGTGGATTCCATTCCCCGAAACAAATATTTTTATGGCCTACAGATAGTTGTTTCTATGTGCGTGTCAACTGTATATACTTTATCCATGAAACAGGAGAAATCCTACTGTAAGAGAGAAAGAAAATGTTTTATTTTTACGTGCAATCTTGAACTAACTGGCTACATTATTTTCTTTTTTTTGCCTCATACTCATGTAATAAAAAAGAAAAAAATTGTAGCCAGCCTGTGACGGATCGTCATTCATATTACAAGGGACCGCCGTGTTCGTAACTTGAAAGAATTGGTTATGCTCTGGATCAGCAAACGGAGACCGGTTTTCATTCACTCATTATTATGTCAGCTTCTGGTTCTACATTGGAAGAGTGTCATTTGACATCGGCAACAAGGCAACTCGCAGTATTACCGTTCCAGCTTGTATAGGCGAATATTGAATAGTGACACTGCTGCTATATGAAACCTTAGTCGCCTTGTATAATAGCTACGAAGCAAATTATTTTAGGAAGACATAGTATGTAGTATATAAATCCGGACCTCGGAATAAAAAGGGTTAGTCCACTTCGCTCCAGCGCGTTGGTGGAAACTTTGATCTGCGCATGGTCTCGAAAAATTAGAGCTGTCGCCGGAGTCGATCTCGAACCCTCCTGCATGGAAGGCAAACGTACAACCGTTAGGCGATAACTACATAGGCCTCATTATAATTATTATATTACCCAGATAGGGACATAAAATAGTCAGTAATATTGCTTTAACTAATCAACACACTTAGCAAACGAATTGGTGATTATTTCTATGGCGATATTGACGCACTAGATATAGCGGCCATTTCTTCAAATACGCACGGCAAGCGTTGATTAAGTAAAATAGGTATGTTCTTAATCCTTAAACATACCGAACTTGTTATAAATCACAGCTAAAATTGTTTTAAAAATCGAATGACAAGCGAATCGAAATTGCATTTAGAACGACCATCGACACAGATCATACATCAGGGAGACAGTGAATGAATGATTGAACGATTACGCGCGGTCAACAACCTCGACGGAGTGGTTTGTCAACAATTCGTGAAGTTTTTTTGTTGTTTTTAAGCGTGGGAAGAAATGATTATGCCTAGTTGATTTTAAGGCTGTTATTCAGCCTAGATTTTATTGTTTTAGGTAGAATTTAGTGAATTTAATAACTACCAATCAAAATAAATTCGTCATCCTAAGTGGTAGCGTTGTGATTTTGGATACACTTCGTTTTACCAATGAAATTATTTATTTTTTTAGATCATAGTAATAAAGCCTGTTAATCTGTCTCCTTAGGCTAAAAGCTAGCAAGACGTATGCGAATAATGAGTTCCATTATATGACAATCGTACTCTCGTCTTGGGTTGCTAGAATCACAATATCGAAATAAACTCGACCAAAAATACCGTATTACTCAAGTCATAGTTATCACCATAGTAACTGTTAAACAAATGAACGAGTATGCAAGTGGTCAATTAAGTGAATGTTTTGTAATGTGAATCATACTATGATTCATCAATAGCGGCTTGTTTAAATCACCTTTTTTCGTGCTAAAATTCTCATGTTTACTGTTCATCGAAGGTAAAGGGTTATGTCGAATTCTTAACGGCTAAAACAGCACGTGGTCCCAACGGACGACGCAGAATTTACTCGTGCATCCATTGAATTTTTAGAGCATGGAGCCACTGAAACATAATTATGTATTATTTAAATTTTCGCTTAAATATATTAAGTATCTTAACGGCTGTCAAATGCTTTGGAAGGAAGGTAGTAAGTAGAAAGATCTTGAAGTGCCTGTTGTTATTTACAAACTTGACAGCTGTCACTACTGTCACCCTTTGTTTTTTTATGGCTTCGTATATTATATGGCTTATAATATTATCATTCATGTAGGTGCAATATTCGTGCAAATGATAAACTGAAAAGGTCATCTTGATTTTCAAATTCTATAATTGAGTTCGAAGAAATTGGGCATTGCGCAAGTCCAAGTTTGAGTACAGTGCAATAGTTGAAGTAATATATATTATTGTTGTTATTTATAAACCAATTAAAACTGCGTAACATTAAACGACGTAAATTGTAAAAAAAAATGAAGTTAAAACATTTATTTATTCCTCAACTGTCACCTATAAAAAAAGGTATGGTTAGAGCTCTTTTAACAATGCCGCTATTCATAAAGTTATAATAATAGCCATACACCGCAAAGGACCGCTTAAAAGGGATACATTTGGAGCAGAGCAGGTAAATTATCGTAAGGTATATTTTTTTAAATTGTTAAGTTTCGACCTGCTTGTTATTATTCCTCAAATATTGGTTTAGAATAAAATGGGAACATGTATTTTGCAATCTTTAATCACTAGAGAATAAAACGCCAACAAACTAATTTATTTATGTCATACTAACATAGTGATACGATTATTTTATAAAGTAGTAACAAAATATGGTCAGTACCGTGAAATAAACAGATTTAATTTTATTTTATTTTTATTTAAAATTACAAATCACGTAAATATTTGACAGCTCCTGTAAAATCAGTAGGTACATTTTGATGATGTTTCTATAACTAACTATTGTACAATCGTTTTGTCAACTGTAATCGAAAACGATCAACGATTTTATGACTGTTTTCAGAAAATCATGAGAAATAATTAGCAGTATTGGCCCTCACCTAGTCATGTATTAATACCACACAATTTATTGGTATTTCAATTCTCTGACAAGTGTAGATTGCAAATTGCCTCGACTAGTTTTTGATCACGTTGTATCGAAATAGAAACAATTGTTTACAATTGTAAACTCTTTAAAATCTCTTTTAGTCCCATCCTATGTCTCAATTTCTTTCGTACAATTTGTAATACACCTAAACAGACCACATCCCATATTTCATTTGCGTTTGATATGCCAAACCGCAATGTGGTTGGTACAAAATAAGTCAGGAAGTTATAAAATTATTCTGAAACAGTACCTCTATTATGAGTTTTTTACTATTTACTTTCATAGTAAATGTAAATTTTCATGCAAGCGATTTTAATTCTTAACTTGGTTAAATTAGGGATATGCACAATGTCACATGAGCGACTCTAATCCCTAATGTGACCAAGTTAAGAACTAAAATCGCTATCATGAAAATTTACTTTACTATGATAGTAAATAGTAAGAAAACTCGTGATGGTGTGGTACAGGTACAGGTTTTTTTCTCAGATCAAATCAAATCAAATCAAATCAAATCAATCTTTATTTGCTATAAACAGTGTCCATTGTGGTGTTACATATTTAATTGTACAGTTCATCCTGTTTAGCCATAATATATAGCATGCAAATTTTATACAATTCTAATATATATAATCCACTTAAAATTAATATTAACCTTTATAGTCTATGAATTCTTTAATGGAGTAAAATGTTCTTTCCATCAGCCAGTAACTCAGTGTAGGTATAAATTTTTTGATTGGTAATACTTTAATATTGACAGGAACTTTATTATATATTTTAATACACATCACGTAACAATTTTTTTGCATTCTACTACTCTTAGGAACTATATCTAATACAAGCCTGTTTGGGTTTCTCATATTTGTTCTATTTGAACAGTCTTCAGATTTTTTAAACAATTTTGCGTTAAAGTACATTATACTGTATTTATTATCTAACAATAGACAAAAGTTGAAAAGCAATCTTGATTGACCGTTAAGATTCATAAAAGCATTGTACTGTGTTGAAGCTCTCTTAGAACCAACATTGTTTATTTCTATACATTCCTGTCTTTCTTGATAAATTTGGCAAAAGACTTGTCATTACATGGGGCTTAATTGCAATGTGAATGCACTGTACAACAAGTACTGTCTGTTCAGAGAATACATAACGCTTGTGTTATGTAATTTTACTACGCGAAGCAAGTTAATAAATAACAAGAAGGACTATTCAGTACTACAATTGTCCGCCATCTTTATAAATTTTACCTTTATATTCTGGTGCACTTTCTAAAAGGCATAACAAACGATTACCGTCACGACATCACAAAGGCAGGTAGTCAGACCATTTTATATGCGACTAGCTTTTGCCCGCGACTTCGTACGCGTGGAATTTAGAATCTGATATTTTCCTGCGGTAAAATGGAGCCTATATTTTAAGTGAGACCTATAGCGATACATCGATGAAAACTGCATTCAATTCCATGCAGTAGTTTTTGCGTGATGTACAAACATACATACAGACAGACAAAAAATCTAAAAACTGTTGTTTTGGCTTCTGTTGCTCTAATACGTAAAGACTGCCCATATTAGTTTTTCTCTAATATATATAATGTACAGACATCGGCCTGTTATAATTTTATTATATGTATAGATTTCTTTTAAACCATAACAAACAAAGTATGTATTTTGCTTGACAAATACAAACGGTCTTCATAAGCTACTCTTTCTATATTTACTCTATAATTAGTTTCTGCATAATTACAAAATCAACATATCATTTAAGCCCATAAAAGTACTTTCACTGACCTCCGACATGTGAACTAACCCGCCATTGTTGTATGTCTGCAATTACCAGTTTAATAACAGGGAATATACTATACGCTTTCACTAAGGAAATAAAGAAATCATAGAGTAAAATTACAAACTATTTTTGTTAAACAATTGAGTTGAAAACCACAAATAAGTACGTTGATTGTTAATAGTATTTAAATAATATGTCCAGTCTTTATGATTGATAGACATTTTTTTTCTGTCATATTTGCATGGTTGTCACGGGAAAATTGCTCATGTTGTTTAAGAAAGATTATCTAGTCAGCATGGTTCGTAACGGAGCTTCAAGTGATCTGGAGGTCTAGTTTTTTTAGATGTCCTAGTGTAACATTGGTCGAAATCTAAGGCCCTAGTGTAAGTTTCTTTTTGACAAACTCGATTTATCATATAGAACGCGCACGGCGCGGCGGCGGCGTTCCGATTGGTCCGTTTCATGCTCTCCACCAATCGGAACGCCTTCGATCTCGACCAAAGTTACCGTAAGCTAAAACTGTGTGAATAATATGCGCGTCTTTATGATAGAAATTTACTTTGAAGAAATTTTTTGCTGAGAATAACACGATCAAATTTGAGAAAAAATTGCACTTGAGGTTCAATCTTAACTTAATTTTGAGCATATTGAGCAACATCCACGATAATGCAAGCGTAAACCAAGAATGAGTTTCTCAAAATGACTGTAACGATGTTAATGGTGTCTCAACAAGATGCTCTTATTAAGCACATCCTCCTCCCCCCTCTAGTTGCCCCTGCATGTCTTCGAACTGGGGGTCAATTACCAAGGCGAGGACAATTGGCAGAATTGTGTCACTCATTTAGATATGTAACCGTTACTTTCTAAGGAGATTTAAAAATTGAGTGGATGTTTTATATGTAAATACTATGTCTATCTAATTAGCGCTTAATTTATTTTTGTGAGACTTTCAAATGTGTTTACATAAAGTGACAGTTGGGCATGAACGAAAGATAGTGGAATGAACTAAAGACTGGAAATAATATCTTCATTGGGATGAAGATGTTTATGTTGATTATGTTATATTATTATAATATTTATGATCTTTGGTAAATATAAACTTATTATTATTAAGTACTAGCTTCCGCTCGCGGCTTCGCTCGGGTGATTTACGAACCCGTACATTTTTCCGGGATAAAAAGTAGCCTATGTGCTATTCCAGTCTATAAATTATCTCTGTGCCAAATTTCATCCAGATCCGTTCAGCCGTTTAGGCGTGAAAGAGTAACAAAAATCCATCCATCCTCACAAACTTTCACATTTATAATATTAAGTAGGATAGGATTAGTAGGAAAAGTAGGAGAGGATTAGTACGAAAAGTAGGATAGAAAGTAGGATTTACTAACATTTTCAGACGCAGGCAGGGTTTGGAATTATTTTCCATAGATAACAATACACTCGCCGTCTATTCCGAAAGCGTGTTACTATGTTATGGGACATCACTAAAGTAAAAAAAACAATGTTTCGAAGTTTCAAACGACTACAGCGTTTCTTATTGCTCAATGCACTTAAACAGCTGTTTTGTCTGGTAAATCTTTCTCTTAAATATTTTGAAATGCTATTGTTTTAAAATACAAGTTGCAAAAGAACAAACAGTGAAACAAGATTTCGTTACCACCAAAATAGTGCTGACAGCCTGGCATGATGCATTTTTTCTGTTCTTTTTTTTTTTCTACAAATGCTTTGCCCCACCCTTGGAAAAATTCCTGTACCGTCTGTTCACGAACACAAATATTCACATGCACAAACACCCAGACCCAGTACAATAATATCTAGGTTATACAAATAATTGTTCCACGCGGGAATCCAATCCGCGACACGTAGGGCAGCTGTCGATCGCTCAATCACCGCTCCGTACAGTCATATTGAAAGATGATGGACGCGAAGCATGAGCTAGGAATGCCTTTGAATCCTGGCTTATGGTTGTTGAAGAAACCCGAGAACAACTTCTATGCTTTTGTTGTCGTTTGTTATTTGTAGCGGTTTGCTTCTTAATAAAAGTCGTTATCTGATGGTTGAATATTTGATGTGCGACAACAAGGATTGATAAAAATCATGATTGTTTAGTCTAGTGGTCGCAAGCGAGACTGCTGAGCGTGAGGTCCTGAGTTTAATTCCCGGGTCGGGCAGTGTTATTTGGTTTTTCTGTACGGAAATTTTCAGTAGCAGCGCGGAGCCTAGAACTGTGTTTCGTTAGTGGCAATAGGCTCGCTCTACATAGGGCCTAATACTAATGTGAAATGTGGATGTATAAAAGTACACCTCTGCCTAACCCTTCGAGGAATAAAGGCGCGATGACGATGTTTTTTTTTAATATGGCAGAAACAATACCTAATAATAACATAAACATGTTATTAAATAACTTTTCCAATCCCATACATTTATTATTCATCAATTAATTACTTTATATGGAAATAAAAAACAAATTTTATTAAAATCCTTGATTTTTATTAATAAAACATTATAACTCGTAACCCGACTATGGGCCACGCGGCCCACATTACGTCAATCCATAAATAACTCTTATTGTCTGAAACTTAAGGTCCACAGGATCTGTCACCATCCTTGACCTTGCAGCCAAAATGTCAACAAAACATTCATCATCAGCCAGAAGACGTCCACTGCTGAACGAAGGCCTCCCCCTTAGACCACCACATCGAACAACATTACGCCGCTTGCATCCATCGGTTGCCCGCGACTTTCACAATGTCGTATGTCCACCTAGTAAGAGGCCTTCCTACGCTGCGTCTTTCTTCCCATCGGTTGTCCGTTTTTCGATGTGGCCTGCCCACTGCAAGGGCGGATCAAGCTTTCAAGGCAGGGGTCACATAGTTGAAATCTAGTCAGGACAGACATTCGATGTACAATAATAAATCTAATTAAAATGAAATATTCTTTTTCAAACAAAGTATTTATTTTATTAAATTTATTAATGCGATTAGAAAAATTATCAGTGGTTCACCTAGACCCAGCCCAGGGGGATCATGACCCCAATTACCCCCCCTCTGGATTCACCCTTGGCCCATTACCACTTAAGCTTGCAAATCCTGAGAACTATGTCGGTGAACTTGGTTCTTTGGCGAGTATCCTACCTAACAAAACATTATAACAAACATATTTAATTCTAATTACTTTATGTACCATACACTTGTTGATAATTTTAGAACTGACGTTACAAACGGCGCGGTTTATAGCTCGTCATTTCACACTAATTATAACGGTTGTTATACTCGTACATCTACTATACTCCAACATCTTGAGGTCCAGTCGTCTTTCTTACGTACTTAAGTCCGTTCTGAGATAATTAAATGCATATATCCTTATAAAGACAGACTTCTATCAACAGGGTTTAAAAAAATAAATATTTAAATGCAATGTAAATCTCGCGACAAGCTTTTATATCATTTAAATTGTTTAATGTAATAAACTCATGGCTTTGATTCAACTGAAAGTTTATTTTCTTCTTTTTAGAGAATTAAAAATAAAAGCTTGTTTTTAAAAATGTTTTTTTACTATTAATTTATTTTTTAGTTATCGCTGTGTTATTGTATATTCGTATTCTTCTCAGCAAACCCTTTCATTTGATACCCATATCATGGGAGTGCACAAAAAATTTATAGTCCGCCATCTTGGGCCGTCCGCCACATTGGATTTAAAATAACGTCACTTAGCTAACCATGCATTGTCATCCAAACTAAACGTGTATGCAAAATTTCATCTCAATCAGCTGAGGATAACTGCTTTAAAATTCAGTTGCAAGATTTGACCCGAACATACATACTTACATACAAATATTGCAAGTTAAATAAAAGCTTGAAAAGAATGTTGCTAACCATAGACTATCAACATAGAGAGACTGCTCTATTTTTCAAAAATTTAGTTTCCAACCTTTCGTATTGCTCAATAAACTAAATTTTAATATTGAAGTTTTAAATTAACAAAAGACAGCTGTTTTATTTGAAAATCGTTCTTATTTCGAAATATTGTTTTAAAAAACAAATCGCAAAATCAAACAGTGAAAAAAGATTTCTTTACCGCCAAAAATTGGTAGAAAAAATCATCAAAGCTCCCGCTCTGTTTTATCAAATTCTTATGAATTCTGTCATATGAAGAAACCTGATACCAACTGCAGATCACGTGGTATTTTCGCAATAACTGTACACAGTATCCAGTGTTCTGTACAATATGGCTCTGTTAAATACGTCAAATGATCTCAGAGGTCAATATCTGATGTCGTTATTAAGATGAAAGATTATTGCGAATTAAAATAAAAACGACTTTACCGCCGAACGAAAAGAAACGTTTTACTTTTGTTCAGTCCATCAAATAAAACAACTCGACCGAGGTCATAGAATGAGAAGAGTTAGGCCTTAGTCCAACGCTGGCCGGATGCCGGTTGGCGGACTACACCGACCATCGAGAACTTTATGGAGCCCTCTCAGGTGTGCAGGCTTCCTTACGATGTTTTGCCTTCATCGTTAAAGCTAGTCTTTTTCTTCTGTCGAGTGTCCACTCGACATACCTCGCGCTCATGCCGACGCTCATGCCGTAGTGGAAAGGTTAGCTAGTCATAGCTAGTGCACCTTCACCATTCTAATCTGCACGAGAATTCGAAAAGTTGCAGGTGTGGGCCGGTTAAATATCGTCGTACTATGCCGTGATTGGAACAGTAGGTAATGGTCCCTCTTGTAGGCGCGCGATCAAAATGTCATCAAACACGGACGTGTCGGACGCATAGACTTAGAATTTCGCTTACGCTAATAAATGTATGGTCGGACGCACAAAGTTTATTTTCTAAATTAGAAAAATACAAAAAAAAAAAAACTTCTGGTCAGTGTGTACGAACTCTTTGATATCGAACGTAATAAAAGTGCCTGCATACTGCAAAAGCTCAATTAAAATGAAAACCTTTAAATTTGATAGTCAGAAGAAATATCTATCTACACTACACATATATCGATATGTGTAGTGTAGATAGATATTTCTTCATTATTTTCTTCATTTATCTTCATTCATTGTATTTAGAGCTAGATTTAGAAAGAAAGCCCACCTCAGTCGTTGGAAAAGGCTTAAATGATGACTCAGGCATTAAGTTCAGCTAGTATTAAATAAACCTTTACGGCGTGTTAAATAGATTATACAATAGTATAGAAATAGGTATCGACTCACGATTTCTATGTAACAACTACGGTATCAAATTACACAGTTTCCAAGAAAATAACAGGATCCTGTGAGAATTATTGCGATCGCCGTCCTACCTTTGAGTGGAGACCGATAATTCTAGGGTGCCGTGACCCGTGATAGCATAGTATCACGCCTGTATTCCCCGAAGAGTTAGGCAGAGGTGTATTATTGATTGACCCGGGTACGTCTTAAAACTGCGGCCAGACACCGGAGGACGGGCAGCAGCGTCCTCTTACTAATCGGTGAGCCACTGCGATCCCCAAGCCGCCTGCCAAGCGTGGGGATTATGGCAAACCCCCCCCCTGGGTGGAGGCCTTCGTTCAGCAGTTGACGTCTTCTGGCTGATGATGATGATGATGATGATGTATTATTCTACACCCACATTTCGCTGATCCTGTTATTGAGTCCCATCTAATAGGGGGCGAGGCTATTGCCATCTACCGGTCACAGTTCCAGACTCCATGCTGCTGAGAATTTCAATACAGAAAAACCCAATAACACTTTGCCCGACCCTGGAATCCAAGACCTCACGCACAGCAGACGCGCTTGCGACCACTAAACCAACGAGGTTCCCGTGATAAGAATAGCAATATTTGTTATTTTCTGTGGGTTTTTTATTCCATACTAGCTTTTGCCCACGACTTCGTAAGCGTAGAATTTAGAATCTGATATTTTTCTGCGGTAAAATGGAGCCTATATTTTACGGTAGACCTCTAGCAATACATCGGTGAAAACTGCATTCAATCCCATGCAGTAGTTTTTGCGTGATGCGTGTACAAACATAAAGACAGACAGACAAAAATTCTAAAAACTGTTATTTTGGCTTCTGTTGCTCTAATAAAAACCCCCCATATTAGTCTTTCCCCAATATCTATAATGTATAGACATCGGCCTGGTATAATTTTATTATATGTAGGTAACGGTTGTACGTGTCTAATTAGATGGCTCACAATAGCTTGATGTGCAAGCAACCTGCACGTTGCGCAGAAAGACAGTATCTTAGCTACTGCGCAAATCGTGTACTTAATTAATCTATTATGAATAACTACGTTGATGTTTTATTAAACACATTTACCATTTTATTGTAGACTAACGTGTATTTTGTAATAATTGTTAATTTGTGTTTTCATTTACTAATAAGCCTGTACTTCTCGAGATTACCTCTCGATCGATTCAGTGGCTAAGTCGTGGTAAAGTTACAAACAGACAGACGGACAGAAGTACCTACTTTCGCATTTATTAGTGTAGATTGACAACTTGTACTGTTCTGACAACTTCAAAAAACCATAGCAGCTGATATTCACTACTTGAGTACACATAAGTGAAATTCTAAGTCTGTGCGTACACTATATTTTCCAGTTAACGTTCCCCACATACCATTCCATTATTGTAAGTCAAGCTTAACAGAAGCCAACGGCCGAACTATTAGTTCCGAGCGAAGTAACCCAACACTCACCATTTGATGACTGTGAGAACGAAGCAATAACGTTTATTATTATATCAATCGGAATGGCGCGCGCAATGACAACCGCCGCCATTGTTGTTAAACTTTTTTTTTTAATTTGACTGTGGAATCTACTTTTGTAATGCCTCGTTAAGGATTTATTATTTTGGCAGTTAGGCAGTTATTGTTTTATGTAAGTATGTTTTGATTTTGGTTACCTATTTTCCTTAGTATGACGTGAAAGATTAAGTTTCACCATGGAATTAGTGAATAGTTTTACGGTGTCCGAAAATATTTTGATGACTGTGGGCTGTGGGAATAAAATAAATTGTTAAGACCGGCCCGAATATAGTGTTTATTTTATTTGACAGTAGGAAAAAATGAGTAAAGACTGTGTTATCTGCAGTAAATGATGAGTTATTGATTAAAACCTACACAAACGAAAGACTATTTTAAATACTCTATTCACAGATTAAATTAATGAAAGGACACAGGATGTCTTGAAATGTACAATACAATAACTTTTCCAGTCAATTAAATGTAACAAAACAAAATGATTAAGGTGCTGCTTTGTAGAGCACGCAGAAGCTAATACAGCAGTCTGTTGATAAAATGATCACTGTGACGGAATTCTTCCTATCCAAATAGGCCAATAAAGAAATTTGGCCTACCAGTCTACGTGATTGTCTATGGAAACCATTATTATACTCGATGGGCAGCGTGAAAAAATTTGCCCGAATATAAAAAAACTTACAAAAAAAATTGAATAAGGAATTTCGAACACGGGATCGAGTTTAGGAAAAAAAAAATTAGGTACCTGTTTAACTTTATTCAAAATGGCTGCTAAAGGGATGAAGGCATACAAGATGGGAATGAAAATTAATGTAATAATTAAATCAGGAATTTATCAGTAACATTTAATCGTTGGAAGATTAGCAGAGGTGATTGAGGCATAACAATTTAAACCGAGATAGTCATTATTTTCGAACTGAAAATCGAAATGTGAGTGCACGGCATATTTCTTGTATCGCCGCCAAGATCCAAAAAATATTATAGCATACAGAGCACAGAACCTGAAGTCAAGTATACAATATACCTTATATATATATATGACAATAATATTACATTAACTTTGATGTAAAATTCAGCCATTTTGAATTTCGTCTCATCATCGCTTACTTGATGTGTACAAGCTTACAAGGTAAGGTATTAAGTTGGCTTGTGTATCGTGGAACTCAACTGCGTGCAGCTATGCGTAAGGACTTCGGACTGCGCAGCTTGCATGGCTGACAGATGATACATTCCATGTTTTTCTATATTCTCAGAATGATAAAAAAAAATGTACCAATAAAATTAAAAGGATTGCTGTCTTGTTAGGGAGTGAGATATTTTGAAACGTAATGGAGCGTTTTCTTTATATTTAAATACTGGAAGCTGAAGGAGAATAAGAAAGTAACTCTGTTTGTTTGTTTGTTATCTCATCACGATTAAACCACTGAACCGATCGTTATGAAATTTTTCATAGAAGTAGCCTGGGACCTGGAGAAGGACATAGGCTTTTCGAATAATGGTAACACAAATTAGATAACAATTAATACAAAATACACGCAGACGGACTAAGCACGCTAGTGCATCATCAAGAATATTTGGCACGGTTGGCGCAGTGGATAAGCGATTAGCTTCCTGCGCTACGAGTCGCGGGCTCGATTCCCGTACAGAACAAATATTTGTATGATCTACAGATACGATACGATACAGGAAGAAATACTAGTGTCAATTCTAGTGGCCTCATTTGTCTGCTGTCGGCTGCTGAATGTGATGACCTCGGTTTAATTCCCAGTCAGGACAGTGTACTGAAAGTTTTATTGAAAATTTTCAGTTGCTTCCCGGTGTTTGGATGACACGTCTATATTCCCCAAAGGGTAATGCTGTACTATCCAGGTGTACTGGAAGGTAGAGCTGAACTATGGTACACCCAGCGGCGTGCACAGAATTTTTAGACAGGGAAGCCAGAAAATTTTAAAAGCTTACATTACCAATAACACCTACTGAATGTTGGTATTGGTTCGTCGTCTTGTTGATTAAATAATAATGATTATGTAGGGTAGGCAGTGTCTTTATGCACCGCACGCCACTGAGTACACCTATATTTCACCGATGCCGTCATCAAGCCATTATATATGACCCAATTGCCACCTCCACAGTTCCTCCATGTTTCTAACGAGTATTTCCAAATTTTTTTGCAAATCCCAATAACACTTTGACCTACCCGAGAACCGGATCTAAGATCCGCAGGCTAATTACGTAAAAAAGCAACAGCAACGCGATAGCCACGCGACAGCAATCTCACTGTCAGCCAATACATTATATGTCACAAAAATGACGTTTGACAGAAGTAATCGCGCGATCTACGCCTGTCGCTACATCGGTAATTAGGCTGCGGATCATACTCACCAGTCGCTGTTGCGACCACTGAACGAATAAAACAGTCGGTGCACTTACTGTTATACTAATTTATTTGAAAGACGCCATTTTTTACGCTTAGGGTGTAAACTTTTTGCAATATTGTAATTTTATGGTATAATCAATTTCTATGACTATAAAATTTTATTATAATTCAAAAGTTTAGAAAGGGTTTAAAATCAATATTTATGTAAAAGCTTCCAAAAGTAATTGTATTTTATGTTGTGCATCTAATGATTTCAATTGGTTACAGTTTTGATATGCTAGCAGCATCAATAACTAATATATATACTAATAAATCCTAAATAGTTCCAAATAAATAAATAAATAACTCAAAGGTACGGTCGAGAGTTCATATCACGCAGGTAACAAACTTTGCCTGACTGAGTTAAGGCGCTGTATGAAGACATATTTTAGGTAATTGAGGGGGGTGAAGAAGGAGCGCATCGCGGCAACGAATAAGGTTCAAAATAGCAATGCGTTTGATGTTAGTTGAATCGAACGACCACCAAAATAAAAGTAAAACTGCAGTTTTAATTAAATTAAAAAATAAATGCACGGCTCAGTGGCATAATTTTTAGGTATTTCTTTAGTTGATTGAATTCCCTTTATTATTATTACATAAAATATGATAGTTTACGCTCAAAATTTTGAGAATTATGCGACGAAAAATATTTTTTGAGCTCTGTTTTACGATTTTTTTATCATGATACTATTTTATTTTTATAAAATATTTTTTAATAAGTCTTTCCTTTGAACACTTGACAATACACTCCATTTTTTTCTGGCTTGTAATATGTACCATCACGCCGAATTGTGCGACAAAAAACTTCGGTTTACGGTGTCCTACGTTTGGGCAGCGCCTTAACTTTCCACTTTGACATAAGCTAGTTATATCTGAGAGCTAATGCTGACATGACAGAAAAACGCCTGGCATAAGAATTTACTTGGAAGAGTTACTGCTGGTAACTTATAAAGTTTTCTCGCTGTTTATATATAACATAACGACATAACATAGCATCACGCTTGTATTCCCCGAGGGGCTATACAGAGGTGTATATACACCCATATTTCGTCAATGTCGTTACTAAGTCCCATGTAATAGGGGGCGAACCTTTTGCCATCTACCGGGCACAGTTCCAGACTCCGTACTACTACTGAGAATTTCCATACAGAAAAACCCAATAACACTGCCTGACCCGGGAATTGAACGCAGGACCTCATGCTCAGCAGTCTTGCTGCGACCACTAGACAAATAAAGCAGTTAATAAATTAAATCTGTTTATATATTTATAGAAAACAATATCCCCAAAAGGAGAAACCAAAAACGGTTTTATTTTTTTCTTGACTGTTATACGCTTTGAATATGGAACTGTGGAAGCCCCATAAGCGATTTTATAACATTTACTTATTGCATGTTAGAACTTCTACTAACTATAAACGTGAGCTGGCTTGGGTACCAAAACTATGGTCAGAAAGTCGCCTTACGGGCGCAGTAAAATGACACAGATAACGTAACTTAGATCTAAGATAAAAGAAGTCGGCAAATTAATACATATTGTAGGCTCACATAGATATTAATAACACTTGAAAGTAAACATAGGTAATTAATCCAAAAATATCCAGATGTTAACGCATGTAACATAAACTTAGGCAAGTTTAAAGATAAGTCAAGAAAATATGCTTTAACTGTAACACAATACAATACACAATTATATACATAGCCTAAAAAATTAAATGCAGATGTATAAAGTAGGTACAGGCCACTTTAAGAATCCACGCCTACTTTTTTAATAAAAAAAATGAGGCAAAGATCCTACACGAAACATCCTCGTTACCGGTTCAATAACTAACGAAATTTTATACCGCTTACTTTCAAAACTAGTTTACGTTGTCTTTGTTCTTCACCGGCCATACTTCAAAATAACACGCCCAATGCTAAAACATTGATTTATAAATTGAATATAACCAAAAACTCACCATAGAGGTTTTAAAATCACAAAATCCTGTTTTCAAAACGTTACAGCACACCTTTTGCACACCACAGAACTATTTCGAATTTCGAAACCGATTTATAAATGGGAACACATGTCAAACGAACAACGGTCGCACACTCACTGAGTTTACATCGCAAAGATTAGAAATATTTGTGCGTTTTCATTTAAAACTACAATTTAAAGTTACAAAACTACAAAAAAAAGTTTTTGTTAAACGCGTTCGGACCGCGCCGCGTCGCATTTTCACTGGTTTTGAGTCGAGTTTAAAGATATTTTTACCTGTGATGGCAAAAAAAGTTCATCCGTACTCGAAGCTTAATTGACTAGCACAACCAATTTTAAACGGTATCGTCTATCAAATAAAGTCTATATTCATTTGTAACTATTAAATTGCATTAGTGTGACCATAGTGTGAACATTGGTGATCAAAACAAAGATGTATCTCGTTACAATAAGGTTGATAATTGCCTGTTTATTGGTCTAAAAGCTACGTCTTGAATAAGTGTGCTTGTAGATATATTGTGGGCAGTTGGTCCGTAACAAAGGTTCTAAAACTTCTTGTCATTATTGTATTTCGACCATTTTGGATTTCTAAAACCAAAATCGTATCGTAGTTTGATAGCAGTTCGCAACAGCTCCAATAATATTGCCAAAATATGGACATCTAGATTACATTTTAAATATCTAAAAGAGCAAAATAATTATTAAAATTACGCGGAACTTGGTAGCCGTACACTCAAAAAACATTTTAATTATTTTTTTGCCTTCATTGCAACATAAATAACGTGGATAATTTAAAAACATTCGTCAAGACGAACATAAACAAATTTCTCACTTAAGTAAAGAACATTAAAAACGAAATTAATTGATTAACATACGAAATATAATCACTGCTTAACTTTACCGACAATATAACCAAAAATCCATTGTCCATCTATTTATAATGACAACAGTTGCCACACATCCTAAATTTTGTGTCCAAAAATATCGACACCATCAATCAATGTCAAAATATATGGGCCACAGATCTCCCGTCGAGACATAAAAGTGTATAAAAGGTACATAAATAACACACATTATACGCCTGTTATACGTGAAGAAGTAGGCAGTGTGCCATCAAGGATTTAGACTCGCAAAATAACTCAGGAACAATAGTTTAAAGAAGTTTAAAGAAATCGGCAGCCTAATTACCAATGTAGCGACAGGCGTAGATCGCGCGATAACTTCTGTCAAACGTCATTTTTGTGACATATAATGTATTGGCTGACTGTGAGATTGCTGTCGCGTGGCTATCGCGTTGCTGTCGCTTTTTTACGTAATTAGGCTGCCGGTTTTCAATATTATTATATAATACTAGCTTCCGCCCGCGGCTTCTTCCGCGTGGTTTATGAACCCGTACATTTTTCCAGGATAAAAAGTAGCATATGTGCTATTCCAGACTATAATCTATCTCTGTGCCAAATTTCATCCAGATCCGTTCAGCCGTTCTGACGTGATTGAGTAACAAAGATCCATCCATCCATCCATCCTGCCCGACCCGGGAATCGAACCCAGGACCAAATTTACGATTTCTTCTGCATCGTAGTTTACAAACCTACATCTCACGTACACACAACCACGCCCAAAACAACTATCTGCAGATCATACAAATACTTTTTCCGTGCGGAAATCGAACCCGAAACACGCAGAAAGCTAATCTCTTAAGCACTGCACTAACCGTATCGTCAAACCTTACAATTGGAAACAATGATAATATATATATATCACTACATCACTATATATCACTACATATTATAAAACAAAGTCTCCCGCCGCGTTTATCTGTCTGTCTGTTCGCAATAAACTCAAAAACTACTGCACAGATTTTCATGCGGTTTTCACCAATAGACCGATATATATAATGTATAATTCGTTAAGGTTTTGTTTAAATTGGCTGAAAAATGACGATGATAGTTGAAGATGTCGAAAAAAATCATGCCGACTGGGAGCTTTACTGGCGTGCGCTGAATAAATGCTCGACGTAACAGGATGTAACGACACTAAGAAAAAAAAAGAAAGCGTATATGCTCTTTTACCTGTGCGAAGCCGGGGTGGGTCGTTAGTTAAAAATATAATGAAATATATTATGACTCCACGTTAGTACATTACGGGACCTCGGTGTTAAAACAACTTTGACACTCGCTGACCAGGGCCCGTGGCAGTGCAAACAGGTTTGGTAGTTGAAATAATAACATGATATGAATTAAACCGCACCAAATGATAGCTACACTTCTTCACGCAGATCTTACGGAGTAAAAACGAAATAGCAGCTGATGCCAATTGAAACCTAGGATACTTTGCAAATGTCTTTTTTTAGGAATAGAACCATTTTTGAGTATGCATTTTATGGAATACTGACTTTGTCCCGCGACTTTGTACGTGTGGAATTTAGTGTCTGATATTTTCGTGGTAAAATGGAGCCTATATTTTAAATTATTGAAAACTGTATTCAACTCCATGCAGTAGTTTTTGCATGATGCGTGTACAAACATACAGACAGACTTAAATTCTAAAAACTGTTCTTTTGGATTCTGTTTTATCCGTTACTGTCCCACTGCTGGGCATGGGTCTCTTCTCAGAATGAGAAGGGTTAAGCTTTATTCCACCATGCTGGCCCGGTGCGAGTTGGCGGACTACACACACCATCAAGAACTTTATAGAGCCCTCTCAGGTGTGCAGGTTTCCTCACGATGTTTTCCTTCACCGTGAACGCAACAGATAATCAAATTCTGATCCACACATAATTCCGAGGGTTAGGCAGTGGTGTACACTCACATTTCGCCGATGCCGTTATTAAGTCCCATGTAATAGGGGGTGAGCCTATTGCCATCTACCGGCACAGTACCAGACTCTGTGCTGCTACTGAAAATTTTCATACAGAAACACCCTACAACACTATGCCCGACCCGAGAATCGACCCCAGGACTAGACACTTAGCAATCGCGTTGACAACCGCTAGACCAATGAGGCAGTTTAGTTTTATTATACATACACACGCCTTTTTCCCATGGGGGTAGGCAGAAACTAAGGAACGCCACGTGCTCTGATCCTAAAGTAACTAGTTTTATTAATGTAAGGAAAAAAACACAGAGATCTTATTAAAATAAAAAATATACAATAAACTCAATAATAATATGATTTATTTCATTTTCTACTTACAACTAAATCATAAATTACATGTTACAAAAATGTTACAAACGATTTTAATGTAACATTATCATGTATACTTTTGTTCTTTACGCTGTTTCAGTGTGATCTAGGCGCTTTTGCTCTTGGGTTCCCAGGGGTCCACCTTAGGGCGAGTGGTACTGTATGGCACGTATTGCCCCGTGGTGCCAGACAGGTTCTCCGTGAAATCCATCATCCATGGGTACTTGGGTCTGCTTGGGTCCTGAAATTTTATAGTACAAGTAAAAATATGCTGAGTATATAAGTATTTTTTGTAGTATTTTTTTCCTCAATATTTGTAAAAGTAAAATAGCATCATCACGCTTTATACCCCGGAGGGTTAGACAGAGGTGTATTGTGCACCTACATTTCACCGATGCCGTTATTGAGTCCCATGTAATAGGGGGCGAGCCTATTGCCAGCTAGCGGGCACAGTTCCAGACTCCGCTGCTACTGAGAATTTTCATATCTACAAAAAATCCCAATAACACTTTGTCCGACCTGGTTATCGAACTCAGGACCTCACGCTCAACAGTCGTTGCGACCACGAGACAGATGAGGCAGTCACTAGAAGCTATTATTTAAAAAGAATATCCATGGAGATTCTTGTCTATATCTTCATAAGACTAACCAATTTTTGGAGACTTTCTACTAAAATCTTAACATTGAATTTGGACAGCCTTGTATTCCGATAAGTGGACGGCACAATTGGCGCAGTGGTTGAAAGACCGACTGCCGCGCTACGTGTTGCAGGTTCAATTCCCGCACTGAACAAATATTTGTATGATCTGTAGATTTTTGTTCCGGGTTTGGGTGTATCTCCATATACACCCAAACCCGGAACAAAAATATATGTGTTTGTAAACGCACCCACGATACAGGAATTATTCCTAGTGTGGGGCAAAGATTTTTAAAAAGAAAAAAAAGAAAAGAGTTTCACTCTTTTGCTTTGAACACAACTTTGTTTAAACTTGTGTGGTGGGTGAAATAAGTAGATCTATAGTACTAGTAACCTATAGTAGCTTACCTGGTGTGGTGGAAGATCGGTTTTGTAGTGGAGCCAGCCGAACCATTCGGCGGGGACCTGCAACACACGAGATATTAAGTAAAAATCCCATAATATTATAAATGTGAAAGTTTCTGAGGATGGATGGATTCTTGTTACTCTTTCACGCGAGAACGACTGAACGGATCTGGACGAAATTTGGCACAGAGATAGATTATAGTCTTGAATAGGACATAGGCTACTTTTTATCCCGGAAAAATGTACGGGTTCGTAAACCACGCGGGCGAAGCCGCGGCCGGATACTAGTTGAAATATAAATAACATAACTTAGGATAGCAGCCGAAGCACTTTTACCTAAGTCATTCTTAGGTAAAAATGTGCTGCTATTACGCCCTCGTTTTATCGTTGCTTTTATAAAGCTACCCGTCACAATTCCAAACTCCAGCATATAGACGGTGCCATCCACGAAGACGCGCCCCACTATTTTTAGCCGAGGCTTTCCAGCTGACCGTAATGCTCTTTCGTGATCAGTTAATATTTCGTAGTGCGTGTGAACTCATAGGTAATTATTGTGTATCGACAGAACTAAAACACTAGCGGAAGGTTGCACACTTGTACTGTAAGCAATTAGGAAGAAGAGTGGAGCGCGTCTTCGTGGATGGCACTGTCAATACTATAGATAATTCCAGAAAAGATCCAATAACCTTGAGAATGCTGTCGCGCTTGCGACCTCTTGCCGTGGCAGTCGAAAATGATGACAACATTACCCGCACATTTTTATTTTATTCCTCTACTTAAAACTTCTGTCATGTTGCCACAAGCTCTAGCACAAGAACTGCTTACGCTCTTCAACTGTTATATCAGTGCAAGCTTTCACATGGGAATCACTCTTGCCCAGCGTCATGCACAGAGTATTTAGACAGGGTAGGCAGAAAATTTTAAAAGCTTACATACCAATAATACCTACTGCATGTTGGTGTTGGTTCGTCGTCTTGTCAATAAAATAATGATGTTTGTGATTTGTCACCTCAAATATCTTATAATAAATATTTATCTGAGTAATGTAGGGTAGGCAGTGTCTTTTTGTCTTTATGAACTGCACGCCACTGCTCTTGCCGTAGCGAAAAGATTTGCCACTCATCAACGGTGTCATTGAGACCAACTGCCCAGAGTGTAGCAACTAGTCTCAGGTGTCATAACATGATTCTATGTCTATACCATGATTAGCTAACCAGTTATCTAGGTTCTTAACAAGACTGACTGCCTAGGATGCCATGAACATACTCAGGCACTTAACACACAGCGATGCAACACCAATATATCTGCCACCCTGCACTTCTCACTTAAAATCCAAGCTAGAAATAGATGTCTGAACTTCTTACCTGGCTAGCATCATAGTTCAGGTAGGCTTTATCATTATACTCCACCCAGCGGTTCCTGCCGTAGAAATAGCGAGGGTTCTCAAAGTATTTGTTGCCATATTTGTCTTCGCCAACCAGCTGTCCATCTTTCAACTCATCTTGTCTGAAAATATGGGTTTGTTGATTAACATAACATAGCATCAAGCCTGTATTTCTTAAAGGGTAAGGCAGAAACGTAATATTGCACACCCATATTTTGTCACGATTAAATTACATAAAATAGGGTTGTGCCTATTGCCATCTACTAGACTAGCTGCAACTGAGAATTTTCAAACAATAAAACCTAATAGCACTGCAATATTAAAGTTTATTACATTAAGAGATTAAGTATTTAATACTAATAGCACCCCAGAACCAAAATCCCCCCATGCCCCCCATGTCTTTACCAATTTACAATACAATACACACTTTATTCGACACCAGAAACAGAGAAAATATACAAAAAAGAAATATAATAAGATATGTACATAGGTATCTACTTGTCATATGTTTGTTACTGCAAGAAATTTAGTTATGCAATGCAAACAATAAAGCAACAACTTTGATCTGTTAAACTTGCCATTCAACTTTCCAAGTACATTATTCCAATGATCCACATTTTACAATCATAATCCCATAAATTAAATAACATTGTTTGTTTAGTAATCAGACAAAAGTCATATTCAATTCTCAATATATTTATTGCTTTCCAGAATGTATTTTTAGGTGGTACTGGAAACATTGTACAGGTTTAACACAAAATATAGGGTTCTATTTACTGAATATGAAGTATTCATGAGTAATTAAAGCATAGAGAACTATTAGATTGGAAGTTTTTAATCTCTCCTTTTCAATATTCATAATGTAGAATCTTTTTTTCTTTTGATAAAATGAATAATTTAAGCGTGTGTACAGAAAATGCGTCCTTTTTGATAGCAATCAGGCCCTGCCTAAGGGCTGACGAATGTAGTAAAAATTCTAAAGCTGTTTTATGACCAAAAATAAGTGCAAAAACATAACCTACAAAAAAATTACATAATAAAGTAAATTATTCCTTACCTGTAAAGTTTATACAAGGAAGCTCTAATGCCACCGTTTTGGCGGATGATATTGAAGAAATTAGCGACTTTATCTAGCGCTAATATCTTCCCTAAAGACATTTTTACAGGATTTTCGATTCCGTATATTATCGAAAATATTGACAACTTTGACAGATAGAAATCTTGGAGTCGCGTACTTTCATTTAAAAATTCTACTAAATACGAATTATTTTATTCCGATGCGGACTTGATTATAGCCTTATCCAGAAAGCTTAGTATTTAACCTAAATGTATTGATACTTATCTAATAATAAAAAACAAATCCATTGTGTTATATAAATTTGATATCCTTTGGCAATTAATAATAATGGAAAGCTGTGCTGTGCCCGACTTCTTATCCAGTGGCGGTCCGATGTCATGGGGGTCATGCCCCCCCAAAATCGTACAAGCTCAACTATGTATAATATTACACCCCCCCCCCGACATTTTACTGTTAATATGACCCCCAAAGTCTTGGGCTGCGACCACATCTGTTCTTATCTTATTCCATAGTACCCAACATATTTTGGAGTACGATAATCCATATCGTGATGCTATTCATACATAATAGCAGTTTATCTGAACAACTATAACTTTCTAAGTAACATGAGATAAAAAAAACAAAATTTTATTCCAATCATACATCATTTATTGATTACCTATTTTATAGATCTTTTTTTCTTACTCTTTTTGTTATTTTTTTCGCTAAATAGTGATTCTTCTACATTACTAGTTTCCATTGGTTCAGGTATTTCATTTTCCTCGTTCTTCTTTTTCTTAGGTTTTGAGACATCTTCATCTTCTTCAGGAATCACTTCAATATCACGAAAACCTTTCTTCTTAGACTTTTTGGATTTTCTACTAATCTTTTTTTCTTTTATTACGCTAGTAGTACTATCGTCATCTGTCAGTTCGATTTTATCAGGCAAAGGTATCTCATTTGATTCAGCCATATCACATTCAGTATTTCCTTCACGTTTCTCGTTACTATTACAGCGTTTTCTCTTCTTCTTCTTCTGCTTTTTAGGTTCTTTGGCTTCCGGATCGCTGTTGAGGTCCATTTCTTCAACGACATTATCTTTTAATTTCTTTGCATGTGAATAGCCATTGTATTTAGACTGTGATAACAATAATGCTTCTTGTTGAGCTATCCTTGCTAATTTTCCTATAGCTTTTAAGCCATGGCGTGCACCTCTGAAATAAATATTAATGAAATAACTAAGTGTTTTAAACATTTTTATAGATTCTTTGTATGATTCCAAACTAGTATGGGGACACTTTTCAAAAGGCAGAGGAGTCAAATTCTTTAAGTAATTAAAATAAAGCAATGCACCCAGCATCAAATAAATACAGGTGGTCAAAAATAATTAAATACTCACTTATGAGCTGTTCTCCCTTCACATGCTGCAAACAATTCCTCATCAGTCATCTGAAACACATCTTTCTTGTCTCCTTCATCGTCTGACTCAGATTCTCTCACTCTCTCAATCTTATTAGCACCATTAGTTAGTACTTCAGTTCTGACAAAATATTCATTGTACTGTTCATCATTTTCTGGCTCCTTCTGCTTCTTCTTTAGTTTCCATGTACTGTTGGTTATAACAAATTCATCTTTAGTTTGTATTTTCTTTGTTTTACCATTTTTTTCTTGTACCTGAAAATTTTTGAGGATCAGTCGATATTTCTTAATTCAATAGGCTGCAAACAAATACCTGTTTATTTTACTGAACACATAAAATGTAATAAAAATAAAACTCCTGTCTTGTTATTTGATCATGTATTAAAGAATGATTAACCATCGACACCTACTCAAGGTGTCGATGTTTAATCATTGGAAACATTTATATCACTTACATTTGCATTGCATTTATTTCAATGTCAAAAATGCTCACCTCAACATTCCCAGCAGCTTTGTCATATAGAGCTGTCCACCAGTGCTCATTGAACTCGGCAGCAGGATCATGACCGACTCCTGCCACACTGCGCTTCAGTTTCGGCTTCAGAGCCTCTGATATACCATTCTCATGTTTACCAAGCCCTTTACCTAATGAAAAATCATCCAGACCGTTATTATTTAGAACAAACATTTTACAGTGTAATGATAATAAGTAATTTAAGTCTGTTAATTCTCTTTGAAAATGATAAACTTGAACAGCTTGAAATACCTTTTACGCCGTAATAAACAAAAACAGAAAATTCATTTATTTACCATCGCTCCACCCGTATTTTTCTAGTTGCTTACGCGCGAAATCCATTTTGAAGTGGTATAATATATTATGAGTAGATAATATCACATTTATTTTACACGTAGTATAAATTCTTTGAAAAATAAATCTACGTAACCCAAAATATAACCTCACTATTCGCGGGACATGCTCGTCTTTTATACTGACAGCTGTCAAAATGTTTGCGTTTGTAAAGTTGGGTAAAATTAAAGTTTTCTAAGATTTTAGTTACATACAGAGGGTATTAGTTAGAATATTCAGTATTCAAATGAATTCCCGATTATTGCTATTTTATAATTTGCTTAGGTAGCCTTTTCTCAACCATAATGGGGTTGACTCCCCATGCTGTTAGTGAATAATATATTACGGCAAGCGAGACAGCTGCCATTTGACATCCGTCGCCCAATTACTGGAAAACATCACACTGATACCTACTCAGAACAATAGGTTATTGTTCTGAGGATACCTATCAACAATGAGTGCAATGACCTATCTATCAGTGTCTAGCCTAAGGTTAGATCGTCAGATATTTTGACCTGCTGACTTGCTTTACGACCTAGTATACGTATGACACCCATGATTAACTGCTTTCACAGGCTCGGAAGGGTATCGGTGTGACGATCGCTCACCCATCCAAGGAATGGCCGCAGTAAACTGTTTAACCTCGCAGATCGACTGTACTTCAGTTATATAGCTCCCCATTTCTTTATCAGCTAGAGTGCGATAGTCAACATAAAACCAGTATCTAGATTCAACTACATATAAAATGAAACTGCATTATGATTTCAAGCAAGTATAATAACAAGTGTAAATAATTATATTAATAATAACAATATTATTGCATTCAGGAATGTGCTAGTTTTTAATTAATCACAATTTGCATGTTGCAATAGTATTTCACTAGCTCTTCCGTAGTACATCGTCCAAATCGTCTATCACAGACTCATTTTTACTGAAATATAAAGAAAGATAAATTAACTTTATTGTCTCAATCAATCACAATCTAAACAACGCTATGTTTGTCATTCAAAAGAATGATATTCGTAAAAATAAACCTTATTTCGTTGATATAAGGTCCGTCAGCGCAATAATACACACTGATTTAAAACTTATTCCAAACAAATAAGGTTTATTTTTCGGTTAGCATAATAGGGGATTTGTTGCACATTTGCCGAGCATAAGACCCGAGATGTTTCGCTTTACTTGGAGACAGGAATGGAGTTAGTGAACACCACAGTCTATTCCAATTTTTACTACAAACTTTTTAAGGGTATATAGAATATATATTTATTTCAAAACAACTTCAGGCACTTATGAAATGTCGAGATTCTAGTCGCACGGTTCCAAATAGTAGGTGTTACGGAGAAGAACCGGCAAGAAACTTCATGGAAACTCTTTTAAAGTAAATCGATCTTACAATCATGTTTGGTACACTGTGTGGTAAGAGAATGCGAGAATAATTTAGTTTAAAAAAAAAAAAAAAAAAAAAAAACTAGGAAAACAAACATTGAGACAAGAACAAGATTGCCTCTGAATAAGATTGCCATGGCAGTTACAAACTGACCAGTCTCGGCAGATGGCACCAGTTCACGAGCATGACGCATGAGTCACCATCGCTAAGCTCAACTACTATGTAGGGAACTCGGAAATATTTACTGTTTATGCACTATGTTTTAACAAAATAAATATATATCTTCAGTTTGGTGGTCAAACTAACGCAGGGGACTGCTAGGCAGAACACTCTTCCTAGAGAGTTTGCAGAATCTATGCTGACATAAATCTTCTTCTGATGCTGATCGATGCTGGCATATAATGATGCTGAGCGTCTAGGAGAGATTTCGCGATATCGACAATAGTTAGTCGTAAGAAAAAAATGTATAATATGATAATAATGTGCGCGCGTTTAAGATACGAATTCACACAAACGCTCACGACTTTTTCATACATTTTTAGCTAAACGTTTAAGGTTTTTCTTTTATATCACACCGCACATGCAGACCAAGGTCAGTAGTTATCATTTATTTTTTAATTTTCAGCTTTTATCTTACCATTAAACTGAAGTATCTAATAATCATCTTACTACAAAACAAAATATACTTCTAAAAACAATATAGAAAATTTAAAAAAAATTATCTAACAGAACTACAAAAATTCAAATAGAATTTAACGGAACTAAACTACTGACCTTTGCCTGTATTAGGTGGAATCGGAATCCCCTTTTATTTCAGCCTTATAGTTATGAAGTGGATCTCTCTTAGACCTGTCCATGTACGGCAATCCGTGGCTACCATTGGAACTGTAAGTGTCCATCATCGGTCTCTTCAGAAGCTCCGGTTTATACTTCTTGAGGAAATACACCCAACATTTTGTATTTATCACTGGATTTTCAGATGCGGTCCTGAAAATCGTAAAAATGAATGAGAATACATCACGGTTGTATTACCCGAAGGCTTAGGCAGAGGCCGAAGGCTTAACTGAGGTAGTCATCAGCAGTGGCGTACGGTTCATAAAGACAAAAAGACACCGCCTACCCTACATAACTCAGATAAATATTTATTATAAGATATTTGAGGTAGCAAATCACATACATTATTATTTAAACGACAAGACGACGAACCAATACCAACATACAGGAGGTATTATTGCTTCAAGCTTTTAAAATTTTCTGCCTACCCTGTTTAAAAACTCTGTGCACGCCGCTGGTAATTAGTCTAGTGGTCGGATACGTGACTGCTGAGAATGAAGTCCTGGGTTGATCCCCAGGTCAGGTAAAATGTTATTGCGTTTCTCTGTATGAAAATTCTCAGTAGCACGGAGTCTGGAACTGTGCCCAAAGGATGGCAATAGGCTTGCTCCCTATTACATGGGGCTTATCACGGGATCGGCGAAATGCAGGTGTACAATAGTACACCTTCTTGAAATACAGGCATGATACTACATTATGTGATAATTTAACTGATGAATTTTGCTTTCCTACAGTATGCTAATCATGCCTGTCACTTGCAAACTATTTTTGTTTTCACTCACAGTTCACATCCACATAATAATAAATAAATTTAACCCATTATTGTCCCACTGCTGGGCAAGAATATCTTCTCAGAATGAGAAGGGTTAGGCTTTAGTCCACCACGCTGGCCCGGTTCGTGTTGGCGGACTACACACACCATCGAAAACTTTACGGACCTGTCTCAGGTGTGCAGGTTTACTCGCGATGTTTTCCTTTACCGTAAACGCAAGTAATAATCAAATTCTGATCCGCACATGATTCCGAAAAGTCAGAGATGCGGGCAGGGTTTGAACTCAGACCCTGTGGCATGGAAAGCAAGCGTTCAACCGCTAGGCTATCACTGCATCCACATATCACATGCAAAAACAAAATATCCATCATAATCCGATCTGTATATTGTCAAACAACAGTGAATTCACTTACGGTTGAATAAGCAAAATATTATCCTTTTGTCTGACATAATAGTTTGGGTGATCCTCGAGAATGTCCAACTTGCCCAGCATCTTGTCATCCACTTCATATATCTCACCTGAAAAATTAGTTAAGAAAGACAGTTGTTTAGATAACAGGTAAAGAAAAATGATTGGCACTTGATACAACACTATCACTTCTTCAAGACAATTTTAGAAAGACAAATTGAAGGAAAGAGAGAATGACCTAGACAAAGCCTTTTAACAGCATGGTTGGCGCAATGGTTGAGAGATTGACTGCTGCACTATGTGTCACAGGTTCGATTCCCGCACAGAACAAATATTTGTATGATCTACAGATAGTTGGTTCTGGTTTGGGTCTTTGTGTATGTGAATATATGTGTTTGTAAATGCACTCACGATACAGGAATTATTCCTAGAGAAGGGAAACATTTTTTTTTAAATCTTTACACAACAAGAAGAGAGAAAGTAGGCATAGAGTCAGGCAGAAAACAGAGGGCAGTGGTGATTGCTCCACCGATAAGCGCTAATCTTTTAAATTAAAGAAGCTATTTGGTGAATAAATTTGGAGGTTGATGCCTTATCTCCAGCGGTGGACAAAAATAGTGAGTAGATCAATTAAAATTGGGGAACCTTAAGCCAACTATATTAAGAGCCAGCTATGAAGCCACATCGTTACTACATAATGGTTCATCTACAACTCATTTTTATACCGTTTGATTATCATGTTATCCTCACCTTTAACAAAGTACCCTCTCCCTGGACTGTATAACAGGAACGGTATGTTATACTTCGTAGCTATGATGAGAGGGTACTTGGTTTTAGTTGTGCCATGTCCTAAAAATCTACTAACTCCATTCTTGTTATCAGTCAACCAGTGGTTGTTTGGTTCATCACGCTTTAGTGTGCCATAGACAAACACTCTGTGCATCTGGAAATTGAAGATAAAGATAAGATACTATCTGTAATCATGCTTTTTTCTGCGTCTTATGGTAGCGCGAGCAGCTGCTGACCAGTCCTGAAATTGATTCCCAGGTTGGGTAAACATTGGTATAAATATATTGGTTCAAAATTAAATCTAACGTATTAATTGTATATCCATACTGATTTTATTGTATAATGCAATGAAATCTATGAACAACAATTTTAAATTTTTTGTCAATCATAAAATGCTGTATTTCTTAACTCTATTATTAATCATCGTTTACTTTTAATTATTTTGTTACGAAACCTATCGTGAGGAAATATTGAGAATATCAAAATATGATATTTACCTACATGTTTTTAATCTACAATAAAATTTGATTCTGACCTAAACTTTACTATTTTAGCAACTTACTTACAAACTTTATACCATCTATAATATAGCAAATAATATACTCATACGGCGCTAGAAATGCATGGATATCAAGAAAAACTCACAGATCGTATGGAATGCAAAAAGATAGGTCTGGGGAAAAGGATAGCTGAAAAGTTATTCATTAATGAAATTTATTTAGCCTAACATTCTAAAATAGGTAAATAATTTGAGAAATAATGCTTTCCTTGGATAAATTTGAAATCTGCACCGGATTCTATTTTTCTTTTTACTCTTGTACCTATTTTTTCATATCAGTGTTCTGTCAATTTGACAGCCTCAGACTGACAGTTGAGATAAAAACAACTGCACTTGCCTTTCTTTTTGTTTTGGTCGTAGTAGTACGTTCAAAAACTTATTTTTTAACTGTCTAAAAATGAATGTTTCCTATGAATCTTTTTGTTTACAGATTTATCTTTATTGTAATATTGACACGATTCCATTTTAATATTTTATATGAAACAAAACATTTTCAAAAGATTGGCTAATAAATGATACTGTTGACATTTTGGTAAGTGAAATAAACAATGCTGCTCTAGTGATGTACGAATGATTTGTGTTCGTAATTACATAACCACCTAAGTATTTATTTAAATAAGAGGTTGATTATACAGCTATTTATTTAAATAAGAGATTGATTATATTTTGGAAAATATATAGACTGATTTTTCTAATTTAAATAAAAAACAATAATACCGAATATCGCGTTGAAGTATAGTACAACACTGAAGATCAAAGTTCACATCGTCACAGTTTGTTTGATATATATAAAGTTAGATAGGGCAACACCACTGGTTCAGTCGAAAATTTGCACGTTCGTGGAAACTTGTGCCGGTGAAAATATTATTTGATAATTTTGTTAAAACATGTGTTGTAATCATCTGTGATTGTGAATTCGTTTTGACGTGGATTTTAAATAGTTTTTCTTTTGTAAACGTTTATAAAAGTTATTCAAGATGAGGTTAGCAGGTGCTATTTTCAGCAATGTCACGAAAATGCTTGATTTTTACTCCCAATTCAACCCTTCGCCGCTCTCTATAAAACAATTTATAGACTTTGGTAAGTGTTAAGGATATTTTGATCGTTTATAATATACAATTTGGATAATATTTCTGTTCAATATAATGTCAAGGATGGTTACAATTTTCGCATGACCTTATTTGTTTTTATTTTTATTGAATCCATTTTCGGACATCATTAACGCATTGACTTGGTACTTTTACGGCTTCCAGCACACTCCTGGAAGTGTCTGTAATATTTTGCGTCCGCATTTCGCTATAAATATCGCGCCACACTAGTACCAATACCTATCAAAAAAGAATAAAGAAATGTTTTTAAATGTTTATGGTTGACGACCTTGACGTTATTTTACTCTATTAATTTATTATGCACTATACGAGCCCATACTTTTATCTAACTACAATGTTTTCTCCCATTCTTATAAGGAAATATATTTAAAAACAATATTTGGATTATCATTACTTTTGAAATACCATAAAAAGTTGTTTTGTTAGTTTTTCTAGTACAGTAATCAGGGTATTATGATTTTCCAAATACTTCGTGATTTATTCATTTAATTATGTTTATTTGATGTAATCTTAAAACAATATTTATATTACACCCATAGTATATTTTTGTATTATAACTCTATAATTTATTATTCCTCTACCGATTAATGAGCAGAACATTCTGCCAGCTGTATTTTAGTTGGATAACTAATTTCTTATTCCAAGTGTATAATTTTGTTATTTATTCTCAGGGTAGAACAATGAATTACAGTCAAAATTCAACTGGGCTATTCTAGTTGCATGGTTCCAAAAGTTGGTTACTATCATAGAGAAGAGACCTGCAAGAAACTCTAGGGATATAAGTAAAGTTAGAGTTACTGAACCAATAAATAAGTAATAATATTAGGTACAGCAGGTTATTGAATTAAAAAAAAAATGTGAAGCTTGTACATAATGTAGAAGGACTTGGGAAAAGGTAGTTAGTTGTGAAAATGCGTTTGCAAAGCTTAACAGCATTTATTCCAGTCTGCACACACTAAGACCCCACTATGCTTACAGGAATATGCATTATTATATTAGACAGTAGCTTGAAAAAGGGTTTGAAAACTTTGGGATATGGTTTAATTGCAGTCAGACAATGTAAAATACTGTAATTCAGCTGAATTTGGTTACACAGAGACTCCCGGACACATAAAATAGAATAATCTACCTAATAACGGTATTTCTTCTTACCAAGATTAAAAAAAAACCTCTCAAGCATACCTTACACGGAGTACTGGAGCTACAGATTCAATAAAAAAAAATTGAGACAGAATTTTCAGAGAGAAATAAAGATTTTGGATTTTAGTGCTTACTCAAATCTTTTTTTATGTGTCTCAGTTCTTCAGATGTCACTTAAATTAACTGTTCTCATAATAAATAAGTAGGGCACAACATTACATTTAATTTTTGTACAGTGAACAAGAAAAATACTAACTGACAAACTTTTCGTAATTTTGAAATTAATTTATGAATGAAGATAATTATTGTTCTTAACTAACCATTATACTTATCGATAAAATTACACTATCCGATAATAATCAATTACGTAAAGTAATTAAATAGGTATGCAAGTTTTCATTAATAAAAAATCTTAAAAAAACTGTATTATTTTCAGATACTTTTGTTACTGACTGTCTTTGTACTTACAAAATTAGGTTGGTGAGTTGATGACTCACTGGCCGACCTGTTTCGTTACGCACGTCACATTCGAGGCATGGTTAGCAGGGCTGACAGGTAAATTAATTAAAAACCCAAATAAATTTAATTATTTTTCCATTAAATTTATTTTAGAGAATATTATAGAAGCAGAAGCACTATGAATGTGATTCATTTGTAATTATACTACCCGGCCCTACTTTGCCGTGTCTCAAGTCTGATATTAATTATTAGGTAAGTAAACAAATACAGGTATGTGATGACATATAGTCATTTGTCAGATATAATTGTTTTTTACACCTCGCGAAACGCTTGTATCGTTCCCGTGGGAACTGCGGGTTAATAAGTCTGTATACTGTATAAAAACACTCTTATATAAATATGCAACATTACATAAAAATTTCAAGACAATCCATCGACTACTTTTCGAGTTTTGCGGACAACATACGTAAGCTGAATTTTTATATATAAAGGTTGTATCTACTATTTAGGAGTGTGATTCGCAGGGAAATGAATGATGATACCAAGAATTTCTTGAAATCAGTATGTTTACCATGTTTTTAATTACTTTTGAGGTTTGGATATTCGGCACTGCAAGCGCCACGTCCACGTATAAAGGGAGTAGAGTAGTACCAACAGGATCCCGTATTTGCCAGCCCTGTGTCGCGTTTCATGTTGCATTCGCATGCAATCCAATCTTGTGCTCTTTGTCCCAGATAACACAATATTATTATATGGTTTAGTTTATATTATTCAAAGGATTTTGTTCAATAAAACAATTAATTATTTATTCTTTTATATTATGTAGGTAAACAATAAATATTTGATATTATTTTACACGTGGTAATAAAGTGATTCTTGGTCTTTTGAATCAACTGTTTTTAAATAAGTATATAATTTAAAAACCATTCGATGACGCGACGTGTTTATCTCGTTTCGTAATTACAATAGTAAGGCCTGATTTTTCAATAGCTAGATAAACCTCGGATAAGTTATTCCTCTGATAAATCCCTGATTACTGATATATATTGTTCTTATTAATTTGCTCGGTAACGCGGGCAACCGGAAAAATCGGGCTTAAATATTGTTTTTTTTTTTTTTTTTTAATACCTTTTCTCTCCATTTTTTTTATCCAATCTATTCTGGACAATTCGATCAAAATTCTACATTCAACTTTGATCAATTCCAACTATAGATTGTTTCGTTGGTGCGGACAAAAAGAATAGCAGGAAAGGAATGATGTGAGCGACAATGCGAAATTAAATTGGACTGGCAAGGGATGTCGAGGGTCTTTCGAAAGACAAGAATAATCCCGATTCGTCAGTTTGTACACGCACTACCGCCATTTGTTTAATATAGACACTATATATTACTCTCTAAATACGACTATATTTGAATCCATGCCACTGTCAATGAGTAAACAGTTCTAAATGGGAAAATAAAAAGAAAATATTTCATGTAATGGATTACTTTCCACGTGCAAAGGTATCAATATTATTCTTTCGACACGTGTATCTGTCGCACGAACCTAGTTGTAGTTAGTTCAGTCTACTAGTAACCCTTTACGTAACCCAGAACGAGGGTAGCTAAAGGTCGCGTTACGTAACCACCTTTACGAAGCAGACAAGTAAAGTTTCGAATTGAAAAGCTGACACTAAAATATTGATGGTTTATTTTATTTTCTATATAATTATAAAGAAAGAGTATCCACGAGTTGCAAACCCAAAAAAAAAGTGATCGTTCGGCGCAGCCGCAGTCTGTCTCGATACCACCATTGCTGACGGGCTAATCTTTCGTCAAAATTGATCGTTTATATTCCCCGAATTGGGACAAAATAAATGATAAGTTATCGTTGAATAAATTAATTTGTCTAAAAGTTATAATAGATAGGCTCAGTCGCTGTGGACAAGTCGTGGCCGACGTGAGTGATGTACGATCATAGCTCTGCCAGTCCCACTTTTGAATACATCTGACATTCTGTGTAACGTCTAGATGCTTGGTATCCATACAGATGTT
The DNA here is from genome assembly GCA_947562105.1 of Shargacucullia verbasci. Classification (NCBI taxonomy): domain Eukaryota; kingdom Metazoa; phylum Arthropoda; class Insecta; order Lepidoptera; family Noctuidae; genus Shargacucullia; species Shargacucullia verbasci. The sequence goes on along the minus strand of OX387307.1, from coordinate 1,591,159 downwards.
ATTTTTTTATTGCTGTGAGAAGATTTCTCTTTTTTCTGGATCTATCTATGTAAAGCTAACATCAGACCTTCAGCGTATATCGTAAGGATTTCGTAATTGATAAAGAAACAACCTGTGTACGTGAGTGTTCGTGCGTTTGTAAGGCGTCTTACATCAACAACGATATTACTATTATGTAGACATAACAAACGAAATCACGCGATGCAAGCAGATCACGTAACCTAAAAGCTTTTCTGAATAACTCGTCGGTATCTCTAGACTTCTGAATCAAAACACCCTATTTAATAATCAAGAACTTTATAGAGACAGGTTTCCTCACAATGTTTTCACTGTTAGCGCAAGTGATAATCAAATTCTGTCCGCACATGATTCCGAAAATTGAAAGGTGCGGGCCGGGTTTGTATTGAGTCCTGCGTGAAAGGCAAGCGTTCAACCGCTAGGCTATCACTGCTAATCCTGTATGTATAAAAGCGAAATATAATAACTCACGACTAATCATTATATCTAAGGAATTATAAAGCTTACCAGACATGGGTGCAAAGTTTGTATAAAAAATCTTTCTATGCAATTTACCCATCAAAAAATGATCACTATAGAGCCGCGTAAGCATCTAGTAATAGGTATTACTTATACGTAGTAGGTGAAGAAAGTGATCATGCCCAATAACACCGGCAAAACCTGTCTCACTGACATATTCAAAGTGGACTTTGGAATAGCCCAGAAATATTTTATTATCTTCTAGATTGTGTCAATAACATGTTTGTTGTTGATTCGCACAGAAAAACAATGTAACATCTGGTTTTCCACATCTGTTTACCTACTATATTTAATTGAATTTAACGTATTTGCCTACCGCGTTTGTATCTTTTCCTGACATTGTCTCGTGATGATTCATCGTTGTCTACATCAAACTCTATCATTATTGACAGAAACATTTCAGGTCAATTTGGTGGCCTTAAACTTGTAAGTGGAGTCGTTTATTTTATAACTTTTGATTTGTCACGTAATCGGTGTAACTTTGGCACCTAATAGTTTCTTCGTCTAATAGCACTTACAAATTGTTCTATAGTGGCACTTTGTCAGTATTAAGTAATTTAAAAAGCTTTTACCCTTCAAGGTTTTATCAAGGCTTCGGCTAAAGTTTAGCCAATATATACTGTTAAGTTTAGCCTTGGGTTTAGTTTACCGAGACTTGAAACCATGAGAATACGATAGTATTTTATAGCTGTTTAAAAATACATGTGGGAAGCGTATGGCAGTATTGTAGACGAATAATTGCGTATTAAAATTTACGATTGAAGATGACTAGAATATACCTGACTTAAGACTATGACGCTTTTCCGTTATGAAGTTGGCAGAAATCTTTATCTTATATTATTTATAAATAGGTTTATTCGCTTGTTTATTATCGCGTTCTCGGAAACGGCTCGAATAATTTCGATGAAATTTACTATAAAGGCGTTTTTGGGGCGAAAAATTGATCTAGAGATGATAGTGATTTTTCCAGAGACCTAGTCATCTCTGGAAAAATTTGTCGTGAGCATCGGTTGCCGAAATATTTTATCATTTAAATCGGTTCTCACATTCAAGACGAACGTAAAAATAAAATAATATGTAATAAGTCGTGTACGCCTGGTCAAAGTATTTTTTTAATACACATTATAAAAATACTTTGACAAGTTTCACGCCATAAACCTGATTAACATTGAATGTAATTTCCCGATGGAAAGTTAGCGAATGTCGCCGAAAATAACAATATTTTTCTTTTACTGCTTGTCCGGGATGACAAAAGTAACGACATGTTTGCCAGTTATAAGCCAAATGAAGCCCATTAAAACATTTTTAATCATAAAAAAGTCACTGTTTTACTTTGCTGGATTTCCTGGGGCACACAGCGAATGTTTTGAATGTTATTAAACTATACATTTAATATTAGTAATTACTGATATGCAGCCGCATCTGTTTACTGATGATAATAAGATCAGGCTAATCGTCGCTAAGTTTCCTAGGACAGAACTATCAAGAAAGTAGTGTACATAATTTCGATTGATAAATCGAAATTTATTTCTGAACTAAAAACGTTTTCCAAGTAGCAAATTCAAAAACATCATTCTTTTTGTTCTGAATGCAAAATGCATTGTCATATCGTTATATTTACGGAAATGGCATATTTGCGGAAGTATTCGCAAATCTTAAGTGGTATCATAATATAACAGAAGTACATGAGCCAGGCTGGCTCTTTTTAAAAGAATGAAATATTTTAAAACGTAAAGTCCCTATCTTATTTCTTTGTCCCTGTTTGGTCGCCAATAACCGGTAGACCTTTTGGCAACCAAGCAAGCGTTTCTAAGAAGAGAAACTTGATAAATAGGTGTACAAATATTATGGCTCACATGATAATAATAATAAAAGTAAAGCTAGTTTCTTCCAAAGACACGGTGGTATTTTAACAATGCCACGTTGTAACAGCAAAGACATCCACAACGTCACGTCGCATTCGCATACATAATATCTACTTAGCAGAATTTTGGCGGCTTTCCACCGTTTTGGCCCAAAGCCACGTCATCTCTAGGTCAATGTTGCCACTGCATCCATGCTCCGACCTCCATAAATAACACTTCCTGAACACAGTATATAAAGAATTAGCCTGTGACGTGCATGAATGAATAGTTTACTAGTTATGGCTGTATGAAAGACTGTTGCGCTGTTAATTTTAGCGCTGCAGCGTAAAGCTTTATTTTTAACTTGGGTACTTAATTTTCAGGCTATCCTCAAGGAATAATATGAAATTTTGAAATCGATTCTAAAGTATAGCTGGAGTTGGTGTTAATAAACATTATTGCGCTTTTCTTACACTAAAACTCATTGAAGCGGAATAAATGGCTAAATAACCGAGTCGTTTTATGTACCCTTCACGAGATATTTCTAGAAGACTACACCTACACATATTACAAGTTTTGACGTGCAATTTATAGAAATACCTTTATTTCCTCTCATAACCGTACTGCTCCATTTTGTACTCAGCGATTTGATGAGGGCAGTCCGTCGACTATATAAAATTTTCATTAAGATTCCAGACACAATCCTGTGCCGATTTTTTAAGAAAAATACTAATCCTCTTCGATGTTTAAATTTATTATCCAACGTATGGATTGCAAACGACCTGAACATCCATCTTGCATGTTTTTGTTAAAAATATCAGATCACTTATTCAATAATTTCATTATATGAACAAAGAAAACAAAACGAAACAAACAATTACAAAAAGTAATACTTTATTGTCAGTTCTGAATCATTGATTCGACTTAAAATATACATTGGTTGGGTTTAATGAATCCTAACTTGCTAATGTGCGTCAAGTTTCACAAATGAACAAACAAAAATTGACTACCTGCACTCTGGATTACAAGAAAAAGTATTATTATCATCAGAATGAACTGCCAATTTATATTTACCTTGAAAATTATGTTTTTTGTCATCTGTTAATTTGATCGCCGTTGGTCCTAAATAAAATTATTTTTGTCCATTCATGTGATGCGTCAAATTACACAACGAAATGTATAATATACTCTGTTTGACATAATAAAATATACATATAAATTAGAACTTTTCAGTTGAAGTTTATCTTCGAAGATCGTCGTTAGAAGCTATATCTGTATATGTTGTGGTCATGCCTTGTTCAACATTTTTGTAAACAAACTTTATAATGTCTACATGAAATTCGACACATCAATATTCTAAAAAATCTTTAAAAGTCTTGTCAGTTACATTTTGGCTATGAGTCATTGTTGTAACACCGCAAAAACGAATGTTCATTGTTAAAGATAAAAAAGAGTATTAAAAAGTAATTTATTGTGTTTTATTACTGGTTTTAAAAAGATTGGTATCTTTTTACTGTTGGCATTATCTGCATTGTGCAAATTTAAGTTTGCCAAATACAAAATTTGCGAAATAATCAAGACCAAGATTACAATTATAGAAAACTAATGACTACGGTTATGATGGCTTTGATTGAGCCCACTTTGTGGGTCTCTTGTGCGTACGAAGAAACATTTGGATAATTCGCTTTCAACAAGCTATAAACAAAGATTCATTGTTTTCGAAGAAATTCTACATTTGAAACAATAGACAGCTACATCACCCTTTCTTTACTTATTCACGGAAATGTAAACTATTTCTTTGTACAATTATAATGTTTGTGTTGACATTATATTTCCTTATTTTGTTATGATAGTGCATTGAAGCATTTCCAGCTTTAAGTAAGTAGTAATTTATAAGCAAACTTTGCATAAAAAAGCAACAGTGGAAATGAACGTCTTTGTGCATAGAGATAGAATTTGAAATGATGCCAAGTCCATTATTATTGTTTGTCAACATAAGAATTGGTAAAATGTTTAGGCACCGTGGATAAAGTGATTTAAATAAGAAAACAAAAGTATTTATGACTATTTTTGTCTCCATGGTGATTTGATACTAGAACGCCCGCTGATTTTCCCGCGCAAATTGTTATTAGTGACGATCGGGGAACTGAATCTCATCTTTCTCGAATGATTTCTCCGTCCAACTAGTGGAGAGGCTCCAAATTTTCCGTTAGCAGTCTCCGGTCAAGGATTTTTTAAATCATGGTCCATGATGATTTTAAAGTGGTAGAATAAAATTCACTTGTAGACCAATAAAATCATCTCACTGACAGTTCTAAACTGATCTAAATATAGTGTGTATGATTGCTAGTGCTTCCTAGATTCGTGTGGGGTAGTTATTAACTGCATTGGTGTAGTCCAAAGTCCTCTAATTTTTCTTGTCTTCTCGGTGTTTTCTCAAATTGTATTAGACAAAAGAATACCTATTACGGCTACTCATCATCTGTCTAGCCTTGTTTGTCATGAAGAAATCTTGAAGTTTGAAGAACTGTCAACCATCGATGTTTTGACCGCGGCAAGTGTTGCATAACCTCGTTGATGGAATGATCTGTACGAGCCTCTCACCTATTCTGGTTAATATAGCGATTAATAATGTGAATTCTCTAATCGTTTCTCCTAAAAACGTTAATCGGAGGCAGGACAATTATCAATGTACTATAGTGCTAGCTAATCTTAATGATCAAGACGAGTGGCTGTTTCGTGTCACGTAATGTACTCGACGAGCGTAATAAATATCTTCATTGATTTGGTTTATGACCATTCATAATAAACCTCGACCTCTTTGCACTCTGCTGATTAATTCGCTCTTGTGAACTAACCTGATAAAAAAGTATTGTTGTCTATGACTTCCATACCGAACTAAGCTTAATGAAAATTGACAAAATGTTTAAAGCCGCCGTCCCCGTGTTGTGTCGGACGGCGATAAATAATTGAAACAAGAATATTCTAGAATTTTTCTAATTAAATCCCGGCTTTGAATAGTATACTGCGTGGTTCGTAGGACCAATCCAAACTGATTCTTGCATATTCTTTTGTATCTCTTCGATTTATCCTGTCAATGGCCGCTACTCAAACTAAACAACACTGCAAGTACACTATTTAGTATTACGAACACGTTGTGTAAATAAATGTGGCTGCGAGGCTGACTGTTGATCAGTCAGAAGGCATTTACATGTAAGTTCCGATAAGTACTATGACTGGCAGTATCTAGAATATTCTTACATAAACAGACATAGATAATAGACAGTAACATCTGGTTACATGAGTACTCAGAATTATCATTACAACCAAAATTGACGAAACGATTTATTCAGTGGCTCAAGCTTGACATTACGAGATAACCCATCTTGAGTCGCGAGTTGAATATTTTTATTGCCTACAAATAAGTTGTTCCGGATCGTGGTGAGAGATGAGTTACACTAAATCGATCTTTTTTCTGGATTAAAGGTACCCTTTGTCGTTTTCTGTACTCCTGAAAACGTATGTGCAAAATTTTTATAACGATCGGTCGAGTTGTTTAAAGTTGTTTAACATTTTTTCGCATTTATAATATTAGTGAGGATTAGGATTCGCATTAGGTAACATATCAAGAGATGCATGATAATATATAATTATCCTTTATTAAAATTACGTAATTAGGAAACATTGCTGGCCATAAATGGTTATATTCATTTAATAAATATTATTTTATGCTGTACAGTGTTTTATTTAGAAGCGTTTTCCCATGGTTGTCAAATCCGCCATTTTAATACGTGATGCAAAGATTAAAAACATAAAGGTGTACCTAGTTACCCTTGATTTGCTGATGGATTAAAACAGCTACCCACTTTATAACATGAATCATAGAGTATATTACTGCGCTTCAATTACCATTATATGTTTGTTTACAATGCAGCTCTTACGTCATATTTAACATGAATAAAACAATCTATAAATATAAAAACTGTGTCCATGACATCCGTTGGTGTATATCATCCATTTCCTGTTTATTTCCGTCACTTAAATAAACCTATTACAGGTAATTTTACAACGTTAATAAGACTCTAATTGTTAGTAGTTAAAATTAATTTAAAACCCCCAATTTAACTTGAAATTGTTCCGACAAATAAATGTTTTCATGCAATTTGATATCAGTCAAAATAAGTCCAAAGTCCCCCACGTTTGGTCGTTATCAATCGCAGATATTTGATGATAAATAAGTATCAAACCGTTTGTGTGGTCTTTAATCGGGACTCCTGTTAGGGTTGGCACCCACAGTCGGATTTATAAGAAATTATGCAAGTAACTGAGTGATTTGTAAAACATATTTAGGTTGAACGGCAGACACATTTGTATTTATTATCTTATTCCAAGAAACCATGCTCCATAATATACTCCAGCACACCGAGAATGAGTAATTTGAGTTGACTCATTGCTTAAGGAAAAACAGAATAACTGAATGTTTGGTTTCATTTCTTCTTCTATCGAGACGGCACTAACTACATGGTCGCTCATGTTGTAGTGGAAAGAATAGTCAGTCGGCAATGGTAGTATAGAGACTGACTGCCCAGGGTGCGCCAGACGGTCTCATGATTCATCACTCGTGGATACTGGAGGCTGAAAAAAATCATCAGAATCGGTCACCTCCAGTCGGCATTGGTCCCGCGTAGAGGATATTAAGACTCAATCTCTTTAATCCAATCTGCTCATCTTGATAAATTTTTACCTTCCGAACACGAAGCAACCCTGATCATGAAGGTGTAATGTGCCTAACAACTTGATAATTGTCCACATCTGCCAGCGTGTTGATCCTATCGTCCATTTGACACGAGAACGGCTCGCGAGTCGCGACTGCTACTTTATCAATTGGCGCGCCACTTTGCTATGCTGGGGGCAGAGTAGTCATCATCATATTATTAATGTTCTCGCTGCTGGATTCAAGGCTATTATCTGAGGGATAGGGCCGTTAGGCTACAATTCACCATGGAAAGCCCACTTCGCGGATGTCTCAATTTCAAAGTTACTTCATTGTTTACATAGTTTTGTTTGTTTTTTTTTTTATGTCACGCTACCTTATATTTTAGCTTCAAGTAACAATTAAACCTAAAATATCAGTCGGCCTGCTTGGACAGCATGTCAATTGCCGGAGAAAATAAAAAGCCAGGAATTTTACTCTTTTACTCGCTATTTTGGCAATCCAAAATAGCGAGTAAAAGAGTAAAATTCCTGGCTTTTTCATGACCGTTAATTTGACAGCTAATGTCAATACATTAGCTGTCAAATTAACGGTCATGTCGTTATCTGTCAATTGTATAAATTTTGCTGGAGTTTCTATTCCATGTCGATCGCAGATTGACATCATGTCAAGGGGTCTGGATACGATGCTTTTTTTCTAATTTTTTTGGGCTTATGCCAGAATTTCTAGATTACGGAGATGATTGGCGATGCATCATTAGCGAGCTCCTGACAGCTCTTTCTTCCAAAATAGACGTTCTAACACCCGAGCCATGAATGACATCGGATAGAAAAAAATAACATAATATTCCGCTGATCAAATAAAATGACATGACGACCAGATTATATTGGTTTTTTTAATGTCACAGTGGACAGTCATCAAAAACACATCGCGTGTTATCATCGGAATAAACTTTAAATTACCATTTATTATTATACGGCTTAATTTCAAGTACAAGTACCCATTTAAGCTACAAATTTTCCTCTGCTGGCGGACCGCAAGGGCTTATAATAATGATAATAATTAAATTTATAATAAATGTATAGAGACAACGCGTGTCCAGTATCCTTGACCTAAGATTATTGTCTTCAGTGTCGCAAGGAAACACTTCCCGGGCTGTTTTATCAGATTCACGACTGATTGTGAAAACAGATAAAGTTCGTGAGTGTCTTAAAGTGATTTTATTTATTATTTATTTTATTTATTATTAATAAAGTTTCACAAAAGAAAATCTTATAACTAAAACAATTTATTTTATTTGGGTATTTAATTCTTAGCGCGGATGCTAATAATAATTGTGAAAAATAAAAAAGTGTACACCTTCCTACCACCCATGAAATGAAATGAAGGATTATATTATAAAATAACGCCGATGATTAAACGTAAGGTTCGAGGCAGTAGTGGCGCGTGAATAATAAAATACAGGACCTTACGAGAACTCTTTAAAAAACCCAGGATGCTACTTAATAACTATCCAAGACAACTCAGGACACTCCAAAAAGCAGGACATGTCTTGGGAAAACAGGACGGTTGGCAACCCTGTACAATTTAAACACATTCGCATACTTTATGCGTATTTTATTGTTAATACTCGAGGCTCGGTTTATCAGATTATGATTATGCCTCGTTTTCTATATTGCCCGTTTATACACACTATAATATGGTATTAAAAGATTTGATGTCACCCGATACGGGAAATCGTATCTGAAATTGGAAATGCGTTTTGTTTCTTTGTTTTCTTTTGATCCGTTTGTGGTTCAATATACTTTTATATGTGATAATTGGGATTACGGATTAACCGATAAAAAAATGAACGGGTGGCTGTTGCATGTACCGCTGGTTTAAGTTTTAATAAAATGCGTAATTTTTATTTTGATATTAGTGAAGTACTCTACTCTAGTAGTCTAAGTAAGACGCTTCGATGCGTAAAACAAGATTGTTGTAGTCCTTGGCTTGAAAGACAGACAGACAATTTTCATCTCGGTTGACAGTCTGTATGTGATGACTTTTCAATAGTTTGAACTAGTAAAACTAGTACATTAGCCTTAATTTGTCCTCATTATTAATTCAAGTAACGTTACGAAAACATAAATTAATGTAAATCAAAGATACGAAGTGTTGAATCCTAATACGAAACAGATTGGTGTTGGTTTAAAAAGTTTTGATTTAGTTACCAAGGCAGTTTACATCTTGACGCCTTTGCTTAAACGAAAGATTTCACGAATTCGCTAGTTTAGGTTATTTTAATAAACTAGACGTAAAACCGTCAATCTTCGGTTGCATCAAAAATTTTTTTTTTTTTAGCCATGTTTCTACCTAATTAATAAAGAATTCCGTAACGCGATAACTTCGTGCAGTGTATATATAATAGGTATATTGTAAATAGAAACGAGGTTTGATGAAACCCGCTGTAAGACGCTGTCCGAGTTTCTGGACTTTAAAATAGAACTTGACCCCCCTGAGTTTGTTCCAAGGTTTCTTCTCTGGGATAGCCATAGGAAATGGCCGCGCTATCCAGTTTTATAAAAGACGTAAAAGTTGTTGAAAAATCCTAATTGAAAAATAAATAATATCATGTCATTTCAAGAATCTCAGGTTTAACACAATCCTGTCGTCAGTATACTGTGTGTGTAAAACACTTTCCTCAAATCTTTGGAGATCAAAGACATCAGTGACCTTGATACCGAGAAGGGTTTCTGCATTAATTATATCTGTTTTTAGTCTTAAAAGGGAAATGAGAGTCATTTTATTCCGTATGTATGTATATCGACATTTGTTTCAATGAAATCTGGTTCTTGAAAGTACGGGATAGCCTATAATATAAATAAAGTATTTCTCATTCAGAACTGACTTGTAAAGTTGTTCGTAAGGCGTTGACCGTGATTTTTTGTTGCGTCAACAGAAATGACCTCGTTGTCTCGTAAATATTTATGTTTTGTTGCAAAAATATGCTGATTTGCATTATCTTAGTTTTGTTTACAAATACTAGAGTATTTTTGTTGTAGTACGTCATTCATCGTCGACTTCAATAAGTAGATACCTAGGCCTATTTTTTTTTTATTGTTTTTTTTTTGCTTCGTCGCCCTATTTGTGCATTGAGCCAACGACAAGTTTAAGTCTATTTGAATAGCGTAAGCGAAATTCTAAGTCTGTGATTTGAATAGATATTTTTTTCTTTTGACAATTCAACTGTCATAATGAATTTTTAATATGGAGTATCACAACTTGCTGTAGACGTGTAACAGTGTACAAATTACAATGTACAATCGATAAAGAATAAATATAATTCACAGTAAAGTGGATTGAATTGACAGAAATTGAAATAAGCTGTCTAATATTCACGTGATTTCTAAATATATATCAATTTGCAACTCGTCTAGAAAGGCTAGGAATAACTGAAGGTTGAAGAATCATTAAATTAAATATGAAACTGTAGGTAATTAATATTTCTCATCATCTCAACTAATACACTAAACATAGATAGATATTACTATCACCTGTTTTCTTTAGATAATGTTTATACTGACATGTGTCTGGGTAATATAAAAAGCATATATTGAAGCTAAAATAATGATTGTAGGCCAGCGGGAAGGAAAGGGAGAGAGAAGGAAGTGAAGGAAAGAAAGAGACTGTAATAAATAATTATAACTACAAATAGTATAAAATTAATGTGTTTAATTATTAAAATAAGCAGTAACACACATTCTGATTGATATGAAAAAAATACCTAATTAAAAAAAACAAAATACTTGATAGTATTTTGTTTTGTTTCAAGTGTAAAAATAAAAGATTATGAGATTAATTAGGACTAGTGCCCCGTTCAAATTCTTACATAACATAACTGAACATGGCATCACGCTTGTATACCCTGAAGGGTTAGGCAGAGATGTACTATTTTGGACCTACATTTCGCGGATGCTGTTATTATGTTCCACGTAATAGGGCGCGAGCCTATTGCCGTCAACCGTACACAAAATCAAGACTAGAAATTTTGAAATGTAACTAATTTAAATTGTAATACATACTTTGCCACACATACACAATTTCGTATCGTGGATGCGCTTAGCTTACTTACAAATTAGTAAAAAAGTAGCGCAGTTATCGATTAGAGATATAGGTCCGGATGATACGAATCCTGGGACCCGCATCACTCGTTTTAATGATGGATGTTACATCCAACCGAATTTGAGACACCCATCCGCCAGTACCAGTGTAGTCACAGTGTAGTAGAATTACATTATCTGTCGACCGAAGCGGTAACAAAGAACTGAATCTACTTAGATTAATTAATATGACTGCGTTTACAAAGTAAACAGTATATTTGCATTAGTCACACGGGACATTTATTCTCTGGTCTTGCGATCACGGTAATGAGTAAAATATATCATGGAAAGGTATCATCACTATATCACGCAATTACGTAACTTGTTTGCAATTAGCGATAATTACCTATCGTGTAACATTGCCATTTTATTTTATTTTCACTGTAAAAATTCCATTCATTCATTAAGCCATGGCCATAAACAAAAAAGTCCAATAATGGTTCAATTACCTCTGGATTTCCATTTTTTAAATATTTTGTGCAATGTGTTTTTTTAATCGTCGGACACACTGACTTAGGTATCTGTGGTCGAATAACTTTAAATCTAGAATAATAACAGACTACTCTTGATTGACTATAAATTGACGCTAGGTTTGAACTAAAACAATCGTTGACATATGAACTTTGACAGATGTCAAGTTATATTTAACGAACGATAAATCAGACACTATATTGTAGTTATATTGGGCCTGACCTAGTACTTGGTCTTAAGTTCCGCGATAGATTATCTAAGCAATCAAAAGCAATTACCATAGTAATAAAGTTATAACCCCTTGAGTGGTTATACTGTTATTAGTATGCCACTCACGGTAAAAGCTTTGGTTTATCGTGGCATGCGATGCATTCTCATTTCGATATATTACATTATCTTGTCTTCTAAGTATGCTGGGATGGCTGAATATCAGTGAACGGTGTGATATCTAAACAATAAAGGCAGGAACTTCCAATGGAGTCCAAAAGACAGTATTTTCAAACTCTCAGCCATTAGACTGCGTATTGTTACAATGTGGTAATTACACGAGTATCAAGTCCCTTGTCCTATCTGCGAAACGGGGAGGTTTTCATATCTTTTTATGGTGGGATTTACAATGGTGTTTGCTGCCAGTTTTCGTCTATAAAAACGACGAATGTAATAAAAACAAACGATTAGCAAAATTTAAGTTCAAATCAGACTTTGTTTAGTATACTCTAAATGGTTATAATAAAATAATAGATACTTCTATAAAAAACGGTGCACTTTCGAAGACGTTCAAACAACAAATTCAGACAACAGTCATTTTGAATCGCCTTGAAAATTGATCGATATACCTGAAATGATTATTAGTTGCGAGCCTCTTTACTCATATCACAATGCCATCTTATTTCTATCTATTATAATCAGCCAGGGTTATCGTTTATCTAGATAAAACGTATACTTTTGTTTGTAAGTGTTTGTCTAATGTCGAGTAGCTTATTTGAGGTTAGCGAGATAAATTGATGGAAAACAATGCTCGAGTGGAAAATGAATGAAACTTTTTGTTCCTATCGATTTATTTATCCGATAGGTATCTTTTTTTCAAGACTGTTGGCCTCCTTACGTGCTTTAGCATAGCGATAACATTGTAATAAAAAACTAACACATTACACGCTTATTCAGCCTTTTATCACAATATTTCGATTATGATGATGTTTAAATCGAACACGAATCGGTGACGCTATCGCGAGTGTACGCCGTTATCCAGCTGTCGCGTGATACGATTTATTTACTCTGTGGTCACGCTATCTAATGACAATATTATTGCCGCCAGTCATAATGGCGAACTATTAATGATAAGAACATGATAGTTTCATGGGCGCTGGTGTTAGAATTATAGGGTATCAGCTATTTATTATGTTCTTACTGGAAGTTGTTATCAGGTTGCATGTTAAATGACCGTTCTCATCATTCAATCATGCTTACGAGACAACCGAGAAACAAGTGTTTATTCAGATGGGCATAAGACTGATGATGATGACATTAGGTACCTATAAAAATCTATTAAAATAAAATTGCCCATTAAAACAATAATAGAGCTGCAGTTACACGTTAAGTGTATGCGCCTGTGACCGTTTTAATTCTTAATTTCCTTTGCTAATTCTGTAATGAAGTGTGAAAGGTTTTTTTTTCTATGAGTTGCATAGAGCAACCGCATAGTAGCATAATATGCTTATCGCATATATATATATGCGATAAGAATATTATGAAGGCTGACATATTATAACGTTTTATTTTATGCAGTGTGTTTTCTATCTAATAAATAAACTCTATCTAGCGACGAATCCCAATAACCTATCCATCTGTGGTTTTCCCTACTAGAGATAGAATTTTGACATAAGCGCCTTACAAATTACATCAGATTCCTATCGCAAGTAAAAAAACTAAAGATAGATAGGTTATCGGGATTCGCTATTAGTCAAGAGGATGGCCAGCTAAATGTTTGTTTGCTTGCATTACGAAATAGGTGTTGCCAAAAATAACGTACAGTATTCCTTTTATTCGATATTTTAAACCTAACTTCTTCGAAATGAAATGAAATTATTTATTTTGCAATTAGGATTTTTCAATCACTTTTACACGTCTTTTTTAAACTAGATGGCGTCGGCATTTCCTATGACTATCCCTGAGAAGAAACGCCGAAACAAACTCAGAGGTCAAAGTCTATTTTAAAGTCCAGACAGATTGTAATTATGTAAAGGTTTATGTGAGACAAATATAGGGTGGAATAGCCTTTTGAAGAAAGTGCCATAACTATTTGAGCTAACCTGTCGCAACAGAGTGCAAGCATGCATCAGTTATCGTGAGAATTAATGAAATGAAGAGCGCTCAGCCTAGATCTCACTCACATTTACAATGTATAGCGGTTATATATAAGAAATCATTTCAATTTAAACGACATTACAATATCAAAATAATGAAGTAAATAATATAATAATTAATGGCAAAAATTGTATATAAAAAAAAAAAGGAAAGGCTAAAGAGCGGTTCAATCCCAAGCGTTTTTGTCATCTAAATAGTCCGAAATTTTATAGTATCCTTTTTTACAAAGTTTAGATTTAATTACAATTTTGAACTTCTTTAATGTTAAATTACGTATATCATTGGGAAGTTTATTGTAAAAGCGTATACATTGTCCCACGAACGAGTTGCTTATTCTGTGGAGGCGCGTAGCATGTACAGCAAGGTTGTGTTTATTCCTAGTGTTCAAAGAATGAGTATCAGACAGTTTGACAAAGTTTTTCAGCATTGGAACTTAACGGACTAATTAGAAAAGTTGATGTTGTTTGGAATACAAATGTGGTAATGAAAATGACATATGCGGATCAATTTAATTCAATGACGTTTCTATTCTTCGGCTACCGGAGACTCTCTTCTTGCTGTTTTGAGTCTGGAATAGAGAGTATATTAGTTTTTGTCTATGAATTTCAAACGATTATTTTATGACAATACAGTTATAAATGACGTTGTTGCATGTAAGTTCAATAACATACTTAGCGCTTTTAGTAGGTGTGGTTACAAAGTGTTAAAATAACATGACGACAATATTTGTATGGTTTTTACAGTTTGTGACTTGTATGACAATTTTATGAATAAATATGAGTCTCAATACAATCACATACAAAAACCAACCTCTTTATTCGTCTCGTGTCTTGTTAATAAACCTTTCAATGTTGTAACTTTTCTCAGAAAACAACGTAACATGCAATACGTCATTTTGTAAAATAAATGACATACAAATTATATGTGCTCCTATCTCGGGTGAAATTCAAGAAAACGAAATGTCTGCGAACGTGTTAGATCTGTTTGCGATTGCAATAATCAAATTATTTTTATCCATACGTAACAGCTAAAATTGACCGCAATCGGGATCATGCGCACGTGAATCAAAATCATTATTATCACCTTTGGAGATATACTCGTAATCACTACATATTATAAAACAAAGTCCCCCGCCGTGTCTGTCTGTCTGAATGCGGTAAACTCAAAAACTACTGAACACATTTTCGTACCGTTTTCAGCAATGGACGGAGTGGTTCATGAGGATGGTTTAGATGAAAAATTTATTAAGGTGTTGTGTAAATTGGCTGAAATATGACGATGATAGTTGAAGGTGTCGGAAAAAATCATGTCGACTGGGAGCTTTATTGGCGTGCGCCGCCTAAACCAATAGAGTTATATATGCTTATTAAATTAGAAAATCTTTTAGAATAAATAAATGTAGGCGTATATGCTACCCGTGCGAAGCTGTGGCGGGTTGCTAGTGTAAAATAAAATAGTTAAACTGTCACAATGCTTTGTTTTGCATTTTCTGCACAAAGGACATGACCCATTTTCGTCCAAAAGTGAAATTTATTTATTTAAACCCATTTTTTTTTTCGGAACGTTCGGGATTTTTTTTTTTTTTGAAAACTCGATTTTTGTGGTTTCTGTAAACGAGTGACATTTTGTTTAATTTATTTGAATACTAGCTTCCGCCCGCGGCTTCGCCCATGTTATTTACGAACCCGTACATTTTTCCGGGATAAAAAAGTATCCTATGTGCAATTCCAGACTATTATCTCTGTGCCAAATTTCATCCAGATCCGTTCAGCTGTTCTGGCGTGATTGAGTAACAAATAGACGCTCTGCCACCGATAGCAAAAATATTTTGATTTCTCGGCCATGAAGAAGCGTCAAACTCAATAATAAAAATAAACTGTCGTTAAAACGCCATCTGTTCTATTAAAAGATGGCAACGGTCTTTAACCCAAGCTTTCAAATAGAACTCGTTTTGAAGTTAAAAATATTGTGTTTATGTTTTTGCACGTGAAATTTTGTGTGGCCTTCAGATAAAACTAATCAACCAAATGTGCCACGTGTAGATTAAAATAACGAGTCCTAGTATTATTATTAGTGTTATTCTATTATTTCGAGATCAGTGTGTGGTCAAATATCGTCTGTTTAGACCATAGGTAGTGCTTATGTAAGTATTTAAAATGTATGGTTTTATACCCTTTAAGTGCTTGTGAGTTTTCAATATATACAACGTAATATTGTTACAGCAAGTATGTTGTTTGCATAACTTGTTAGGATTATGTTATCTATGGTGATTGCTAGAAGTGTTATGAAAAGTTATAGCTTCGACCTTGAGTTGTCTATGTTGTTCTATTTGAATTGAGAATTTCAGCCGATCATTGACCTGTCGAATAAATACAATTATAGACATTTATTCCCTAACATTTATTATTATTATTGTTGAAACATAAGTTAACAATAAGTATATCCATCAGAATAAAAACTATTAAAGCAAGGAACCTATTACATATAGCAACTTTATTGCTACCAATAAATTAAAACAAAAAAATATATAAATATTACTGCATCCAATCTGCTATATAGAAACGTATGATTGAAAAACATGGAAATGACGTTTACTGATCATATGACATTTTCTTATGTCAAATCACACCATTTCGAGATTCAAGAATTTATTTTGTCAAATACGTTTCATTGACGTTTCAATTTCTTGGCAACCCGAGATTGGAGGTTTAATTCCTTGCATTCAACCTCGTCACGTAATCTTCACAATGTCGTTCCTATATCTAATAGATTAGTTTAATATTTCAATATGTCCGATATTTATCGTAAAAATAATAAAATATGACTCTGCTACACACACACTATACACACAATATCTTTACCTGTAGTGAAGGAGACTATGTCGGATTGGCAAAGAAGATAAACGCTAGGAAAATATAGGAACTCAATTGACATTTAGCTGTCGTATAGTAGCGTGATTCGCAAAAGTTAAACGGATAGATTTTATTGATGTTTCTATTTTACAACGATTGTAGATTGCAATGTTTACCGGGCGAGCGACTGTGTGAAATAAACATTATATTAAACGAAACAAAACACTGTTTATAGTTTGTTATAAATAAATTATTGTTAAGTAGGTAGGTACTAAAGAAGATTTACTTTGTAGGTTATAATTAGTCATGTTATAGATTGGGAATTTTTCATTTGTTTAAAGTTAGTTAGTAACTGACGGTAACAAATTATTAATTATTTAGAAAACCACATTATTTAACGGTTTCAGCTTACAATATCACGTTGCGGTATGACATTTCAAACCACAGATTTTACGTAAGTAGTGACGTGTTGGTTTTAATATCAAGTTAATACTTACACCAGATTACCTATAACTGGTGTGCAATCAAGTTTATTGTATTGTACTAAATGGTAATGGGCTAAAGCATAGATGTTTATAAAGCAACAGTAAATGCAATGCTAATCATGTGAAGTAACCTGTTACCTTTGATGAAGAACCCGGCCGTTAGAAAAGCCAAAAAAGATAAGAACAGCATTGTGATGACGTAAAAGATTTTCGCAACCTTCAAACATGATTTGACACATAACACGAATTATGTGTACAAACGTCACAGGTCATGTTAGAAGTTGCCAGAATTTTGGCGGCAAGTCAACGAACGTCGACATTACGTGAGATTAAACGGTTCCCAGTGGAAAGATTTTACTAGTTAATTTATGTGAGAAAGTGTGGAAAAATTGTACATCAGCTGGCATTTTATTTTCTGAATAGGAATTAGATCAAAGTGGATTAAACTCGTTTGTTAGATATCTTGATTCCATGATTTGTTTGATTTCAACGTTCGATTCGGTGTCTTAGTTGATCGATAAGGCCAATGGGTAAACCAGAAAATCGCAATTAATGATTGACAATTAATTATTTCGATCACGAAAGGTATCTATATTTTTCTATTTATAAGAAATTAATCTTTATCCATGTTTTTGCAAATAAGAGCTGATCCGATGTATAAAAATATATATCTATGAAAAATATGTGTATGAGTTCTGACCAGTAACCACGTCTATTTTTCTCATTTATGTCGAATGATGGGGTTATCGGTGTGGCAAATTGTCATGTAGCGAAAGGTTATCATTAAAAGATTATTTAGTAATGGCAAAGCTGTTTTATTTTGATCCAAAGATGGATGAAGATTTTCCGGTATGGGCTTAAGTATGCTAGTCTGAAAATATCTTCCAATTCCAATTTATGACTTGGCAATTTATGGCTCCATCGTTATTCGATGATTCTGCCAACGTCAAGGTTGAAAAAGACACTGTGATAGTTATTGGTATAGTATAACTATTGACCAGTGTTAGTAGCTTTGAAGTCACTTGAGTATGCTGAAAAGGACGATACAAATTATATGATTAGACACACATAAAACAAGACAAAAACGTATAGTTAGTAATAAGGAGAGAAATAGTTAACTTGCGAGCTAAAGAATAGGCATTCAGGAAATCAATCAACAACGTGAATGTGATTGATGTTGTTACCTGTAAAAATTGATTATATCCGCCAGGTTAAACTTATTGACCGGAAAATTTCGTGATACTGTTTTGATTACATAAGTTAAAAAATTGCGGATAATTGAATACTTTTTCATATGCTATTTTTTTTTAAATTTTAGTACAGCCCCAGAAACCAGTAAACATAATTTCAAATCGATGTAGAAATAGAAAACTATTTCAAAAAATATTATCTTACAATATACAGAGCGGCGCGCCATATAAAAAAAGTTATTTTGGTTCATGTTTTCGCGGTATTTCCAGCGGTTTTCTAAAGTTATTTGTTTGTGTAGGTTTTTTATCAGTTGACGTAGCGTATAAAAACTTAAATGTTTATTTTTATCTATAGTCGTCGGTTAACATACTCTTTGCAATGATTTATGAAGGTTACTTTATATTTATGGCATGATTCTGTTTATTGATTACTCTGGCTTATAAACATTAGTTGCGTCATAAATAACATCGCGCCTTTACCCATCAGCTTCTAATCGTCAGGGTGCAAGGAAAGAGCCTCCACGAGTGCCTGAATAGATCAGCTGGCGCACCTTGGGCAGTCGGCCTCGATACCACTATTGCTGTTTTTTTAATCTTTCCCCTATGGCGTGAGCGATTCCCATTAGATGGCTAGTGTCGATTCGACAAAAGAAGAAGACCTACCTCGATAGTAAATTGTAAAAGTCTATAGGAAAGCGAAAAGCAACAAGCGATAATGTCTCCGTACCAATTTTCGTGAATCGTTATTGAAACTAAGTACGTATTAACTTTAAAACAATGTTTTTCAACAACAATTTTAGTCACATAAATATTGCTGGAGTTGCACGTGCGATGGAACAACAACAAAAATGTCAAACGACAGATAGTTGCCAATGTTGCCATGACATAAGTTCTACAACCAGTCAGAATTTGCTTCAACAGCTGACCGAACCAAAATTAAAAGCGATTTCGATTACAAGAGTGAGTGTATAGACCGCGAGTGTTTAATACCTACCATATTTTATGGAAAAGACGCTTATGTCGATTACTAACTGCCAATGATACCATCTGAATTGTTTTGAAATTTAAGAATATTTATTTTAATTTATAATAAGTACTCTATAATGTACTCGTACCAGTTAATAATTTTATTAATTTAGTACCATATTTTATGTTTTTAAATCTTCTATTGAAATTTTGCAAGATTATTTCAAGAAATTAGATTATTTCAAACTGCAAGCTATAGTCGCTATAAATAAACAACAACAGAACAACCTACTGCGCTATTGTCAAGCCTTAGGATGAATTCATGTCACATGTTACAAAACAGTGTTACGGCATTGTTTAGCCCTGTTACCAAGTAAAATGCGTCAACCAATTCTGATGCCTGAGTTCAATAATGCAAGTTCTCACGAAACGGTCCCGAATGCTGAGGAATTCTCAACGGATTTTACAAACGCTCGAGAGAATTGTTTACGTTAAAGAGATTCTTCACAAAGTGCAAGCTTCTTTGTCATTGTTAATCAAACGATTATTAGTGTGAAAAGTTGTAGTAACAGAAATGTTTGAAAATAATGACCGCGCGTTTTCGATACACGTTCACTCAAATGCGCGCGCATGATGTAACTACAATGAAGATCAAGGAAAACTTGTAGTAGGGGTGCACAGTGACAGTCATAAAATGTCAAATTGTATAAAATGACATTTGACATTACGACCCCGCAATAAGGGGTTAATTATTTGTGCTGCAAAAAGATTGAAGAGCGTAGATTACTATCTATTATATTCTATATTCTAGTTCTATATTGGTGATGAACAATATAAATAAAGACTCAAAGTCCGCTTCGTGTTCTATAAATAATGCGAGAGATATAAATACAAAATATTCGCAATCCGTATTTGAAAGTTCTAAAGTCCATCCGCCATCCGAGTACGATCTATGTGCGCGCCAAAATCCGGCTATTAGTCGACCTGTTTGTTGGAATTGAAAAAACAAAAATTATTTAGCAAATGAGTTCTGTCTTAAAAAAATATGTTTATGTTTGAAGCATTAACTACTTAATCATGTTTAGTAAATACTTTTTGAATAATTTTCAGTTGATTAAAGTTAATCAATTATTAATTTGGCTTAAAAGACCCAGTTCCCAAACCAAAGGTTTTATTTTTTGTAAATTTTTAAACAAATTTGAAGAGTTTATATTAATTCGTATTTCTATTAAATAGTTCATGTACCATTTTCCAATCAGACTCACTATCCTCTCAGTAGATACAATAGATAAACAATTGTCGTGAATCATATATGGTAAATACACATTTTAATTTATAAAAAAACTAGCAAAGAAAATAAATTCGCAATATCCGAATTGAAATTGAAAAGATCCTAAATCCATCTCGGTCATTTCCGAAGGCGCTGAATCGTTATGGTATAAAATTCCGAATCAACGTCAAAATAACATTTTTTTAGTTAAATTACATAATCTAATATTGCAAAATAATAATTATTTTGACGGGGAGATGACAGGAACACCGGAGAACCGTTAAATTTGCTGAACTTGTTATTTTTACTCTGTGGTACATGTTAGATTCAAAGGCCCTAGTGTAAGTTTGTTTCGACAAATTCGATTTACTACATCGAACGCTTTCGGCGCTCCGATTGGTCCGTTTTGTGCTCTCCACCAATCGCAGCGCCGAACGCGTTCGATGTAGTAAATCGAATTTGTCAAAAAAAACTTACACTGAAAAAGATTCTACAACAGCTTGTTTTAATTTTTTATTATTCATTCTTACGAGCTTGATAACATGATTGCACTGCTAAAGGCCAGTATTGAAAAGTAGAGGTCACCGCTGAAATTTACATGAAATTTACATTTAGGTCGCCGTAAATTTACAGTGGGACTTAAACTTCCACTTGTAGACCACCAAAGAAGTCTTAATGCTTTTACTATTAGTGCAGGCAAAACGCCAAATGAAATTATAAAGTCTATAGCGCATTCTTCAGCAAATGATTGGATACTTTATCAACTACAAGATAACAAGAAATTCAATTACTTAGTACATAATTCAATTTAATTTCTTGTACAATAATCTCACACATTGGTTAGGAAAAACAAGATAATTTTCCTGGCAATTAGACAGTCACTAGAGTTATTAATTTAGGTGAATTCCCCGAAATCTTAGTAGGTACTTCAGCGGTTGAAAAGCAACAATAACATGTTTACAGAATGCGCTTCTATTCAGACTGTGGGAGTTGTTTCTATGTAATTCAGTGAAAGATTGCAATAGAATGCGCTTCTGTTCAGACTGTGAGAGTTGTTTCTATGTAATTCAGTGAAATATTGCAACAGAATGCGCTTCTATTCAGACTGTGAGAGTTGTTTCTATGTAATTCAGTGAAATATTGCAACAGAATGCGCTTCTATTCAGACTGTGAGAGTTGTTTCTATGTAATTCAGTGAAATATTGCCACAGAATGCGCTTCTATTCAGACTGTGAGAGTTGTTTCTATGTAATTCAGTGAAATATTGCAACAGAATGCGCTTCTATTCAGACTGTGAGAGTAGTTTCTATGTAATTCAGTGAAATATTGCAACAGAATGCGCTTCTATTCAGACTGTGGGAGTTGTTTCTATGTAATTCAGTGAAAGATTGCAACATGGGTAAGAGAAATGAATCAAATGAGAAAATTTAATATTTCGGGTGCACGGTAACAGTTAGCGGGAACTACAAAAACCGTAGTGTAAGTTTCTTTTTGACTCGATTTAACGCATCGAACGCATTCGACGCTCCGATTGGAGGGCACGAAACGGACCAAATACAAAGTCAAAGATGTTTATATCAACTGGGCCCGAGCTTTTTTCAAACTTCGCAGCTCTAGACGAATTGTTCCAAAATGGTGTTTGGTTCTATGTAAAAGAGACCGGCAAGAACATTCATGCATACTTTTTAGGTATTACAAATCCCGTGTGAATACGATTTTAGATAATCAATTTTATCAACGTCAGATATTGATATCTCAAGTTCATTGTAACGTAGATTATTGCGTACACAGATAAGAATAAATTTATCAGCAAAGATTAGATTTTTGTAAATTACCGGAATAAAAATGTCACCACTTCTCTGATGACATTGGATTTTTTTCTTTTATGGAGCAACTATAATGGCTACTCATGTCTACCGTTAACGTCTTTTTAGATTTTGTTCTCACACGCATTTGTTTTTCCGCACGGTTTTTCCATATTGAAAACTCCATGGTGCGTTCTGCGAGATTATATATACGCTAATGCTCTTAGATAAATCAGATATCGTTGATACTATGATCCTGCATCTTTCCTAGTGAGTCTTTAACCGACTCGGTACGTCTTGAGAAGTAATATACAATAATATCCTTGTGGCAGTCTGAGTTAACAGCCTTACTTCCGAATCACTGCATATATTGGATATCGTCGTTGAAGTTCTAACACATATGTCAAAAATAGGAACTTTTCAGGAGACTGAAAAAACTGCTTTATTTTACATAGGCAACAGTACAATACCATTTTATATTAATTTCATTTTACAAGATTCTATTGGACGATTTTTGTATTTAATTGACTGAAACAACGCGTCTTCCGATTCTCTAGCAAATAGCATCAATGTGTCAAAATCGCGAAAAAATACTAAAACTCACGTTGTCTTAGAACTTCAACGACGATATGGCATTAAAACTGTTAGCTTTAGCACTAATGATATCAGTAAAAACATAGAGAATAGTGACAAAACGTCTTTATCAAATAGCGCCACAAAAATACCAGCTGATCTACTCCACGAAGACGCAACGTTCAAAGGTATTTACGTTGGATACGAGACTATTAATACATATCTGCCAAAACTCTGTTACGAACTCATTTTGTTTCGTATGCCAATTTTCACAGTTCGCGCCAAAACTCGTATTGGACTTTGAACCGCCATCTTTGTCTAGACTAGTTTGTTTGTAAACCGGACCGGTACAAAGAGCGTTGTATTTTGATTAGTCACTATGTCAGAAAGAGATGTAAACAACTCAGTACAAAAAATCCGTGTTAGAATGGAATGGGAAAATTCGCAAGATCGGAGAGTGTTTTGTTATTAGAAAGAGTAAGCAACACATTGTTTGGAGGGAAAATGTATGTGCGAGAAGGATTTAATAGAATATTTTGTGAATATAGGAGAAAAAACGAATATTACATTTTGCATAGTTATGTAAATTGCAGCATTGCTTTTAAAAAATGTGTCTTATTCACTAGTTTAGTTATTGTATAAATGCTTATTTATGTAAAAGTTATTTACGCGTAAAAGCATACTAAAATGTTGCAACGAATCAATTTTAATAAATTAGAATTGAATACAATCACATTTACTATTTATAAGTTGATTATTGTTAGTACAAATGATAATTTTGACATACAAATTACAATATTATACCAGTCTGTTCGTAAATTACTAACAACTGTAAACAATGGAGCGTTTGTGTTGAATCATCCAGTTTTGGTGTAACGTTTGCTAGAATTTGATTCAATTAGTTCAATAAACTACCCTAACTTAAACACTTTACACACTGACACGAGCAATGGCGCCAATCGCCAATTAATGAAACGTCAACCCTTCGTCAGATTTGACAATGTCATACAAAATGAAAAATCTGCGTTCGCGGATTACGCGCATTTGAACAAGACCCGGGTACGTCTTAAAACTGCGGCCAGACAAGGGAGGACGGGCAGCAGCGTCCTCTCGGTGAGCCACTGCGATCCCCAAGCCGCCTGCCAAGCGTGGGGATTATGTCAAACCACCCTCTTGAGGGAGGCCTTCGTTCAGCAGTGGACGTCTTCTGGCTGATGATGAACTGGCCTTAGTTTATTAAACTTTATTATTTAAAGAAGTTAAGTATTTTCTAAATATTCACATTCTTACTACAAGTAGTACAACAATCGTGAATTTAATATACACTTTTGATAAGCGGGTCCGTTTCACATTGATTACGTTGCATATCAAACAAGCATCAGAAAATAAGCGTTATAAACTTGTTGGCGTTATTTTGGCCGAGCCTTAACTAATCGGAACACAAGAGCGATTGTTATTATTGTATATTTTTCATTACCTACTCACAAGTCATACATTTGTTCTTGTGATCACAAGAAACAAATAAATATTTAATGGTAGTAAGTCAATATTTTGACTCACTTTCCGAGAACCGTGCCAAAACATTGACACATGCAAAAAATTTCAATTTGTTCAAATTATTTCCCTGTAGCGCCATCTAGTGTTACGAGGGTATAGTTTTCATCGACTCGGGCTTCATTTTCTCTTGTTCAAAGCGATATAGGGAGTCATAATTATGTCTACATAAAGTATAAGATATAATTTGTCAATTTCAGGCGTTTCTATTCTACGGCAATCGTAATGTTGTCTATGGGTGCGTTAATTTTTTATTTTTATCCAGGCATAGGTACCTATAATAGTGACTGCTATAAAAAAAAAAAAAAACAAATAAAAATCGGCGTCCGGTATAATCATGTGAGTACTCCGTTGCATCTTAAATATATTATTGTATTACGTAACGAACATATAATTATTATTGTTTCTTTAACACTTGATCACCTTGAGAGAGCAATTTAATTATTTATACGCGCGTGTGGCAGCCGGAATGTAAACATAGATGATTTGCAAAATACCTAGGAGATTTACAAAATGGCGGCGTTGAAAATATCCCATTCCAACTGAAACGAGGCGAATTGTGAGATTGTTTAACCTTAAGATTGTTAACAATGTAGAGGACATTGTACCAGAAACAACCTAATTCAAGGTTCATTGCTCCCGTTGCTAAAAGTCATCGATTAGGTAGGTTAAGAACCTAAGAAGTAATAAATGAATGAAAATGAAAGATTCTTTATAGGTTAACAAGTAAATATTGGAAACTTAATGTGATATATTTACCGAGTAACGATATCTGAACGGCCTGCTATAGATAAGTTACAATCTACAATTGCTGAAGAAAAGGGAGAAAGAAACGCCAGCAAAATGTACTGAATTTGACATAAGCTGTCACTGTCAAATTGACAGGTGATTTTTAAATGTCAGTCCAATATTGACTGACGTTTCTCTTCTCTACAGATTGTAGATTGCAACTTGTTCAGAGCAAGGCCGTCTGCCCCGTTACAAACCTTCCTAATTAGCTAATATTTGCACAACGGCACGCATGAGCAATTCCCATGTGGGAGCCACAAGGATATCTTCGTAATTCCTGTTATTTTTTTATCATCGGCTTACATTCGTTTTGTTCAAAATATTCGATTTATACATTTGACCTCTACGATTTTATACAAAATGACTAGTCGTTTTATTATTTTAATATTCATATGACTACGACATTACACCATTAGCAGCCAGTACAGACTATAGATGTGTCTGTATGTACATTGAGCGTTATAAGTTAATTGGATACTTCACGCCCCTATGCAGTTGCGACGTGAGCAGAACTTTATGTATTGACATCAGTTAATTATTCAGACGGTATTATGGTTCTCGTTGTTTTGAATGAGTAAGTGGGTTTTATATGCTTATTAATTATTTTAACAATATGTCGTTTATTTACCTCGCAAACATTGTTTAGTTTACATTGTGTCACTAATTCTTTGGTTAAACACAATGATGTGGATATAAATATAAAACCTTAGTAACCTTGCTTAGGACAAAGTTATTAATAACAGCAGCGCACCAAAAAAAAAGTCGTCAGTACTTTTGACCAGACCCATCTAGAGCATCGAAATACATAAGTATGTCGATGCGCTGAATTCGAATTTGAGGTCGGTTTAACCCCTACACCCTCAACATTTTGTTTGTTTTAAGTCTGTTTTTGTGTATTTCGATACGCTGAATCCAAACCACAAACACTCTCCAAAGTTACAATAAATTGCGAATAACGTCTTTAGATGAAAAAAAGAGAAAAAAAAAACATCTTTAGATTTGGATTCAGCGCGATTCGAAATACATATATAATAAACATATTTGTTAGATCGTAAAAAAAAATCTTGCTTGCATAACTACATATTTTTCTTCTATTCTTAGCGATTTTTAACGGTTTTTTGCAATTCAGATTCAGCGCATCGAAATGCATAACCCTAGTTGAGTGTGGTCAAAAGTACTGACCACTTTTTATCTTGTGTGCCGATGATATTAAAAAATCACGGCCAAATCCACGCGCAACAACACGTATATAAAAACCTAGATAGCGTAAAGACTTGCTAAAACAGGTTCTGTATGACATCAATTTGACACACCTACTTGTCAATGATTCAGTAATGAGAAACACAATTACTACGAATGTGTGTGTATACTGCAATTGAAGCAATTATCGCTCGCTTCGACGTCAACAAGTGTATTTTAGAAATAATCCATCCCTCTCTCTCTCTCTGTCTCTATAGAAAGAGACACTAAAATCTCAACTGCGTCCGACCACTAGTGGGCCTAGTGGCATGTTTAATATATATTGTTTAATAGATATCTCTAATATTACAAGAATATGGCAATAAAATAGGCGACGGATATCCGCGCGCCATGTTTTTTTTTATATATTACAGATTTTGATAAGATAATATCTACATATCTCTAATTGCGCGACAATTGGCCCCCTGTATATATGTATTGACCCGGGTACGTCTTAAAACTACGGCCAGACACCGGAGGACGGGCAGCAGCGTCCTCTCACAAATCGATGAGCCACTGCGATCCCCAAGCCGCCTGCCAAGCGTGGGGATTATTGCAAACCCCCCCTCGAGGGAGGCCTTCGTTCAGCAGTGGACGTCTTCTGGCTGATGATGATGATGATATATGTGTAATTAACAAAACAAGGCTTGTTTATTTTTCTATCCTAATTGATTGACATCCACACTATTATAAATGCAAAAGTAACTCTGTTTGTTACCTCATCACGACTAAACCACTAAACCGATCGTAATGAAATTTTTCAAAGAGGTATCCTGGGACCTTGAGCATGATGCTTATACTACTGCAGCAAAACACGAATTATATAATAAATATAAAACACGTAGATAAAGTCGCGGGCAACAGCTATAGGGTATAGTTTTATATTGGAGGTTTCCACGGACGGTGTTGACGGACGACTCGGACGCCCTTCAAACTAATACAAATCCGGACGGATGGCGACCCTAGGCGTGACTACCATTTGTCTTATCCAACCTTAGTATAAATCTATTCCCATTTGTGTTAAACGGTTTTCCAATTCGGTAGCTCAGAAAATTGTTATGCATTGTACGATGAAATGGCCAATTGTCGGCCCTGTTAGGTTCACCAATTTATTTTTATTTAATTGAACAAATGAACAGTGAAATTAATATTTTCTCGTTACGAATTAGCCTAATCAATTTGCGTTATCGTCCTGGGTTAGAATCTCGGGTCGGGCAAAGTGTTATTGAGTGTTTATAAAGTCTCAGTAGCAGCACAAGGTTTGGTAATTTGCCCGGTAGATGGCAATAGGCTCGGCCCTTATTACATGAGACGAGACTCAATAACAATAGCATCGCATCGGCGAAAATTGGGTGTATACAAGTACACCTCTCCTCTGCCTAACCCCTTAGGGAATACAGGCGTGATGCTATGTGAACAGTTTCGAAGATTACTATTTACTCGACCTTTGGTAAACAATTTATTGACGTAGGTAGTGATGTATATAATGAAAAGCCATTGAACCTCCGCCACATGTTACGAGTACTTGTCGGTTGAAAGTAAATAACAAATGATAACTGATGACGTATAAGTAGTGCATAATATTTATTATCTGTGTTTGTTAGCTGAAATGTCGAGAATTGTTGGCCTAGATCGGTTTCAATTAAAATTATAAATAAACGGCATTTTTTAAACAACCTCATTGGTTTAGTGGTTGAAAAATCCTGAGAACGGGAATAGTATTATTGGGTTTTTTATATAGATAAAAGTAGCAGCTTGAAGTTTGGAAAACTACCCGATAGATGGCAATAGGCTCGCTCCAGTTGCCTGTTACATGGAATTTACAAGGACATCGGCGAATTGTGCGTGTAAACGTTCGACGGCACGGTTGGCGATCGACTGCTGCGCTACGTGTCGCATGTTCGATTCCCGCACGGAACAAATATTTTGTATGACCTACAGATAGTTGTTTCGGGTCTGGGTCTTTGTGTATGTGAATATATATGTTTGTAAACGCACCAACGATACAGGAATTATTCCTAGTGTGGAGCAAAGTTTAAAAAAAAACAAAATAGCACACCTTTGCCGTAACCGTTCGGAGAATACAAGCGTGACGCTATTTTATAAACGATAACGAAACCATTACACAAGTAATAATTAATTATATTTTTGTTTCAGGTCTAAATGCATGCGAGAGGAAGTCGTTTCTTTTCCTGAGGAAGGAGCTGCCAGTCAGGTAAAAATAATAGTTCTTTTTCTAGCATTTGTTGCTTTTATACTGATGTATTTTATTTTATTTTATATAGTGGATTTATTGTATTTGATTAATTTATTATAGGTATGATTTTATTTGATGAAACTGTATTTGTTGACTGAATTGTATATTTTTTGTTTAATTGCGTGACTATTTATTTATTATTATTATTAGACAAGTGTATCTCGATTACGAAAGAAACTTGTAGCTTTATAGATACCGCGCTATCTATATCGCTATCGATCTAGTCGATCTGCGAGGTTAAGCAGAATTGCTGCGGTCGGTTCTTGAATGGGTGACCGTTTTTCACACATCCAGACCCCGTCTCTCGGAAAACACGTTATGCAGTTGGTCCCAAGTGCCACCTTAGGGCATTAGTGTCTCCCAGTAATTGTAATAATGTGGAGTTCAGATGGCAGCCGCCCCGTAGTGATATTCAGATGCAAACGGTTAGATTGGGAGTCGACCCTAATATAGTCGGGAAAAGGCAGGCAGATGCAGATGACATCTCGATTACGAAATCATCTATTACAGCGCCAGAATCACTCCCCATTTTTTTTTTTACCTTTGGAAATTCGCCTGCATACCCTCCACCCTGGGGAAGGCGACGGGTGATGTCGGACTTTTACCGACTAAAACCACACGCTGTTCCTGCGACATACCTGTAGCGCCGGAGATATCGACATCGCTCGCGCATTCACCGCACCCCCGGCAGGTATCTGCCCGCCATTGGGTGACCTGACAGGCTCCGTCCCATTGTGCAATTAGAGAATCACTCCCCAGGCCTGTCAGGAAATAGTAGCTTAAGTTTAAAAATAGTGTAAAACGCGACGTAACATTTACCTATCTAAATCTAGATCTTCTCAATGAGCAGCTTCCCTCTTAAGATAGTTCCGGTTCGCGCTATTACACGTAACAAACGATTGTTTATTGTTATCTGTGCGATACGTGTGTCCTAGCCTTATCAGATACCATAAAGGTGATAGAGGTACTCCTTGACTTTATGGAAGCGTCTATGGTTGCGTGTCTATGCCTCTGTCGACTGTTTCTAGATACATAATGTATGACGCACCCCTGGCTATATATTCAACGTGTTAGCAAACTCAGTATTAATATCAATTTTATTTATTTATTTTTCGGAAAGCTTAGAGACTTATACGAATGTATATAGGGTACATTGTGTAATATTACTTATAAAATAAACATACTATGAGCTAAGAAATTTAAAAAATAAAAGACAAAACATATTGATTCATTTTAAAAAGGTCTGTGATAATTCAAAAAAAAAGATGCCTCACGTTTTACATCTGTCATGTGTCATTCAGTCAGTGTCATCAGGCATTGTAGCTTTTTTTTGTTAATTTTATAGCCGGTACCTTTTAGCCAGCATTCTTGTTCGTGCTATTGCGACCACAGAACTGGTGTAATTTGTGGAATAAATACTGTTCACGTATTGGAGTGACCGCGTCCTGACCTGGAATTCTCAATAGACGGGTCATGGCCACCATTTACTACCTAAATTAGTGTACAGTCAGCATCAAAAAGATGTATACACGTAGCGAAATTCAAACGCTTATTATTGGAAAGGTGTTGATTAAAATCATAAAATTTAAATGATTATGTATTTTTATGTATCTGCAGATAGTATGTATGAAATTTGTCAAGATTTCAATCACTCTTGAATTTCGGTACGTGTATCTTTTTGATGCTGACTGTACACCAGTTCTGTAGAAGTTGTAAAAATATAAGCAGCCTTATAACAATCGGTGATTTCTTACAACCTTTGGATGTAAATTATTTTCATCACCACTGCTTTATCGGTTAAGGATAGCATCGTAAGGAAAGCAAAACAGGTTGTCCTAGCGACAAAAACATCATAGACAATATGACATCCACCGCACCAGCACTGGGCCCGTGTAGAGTCTGCGCGGAAAGAGAACCGTTGTGGTGTAGAAGGAAACTAACATTTTTATTACAAATACATTTAATAGAAACACAATAAGATTAGGTAACTTAAATTTAAAAGATTATAATGCAGCCTCAAAGTATCAAGATGTTTACAGTCGAACTATAATGACATAATAGTGTTTTCAACATGACCAATACCGTAAATAAGCACTGCTGCGCCCTCAAATCTTATGCCGGCTCTCTTTCCGCACAGACTATCCACCAAGCGGGTCCAATCATTTTCAGAGAGGGGTCTCAGTTGCACCCAGTTGGGACTAAAACGACAGTTACGAGTATGTTGATCACAAGCCTTTCACATGCTCAGAATGAAAATACACGAGAAAAACAGCGTATTTCTTTCAGCGTGGAAACTAGAGCATACGTAATTTATTTTTATCTTATTATAGCTTTGCGTTTATACAAACAAAGACATTATTAAAGTCTTACTGAATTACTTTTATCTGCTGCTACCAGAATAGTGATAAATTTCTGAATGATGTACAAATAAGATAAGTGATAGCGTTCGCGAATATGCGTGAAAATTATCTAGTATGTTACGCCATCTTTGTTTTCTGAGGTAGTTTAATCATCTCTTGTTTATGTCAGGGAGATAAGATTCCACAGGGATGTCAAGTGAGATATTCTCCGAAATAATTTCAATATCGATAGATCGGAATTGAATCCGATACCGATTATAATTATTTATCGCGGCAGACCACGGAGGGACGAGCTAGTCAAACCCAATAGCGAGTGGTCTACAGTGGCTCTGTTTGTGTTTGACATAAGCGGCTATTTAATGAACTAAAAGACATTGGGTTTGACATTGAAATCTGTCACTCTGTATTATTTGTCTATGCCTCAGTTAAGTAGTGTTGTAAATTCTGTATTTTGATATAAATTAATTATGTTATTGCATAGACAAATGGTTGAAGAATTGGACATTCATGACTTATGGCATAGTAAAAAGATTGGCCAGACAGCAAACTTAACGTGATGATGATAAAAGTAAATGTCCTTTTGAGATGAATCAAGATTTGACCCTGTGACCCAAATTTTTATCAATCATAAAAATCAATACATTGATTACGAGGAAGGGTACAATATCTGCTTACTTATCTGTCTGTATGTGGGGTGTGTGATATTGAAATATGTTTTTCAGTACTATCTGGAAGGATCCAGGCAAAGCCTTGAGATAACATATGTTTGTGAGGGTATAGTGATGAAATGGAAGCGATTTTAACAGCGCGTGTTAAAAATGATAAAATAATAAAATTTGTGTTTGGAGATGGACCGAAGGCTAAATCGGGCAGTATTATTGGGTTTTTCTGTATGGAAATTCTCAAAAGCAGCACGGAGGCTGGAACTGTGCCCGGTAGATGGCAATAAGCTCGCCCCCTATTACATGGGGCTCAATAACGGCATCGGCGAGATGTGGGTGTAGAATATTACGCCTCTGCCTAACCCTTCGGGGAATACAGGCGCGATGCTATGTCCCATTAAAATCGGTCCAGCCGTTTCGGAGATTAGCCGAAACAAACAGAGAGACATAAAATTTTTAAAAATTGTTTTTTTTTTTTAAATTACCATATATACTTTCTTAAGTATTTAGTAAAACGCTGTTATTTTGACATTACAGACACTGCGATTTTATTTATTTGTATAAATGATGTAACCTTTTCCAAAGAATACGATGATTGTTAATGTTACCACAAATAATATAATACTATACCCATATTTTCGCTTTCGCTACCGCTGTCACTTGTCACTGTGTTGCAGGTTCGTGACGCATTGTTTACGCGTAAACGAAGGTCGGTGATAGCAGCCGATTGTTATGTACGTCGTAATCTTTGATAGTAAAATGTTATGATAGCATCTATAAGAAAAGTACGCATAAAATACGCGCTTTTAATAGAATTTACAATGAGAATTATCGAAGGCGAGGCCTAAAAACAAGAGACTCATTTTTATATTACGATTCGAATGTCAAATTCGAAATTATTATTCTATATGCAAAATTGACATGGCAGCCAATATCTTGATCGAATTAATGGTTTACTAATAATATCGTGGTCCCATTGTGTTTCACATGTTATATTAATTTCTTCTTAGTTAAATTTTGCGTTGTTTATAGACAAGCAGGCGCACAGTTTGTTTTGTTACTGCAATCGATTATTTTCTACGAAATTATGACTTAATGCGGTGACAGATGACAGAATGAAAGTAAGTAAAAAGAAAGAAATGCATCAATTCGCGTGCAGGACTCATCCCTCTGCGAGTGTGGACTGGATGAGGGTAGCTTAGAGCACATTTTTTTCAACACATTTCACTTCTGACATTGGCAGAATCGACGACATCGGCATCGACGGCATCGCTTACCATAAACAAAAAAAAAGCATTTATTCCGTACCAATGTAACCGAAATGACAGTTGACTAAAGACTCTAACGAGTACGTCACGCTTTATGAGTGCCCAGAGCGTATCTATAGACATCGATAACCTTGAATTGCCCTTCTCAAGGTAATTCAAACTACCCCACCAGGGTGGGAGGGCTGGGGTGAGTGGGATTTTTAGCGGGGCGTTGGCCGTCTTCAGAGCTAATTGCGTAACATAATTGATTGCTATTAGAATAGCTAACAATTTTCATTGCGCAGCTTGTTTTAAAATCAACGAACGCAATGAATATTGTATAACTGTCAAAATTAAAGCGATATTAAAGCGAGTATAACCTCATTAGGTAGGTTTTCCGGTAGAACTGGGGTGGAACCCACATATGTGTAGCGCCGTAACTGGTTTCTAAGGAATCCGGTTTGGCCTAACTAAATTCAATCTATTACTGTCCCACTGCTGGGTAAAGGTCTCTTCTCAGAATGAGAAGGGTTAGGCATGGGTTAGGCCTTAGTCCAAACGCTGGCCCGTCACACCATCAGAACTCATCACCAGAACTTTATGGAGCCCTCTCAAACAACGTGAAGGAAAACATTGTGAAGAAAGCTGCACGAGCTTTCTTCACAATGTTTTCCTTCACCGTGGACGCGAGTGGTAATTTAAATCTGATATGTACATGGTTCCAAAAAGTCAGAGGTGCGAGTCCGGATTGAACTCAGACATGATCATCAATGGAAGACAAACATTTAACCGCAGGGCTATCGCTGCTTGGGCCTAATGAAAAACAAAAATTGTTTATGCTCAATCCGGCAAAAACTAGAACTGCATTTACTAACATTGATTAGTGCGAGAGATTAAAAAAAAAAAAAAAACAATAATATCAGTCTAAAACGTGTTTGTTTGTTATTGCAAATAATGAACACGTTGTTTTGAATAGTCTGAACAAAAACAGCATTCTGCATCATGCCTGTTTTCTTCGAAAGGTTAGGGAGGTCAGAGGTGTACAATCAGAATCAAAAGGATTATACATCTTTTTGACTACTTAAGACTTAAGACTTTTAGAGGAAATAGTTTGATAGTGTCTGCAGATAAGTACATAAAAATACATAGACATTTAAATTTTATGATTTTAACCAAAAGTTTGTAGCGACAACTACTCGCAACATGGCAAAAAGTAATGCGCCATCTATCGGAGCGAAGTTACAACAACAAACCCTGAATCGCACTATGAAAGTTTACAACGATTCTAACACATATACGAATATCCAACATCAGTCGTTGGGCTTCGGCCCGCCAGGCTAACCACCTTGCATGGTCGGAGGATCCTCCCTTTTCAATGGAGGAACACCATACCTCGTTCCTCCGTAAGTTTTCCAGGAATAAGAGTTTGAATTTCGCTACGTGTATACATATTTTTAATGCTGACTGTACAGTCAAGCACGAATTATTGACAGCTCCGTAAACATTTCCTATCAAACACTATACATTCTGGAATCTTAAGGTTTCTGTCGCTATTCCTGATCGCAGCTTTTTGCGCTACGTTTCACGGGTTCGATCCCCGCACGGAACAAATATTTGTATGATCTACAGATCGTTGTATCGGGTCTGGTTGTGTGTGCATGTGACATGTATGTTTGTAAACTGTACCCACGATACAGGAGAAATCCTAGAGAGGGGCAAAGTTTAAAAAAAAGGAAAAAAGAATATTACATATCACATTTTACTAATTACTTACAAAAGTTATTAAACCTATTGTGTATGTTTAATAGAAAGCAAGTTAATACCATATAACGAACACGACTCCAAACATACATACCTATATACTGAGAATTTCTTTATAAACATACCTTACATTTTGCCCGGCCTTACAATCGCACCCTGGGCCTCATACTCGGAAACTGTGATTACCACCGCTAGACCAATAAGCCAGAAAAGAGAAACCCTTTTTTTATATGCAATGTTTATTGGAGACCTGTGCTATCCACACGGAAATCTCTCATGCCGTATGAAAGATTAGCCAATCAGCAATAGCGGTATCGAGGCTGATTGCCCAGGGTGCGCCACACGATCACAGGCTTCGTCACTCATGGTGACTATACTCGGTATGTAACACGTGGCAAAGGACAATGAAGAGTCCCTTTGATATAAACAAAGTCCAGTCATACTATGTATTAGCTAAATGATAATGTGTGAATCAGCTAAGTTGATTAGCGCATGCGTGGTACAACTATAATGGCTTCACTTCTAACTAACATAAATGTAGCATCACGCCTGTATACCCCGACAGGTTAGACAGAGGTGTATCTACTATTATTTATTATAATATGGCCATATACCAGGCACAATTCCAAAGTACTGAAAATTTCTTAACGGAAAAACCGAATAACACTTTGTCAGCACCTCACTCAGCAACTGCGCTTGCGCACCAGTAAACATTACCACATACAGTTTTATTGGGTATTGTATCGTTATAATTGAGCTATAAAACGAATATTGTTTTTCATGTCCATAAATATAGGTCGTACAGAATGATTTTTTAATCACTGTGGAGGAACGAGGTATGGTGTTCCTCCATTGAAAAGGGAGGATCCTCCGACCAGGCAAGGTGGTGCCTGGCGGAACCAAGCCCGACAGTTGATGTCAGACATTCGTATATGTGTTAGAGTCGTTGTAAACTCTCATAGTGCGATTCAGGGTTTCCTGTTTGTCGGTTCACTCCGATATATGACGTTTTACTTTTTGCCATGTTGCGACTAGTAGTCGCTACATCAGCATCAATTTTTTTTATGCATTAGATAACATTCAAAGATTTGTTAGTATAAATATATCAATAAATCTGACAACGAGTCTAAGTTTCTCACAGTAATTGTGTGGCGGAGGTCAGATGGCAGTCGCGCTGATATTCAGCCGCAACCGGTTAGATTGGAAGCCGACCTCAGTGTAGTTGGGAAAAGGCTAGGCAGATGATTTTTGGAATAATTCAACTAAGTCTGGCGGATGTATATGTAAATTCTCTTTTTTGACGGAACGTCGTGTAGGCAGCAGCGGCGTGCACAGAGTTTTTAGACAGGGTAGGCAGACAATTTTAAAAGTTTAATTACCAATAATACCTACTGCATGTTGGTATTGGTTCGTCGTCTTGTCGATTAAATAATTATGTATGTGATTTGCCACCTCAAATATGTTATAATAAATACTAGCTTCCGCCCGCAGCTTCGCCCGCGTGGTTTACGAACCCGTACATTTTTCCGGGATAAAAATAGCCTATGTGCTATTCCAGACTATAATCTATCTATGTGCCAAATTTCATCCAGATCCGTTCAGCCGTTCTGACGTGAAAGAGTAACAAAGATCCATCCATCCATCCATCCTCACAAACTTTCGCATTTAGGGGTTTTTCTGAGTTATGTAGGGTAGGCAGTGTCTTTTTGTCTTTAGGCACCGCACGCTACTGGTAGGCAATACCTATTCTTTGGACAACTGTGTGGCTATACGGAAAATTACAGAATTAAAATAATTGCAGTAACTTTATAAGTACATATATGTACATATGTATGTAGGTATCCAATAGGTACGCATTGCGTTTTATAAGCCTTGGCAGATAATTGTAATTTCCTAATTAACTCCAGGATGTTATAATGATGTGCGCACGCGCATAAACCAAGGTGAAATGTTATGTTTTGCAATTACTATAAATAATCTTACCCGTCTATGTGTGCTTACGTAAAGATAAAATACAAATCACCATCACGCCCGTATTTACCGAAAGGTAAGGCAGAGGTGTACTATTGTACACTCACATTTCGCCGATGACACACACAAGTCATAGGGGGTGAGTCTACTGCCATCTACCGGTCACTGTTCTAAACTCCGTGTTCCTACTGAGAATTTCCATACAGAAAAACCCAATAACACTAGTCGGTCACCCATCCAAGGACCCTGCGTGGGAGCTACGAGCCCCTTTTTTAAATCAACTTGATTGGCATACTGACGCCACGGTTAGCGCAGTGGTTGAGCGATTGACTTCTGCACTACTTGTCGCGGTTTTGATTCCCGCACGGAACAAATATTTGTATGATAGATAGAGTATTCTTTATTCTACACCAAAGGAAAAAACTACAAAGCGAAAATACATTTTACACATAGGGTACAAATGGCGGTCTTATCGCTAAGAGCAATTTCTTCCAGACAACCAGTGCATGGAAAGAATCATGGAAGAAAATATAGAGGGTAATGATCGGTGTACGAATATTAACTCATAAATAAATATTTATATAAACAAATATCACTTATATGGGTAGTTGTTCCGGGTCTGGATGTTAGTGCATGTGAATATTTATGTTTATTAACGCACCTACGATATATGAATTATTCCTAGTGTGGCGAAATGAATTAAAATGATATATGTATATAAAATTAAGTATCGGTCTCCCGACTGTTTAATCAAATTCAAAGTTAAAGTTTTTTATTGCAACTAGGCCTTTGTAGGCACTTTTAAAAAGTCCAGGGGGGCAATTCTCTCGCCCTTCAACATAAATCTCCATTAGACATAACGATTTGCTCAATAGAATAAAATCTTCAAAATCTCGTCTGACCAACCGCTGTACCTTATCGACCATTTGAAGTAAATTTACGTCTACTTTGATACTACAAAAGTACCGAAAAAGGCGAGATGAAGATGTACAGCATGATTTTTCGATATATGTCGATTTCGACATGATCTCTAATCTCTCGATAATTGCCCCCCTGACTCTACACGCATTCCTCTTTGAACTTCCAAAACTATATCCATCTCTCTCTCTTTTTTTCAGGCTGGCGAACATAATGAAGGAAATTGCGTTACTGCCGGAGAATCTGCTGCGGATGCCTTCAGTGGGGCTGGTCAACCAGTGGTACGAGAGGTCCTTTGAAGAAATCATACAGTTCGAGCAGATGGAACCGGAGCCGCCGATATTGAGCTCGTGAGTATATTTTACATAGGCCTTGTCCAGAAGCGGCGTTTTACGGGCGACTCTACGTATACATACATAAAGTCACGCCTTTTCCCACGGGGATAGGCAGAAACTACGGAACGCCATGTGCTACGATCCTTACATAACCCTTTTGCTTCATCTACATTCATGCATCGTTTCATACTTGCCTGTCGGGTCCGCTAGTAGATAAATAAATATTAATAGATACTAATATAATATAAAGAAATATGGATGACACAGTGCCAACATGAGGCGCATAGTTATCGGAAAATATTGAAAGATAGCCAACGAATCTATGGGATGGCATTTTACACTGATGACATTGATCTTGTGGTAGCAAGCGCGCCTGCTGATCGTGAGTTACTGAGCTTTATCCTCGGGTCAGGCAAAGTGATATTGGGTGCTTCTGTTAAAAAGTTATCAGTGAGGCGGTCTACAGTTACAAGATAACTTTTTCGGATAGACTTTTTCCGTTTTACATTGTTTGCGGTTAGAAATGTTAGTTTTGAATTGCTAATGCTACCTTTCAACGTTCTACCCTAAATATGGCAAGAGAAAAATTTTAAAAATTATGTTGCGGCACGTCCTTCCTCCTCAGCGGCGACATACCAGCCAAGAGCACGCGCATCTTGCTCGTAATTTTATATAGTTTACAAATAAACTATTGGAATAAAAATATATAAAATATAGTAAAAAAAATTGCTGGATATTTTTTCAATGTTGATGTTCAGTATATTGCACACTACCAAATTAAGGGTTCACTCTAGATCAGCGTTTCTTAACCTTTTTCAGTCCACGGACCCCTAGGAAATCAAGCACAATTTCAAAGACCGCTTAATAAATAAAAAAAAACAGCAATCAATTTTGAACCATTTATTTTAGTACTACAAATATAAAAAAAAAAACTTTTTCGTAAAAAATATTATAAAGATTTCAAGACTTTTGGTGGCATTTATTTATTATTGTTAAATGGTCCATAGATGAGACTACGGACCCCCATACATATATTCGCGGACCGCCAGGGGTCCACGGAGCACAGGTTAAGAAACACTGCTCTATACGGTATAAAAGTTACCCATCGAAGTTCTGACCGCGGCAACCCACGATTTCTCCTGCAGGTTCTGCGAACGCCTTGTCCATATTCGCAACCGCCACGCTGACGTGGTCCAGACGATGGCCCAGGGCGTCCTGGAGCTGAAGGAGTCGCATGAAGTGGATCCGGGCACCGAGAACTCGATACAATACTTTTTGGACCGGTTCTATATGAGCCGCATCTCTATTCGGATGCTTATTAATCAGCATAGTGAGTATGAAATCCGTATTTAGTTATGATTAGCTGGTAACGGTCCTCTTCACAGAACGAGAAGGTTCGAAACTTTAGTCCAAGGAGTCCACCACGCTGGTTTGGTGCAGGTTTCCTCACGCTGTTATCTTTCACTGTTGACGCAAATGGTAACCAAATTTGGATCCGCACATCAATTTGAAAATTTTGAGGCATGGGCCGAGCAAGAACTCACAGACTTCACAGCAGGGAAGGGAGGTGTTCAACCGCTAGGGATATAGTTATTGGGTAACTGCTTCATCGGTCTAGTGGAAACGCGAGTGTTGAGCGTGAGGTCCTGGGTTCGATTCCCGGATCGGGCAGTGTTTTATTTTATTTTATTTTATTATTTTAAGAAAACTTACAGCTAATACAATTCACTGTGCAATACATTTGTATAGAAGATGGCCAATTACAAGTTTTCACTTATAGAATATGTTTCAATAAAATTGACAATGCAGCGTAGCGAACGTATTGAGTAACATTCATCGTAACAAAATTCAAAGTAAATTGCAAAACAAAAAAAAAATTATAAAAAATATGAATATGAAAACGCAAAACAAAACCTCGAGAGAAACACTCAACATTTAAAGACAAACAATCACTTGTCAAAGAAAACATTGCTTAAGCTGTTTTTCAATTTAATAATACTAGTATTAAAAAGATCAAGCTCGATTATCCGACACTCCGCGTTAAACATACGACACGCTCTCACAAGATATGAGTTTTGTCTGTACGTAGTGTTAACAACAGGTAGATGAAGGAGATCTGATCTCCTAAGAAATGCAGACGGCACGCGAAGTCCAATCCTACCCACCAGCTCGGGTACGTCCACCGATCCATTCATAATGTTAAATAGGAACGTAAGATCTGCTATTTTCCTTCGTTCATGTAATGGAAGAATGTGAAATTTTATACACCTACTTATATAGTTGGGCAGATAAATATGTGAGCGATATTGAGTATACCTTAAAAATCGCCTTTGTATACTTTCAAGGCGGTCAATATAAACTTTATAATTCGGATTCCACACTTGTGAAGCATATTCCAGGTGGCTACGGACAAACGCACAGTATAAAATTTTCATTGTTTTAATCATTTTAAAGTCAGATGAAATTCTAAAAATAAAACCTAATGCCTTAGATGCTTTGTTGACTATATTATTAATATGTGAGTCAAAGAGAAGTTTAGAGTCAAAAATTACGCCAAGATCCTTGATGACACTGACCCTAGTTATGGGAGTTTGTGATATCAAGTAATCAAATCTAACAGGGTTTGGTTTACGCGTAAAGGAACAAACATAACACTTGGAGATGTTTAAGTCTAACCAATTGCTTACACAGTACTCATGAAACCGATCCAGATCGCCCTGTAAAAGATGTGCATCTTCAATATTTGCAATTTGTCTGAGAATCTTCATATCATCTGCATACAATATAACTTTGGAATTTTGAAAGCAGCAGGCGATATCATTTATAAAAATATTAAATAAAAGTGGCCCTAACAAGGATCCCTGAGGGACCCCAGAAGGGATGCGCATCGTTCTTGACGCGTAACCATTAAGCACCACTGTCTGGCATCTATTTTCAACATAAGATGCGAACCATCTATATAAGTCTCCTCTTATACCAACCATTAGCAGTTTGCGCAGTAGTAGTGTATGATTTATTCGATCAAAACACTTACTGTAGTCAGTGTATATAACGTCGACCTGAGACCTCATGGACATGTACTCCGAAAGATAGTCACTACAAACAACAAGATTGGATGTGGTTGAGCGACCTTTTAAAAAACCATGTTGGTGCTCCGAGAAACTTAATTTAAGTGACGATGAAAGTTGGCGATGTACTATTTTTTCCATAATCTTAGCGAAC
This sequence comes from Shargacucullia verbasci, assembly GCA_947562105.1. NCBI lineage: Eukaryota > Metazoa > Arthropoda > Insecta > Lepidoptera > Noctuidae > Shargacucullia > Shargacucullia verbasci. Next base: position 1,549,631 of record OX387307.1, on the reverse strand, counting down.
ACACAAAGTTTAGAAATTGGTCGGTAATTTTCTACGCAATCTTTAGGTCCTTTTTTATGAATCGGCGTTATATACGCCGACTTCCAGATTGTAGGTACTACTCCTAATTGAATTGACCGCTTGAATAAAATGGTTAACGGTACCGATATACACTTGGCACAGTTTCTAATAAAGATAGGTGGAATGTTATCAGGCCCCGCAGATTTTAGTTTATTGGTAGTTTGTTTGTTGTTTGGATTTAACATATTGCCAAAAAGCTCTTGGGTTTTTCGAAATAGCTAATTCAATATTAAAAATATAACTATTAAACATTTCTCTCTCCATATTTTTGGCCCTTTCACGTAAAGTAATAAAGGATTGACGATCTGAAATATTCCCATACTTTTTAAATTTTGAATGATAGGTAGCCTTCTCTTTAATAATTTTAATAAGAGGACTTTTGTACCAAGGGGGATATCTGCATCTTGGAACAATAGTTTTAGTTGGTACGTATGAATTTTGAAGCAAGTTGATTGTATTATAAAAGAATTCAACAGCATCTTCAATTGGCCTACAGTTTAATTCTAATTCCCAATCAACTTTTGCCATTTCTTCCAAAATGGCATCGTAATTAGCATGAGCATACAGGAACTTCACGCGTGGGCGAGAATGAAGCTGATGAATTTGAACGAATTCGGCAGAAATACAAAGGGCCTTGTGGTGCGGGTCCTCCTTCACCAAAGGATCTAGGCTACCAGTAACATTAACTTCATTGTTAGATAACACGAGGTCAAGTATCCTACCATTAACATTTCGATGAGAATTGTACTGCTGTAAATTAGAGGCAGAAAGACCATCGCAAAAGCTGATTTGAATAGGACCCTGTAGGTTACTAGGGTACAAATAATCGCCGTCAACCGCACCTTGCCAGTCTATGTTAGGCTGGTTGAAATCGCCCAGGATGAGAAACTTGTCTGCGGGTTTTTTGAGAACAATGTTAGCTAAATTACTAGAATAGATATTTAATTGTGTCATCAGAGAGTTTCCAGAATGTTGATTACATATATACACCACACATATATGTATTTTATACGAAACTCTAGGTTTAGTTTGATGCAATGTTAAGGTGACCCACAGATCCTCGACCGGCGAGCACCATTCATTACGGACATCAGCGATAAGCTCACGGCGTACTGCTATTAATACCCCACCACCCATGGTTTGATTGGTGTGCAAGTAGTTTCGGTCACGTCTCCAGACAAAATATCTGTCATCGAACAATTCACAATCAGATATACCGTCAATAAGCCAAGTTTCAGTCAAGCAAATTACATCAAAGGTATTAATACTAACGTTACGATAAAAAGTAGATGTTTTTGTCCGCAGCCCCCGAACATTTTGATAATATATACTAATTGGTAGCATGATAGCTAAGTATTAATCTTGAAATTATGGATACAATAATAAAAGGTACACTCATATATTCTACTATGAATAAATTATAACATTTATATGTCGGTTCAAATAAAAAATGTTGGTAAAGGAAGGCGGTAATAGCAATAAACAAATCACATTCGTTATAACAAGCGCTAAAAAATAATATAATGGTGCAAACGTATTTGTAAAGGAAATAAAAAAAAAATAGCATCTCTAAGCAGATCACGTCACTATCGGAGCTTAAATAAAGTTTAAAATAGCAGTAACCAAAGCTTAATAACTCTAATGAGTCTACGACACTGTGCGTTATGAGAACAATAGGCAGGCGAGAATGGAATGCGTACAAAAAATAAGTACCTGTGTTTCTCAAGCTTATATTCACGGTCAACAACGGTGCATCGGGAAATCGGCCTGAGTTATCACTTAAAAATACTTTTTTAAATCCAGCTCGGTCTTGATGAGGTGTTTCGGTGATGGTTGATTTTTTCGAATAAAAATTTTGCAACCCCTAACCCAGACATATTCAAAACCTCGTTCTTTTGCTAACAGCTTTGTTTTATTTAGCAGAGTTTTGTTATCCAACGTTAAGTGATCGTTAATATATATCTTACTGTCACCCTGTAGGCCCAAGTCACCGGCACTTAAGTTCTTGCGGTTTCTAGCAGCGGCAACAAAATCATTTTTTAGGTAACAATTGTGTACTGAGCATATAATTGTCTTGTTATTGCTATCATTTCGCATGGGAATTCTAGCGATATAGTTAATCTGTAGGTCCACCATGAAACGTAATTCCGAAGTTTCGGACCGAAATTTCGTGCGATTCGTACCATGAAACACATTCATTCCGAAATCGGTCCCGAAGATCGCATGTGACATTTCGTTCGTTGAAAACCGTACCATGAAGTGGTCCGAACATACGAAGTAACGGACCTTTGACAGGACTTCTTTCGGGATTTTAACCTCAAATTGCACGAAAGCTAAAGACGTAACTTTTTACTTTCGTAAGTATTATTTTTAAAGTTATAAGTGCTATAATGGACATAAAAGTGATTTAATTGTTATTGTTTTATATGCTTAATGTGTTCAAAGTCAAACTATTTGGTGTTTCTTATAAAATTATACTTTTTCTAATGCATAATTATATGATTTAGGTAGTATCACTTTGTTTGATATTTTAGTGGCGACAATGGCTAGATTAGCATTGGTTTTTGAGGCCGAGGAAGATCTTCGAGCAGCGGCAGCTGCCTTTTTGGCTAAATTTTTTTTATCAGTCCAAACCTAAAATGTACAGACAAATATTGATAATTTTTATTAGTACTTAGTTAAAAGACGAATAAAATGCAATAAATATTTGCGTACCTTTTGCCTCTGCTTTACATTTTTTACGCATCCGCCTAGTGCATTCAGCTAATCGGTAAGACGAGCCCACAAGTTCCTAGAACGGCTGCGTCCTTCTGCGTTCCTTAATGACCCCGAGCTAACTTCCGGTGCTCTTCGAGGAACGTCAAAAGGACATCCATTTCGGAAGAAGTGGAACAGTTGCTCATCTAAATTTTTAAATATACTTCGTGGGTTGCATTTTTAGGTATTGATTTATTCAAGATAAAGATATAGAAATTACTTCCTATTCAAAAGGGTCTTCCTATGATAAACACAAATTTCGCAATGAATAATCGTAAACGATAATATTAATAAGCTCTGTGAACAACAATAAATTGTTTAAAAATCTCGCGCCACATTTACGTTACATTGACAGATTGTGACAGTTTTATACGACTTATTTCAATGGTTCAAATTTTATCATAGTTCTAATACAAAAGAATGTATATTTAAATGTGACTGGTTTATACTACTTCATTTTTAACAGAGTTTCATTGCATGCGAGAACAGACTTTTCATGATTCATTCAATCACGAACATAGTTTATGGTTCCCGAACGAAAGGTATATATCCGATACAACTTCATGGTAGCTTTTACTTCTTATTTCGTTCGTCTTTCGTTTCGCTCCGAAATTTCGGATAGACATTTTCATGGTAAGCCCACTGTTCCTTGGAAATCGGACAACTGATTACATTTCCTATTTTAGCAATTATGTTGAACAAGTTTTCGGACTTTGACTCTGGTGGTGTTATTGAGTTTTTCTGCATAGAAATTCTCAGTAGCAGCATGGAGTTTGGAACTGTGCCCGGTTGATGGCAATAGGCTCGCCCCCTATTACATGGGACTTAATAACAGCATCGGTGAAATGTGGGTGCACAATAGAAGGTACACCTCTGTCTTTCCCTTCGGGGATACAGGCGTGATGCTATGTAAGAGGAAAGCAAATTGAATTGAACACTAGCTGGTGAGTATTTTCAAAATTTTAGATTGAGTTATGAATTCCCCTAATTACATGGAACTTAACGGCATCGGCAATATGGGGTTGTACTGAGATGCTTTGTTGAATATCAATGATTTTTAACACATGTCGTCCTCTCCAGCGCTACTCTTCGGCGAACAGCTCGGAGCGAAGCAAGCGTCAGTCAACGGCATCGGCAACGGCGGCCGCCACATCGGCTCCATAGACCCTGTGTGTGACGTCGCCGCCGTCGTTAGGGACGCCTACGAGAACGCCAGGTTCTTGTGCGACCGGTACTATCTGGCGTCGCCAGATCTGCAGCTGCTGCAGGAGGGAGGTGAGGGTCTTTCAAAAAAATCTTTTGGAAACGGCTATCTTGAAAGACAGATCTAATAATTTTAGAGGCAGGGTTCAAGAACATCTGTTCTGGTTGAAGAAAACTGAACTTTAAACAGCTCTGATCTAAATATAGTCTTCAAAACAGACACAGTCAGGAACCAAAAAGATTTTTATCAGCTAACTACGTTATGGAAAAGTAGGGAACCGTTTATGTAAAGATTACGTCACTAGCTAACGAAAAGACGAATTTTAGACGTATCTCTTTTCTTTTTCGGAAAACAAGAGTTGGACGATGGTTTGACCAATGTTAATAGACCCAATAAGGTATTTGTACAGTCTTTATTAATTTACTAGAACGTATTCCTTTCCTTTTGAAATTGAGAAAAAAACGCTTGTTGAAAATCGAAAATATAAAATTAATATGTTTAAAAATAAAGTTGTTTTACGCTTACAATGTTTGTGGAGGGTCTTACTATGCTTTTTTCCCAGAAGATTTTTTTATGGGGATCAAAAATTAAGTAATTTGACAACCTTAAGTGTTTTTATCTTCTACTGCAGGATTTATCATCAGCTAACTTTGAATGATGCTCAAATCAAATGTGTGACGTCACTGATATTTTTCCAGTACCCTCCGACCGGCCCATGCCCATAGTGTACGTACCCTCCCACTTGTACCACATGCTTTTTGAGCTGTTCAAGAACTCCATGCGTGCGGTCATGGAGACACACGAGAGCTCCCCGCCGCCCATCACTGTCAACCTCATCCGAGGACTGGAGGACGTGTCTGTTAAGGTGAGGAGTCACACCATAGATCTTACACCCCGTAAGGTACAAGGAAGGCGGACCCTGGATATGCAGTCTTGACGTCAGTGTGATAGCTTTTGCGGACTTGATAAAGAGAAGAGAATTGAAGAGAGAGACGCGGATACAATTTCCGCACGGAACAAATATTTGTATGATTTACAGATAGTTGTTTCGAGTATGTGACATGCTTTGTAAACTGTACTCACGAAATAAGAGCGTGGGACAGGGGTTAAAAAAAATAAAAACGGGCAACGTTTATAGTCGTTGTCTGAGAAGCTTGTGTTCTATATTCAATTTGTTTTGACAGCTGTCAGACCGCGGTGGCGGCATCCCGCGCAGTGTGTCCGACATGCTCTTCAAATACATGTATAGTACTGCGCCGCAGCCTTCCAAGTCTGACTCACACACCGTGCCGCTAGCTGGTGAGATATCCTATACTATAATACGAACAATATATTTATATATATGTATATGTATAATTACTATCGGACCCGGTAAGCAGACGTCTTCTTGCCACAGACCTAAAAATTTGGTACAATAGGAAATTTTAAAGTCGGAAAATTAAAAAAAAAATATCTGGATCTTGACAACAGCATCACCTACCGGGTCCAACTATAGCTAAGAACCATCCAGATGATCCCATAAGTACAAAAAACATCAAAATCAGGGACCATTTTGGTTACCCATTGAAAGGGTTTTCGATAGGGTTTTTGGAAAGGGTTGTTAGAGAAACCACTTCGTATGTGTTACCCTTTTTTAAGGATAACCCACTTCAATGGATAACCTCTTCAAAACCCTTTCGTTTGGGTTACCTGTTCAAAGGATTAACCCTTTCAAAGGGTTACACTATAGAACGGTAACCCATTCCGAACGGGTTACCCCTTCAACTGTTGTAACAGGGTAACACTTTCCGAGTCCGAGCACTATAATATGATCTCTCGTAGCTTCACATTAAGTGTAAAATAGCATGAATTTGGACAGAACGTGTCTAGTCGCCATTGCGCCATTTAGGCAGAGCTCCGTCACTCGCTCAAGGTCGCGCGTTATATGCCTACCGGCTAGCGTACTGCCGCGAGTAAGAATCAGTGGAGTGCACACGCAAATTTAAAGATAAATGCCGAAATTACGATTTGATTTCTGTGCAGCGCATGGATGTAAAAACATAACTACGCAAACTTTGATGTCCTGTTACAGGAGAAACCTAATTTTAAAGAAACCGAACTATACAGTCACTTTAAAAAACTTATATTATAATAAAGATTCATCATTTTATGGTGGATCGAAAGTCCCAACAGAGACCTTTAACAATTATATCGAAGAACTAGCTGTGCCCGCGACTTCGTTCGCGTGGATGTCGGAACTTAACAATGTATTTTTTAGTGAGACCCAATGCACTTAACCCTATTTTTTTCTAATATAAAAGAATTTTTCTAAAATAAAAGTAGCCTAAGTTACTCCTTATTACATCAGCTACCTGCCAATAAAAGTCCCGTCAAAATCGGTCCAGCCATTTTAGAGATTAGCCTATACAAACAGAGAGACAGACAAAATTAAAAAAAAATATATATTTTGGCGTATTTACCGTATATATATTCATATGCATGTAGTAAAAAACGGTTATTTCAATATAACAAACAGACACTCCAATTTTATTTATATGTATAGATTAGAAAAAGCATTCTTAAATAATTTTGACAGTGTTTTGATGAATCGGCCGGGAAGTACCTACAATTAACGATATGTTGAAATTAATTGATTTTCCTTTACTTCGCTCGTGTTTTCCATATGAATATTTATTATTTATTTAATTATTAAAATTATTTACCAGATTCAGAACGATGTTCAGAATGTTGACGAATAAATTTAAAAAAAATCTACCTATTTTTGATTTAATTGTTTATACTTTAGGCAGGAATTTAACGATTTGTTTAAAATTTTCGTAAATTGACTATTTTTAGAAGGTTTGAAAATTGACGTGTCATCACGATCCGCCCCTGGGACCGCCACTGAGTGCATGTGCGAATATAAACAAAATGGCGGTCGTAAAAATACAGAGTGTGTTGCACATCCCCGAAACGTTTGATCTTTATAAGATCTTGAGGTGTGGAATGTTTTGAGGTTTCTCGGGGTGCTGTAACACGAAATGAAACTTATAAGACATTCATTTTCAAATCCTAGATGGCGGACTAGTATTTTTGTTTTGATAAATATAGATGTGGATGTCATTTTCGAGATTTCTTAGGGTGATGATTATTAAAATGACATCCATTTTGAAATCAAAGATGGCGGCCATACATTTTTGATAAATATAGATATGGGTATCGTTTTCAAAGTTTCTTGGGGTGCTGATTATGAAAATGACATCCATTTTAAAATCCAAGATGACGAACAAGCATTTTTTTTAAATATAGATATGGGTATCGTTTCCAAAGTTTCTTGGGGTGCTGATTATGAAAATGACATCCGTTTTGAAATCCAAGATGGCGGAAAAGCATTTTTTTTAATATTGATATGGGTATCCTTTTGAAAATCGACTTTTATGGCTTCCGTGCGTCCTTTCCTTTTTTCCGTACGAATACGTTGAATTGACGACTTTGGTATTATTGGAAATTCATCAATATTATATCCAAGTGTTTCAATAGTAGCTTCAAGAATGGACAAAGAATCTCTCATACTCAGTTGACACCTATCTAACGCTACTACTAATTTTGACGTAGTAAAATCTTACCGCATAGATGTTTTACTTATTTCGTGTTGTGTATTCTCCATTAAAGTAGACAAACCCTCCTGTAACCCCCATCTTTCTGGTAGCTGTCGGATACCACGTCAGAAGAACTCTTCATCTTTTGAGGCTATCCACGAATCGACCCAATATTTTGTATCTTCGTATGATGTAAAGCGCTGCTCAGTCAGATCATGTGCCATCGACCGGAATAAATGAAAATCGGAAGGAGCAATATCTGGTGAAAATGTCGGGTGATGTAGGACTTTCCCACTTAAGTGTTTTTAAATAGGTTTTGACTTGCGCCGTAACATGCGGACAAGCATAATCATGTAAGAGAATAATTTTGTCGTGTCTGGAGTGGTAATGGGTGCGTTTTTCTTTCATTGCTCGACTCAGTCTCATTAATTGTGTTCGGTGGAGAGCTCCAGTACCTAATGGTTTCGCACGGTTTGAGCACCTGATAATATATGACACTAAGTTGATCCCACTAAATGCACAGCATGACTTTTTTTTCATGGTTTGGCTGTTGATGTAGAAGGATTTCCAGGTGGTACCCATGGTTTTCTCTTCTTTGGATTATCGTAGTATATCCATTTTTCATCAACAGTGACAATACGACGCAAAAAATGACGAAAGCAACATAGATCTAGTAACTCATTGTGCTAGTGCAGATCGCAGATGCATGTTTTTATTAGAATCAGATGATCAGTCGTTTTGTAACGGTTTATAAGATGATGACGAAGGAATTGGTGATTAAGTGAAGCACTCTGTCGCTGCAAAAAGATTCTATCTTCATTTATTTTCATTAACTGAAACGCATTTGATATTGCATAAATATTGATGTATGCAATATCACAAAAATTATCTAAGGTTTCGACAAACTCTTTTTGGCATTGCTTAAATACTTCTTGCGTTTTTTGTGATCTTTTTTGCAAATCCCTCCCAACTTGATGTAAGTTCACAAGTTTGTTCACACAATTAAATAAAGCTTTGGTAGATATTCGTGCCTTTTTCTAATATATAAAGCACTCGATGGCATTATTGAGTCCGATGAAAATGAAATAGGGGCGAGCCATACCATCTACCGGGCACAGGTCTAGACGCCATGCTGCTACTGAGAATTTCCATACAGAAAAACCTAATAATACTTTGACCGACCCGGGAATCGAACTCAGAACATCACGCTCAGCAGTCGCGCTTGCAACCACTAGACCAATGAAGCAGACCAAAAACGCGCCATCCATAAATTGCGAAAGCGACGCGACGACGCGGTTTGGTGATAGATATAAAGATTTTGCTACGCCGCGGCCCTTCGCAATATAGGTACGATGTAGGTATTATTGAAACGCAAAGGAATTTGTAATCTTTTCTAGATCATTTGAAAGGACATACAAGCAGGTAGGTATACAAAGCACCTTGTTTCGTAAGTTGCATAATGCAACTTAAAAGCAGTGCAATAAGAGCCACTTTACGAGTAAAAGTGTTGAAAAATAATACTTATTATAATATTTTGGCTTCAAGGTTAGCAACAATGACAGATCTTGTGAACCTTAAGCGTCGGACAATAAGAGTTATTTTTGAATGACGTAATGTGGGACGCGCGGCCCATCGTCGGCTTACGCTGTACCTATGGGTAGATCGGGTAGATGTCGTATTTCATGAACGCACGTCAATCATTCCAATTTATACCTTATCACAATGATATAAGTGTCAAATGATGCGCGATCTTGAATTGCAAGAATTGTACAAAACACTCGAGTTAAAAAAAATGTTAGTATTTTAAGCATGTTCAAACACATGTATAGTTAGATAACTGTGAGATTATATCCTAACATGACCTATAAGTGATTGAAAAATCCTAATTGCAATAATAAATAATTTAATTTCATGAGTCCATGTCAAACACCCAACCAAACCGTAAACAAAACAAAAGTCTTAAGAATGTACTAGGTTATTCAATTCAAATCCGTCAAAGCTCCGTAGAGTCCGGAATATTACAAACGATGTAGCAAACAAATACCTACGCACGCAAACACTGCACAGTAAAATACACACTAACGTGACCAGTGCCTGCACGCACACACTAGCATTCAAAATGTATGCCTCCTCTATGCGGCTTCTTAAAAGAATAACCATACGGTTACCCTGTAAAACCCCTTCAAGAGAATAACCCCTTCAATTGGGTATCTCAAAAGAAGGGGTAACCCCTTGCAACTGGTTATTCATTGAAAGGGTTACCCTGTCACTGGTGTTAGGAAAGGGTTTACACGACCAAGAGGTTACATCATCCATAGGGTAACCGAATGAACGGGTAACCCTTTCGAATGAATTAACCCAAAAAGGGGGTTGTACGGTCCCTGATCAAAATCGGTCAAGCCGCTTACACACTGGAATTTTATATATAAAGAAAGAAAGAAAGAAAGAAGAAAGAAAAAGCATTTATTCCGTACAGCGTAACCGAACGTAAAGATTTGTTTATTATCGCATTCTCTAAAACGGCTCTAACGATTTCGATGGAATTTACAAAATAGCGGTTTTCGGTAGCGAAAAACCTAGCTAGGACTCATCAAGGAAAAATTTATAATCAGTAAAAAAAGATTTTGTCCCAAGCGGGTCGCTCACAGTTTTAGTCCTTGGGGTCTTTTTTTTTTTTTTTTTTTTTTTTTGGGTGGGAAATCATCCAATGACCCCCCTCCGCCCTGGGCAAGAGCGAAGGGATGTGTCAGACTCTTACTGACTAAAACCCACCCGTGTCCCCATGATCGCCCTTGGTGTACCGGGGCCGCGATATCTGTTATATTGGCTCGCAGCCCCGGCAGGCGTTGGCCCGCCCTTAGCCCAGGCGGGCCCCACGACTGTTGCTGACTTCACTTTGTTAACGGGGGGGCGCGTGGAACACTACGCTGCCCCCCCCCCGTCTCGGGCCTTTCTCTGGTCGGGCGACGGACGGCCCAAGTCCGCCGCCCGCAGGCCCTCCTCTATGGTGGCTGGAGATCGTCGCGCGCCTCGCGGCGTCGACGAGCCGGGCGTCCCCTTCGGCGGCCTCCTGGGCGTCGCCAGTCTACCTCCTCCTTGGCGGCCATGACCGCCTCACAGAAGGAGGCGACGGCCGCCCATGCGCTCTCGCTCCGAACCATGGATCTCACCAAGGTCTCACCTTGGGGTCTAAAAGGACCAATTCTGTGATCACATTACAAATGTCAAAATATACACTTAGTTGACGACTCTTAATGTGATTTGCGTAAGGTTCATATTCAATTATCATCTGTTTGACAATTACTATGGACATTCTTAATTGGATTGTTTAATTTGGTCTTTTCAGGCCCCTTGATGATAGCTGAATTATTCTTTACGTGTATAATATTATAAGTCGTCAATTAATGGAATATCTTCGAAGAATACAATGTTATTTAGTTTATATCTTTGTTATCTAGGTTATGGGTACGGGCTCCCGATCTCGCGGCTGTACGCGCGCTACTTCCATGGGGACCTGATGCTTATGTCCTGCGAGGGGTATGGCACTGACGCCGTCATATACTTGAAAGTGAGTATTTTATTCATAATAATATATTGTTGGTTTTTAATTTAAAAAAAGAACCATTCATCATCTCCTTGCCTTTTCCTAATTACATTGGGGTCTGATCCCAGTTGCAGGTTGCAGCTGAATATCCTCGCTTAGGTAACAATACCGCGCAAGTAAAATTTGATAAGTTTCAGAAGAAACATTAAATTGACATTATATCTTATGAAACGTTAGCTAGGTAGTAACGAGCCCCTCTTCTCTTCTAATAATGAAACAAAAAAAAACTTCTACCTTTGACTAATTCAACCTCATTCCTCCACAGGCGCTATCAAATGAAGCGAACGAGCTGCTCCCAGTCTTCAACCGTACGTCAACGAAGTTCTACCGACCGGTAGCCCAGCTAGGAGACTGGTCTGCATCTCTCAACACATCCAGCAGCTCGCAATGCAAGAACCGGGAAAAAGTATCCCCATTGTCGTCACCTGTCTCACACAGCCTATAGTGCGAGCCTAAGGAGTGAACGTCACTCCAAATTTGAAAATAAAACAAGTAATATTGAAAAAGATTTTATTGTTCGTTCTGAATTTGAAATTTTGAAAGGAGGTTACGTGTTTTGAGTTCGATTTTTTTATCTTTTTTGTATTTCTGAAGAATGCTCTTAGTATGGGACGTGAGTCTTTGTATTTTTATTACATATTGTTAATCACACTTTCCTTTACTATAGAATACTCTGTCTGTCGCTACATTACAGTCTTGGTGACAAAGACAGAATTTCACATAACGGCTACATAAAATTGATAGCCTTTTGAGTATTCAGTTTCAGTTCAAGAACCAACTGTAAAATCATCTCATTCAATATTGCTTATTTTTAAGACTTTGTGTAGAATGTTGGGGAAAAATCCATAGAGCGATGTAGGAATTAGGATAGTAGTGCTTTTTATTATTTCGAATTTTAAATCTACGTTAAGTAGTTAAAATTGAAGGAAAAGGAAATAGTAGAAAATGGAAGATTGATGTGTTGCCAAGTTCATAAAGATGGGATGTGGAAATAGCAATTTAATTGCAGCCAAAATGATTGAGCTCGAATAACTTGAAGATTTATTTTTGTCTCGAATTATTTATTGCACTGTCTTGTAATTGTCAACAATAAATATGAGCTTATGTCCCAATTCGAAATAAATAAAATATTGTTTTACATTTTTAAAATCGATTAATATTATAAATTTGTATTTTACCAACACTAAAATCGAAATTTTTAATACACTATTTCCTTTCAAACAGCCACAAATTGGCTGTATAAATCATCATAAATTAATTAAAAAGCACTTGAACACTGACTATTTATTCTAAAACTAAAATATTAATCAAAAAGATAATCTAAAAATTGCCATTAAAAAAATGAAATACTTATAATGGCGTACAATTTGTTTAGTATATTTTTAATGTGATACTCGGCTTAAAATTTCATTGTTTTTGGGCTCCCAAATGGACTGATATGAGCTCGGCGGATATTTTATGATTTTGTTTTAAGTCTCATAGGCTAACTATGGATCAAATACAACCTGCCTGGACTAGGAATTATAATGTAATAGATGGATGTTTTTCTATGCGTGTTAACAAATCAGTTTAAAAAAAAAACGTTTATATTTCGAAACAAAATCATAAAATACCTAACTAAGTTTGGATAAAGAAAAGATATTATAACTACTCTATTAATATACTAGGATTAGTAAAAATATCATAGATTAGATTTTAGGATAATACAGTATGACTGTGAGGGAGTTGATCCTTTTAATTATAAATATTATTCACCTTTTCTTTAGTAAATATGCACTAAGAAAAAAAATCACATTTATTTCTATAAAAACTGAATTATTTTTTCCGCTCTAAACGTCTAAACTTCATTGGGTTTGTTTGTTTCATTGACTAAATGTTTAATACTCACATCGTCAATTTTAACACCAGATTGATTTAATTTTATTTATATTTATTTTTTATTTTCAGTGATAGTTGCGTCTATTTATAAATAAAAAAATCAATCTCCAAAAGATTCAATGATTGATATGTATGAGATCTCGTACAATTTTGTATATCTCTGAAATACGGATTAAAAATTAGTATAGCCGACATAAATTGTTTTATGAAATTATGACGAACACACCGAGAATTTTGGTGGTAATTATTGGCTTGGTAGCTTGATTATTGACACCTAGAATATATTTTTAAATGAATTATTTAAAATTTCAAATTGCGGTAAAAGTAATAAGCTATAGAGGTGTAGTTTTCAGAATACAAAATGACATGACTTTAGGTTTCGACGTAATATTTATTAATTAGTTAATAAACAGTTTCGAAAAAATTAACACTAATGGAAAAGAAAACATATGCTTTTTTGTTGGTAAAAAATTTACGTATGTTCAAAAAATAATGTTGATAAGTTGGATTTTTCGTTCAAATTTACGAATCTGTTTGTGTTTGTTCTGGACAGGCCTTTTCCTTAGACCTTGACAGACTTATCGAATGTCAAAATCAAGCCTTTGATTTGCTATTTTTTCAGGACTATACATAAATCCATAAAGAACGCAATGCACTACAAAGTACAATTATGAACAAAATATAGTAAAGATTGCATAAATTGAAACAAAACGAAAAAACTGAAGGTTTTAATAAGAAACCAGCTGTATTTACTCAAAATTATTATGACCACCCTGTCAATTGACGATACGAAGACATAAGTATTGTTCCTGGACACAGGCTTCCGTTCTTTAATGAGTGAGAATAATGTACGAGACTTTATACATTGCCCAAAACTGTAGGTACACGTGTTTCCAAAAAAAAACTAGTACAATTTATGTAATTTTAATGTAAAATTATCAACGAAAATTGCAATAATACAAACTGAATGTTAGATACTAGAATTTTATGTAGGAAACTGTGTTTATAGTTAAAATAATTGCTTTTTTTTAAATCTGATATTGTGATGTTAATTTTGAATTCGTTAATATGTACAAAGCACATTTTGTATTTTCATTTTTTAAGTATAAACAATGCACCATGGATAATATTTTAAACTATTTATGTGTAACCAATGGCGTTTGTATTTCTCTACCTATCTCAAAAGGACATGGCGTGAAAATATATACCTAAACAATACACTGTATACATACATAATAAAATTAGTTATAAACTATAGAAATGTATCTTCCGACTCTCAAAGCCTTTAAATGTAAGGTTTTAGGAGTAAACTATAGTGTTTGCCACTTATCGTACTGGAGAACCCAGAAGATAATTTTCATACAGTATATTTTTGTAAAAAAATGTGTAATAGACACACAAATATTAAATCAAAACTCTAAGTTTATAAACAACTTGAGTGTTTGTTTTGTAAGTAATATACAAAAAAGTAATTTGTCCTATTTTCGAAGCTATGCCTAACTATATTATGTACACATTATATGTACCTGGTATATTGTAAAAATATTACTCATTTGCATTTTACTCTTTGTTACAAATAAGTTTTATTCCAAAATCGATATTGTATAATTTAAATCTAGCGATTAATTGTTGTGTAGAAAGGAAATTTAGTGAAGAAAAAATAAAGATTTTTACATAAATAAACATAATCAAATAGTAACTGTGTATTTAATTATCCAGTAACGAAATAAGAGCTCTGCGTCTGTGTGATGACATGTCCCGCACCTCTTATTATACGACCCCTCTCCGTATTAATATATTGATAGCTATGTCATTTCTCGTTACGAGGACTACAGAAACCCTCGCTCGGAATAGACTAAGGATGGGCTGTAGTTTTTATTTTAGAGAGTTCCATTCTGACTGGAGTGCTGTAAGCAGTGTTGAATTAAAATTAAATTATATAGTTATGACCAGCCTTCTGAGATATGTAGTGTGTGAGGCACGAGAACTCGACATAAGACCAGTGATGAATGAAACTTAGGTAAAAATTGGCATTTATTTAGAGATTTTGTCTTTTTTTGCTTGTTTGAAAAGATTTTTGAATATTCGCAGACGGCAAACAATGTTATTTATCTGTGAGAAGTGAGTACAACACGATTGATGAAATCAACACTGAAATAAACACACCAAAACAAAATATGTGATATAGTAATCCAGTAAGTAATGTAACCTATTTATTTAGTGGACATAGTACAAGCTCAAGTGTTTTTCAATTAATCCGGATAATATCTTATGAGCTGTCACTCTTTCTTACGTGTGTTCGTGCGTTCCATTTATTTATAATACAATTTATAGCATTAAAATTTCTAATACTTCCTGACATCACTGAATTTTGTCAATTTGCCATTTTCCACTTTCCAAGTCACCGTTAATTCTTCTCCTTCTTTGCTCTTTTCATTCTCATGGGTAAAATTGTAGGGTCTCATAATATATCAGCTTTACAAAATCCAGGCAGTGGTTTTTGTGTCAACCTAATGCAACTAATACCAAAATTGAATGCTAAAACTGTACGTAATTGTAACTGAAACGTAACACAAACTTTTCTGCCAGCTGGGTAGATTGTAGGTTATGGGAAATTGTTATTGATTTTAAAATTACATTTAAGACTGAATATTGTATTAAAATGAAGATTTACACAAACCAAAACAACACTTCCACGTTAAAGCTGCTTATTGCGGCTAATTTAGCGGGAAAGAAAGTCGAACTTGTCAGTGCTTCGCTCGAAGGTAGGTGCATTTTCCTCTTAGTAAGTAAAAAATAAAACTTTTTCAAGCTTTTTTGACTAGTATTACCTCCTTTTTGGCTATAATTTTCTTTTATCCTTTGCTTTGTGTTCTTGTTTGTAGTATATAGATTCTTCTCATACATACAATTTCTCGTCTATCACAGGTTACATTTCTTCGCCTTTTTTACATATTAATTTGAAAAGAGAATGTACGTAAAAAAAAAACTAGTTGTGACGGTATCCCTAAAAATACCAAAAATTGTATTGTTTTTTTTTTTTTCTAATGCATTGGAATGTTTCAAGAATTGCATTTATTGCATCAGAATGTGATTCTAATTCATTTCCTATTAGTTTTCCTTGTTTACAAGTATCTAGGCTATGTAAAAAGAATTTTCTACCATGATTCTTATTTATGAAGTAGCCTACCTTGCAATATTTACTATGCAAGATAAGAATTGTCACTATCACAGTTGAGTATTGTTCTTAAATTGGTCAGCATAATTAGTGCAGTGGCTAAGCGAGTAGCTTTCTGTGTTATGTGACGGGGGATCAATTTGCACACAGAACAAATATTTCTATGATCTACAGATAGTTGTTTCGGGTCTGGTTGTGTGTGCATGTGACACATATGTTTGTAAACAGTAGCCACGACACAGGAGAAATCCTAGTGGGAGTAACTAGTGTCAGAATTTTTTTTTGAAAAAAAAAATGGGCTCTTTTTTTTCTAAAAATTTCATTGGTATTTGGTCTAAGTTTCATAGTGATTGTAATTTTGTTGCTGGATGCATGTTACAAACCCCTAAGATTACCCTCTGAATAAATAAGTTATTATCAACCCATGAAGTGATAAAACACACATTTATCTTGTCGCTGGCCACAGGAGGCTTATCGCTCCACTTGGTACTGTAGAGGTTTTATATAAAACGATACAATCTTTGGTATGGATCAGCGTGCGAGTTTTTAGACGGGGTAGGCAGAAAATGTTAAAAGCTTACTCACCAATAATACTTACTGCAAGTTGATATTGGTTTGTCGTCTTGTCGATTAAATAATGATGTATGTGATTAGCCACCTCAAATATCTTATAATAAATATTTATCTGAGTTATCTAGAGTAGGGCAGTGTCTTTTTGTCTTTATGAACCGCACGCCACTGGTACCATATGCTTGGCGAATAAATATCTTTTATCTTTTAAACTGTTGGTGAACTCGGGCCTAAATCCATCCATTTTCGGGTAGTGGTTGCTATTTCTTCTATCAGTTGTGTATAATATCTTTCACTTGCTACTAACCAAGGGGTAACGGCCACTGAGTGTTACGTCTGTGATTTCAGACGATGTATTCGCAGGGCCGCGCCAGCTCCCTCTGCTGGCGGTTGATGACAACCTGAGTTTCTTCTCCAGTAACGCTGCTGCACAGTATCTGTTCCCAGTCCTGGATCTGTCCGAGAATGGGCAGTGGTATGTATATTTTGACCCGGGTACGTCTTAAAACTGCGGCCAGACACCGGAGGACGGGCAGCAGCGTCCTCTCACTAATCGGTGAGCCACTGCGATCCCCAAGCCGCCTGCCAAGCTTGGGGATTATGGCAAACCAGGGAGGCCTTCGTTCAGCAGTGGACGTCTTCTGGCTGATGATGATGATGATGATGTATATTTTTATTAAGTCGTGTGTTTATGATAATTCGGGACGAATGGAATCCAGGAACCGATGTCCTTTAGCCAACAGATGCAAGAATGGGAGGCGACGCGTCTCCACCCAGCCGTGTCTGCCGTGCTAACCAGCAAGACCGTGGCTTCTGATCTCAAGCAGGCGTTACAAGCTCTGCTGTTGACTGTCAACGGGATACTGGAGAAACACAAGTATATCCTGGGGGTGAGTTCATCATCCACACTGGTAGGACTCAACATATACATAAATATTTGAACCCGCAAAATATTTTCGTGCAATCCATTTTGCTATAGCTCGCCACTAGATGGCATTGAAGTGCATCATTTTTAGATGTATAGAGATTAAATATACACTGGTGGCACGATGTCTGCCAGGTTCTGCTAGCCTATACAAATAAATGAAATTGAAGTGTCTGTTTTTATTGTCAAAATAACAGCTTTTTACTAAATGTATATGAAAGTATATATGATACATAAAACAAAAAAACAAAAACAATTTTTACAATATTTTTGTCTGTCTGTTGTTACGGAATAATCTCCGAAACGAAAACCGGACTTTCACTGGCAAATAGCTGATGTTATAACGAGTAACTTTTGTTTTAGAAAAGGAATTAGGGTTTCGCGCAAAACAATGCATGGGTTCGTAATCTAAGCGGGCGAAGCCGCGGGCGGAAGCTAGTCTAATATACATTTTTGTTTCCAGGACAAATTATCAGCAGCAGATATTTCAATATGGAGTACATTGTACCCGATGTACTACAACCAGGACTTGAAGCAGGCGTACATAGCCAATTGTGACCACATCGTCCGGTGGGTCGAAGAGCTGGCCAACGCCAAGGCTATCCAGGTAATCAGAGCCTATCACCGTCCACTGCTCAATATAGGTCAAACGCAAACGATAATCACATTCTATAGCTCCAGTACAAGATTTCCTTGATCTCGACGAATGTATAAAATAATGCGCACGCGTTTATGATAGGAGTTCACTCAAATGCGCGCGCATCGTTCTTTCTTATTAATTTCAAACTCCGGGTTGCCACTGAGAATTTTCTAACAGAAAACCAAATAACACTACCTCGTCACTATCGGACCCAGGACCTAACCACCTGCGCTTGCGACGACAAACAATAAAGCAGTCTCATATGACGCAATTTATTCCAGGAAGCTGTACAGCAGTGGGGCGGGTCAGCCACAGGTCCATTTGGAGCTTCATCAGCGCTGGGCATTCCACAAGTCGCCAGCATATCCTCACCTATAGGGTGAGTCCAGTTTTTTTACTCTAGATAGCTGAGAATATGGGCTATAGATCAGCGATGATGAAGTGGGACTGGGCTACACCACGACAGATGGACCAGCATGACCACGCGATTGGCGCCGCGTCGTCGAAAAACTATCGTGATGAAATGGATGCGTTCACACAGAACTGACTAGAAAAGGGAACATAAAGAGAGATTTTATGTGATTGAACTTATCAGATCATTGTCCAGCAAATCAAAAATAAATGAGAGTTCTTTTCGCATGCAGCTGAGTTCTACAGTTCTTGATACTTTTTGAAAATAGTTCTGGCGTTTTAACCTTGAAAAAAGCCGATTGAAATAATGATCTGCCACCTTCCCGTAGCAGTCGAAAAATACTTTTTTATCGCTAATTGCTAAAGGCTAGAACTCTTTCGTTTCTCACTGGCTCGTAGTAGAACTGTAAAGGAGAACTTGTTCCGAGTCCAGGACTCACGTTCCTGTACTAGCAGATCATGGTGAACCGGTCGAAAAGTCGAAAAATACATTTTTTCCCAGTGTGACAACGATTGAATAAAAAAAAGCTATATCTAATGGACGTTGGATAGTACCCATTTGTTTTACTCTACACATAATGTACACTGAAATATCAATATGGATATTTCAGTGACCCAGATCCAGAGTAACAGACCCCCTGATCCCATGATCATTTACGAAAAATAATCCTTATTCTTTCGGACAAAAGTTCCATTTTAGCAATATCATGTGAAAACATGTTTTTTTTTTAAAGAAAACTTTGCCCCACACTAGGATTTCTCCTGTGTCGTGGGTACCGGCACCACCTAGATCTAAAAAAGACTTGTGAAATCTTCCTATACGGAATTATTTACAGAAAATAAATCATTATTTCATTTCATTATTACAGTTTACAAACATACATGTCACATACACACACAACTAGACCCGAAACAACTATCTGTAGATCATACAAATATTTGTTCCGTGCGGGGATCCAACCCGCGACACATAGCGCAGAAAGCTAATCGCTTAACCACTGTGTTAATAACATTTATGTCAACGGATTAAAGTTCATTTTTGTTTAATGCTACCATAATAATGACAGAGCTGATGGAAAGGAAATTGGTCGTGAAAGGGGTCGTGATAGAATCAGATACACCCATCGTCTGATTCTAACTATCTCATTTCACGACCAGTTTCCTTGAAAGTCTTACAACATAGTATTTTATCTAAGGTCACCGGACGAGGGCGCTGCAGTCGAACTTGGGGCCACAGCGGAAGAGGTGGAAGCGGCGAAAGAGAACTGGGTAAATGGACTCAAGAATCTACAGACGCCACTGAAGCCTGGGAAATTAGTGTAAGTAAATGTTACTTTAACTAAACTGACTCATTTGTCTCGTGGTCGCGAGTGCGGCTGCTGAGCGTGAGGTCCTGGTGTTCCCGGGTCGTGGAAAGTGTTATTGGGTTTTTCTGTATAGAAATTCTCAGTAGCAGCACGGAGATTGGAACTGTGCCCGGTAGATGGCAATAGGCACGCCCCCTATTATATGCCACTTAATAATAGCGCCGGCGAAATGTGCACTATAGTACACCTCTGCCTAATCCTTCTGGGATGCAGGAAAGAGATATCAACGCATAGCATCATGCCTGTCTTGTGCACCCACATTTCGCCAATGCTGTTATTAAGTCCCATGTAATTGGAGGCGAGGCTATTGCTATTCACCGGCCACAATTCCAAACTCCAAGAAAACTGAGAAATTTGCAACTTAAAAATCCAATAACCCTTTGCCTAACCCAGGAATCGAATCCAGCACCTCACGCTCGGCACCCACTCTTATCCAGTAGATGACTACTAGTCATCTGAGTAACTTTTTATTAACTGTCAAAAACGACATTTTAATCAAAAAATGTTTGGAATACAAAAGCGTGACGTCATAGTTTTGCATTGCCATTGACATACTTATAGTGTGATTTTGATAAATTAAAAATCGAAAACGCCAAAGATAAGCAAGAGATTAAGTTTTATTGAGTTTTTAGAAGGAAAACTATTTTGCCAAACAAGATTTCAGAATTTATTTTTGGTGCAGTCATCTAGCCTTTATACGTTAAAATAATACAGGATGGAGGAACGAGGTATAGTGTTCCTCCATCGAAAAGAGAGGATCCTCCGACCAGGCAACGTGGTGCCTGGCGGGACGAAGCCCGAAGGTTGATGTCGGACATTCGTATATGTGTTAGAATCGTTGTAAACTCTCATAGTGCGACTCAGGGTTTGTTGTTGTAGCTTCACTCTGATAGATGGCGCTTTACTTTTTGACATATTGCGAGTAGAAGTCGCTACAACGTAAATATCATATTTTCGGAGTAAAGACTACTCAGCCACAAGTTTTGTATCATCATCATCATCATCATCAGCCAGAAGACGTCCACTGCTGAACGAAGGCCTCCCCCTTAGACCACCACATCGAAGTTTTGTAAGCATGCAGTTAATTTCATCTATTTATTTTCAGTTTACCAGTAAAAGGTCGTAAAAACGTCCTAATTACGTCCGCGTTGCCGTACGTGAACAACGTGCCGCATTTAGGCAACATTATTGGCTGCGTGCTCTCCGCCGACATATTTGCTAGGTAAGATGTGTGATATTATCTAAAATAATATTATAAAGAGAAAAGATTTGATTTTTTGTATGTTTGTTTGTAATGGATAAACTCGAAAACTACTGAACCAATTTTAAAAATTCTTTCACGTATAGAAAGCTACATTATCAGCGAGTAATATGGGGTGAATTTTATTTTCATAAAAAATAGAGTTGGGCAAAGTTTTTTTTTAAAGAAAAATAAATAAAATAGTATATAATTTCCAGGTATTGTCGATTATGCGATTACAACACGCTGTACATATCCGGTACAGATGAATACGGCACAGCCACTGAAACAAAGGTAACAGAAATATAATTATTTGAAGGTGGTGGTTTGTGGTGGCTAATTGATTAGCTTTCTGCGCTACGTGTCGCGGGTTCGATCTCCGCATAGAACAAATATTTGTATGATCTACAGATAGTTGTTTCGGGTCTGGTTGTGTGTGCATGCGACATGTTTTTTTTATAAACCGTACCCACGATATTTAGTAATAACGTAAGACATACAAATATTAACGTTCACAATATTACGCACTACCTTCCGCCCGCGGCTTCGCCCGCGTGGTTTATGAACTCGTACTATTATGAAACTAGCTTTTGCCCGCAATTTCTTACGCGTGGAATTTAAATCTGATATTTTCCTGCGGTAATATGGAGCCTATATTTTAAGTTGGAGCTCTAGCAATACATCGGTGAAAACTGCATTCAATTCCATGCAGCAGTTTTTGCGTGATGCGTGTACAAACATACAGACAGACAAAAATACTAAAAACTGTTGTTTTGGCTTCTGTTGCTCTAATAAAGACCCCCCATATTAGTTTTTCTTCAATATCCATAATGTACAGACATCAGCCTGTTATAATTTTTGTTAATTTTAGTGAATTTTATTTTAATGTTTATTTTCCAGGCTTTAGAAGAAGGCATCACTCCCCGTGAGATCTGTGATAAATACTTCGACATTCACAACTCAGTGTATCGCTGGTTCAACATCGGGTTCGACTATTTTGGTAGGACCAGCACACCGCAACAAACAGAGTGAGTATTTGTTACTGAACCTAGGTTTCCTCGAAATGACATTGTTTATTTTGCAATTAGGATTTTTCAATCACCTTTACGTCTTTTTAGGGTTCCGTACCCAAAGGGTAAAAACGGAACCCTATTACTAAGACTTCGCTGTCCGTCCGTCCGTCTGTCTGTCACCAGGCTGTATCTCAAGAACCGCGATAGCTAGACAGTTGAAATTTTCACAAATTATATATTTCTGTTGCCGCTATAACAACAAATACTAAAAACAAAATAAAATAAATATTTAAGGGCAGCTTCCATGCAACAAACGCGATTTTTTGCCCTTTTTTGCTCGATATCAATAATGGCAACAGGTAGGCACTTGAAATATTCACAAAATACTCAGTTTTATTTTTTAAGCTAGATGGCGTCGGCATTTCCTATGATTATCCCTGAAGTAATGCCGAAACAAACTTAGGGATCAAGGTCTATTTTTAAGTCCATACTGATTATAGTAAGGATTTATGTGAGACAAATACAGGGTGGAATAGCCTTTTGAAGACAGTGCCATAACTATTTGAGCTGACCTGTCGCAACAGAGGGCAAGCATGGATCAGTTATCGTGAGAATTAATGAAATTAAGAGCGTTCAGCCTAGATCTCACTCACATTAACAATGCATAGTTGTTATATATAAAATATCATTTAAATTTAATCTGCATTACAATATCAAAATAATACATACATACATACATAAAGTCACGCCTTTTTCCCATGGGGGTAGGCAGAAACTACAGAACGCCACGTGCTACGATACTTACATAACCCTTTTGCTTCATCTACATTCATGCATCGTTTCATACATGAACGCCGGTTGTGGGTACTGCGCACGATTCATGATTATATTATTTACTTCATTATCAAAATAATGAAGTAAATAATATAATCATTAATGGCAAAATTGTATATAAAAAGAAGGAAAGGCTATAGAGCAGTTCCTCTTTGACCTTTTTAGGCATTGTGTAACCTTTTTAAAGGATAAATCTAATAATAGTCATCGCCTCATAGGTCTAGTGGTAGCAAGTGCGACTGCTGAGCGTGAGGTCATGGGTTCGATTCCCGGGTCGGACAGTGTTATTGATTTTTTTTGTATGGAGATTCTCAGTAGCAGCACGGAGTCTGGAACCGTGATCGGTAGATGGCAATAGGCTCGCCTGTTATTACATGGGACTCGATAACAGCATCGGGGGCATACGTGTCACGGGTTCGATTCCAACACATATTTCGGGTCTGGGTGTGTGTGCGCATGTGAATATTTGTGTTTGTAAACGCAATCACGATATAGGAATTATTCCAAATTAACGCTAGTTAAAAAAAAAAACAACTTTTGAATGCAAAGAAGTTTCCTGTTAAATATGTTTTTTATTATATGAGTACCCACAATATAGCTACAATTTTGTTCTCAGAATAGCTCAGAGGATGTTCCTGAAGCTTCGAGACAACGGATTCGTGAGCTCACAGTCGGTTGACCAGCTTCTATGTACGAACTGCGACAGGTTTCTTGCTGACAGGTAAGATTTACATCATCAGCATCCTCCTGCCCTTATTCCATACTAGCTTCCGCCCGCGGCTTCGCCCGCGTGGTTTACGGGATAAAAAGTAGCCTATGTGTTATTCCAGACTATAATCTACCTCTGTGCCAAATTTCATCCAGATCCGTTCAGCCGTTCTGGCGTGAAAGAGTAACAAAGATCCATCCATCCATCCATCCTCACAAACTTTCGCATTTGTAATATTAGTAGGATAGGATTATTTGGGGTCGTCGCAATATGTCTTTTCTTCCATTCATCTCAGAGTTCACTTTCTTGTACACCATGTCACTTTTCATACAATCCATCCACCTTTTCTTGGGTCTACCTCTTCCCTCGTAACCATCCACATTCATACTGATAACCCTTCTAGTAACATGTTTCTCATCCCTCCTCATCACATGTCTAACAGGTTAGATATATAACATGTTTTTAGATAAAAGATAGACCGTGTATATACTGTCCGTTTATATGTCACTAAACTCCTCCTAAACGGCTGAGCCGGTTTTGATGAAATTTTTTGTGTGTGTTTGAGTTAGTCCCTGGATGGTTTAAATCATTAGTTCCCAAAGTGGTCCAGGTGGACCTCCAGGGGTCCACGGGAGACTCGATGGGGGTCTACGTTGGCGTGACAATAAAATGGGGGTTTACAATTCAATTTACAATATGGTAGAAATGTAGCTGCAGGGGGTTCACCGGAACCAGCCTAGTATTTGAAAGTGGTCTATGAGAAAAAAAATCTGGGTACCTCTGGTTTAAATTTGCAATTGGACCCGATAGGTGGCACTACGATCGAGTTATAGGATGTTTTTTGCAATGATATATTTCCATCAGATTCGTGGAAGGCACGTGTCCTCACCCCGGCTGTGGGTACGAGAACGCTCGCGGCGACCAGTGCGACAAGTGCGGCAAGCTTATCAACGCCATAGAGCTGATAGACCCCAAGTGTAAGGTCTGCGGCCATACACCCACTGTCAAACCCAGCGAGCAACTGTTTATTGAGTTGGGACAGGTAAATACATCATAAAATAATATTCTTATATATATTTTCTTGAAACTACAGCGAATACTTGCCTTTTCCTTAACAATGTTTGATGCTGGACATACCCCCTTTACACAGTGGTTGATGCTGGCTATTAACTTCTATATACAGTGGTCTAATTTGGCCATTAAGCTTTTAATAGTGATTGAAGCTGGCCATTGATCTCTTTACACAGTGGTCAAAGCTGGCCATTGATCTCTTTACACAGTGGTCGATGGCGGCCATTGACTACTAGATACAGTGGTCTAATTTGGCCACTAAGCTTTAAATAGTGGTTGAAGCTGGCCATTGATCTCTTTACACAGTGGTCAATGGCGGCCATTGACTACTAGATACAGTGGTCTAATTTGGCCACTAAGCTTTAAATAGTGGTTAAAGCTGGCCATTGATCTCTTTACACAGTGGTCGATGGCGGCCATTGACTACTAGATACAGTGGTCTAATTTGGCCACTAAGCTTTAAATAGTGGTTGATGCTGGCCATTGACCTCTTTACACAGTGGTCGATGGCGGCCATTGACTAATAGATACAGTGGTCTAATTTGGCCATTAAACTTTCAATAGTGGTAGATGCTGGCCATTAACTTCTTTACACAGTGGTCGATGGCGGCCATTGACTACTAGAAACAGTGGTCTAGGTTGGCCATTAAGCTTTAATAATGGCTGATTCTGGCCATTACCACTTTACACAGTGGCCGATGCTGGCCATTACGCATTTACAAAATGGTGTTGACCATTTAGATATAGTGGTTAAAGTTGACCATTGACTACACACAATGATACTCTTTTAATTAATTTCTAAACATCTGATTCACACAATTCGATAACATTAGGGATGTTACGGAAGTGGTTTTATCGGAATCGGAATCGGATGTTTAGAAATTTGTTTATCGGAACCGGTATCGGAACCGGAATCAGTTTATAATGAAAAACAATTGGTACATAGGTACTTATTGAATAAAAAAATATTCATAATATTGAATAAAAAGTATTCGTTTATTTTAATTAAAATCACATATGGTGTTTGAATGAAATGAAATATTATAAATGTCATTAGATATTGTAATAAGTAATATAGGTATATAATACAATAATAGAATTCGAAAGTGGTTAAAAAATTTGGTTAAATTTCCAACCAAAATACCCAATTTAAAGGTACCAGTAACCAGGTAACCTGTTCGTTAGCTAGCACCTAAGTAGCGGCGGTGCGCGGCCTGTCGCTGTTTCTTCTCGTTTGACATAACCATAAGAGGAACCGAAATCGGAACCGGAGGAGTAAAAGCAATCGGAAGTTCCGACCTTTCGGAATCGAAACCGAAGCTCCGTAACATCTCTAGTCGACACTGGCCTTCTGTGGTATAAAATGTTGAACATGGTAGATAGTTCGATCATCGAGAACGAGTCTCGGGGGAATGATGTAGCGACTATCGTCGCAACATAGCAAAAAGTAAAAAAGCGCCATCTATCGGAGGGAAGCGACAACAGAATATTGCGAATTGCACTATGAGAGTTTACGTTGATTCTAACACATATACGAATGTCCGACATCAATCGTCGTGCTTCGTCCCGTAAGGCACCACGTTGCCTGGTTGGAGGATCCTCACTTTTCAATGAGGAACACCATACCTCGTTTCTCCACACACACATAGATGTCGTTGTAGTACTTTTGCTGCGTTTGTGCAAACATTGATCCATGTTCTGTTCCAGTTGGAGCCAGCCATCCGCAGCTGGATCAGCTCGACGGAGAAGCAGTGGTCACCCCCAGCACGTGCCGTGTCCCGCGCGTGGCTGCGCGAGGCGCTGCGTGCGCGCGCCGTCACGCGGGACCTCAAGTGGGGCGTGCCTGTACCTGTGGAGGGGTTCACTAACAAGGTGCCAGCATTACTATCACATATTACTATCACATATTACCTGTAACATAGCATCACGCCTGTACGCCAGCGCGCGCCGTCACGCGGGACCTCAAGTGGGGCGTGCCTGTACCTGTGGAGGGGTTCACTAACAAGGTGCCAGCATTACTATCACATATTACTATCACATATTACCTGTAACATAGCATCACGCCTGTACGCCAGCGCGCGCCGTCACGCGGGACCTCAAGTGGGGCGTGCCTGTACCTGTGGAGGGGTTCACTAACAAGGTGCCAGCATTACTATCACATATTACTATCACATATTACCTGTAACATAGCATCACGCCTGTACGCCAGCGCGCGCCGTCACGCGGGACCTCAAGTGGGGCGTGCCTGTACCTGTGGAGGGGTTCACTAACAAGGTGCCAGCATTACTATCACATATTACTATCACATATTACCTGTAACATAGCATCACGCCTGTACGCCAGCGCGCGCCGTCACGCGGGACCTCAAGTGGGGCGTGCCTGTACCTGTGGAGGGGTTCACTAACAAGGTGCCAGCATTACTATCACATATTACTATCACATATTACCTGTAACATAGCATCACGCCTGTACGCCAGCGCGCGCCGTCACGCGGGACCTCAAGTGGGGCGTGCCTGTACCTGTGGAGGGGTTCACTAACAAGGTGCCAGCATTACTATCACATATTACTATCACATATTACCTGTAACATAGCATCACGCCTGTACGCCAGCGCGCGCCGTCACGCGGGACCTCAAGTGGGGCGTGCCTGTACCTGTGGAGGGGTTCACTAACAAGGTGCCAGCATTACTATCACATATTACTATCACATATTACCTGTAACATAGCATCACGCCTGTACGCCAGCGCGCGCCGTCACGCGGGACCTCAAGTGGGGCGTGCCTGTACCTGTGGAGGGGTTCACTAACAAGGTGCCAGCATTACTATCACATATTACTATCACATATTACCTGTAACATAGCATCACGCCTGTACGCCAGCGCGCGCCGTCACGCGGGACCTCAAGTGGGGCGTGCCTGTACCTGTGGAGGGGTTCACTAACAAGGTGCCAGCATTACTATCACATATTACTATCACATATTACCTGTAACATAGCATCACGCCTGTACGCCAGCGCGCGCCGTCACGCGGGACCTCAAGTGGGGCGTGCCTGTACCTGTGGAGGGGTTCACTAACAAGGTGCCAGCATTACTATCACATATTACTATCACATATTACCTGTAACATAGCATCACGCCTGTACGCCAGCGCGCGCCGTCACGCGGGACCTCAAGTGGGGCGTGCCTGTACCTGTGGAGGGGTTCACTAACAAGGTGCCAGCATTACTATCACATATTACTATCACATATTACCTGTAACATAGCATCACGCCTGTACGCCAGCGCGCGCCGTCACGCGGGACCTCAAGTGGGGCGTGCCTGTACCTGTGGAGGGGTTCACTAACAAGGTGCCAGCATTACTATCACATATTACTATCACATATTACCTGTAACATAGCATCACGCCTGTACGCCAGCGCGCGCCGTCACGCGGGACCTCAAGTGGGGCGTGCCTGTACCTGTGGAGGGGTTCACTAACAAGGTGCCAGCATTACTATCACATATTACTATCACATATTACCTGTAACATAGCATCACGCCTGTACGCCAGCGCGCGCCGTCACGCGGGACCTCAAGTGGGGCGTGCCTGTACCTGTGGAGGGGTTCACTAACAAGGTGCCAGCATTACTATCACATATTACTATCACATATTACCTGTAACATAGCATCACGCCTGTACGCCAGCGCGCGCCGTCACGCGGGACCTCAAGTGGGGCGTGCCTGTACCTGTGGAGGGGTTCACTAACAAGGTGCCAGCATTACTATCACATATTACTATCACATATTACCTGTAACATAGCATCACGCCTGTACGCCAGCGCGCGCCGTCACGCGGGACCTCAAGTGGGGCGTGCCTGTACCTGTGGAGGGGTTCACTAACAAGGTGCCAGCATTACTATCACATATTACTATCACATATTACCTGTAACATAGCATCACGCCTGTACGCCAGCGCGCGCCGTCACGCGGGACCTCAAGTGGGGCGTGCCTGTACCTGTGGAGGGGTTCACTAACAAGGTGCCAGCATTACTATCACATATTACTATCACATATTACCTGTAACATAGCATCACGCCTGTACGCCAGCGCGCGCCGTCACGCGGGACCTCAAGTGGGGCGTGCCTGTACCTGTGGAGGGGTTCACTAACAAGGTGCCAGCATTACTATCACATATTACTATCACATATTACCTGTAACATAGCATCACGCCTGTACGCCAGCGCGCGCCGTCACGCGGGACCTCAAGTGGGGCGTGCCTGTACCTGTGGAGGGGTTCACTAACAAGGTGCCAGCATTACTATCACATATTACTATCACATATTACCTGTAACATAGCATCACGCCTGTACGCCAGCGCGCGCCGTCACGCGGGACCTCAAGTGGGGCGTGCCTGTACCTGTGGAGGGGTTCACTAACAAGGTGCCAGCATTACTATCACATATTACTATCACATATTACCTGTAACATAGCATCACGCCTGTACGCCAGCGCGCGCCGTCACGCGGGACCTCAAGTGGGGCGTGCCTGTACCTGTGGAGGGGTTCACTAACAAGGTGCCAGCATTACTATCACATATTACTATCACATATTACCTGTAACATAGCATCACGCCTGTACGCCAGCGCGCGCCGTCACGCGGGACCTCAAGTGGGGCGTGCCTGTACCTGTGGAGGGGTTCACTAACAAGGTGCCAGCATTACTATCACATATTACTATCACATATTACCTGTAACATAGCATCACGCCTGTACGCCAGCGCGCGCCGTCACGCGGGACCTCAAGTGGGGCGTGCCTGTACCTGTGGAGGGGTTCACTAACAAGGTGCCAGCATTACTATCACATATTACTATCACATATTACCTGTAACATAGCATCACGCCTGTACGCCAGCGCGCGCCGTCACGCGGGACCTCAAGTGGGGCGTGCCTGTACCTGTGGAGGGGTTCACTAACAAGGTGCCAGCATTACTATCACATATTACTATCACATATTACCTGTAACATAGCATCACGCCTGTACGCCAGCGCGCGCCGTCACGCGGGACCTCAAGTGGGGCGTGCCTGTACCTGTGGAGGGGTTCACTAACAAGGTGCCAGCATTACTATCACATATTACTATCACATATTACCTGTAACATAGCATCACGCCTGTACGCCAGCGCGCGCCGTCACGCGGGACCTCAAGTGGGGCGTGCCTGTACCTGTGGAGGGGTTCACTAACAAGGTGCCAGCATTACTATCACATATTACTATCACATATTACCTGTAACATAGCATCACGCCTGTACGCCAGCGCGCGCCGTCACGCGGGACCTCAAGTGGGGCGTGCCTGTACCTGTGGAGGGGTTCACTAACAAGGTGCCAGCATTACTATCACATATTACTATCACATATTACCTGTAACATAGCATCACGCCTGTACGCCAGCGCGCGCCGTCACGCGGGACCTCAAGTGGGGCGTGCCTGTACCTGTGGAGGGGTTCACTAACAAGGTGCCAGCATTACTATCACATATTACTATCACATATTACCTGTAACATAGCATCACGCCTGTACGCCAGCGCGCGCCGTCACGCGGGACCTCAAGTGGGGCGTGCCTGTACCTGTGGAGGGGTTCACTAACAAGGTGCCAGCATTACTATCACATATTACTATCACATATTACCTGTAACATAGCATCACGCCTGTACGCCAGCGCGCGCCGTCACGCGGGACCTCAAGTGGGGCGTGCCTGTACCTGTGGAGGGGTTCACTAACAAGGTGCCAGCATTACTATCACATATTACTATCACATATTACCTGTAACATAGCATCACGCCTGTACGCCAGCGCGCGCCGTCACGCGGGACCTCAAGTGGGGCGTGCCTGTACCTGTGGAGGGGTTCACTAACAAGGTGCCAGCATTACTATCACATATTACTATCACATATTACCTGTAACATAGCATCACGCCTGTACGCCAGCGCGCGCCGTCACGCGGGACCTCAAGTGGGGCGTGCCTGTACCTGTGGAGGGGTTCACTAACAAGGTGCCAGCATTACTATCACATATTACTATCACATATTACCTGTAACATAGCATCACGCCTGTACGCCAGCGCGCGCCGTCACGCGGGACCTCAAGTGGGGCGTGCCTGTACCTGTGGAGGGGTTCACTAACAAGGTGCCAGCATTACTATCACATATTACTATCACATATTACCTGTAACATAGCATCACGCCTGTACGCCAGCGCGCGCCGTCACGCGGGACCTCAAGTGGGGCGTGCCTGTACCTGTGGAGGGGTTCACTAACAAGGTGCCAGCATTACTATCACATATTACTATCACATATTACCTGTAACATAGCATCACGCCTGTACGCCAGCGCGCGCCGTCACGCGGGACCTCAAGTGGGGCGTGCCTGTACCTGTGGAGGGGTTCACTAACAAGGTGCCAGCATTACTATCACATATTACTATCACATATTACCTGTAACATAGCATCACGCCTGTACGCCAGCGCGCGCCGTCACGCGGGACCTCAAGTGGGGCGTGCCTGTACCTGTGGAGGGGTTCACTAACAAGGTGCCAGCATTACTATCACATATTACCTGTAACATAGCATCACGCCTGTACGCCAGCGCGCGCCGTCACGCGGGACCTCAAGTGGGGCGTGCCTGTACCTGTGGAGGGGTTCACTAACAAGGTGCCAGCATTACTATCACATATTACTATCACATATTACCTGTAACATAGCATCACGCCTGTACGCCAGCGCGCGCCGTCACGCGGGACCTCAAGTGGGGCGTGCCTGTACCTGTGGAGGGGTTCACTAACAAGGTGCCAGCATTACTATCACATATTACTATCACATATTACCTGTAACATAGCATCACGCCTGTACGCCAGCGCGCGCCGTCACGCGGGACCTCAAGTGGGGCGTGCCTGTACCTGTGGAGGGGTTCACTAACAAGGTGCCAGCATTACTATCACATATTACTATCACATATTACCTGTAACATAGCATCACGCCTGTACGCCAGCGCGCGCCGTCACGCGGGACCTCAAGTGGGGCGTGCCTGTACCTGTGGAGGGGTTCACTAACAAGGTGCCAGCATTACTATCACATATTACCTGTAACATAGCATCACGCCTGTACGCCAGCGCGCGCCGTCACGCGGGACCTCAAGTGGGGCGTGCCTGTACCTGTGGAGGGGTTCACTAACAAGGTGCCAGCATTACTATCACATATTACCTGTAACATAGCATCACGCCTGTATTCCGCGAAGGGTTAAGCAGGGATATGATGAATTTTTCAAGTGAGCGTGGATGACCAAATCCGAAACTATAAGGAATAGCGAAAAACACTCAAAGGAGTCTCGAGCCCAATTTTGATAAAAACTAAATCTGCATCATTAGATTTTTGTAAAAACATATTCCTAGCCAGTAACCGAAGCCGTTGATATTTGAAAAAAAAAAAATCACTATTATTATACTATCCGATAGTGTCTTTAATAAGGATCAACTCCTGGAAAGTAATGGCATACGACAAACTAAAGGAAAGAGCACATTTTTAATAAAATACTATTTTATTTTATTTTTTACGTTACCCTATTCTCATTAACCCTCGAACTGCGCCCAGTTCAAAAAACTCCGTACTGCTACTGATAATTTCCATACACAAAAACCCAACAATACATTGCCCGAACCAAATATTACTTTGCCCGAACCCAACAATACTTTGAAGGAGTGATAGCCTAGCGGTTGAACGCTTGCCTTCCATGCAGGTGTCTGAGTTTAAACCCGGCCCGCACCTCTGACTTTTCGGAATCATGTGCGGATCAAAATTTGATTATCACTTGCGTTAACGGTGAAGGAAAGCATCGTAAGGAAACCTGCACAACTGAGAGGGTGACATAAAGTTCTTGATGGTGTGTGTAGTCCGCCAACCCGCACCGGGCCAGCGTGGTGGACTAAGGCCTAACCCTTCTCATTCTGAGAAGAGACCCTTGGGCAGCAGTGGGACAGTAATGGTTTGAATTTATATTTTATTATTATACTTTGCCCGAACCGGAAATCGAGCCTAGGACCTCAGACAGTCAGAAATACTTAAATGAACATAACATAGCATCACGCCTGTATTCCCCGAATGGTTAGGCAGAGGTGTACTATTATACACCCACATTTCGCCGATGCTGTTATTGAGTCCTATGTAATAAGGGGTGAGCCTATTGCAAACTTACTGGCACAGTTCCAGACTCCGTGCTGCTACTGAGAATTTCCATACAGAAAAACCCAATAACACTTTGCCCGACCCGGGAATCGAACCCAGGACCTTACGCTCAGCAGTCGCAGTAACGAACACTAGACAATGAGGCAGTCTTAAATGAAATGTAAGTTAAACTTATTATCTAATGAAATATATATTTTTTATGTTGTAGGTGTTCTACGTTTGGTTCGATGCCCCGATCGGGTACCTCAGCATCACACAGAACGCCACCAAGGAGTTCGAGAAGTGGTGGAAACCAGACAAGGAGTATGATGTAAGGAGTCCATGTTTGTTACCTCATCACGACTAAACCACTGAACCGATCGTTATGAAATTTTACAAAGAGGTAGCCTGGGACCTGGAGAAGGATATTGGCTTATTTTTGCTATTGCAGCAAAATTATATGTTCTAGTATATTAACATTAATATTATAATATCGCCCGCGTGGATTACGAACCCGTGCATTTTTAACCCGAGATAAAAGGTAGTCTATGTGTTAATCCAGGGTATAAGCTATCTCCATACCAAATTTCAACCAAATCTGTTCAGTAGTTTTTGCGTGAAAGAGTAACAAACATCTATCCATTCATCCATCCATCCTCACAAACTTTCACATTTATAATATTATTATATATACTAGCTTCCGCTCGCGGCTTCGCCCGCGTGGTTTACGAACCCCATACATCCCGGGGTAAAAAGTAGCCTATGTGCTATTCCAGACTATAATCTATCTCTGTGCCAAATTTCATCCAGATCCGTTCAGCCGTTTTGGCGTGAAAGAGTAACAGATATCCATCCATCGATCCATACATCCTCACAAACTTCCACATTTATAATACTATACTAGCTTCTGCCCACGGCTTCGCCCGCGTGGTTTACGAACCCGTACATCCCGGGATAAAAAGTATGTGCTATTCCAGACTATAATCTATCTCTGTGCCAAATTTCATCCAGATCCGTTTAGCCGTTTTGACGTAAAAGAGTAACAAAGATCCATTCATCCATTCACCCATCCATCCATCAGTCCTCACAAACTTTCACATTTATAATATTAGTAGGAAGTAGGATAGAGCCTCATTCATCGCTAATTCACTATATATAAATGCTGTTTGTCTCCAGGTAAAGCTGTACCAGTTCATGGCCAAGGACAATGTGCCCTTCCACTGCATAATGTTCCCGGCGACGCTATTAGGAGTCAACGAGGGCCATGTACTCGTCAGTCATCTCTTTGCTACAGGTAACGCAGTAGTTGAAAGATCGACTGCTGGTCTACGTGTCGCGGGTTTAGTCACAATTATTCATCACCGACGACTGTTATTCATCATCATCACTCATCATCGTCATCATTAATCACCGTAATTCAGCATCATTTATCATTAATCGTCATCACCAACGTTTATCATAATTATTCATCACCGACGTCTTTTATTCATCATCATCACTAATCATCGTCATCATTCATCACAATAATTCATCATCATTAATCATTCATCGTCATCACCAACTTTTATCGTAATAATTCATCACCGACGACTTTTATTCATCGTCATCATTCATCATCATTTATTATTGATCGTCATCACCAACTTTTATCATAATTAGTAATCACCGACGACTGTTATTCATCATCATCACTCATCATCATTCATCACAATAATTCATCATCATTTATTATTCAAAGTCAAAGTCAAAGTCAAAGTTTTTTATTTCAAGTAGGCCTTTTCAGGCACTTTTAAAAAGTCGAGACTCTAGGCGCACGGTTCCAAAGGGGGTAGGTCCTATGGAGAAGAGACCGGCAAGAAACTCCATGGATACTCTTTTCAAAAACAAAAAGTTAATTTACAATTAAAATCTTAAATTAACATGCATTATATAAGAAAAAATACAAACTTAATAGAATGCTACTTACACAATGAGGCAATACAACATGAGTTAAACAATTGTTTCGAATATAAACTAAAAACGGGATAAACAGATCAAAGCGGATAAAACAGAAATAAAAAAATACAAAAAAGAATACAAAATATTGAAACATCAAGAATGTAAAGATGATGTAAAGTGAATCTAATATAAAATAGAATTAGTAGACACAATGGATAACCAGGGAAGCCACATGTGCAGAAGATATTCAACGCCACACGTCTCTATCGTCAACATAGTCTTTGATCCTATAATATGCTTTCTTTGTGAGAACAGATTTAACGTGGATTTTAAATTTCTTACCGGTAAGATCGGTTACAGTTTTCGGTAGCTTGTTATAGAAGCGTACACCGATTATTGATCATTATCACCAACTTTTATCATAATTATTCATCACCGACGACTGTTATTCATCATCATCACTCATCATCGTAATCATTCATCACAATAATTCATCATCATTTATTATTCATCGTCATCACCAAATTTTATCGTATTAAGGATCATGTATCATTCATAGTCATCACCAACTTTTATCATAATTATTCATCACCGCCCACTGTTATTCATTATTATCACTCATCATCGTAATCATTCATCATCATTTATTATTGATCGTCATCACCAACTTTTATCATAATTAGTAATCGTCATCATTTATCACCATAATTCATCAACATTTATCATTAATCACCAACGTTTATCATAATTATTCAACACCGACGTCTATTATTCATCATAGATTTATCTCACAAAATGGCAAGTATTTTTCGTAATTTTTCGTAAAAAATAGCAGCTTTCACTTTAAATGACAACCAAAAATTTAAAAATTCAAATATCTTTGGGAGAATTAAATAATATCGTACCCGGCGTGTACCCACACCTGCACGCCGGAAGAATTAATGGATGCCACTGATAGCGTAACCCTTGTAGCTCAATTCTGGGCTGAGACTGTTTACATTGCCATCGACTCGCTAAGAAGTATAAACATATATCTTTTACGAAGAATAAACATATATCGGTTACTTAGTGACCCGCCCTCCTAGAACTAACTATGGAAGAAGAAATTTGGAGTTTGAGGGTGTTACAATTTATAATAAATTACCATCAGTAATAAAAGGAGAACAAAGTTATGCCCGGTTCAAAAAGTTACTAAAAACCCACACAATTAATACATACAAATAAGTTTAAAAAGAAAAAAAAAAAGATTAACTACATATTACAAAATACAAAAATCATTAGTAATTACTTAAACTAAAAAAATATATATATATATATATATATATATATATAAATATAAAAATATTTTATAAATCATGTATGTACCAAAAATGTATAAATAAGACAATAAACTGAATACAAAATGGTAAAAAACCTGCTAATAACAGACTATGCCATCAATGTCACATCTAGTAAAAATCAAACTTAATCCATGTTGTGGTTTGTTAAACTTACGATCGAGTTTATGTTATTATTTATCTGTGTACCCACATAATCTGTGCGCTCCAATTATAAATCTTAATTTTAGTGTGTTTCTCAGTAAGTGAATTATCTATGTAATTCTTATGAGAAATAAAGTTGTTCTTAACCTAAAAAAAATATATCACCGCGCTTTCCCTTATAGGTGCTGAGCAGTACACCTTTTCAAAAATAAAATTGTGGTCAGGTTATTGATGATTTTTTTTTACACAGAATACTTAAACTACGAAGACGGCAAGTTCTCCAAATCCCGAGGAGTTGGTGTATTTGGAACTGACGCACAGGTAACTATTTATTTTTAAACAGATAGTTTCCTTCCAGTCCAGACAGGATAAGGAAGTCGCAAGACGGACGGAAAGTGCCTGGAAGAGCTACTGGTCCATGAAAGAGCTTATGAAAGGAGACCTTCCATCAAGGGCGGATCCAGGGTAATTGGGGTCATGATCCCCCCCTGGGCTTGTTCCAGGTCGACCACTGATAATTTTTCTAATCGTATTGATCGTACAGTATTAATTATTGTAATCGAATAGGAGCCTGTCCCGACTAGACTTCAAACATGTGACCCCCCCCTGACTTGAAAGCTGGATCCGCCCTTGCCTTCCATTGTCACTCACTTGATTTACGGTGCTCAAACTTGTTCATTGACTAACATACAAAAGTCCAAATTCAAGGATTCCCAGCGTGCGATGGAGCGTAGTATTTAGATAAGGTTCAAAATGCAAATTACTGACGTACCTCAAAAAGCTGTAAGCTAAAGTGGTATTGGGCGGGCCACGTCTGCCGTTTGGGCTGTGGACCAAAATAACCACACAGTGAAACGGCACACGGTAGACTGCGAAATAGATGGCGGGACGAACTGGACATATTTGGAAGAGACAGGTCATCTTTGGTACAAAACGGCTTGGAGATCAAGGGGGAAGGCCTTTGCCCAGCAGTGGGATGTGATAGGCTAACAGTAAACTATTTGCGCAGTGGTTGAGTGGTTGACTGCCTTAGTGATCAAGTGTTCCCAAGCGCGTCTTAGGTCCGATTCCTGGCTCATCATCATCATCAGCCTGAAGACGTCCACTGCTGAACGAAGGCCTCCCCCAAGGGGGGGGTTTGCCATAATCCCCACGCTTGGCAGGCGGTGATTGCAGTGGCTCACCGATTAGTGAGAGGACGCTGCTGCCCGTCCTCCGGTGTCTGGCCGCAGTTTTAAGACGTACCCGGGTCTGGTTGGTGTACTATTATGTACCTACAATTCGCCGATGCTGTTATTAAGTTCCATCTAATGGGCCCACGACCACTCTGCCAAGAGTATGACGACGAACAAGAGAATGTAATTGTGTAATTTATAATAACCAGTTTAATATGATATTGTTGTGTGAAATTATAAAAGTTACAATGTTTATTCAGGATACAGGTATTCCTTCGGACGTGTGGCGGTTCTACCTGGCCAGCATCAGACCAGAGACCTCAGACTCCAGCTTCAGCTGGGTCGAACTTGGCACGAGGTGAGAAAATAAAAAATATGTTACTATATAAAATGACGGTTTAGTCATACGTATTTCTTAAATCGGTTATCCTATTGCAGTTACTACCGCAGCCTAATTATCGATGTGTACCAATCAGTTTGCGACAGGCGTAGATCGCGCGATAGCTACTGTCAAATGTCATATTTGTGTCACATATGTATTGGCTGACAGTGAGATTGCTGTCGTGTTGCTGTCGCTTTTTTACGTAATTCGGCTACAGATCACATAAGAAAAAAAAAAAATAGTACCATTAAAAATTCACGCGCAATTTTTATTGATCCGGTAGCAGCTATTACATTTCACCGTTATAAGAGCCGAGTTATGCCATCTACCGGATACAATATCAAACTCCGAGCTGATACTGAGAATTATCTCACAGAAAAATCCAATAACACTCTCTGACTCGCGAATCGAACCAAGTACCTCGCGCTCAGCAGCCGTGTAACTTCCCCACAGGAACAACTCGGAGCTTCTCAACAACTTGGGCAACTTCTGTCACCGCTCCCTGAGCTTCTGCGCGAACACCTTCAAGGGGAGAGTGCCCGACTTGACTCTGACTCAAGCAGATTATGAACTGATCGCGTTGGTCAATAGAGAAGTTATTGGTAAGTTTTTATTCATATAAATTAGCCGTTGTCCACAAATGCGTCTGCGCATATTTTGTTGTCTGGTTCTCGATAATAGCGTCACCTACCAGGTCCAACTATAACAATTCAAATGATCCAGTAAGTACAAAAAATATTCATCATAATCGATCAAGCCTTTTTTTAGGTGGAGAAGAATGACGAACACACGCAAACCAGAATTTTATATCCTACCTTCCTAACTAATATTATAAATGCGAAAACAAGTTTGGACAAGAGGACATTAATACATCTTCTTTTACAACGGCGTCTAATAAAAAAACTGCTTAGCGAGCGCCTCCGCCTTAATAATTAATTATAATGTAATTCTCTTCTGGACTATGGCCTAACCCTTCTCATTCCGAGAAGAGACCCTTGCCCAGCAGTGGGACAGTAACGGGTTGAATTTATTTTATTATTTATTAATTCTCTTCTGCAGCGTACGTCCAGCACATGGAAAAGGGTCGTCTCCGCGAGGCGTTGCGTCACGTACTGTCAGTGTCCCGTATCGGTAACCAACACATGCAGTTCCAACAACCATGGGTGCTGCTAAAGGGCTCCGATGATGACAAGTGAGTTGGTTGAGGGACAGACGTGGGAGTGTGGGGAGTTTGTTGGGCCATTTCTTCTCCCCAAGCTATCATGTGCGGATCAGAATTTGATTATCACTTGCGTTTACGGTGAAGGAAAACATCGTGAGGAAACCTGCACACCTGAGAGGGCTCCATAAAGTTCTTGATGGTGTGTGTAGTCCGCCAACCCGCACTGGGCCAGCGTGATGGACTAAAGCCTAACCCTTCTCGTTCTGAGAAGAGACCCTTGCCCAGCAGTGGGACTGTAATGGGTTGAATTAATTATTTTAAGCTAGAATATATAGTGGTCAAGGGGCGAATGAGTTTTGTCCCTAATATTGGGTTTTCAATGTTAAAAAAGCAGTGTTCATGGACAAATTTGAATAAATAAATTATTGAATCATTTGCAGATTTCTTGACTTTAGGATACAATAAATAATAATGAAAAATATGTGTTCTACGAATCAAAATCATTTTATATCAACAATAGATAAGTCAAAATTAACAATAAAGACAAAATTAGCAATATATTTATGAAATATATTGTAAATACACTCAAAACTAAAATTATAAAATAAAAATATAAAATAAAAAATAAAATTATACTTAATATTACACTTAAATACTTTATTACACTAGAATAAATCTTAGATTTCACCTTCACTGTATGTACCTAATTCTTTTCTATAATAATCTGTGGAAACCTAGTGGGTTGTACAGTCAGCATCAAAAATATGTATACACATAGCGAAATTCAAACGCTTATTCTTAGAATACTATTGGTTAAAATCATTAAATTTAAATGACTATGTATTTTCATATATATGCAGAATACTATGTGTAAAATTGGTCAAGTCTTCAATCAGTATTTTCTCTAAAAATAGCTTTTGAATTTCATTAAATGTATACATATTTTATATGTTGACTGTTAATTAACCTAAAGGCTTGGTCGACAGTACACGTGACCAGAGGGCAGAGGCCCTAGTGTAAGTTTCTTTCGACAAATTCGATTTACTACATCGAACGCGTTCGGCGCTCCGATTGGTCCGTTTCGTGCTCTCCACCAATCGGAGCGCCGAACGCGTTCGATGTAGTAAATCGAATTTGTCAAAAGAAACTTACACTAGGGCCTCTGGCCTATTCTTTGGTCAAAGAATAAGCATTGCCATTCAACGTGGTAATGCTGCCAGTCTTCTGGGCACGTTACCATTTGACAGCGATGTGGAGGAGTACTATGACGCCCAAGTATTCGTTTAGGATAGGTTTTTTCATTTTTGTTTTTCTTTTATAAGCTTTTTTTTTATTAATACATTAGCATAAATAGTTAGTTTTAAAATTAAACAAAATAAATTAATACTTGAAAATATGAACCAGAAAAAAAAATGTATTTAAATGTAAAATAAAACAACGTATGCTTACTAAGAGAAAAATTAAACGGCATCGGCGATACGTGGGTGCATAGTACACCTCTGTCTAACCCCTCGGGGATAGTGTCGTGATGCTATGTTATTATTTACAGACAACGAGGCGCCACAGCAATAGGTCTGTGTTGCCAGCTGGTGGCTCTCCTCTGTGCGTTACTATCACCGTACCTGCCGGAGACGTGCAGACGGTTACGAGAGCAGCTGAACCTGGATGCTGAGGCTCTCAGGATCAACCCCGAGTAAGTATCTTACTACTATTATAAATGCGATAGTTTGGATGGATGGATGTTTGTTACTCAATCACGCCAGAACGGTTGAACGGATCTGGATGAAATTTGGCACAGAGATAGATTATACTCTGGAATAGTACATAAGCTACTTTTTATGCCGGAAAAATGTACGGGTTCGTAAACCACGCGGTCGAAGCCGCGGGCGGAAGCTAGTCTTAACTATGCATTATGCAATACATTTGCTTGTCACCTTTAAACTCCGAAAAAATCATATTATCATGAAATCAGCCTAGAGATAAATAAAGCAGGTAGAGTCAGCGACAAAAGTACTAAGTTTTATGAGTATACTTAATTTGACCGTCTCATTAGTCAAATCGTCGCAAGCGCGACTGCTAAGCGTGAGGTACTGGGTTCGATTCCCGGGCCAGGCAAAGTGTTATTGGGTTTTTCTGTATGGAAGTTCTCAGTAGTACAGAGTCTGGAACTGTACCCGGTAGATGGCAATAGGGTCGCCGCTAGAGATTGTAAGTAATGCTAGTAATATCACTCAAGTAATATCACACGGTGGCGTGATGCAACAACACATATTACGCTCGGAAAACCAACATCACAATATTACGTACCATTACATGTAATTCGCTCGGGCGGGGCCGGGCGGCCGAACGAAACACGCACATTACCGAGTGAGACCGAGATTGAGCGATGCGCGGGTACGACTCGCTGGCAACGGCGCCCGCGCCGACCGCAACATTGAACGAGTTAGAAAATTGCTAATAATAATTTTAAGACGTATGAATTTAATTTTTATGTTCAATATCTTTTTTCCCGACTAGTTTTCTCTTTCACGTCTATGACATGACTTCTTACTATATGATGATTTGATAAATTTTGTTTATTTATGTATATTTTTCATGCGGATTGCGTCCGGCCGGCAGTTGGCGCGAAATAATCGTGTGTTTCTAAATCATGATTTCAAATCAGAAGTGCAAGCAGATACATGTCACAATCTCTCAAGTAAATAATACATTTTTATGAACTCATTTAAATGTGAATAATAATAAATAGTGACTGTATAATTAAATGTAAATAGTGTACTTAGGTATAAATAATGCAATAACTTACTAATAAACTTACAACAAAACCGTAAAAATTACAAGTAATATGATAACAATATCATTTACAATATACGGCGCGACGCGAACCGCGAACGTACCAACCAGCCACAAGTAATGTTTCAAGTGATGGTGATATTACCGAGTGATATTACTTTGAGGGAAATGTGATGTAATGTTACATTACACTTTGACGTAATGTTTTCGCCGCCTATTAAATCGGTCTCAATAACGGCATTGGGGAAATGTGGGTGTACAATAGTACACCTCTGCCTAACCCTTCTCCGAATGGTTGGGCAAAGGGTTATAGGCGTGATGTGATATATATATTTTTACTCTTTCTCTTTTCAGAAACCCATCTCTCCTTCAGTATCTGCCTTCCGGCCACGTGATCGGCAAGCCGGAGCCACTCTTCGCTAAGATAGAACCGGACACCCTAGAGAAACTACGAGCGAAATACGCTGGCACGCAGAGCGAGAGAGCTAACAAGGTGAGACAGAGATAGATATCGTCAACGTCGCAATCAGAAAGAGACTAATTGATAGCCTTGTGCTATCTAAAATGAATTATTGTGACGCTGTATATGGTCCATGCTTACTGTCCCGTACAGATAGTTTAATACAACGTGTACAAAACGCGTGCGCCCGATATTGTTTCAGCATACCCCGAAGGAGTCACGTTACACCATATTTAAATCAGAATAATATGTTAAAAATGGCAGCAAGGAGAAGGCTACACATATCAAATTTATTATTTGGAGTCATTCATACAAAACAACCAGAATACCTATTTCAAAAGCTTAGTTGGCGACAGGATCACTTCAGTTATTCCATTCGATCCTCGTCAACCCCGCTCTCGATACCAAAATATAAAACAGCAGCCTTCAGGGGATGTTTTAAGTATGCCGCCACTCGCTGCTGGAATGATATACCACCGCCGATAAAATCCCTGAAAACAAATGCAAGTTTTAAATACAATTTAAAAAAATATCTACTACTTGAACAGAAAAGCAAACAGCCGGTATATGTATAAAACAGTACTTACCTATTTATTCATTTGTTCTCATCATCTATTGGCAAGATAGGTACGTCAGTCAAACTGGCGAGGGGCCGCATTTAGTAACATCACAGACAGATATTTCTGGCGGCTATTGGTATCCATAACTATTCTATGGGTTGATATATTTTAAAATAAAATAAAATAAAGAGTTGTGGGAAGGTGATAAATGGACAAGGATACAAATGTAGGTATATGAGTCCATTAGTTTCTGATTTTAAAAAGTAATTACGCAATGTCTTTATCACGCGATCTATCGTGCGCTTCTCGGACTGGAAGCAAGTGATCGGCACGCTCAGTCGCTAGGGCGATGGCGCGTGTGGTGAGCCCGAGTGATATTAAAACAAAATGTACATAGGTATATGTAGTTTATGTATGTATATGTAGTTTATGTATGTATATTGAATATTTTATTTGATGTTTAACGGAACCATTGGTTTTATGTTATTATATTGGGTATTTATTTAGTATAAGTATAATAATACCTACTGATATTCTTGCTGGTTTCGCGTTTGTTCGTCACTTGGGGTTAACAACGAAAACCAGCGCTGTGTTGTGGCGCATGCCGCGCGCAACACAGCATAATGCTGATTGGGAACCTCGTTGTCACAGATGCGGCGTGTACTGTCAATATGTTATCATATAAATGTTGTAAATTATAGAAGGTATCTTTTAATTAAGTTTTTTTTTTTTGTGTATAGCATATTGATCGCACGTTTTGTTTTTTTTTGTGACAATAAATTCAATTTTCTTTCTTTCTTTTCTTTCTTCTTTCTATATAGAAAAGAGTTTCCATGGAGTTTCTTGCCGGTTCTTCTCCATAGGACCTACTATTTGGAACCGTGCAACTAGAGTCCTATAACGTTTCATAAGTGCCTGTATTAGGTTTATTTGAAATAAAAACAATTCTATCTATCTATCTATCTATCTAGCGGTTGATCTATCTAGCCTTCCATGCAGGATGGTCTAAGTTCAAACCCGGCCCGCACCTCTGACTTTTCAGAATCATGTGCGGATCAGAATTTGATTATCAATCAATCTTTTATTTGAATATAGACAGGACATAGACACCTTTTATCCAGAAAAAAGAAAATAGAATAAAATAAATAGAAAACATGATAAGACATGTTAAAAACTATTAAATTGTAATAAAATAATTAGTATGAATGGCTCAACACATGAATGAATTGATTGTGATTGCGGTTCGGGTGGTTGCCGGGGAAGCCACATGTGCAGTGACTATGTGCTGAGAGAATTACCGCTAGGCTGATATTTTTAGAAATAATTTATAATAAGTAATTTATTTTTGCAGCAAAACAGTAGTGGTGTCTCCAATGTGGCGGAACTTGAAGAGGCTGTAAAACTACAGGTAAG
The DNA here is from genome assembly GCA_947562105.1 of Shargacucullia verbasci. Lineage (NCBI taxonomy): Eukaryota > Metazoa > Arthropoda > Insecta > Lepidoptera > Noctuidae > Shargacucullia > Shargacucullia verbasci. The sequence continues at coordinate 1,505,039 of OX387307.1, read as the reverse complement.
AGATTAAAGTAAATGTCTCATTGGTTTAGTGGTCGCATGTTGGTGACCACTGAGGTCTTGGGTTTGATGCCCAGGTCGGACTAAGAGGAAAAAATAATTAGTAACAGGTTGAAGTGTGTGTTTTTTTTATCGTTGCACACTGGGTGTAATTCCTGTATTGTGGGTGCGTTTACATAACAGAAATATTCGCATAGACATACACCCAGATCCGAAACAAATATCTGTAGATCATACAAATATATGTTCCGTGTGGGAATCGAACCCGTGACACGTAACGCAGCAGTCGATCGCTCAAGCACTAGGCCAACTGTATCCTCAATTGTGCCCGGTAGATTCGCTTCCATTTACATTCCATTTCGATTCTCGAGTCGGGCAAAGTGTTATTGGGTTTTTCTGTATGGAAATTCTCAGTAGCAGCACAGAGTCTGGAACTGTGCCCGGTAGATGGCAATAGGCTTGCCCTATTACACGGGACTTAATAACAGCATCGGCGAAATGTGAATTTACAATAGCACACCTCTGCTTACCCACTTTGGGGAATACAGCCGTGATTGTATCTTATATTATTTCAATATTATTATTCAGGGTGAGCAAGTCCGCCAGCTAAAGTCATCTACTAAAGACAAGACGGTATGGCAACCGGAAGTGACGAAGCTGTTAGAACTCAAGAAGCAGCTAGAAGCAGCAAAGAAGATACAGGGTACACCAGTAGCACAGAACGATGTTGGCAACGACGCCAAAGCTTTAGAAAAGGCTGTCGCAGAACAGGTTGGTGAATGAAACGACGACACGGTTGGCGCAGTGGCTAAGCGATTAGCTTTCATCGCTAGGTGTCGCGGGTTCGATCCCCGCACGGAACAAATATTTGTATGATCTACAGATAGTTGTTTCGGGTCTGGTTGTTTGTGCATGTGACATGTATGTTTGTAAACTGTACCCACGATACAGGAGAAATCCTAGTGTGGGGCAAAGTTTTAATAAAAAAAAAAAAAAAAACTTTTTTTATGGCCTTGGCGGCAAGCGAGCGGACGGATCGCCTGATGGTAAGCGATTACCGTCGCCCATGGACACCCGCAACACCGGAGGAGTCACAAGTGCGTTGCCGGCCTTTTAAAAAGGCGTACGCTCTTTTCTTGAAGGTTTGAAGGTCGTATTGGTCCGGAAATACCGCAGGCGACAGTTCATTCCACAGATTTGTTGTGCGAGGCAGAAAGTTTCTAGAGAAACGCACAGTTGTGGACTGCCAACCATTTAAATGATGGTGATGGAACTGCTGTCGCGTAGAACGATGGCGGAAAGAGGCGGCAGGGATCAGTCCGAACAATTCCTCGGGGCACTCTCCATAATATAGGCGATAGAAGACGCATAGTGAGGCCACATCTCTACGCAGCGATGTAATAGGTTATAGAGCATTAGTTCCCAAAGTGGTCCAGGTGGACCCCCGGGGGTCCACGGGAGACTCGACGGGGGTCTACGTTGGCATAACAAAAAAATGGGGGTTTACAATTCAATTTACAATATGGTAGAAATGTAGCTGCAGGGGGTCCACCGGCACCAGCTAAATTTTGAAAGTGGTCTATGAGAATAAAAGTCTGGGAACCTCTGTTATAGAGGAACGAGGTATGGTGTTCCTCCATTGAAAAGGGAGGATCCTCCAACCTGGCAACGTGGTGCCTGGCGGGACGAAGCTCGACGGTTGATGTCGGACATTCGTATATGTGTCAGAATCGTTGTAAACTCTCATAGTGCGATTCAGGATTTTCTGTTGTCCATTCTCTCCGATAGATGGCGCTTTACTTTTTGTCATGTTGCGAGTAGTAGTCGCTATGATGTGATTGTTTTTTTTTTTAATTACGTGTGGGTTCGATTCCCGCGCGAAATAAATGGCTGATTTGGTGCAACATTGATGTAAATGTGTTTTTTAAACGAATTAATTTATGTACGGCAATGTTGCACCAAATGAGCGACATATTTGTATGACGGCATGGTTGTCGCAGTGGTTGAGAGATCGACTGCTGCGCTAGGTGTCGCGGGTTCGATCCCCGCACGGAACAAATATTTGTTATTTAAATATATGTTTTTTAAAAAGAGAAAGAGATCTACAGATACTTGCTCCGGGTCCGGGTGTATGTACATGTGAATATTCGTGTTTGTAGACGCACCCACGATACAGGAATTATTCGTAGTGTGGGACCACGTTTTTTCTTTAAAAATAAAGAAGAAAATATGTATAACTAACTTTCGCCCACGACTTCGCCCGCGCGGATTACGGATCCGTGCATTTTCCCGGGACAAAAAGTAGCCTATGTGTTATTCCAAACTATAATCTATCTCTGTGCCAAATTTCATCCAGATCCGATCAGCCGTTCTGGCGTGAAAGAGTAACAAAGATCCATCCATCCATCCATCCTCACAAACTTTCACATTTATAATATTAGTAGGATAGGATAGGATATTGAAGGTACTTCTCTTCCGTGTCCTGTTTATTTTTTTACAAATTACCTCGGTTATTATATGAGATCATTAACGAAAGCAAATTTGTTTAATTCCAGGCCGACAAGATCCGCCAATTGAAAGCCTCAACGAAAGACAAGACAGTATGGCAGCCGGAGATCAACAAGCTGTTAGACCTCAAGAAACAACTGGAAGCAGCACAGAAGACGCAGAGTACCACACCAGTACCACAGAACAATGTGGTCACAGACACCAGTGCTTTAGAGAAGGCTGTATCAGAACAGGTCGGTGAAAGATCTAGAATATTAGCTAGGAGCTCGTAGCTACATAGCTATCGCGCAGATCGATAGATCTGCGAGGTTAAGCAGCGCTCGACGCGGTCAGTCTTTGGATGGGTGACCATTTTCCACACAAAGTAACACCTGATTCCATTAATAATGTAATATATTCTTTTAATATAATGGTCATCAATCGCGTGTGCTTACCAATTTTCCTATTTGCTATTTTAATGATATTTTTTATTTCCAGGCCGACAAAGTCCGCCAATTGAAAGCCTCAACGAAAGATAAGACAGTATGGCAGCCGGAAATCAACAAGCTGTTAGACCTCAAGAAACAACTCGCTGCGTGTCAGACTGCGCCCGCGCCGGTAGCAAACAACGCCGTAGGGACACCTACTGCCGAAGATTTGGAGAAGGATGTGGCTGAACAAGTAATTAACCTTATAACATAACATATCATCACGCCTGTATCCCCGAAGGGTTAGGCAGACGTGTACTATTATACACCCACATTTCGCCGATGTTGTTATTGAGTCCCATGTAATAGGAGGCGAGCCTATTGCCATCTAGCGGGCACAGTTCCAAACTCCGTGCTGCTACTGAGAATTTCCATACAACAAACTCAATAACACTTTGCCCGACTTGGTAATCGAAACCAGGACCTCACGCTTAGCAGTCGCGCTTGCGGCCACTAGACCAACGAGGCAGTCCTTATGTATGATAATGTCCTCCTGACCGAATTTCGGTCACGGCGGCCAATCTCACCTGAGATTAGCCAACTACGCAGGAGATATTATAGAGCACAAGTGTGTGCGCAAACACAGGTGCTCTCTCTATTCCTTCACTCTCATAGTCCGATGGGACGGCAATCCGACACGACCGGAGAGAGATCAGGCGCAGGACCAACGGCGACACGTGCTTTCCGAGGCACGGTGTGTATTCACATACACAAAGACCCAGAACCGAAACAACTATCTGTAGATCATACAAATATTTGTTAATTTATGTATAATACTGTCTCATTGGCCTAGTGGTGGCAAGTGCGGCTAGTGAGCGTAAAGTCCTGGATTCGTTAACCAGGTCTAGCATTGTTAATTAGTTTTAGTAGCCCAGAGTTTAAAATTGTGTCCAGTTGTCATATTACATGGGATATAATAACGGCCATCATCGAAATGTGGGTGTACAATAGTACACTAAAAACGTTTCGGGAAATACATACTCTTCGTGATGCTAAATATATTTATCCATTTACTGAATCCATCCACACAATTATAAATGCGAAAGTAACTTTGTCTGTTTGTTTGTTACCTCATCACGACTAAACCACTGAACCGATCGTTATGAAATTTTACAAAGAGGTAGCCTGGGACCTGGAGAAAGACATTGGTTTATTTTTACTATTGTAGCAAAACATGTTAAGGTTTTATAGTGGTTAATTTATATTCGAAAGTTGAACATCTGCCTCCCTAGGTGGCGTTGGGATCGTATTAGATGGCGCTAAGGGAGGCCGATGAAGTTTATCACCTAAATTCGCTTGGAATTGTTTAGATTTACTCGAGATATACGGTTTTTAAGAAAACCTATACTTGGTTTGTTTAGGTACTTAACTAATGGTAAACAATCTTGATGTGTCTTTTTTAATATTTTTTGTTTAAAAACTCAGTTTAAAAATAAAACGCGACTGAAAACCAATGTAAAACAACAATAACGATTACCAAATCAATTGAACCACTAGTTTAAGCAGTAGTTTATTTGTTTAATATGTGTTTGTGTAAAAAGTCACATCAAGATTGTTTACCTTTATTTAAGTACCTAAACAAACCGAGTATAGTAACATTTTCCACCCCGCAGAGCCCTGGGAATCTTGTACATGGTCCTTCGAGCCGGATAATAAATGTATGACGCTGACGAAGTCGCGGACAATAGCTACTTACATACAATTTTGTTATTTACAGGCGGACAAAGTAAGAAAATTGAAGGCGTCAACGAAAGATAAGTCGGTTTGGCAGCCCGAGGTGACTAAGCTCCTAGATCTGAAGAAACGACTCGCGGAGTTACAACTCAAAAAATAAATTATTATTTATTTATTTACAGTATTACTTGTTTTATTTCTAAAGTCCTTCTGCCAGCTTGTGTAGCTCAATAATCTTTAGTCAAAATTTTACTTATAACAAAATAATTGTAATATCTGTCCCTCTCTCTCACTTCTCCCACATTATGTTCACAGCAAGATTGTTAAAAGAGACTCAGACTATGGAGGAGTGGAGTTTCTTGCCGGTTCTTCTCCATAGGACCATTTTTATGGAACCATGCAACTAGAGTGTTTTAATGTTTCAAATGTGCCTGTGTTACGTTTACTTGAAGTAAAAACAATTATATTCTGTTCTCTTTCTCTCGCGTATATTGGACTGGCTAATCTCCATCATCCACTACGGCATGTGACAGCTTGTGCGGATACAACAGAAGAAGAATGCCTATTTAATTCTAAGTGCGTTTAAATATCTACGATTAGTTTCTAACAAAATTCGGTGGTGCGCAAGCCAATTTGTCAATGATGCGCATGCGCACACCTTACGCTATTTAAACCTTTTACTATGTTTCTACTCATTATTGTTGAGGTTGTTGAAATCTGGGATAACAGTAGTAATTTTTTTGGCTTGAAAAGTACGCGCCTGCGTTCATCGATGTCATTGTTCCCCAACGACCCGCTCAACAGCTTTTATTTTGCAATTTTAACTCCCTCTATTTCTAACTACACAATTAAGATACGTAATTAACATAATTATAAAGAATTCATGACGAAATAAAAGGTTTTGTGATAATTTGATCTATAGGGTGGTATTTAGTTTCACTGATATTCGTTCGATTCTTTCGATGTTTAAGAATATTACTGGAAACCGAAAATATAGACAAATCAGTTGACAATGCCGAGAGAGATGAATGGACCTACAAAATTCTATAATTTCGGCACTGAGAGATCATAAAAAGCGATATCGCAAAAATCGAGTCCAAAAAGTAGGTAGGGTAGTACGAATCGAACTTTGCATATTTAGAGGCGAAACTACTAGGAGCACAGAAACATCAAAGAGATAACAATCACAGTGCATGTCATTCATGAATGGAACGTTACGCGAAAGAAATGAGTAATTTGACAGTAGATCGGAGCGCGAAGGTACCAGAGAAGCATAAACATCAAAGAGATCTTGAAAAGATATGAATGGAATCTTATTGTAAGAAAGAGTAAGTAGTATTTATTTGACAGGAAGCGCGTAAGCGAATACAAAACAATAACAATGGCGAAACGTATCCATCCATTCATTCATATGTGAAGAAATATTTTGATTTAGTTCATCAAACAACATTTTGTTTGTATATCCGAGCATCGGGTACCAGGGACACAGAAACGTCAAAGAGGTGTTTCTATTAATTTGAAGTATGAATGGAACCTTAGTGTGAAAGAGATAGATGTAGAAGTGTCTTATGTGAGAAAGAGTAAGCGAGTCTGACCGGAAGTGCGTCAGCTTGATGCAGTTAAAATAATTTGTAGTATCCAATATCCATTATCAAAAACATCAATGAAATAATTCATTGATTTTTTTAAGAAAAATAATTACTATTTTATCGAGTAGCATGAATGAGATAACATTTGCAAAACGATGGCAGCACGAGTTCGTACTAGGATAACATATCTCCAAGGATATTGGTTAGTTGTTCTGTGACAGAAAACGTCAAAGTTTTATGTAAACTACCTCCAAAATATTTTTATTAGATAGAAACACGACATATTGTACAAATAAAATTATATTTCGATTGTAGCAGTTTTAATTTTGGTTAAATCATATTGGCAAAGAGATTTCAGATATTGTGATTGCTGATATCTTGACGAAATTCTTTATGTAAGCTATTGTAGGTAGACGCATTTTCCAAATAAGCTTGTAAAGGATAAAAAAGGTAGGAATATTTTTCAAAAAGTATATATTCGAGTATTTACATACTTAACATCACGTCTTCGTACATAGATGATTCACAAATAACTTTATAAACACAATATTCACTTGATATATCATTCCATAAATGAGACTTGATAAATTTTATGTGATAAGGATGTTTAGGAGATTTCATCACGACTTACCATCATGTGGGATCAGGCCCTAACACATATTAGCCTTGAGATTTACACTTACAACATATCTTCTGTAAACTCCAATAAACATTTACATAATCTTACTAACTAAAATGGCAATATTTCGCAAATAAATAGCACACAATATTCATGTAATACTTAATTACTGGTCCCAGTGTTATATTTGATTAATTGTAACATACAATATAGAATAAAAATTAGAACATTGTAATATTTATTTAACTTTTTGTATGTGTTTGGTGACTTCTTACGCCTGGATAAAATGCATCCGTTTTCCTCTCGTTTTACGGCTACCAGAACAGTGTTTTTCAGAGTGCTTGTGGTGATAACAATTTCTTTGAGGCTTCAATCAGCCACTACAAATTCGGTTTTTTAGCAAAGCCGTGGGATTCCGGTAGCCTTATAGTCCGAGCCTTATGCAGTTTCGATTAGTTACGCGACGCCCAGAATATAAACATTTATAAAACTTCACATAAAATCAGTCTAATTTAACGGTGGGACAATCTTTAACTGGTGTTACGTGACCGACAGCAATAAAATATTTTTGTCTGGTTTAAAGATATTGGTGTTATCACAAGTTGCATCTGCAACCAATATTTTTTTTTTGAGAATCACAATCGATAGGTACTGGATATAGAAGCAGTGAAAGACTAGCAGTTGAATGCTTGCCATTTAGCAGGAGCTGAGTTAAAACCCGACCTGTACTGCAGATCAGAATTTGATAATCACTTGCATTAACAACAAAATCTACACACTGGGCTAAGTTTTCGATGGAGTGTGTGTAGTTTGCCAACCTGTAAGACTTCATGTAAGCTCCCAGAGGTCTTCATATGAGGTCTATGAGGCCCGAACAGTGAGACAGTAATGCTGGATTAATTGCTGAAGAAAAGGAGCCCTTGTGTTGTTCCCTAGACTAGGGATGTTACAGAGCTTCGACTCCGAATCCGATATGTCGGACCTCCGATTAAAATTACACCTCCGAATCCGGCTCCGGTTCCGTTATATCAAAACGGAGGTATATATCGGAGTTACAAGTCATGACTTGCTATCGCTGCAGCGCTACCGAGCGCTTTCTTCGTGACACTGACAACTGACGGAGTATATGTGTTCTTTGCAACAGATGAACGAAGAGTGAACGAGTTACGACAAGTTTCTTCTTTCTTATTTATTTATATTTTACATTCGTAGATTTGCTCCGACTCCGACTCCGATTCGCCTCCGACTCCGCGGAGGTCACTACGAGAACCTCCGACTCCGATAAATCCACCGCCGTAACATCCTTACCCTAGACAGATGGATCAACAACTTGAAGAAGGTTGTTTAGGTAGACTGGAAGCGGAAGGCGGAGACCTATGACAAGCAGTGGACGATAGGCCGTTTGATTGTTTTGTAAAGTATTGTATAGCCAAGTTACTTGAAGCACTTTTATCATCACTATCACTGCTCCGCACACTGCATCCCGTTCATCATCATATTAACACCGTGCCCCACATTCACCGGTTCCTTCACATGCATTTTCACATGAGCCTTCAAACCAGCTGCCTTTCTGAATGACTGACCACATTGATTACAAACATATGGCTTCTCACCGGTGTGACAACGGATGTGAGAGATCAAATCAGTCCGTTGTGCGAAGGCTTTTTCACAGTACGAACACTGGAAAGGTCTCTCACCCGTATGGGTCCGTCTATGGTTTTTCAATGTTCCGGAAGCAGCAAATTTCATGGGGCATAGATCACATAGGTAAGGTTTTTCCCCGGTGTGCATTCTTCGATGCTTGACAAGGGCACTGGATGTGGTGAAACCGTTACCACAGTCATCACAGACAAACGGGTGGGCTCCGCTGTGTTTGCGATTGTGTGCGTCTAGTTCGCCTTTTGATACGAATCTGGAAGAATGACCAATCATTAATATGTCATATAGTCACAGAATAGTTTTACTTACACAGATTAAATTTAGGATCATTACGATGTAGGTACTAATAAGACCAATAAAATGTATTTAATAATTTCATAAAAACAATAATACTATGTTGTGGAAATTCTCAATAGCAGCATAGTCTGGAACTGTGCCCAGTAGATGGCAATAGGCTCGCCCCCTATTACATGGGACTTAATAACGGCATCGGCGAAATTTGGGTATACATTGCAATAATATACCTCTGCCCAACACTTCAGGGAATACAGTCTTGATGTGGCCATGTTGTGTTAGATCAGCCATACTCACGGCACACGGTACAGATGGCACGGCTGACGCAGTGGTTGAGAGATCGACTGCTGCGCTACGTGTCGCGGGTTCGATTCCCGCACAGAACAAATATTTGTATGATCTACAGATAGTTGTTTCGGGTCTGGGTCTTTGTGTATGTGAATATATGTGTTTGTAAACGCACCCACGATACAGGAATCACTCCAAGGGTGGGGCAATGATTTAAAAAAAAAACTCAATCTTTTTTTCTTGGGTCACTTTCAGATTTTATTTATTAATGAAAAATTTTCCACTGAAAAAACCTATTAACGTTTAATTGTTTATTTAAATTTTAGTGAGAATGATGATCACGGGTCGTGTCACGTGTGCAATCAGTGCCCTGCGCCTTTTATTGCCGCGGAATTTTAAATAGGTAATTGGCTTAGTGACTTTGTTAATAGAATTTGAACCTACAACAGGTGGGCCAGTTTCGAAAGCCTGGCGGGCCGCAGTTTGAGTATGGCTGTGTTAGATTGTTATACCAAGGAATAGCGAGGAGTCTACTATCAGTTTTTCTTGACCTCCACCATAGTTAACGTAAGCCAATAATGTATGCAAATAATGTGCGCGTGTTTACGATAGGAGTTCCCTGAAATGCATGTGCATGATTGTTTTTTCATAATTTTTTTGCATAAGGTTAACTATGGCAAGGAAAACGTACTAATTCAGTAAAATAATTACCCCTTTTCACAATTTTCACATTTGAATGGCTTCAAACCCTGATGCCTTCTCATATGCTGTGCTAAGTTAGTCTTCTGGCTAAAGCCTCGTCCGCACTGCGAACACAGGAACGGCTTCTCCCCAGTATGAGTTCGCATATGCTCTTTCAACGTACAAGACATAAGAAAACCTTTATTGCAGACTGTACATCGATGTTTCTTCTCATTTAGATGTGTTTCTTTATGTGTTTCTAAGCTTTTTTCATTTGGAAAATGTTTGGCACAAATATCACAAGTTATACCATTCTTTTTAGGATGCATTGTAAGAATATGGTTCTCTAAATATGCTTTGTACTTAAATTCTCTTTTACATACTTCACAAACGTGTATTATTTTATCCCTCTTTTCATGTTTCTGTATGTGCGCTGATAATGCCGTTTTATTCTTAAATTTACGTAGACATAATGAGCATTGGTATGACTCTGTCTTGTTGTTCAATGCTTTTTCGTGCTTCTTTATATGCAAGGCTAAAGACGTCTTACTTTTAAACTTACTTAAACAGAATTTGCAGTCATAAGATTCAGATACATTTCTGTTACGGTGTGTTTCTTGATGAATCCTCCAAGCATGCGGTGTGTTGAATGTACAGTCGCAAGAAAGACATTCAATTTTATTTTTTATAGTAATCAGTTCACTTTGATTGAATTTATCTACAATTTTAGCAAACTTTTCACAATCTCCTTGTTTTTGATGGGTTATGTATTTTTCTTTATTAGTAAATCTGAGACCACAGTAACATGTATGTTTATTTCCTTCACTTTTCACTGGGCCTTCTTTAACATATTCAATAGGTAGATAATGATCTGAAAAGTCAGTTTGTTCTTCAAAATTGTTGGTCACCTCTACTTTGACTGTTTGCTCATCGTTTTTAGGGAGTTTAGAGTCAGTGAGTTTACACAAACTGGGTGCAGCTGTTGTATACACAGAAATTTCTTGTAACAAGACATTTTTACTATCTAAACTATCTTGAGTGTCACAATTCGTTACATTTGGAGGTTGAAAACTGTCAAAGTTGTTTAACCCCTGCATAACATCACCCTTTTCATCTTTAATTGTGCATTGATCGACACTGCTCGGTATTTCCCCTTTGCTAACAGCTTTTTGGTAAAGGCTGTTTAGAATCGTTTCAGAGTCTAAACAACGGCGTTTAAATGCATCAGCCTTGCACATAACAGACTCACATTCACCACAAACCTGCTTCGGCAGACCATCCTCAATTTTAACATTAATATCAGCAGTAAATGCAAGTATTTCAAACAAGTTGCGTTCTTCGCCATCCACTTTCGTAAATAAAGATTTCATGTCGGCACATTCTAGTAAACATATGCGGCATATCTTGTCGAATGTCTGGACATTCATTTCCATAGTATTTTAAATGGATTCAATATTGTATTTCTGTTGATTTGATAGACAAAGGACAACAATTCCCACAAAAACGACGCGAACGCGAACGAATAGAATTTCAACTTTATAATGTCATTGTCATAATGTGAAATGTCAATGTCGACTAGGGATGTCACCGACGAGTATTAGAAATCGACTAATATTTTCAGTTGACAAAAAAATTATAAGAAACCTGAGTTACAATTAAAATATATGTAACTCGGGCTCTTTAATAGTAAAATAATATAAGTAAATAGTAAATTTATATTTGGAAGATTTTTGACAATACATACATACATAAAGTCACGCCTTTTTACCATGGGGGTAGGTAGAAACTACGTAATGCTACGTGTTACGATCCTTACATAACCCTTTTGCTTCATCTATATTCATGAACGCCGGTTGTGGGAACTGCATACATGCTTACATTTTTGAAGGACACCCCTAATAAGGTGGCTGGCGTTTCCACTAACAACCGCGTTATAAATCCCTTTTGTTAATCGCCTTTCATCCATCCTCTCTACATGACTAAACCAACGAAGCATACTTTTCTCTATCCTTGTCACTACATCTTCACGCTATTTTTCAATCTGGCATTCATTCTTTATATATGTATGTAACATATCGAAGTTATATAATAATACTTATTTCCCCAAGATTGGTCTACAAAAACGTAAAGACCAATACGCACACTTATAAATACTAATAAGGGCCAATTCACCACACTGTGGCCATCGTGCATAATACGGTCCTTAAAAATAACATTTATATTGTAATGAAAAACATCGGAACAGAAAATAAATTCTTTATTTTTAATAATATCCAATTTCATCAGATTAACGTAGTCGGTTTGAATAAAAAAAAAAAATGTATTTTATACAATTGCAAGGTTTTCTAAAAATTTCACACAGAATTTTGTCGAGGTAAAAAAAATATTTTTTTATCTGTATTGAGATCGTAAAATACATCACAATGTTACATTGCCATTTTAAAATATTTTAAAAGTATTGCCATGTTTTGAGGTGCTTACACCTAATTTTTGCCTTATTAGACAAAAAAGTTTGAATTAATAATAAAAATAATAATTATATTTACACATTTTTAATTTAGTATTGCCAGATAGTGAATAATTTATATTTTAGTAATCTGGCAACTCAAATTCTTTGACGCAAAATTATGAAAATTTGAAGGTGTAAGTCGCCCTCGTATAAAAACTTTCTAAAACTTTATTTTTACATCTAAACCTATTTATTTTATTTATTTACAATACACTGCACTGAGGTAACGACTCCTATTTGAAGTCTTTGTACTGTATTCTTTATTTCCTGTCTAAATTATTAATAATATCATTATACTGTCCAATATTTGTTTGTCTAACTTTTTTACGTATCTAAAAATCTATTATAACAATATCTTATATATGTAATAACTATTATTATTTATTATTAACAATGGTTTTCGATTATTGGCACGTCACTGACTTGAAATAATAATTGTATGGAATAGTTATGACCGCGTCGAATACGAGACTCCTAAGCGTTAAGGGTTTTTATATCTAAGGATATAAAGGCTAACGCTTCTTTTTATTATCAATCCAATTTAAATATCACATTCTTTTACTTAACCAATTATGATGCGATTCTTATAAAGAGGTAAAAGTGTACTTTTCTAAATTATGGCAAGAAATTGGAAAAGTTGAAATGGCAACACTTGTTACAAATAAAAAAATCTCTATGAACCATAAACATAATTGTAAAAAAAAAATATGCGCGCTATAATAAATTCTCTTCATAAAATACTTCAAAAAACCTACCTCTTTAATACATAAACTATTCCATACAACGAATACATTTTTTAAGACTAGGTTACCTTCGCTTTGCTTATAAACATTATTAAAAAAAAAAACATTGAGCATGTATAAACATCATGTTAGAACATATTATGCATAAAGTAAATAGCTACCACGTCCTTTGTTCGAAATTCAAAATTCCAAACCTCCTATAAAAAATAAAATATTAGTTGAAAAAAAAAGAAGCTGTATAGTATTTAAATTCAAAGTTACTAATAAGGTTTATAAACAAAGCGGCCATAATTATTACAGACACGAAACGTCCCCCAATTTAGACTGTATTCACGAAATTTCTTATACAGGATGGGTAGTTTGAAAAGAGCTGGCTGCCTTTTTTGCCATACTTATAAACGCCTACTAAACTAAATATACTAAAATTTGGCTCACAAAAGTTCTATAGCTCAAGAATCGAACTTACAACTTCTAGATCAATCATCCCTTTAACCATAAAACTAAAGCGACCATTTTCTAAATACATTTAGTTTAGTTTTGAATTTATCCAGCCACAATCACAGCCTTAAAATATAGAGCTCTTATTATAAGTGACATCACTAGGACACTCAAGTACCTGTCAAATTAAAAACGTCATCTCAAGTTCATATATTTGACAACCTTATGTCAAAAGTAAAAAATAAGATCGTTTTTTTTTCGGTTTTTATTTAATAAGGCCTTACGACTCTTTGGCCTCAAGGTGGCCTGAAAAAGCCACAAGTTATTTGTGTAATAGAAATCCTACCCGAACCTGTAGTCGTGAAACGTTACCTATGCGGAACAGAGTACTAAGTACTAATATGAACATTATGCGATTCTTTTGGCAGTATTGAAACAGTTTTGTTGTATCAAATAGTGGTTGTTTTACTGTCCTGTGTATAACTAGCAGGCGAGAGACTAGATAGGTAGTGTCATATATTAGAGATATATGTATAATATTATATTGACTGTCTCATTGGTGTAGTGGTCGCAAGCGAGGCTGCTAAGCGTGAGGGATCGATTCCCGGGTCGGGCAAATTGTTATTGAAGCTCTCTGTATGGAAATACGGTAGATGACTACTAGTCATTTGAGTTACTTTTTATAAATTGTCAAAAACGACATTTTGTTCTAAAAATGTTTGGAATACAAAATCGTGACGTCATAGTTTTGCATTGCCATTTAGATACTTATCGTGTGATTATAATAAATTAATTGAAAACGCCAAAGATAAGCAAGAGATTAAGTTTTACTGAGTTTTGAGAAGAAAAAATATTTACCAAACAAGATTTAAGAATTTAATTTTTGATTCAGTTGTCTAGCCTATTCTCAATAGTAGCACGGAGTCTGGAACTGTGTCCGGTAGATGGCAATAGCCTTGCCCCTTATTACATGAGACTAAATAACAGCATGCGCGAAATATGGGTGTACAATAGTACACCTCTACCTAACCCTTCGGGGAATACAGGCGTGATGCTATGTTACATTACTATTTTTCAGGCCTCAAAGTATTTATCGATACTTTCTTAGATATACGGGCCGTATAAATAATCATTTTGATAAAAAATAGACAAAAAAGTCTATCTAGGAAATGAATGTATTGAAATTAATAATTTGTAATTTTTTTACTTGCAATTCAACACAGTATAATGCTTTTATGAATCTTAGCGGTCAGTTAAGAGAGTTTAAACTCGTCTTGAATCAAGATATTCATTGTTTTTAAGGGCCACTTTTGTCTATTGTCTAACAAATATATGCTGCCAGTTTGAGCGTGTTCCATTCCATATTTGAAATACTGTAATACTCATAATAAATACTTTATGTTACAGGCCGCAAAAGCCAAAAATCTTTTTCACAACTACCAATATTTGATACAATCTTACATTTATGAGCTGCCACCGATAATACTTTAAAAACGCAGCGTTTTTATCAACTTAAGCACTTTCCTTAGTCTAATGAAAAAAAAAACATAAAAAATAAGCTATAGACAAATGTATAACGAATACAAAAATAACTTCGTAATCACATGAACTGGCCTTTTGAGGCCACGGATTAGAGGCTTTAGAGTTTGTGGCCTTGGACTTAAGGCCTTAGTCCTTGAAGTATAAATAAAATTAGGACTTATTTTAAATCACTTTTATATATCAAACATTTGTTCATATAAAAGGGACCGTATTTTGTCTTAATTTTCTATAATTTATTTTAGTTTACAGTTCTATGGCTCTAGCAAGGCCTCGGATTATAAACTAGTCATAAGGCGGTATTTATCATAATATTGCTTATTTCATCGTTGTATTTAAGGCCCAAGACTCCAGTCCATGGCCTCAAAACGTGACTAAAACTGGCCTTAACAAGTCACAGCAATGAAACTTGAATACAGGGTAAAACACCCAATTGCTGTCATAAAACCAAATATTAGTGAGATAAAAATAAATATTCTTATCCATTTTTAAGTAATATTGCAAATATCGTTTTTAAAATATCAACAATATTTTTTTTTGCGGTAGTTTAACTACTCGAACCAAAGAGTAAAACGGTAACTATACGATAGATGGCACTTTTTCAACTAGATTACACTCGGATGCGCGGCTTGTTTCCTTTGCTCGTTGTTTCATAAACAAACGGTCGATGACATCATTCTTGTGTGCAGCGATGTCTGAGAAAACAGTTTTTCATTAATTTATTTAATGAAAAATAATGTTAAGGAGTATACACACTATTATAAATGCGAAAGTAACTGTCTGTTCGTTACCTTATCACGACTGAAACACTGAACCGATCGTTATGAAATTTTACACAGAACTAGTCTCGGGGCTAGCCTGATTTTTACTATTTTACTGACAATAATCTTTACATATAATAAAATTATAACAGGCCGATGTCTGTAGATTATAGGTATTGGAGAAAAACTAGTATGGGGAGTCTTTATTAGAGCAACAGAAGCCAAAACAACAGTTTTTAGAATTTTTGTCTGTCTATCTCTATGTTTGTACACGCATCACGCAAAAACTACTGCATGGAATTGAATGCAGTTTTCACCGATATATTGCTAGAGGTCTAACTTAAAATATAGGCTTCATTTTACCGCAGGAAATTATCAGAGGCCCTAGTGTAAGTTTCTTTTGACAAATTCGATTTACTACATCGAACGGTCTGTTTCGTTCTCTCCACCAATCGGAGCGCCGAACGCGTTCGATGTAGTAAATCGAATTTGTCGAAAGTAACTTACACTAGGGCCTCAGATTCTGAATTCCACGCGTACGAAATCGTGGACACAGGCTAGTTTGATAATAAATACAAAATATACGCAGACAAAGTCGTGGCAACAACTAGTAGAAAATAAAACCAATTAAAGTTTAAGAGAGATCCATCAAATAACTGATTGCGGCATCTCTTTGTAGCTACGAGTCCAACTAAATACTCTTTTCACATATCTATATACACTAAGTAATAAAAATTCATACTCACTCCATCATTTAGCGCTGGCCTTCTCCAAAAAATCCATCTTCAACCTTAATTCAATTAGAAACAGTTGTTTTTGCAATGAAAATATTTCCTCCTTTTGCCGTAGCTCCATATTTAAAATTTTCATCTTGGCTTCATGTTCCCATATGGCGTGTTGCCTCTTAGCAGTGAAATATAACCTCTCTTCTTCCGTCGCAGTCCCACAATCGTGTTTAATTTGCTCCTCCATCTTCTCTTGACTCCTTTCATGTCCATTTTTTCTTTTAATATCATCTAAATTGCTCAAATTTAATGGCGTGTTCGATAATTCGTTTAATTTTTGAAGGAAGTTTTGTTGTATTCTCGCTTGTTCGATAGCTTGGAGGGGGTTGGTGAGTATGGGGAGGGGAGGAATGGGTAGAGGGGTGAGGGGGAGCTTGTGGGGGGGAGGCGTGGGGGAGGATTGGGGGATTATCTGGACTTGGGGCTCGAGGACGTTCGGCATCGTGTCTTCGCTTTCGTTCGTACTTGATAGTCGGCCGTTTGACATCTGGAAGAAATGTAATAAAGTTAATACTGTGTGCACACCATTTGTTATAACATAAGATAGTATCACGCATAAAAATAAATATTACCGAATTGATTTTGAATATACGACATTACTGGATTATCTATAGATTTTTTACGAAATTTAAAGATCCTGGAAATATAAGCTTTTTGTTGGGCCACGTGGCCCAAAACCGAAGTATTCTATTTAGAGCTAGTTTATGGTGTAAATATTAGAAAGGGATATACATAGTGAGCAGGACTCACGTTGACCGGCACGCAGTCGTCATCCTTAACGCTGTGGCCTCCGTCGGCGCTGGTGGTCGGGTCACCATCCTCGTCTGGAAACCATACACAATATTACGACCTCTAAGTCCAACCTCTTTATACAGTGGAAGATGTTTTGACTTTCATCCTCTGCCTGCCTTTTCCCACCCACATTAGCGTCGGCTAGAGTCTAACCGGTTGGATTGCAATCTGACCTCTGCCATACAATTACTGTACACTGACTGTTTGAGGTGGCAAATCACATACATCATTATTTAATCGACAAGACGACGAACCAATACCAACATGCAGTAGGTATTATTAGTAAGTAAGCTTTTAATTTTTTTTGCCTACCCTGTCTAAAAACTTGCAAGTGGAGGAATGTCGTTCGATGTGGTGATCTAAGGGGGAGGCCTTCGTTCAGCAGTGGACGTCTTCTGGCTGATGATGATGATGAATCTTTCGACGTTGAGTGTACACAATATTGACGACGCGGTTGGTGTATTGGCTAAGTGATTAGCTTTCTGCGCTACGTATCGCAAGTTCAATCCCCGCACGGAACAAATATTTGTATGATATACAGATAGTTGTTTCGTGTCTGGTTGTGTGTGCATGTGACATGTATGTTTGTAAACTGTACCTACGACGCAGGAGAAATCCTAGTGTGTGGCAAGGTTTTAGAGAAAAAATAAAATAATAATACTATAAGCTTACCTTTAACATCTAGAGGGTGTATATTCTGCCAAAGCATTCCGTCCAACAGGCCGGGCGGCTCCGACTGCGCTTGCTGGAACAAGTGCAGAGACTTTGTAGTTAGAACAATGTATGTACCGTAGTATGTGCTGAAGTCAAAGTCAAAGCTTTTTATTTCAAATAGACACTTTTAAAAGTCGAGACTCTAGGCGCACGGTACAAAGAGGGTAGGTCCTATGGAGAAGAGACCGGCAAGAAACTCCATGGGTACTCTTTTCAAAAAACGATATTGTTTTAGGCTGTAGATAGGCTATTAAAAACAAATAAGTATAGAAGGTTAGCTGCCTATAAAAAGCGTAAATGCGCATGCTCACAAACGCGTACGTACGTCTAAGCGCTGGTACTCACGACGCGTGGGGCATCCGTTTGATATAGATATTGTTTTTTAAATTGTTGCCCCACACTAGGAATAATTCCTGTATAGTGGGTGCGTTTACAAACACATATATTCGCATACACAAAGACACAGACCCGAGACAAATATCTGTAGATCATACAAATATTTGTTCCGTGCGGGAATCGAACCCGCGACACGTAACGGAGTAACCGATCTCTCAATCACTGATGCTGGTGTTAAGTCCCATCTGGCGACCTTATTCCAAAGTTTTGACTGTCACCTAACAACCGTTTCCGGCATCCGAATCGAACCCAGTTCTGGATCTTTGCAAGCTGTACCCAATAGAGAAGAAATCTCAGTGAGAAAAAGTTAAATAATTTACCTGGGTGTCGTGGGCGCGCATCTTGCATTTCTTCTTATAGTTTTCGTACCACATCTTGACCTGCGCGGGAGTGCGGGGCCGGTCGCCCCCGCACCGTTTGTTCACCTCCTCGCATATTGTTGACCACACCAACTGGGGATACGCAAATGTTGATAATTAATATAATAATTGAAGAAGATTGTAAATCAGTTTTTTGAAAAGAGTATCCATTGAGTTTCTTGCCAGTCTCTTCTCCATAGGACCAACCCACTTTTGGAATCGCGCAACTAGAATCATAACGTTTTAAAAGCGCCCGTAAAGGTCCAGTTGAAATAAAAACATTTGATTTTGACTTTGAATAATAAATTTGATTGCCCGGGGTGCCACCTGAGAGGACTTCCATAAACTTCTCGATGGTGTGTGTAGTCCGTCTACCCGGGCCAGGTATTAAGAGTATTTTTCTTAAAATACTCTTTATACTAAATCAAAACACCATGATTTAAATAATTTTAACTTTAATATGACTGATAAGCATCAGATATATGTAAATGAAGATGATAATACTAGATAACGACCTTCACTGATCAAGTTGTATGATACAGGCAGTGACTAGCATAGTGTAAACATATAAAATATTTTCTATACATATAAATAAAATTGGAGTGTCTGTTTGTAATACTGAAATAACCGTTTTTACATGCATATGAATATATATACGGTACATACACCAAAATAACATTTTTTACCATTTTTGTCTGTCTGTCTGTCTGTTTGTATAAGCTAATCTCTGAAATGGTTGGACCGATTTTGACGGGACTTTTATTGGCAGGTAGCTGATGTAATAAGGAGTAACTTAGGCTACTTTTATTTTATAAAAATTCTTTTATTTTAGAAAAAAATAGGGTTAAGTGCATTTGGTCTCACAAAAAAATACATTGTTAAGTTCCGACATCCACGCGAACGAAGTCGCGGGCACAGCTAGTATTAAATAAAAAAACAAACTTACATAATTATACAACTGGCTGTGAGGATCCATTTTTTAAACTTCGAATCTTATCTGATCTTTGTTTTACGCCGTATTTTATTTAAACTTGGAATCCTATCTCATGTTATATTCACGTCGTAATTTGAACTTCGAATGATATATGTTTGTACAGCTTTTACGTAATGGCTATATTATATATAAGCAGATATAAAAAAAAATGGTTTATAGATAAAAATCTTTACATGCCAAATTATCAAAAGTAATAAAAATTTATTGTCATGAACCTATAAACACAGAGAGAATGTTTTAAAATAGCAAAAAAGAAGGTTCAATTTCTTTAAATTGTAAACCTCATTTACAAAGAATATAATAAAAACTTTTTTCTTAACTTTGACGCTTCATGATTCTGAATTATACTGGGTATACGCCATTTTAATTAATAGGAATTGTTTGTTTATTACAAAAAAAAAAACTTCCGCCGGCAGCTTACGGCATGGATTACGAACTCGTGCAATTTTTAGCGTGGAGCCTAATTCATTTTCTGAAATAAAAGTAGTCTTTTTGCAACATTTTTCATTGATGCTCCGCTCCTACTGGTCGTAGCGTGATGTTATATAGCCTTCCTCGATAAATGGACTATCCAACACAAAAATAATTTTCTAATTCGAACCAGTAGTTCCTGAGATTAGCGCGTTCAACCAAACAAACAAACTCTTCAGTTTTATAATATTAGTATAGATTAAGGTTAGAATAGCTAAATAGCTATAAGTATTAATAAACAACAGTACAGCGGTATTGAAGTCTATATTAGCATTTTAATTATAATTTGTTCGTTTGTCTGTCCCCCAAAATATATCGTCGGTGAAGTTCTAACACCACGTATGTTAAAAATAGCAACTTTTCAGGAGAGTGAAAAATCTGTATAATAGACACCAGTACAATACCATTTTATATTCGTTTCATTTTACGAGTTTCTATTGGACGATGCTTGTTTCTGATTGGCTGAAACAACGCGTCTTCCGATTCTCTAGCAAACGACGATATACTAATATTATTTAGTAGTAACGTCTGTTTGTTTGACTTCAACCGATTTTGACACTTATTTCATTGTACTATAGGTTTTATCGAGTGGAAACCGCGAGTAGGCAAACACAGTGTAGGGCGCCCCCAGCCAGATGGAGCGATGACTCGCGAAAGGCGTCTGGTTGAAAGTGGACGCGGAGAGTATGTCCAGCAGTGGACGAATGTGGGCTGATGATGATGATGATGATAGATTTTATGTATAGAAAATCAAGCTCAGAATACTGTGTACACAAACGCTTTTAGGGTTATTGAAATTTGGAGTCCAGCCTATTTTCTGTCCAATTGTTGGCCTTACTAGGTTTCGCTTGGTGCGAGTTCCCGGACTACACACACCATCTAGAACTTTATGGAGCCGTCTCAGGTGTGAAGGTTTCACAATATTTTTGATGATGATTCTGAAAATTACAGATTCTAACTAGTGTGGAAGGCAAGCGTTCATTCGTTAGGCTATCACTGGTTGTATGGTTAAATATTCGGAATTCACGCAGACAAAGTCGGGGTCAAAACCTATTGTATGTTGCTTTTAACAGCGGTTATAATACGTGTTCGCGCAGTGGTTTTTAATACGAAATTAGCATTTTAATTATAATTATTTCGATGTCCGTTTGTGTGTTTCACAAAATATCTGAGAGGCTTTTATGGTCTTTTATTTCTTATCTCTGTTTATAATCAATTTTTAAAGTTATCTTTTAGATATCTGAAGGTTAATATTGATTTGTTTTTTGAGATAATTTAATATCCTGGTTTATAGGTTTATTTTGTACTAGCATTCGCCCGCGGCTTCGCCCGCGTGTTTTACGAATCCGCACATTTTTCCGGGATAAAAAGTAGCCTATGTGTTATTCCAGACTGTAGTCTATCTCTGTGCCAAATTTCATCCGTTCTGGCGTGACTGAGTAACAAATATCCATCCTTCCATCCATCCATTCATCCTCACAAACTTTCACATTTATAATATTAAGTAGGATAGTAGAATAAGATAAGCTCAGCTCCTTATTACATTACACTCAATAACATTATCGGCGAAATGTGG
This sequence comes from Shargacucullia verbasci, assembly GCA_947562105.1. Taxonomy (NCBI): domain Eukaryota; kingdom Metazoa; phylum Arthropoda; class Insecta; order Lepidoptera; family Noctuidae; genus Shargacucullia; species Shargacucullia verbasci. Next base: position 1,483,186 of record OX387307.1, on the reverse strand, counting down.
GTACATAATAATACACTTCTTCCTTACCCCTATGTTAGCGCAGTGAGAGCACTTAGCTTTCTGTGCCACTCGTCGCGGGTTCGATTCCCGAACGTAAACGTTGTAAACTATCCACGATACAGGATACGTCCTATCTAGAGCAGAGCAAACTTGTTTTTGTAACCGTCTTCTGCCGTTTTCTAGACCCGTCGTCTAACATCAATCCAAAAGTATTCACAGAAGGGTTAGGCAGAGGTGTACTATACGCTCATTATTCACCGATGCCGATATTAAGACCCATGAAATAGGTGGCGAGGTTATTTCCACCTAGCATGATTTCAAACTCCAGGTAGTTACAATAAAACTTCAACCTTATTCGTAAGATTCCAAAAAACACGCGCGGACCCGAGTAATTTTGCTAGTATTTATAACTGCGCATAGCAACTCGACACTTAACGTGTGCAAGTAACTTTAAACCACATAGTTGGTAATTTTGGTGAGTAGACAATATTGCCTCGTGTTAGGTTTTGTTACATAAAACATACTACATATAAAGATGATATGTAAATGTCCGTGTATTAAGCCCGAACTATTGTAAATCTTAAGATTTACCAATTCTGAGTGGTAATAGACCGAAATGTTCTGTGATCATCGTTCTTTTCGAACTTTTACCACCATCCACTCGGTAAATCCTAGGTTTTACCGCAGAGACACGGTAAATGTCGAAAATGTGTTTGATGCATCGTCGATTAATAAATACATATAAGGTTTTGACTCATTGTTTTATTACCAAAACCAACATTTACCAACCGGTATTGGTAAAACCTAGCATGTGCCAAACTCTATTGGTAAAAGTCAGAAAAAATATCTCTTGTTCATAAAATCTTTACATTTACCAACTCATGTTGATAAATCTTAAGATTTACTAGTTAAACCTAAGATTTACCAATATACAAGCTTTTACAGTAACATATACATAGATCGTGCAAATTAAGCAATTATTATTGGTGTTTAACGAGCCTACTAAATACTTGACCCGGGTACGTCTTAAAACTGCGGCCAGACACCGGAGGACGGGCAGCAGCGTCCTCTAAATAATCGGTGAGCGCACTGCGATCCCCAAGCTGCCTGCCAAGCGTGGGGATTATGGCAAACCCCCCCTTGAGGGAGGCCTTCGTTCAGCAGTGGACGTCTTCTGGCTGATGATGATGATGACTAAATACTTTTAATTATTTTACGTACCTATGGCGACGCCGGCCGGCCTAGAAGGAGGGGCTGGTGCACGAAACAGATTTGTGGAAGAACTTGGGGACGCCTTTGCTCAACGGTTAATAAGTTTGGGCAAAAAATTCTTCAGTCACACTATTATAAATTCGAAAGTAACTCTGTCTGTCTGTTTGTTACCTCATCACCGAATAAAGTTTTTAGGGAAACAAAAATAGGAAAAATTGCCCGGAAAATTTTAATATTCAGGAAAAACCTAAAGTTCTTGTACTTTTTTCTATTGGATTTTTGTTTGAATCAAAGACTAGGAAGGCAGGACAACGCCTGTCGAGTTAGCTAGTAAAAAACATTGCCCCACATTAGGATTTCTCCTGCTTCGTTTGTACAGTTTACAAAAATACATGTCACATACACACACAACCAGATCCGAAACAACTATCTGTGGATCATACAAATATGTTCCGTGCGGGAATCAAGCCCGCGTCACCTAGCGCAGAAAGCTAATCACTTAGCCACTGCGCCAACCGTGTGATTATTTAAATAAGCCGAAACATTATCTTATGCAATATGGCGTCACACTGGCTTGCAACGTCACACGTCAGAAAATAAACAACAAAATTCAAAGGAACAGCAATTAATGGCAGATATGCGAAATGCGCGGACCCGGGTACGTCTTAAAACTGCGGCCAGACACCGGAGGACGGGCAGCAGCGTCCTCTCACTAATCGGTGAGCCAGTGCGATCCCCAAGCCGCCTGCCAAGCGTGGGGATTATACCCCCCCCCCCCCCTTGGGGAGGCCTTCGTTTAATAGTGGACGTCTTTTGGCTGATGATGATGATGAAGCGACATTCTAAGTCTATGGGCAGACGTATTTACTGACTTGTGACGTCATCATCGATTCAGCCAATCCGAACCGATTTCGATGACATCGCGCCAGATATATATAGAATAAAAATTAAATTCTTTGGATAAAAAATCATTTTTTTTTGTTACATTAATGCAAATCGCTTTTAAATTTCTTATCTATGCGGAGATCAACAGTTATGAGATTATTTTGTTCTGTCAAATAGCCTATTATGTTAAATCTTACGAAACTCATCTGTTAGCCGTAAATATCATTAAAACCTTTTTTTTACTTAAAATAATTCAATGTTTAACATAGCATCACGCCTGTATTCCCCGAAGGGTTAGGCAGAGGCATACTATTGTGCAACCACATTTCCTAGATGCCGTTATTGTTCCATGTAATAGGGAGCGAGCCTATTGCCATCTACTGGCCACAGTTTCAGACTCCGTGCTGCTGCTCAGAATTTTCATACAGAAAAACCCAATAACTGCCCGACCCTGGAAGCGAACCTAGGACCTCACGCTCAGCAGTCGCTTGCGACCACTAGACCAATGAGGTAGTTAGTAAAATGTCAGTTAATGCCTAACTGTAGGTAAGTCATATCTGGCCATAACCTATTTCTTACCGGTAGTAATGTAACATTCAGATATAATATCTTCACCTTCGTTAAACGGTAACCAAACTGATCGCGATAATGATTTACGATGATAAACTACATACTTTTTAACCGATAAAAGGATTATTTTAATCAATATATTTTAAAAACATAATTAAGGAATTTTATTAGTGATGTGGTCGGTTAAGATAAGCATACATAAGTCGTGAAATGGTGCCAGAGTAAAGAATAACCTGAAATTGTTATTATGAGAACTCATTAGTCCTTGAAAGAACTTTTTGGTCCTCAAATGAATTGTTGGTTCCTGAAGGTACTTTTAGTCTGTTGTTACCTGTTTGCTCCTGTTGGTAGCGTTGTTGGAGCGTCCCTGTCGCAACACGTCCCGGTGTCGTGCGATCAGCTCGAGGACGGTTCGTTTCTCCAGCTCGGTGAAGTTCTTGGAGCGCTCCTTGTGGCCGCGGCGAGCGCGGAACGATGTGGACGTGCTGCGTGTTGACATATCACTCTGAGGACAAAGAAATAGGTTGATTAAGAATTTATCAATACTCTGAAATAGACAAAGGTTTTTATTTAACCTGGGCTTTTTTAGAATATACGTCGAGATCCTAGATATATGGTTAGTCCATTGGAGGAGAGACCGGCAAAAAATTACAGAGATACTTTATTAATATAATTATTTTACAATAAAATCTTACAAAAATAACTACAGCGGGAGTTTCAATTTTATAATATGTATTAGGTAATTTATAATTTATTTGGTGATGACAAACGTAAATAATAAATGTAGCCCATTACTATCCCACTGGTAGGCACGGGACTTTTCTTTGGACTGATAAGGGTTTAGGCTTTAGTTTATCACGCTAGTCTTCCGCACGATAGCCATCGAGAACTTTATTGAGACCCCTCAGGTGTGCAGGTATCATGAAGTTTTCTTTTACTGTTAACGAAAGTGATAACTAAATTCTGATTTGCACATGAATTTTAAAAAGTCTGAGGTGCTGCGTATTTTATCTCGACGAATATTTTTTTATTAGTAATACAGAGAGACGGTTCTGTAACAAGAACTTAATATTTTAGGAACAAAAAGTTCTTTAAGCAATTTTTTTAAACTTTTTGTGAGTACGACCATCTGAAGGATTTTTGTCCTCTTGGAAGGGTGTGTTGTCACTTAATTACATATTAACATAAACTGACACCAGCGATAACGCTAACATTTCGAACTTAAATAAAAAACTCGCGAATAACTTAATCAAAACGAGTTCATTAGCTACTTTATAGGCATAATTAAGTTTAAACGTATGCGTAAGAAAGTAATCAAACACAAACTATTTTAGATTAGAGATTTATGTATTTACTTCTGTCCGTACCGAGTACAGTTGGCAACAAAGTTGTACATCACAAAATTTAAATTGCGAGAAAAAAGAACTTGCGTTTTCTGTAAGGAAACAGAACATGTCGAAAAAAAAAACAAGGGCTTGTGAATTTCACTGACAATACATATGGTCTTGTAGCATCCTACGACAATGTGAATATAAAAAAAAAGTTTAGTAGGTATATTATTTCAAGTAAAACCAATGCGCATTAAACTGTATCAAGTTTAATACAATTTAAGTAAAGTAGTATTGTAATACGTTGCGACTTGCCATCTATCGGGGACAGTTCCAAACTGTACTGCTACTGAGAATTTCCATACAGAAACACCCAGTAACACTTTACCCGACCCGGAAATCGAAACCCAAAACCTCACGCTCAGAAGCCGCGCTTGGAATTACATGACACGGCAGTTTAAATTTCAAATGAATTGTAAGATTAACTCACCTGTTTGACCGTGTTCCGATGTTAAGCCAACAAACAAAATAACAGGCACAGAGATAAGTTCTTAGACCATAGGGCTTGTAACCCATGTTGTCGTGTTATAGGAACTCTTTTCGACAAGCTCTCTCACACGACTAACTAATGTCTATAGGCCACTAACATCACATGAATATCAGCCTGTTTGTTACTAGATTTTATATATAAAAAAAGTTATTATTAGACGTTGTTTTTATAATTAACTAGTTTTAATCAATGTATAATTTAGAGACGGAATTTATAGAGAATAGGCAACTTTGTATGCGCGTTGGTCCAACGGCGAAAAAGATATAGGCATTATTTAAGATGTATTGGTACATCATTTCAGGCCTGAATCAAATTTATCGATTCGCATTTTAACTATTGAATGAAATGTCTATTTTGTGTGAATTCGCGTACGCATGCGAAAGGAGAATTGATGCGTACGCATCTCTATACAAAAATGTGATTCAGGCCTAAGTGTTTTCGGGAAAGGGTTTTTGGTTTTTTAATCTACCCTTTCTGTGAAATGGAAATCATTGTATTGTAATCTAATCTTTGAGCTCTGAGCTTTATAATTATTACGCTAAAAAATGTCAATCAATTTTAACAATGATCTGAAGAAATCTTTAACTTCTTCGTTAGTAACGAATGGATCATGTTACATACTTCTCTTCGACTATTAATGGTAAAAGAAACTCAACTCGATCCCTTACTTTAGACAAATTTTTAAAATTTCAGAATGCGTATTTGCATTTTTTTTTCTAATATTTTTTTTTTCTCTTGTTGTGCGCTCAGAGAACCTAGATTCATATTTTGGCACGATATTTTTGTAAAAAGTTTTTTTTTTTACTAGAGTATGTTTTGAATAACACGTTTAATTCTGCCGGGATAAATATTGATGACGTCATATTAGTCTGGAGTCTTAATTCTTTTTCTTTTCTTTTTTTAAAAAACGTTGCCCCACACTAGGAATAATTCCTGTATCGTGGGTGCGTTTACAAACACATATATTCACATACACAAACGCCCAGACCCGAAACAATTATCTGTAGATCATACAAATATTTGTTCCGTGCGGGGATCGAACCCGCGACACTTAGCGCAGAAAGCTAATCGCTTAGCCACTACGCCAACCGTGTCGTCATTTCAATTAATACGAACCTTTTATGATCAGTCTCCTTAGTATAAAATCGAATATTATTCTTGAGTCAAAAATATATAAAAGACACGAAAGCATAAAATAAAACCTGATGGTAACCTATAATATTTATTGAATTAAAGTAGTTTTATATTTGATCAGATTGAATCTCAACGCCCGCTTTCGGCAATATTTTAGTATTAATTATACATATGTAACATAATGATTATTTTTATATCTTTTTAAGTAAATTAACCGGTATGAGGTGACAGTAGAGTCGTTATTTTATCTTTATCTTTTAAGATATATAAGACAGAATAACAGCTATAATATATCGGAAGATTCCGGTGGGTCCGTATTTAAAATTTCGGCTCTGGGTCTTTGTGTACGCGAATATATGTGTTTGTAAAACACATCCACGATACAGGAATTATTCCTAGTGTGGGACAACGTTTTATATTAAAGAGAAAAAAAAAAGCTTTTTTTTTGCCTCCAGTACACACTATTTCAGTAGACGAATGGCCCTACAAGAAAGAGTTAAAAGGACCACAAATCATTTACCGGTTTCTTAACTTATAGGCCTACAAAAGTTCTCAATATACAGGTTTTGACATGCCGACAAGTTTTAATTACTCTGAATACATTTTGATGTGGTTGCCGTTAAACGAGTGTAACTGTACCTTAGACATGCAAATATATGAATACAAAATTCATTACAATATACTCGAGCAATGTCGGGTATTTTGCTTGTGCGGGCTAGGGCTGCCTATTTTTAAAACATTTAAACATTTAATGTTGTACAACATTATTATATATATATATATTTTTTTTTTTGCTATTTTAGTAATAGTTCATTTATTTGTTAACATTATAACGAATTGGATTCCGCTCACCGATAGTACTCGTATTATAATTATTTATTTTGTGTTTGATAAATTCTGACTCAGGACTTTGAGTCTAAAAAATGGCGGTAATCTGTTCTGTTAAGCCTGTTGATCTGCAGGCAAATCTATGAAACATGAGAGAAGCGTTCCATAAATTTTCCAACCCTTGGGTGAGCTGTATCTCATTCATCATCAGCCTACCTTTTCCCTACTACGTTTAGGTCATCCAGTCTAACTAGAGTGGCTGTATCTCAGATTTAACACAGAACGACTGTCATCTGAACTCCGCCACAAAATTACTGGAATGTTAGACCGGTGGTTCAGACTTTTTGGGCTGCTGACACACGTAACGACAGTCATAGGTTTTTGTATAACATCTGGGACTACTTAACGTGTTTTCCGAAGCACGGAGGTGTCTCGATGTGTAAAGAACGGTCACCCATCCTAGGACTGACAGTAGCAACTTCGGTGGCTGCTTAACCTCACAGTTTGACCGATCTGCGCGGTAGCTATGTATTTACGAGCCCCTTTAGTCTATAATTTATCTTATTATTTGCCATTATTTCTGTCATTAACTTCAACTAACACACACGTAATCACTTTATAGTATTTATTTAATGTTCCTTTTTTACAAGCTTTTATTTAATTTGCAAAGTCAAATATTTTTATTTCAAAACGTATTAGTTCTAGGCGCACGGTTCCGAAGTGGGGCTAGGTCCTATGGAGAAGAGACCAGCAAGATACTCCGATACTCTTTTAAAATAATAGTTTTTATATCAATCTGTAACGGTAAAGACTACGCGAGTACAATACATGCCAATGTGCGCAAAACTAGTGCAGTGTTTGTATGTCAGTTTGTTTAGGTCAAATCTTGCAAGCTGAATTTGAATCTCGCGCCAGGCTTGTAGGTATATCATATAAATTGTATAATGTAATAAATAGATGGGTTTGATTCAATTTAAAGTTTATTTTCTTTTTTAATGCATTTATATAAAAGTCTGTATATAAAATTTTTTTTTTTGCTATTTTTAGCAGATCTGACAACCCTGCGGGCTTAGCCAAGTTGACTATCTATAATCGCTATCGCTTTAGAAAACTTAGCAAATGTAAGAGACTTACATTCTTCATCACATCACACACTTCATTGTTATGTCACGTGGTCAGAGCCCCTAGTGTAAGTTTGTTTCGACAAATTCGATTTACTACATCATCGAACGCGTTCGGCGCTCCGATTGATGGAGAGCACGAAACGGACCAATCGGAGCGCCGAACGCGTTCGATGTAGTCAATCGAATTTGTCGAAAGCAACTTATACTAGGGCCTCAGAGCAAACGAATCGTAGCCAAGTTTACAAGATATCCGTTCGTTCAAACAAATAGAATGGAACATTGTCGATTCTACAATGTTGATCACGATATCTCATACAAATGGTAGCCAAGTTTCACTTTTGACAATCGCTTACGTATCGTAGTCTAAGTTTCTGAACGCCACATAAGCGATCGCTGAGACCCACGAGATAACTCTAAATAAATGACGGATTTGTAATCAGCTGTTCTAAGACTGTTTATTATACGTTCAAGTTGATTTTGGTCTTTATTTGCCTATTGACATTAAAAATGCATATTTTAAATATGTTGTGGTGTGGTCCTCATGAAGAAGTGTGGTTAAATCGCCGGAAAAGTGATTTATATCGTCAGTGCATGGGCACAATAGGAGAAATGTCGGATACTTTGTTTACAGAGAGTTGTTTCGTTTGTTTTTTATCTAGGTACCTAGTTCAAGTAGCGTGCGTATCACGTCATTGTATATGTTATACATTCCAAAATATGAGAAAGATTCACACAACAAAGGGGGGTTTTTAAGTAATAGCTAATAATTTACGTACCTTTCCATGAACTCTAATAAAGCCGCATCCTATTCCGGGCTAGCTCAGGATCTAGATTCCATCCTTTATTCACTTTAGTTAAACCTATTAGGTAGCAATTTAGACTAATATAATAAGTTTAAGTCACAATAGTCGTTTAAAATTAAACTGTGCACTGTAAGTATAATATATAAAATAACTTAGATAAATGATAAAATAAATTTTAAAATGTATAGGTTCATAATAAATTTAAACTCTCCCGCGCACAAAGTACACAGCCGTGACTTTGACGTTGCTTTGACGGTTTAGAGCGCCTTCCATAGACTATTTAACATTGTTTTTCTATCCACGTTGTAGAATAAGCGATCGACACAGTTGTGTTGGCTCGACTAGCAATTAATCGTATTATAAAATCTCTTTCACTAACACGTTAACAATTATAGAAATATATTACATTTGAAACGGTTGTAACTTGGCTATGCCTGCTGAAATAGGCTGTTTAAATTTTATTTATACCTAGTGTATATTTTAGATCAGATAAATCGGGCCTTAGAAAACCTGTTGAGTGATTTACATATTTTTTTAATATATCTTATAATAGGCATTTTAAGTAAACATAATTTATTAATTACCCAGGCTTAATAAATGTTGCTTTAATTTATTGCCCCATTCAGCTGAACAAATAAAATAAATAAAAAAAGACCTTTTGACCCGGGTACGTCTTAAAACTGCGGCCAGACACCGGAGGACGGGCAGCAGCGTCCTCTCACTAATCGGTGAGCCACTGCGATCCCCAAGCCGCCTGCCAAGCGTGGGGATTATGGCAAACCCCCCCTTGAGGGAGGCCTTCGTTCAGCAGTGGACGTCTTATGGCTGATGACGATGATGATGATCTTTTCAGAGAATTTAAATAAAAGCTTGTTTTTTAAAAATATTTTTTTTGGCCATTATAATAATAATAATTCTTTATGTCAGGCAAACAATTATCCATAAATTTGATAGTATCAACTTAAGAATTATGTTAGTATATTAACAACCTCATTTTCACTGCACTGATCGATATGGACTCAGCAGCACCGTGTCGTAGGCATAACTAATATTGTTAAAGGGGATGGACTATCCATATGTCGTGCATCCGAAAAAAGGTGGAAGAAAAAAAACTTGAAGCAATAAAAGCTTGTTTTTTACTATTCTTTTATTGGAAACAAAGAAAACAGTTATTTTTTATATTTCGGAATCTGATTGTTGCTTCTAAAATACCAAATTACCATATTTATGTTTTCATTAGTCGACATAATGTATACTTGAAAGAATTAAAGCAAAATCGCCTATTTCTTATTCATATTTCTATATTCTCACGGTATAGATTTGGATGTTCTACAAATATTTGATCTGGGTGCAGATGTGCAATTGTGCGATACTTTTTAATTGTACCTACGATACATGTGAAATCCTGTACCTCTATTATGAGTTTTTTTACTATTTACTTTCACAGTAAATGTAAATTTTCATGCAAGCGATTTTAGTTCTTAACTTGGTTACATTAGGGATTAGAGTCGCTAACATGACATCCCTATAATATAGTAAATAGTAATTCAAAACTTTACTATGACTAGATGTCACATAAGCGACTCTAATCCCTAACGTGACCAAGTTAAGAACTAAAATCGCTATCATGAAAATTCACTATACTATGATAGTGACTAGTAAGAAAACTCGTGATAGTGGTACTGATGTCCATCCATTTGTAGAAAATAATATGCAATATTTCAAATTCACACAAGACCACTTTCGACTGCTGAGCGAGAGGTCCTGGGTTCGATTCCCGGGTCGGGCAAAATGATATTGGGTTTTTCTGAATGGAAATTCTCAGTTGCTGCACGGAGTCTGGAACTGTGCCTGGTAGATGGCAATAGGGTCGAGACCTTTTACATGGGACTCAGTAACAGCATCGGCGAAACGTGGGTATACAATAGTACACCTCTGCCTAACACCTCGGGGAATACAGGCGTGATGCTATGTTATGTTGACTGTTTAATTTTTCATGTTTTATTTTGATTATAACTCGATAGATGGCGTTATCGAGTTTGATGAAGATATTATAGTTTTACATGTAAATGTTTCTTGTTTGTAACACAATATTGGAGAATTCAAAGTACAGTATACCCAGTATTCATAAAGACAAAAAGACACTGCCTACCTTACATAACTCAGATAAATATTTATTATAAGATATTAGAGGTGGCAAATCACATACATCATTATTTAATCGACAAAACGACGAACCAATACCAACATGCAGTAGGTATTATTGGTAAGTAAGCTTTTAAAAATTTCTGCCTACCATGTCTAAAAACTCCGTGCACGCCGCTGAGTATAAGTTAGTGATGGGTTAACTCGATTTACTATCCCGAGTTAACTCGAGTTGCGCTTAGCTCGAGTTAATTCGAGTTGAGCTCCAAACTCGAGTTTAGACTGAGGCATCTAAAAAAAAGCTCATCCTACATCCATACTTCAAAAAATACACGTGATTTTGGGTGGCGGGGGGAAGGTTTCAAACCCACCACGTATCACCAAGGAGGAGGGAGGGGTTACAAATGCTTAAAAAAAACATCACGTGATTAATGGACGGCCCCTAACTCGAGTTGAATTCGAGTTACGTGAATTTCAACTCAAGCTAACTCGAGTCGCGTTTTTCCCGAGTTGGCACATCTCTAGTATAAGTATAATAAATAGCCTGTATAAGACCACACGCTGACCATTCTTTGACAATTCTCTTCGTCCAAAAATGTATATCGACAAAATACTAAATATTGTAGTATCACACATAAATGAAATTGTTCGTCCAACATGATGGATCTACCATCATGTTGGACGAACAATTTCGTGACATATTTTTTTTCATGACCCCACACTCGAATTTCTCCTGTATCGTAGGTACAGTTTACAATCATACAAGTCACACGCACACAAACCATTGCCAACGTGTGTAGCTGGCCTAATAGGACAGTTACAAATAAAAAAAAACTTATGTAGCGACATGTATAGGTACATATTATTGTTGTACGTATGCCTTTACAGTCAGCATCAATAATATGTATACACGTAGCGAAATTCAAACGCTTATTCATGGAAAACTGTTGGTTAAAATAATAAAATTTAATGTCTATGTATTTTTATGTATCCGCAGATACTATGTGTAAAATTGATCAAAATTTCAATCACAAATTCCTCTAAAAATCGCTTTTGATTCTCATTAAGTGTATACATGTTTATGTTGCTGACTGTACAGATAGTGCCATCCACGAAGACGCGCCCCACTCTTCTTCCTAATTGCTTACAGTACAAGTGTGCAACCTTCCGCTAGTGTTTTAGTTCCGTCGATACACAATAATTACTTAAGAGTGCACACGCACACTACGAAATATTAACTGATCACGAAAGAGCATTACGGTCAGATGGAAAGCCTCGACTAAAAATAGTAGGGCGCGTCTTCGTGGATGGCACTATCTATACACCTCTACCTAACTGTTTGTGGAATACCGGCTTGATGCTATATTGTTTTTGTCGGCTTTTTGTGTACACTTTTAAATATATCACTTTAAATTATTATCTACTAGCCGTTGTCCGCGGTACGTCTGCGTGTATTTTGTATTTAGTGTCTAATTAGTGATTTACTGCAATAGCAAAAATAAGCCTATGTCCTCCTCCAGATCCCAGGCTACCGCCTTGTAAAGTTTTATTACGATCGGATCAGTGGTTTAGTCGTGATGACGAAACAAACAGACAGGGTTACTTTCGCATTTATTTATAACGGAACTAGCTTCCGCCCGCGGCTTCCCCCGCGTGATTTGGGAACCCGTACATTTTCCGGGATAAAAAGTAGCCTATGTGCTATCTACCTCTGTGCCAAATTTCATCCAGATCGGTTCAGCCGTTCTGACCTGAAAGAGTAACAAAGATCTATCATCTATCCACCCATCCTCACAAACATTTATAATATTAAGTAGAACAGGACAACTAAAACTCAATCAGATTTCAAACGGCTAGTATGTAGGTATAAAAACTAAAAAGTATCTATAACAGGATATTTCCATAAGTTTTAAGTACAGATAACGATGTTATTAACTTAAATGTTAGCAGTTTGACATTAAAACAACATTTAAACTGGTGCTTTGGCCACAATAAAAAGAGAATTGGATATGGTTAGTTTCAAGTTATATTAGAATACGGATTGTTACAAACTTACGACTAAAAACGATTTTATTCTAATCTACATTTGACGACACGATTGACGCAGTGGCTAAGCGATTAGCTTTCTGCGCTACGTGTCGCGCGGTCGTGTGTTCGATCCCCGCACGTAACAAATATTTGTATGATCTACAGATAGTTGTTTCGGGTCTGGTTGTTTGTGCATGTGACATGTATATTTGTAAACTGTACCCACGATACAGGAGAAATCCTAGTGCGGGGCAAAGTTTAAAAAAAAAAAAAACTACATCTAAAAATCAATTGCCAAAAATGTATGTAAGCGCATAAATTCAGAACGGCTGCACCTATTTGGCTAATTATTTTTTTATTGTGTTCCTAATTGTCTGGACAAGGTTTATATGAAAGAAAATGTTTGGAAAATCGACTGGAAAACTCATTTTCCTCTATTAGTAAGTTGCATCCGTGCAAAGCCTTTGAATAAATACATGTAGATTTTTCGACGGCCATTTTGAATCCTGAGACTCCACTATGGGGATCGTATGGTACGTGATGACTAATAAAATTAACTTTATTTTAAGAACACTTTTTTGATAAGTAATTCAGGGGTCGTCGCATATTTCGCGTAATTTGTTTTTCAAATAAATGTAATTAATTTGAGCTATAATTTTTATCAGTAAACAGGCATTTTAAAATTGAAAAAAATTGTGAGAATTAAACCGTAAACGCGTAACGCAAAAAGCTAATCGCTTAGCTAACTGGTGGAGAGTACGAAACGTACCAATCGGAGCGCCGAACGCGTTCGATGCGTTAAATCGAGTTTGTCAAAAGAAACTTACACTACGGCCTCTGAACTCTTCACCAATCGCAGCGCCGAACGCGGCGAACGACACGAAAGACGGCAGAGGTCTTGATCAATCTACAAAATACGCAACGAGACGTGTTTTCAAATTCGAATTCTGAAACCATTTCATAAAAACTTTTAGTAGGCTTACAGGGCTTGCTCTTCCAATGTAACGCTACTTCAAATTTATCTCAATGACATTAGACCATCAGTTTGCATAAGTTAACGACGACACTATTAGTTTCTATGTAATTGGAGTCAATCCTTATCGTCAAATTAACATATATATGTATTATGATTCTACGTTAATCATGTATTACATTACATTTAACGGCTTTGACCTCTGTTTCGACTGGATTATTGAGTTTTACAAATTTTATCGTTCTTTTTAAAATGTCGCAAATGTTATTTTATTTATTTTGTCATCGACAAAATATGTGACACCCCTGACTAAGTGAGGTGTTTCTCTCATAGAATATGATAGATTTTTATTATAAACTAGCTGTGCCCGCGACTTCGTTCGCGTGGATGTCGGAACTTAACAATGTATTTGTTAGTGGGAAACGAAAAAAAAAAGTTACGTGAAGTTAAAAAGACCAAATGCACCAAACCAGACCAAACCCTATTTTTTTTCTAAAATAAAAGAATTTATCTAAAATAAAAGTAGCCTTAGTTACTCCTTATTACATCAGCTGCCTGCCAATAAAAGTCCCGTCAAAATCGGTCCAGCCATTTCAGAGATTAGCCTATACAAACAGACAGACAAAAATTGTAAAAAAAAATATTTTGGTGTATGTACCGTATATATATTCATATGCATGTAGTAAAAAACGGTTATTTCAATATTACAAACAGACACTCCAATTTTATTTATATGTATAGATAAAACTATCACAGGTATATCTGAAACTTTGGTAAGTTGCACGGTTCCAAAAAGTTGGTCTTATGAAGAACTAGCCAAGAACTCCATACAGAATAATTTAAAAATAATTTTGTTACAAAGATGTCTTCGTTTTGGTTTAGTTTAGTTTAATTCTTATGTAGTGTGTGATAAGATTGAAGATGTCCGACACTTACTGATCGAATGTGCTCGGAACCAGAGAGAGAGAGAGAGAATTGTTGATGTGTTATTTCAATATTAATAAATATGATGTTGGGATTTTCGCAAGTTTGTTAGCTGAGCCCAGATCTAAAACAACTAAATTGATATTTAAAATGGTGGCTGCATCAAAATCTCCCTCCGCGGTAATAATATAATTATTAGATTAGGTGACGATGAGGCTGACATACCTTTATAAAGTAAAAGCCTCGAAATAAATAAGAATTTAAAAAAAATCTTATGTCGGGTATTCTAGGTTTTTCTATTTTGAAATTTTCAGTATCAGCCTTGTGTTTAGAACTGTGCCCGTTAGTTGATATTATGCTAGTGGCTTATTACATGGAACTTAATTATAGCATCGGGGACATGTGATTGTACAATAACACTTTTGCCTTCCTTTGAATATATGCTTGATAAGATATGTAAGAGAGAATGCTCTTAAACTGGAGTCAGAAAATATGTATTTAAAACATATGTTGTTTTTAACGAAAAAAAAGACATTGCATAAAAACCATTCGCCCTTGACCTCTTAGAAAACACAAAAATTCAACCTTGACCATGATCTAACACATAATTACTGCATTTACAAAATCCTCTGTCAAATGTCAATTCCAAGATCGTTTTCAAACGGCCCGGCAGTTTTACGCGTCATAAATTACCCGCGATTTAAAGCAGGTCAATGCGCGACTAATAATCGGCACGTGTAAACACGGCATGCATTTATTCACGAACCTGATACATGAGCGGTATCAATTTGAATATAGTTTTTTTTTGTAAGTCTAGGTCGTCCGAAATGTTAAGTCGAGAACAAGTTGTTTGAATTTGAACATTTAGGATTGACTTATTTACTGATCGTGTTTCGTATACAATGCACGGAGGTATTTTAATGGTAGATGATTGTGATGGTGACGTACGTACCATAACACGTACATACGTACGATATTGGTACTGCACAGATCGATTTGCAGAGCATTGCTTGCTTCGGTCAGTCCTTGGATGGACGTGTGGACTGTGGAAGTGAAGAACGGTCCTTCTTTACACATCGAGACCTTCTTGAAAAGCACCGTAAGTAGTTGGTACCGGGTGAACGAATTTACGAATACATACCTAGATCTGTCAACTAATTTATTTCTCTATCAGTATCTCCCAGTAAATGTGTGGCGGAGGTCAGATGTTATTCGCTTCGTGTAAATCTTCAAACCACTGCGCTAACCATGCCGTCTACATATTTATTTATGTCTGAAGAATACATAAATACATATTTATGTATTTATTTATTCTATAAACTATGATTACGAGTCAGTTAATATGTATGAAATCGAAAATGTGGTCTCAGCCTTAGAGTTGTTGATACGAAATTCTAAAAAGAAATTAAGATAAGATCAGCTGATAGATATCTTGCTTGTGATCAATATTAATATGGATTTAAGATTTCTTTTGCTCGTATCGTGTAGTTATAATGTATAAATCTCACATTTAAGATAACAGTTCAGTTTTAGTTTAAGCTGAATTTAGTTTTGGTATTTTAGATCCGGCTCGTAGGACCATTTAAAAACGAAACCATTTTAGATTAGTCATCGATACATAAATTTAAAACGTAACTGTACTTAACGACTTTCCGAAAGAAACATTTTTGGGGTGCAAGGAAAGAGCCTCCACGAGTGACGAAACCTTAGATCACAGGTTCCCAGACTTTTTTCTCGTGGACCACTTTCAAAATTTAGCTGGTTCAGGTGGACCCCCTGCAGCTACATTTCTACCATATTGTAAATTGAATTGTAAACATTTTTTTGTCACGCCAACGTAGACCCCCGTCGAGTCTCCCGTGGGGTGGTCTCACCTGGACCACTTTGGGAACTAATGCCTGTCTGAACTGTTCCTAATTGTCAGGACAAGGTTTGTATGAAAGAAAATAATTGGAAATTCCACTGGAAAAGGCGGAAATTTGGATGTAATTTTTGTATGAAATTTTTCATTTTCCTGATTAACGTGACTTCAGTAGGTTTTTTTTTACGATTTTCTTAGTAACATTCATAACATAACATAGCATCACGCCTGTATTCCCCGAAGGGTTATGCAGTGTACTAACTATACGACGAAGTAATTGTGTATATGAAACAATGCCATTGTATCTATTCTATAGATACAATTAAACAAACACTAAACATGTGATTTATTGTCATCGTGTAAAATGTTTTCAATTAATGGTTCCTTTGAAGAAATGCATAATACAGGAGGTTAAAAAAACCGTTTTAAACCTATACAAACAAAATTGAAATGTCTGTTTGTAATGTCAAAATAACAGCTTTTTAGTAAAGCGGAAGCTAGTCATGCTATAATTCACATTCTATATGTCAACCATTAATTTAATTGACGACTCTTAATATATTTATTTATGTAAGTTTTATGTTCAGCGATCGTCTAATTTGACAGTAACTGTGATGTAAATGAATTGCCCAATATGAGGTTTCAAGCCTCTGGTGATAATTTTGTAGAACTAGAATACCGCAGTTTCGTTCACAGTAACAAAAAAAGTGGTCAATGATAAGATTGATAGAAATATATTAGCATAATTATGGCGCATGTACCCCGAGCTAACGACCTGTTTGCCTTTTATCCAGATAATTATATTCAAAATATGCAACTGTTTGAATTTCGAATTAAAAAGCGTTTAAAATGAGTTTTTTGCATTAAATACAGGTTAACTCGAAATGACCATTATTAAAATTTACGAGTTTTTAGAAATTTAAACACTCAATAAATACATTTATCTTTTAAAAGAAGAACTATAAATAAATTAGGCTGGCTTTGGCACGTGTACGCACCGCTAAAAACCTCTTTTCATCTACATCTTTATGTATAATTTATTTCTATGCATAATTAATTATTTATAAAGCAGGAAGTGATTCATTAAAGGAGGACAAATTTCAATTAGTAAAAACCACACATGAATACATGAAGAATGTATGTGCCTAGCTCCTTGCCTTTTTTATATGTGGTTTATATATGGAATTTAAAATAATTAAAACTATAGCCGTACCTAAAAAAATAACACTACTAAATTTGAAGAATATAGAACCTTAAGTTTGATATCACAGGCATCTAAAATTATATTGAAAATCATACAAAATAGAATAAGAAACAAAGCAGAATTCGTACTAGATAATGCCCAGTTCGATTTTAGAAGAAATAAAGGAATAAGGGAGGCTATTTTCGTTTTAAGAACTACATAGATATCGATACATTTATAGCTTTTATAGATTTAGAGAAAGCGTTTGATAGGGTGAATTGCAAGATGATGATGAAAGTGTTAGAACAGGCTGACTTGGATTACAAAGACAGAAGAACAACACAAGCTGTAAAAAGAACAAGAAACCCTTATAGAAATAAATGAAACCACAGAAAAAGCAAAAATTAGACAAGGAGTTAGACAACGATGTTCCTTGTCTCCTCTCATATTTAATATTTTTTATAGAGACCGCTATTAAACAGGTTATAGAAGAATCCAAAGAAGGAATTAGTGTAAATGGAGAAAGTATAGTATTTATTAGATTTGCCGAGGATATTGCAGCTCTCACAAACAAACATGATCTAGAGACACTACTGAACAGAATGAATGAAGTATTTAACAGTTACAACACGAATATAAATATTAACAAAACTGAAATCCTTTTGACATCTAAATTACAAATCCCATTAAAATTGAAAATAGCCCTATTGAACAAATACACCAATTTAAATATTAAGGCAGCATTATATCTGAAGACGCCAGATCATCATTGGACATCAAAACAAGAATAGCCATTGCAAAACAAAACTACACTACACAAGAACAGTATTAATATAATATTTGGTAAAGGTAGGCTCAACCACAATAGTTGGAAACTCAGCGATCCAGTACTCAACGCCGCCCTCATTAGCAGGATATACTGGCCCAAGTGAGTGCAACAAGACTACTGTCTAGTCTACACACTCGAATGCCTTCGACAGATCACAGAAGTCGCCAATAGCATCCTGCGAGCCCTCCCAACACTCATAAATGTGAGTGATTATGACCATGTAATATTTCGTTTGAATTAAAGTGTTAGCATTTGATCAAGCAAGATTTTTTCAAAAATGCTGCTTAATGCTGGGAGTACAGAGATTGGTCTATAGTCGGAGGGATTATTCTTACTGCCTGATTTGTATATTGGTATTACCTTGCTGTGTTTCATTAAATCAGGAAAGGTACCGTTGTCTAAGCATTTATTAAATATCTCAGTAAGTATGGGGGCAATAGTGTCGATTAAATTAACAATAACTTTAACAGATATACCCTATAAATCTTCAGTATTTTTGACATGAATACTTTTTTTTAAATTTATTTGTAAAACATAGGTAAATACAAGTATAGGTCTTACATGATTAAAGAGTCCGCCATGTTTTGTCAATAAGACATACAAATATTACAGCCTTAATTAAGAGTATTGTTAAATTATAAGTTATGTAATAATTAAATTAAAAGAAAAACAAATAAAAAAAAAAATTCAATAGAACTGTCATGACTGTAGATTAAGACTATTAAATGCTTTTTTAAACTTTGTAATATGAATATGTCTGAATTTAAATAATGGTATGTCTT
Organism: Shargacucullia verbasci; assembly: GCA_947562105.1. NCBI lineage: Eukaryota > Metazoa > Arthropoda > Insecta > Lepidoptera > Noctuidae > Shargacucullia > Shargacucullia verbasci. Next base: position 1,464,027 of record OX387307.1, on the reverse strand, counting down.
TACGGAAATTATCTTTAAGTAATGATTCAGCTAGAATGCAGGCCGAGGCAAGAGTTTTCGTTACACCTATCGGGATATTATTGAAAAAGTTGTCTAAGGTATTGGCGACTTCAAACTTATCAGAAATTGTACCTCTGTTTTTAAGATTCATCGTTAGTATTCCCAGTTTCAGAGTTTATTACCTGCCATACTGCTTTTATTTTATTACTAGTTTTCGATTTTATTGGTTATTAACTTTATTAATAATTTAAACTTAATAATCCTGTTACGAATATAAATGTTTATATTAATTAATAAAATGTTATAATAGCTACTAATGTTTTCAAAAACAACATTCCAGCATGCGTTGGCCGCACGGGCGCAGTCGAAGGCACCACTATTAGTATTATTTTAAATAAACTACATGGCTTGTCTTATAAAATGGCTATAAATAGATTACTATGGCTAATTGGCTACGGCACGTGTACGCAGCTATCAACTTGTTTGCTATTTATTCAGAACATTCAGTTATTTTAATGTACCAATGATTAAATTTAAATGATAAAAACGGATTTTTACATACTGTGTATGCAAAAAATCGTCATATGACGTGACAATTTATGTATATCGCCATCTTTTATGTTTAAAAATATTTTGATTTGAATTAAAAGTAAATTTATCTTTAAAAAAGTCTTCTAAAAAGTAGATAAAACCAGGTTATGCCATGAGCACGAGGGGCTAACGGTCACTTTTTTATAAGTTTAAATTTTCAAGTGAAAAACAAATGCAAAATATTTTATATTAGTTTTTTGTACATTATAAGTTAAAATGACAACCTATTAGCAGGTGATAATTAAATATTGAATATATTATAACTATTTCAAAGTTTATGTCATTTTTAAAAGCATTGTAATAATTAGTGAGTCTTATCTTAAAGAGACCATGTTTTTAAGATGTGTTTTATGGTGATTGTATATAATTACTTAATTCAGCTATATTTTAATCAAATGGGCCAACTTAGTTATAAAAAGACTGAGTGCTGTGTATTATAATATTTGAATATTAAATTAATACTTATAATTAGAAGGTATCAACATGTTGGTTCGATTGGCGTAATGGGTAAGCGATTGGCTGACGGCACGGTTGGCGCAGTGCTTGAGAGATCGACTGCTGAGCTACGTGCCGCGGGTTCGATTCCCGCACGGAACAAATATTTGTACGATCTACAGATAGTTGTTTCGGTTCTGGGTCTTTGTGTATGTGAATACACACCGTGCCTCGGAAAGCACGTAAAGCCGTTGGTCCTGCGCCTGATCTCTCTCCGGTCGTGTCGGATTGCCATCCCATCGGACTATGAGAGTGAAGGAATAGAGAGAGCACCTGTGTTTGCGCACACACTTGTACTCTATAATATCTCCTGCGTAGTTGGCTAATCTCCGGTGAGATTGGCCGCCATGACCGAAATCGGTCAGGAGGACATTATTAAGCAATTGGATTTCACCGCTACGGATCGTGAGTTCGATTTCTGAATGGAACCAATATTTCTATGGCCTCATAATACTTGTTCCGGGTCCAGGTGTATGTCCATAAGACCATAAACTGAAGAAATCCGTTAAAAAATTGTTGATTGGGATTTATGTTTTCAAAAAAATATATTTTCTAATGCACACCCAGGATTTCGCGAAAATTCGAAAATTATGGTGTAAAACTGGTTACATAACATAACGAGGTCCTATTGAATTACTGATTCTGGTTTAGTCTAGAGTCGCGGCCACGGAGCGCCAATACCGAATCTAATTAATAATTTCGCGAAAACAGCATACCCGGTCCGTAGATTAGCGATTCTCGAAACTACTACACTAGAATCAATAATTCAATAGGATCGCGGAATGTGAACGTAATTACGCTATAATCTCAATTTTCGCGAAGTACGAGTATTTTCGCGGTACTATGGAATTGCGCGATCTTATGGTGATAATATATTAGGTTAGTGCATATGAAATTGCCGATTTAAACATGGATTAAAAAAACAAAATAATTTATTTAAAAATTATTTATTCGTGAGGTCTCGTACAACTGTTGTATGATGGACAGAGAACTCTTGTGCAAGTTCTCGTGTAGTTATATGCATATTCATCATCAGCCAGAAGACGTCCACTGCTGAACGAAGGCCTACCTCAAGGGGGGGGGGCTTGCCATAATTGCCCCACGCTTGGCAGGCGGCTTGGGGATCGCAGTGGCTCACCGATTAGTGAGAGGACGCTGCTGCCCGTCCTCCGGTGTCTGGCCGCAGTTTTAAGACGTACCCGGGTCATATGCATATTGGACTCCACTAATTGTTGTAAAACTTGCAGATCCAGTACGCGTGAAGGGTAACCGGGAGGCTCATTTTCAAAATTCTCCACTCCACAACGAAATTTTCGGGACCAATTTCTTACTGTGCTTTCAGTAACTGTATTCTTCCCTAATCTCTCTTTTTTTTGCTGTTTCTCGTGCACTTTGTCTCCACCTCTGAACTCATAAAACATGATACCTCAATTTTTTTGCGGATACGAAATGAATCTACAATCTAAATGAATATTTTAACGATAAGTTACTAAAATAATAATGATTATAATATTAAGATTCATAAGATATTTTTATTCAAATTATGTAATATACATGTTTAAAAACCCGAGTTCTCTTCCTCTCCTACTTTTGCTGTGCCCGACAGGGTCCATAATTCGATCTCTTAGTTTGAAGCCTACCACCTAAAAACCACCTGGAACGTAAATAAAGTATTGAGTATTGAAAGAAAAACTTAAATTAAATTACATCTAACGTCTGAATCTTCTGATGGTGTTTAAAATATTAAACAAGTGGTGATGATTTGTTGACTATAACGAAACTGAACAAATCAAAACGAGTTCGGTAATACGCGCCCACTGTTTTGCTTTGTTGCGCAATCGGCAATTTCATATACACCAACCCTATAATTTACAGTTACATACAAGTAATTCAAAATTACAAATTAATGTTACAAAATAAAAAAACTTGACTGTCTCATTAATCTAGTCGCAGGCGCGACTACTGAGCGTGAGGGCCTGGGTTCGATTCTCGGGTCGGGCAAAGTGTTATTGGGTTTTTTTACATGGAAATTCTCAGTTGCAGCACGAAGTCTGGAACTGAGCCCGGTAGATGGCAATAAGCTCGCCCCCTATTACATGGCACTCAATAACGGCATCGGTGAAATGTGAGTGTAAAATAATACGTGTTACAATGTAATAAAAAAATGAATTTATTATAGCTATATGATGTCGGAACTAAAATAAAAGTAGCCTAAGTTACTCCTTATTACATAGGCTACCTACCAATGAAAGTCCCGTCAAAATCGGTCCAGCCATTTCAGAGATTAGCCTATACAAACAGACAGACAAATATTTAAAAAAATGTTATTTTGGTGTATGTACCGTATATATATTCATATGCATGTAGTAAAAAACGGTTATTTCAATATTACAAACAGACACTCCAATTTTATTTATATGTATGTATAGATATATTCACACACTATAATATATATATAAATATTATTTATATGTTTACAAGTTCCAGGTAAAGGTTAACCGATACTATTATTACTTACCTGTGACGTAGTATTATTTATTGGCGTTAAATACTATATATGAAATCTAATCTGCGAGTTATATTGCGCTATATACAATATTTATAGTTTATTTGGCAATAATTTATTCATTTATGCATTTTAAAACATGTCTCTGTCTTTTAAAGTAACTAACTGATAACATAATTACATTTTAATGGCTTATTGGTGTGGCTCATTTGCGACCGCGACTTCGTACACGTGGAATTTACAATCTGATATTTTCCTGCGGTAAAATGGAGCCTATATTTTAAGTTAGACCTCTAGCAATACATCAGTGAAAACTACATTCAATTCCATGCAGTAGTTTTTGCGTGATGCGTGTACAAACATACAGACAGACAAAAAATCTAAAAACTGTTGTTTTGGCTTCTGTTGCTCTTATAAAGACCCCCCATATTAGTTTTTCTCCAATATCTATAATGTATAGACATCTGCCTGTTATAATTTTATTATATGTATAGATTAATTACTGGTACAGACAACGATGCCTATATGGTGGATAAGTTTACGGTTATAATTAGTTGTTTAACTTTCACCAATTTTCACACATCAATTTGTATGGAGTTTAGGGTTTATGACACCACTTGCTGATAAAGCGCCTGGTAGTTACCTAACAGATAAAATATAAGTTACATGAAAAAATCCAGCCACGGGATCTAGCTGTTAATGAACCTGTGTTTATTTATTATATTTATTTAATATACACTTGTGAAACAGAAATTTGAACACATTCTGTCGGATAACTTGTGGATAGTTAATCAGCCAGTTTATCAGGAAGCGGTGGAGCAGGCCCTAATTTGAATGTATAATATTATAAACTGGACACAGCCCATTAACTACGAAATGATTAGATTGGTAAGGAAACAGTCCACGACTGACTAAACTTGAGATCGTCTGGCGCACCCTGGGCAATCGGCTTCGAAACCACCATTGCTGACTGGCTAATCTTTCCACTACGGCATGAGCGATTCGCATGTGATAGCTCGGCTGACACGATATCATCATCTGCCTAGCCTTTTCCCAACTACATTGGGGTCGGCTTCCAATCTAACTGGTCGCGGCTGAATATCAGTATTTTACACGGAGCGACTGCCATCTGACCTCTGTCACACAATTACTGGGAGACACTGACACTCTAAGGTTAGACTGGTTGTCATACTTTTTGGGCTGCTGACACTGATAACGACTGTCATAGGTCTTCATATGACAGCCGGGACCAACTGCTTAACGTGCTTTCCGAGGCACGGAGGGTCTCGATGTTTGAAATATGGTCAACCATCCAAGGACTGACAGCAAGCGTTGCGCCTCACAAATCGACCAATCTGCGCGGTAGCTATGTAACTATGACCCTACGACAGAAGGTTAAGAATTAGATGGTTTTGCCCATCTAGTGTCTGCTAGGTATATAACTGTGAAGCCCATAGCACACAACTGTACAAGTCAGTTTGGAATGGGCATCAAAACAAGAAATCAAAATTTAACACAACACATTGGCAACTAGAGTCTGACTATTCATAAGTGCATTGAACTGGTCTACATGAATAAAAATTTATTTTGTTTATTTATTTTACCGAAACTATGCCGAATATCGCTCGCATTCCATTTTGATAATTTTCTTAATATTTTATTAGATATATATCACTTAAGGCGCAGGCGCTTCGACCGGGAAATTCAAATTTTATTTCGTGTTTCGCTAATTAACATAATAAAGCACACGCCTATGGTTCGATCCCCGTACGGAACAAATATTTGTATGATCTACAGATAGTTGTTTCGGGTCTGGTTGTGTGTGCATGTGACATGTATGTTTGTAAACTGTACCCACGATACAGGAGAAATCGAAGAGTGGGGCAACGCAAAAAAAAAATTAACCGGGCACAGTACCCCAAACTCCGTGCTGCTACTAAGAATTTATATACAACAAAAATATCACTGACCGACCCGGGAATCGAACCCAGTACCTTACGCTCAGCAGTCGCGCTTGCGACCACTAGACCAACTACTAGGCCTTCCCCTGGGCATAATCCCCACGCTTGGCAGGCGGCTTGGGGATCGCAGTGGCTCACCGATTAGTGAGAGGACGCTGCTGCCCGTCCTCCGGTGTCTGGCCGCAGTTTTAAGACGTACCCGGGTCTAATGTTTAAATACAAAGTTGTAAATATACTATAGTAATTATCGTAATTACTAGTGTCATTAACAATTTATTGTTTAATTGGGCGAGCTAAAGGACCGCATCTGCCTTAAAACGCTTGAAATACTGCAGCAGATAGACGTTGTCGAGATTTTAGTAAATAAAAAACTAGAGTGCACGACGCTATCTCTAATAAAAATTTATGTCCCAGCGCGCAAAAATTGTCCAAAAGTTTTTGCAGTAAAAAAGCGTATAATTTAGCGACAAAATTAGATAAGCGAGTTGTTTTAGCAGTTAGGTAATAATATATTTGAGCTTCGCAGAAAATGGTTAATCAAATACAATAGGTTGAAACAAAAAAAAAAAACAGAATAAAATTAATTTATTTATTTAAAGATGAAGATTTAAATATTAAATTTCTAGTATTTATATTTACAGATATACAAAATGTAACTGGAATACACACACACACAAACACACCAATCAGAATATTCTGTTATAATCATTATACATATACACATATTGAAATTTTATGTTAGGTGCGTATATATTGTTTACTTAGCGACCCGCCTCGGCTTTGCACGGGTGTAATTTACTAATGATGAAAATGAGTACTGAGATCTTCATACAAAAATACCATCGAAATTTGAATGTATTTTTCAAAAAATTTCTTTCATACATATGTGCTGAAAAACTACGAACAAAAAAAAAACATCAGCCAAATCGAGCCGTTCTCAAGTGACGCTCCATCATACATGTGGCAATTGATTTTTATTTATTATAACTAGAAAATAGATAGATAGATTCAAGAAATTAGTTTCTTTTGCAATACTGCTCACACTGACGGCCACGTTCACCGACCTTTAAAATGAAAACGGCCGATTACTCATACAAAAATTAAATTCAAACGGCTGATTTGTGCCTTAACAGTCTGTTATATAGTCGGTATAACTGGGCCTAAAAAATCCTGTATCGTGAGATTCTTGACAGGGTTTACAAACACCTAGACACAGAACAACTATCTGTAGGCCATACATACATAGCAAATATTCGTTGCGTGCAAGAACTGAACCCGAGACACGTAGCAGTCGATCACTTAACCACTCATTCACAATCACAATCGTATCACCGATGTAGGTCAATATCTGGACTGGCATTTGGAGCAAACAGTACCATGACAGGTTTACTAACCAGTCTTAACGAGGAACATAATATTTATGTTACCGCTACATGTTTAGGAAGTGTGAATATGTTAAAACCTCAGTTACAATATTCCCACAATAAAAATCGTTTAAGCTCGATTCATATTGTATAACATGTTTAAATCTAAATACTTAATGTATTCACTTCCGTTATTTTAATTTATAGAGATACGATAGACTAAAAGTTAAAGTTGAATTGAATAATCTAGATTTTTTATATGTAGATTATTATAATTCGGTTCAACGAATCCACGTGTTAAAAACAGGATGTTGTTTATATTATTTTAGTTAAATTTGAACTTTTTTGATCGTGTTGTTTAATATTTTGAGATGATAATAATGACTGCGTTATTTGTCTAGTGGTCGGAAGCGCGACTGTTGTGTGTAAGGCCCTGTTTGATTCCCGGGTTGTTACAATACAATAAACAATGTTCAAAATGATAATGGGTTTTTCTGTATGAAAATTCTCATTAGCAGCACGGAGTTTGGAAATGTGCCCGGCAGATGGCGATAGGCTCGCCCCCTATATGATACCGGCATCGGGGAAATTTCTCTACAATAGTACAACTGTCTAAAACTTCGGCAAGAAGGCGCGATACTATTAGTAGTTAGTAGACGATGTTCTACCGTCTATAGAGGGGCCGCCGGCCAGATACAGGGGGCCCATCTATGGCCATTCACCAGCTACCTACACTGACCTATGATCATATTAAGGAGGCCTCGCCCATATGAGTCAGTTTTAAGACCCCGTTGTATAAACAGTGGTCTATTTGTTCCTTTTTTCTATACAAGGGGGTTTGGTTCGTTTTTTTTTTAATTTGCAAGAATATTATCTCCCAGTTCCCCCAAAAATGCTAATCCATTGTATATATTAATACGTGAAGAGAAAAGTGTACCCCTTGTTAAACATATTGCGCACACGGCGGAGTGTGTAATTTGGCACAGTTAAAGTTTACAGGGAGAAAGAGCGCAGAAAGCTAAAATTTATGTATAATATGTGTTACAAATACATAAAATAAAATAAAACATTCATTGTTTACGTTCATACTGCCAATGTCAAACACATAAATATGTCACACTCGTAGATGACGTAATAGAAAAAAATACAAAAAAAAAAAAAACAATGACTAGAGGTCATAGGACCTTACAAATTTAATTATTACGATCGAATTTTGACCAAAAACGACCACTAGTAGAAGTAAATAAGCTTGAATATAAACAAGTTTAATCATGGCACTTCTATGTAACCGGACTCGCGTTAGATATTTGAAACAAACACAGAAATTGACTCCAATTGGCATTGAAATATGCGATCTACACATTTTCTGCAGCCATAATATGTCATAAACATTCTAATTCTGCAACTTTTCATCTATTATTATTAATCAATTGATAAACAAAGAAAGGAAACAAAATGTGTATGGAAAAGACTCCGTAGGTATAATGAACTCTAAGTACAGTCAACCAAAGATATAAATATACAGAGCCACCAGATAAATATAGTTTTCTCTGAAAAATAGATGCATTAGAGTAATATATAATATTAAATAAATATATTAGTTGAATTATAAAACATATTAAAAAAAAGACATCATCAGTTCTTTAGAAAAGTTCACCTACGAGAGAATAAAACAATTTTAAACTAGCTGTTGCCCGCGACTTATGCGTGTATTTTTGCTGCAATATTTAAAAAAACCTATTTCCTTCTCCATGTTACAACTGTGTAAAATTTCAATACAATCGGATAAGTGGTTTAGTCATGATGAGGTAACAAACATACAGAGTTATTTTCGCATTTAGGTATAATATGGATGCAACAATAATGCTAGACTCAACACTTTACCCTTAAAAATAATAGTTATCATAAAATACTGAAGTTTTGGTTATTTTATAAGTCTGAACTCAACATACTTATTAGACTGTGTGAGGTATTGCGTTAATTATATTACACACTAGCTTCTGCCTGCGCCTTCACCCGCGTGGATTACGAAACCGCGCATTTTTTACGTCAAAAAGTCGTCTGCAACTCATATATGTATATTACTTCCCTATTTGAATCGGACTTTGTTCACAATTACATGGTTTTTTTTTCTAAAATAAAAGTAGAGTACTCCTTAATACATCAGCTATCTGCCAGTGAATGTCCCGTCAAAATCGGTCCAGCCGTTTCAGAGATTAGCCGGAACAAACAGGTGGAAAGATGTTTTTTTTTTTTTTACTTTCATATGCATTTCGTAAAAAGCTGTTATTCTGACATTACAAACAGACACTTCAATTTTATTTATTTGTATAGAATATAGATTGTATATTTGGTGATCCCAGTATAATATTTTTTTAACTGCAGTAACCTTGCTGACTAATATAACGATTTCCGTCAATGTATTAAAATGAAATCTCTTGAACTCTTAAGTCATGCGGATACGACAAAACTAATATAAGCATAACATAGCGTCACGCCTGTATCGCCGAAGGGTTAGGCAGAGGTGCAGGTACTATTGTATACCCAAAAATCCCATGTAATAAGGAACGAGCCTATTGCACTCGACCGGGCACAGTTTCACACTGAAATGAAATGAAATTGAAATTATTTTATTTTGCAATTAGGATTTTTCAATCACTTTTACACGTCTTTTTTAAACTAGATGGCGTCGGCATTTCCTATGACTATCCCTGAGAAGAAACGCCGAAACAAACTCAGAGGTCAAAGTCTATTTTAAAGTCCAGACAGATTGTAATTATGTAAAGGTTTATGTGAGACAAATATAGGGTGGAATAGCCTTTTGAAGAAAGTGCCATAACTATTTGAGCTAACCTGTCGCAACAGAGTGCAAGCATGCATCAGTTATCGTGAGAATTAATGAAATGAAGAGCGCTCAGCCTAGATCTCACTCACATTTACAATGTATAGCGGTTATATATAAGAAAGAAATCACTCCGTGCTGCTACTGAGAATTTCTACACAGGTAAACCCAATAACACTTTGCTCCGGGCATCGAACCCAGGACCTCACGCTCAGCAGTCGCGCATGCAACCACTAGACCAATGGGGCAGTCACGACAGAAGTTATTCTACTAAATAACATAACAGTCGATTGACATATAGGCTTCACAGAAGACCCAGAAAACCTTACACTTAGACACGGTTGGCGTAGTGGCTAAGCGATTAGCTTTCTGCGCTAAGTGTCGCGGGTTCGATCCCCGCACGGAACAAATATTTGTATGATCTACAGATAATTGTTTCGGGTCTGGGCGTTTGTGTATGTGAATATATGTGTTTGTAAACGCACCCACGATACAAGAATTATTCATAGTGTGGGGCAACGTTTTTTTAAAAAAACAAAGAATGATGTAACTTGGTATTAAAGCTAGTATTGTAAAACCTAGCAATTATATCATAAAAGAATGTCAGACTAACCCGACCGGGTTTTACTTTCACAACACTGTCTGCCCTACATGGGGACGAAATTAGGACTGCAATCGGACTATGCAATCAAAGCAGACCCATGGTCGTTGCAGAAATCCTCCAAATTCATACAATTAACCTCCAATAAACTCGGACAACTCCACGTGCAAGCCAACTATGCAAATAATAAATATCACTGCGAATAAATAAATAAATTATCATTTATTTGATTAAATAATAATTAATCACAAAGTTTATTTAAATGTTGTGATGGATTTGGTAACATTATGTCAACATTACACGTGTTATGTAGAGGGTGTTTCGGATACGTGAGGGTCGTTTGGTTTCCTTGTTGCCTTATTAATTACCTTTCGAGTTTTCATGACGGAAATAACGGCTTTCATTGTGAAGATCCAAAATCGGAATAAACTCACATCATGAATAATGATACTATACGGCACGGTTGGCGCAGTGGTTGAGAGATCGACTGCTGCGCCAGGTGTCGCGGTATCGATTCTCGCACGGAACAAATATTTGTATGATCTACAGATAGTTGTTTCGGGTCTGGTTGGGTGTGCATGTGACATGTATGTTTGTAAACTGTACCCACGACACAGGAGAAATCCTAGTGCCGGGCAATGTAATTTTTTTTTTAATCTAGTTTCTATTAAAAAAAAAACCGGCTACAAAACATACCTACAACAGTCGCGCTTGCAACCACATTAGACCAACGAGGCAGTCAAAACGCGAGCAAATTGTACTGAATCGACATAAGCTCTGAAGCCCTAGTGTAAGTTTATTTTGACAAATTCGATTTAACGCATCGAACGCGTTCGGCGCTCTAATTGGTGGAGAGCAAGAAACGGACCAATCGGAGCGCCGAACGCGTTCGATGCGTTATATCGAGTTTGACGAAAGGATCTTACACTAGGGCCTCTGATGTGCTATAAGCTGTCATTCGTGAATGTCACTTTCATACCTACTGCCATACATTTGTAAGGGGTCGTCCATTAATCAGGTGAGGCTCGAAAGGGGGGGGGGTTGGCAAAAATTTCGAAATATCACAAGGGGGGAGGGAGTGTAGTAAGATATCATGTGTATTTATTTTTTCACTTGCTAATCTGTGGTCCGAGGACAATGTACATTAAATATATACAATATATGTATTTCGCATGATTACATCATTCCTTTAATATTAATTTATGCCAGTCAAAAACAACCTGCAACTTTTCTGTTTAGACATTTTTATCATGGTCCTTAATTTCAGAATATAATTTGATTATACTTTATACCTGTATTTAAAGATAATATTCTAAAAATGTTAAGATTCTTTGTAGGTAATAAAAAAATACACGTGATTTTGAGTGGGGGGTTAGTCTTAAACCTCACCACGTATCACCAGGGGGGGGGGGGGGTGTAAAAAAACATCACGTGATTAATGGATGGCCCCTAACTAGTCTTGTGGAACTACCCGAGAGGGCTCCACAAAGCTATTGATGGTGTGACGTCAGTGGGACAAAAATTGGCTGGATTTATTTATAATCCCCATGAACACACCTTCATAAAATGCTCGATGGTGTAGTCCGATAACCTTCGCCAGCTCTGGTGAAATCATACCTAACCCTACGAAGCCAATTAATGGGATCGCCATGGTCTAAATTTATTTTACTAGCTTCCGCCCGCGGCTTCACCCGCGTGGATTAGGCACCCGTGCATTTTATTCGAGTCAAAAAGTAGCCTTCTTCAATAATACGGATATAAGTATAACTGTATTGGTTTACGCGGCGCACGCCAGTAAAACTCCCAGACGGCATGATTTCCGACATCTTCAACAATCATCGTCATATTTCATCCAATTTACAAAAAAACCTTAACGAATTATACAGCTAAACCTTCCCCATAAATCACTCCGTCTATTGGCGAAAGCCGCATAAAAATCCGTTCAGTAGTTTTTGAATTTATCGCGACATTTAACAGACAGACAGACACGGCGGGGGACTTTTTTTTTATAATATTTAGTGATTATCTTAACGATGTAACTTTAAATCTGAAATCACCGAAACTTAATTATTCAAATGTCAAGATGACCATTCTAGATATTTCTGCGCGATAGTGTATTCGTTTATCTATCCGCACATAATATTAATTTTAATGTGTTTGCTATTGAACACTTTTTCGCTGGGTAAAGGAAATTTGTATTTTATAGTTTCCTACATTGCAAGGAAGTTGAGAATTTGTTGAGAAACTACTAATGTCCTCCTGACCGAATTTCGGTCACGGCGGCCAATCTCACCGGAGATTTGCCAACTACGCAGGAGATATTATAGAGCGCAAGTGTGTGCGCAAACACAAGTGCACTCTCTATTCCTTCACTCTGATAATCCGATGGGATGGCAAACCGACACGACTGGAGAGACATGGTGCAGGACCAACAGCTTTACATACTTTCCTACCTACTTTAAATAGAGCATTTACCTTTGTCATAAACATACTGAAGCGAAATAATAATTCCCGTATCATATAGGTACTTAATTATCTTGCATATAATTGTCATGAAACGGGATACTTAAAAAATAATACATTAAAGGAAAGCCTTTCCATCAAAATGCAACTCGATTTAATTTTATTTTAAACTAGCTGTGCCCGCGACTTCGTTCGCGTGGATGTCGGAACTTAACAATGTATTTTTTAGTGAGACCAAATGCACTTAACCCTATTTTTTTCTAAAATAAAAGAATTTTTCTAAAATAAAAGTTGCCTAAGTTACTCCTTATTACATCAGCTACCTGCCAATAAAAGTCCCGTCAAAATCGGTCCAGCCATTTCAGAGATTAGCCTATACAAACAGACAGACAGAGAGACAGACAGACCGACAAAAATTGTAAAAAATGTTATTTTGGTGTATGTACCGTATATATATTCATATGCATGTAGTAAAAAACGGTTATTTCAATATTACAAACAGACACTCCAATTTTATTTATATGTATAGATGTATAGATTACAAGTTGCCACGGTTACTTAAAGTGGACCGTGGAGCAAATTAAATACTTTTTAGAGTGGCTTAAAAATATTCTGGGGTTTAATTAATACAATAAGGGTACATTAATTTTGATTTAAAATTATAAGATTTTATTTATTTTATTTATTTATTGATTATTTACTGCCTCATTGGTCTAGTGGTCGCAGGCGCGACTGTTGAGTGTGAGGTCCTGTGTTCGATTCCCGGGTCCAGGTTAGACCAAGATATTCGTATATCCGCTTATAGTCATAAATTAAACAAATTTAATTATTAATATTTGAGAGCCGCCCATCAGCCCATTACTCTAAAATAATTTCAATGATAAAATCCAATTCCTATGTTTTATATTCAATAAAAATCCACCAATCCCCTTTTAATTCAAGAAATATTTCGCTAGTGAGCATGCCTGCAGCCACTTTTTTTTAATAGCAATTTTAAATTTTCAATATTTTATATACTTACATTGCGCAATATGCTTTAAAAATCACTCCGTTTCACAATTGGAACACCACAATGAACATTTTTGAGTCGTAAAAATTTATTTAATTCCTATTAGGAGCGTGTAAAGTAATTTTTTGCAGATCATTGGTAGTATTTACAATTTGGTATATTAACAAATTGTAAATACTACCACAAAAACCTATCTAGACGCTATGATTCAACCAAACCTCTTTAAACAATAAATATTAAAATCCTAAAATAAATATTAAAATATTGTTTTCCGGTTTTTAAGACCTCCAATTAACGTCACTTTACAACTTTTAGACATCTCTAGAACTATCGGCGCCGTTTGTTAAACAGAACTCAAGCTATGTTACAATATTTGTCTCTTTCTATCGGTTCATAGCTGAATTCTGCAAATTCTGATTGAAACGGATCTGTACGGAATTTGGACCTAGCATGGACGAGCGTTCCAATGCTAAGCCATCACTGCTAGTCTGTTTAATTAACTATTAATAGGCAATGCCTGAAACTTGTCTAGAAGTGGCTCCAACCGGCTTTAAGGCGGAGGTGCTCACTTAGCCCGCCAAATTCAAATGTCAACAACGCACTGTAAGTTCATGGCGGTAGTAATCGAGACGATAACTATACATTATCAACAATTTAGTACTAGAATAATAATATTATTTAATTACAGTATTTGGACCTTAATTAATTTTTCAAGTATAGTTTTAAATTCTTCCTAATATTATAAATGCGAAAGTAAGTTTGTTTGTTTGTTACCTTTTCACGCCTAAACCACTGAACCGTTGATCATGAAATTTTGCATGCTCGCGGGCGGAAGCTCGTTTAGTATAAGTAGTAATTCTCGCAGTTAATATTGTCATATACCTACAATGTATTATTGATCTACAATTTGTTAAAAATCTAATAAAATTTTAATTTGTCCAGCCAGGCGAGCACCTCCGCCTTAACGGTCAAAATCTTTCTAGCCTCCATAATTATCCAATTATGTATTCTTACGACTTTTGTAGTTCACGGTTTGCAGTCTAATGATGCGGCTGTCATAATGTACTAACAAACGACTGCAAGTGTTTATTTTACGGTTAACATAGTCTTCGTTGTGTCCTCATGGACTATCCTCCGCTTGGGGATACGGAGGGGTTGTGCCGGAGTCTTACAGGCATTACCCCACAGTAGTCCACTTCGGCACCTGATGGTGGGCATCGGAAACTCTAAGAAGACCACACTGAACCTTATCGCGGTGCTACCCCCAATAAAATGCAAACCACTAAAGTGTAAAAGGCTCCCCCACTCACCCACGTCTTCGGGATGCCACATGACGTACCCATCACTATAGATTGTACTGCTGCTTTTTAGCAGACAGAGTTCCTGAATTAAGTATGTGACTTGACTCTGATATGCACTGATTGTCTGGAAGAAATTGCTGTTACCGAAAAGACCGCCATTTGTTTATATTTATACAGTACTAGCTTTTGCCAGCGACTTCGTCGTACGACGTGACCTACGCGCAATATATAATTTATAGTGTACTAGCTTCCGCTCGCGGCTTCGCCCGCGTGGTTTACGAACCCGTACATTTTTCCGGGATAAAAAGTAGCCTATGTGCTATTCCAGACTATAATCTATCTCTGTGCCAAATTTCATCCAGATCCGTTCAACCGTTTTGGCGTGAAAGAGTAACAAAGATCCATCCATCCATCCTCACAAACTTTCACATTTATAATATTAGTAGGATAGCACTCAGGAATAATGTAGCTTTCTACTAGTGAAAGAATTTTTAGAATCGGACCATTAGTTCCGGATATTACCCCCTACATACAAACTTACAAGAAAACAAATTTTACCTCCTCTTTATAACATTAGTATAGACCACCAGACACAGAAATATAATTTATAATGTAATTTCACTTTGTATTATTTAGTTTAGTTTAAAATTAATAACATTTCCATGTCTATACCTATTTAACATTCAAAAAGCAAGTTATGATCGAATAAAGTCGACATTTTATTTTATTAGTCTATAGAAAAAGAGACTATTTTAAATAGATTTATATATATGATTGAGAGTTATGTCTTTGGTCTTAATAAAAATTAAGTGTTAATTTGCAATCCTGTAACTTGAATTGATGTCTAGACGACACGTACCAAACGGCTTTATCCTGGCCTATAGTCTATATATATAATCGAATAGGAAAATAATAAAATTATTTTTACAACACCGGTTTTCATGGCTCCTGCTCTTCGACTCGCTAGTCATAATTTATCACGGTACAACCACCTGGCCTCAATTTTGAACCAATTAATTGATATAACTCCGTATATATTTTTATTTATTGATGATGTAGAATTGGCTCGTGGCAAGCGTTATTTTTTGAATTCTAATTGCTCAGTTTTGTGACAGGTTTTGCCTTGGAGCCTACGGTAGCAGAAATATCTGATAAGGTATCTTTACAATATACAAAATGGCTTAAAAAATCCTATTTTGGCGATTGTAGTGAAGTCGCTTTTTTAAAATTATACTAGGTGATGCTCACAATTTCGTCTGCGTGTACCTATTTTATTATCTGGATCTTGACAACAGCGCCACCTATAATTAAAAACTATCCATGTGATTCCATAAGTACAAAAAACTATTTATAAATAGTTATAATGCATCCGTTAAGAGGAGAAGAATTACAAGAAAAAATTATGACGTCACGCTTTTGTAATCCAAACATTTTTAGAACAAAATGTCATCTTTGACAGTTCATAAAAACACAGATGACTAGTAGTCATGTATCGTATTCTTTATTGTATTTCCTAATAGTAATACTGTCGGGCAAAGCATAGTTTATAGGAGAGAGGAGGAAGAACGCATCATGAATTTGAATGCGGTTACATAACTATATAATACTGTAGTAATTTTATATTATATTAATTCAAAGGCTATTGCAGTTTTGAAGTATTACATTAGCAGCTGCCGCTCGCGGCTTCGTCCGCATGGTTTACGAACCCGTACATTTTTCCGGGATAAAAAGTACCCTATGTGCTATTCCAGACTATAATCTATCTTTGTGCCAAATTTCATCCAGATCCGTTCAGCCGTTCTGGCGTGAAAGAGTAACAAAGATCCATCCATCCATCCATCCTCACAAACTTTCGCATTTATAATATTAGTAGTATAATATAATCGCAGTGATAGCCTAGTTGTTGAACACTTACCTTCCATGCAATTTAACTATTAAGGGTTTTCCTATTAATATTATTGTGACTAGTTGTACTCCTTTTGTAAAAGTTTTTAAATAAGGTTTCTTTATTTATTATTTTTATTTATAAGAGGGTTTGAATTCAAAACCGGCCCGAACCCCTGACTTTTCGGAATCATGTGCGGATAAGAATTTGAATATCACTTGCGTTTACGGTGAAGGAAAACATCGTGAGGAAACCTGAGAGGACTCCATAAAGTTCTTGATGGTATGTGTAGTCCGTCAACCCGCACCGGGCAAGCTTGGTGAACTCAGGCCTTACCCTTCTAATTCTGAGAAGAGACCCTTATCCAGCAGAGGGACAGTACTTAATGAGTTGAATTTATTTATTATAAATATTTTTGTTTTAAATTTTTACTATTTACTATTATTTGGTATTTAGTACGATTGAAAATGTCAATAACATATCAATATATTCGGTGTTTATTATCCGATACAACCTGAAAAGCTTCAAACCGGTTTTCAAAACCAGGTGATTACGTCAATATTCTTATAATGAGCAGTCATTGGGGTCTATTAGGGCGTCTGTGTTCAGCTATGATCGTATAAGGACCAAGTTTGCTGTGAGCAGATTGTCAGCGTGATTGTATGATGTATTTTTAGACTCCATAATTAATGTACTCTTAGCTTAAGTATGCAATTATTTGTTTTAATTAAAGAGGTTAACACTGATATGATTCATGGAGTTTCTTGTCGGTTCTTCTCCATAGGACCAACTTTTTGGAACCGTGCAACTAGAGTCCTATAACGTTTCATAAGTGCCTGTATTAGGTTTCTATACGCTGTGTCACAGAGGTTCTAAAAATGTCGCCTTTAACGGAGAATAACATTAATACACATAAATAAAATTGAAGTGTCTGTTTGTAATGTCAAAATAACAGCTTTTTTTACTAAATGCATATGAAAGTATTATACGATACTTATAAAAAAAAAAACAAAACTATTTTTAAATTTATTATCCGTCTGTTTGTTCCGGCTAATCTCCGAAACGGCTGGATCGATTTTGACGGGACTTTCAATGGCAGATACCTAGCTGATGTTATAAGGAGTAACTTATGCTTACTTTTATTATATATGTATGTATGTCTGAAAATTACAGATATTGGAGAAAAATTAATGTTGGGGTCTTTATTAGAGCAACAGAAGCCAAAACAACAGTTTTTAGAATTTTTGTCTGTATCTGTATGTTTGTGCACGCATCACGCAAAAACTACTGCACTGAATTGAATGCAGTTTTCACCGATGTATTGCTAGAGGTCTAACTTGAAATAAAGGCTCCATTTTACACGCGTACGAAGTCGCGGGCAAAAGCTAGTCTTTAATAAATACGAATTTTAGTTCAAGTATTTTAAAATATATTTTTTATTTATTATTTGATTCTTATATATGGCCAATATTTCTCCTTCTGTCTGGTATTGTTACTACTAATATTACTGGTACCGAATAAAGCGATTTGAGTATTTAACCACCCACACACGAAAGGATTGTGTTGGCGCGTAATAACGGATGGCGCGAAGTAACAATTTTATTATGAACTTGATACTACAAGCCATTATGGCGGATTAAACTAATAATTCTCGTTGTTTCCTGAGTCGGATTCCAGTATTAGTAGATGCGACTCAATACTGGTATGTTGAAGACAGAGCGACATCTGGTCAGAGGAACATTAATTTTTCTAAACTTTTCTTAAATGAAATGTCAACATCCGTAAACATTTCGTTCTTTTTAGGGTTCCGTACCCTCAAAAGGAAAAATGGAACCCTTATAGGCAGAGCCCTTATGTTGTCTGTCTGTCAAGACCCTTTTTTATATTTTTGACGATCTATTTTAACTCGAAGTAAAGTTATCATTCTTTGTAACTTACAAAATATAAAAGAGTTTTTTTTTTTAGATCTTCTGACATCTAATGTGAGTGAGAAAGCTTTTGAAATTTCGACATAAAATAGGTTCTAAGATAGAACCTTCTTGAGAGACTTTTCTCTCCCTCCTTAGAAAATTTCTCTAAAATCTCGAGTGTATCCGATCACTTGTAATTTAACAATTTAAAAACTAAAGATAGCTTTAATGTGATACTACAAAATTTTCATTTTCAATTAGGATTTTTCAATCACTTTTACACGTGATTTTTAAACTAGATGGCGTCGGCATTTCCTATGACTATCCCTGAGAAGAAACGCCGAAACAAACTCAACCTTAACAAAATACCCCCTGAAACGAATATTCTAACGCCAATAAAGTAAATATTCTATTGAAATCCAAGCAAGTTGCGCTTACACTTTTACGCGGGACATTCAAACGTCAAATGAGACAAATAGAGAGGTGACGAGATGCCACGGCGACCGTTAAATTAGAGACTGATTGACATTCGAATTTCGGCTGTATCGAAGTTCGAGGCAGGTGATGGCTGATCTTTGCGTCATACTCGTGAACGGGTGCTGCTTGTGGTGACTGGTCGACTTGCTGGCTGAGATTAATGAATTTATAATTTATTAATTTGCATATATGCGTTTGCCTTGCATTTAATGGATCCTAGTTCTGCATGCGTGAGCCGTAAAGCCCTTATGACTGCTATTTCAGGACGATTGCACGTGTGGGCGGGCGCGCCCTTCACACTTGGGTGTATGATAACTTTAGGACAATGGAGGCTATATGCCTTATACCTTTTGGTGTAATGGTGTGCGCTAGCTCACATGTAGAAACGTTTCTGCTAAGTTTTAATTATTGTAATGGCATTCTTTTTTATTATTGTATAATGACACACATGGGAGTGTTGCTGGGGAGTTTGTTGGGCCGTTTCTTCTCCCCAAGCTAAAGCACATAGGAAGCGGTTAAGGGCGGGCATATTAGTTCTGTCCATAATATGTTTGACATTCAAGAAGCACTAGTAGTAGTCTATTTTGAATAAATGAATTTTGAATTTGAATTTGAATTCGGTAATTCATTTTTTTTTTAATCAATCTTTTAGTTCCGTATAACAGAATAGGGCCGATCAGCGGTGATTTTTTTCTTCAGCAGTGTTTGTGGGACATATTTATGTGAAACTTGTTGTTGGCCGCGACTTCATCTGCGTATATTTTGCATTTATTATATTGGTGTTTTGTTACAATAGTAAAAATAAGCCTACGTCCGTCTCCATGTCCCAAGCTACATATTTGTGAAATTTCATAACGATCGTTCAGTGGTTTAGTCGTGATGATGTAACAAACAGATAGACAGAGTTACTTTCGCATTTATAATAGTGTGAATGGATATGGACCCGGGTACGTCTTAAAACTGCGGCCAGACACCGGAGGACGGGCAGCAGCGTCCTCTCACTAATCGGTGAGTCACTGCGATCCCCAAGCCGCCTGCCAAGCGTGGGGATTATGGCAAACCCCCCCTTGGGGGAGGACTTCGTTCAGCAGTGGACGTCTTCTGGCTGATGATGATGATGAATGGATAGACTCAACTCTGAGCTCAAGTAGAGAACACCGCCGATATCGGACCTTACAGTCATATAGACTAGTTACCGCCTGAAAACTTAGTGTAAGTTTCTTTCGACAAATTCGATTTACTACATCGAACGCGTTCAGCGCTCCGATTGATTCGTTTCGTGCTGTCCACCAATTGGAGCGCCGAACGCGTTGGATGCGTTAAATCGAGTTTGTCGAAAGAAACTTATACCAGGGCCTCAGAACAACATCTTCATTGTATCTCGTTCATTATGTTAAAACGATTCCTGGATTCTAATCTATAGTGTGATGTATCTGCAAGTGACAAGAGAATATTTTTTGCGGAATATCTGAGGTTCTGCGAGACAGACGAATGATTGAAACATTCTTATAATTAACTATTTATGCCTTTCCGTGTATATTTCTCTTTTTTTTTTTTGTTAATAGTGACTAGTGTACGTGGATTGACTTTTTACATAAATAAATAAACTACCCTCGGTGAAATGGAACTTATTGAATTGAACCGATTGAACTTAACTTGGCTACTTAAAACTGAGAGGCGTTTGTGATTCCGTGGTACAAACGTAGCACACTACAAATTTGGCTTGGAAAAATATGTCATTGGAATTTAGAGCTTATGTTTAAGCATTTAATGTTAATTATTAAATTCATAATTTGGTGTTGAATGATAAATTTGCATCAGTGTGCCGCGTGATTGTAGAAGACATATGTTTCTTAATATGAGAATGAGGGACCGGCAATTCTAAGATGCTAGAATAGCATCACGCCTATATTGCCCAAAGGATTATACAGAGGCGTAATATACACCAAAAATTCGATGATGCCGTAATTAAGTCCCATTTAATTAGGTGCGAGTCTATTGCGATCTACCGGGCACAGTTCCAGACTCAGTGCTGCAACTCAAAATGTCCATACGGAAACATCGAATAACACTTTGCCCGACGCGAGAATCGAACCCAGGACCCCACGTTTAGCAGTCGTGCTTGTGACCACTACACTGACAAGGCAGTCTGGTTTGGTTATTGAAGTAGTATTTCCAAGAACTCATATCTGTCCCAGTAGCTGTTATTATAACTTCCAAAATACTGATAGGTACACTAAATATAATTATAGATTATTATGTTACACATCAGTTTAACAAAAGATAAGCTTAACTGATAGTTATCTTAGATAAATTATTATTTTAAAATATTTCACATCATTAATAGTTAGATTATATAAACTGTTAAAAATATATCATATAAATCAATTATAGAAGTGGACATTACACATAATATACACTCTGTATAATTATTTAAATTTTGAAACCAATATCTCTAAAATTTTCATAACTCTATGGTCATTTGAAGCCGCATTCTTAAATTAAAAAGATCTTTATCAGATTATGTATCAACTTGGCCAAAATCAGGTTTTAAATATTTGCACTGAAGCGAATACAAAATATCTAGACTACTAATTTATGAATGTAGAATAAAAAAAAACATAACAATGAACAATGCAAATTGTTCTGCCTATTATACAATTTTGGGTATAGATAAAATAATGAAATACCATAATAACTGTAATGTGGTAAGGGTTTCAATAAAAAAAATACATGCCAGCCTATTTTTTCAGCCTTTAAATGAACTTGGATCTAACAAGTTTATCAGTTTTTCTGACTTATATTTATTTTTTATTTTTAACATACTATTAGAACTCTTTTGTAAGTTTAAAAAAATATATTTTATCATGAATACAGTGTGTGTAAAATACAAAAAAAAAGTAGAGAATGTTTATGTTTATATCGCCAGATACAGTTTTTGAAAATTAAAATAATGTAAAATAATAACATAGATAATGAAATATTTCACAAGTTTATTGCACCAGTTTTATAAGATTAATACAGCCACTGTCATTATCTTCTGAAAAATGTTGATAATAAAATAATCAAGCCTGATAAATAATCTCATTCAAACAAATACCATAAATGAAATAGAAAAAAAAATGAGAGCACTAAAACTTACCTCTTGATGAACTTGTCATTTTTTTTCGCACAAAAATGCAACTATATCTTCGCGTACAGCCGAGTAATTATTTAATTCACAATTAAAAAAAACAATCACTGATTAAAATTTAAATGATAATAAACTTTGCATACAGTTATTATGTATTATCTAGCAGTTTACACCCAATCAAGGGTTTAAATATGAATTTTGTACTAATATAGATAAAGAAACAATTACGTTTGATAAGTAACGATTACAGTTAGGCGTTTTATTTCTATAGACCAAAAACGAATGTGGGCGAACGTCCTCCCGCTAATGTATGCGCCGTCGAGCGAATAGTAATAAAATTATACACGGCATAGCGTCGAATTACGCGTCTCCCGCTTTTAGTTAAAAGGTTAACAGCCAATTGACTACAGTTTTTTTTAATCAGTTAAAAATACAGGCACTAGCGTTATACTAAGGAGTTTATGTCGTACTCACCGTCGCTAGCGGGTCGCATTCCACCTTTCCCGATGTGCGTGGGCTCTCATTTTCATCTTGTTCACGTAATACCACTTTACGAATATCTAATATTTTGGTATCAAAATGCAAGGAGGTATAAAAAAAACTAGGATGACCACTGTTACATTACAACTGTCAAAACTGAACTTCACTCGGGTACTTGTGCCAAGTGCCATAGACAAGGTTATATTTTATAAATAGATTTAGTTCTAGCTACTCGATAACAGATGGCAGTAGTAGGCATAAATATGGATAATACGAATACTTATGGAAAGCTAGATAATTAGATATTTTATCTAAGAAAGAATATTGACGACTTTCAGCTTTGATATGTGACAGACGATATCTCTACTAATTTAATTTATTTACTTAGTTTATTCCACAAAACAACTCCATCTCTCACAAGCACAATGGTGATCTTTTATATTTTTGCAGGATGACGACTTCAGTGTATATGGTTGAGGCAGAACTACTACTAGCTCTTTATTAATAATTCGCAGCCCTGGAAATTGCAGTATATTTATTTATTGGTCTATTTTGATCCACGTTGACAATATGAGCCGGTTTGAACCGGGAAATAATTTTCTTCAAAAATTTGTCGACATCCAGGGTCAATGGCCTAGGTGTGTGAAATTTTCAGATTTTCTGTTCGCTACGTCAGCACATGCGAATAGGACTCTGTGTTCAAAATTTTGTAGATATCGTACTTAATTTAATTCCTATGAATATCGTTTAGCTGACGGCTTCTGATAAAATTGCGTTGAAATACGTAACGATATAGTTTTTTTTTTTACTTGTCTATACATCTATAAAATAAAAAACAGTAAAATCAACTCATGTTTAGTGAGGTAAAAACGTTAACGCATTTTGTATGAAAACTTTTAGCTAAACTAAAGACTAAATTTGAAAAAAAAGAAAAAACAATCTAAAATTATTTTAACTGCAATCAAAATGGCGATCGTTTTTTGAACGATAATAGAACACATGTGAACACTATTATACAGTTAACAAATGCAGTGATCCGAAGCTCGAATTAGACAGATAATGAATTAAACGACGATACAGCTTGGCTCAATGGACAAATAGATTTATGACATGGTAATTATATTGTGACAAGTCTTGGACACGAAATAACTTCCTGTGGGTGTTAGAAGCAATTAACAGAGTAAATATAGGGACGTTAGACTCTTTTATTTATATAATATAGACACGTTTTTTATTTAGTGTGCTCTATTTACGCGACAACTAGGTAAAGTCGAGTTCGAGAAGAGTTATAAATCGTATACATAATTAGTCTATATGGAAAACGATACTGACCGCGCTGAAGATGGCGAGACCAACTCGATACTTTCAACTTACAGTGGCGACAAGCGGATAACAATAGAGATCAGTGGAAGACTCAGGGGGAGGCCTTTGCCCAACAATGGGACACTCAGGGCTAAGTATATAAGTCTATGTGGGTACTTTAAGCATTCCATCGTTTTGCGAAAGAGCAAAGTATGTGAAGCGATATTAATTATATATATTATATAATTTTGTTAAAAGGCTATATATTGGTTGAATCGTATCGCGAATCATTCTTGGGTACGAATCGTATGAATTTATTTTTAATGCGTTATTTTAATTTATTTTTCATTGTTCAATGAATATAAGCTAGTTAGTGCTCCAGTACGCCCTCTAATTGCCTAGCATTCTCGTCCTTTCTGTGTACGTACATTTTTATAAACAGTTTTTGCTTACGCGCTATACTTAGGCTGTAATATGTTCAATGTAAAGAGTTTCCAGTTTTAAACTAGGCAATATTTGTCTATTTTTATTGCTAGTGATAACGTACAAGGTAGTCTGAAGATTTTGTCTTTTCCATAACAGAAAACCAAAGAGGGAATTCTCTAAATAACCAATTCGCTCTCTTTACATCAAAAGAATAATAAAAAAGTAACGGATGCGCGTCTATATATTCCTGTTCGCCTTTCAATAATAAAATTTCATAGCGCTTTGAAAGCAAACAGCATAATACCTACTTATTATTAATTGTTTAACACAAAAGGCTTGCGGCTGTATGTCTGTTACCTTTGCCAAACTAAACGATGTAGTATGCTAAACGGCCATCGATACCATCGTTATTGTCTATGACTGAGCGTTCCAATTTCAATATGGTGATCGGCGCGCGTGATGTGGAGTCGAATTTCGTTGTTTATAATACAAAATATTTATTGTATATACGGTGGCATGGTGGGCTATGTTAGTCTCAGCAATGAGATTAATATATCCATGGGAAATCTGTTCCTCTGGACCTGGGTTGTCACCTTTGGAACCTTCCGGACTCCCATACCTACATTTTATTATGGTGCTATACCTACGTGTTTCAAAGTCAAAGTCAAAGTTTTTTATTACAATTAGGCCATTTCAGGCACTTTTGAAAATTCGAGTCTCTAGGCGCACGGCTCCAAAGGGGGTAGGTCCTATGGAGAAGAGCCCGGCAAGAAACTCCATGGATACTCTTTTCAAAAACAAAAAGTTAATTTACAATTAATATCTTAAATTAACATGCATTATATAAGAAAAAATACAAACTTCATAGAACGCTGCTTACATAATGAGGCAATACAATATGAGTTAAACAAGTGTTTCGAATATAAAATAAAAACGGCATAAACAGATCAAAGCGGATAAAACAGAAAAAAATTATACAAAATATTAAAACATCAAGAATGTCTAGGCATGTGAAGCGAATCTAATGTAAAATAGAATTAGTAGAGACAATGGATAACCAGGGAAGCCACATCTGCAGAAGATATTTACCGCCACACGTTAAAGGAAAATTTGTAATTTCAAAAGTAAAAATATCCGAATAATCCTTTAATCAAATTTAACGGCAAATTAAGATTTTTGACAATATCCTAATTAGCCTTTAAATTCAATTCCGTGCAATCAGGCAAAGTATGATTGGGTTTTCTTGTTAGAAAATTCAAATTGACCCGATAGATGGCAGTCGACTCGTGCTAGTCGTGTTAATTGAATCTTATATGTTCTCCTCTTCGTTGTAATTATCATTAAATCATAACTTGTTTGGGCGTTCGGTTGCTTTAATTTTACTTGCACTATTAGCAAGTATTCATCCGTCAAAATTTGTAACAAATTCCCCACAATAATGTCATAAAAACATCCATTCCATATTTAAAATAATTTTAGTAGGCCAGCTCCACAGCGTCTCCTGTGCGCCACAATCAATACATGATGGCGGCTACAACAAATTGGTTGGATGACGCAGCAGAGACTAAATAATGATATTTACATATTGTTCTGTCACTTTCCTCTCCACTTTATTATTTAATCTATGGTTTTGGAGATCCTTTAGTTTTAAATTTTTTGTGATTTCGCTGGCCCGTTCGAATTTGATGTGATTAGCGCTTGCGCTAACAATATATAACACAAACATCTTGAGGAAAC
The DNA here is from genome assembly GCA_947562105.1 of Shargacucullia verbasci. Lineage (NCBI taxonomy): Eukaryota > Metazoa > Arthropoda > Insecta > Lepidoptera > Noctuidae > Shargacucullia > Shargacucullia verbasci. Next base: position 1,437,544 of record OX387307.1, on the reverse strand, counting down.
CTGCACTCTAAGTTCTCGATGGTGTGTACCTAATTCGGAAACCAGCATCATGCCAGCGTGGTGGACTAAGGCCTTCTCAATCTGAAAAGAGGCCCTTTGACTAGGATGGGACTTTTATAAAAATGTAGATAAGTAGGTAGGTACTGTCTCTCTTTTGTATTATTAACTTTGATAGAGAATGAAGCAAAAAAAGCTGCAGGCAAAAAATGTATCATATCTTTCCCCCGAGTAAAATGCAATAAATCGTTGCTTTTACGTGTGAAGAGGATGCAAATATTGCAACTGTGATAACTGTGATTATTACCTGATAATAAATGTTTGAACTAGATAGAACCTTTAAAGAAAAAAACAGCTCGAGCTTAACCAATACTCTACAGATAATATCACGGCCATCCAGCGCGTTTGTTTGGTAATTTTGGCGCGATTGTCTATGGTCTATTGTTTTCTTTTTTTACCAGTCATCGAGTTTCATTGACTAGAAATTGATCTGTTCACACTTGCTACATCCGGCCCGATAAGGTTTTACTATTCAAATTATATGTTTAACATAATAGGTTATTAAATAACGTGTAAAGGGATTCGTTATCGATAGCCAGGTACAAATAGTATATTGACTGGATACAGCTCAATACTCAATACTCAATATTTATTGCGTTCCAAAATGTAATCTAGATGGTAAATGTTACAAATAACTCGGTCATTATGGGCCCCGTCGGGCACAGCAATATAGAAGAGAGGAAGCACTGTGTCTATTATTATAATATAAAACTAAACTAGCGATCCGCCGGGCTTCACACGGATAGGATATACGTCTTCATTTTTTTTCTGTCGTAGTGTCGTATCCGCCTGTTACATCGAACATTTACTCGACGCACGCCTGTAAAGCTCCCAGTCGGCATGATTTTCCCGACATCTTCAACTATCATCGTCATATTTCCGCCACACACAAAATCTTAACAAATTATACATCTGCAGCTTCCTCATGAATCACTCTATCTATTGGTGAAAACCGCATGAAAATCAGTTTAGTAGTTTTTGAGTTTATCGCGAACCGACAGACAGACAGACAGACGCGGCGGGGGACTTTGTTTTATAATATGTAGTGATGTATGCTGGCTAGTAGATGGTTTAAAGCTGGGCAGTGATGTATAGGAATAGTTTAAGGCCCGTTATCAACGAACTCCTCACAACCGTAGATAGCTACATATACTTAGGTAACTATAATAAGATTTCATAGCATAATAAATTATGAGTAAAAAATTTATTTTATTTTCATTAAATAAAATAAATCATGTATCGTAGGTGTCTTCGCAAACATACACCCAAACGCGAAACAACTATCAGTACCTAAGTCATATAAATATTTGTTCCGTGCGGGGATTCGAATCTGTGATACGTAGCGCATAAAGCTAATCGCTTACCCACTACCTCAACCGTGTCGTCAATAACGGTATCAACAAAATGTGGGTGCACAATAGTCTCTGCCTAGCACGTCAGTTTATACCGGCGTGATGGTACGTTAATGTTCAATTTATACGAAAAAAGAACTATAGAATCTATAGTCTAAACTGTATACTTTTTAAACCACAGACAAACAGGAACCAGGTAGCCATAAAAATCGCGCCATAGTTTAGAATTGTCAATGGTTTTCAAATAGAGCTGTTCCCCCTAACGACGATGATTTATCGTTGATTCATTGAAAAAGAGGTTCCTTGCGCGTTATGAATGATAATTAAACACTAAGACAGTAAAAAAAATATTTGTGACTATGAACTGACCGCGACTTTGTCCGCGTTTCTTTAAATTGTTAAACATTGTATGTTAGTAAAAGTAGCAATAGAGATGCATGGAAAGTGATATCGGGAGACAGGACGGCGCGATTCGCGCAGTGGTTGAGATCGCGCGGAACAAATATTTGTATGGCCTGCAGATAGTCGTTTCGGGTCTTGGTGTTTGTGAATGTGAATATTTGAGAAGAGTCCTCGTGAGGGGCATAGTTTAAAAAAGCATCCAAGTTTGCCCAAGGATGCCCATGCTCAAGGCCCATGGGTAAGATGAAAGAGGATGCGAGAAAATTAATTGTTTGTACATTAATTGTGAAGAAAAGGTTTTAAAACAAGAAAAGGTTCATAAAAAGGAATCTGAGTTACTAACAACACTCGCGAATTTCTTTGCAAGCATACCTATTCGACCATTTTATTATATGACTCGATATTTATACGAATAAGCAGAAGAAACAGTACTTGCTTTCTTTTTTTTGTTTTAAAAAAACGTTGCCCCACACTAGGATTTCTCCTGTATCGTGGGTACAGTTTACAAACATACATGTCACATGCACACACAACCAGACCCGAAACAACTATCTGTAGATCATACAAATATTTGTTCCGTGCGGGGATCGACCCCGCGACACCTAGCGCAGAAAGCTAATCGCTTAGCCACTGCGCCAACCGTGTCGTCAAACTTAGTCTTTAGACTATTCCAAATTGCTTAGCTACTAAAGTAAATAAGTACGGTCAGCGCACTGGGTAGTTAGCCCCGTCACGAACCTTTGTAACGGGATATTTTTTCCACCACGGCATGAGAGCTGGTCAGACACAACGGAAGAAGTAAAAAAAGCGCGAAATTGATAATTGACATAAGCTGTCAACGCTGACAATATGTAAATGTCAAACTTAAAAAATAAAATTGGCGCGCTGGGGTCCCATTTCTGGCACCAAAATTATTATCATTATATTGAAACTCTGTTTATCATTATGCGTGCCAGCAATAAATAGTATTTTCTTTCTTTTTAAATGGCCATCGGAGTTTGTCTTGTCTATGAGGGCTGGTGGAAGCCGAGCTAGAAATTGGAACAAACAAACTCGCTCTCTTATTTAGAATGGTGTTTGGGGTTTGATGTAAATTAGCAAGACGTAGGGAATCGTGATGTCGTGCGTGAATGATAAGTCGTATATGCGAATACCTACTTGTTGTTTTGTCGTTGGAGCGCTATAACATACAGTTTCGTGAAAAACATAATGGCTTACCCTGTACTCAATAGACAAGATAGATCTTGGATAAATAATTAGTTTTTTGACAAATAACTAATGATGATGAAATTAGCCTAGCAGTTGAACGCTTGCTTTCCAAGGAGGAAGGTCTAAGTTTAAAACTGGCCCGAACCTCTGACTTTTCGGAATCATGTGCGGATCAAAATCTGATTATTACTTGCATTTACGCTGAAGGAAAACATCGTGAGGAAACCTGCTCACCTGAGACGGCTTCATAAAGTTCTTGATGGTGTGTATAAACCGCCAATCAGCGACGGGACAGCGTGGTGGACTAAGGCCTAACCCTTCTCATTCTGAGAAGAGACCCTTGCCCAGCAGTGGGATAGTAATGGGTCGAATTTATTTATTTATCTAATGATAATGTCATCACCTGCCAGACCCCAGGTGGAAAGTATCTTGCTATATAACAGCCTCATTCGTCTAGTGGTCGCAAACGTGACTGCTGAGCGTGAGGTCCTGAGTTCGATTCCCGGGTCAGGCAAAATGTTATTGGGTTTTTCTGTATGGACATTCTCGCACGGAATTTAGAACTGTGCCCGGTAATTGGGACTTAATAACGCTATCGGCGAAATATGGGTATATAATAGTACACCTCTGCCTAACCCTTCGGGGAATACAGGCGTGATGCTATGTTGTTGACCAGGGTATGTCTTAAAACTGCGGCCAGACACCGGAGGACGGGCAGCAGCGTCCTCTCACTAATCGGTGAGCCACTGCGATCCCCAAGCCGCCTGCCAAGCGTGGGGATTATGGCAACCCCCCCTTGAGGGAGGCCTTCGTCTCTTCTCTTCTTCTCTCTTCTTCTTCTTTATGTTTTTTGGATTAGATACCCTTATTTCAAAGGAAAACAAACTTAAACCTCGCTAGCATTAAACAGTAATCGCTTATATCACCAGAATTTACAGAGAAGTAATAAAACGATTGTTATGCAGACCACAGTTAATTCGGAAGCAATCATAGAGTTTATGACTACTAACCGCTGCCATAGACACCTGGCGGAGTATTAATATCATTGTTTATGGTTGGCATAATTTTATTGGTGGCTTTATGATCATTGTGAGTCATGGTTGAATGTATGGGCTTGTAAATAGGTTCAACGAAATTTTACAAAAACTACATGTGGAAGTCAGGTTACGTCATCATTTGTCTAGTTTAGCGGTCGCAAGCGCGGCCGTTGAGCGTGAGTTCCTATGTTCGAACTAGGGATGTTACGGAGCTTCGACTCCGAATCCGATATGTCGAAACCTCCGTTTAAAATTACACCTTAGAATCCGGCTCCGGTTCCGATATATCAAAACGGAGGTATATATCGGAGTTAAATTTATGACTTGCTATCGCTGCAGCGCTATCGAGCGCTTTCTACGTGACACTGACAACTGACGGAGTATATGTGTTCTGTGCAACTGATGAACGAAGAGTGAACGAGTTGCGATAAGTTTCTTCTTTGTTATTTATTTCCATTTTACATTCGTAGATTTGCTCTGAATCCGACTCCGATACACCTCTCCGATCCGATCTTACCGGTAAGAAATTAAAATTCACGTTAAATCTGTTCTCACAAAGAAAGCATATTATAGGATCAAAGACTATGTTGACGATAGAGACGTGTGGCGTTAAATATCTTCTGCACATGTGGTTTCCCTGGTTATCCATTGTGTCTACTTTTTCTATTTTACATTAGATTCGCTTTACATGTCTGGACAGATATTCTTGATGTTTCAATATTTTGTATTCTTTTTTCTATTTTATCCGCTTTGATCTGTTTATGCCGTTTTTATTTTATATTCGAAACACTTGTTTAACTCATGTTGTATTGCCTCATTATGCAAGTCATCATCATTAGCCAGAAGACGTCCACTGCTGAACGAAGGCCTCCATCAAGGGGGGGTTTGCCATAATCCCCACGCTTGGCAGGCGGCTTGGGGATCGCAGTGACTCACCGATTAGTGAGAGGACGCTGCTGCCCGTCCTCCGGTGTCTGGCCGCAGTTTTAAGACGTACCCGGGTCAATCATCATCATTATGCAAGTAGCGTTCTATAAAGTTTGTATTTTTTTCTTATATAATGCATGTTAATTTAAGATTTTAACTGTAAATTAACTTTTTGTCTTTGATAAGAGTATTCATGGAGTTTATTGCCGGTCTCTTCTCCATAGGACCTACCCCGATTAATCCACCTCCGTAACATCCCTAGTTCGAACCCAAGGTCGGCCATCGTCATTGGGTTTTAATGACAGAAAAATTTAGGTAGATAGCAATAGGCTCGCTTCGTAGTATATTTTAGTCAATAACGGCATCGGCGATATGTGGGTGTACAGTCAGAATCAATAAGATGTATGATCACTTAATGAAATTCAAAAGCGAGTTTTAAAAGAAATAGTGATTGAAATCAATTCTACACATATCTGCGAATATATATAATATATAGTCATTTCAATTTTATGATTTTGACCAATAGTTTTCTAAAAATAAGCGTTTGAATTTCGCTACGTGTATGGGTGAATCAACTTTTAAGGCACTCCTTTCACAACATTTTGCACTAGTAAAATAGAAAATCTATATGATCGAAAACTTGCAGAAACAAAGTGTTATCAGTTTAATGATTAATCATATTTTTATGTTTCATAGTTTGCCACGACATTTAAGCTATTATTAAAGAGATTTTTGAGAAAATCTGAAGGGTGTCGCATTAAACTATCCCTTGCGTTACCTATTTAGAAATATCTTTAATGAAATAAAACCACAAGTTTCAGAAATTTTAAGAGTAATTATTTATTTTAACTTAAAATGCAGTCTTTCTACATAATCGACCTTAATTTATAATAACAATAACATGAGATAGAGACAACTGAAAGTCTACTGCGTTACTTTGGTCATTTTTAAATGCTTAACTTTAAGATAAACCGCTGTGTAGAATAATCCGTTATACATTACTTATTTCTAAGATAAACTCTAGTCCTGAGGTTCCCTGACGGAAAGTTTTTATTAAGTTAATATGTTTCTAACAAGAGCTATCGTCAAAAAACCTTAAACTAATAAAGGGACACAAGGGTAACGCCAGAGAAAAGACGGTAACGTCTGAGAATCATAAACTACCTATGAAGTAATAACAGCAGACGGATATACACCTAATCAAAATAACAACAACTTTTCAAATCAGTTATCTTGAAAAGTACACAACATCAATAAAATGAACAGAAAATGTAAAACTAAATGAGATCAATTATCATATGAATTATTCTAATAGTAACTCTGATTGGAGTATTTAAAACAACAACAAATTACTTGTCTCATTTCTTCATTTCAACATTCACTTCAACACATTTATCCAATTTTTGAATTGGTAATATGAGCGATGCCCTCTCTTGATTATGTCTGGTTTCGGTAATTTCTGAATAATGTTTTCATAATTCACGTTTGGCGTTTTCGTCTAATACTCGTAAAAACATTACTTTTATTTCTCCGTCTTCTTCAACGTCAGTCAATGTTTTGCATGCATAGGTGTATGATTTGTTTTTAGATGCGTCTACGTACAACTTATAAACTAATAAAAAATCTCCACTTCCAATCTTTGGTCATGACTGCCACATGGCAATTATTGTTCTGATGACGAACCACCGTATCATTGCGCAACTTTCAAGTTACTCAATGGTTCATCGTCATCATCTGATGTAGTTTCCACAACAAGTTTTTCATTGAATCCAGCGTGTACTTTTTTTGAGCTTTTATGCCTGTTTTATGAGTGTTTCTTTTTTACTAGCTGTTGCACGTGATATGTTATTTCTCAAGTAAAAATCTTTTATTTTCTTCTTCAACGCTGTGTTTTTGACGCTGCTGTCTTCTCCTTTAACAATTTTATCAACCCCTAAATTCTCTATAAGGATCTGTTTTTTCATTCGTGAGTCTTTCACTTCTACGTTTTCAAAAATCTTCTTTATTACTTACTACTTTACTTTCTTTCCTAGATTTTGTTTTTTTCTTAATAGCTCCACTTAAAACTCTGTACCTTTAGTCTTCAGTTTTTTCAGCTTTATTAGTATTAGAATCAATTTGTGTATGGAATCTTTTCTTAAATTTTTCGTACTTTTGTCTCAAATTTTCATTTTCTTGCCTTAGTTTCTTGTTTTCTCTATATACTCGTGATCGGTCCTTTTTTACTATTTTTCGACCTAATTTTGCTGAAAGTGATGGTGATCTAAATGCTGGTCATGTGCATAGAGATATATGCGATACCCTTGGCGGCGGCGTTTCTTGCAGAGCAGTAGCGCGTGAAGGTGCTGGTTGTGGAGTTCTATTAAATTTTGTAAAGTTCTCTTATCTGGAATCGGGTCTAGGCGAATCTGGGGGTGTATGTTGTAATAATATTTCTACAGCTTGTTTTCGTTCTTTTAGTTTTCGCTTGCGTAATCTCCATATCAAATTTGCCTTATTTTTTTTTTTAGGTGTCAAGTCTTTTACTAATCGTTTTAGTCTTATGATATCGTTCTTCGTACTTTTCTTTGTTATTTTTTAGTCTTTCTCTATAACGTTTCTGTTTCTCTGCTGCACTTAGCGAAATTATAGTTTATGTCGCCCAGATCTGAGACAAAGTAAACTAGAATTAATCTCTCAAAGAAGTTGTAAAGACTGAAAAATACTCCTAAATACCCAGACTCATTGCCTTACATTCTCTGGTGTTACCGGTAACGTCGAAGAAAAAATTACTTAAAAAGACGATTAATAATTCCACAATTGAAACAAACCAAATATTTTATCACGACCTTGAAATCAGACTATATGGGCAACATGCTGACGTAATAATAGCGAAATATTTAAAAAACTTACTGCGACTTTCGCCGTTACGCTGGGGAGCGGCAATAAACCCACGCGCACCACTTGAGAGCTTACCGCGGACCGAGGGGCGAGTGGCGCGAGATCGGCCTTGTTGAACCACATCGACGAAAAACTAGACAATAGGTGCTCTTCCTAACGTTGAATTTGGCGCCATCTCTTACTAATTGTGCTTTACTTTTTACAGTAACGCAGCATAATTGATTTTTTGATCGATGTTTGGGACAAATATTTAAAGAGGTCTAATAAATACTATTTGAGTAAAATTGCTGTAATTAGCATTTCAATTGTAAGCTTAATTCATTCCGAATCAAACAATGACACAATGAATTAAAGCGTTCAAACAATTTATTGAAGAAACTTCTAAGTTTGTTTCGTTACCTAGGCTTGGGGACACGTATTTTTAGTATGACGACTGTTTTTTTTTCTGCTGAGTTACCAAAAAATCTCGTGAAATTTACTTTTAAATTAATAGAAAAATTGAACTGGTGTGATAACGAAAGATATAATTATCTTGTAAAGTCATAAAAAATGTCAATTCATACAGAAATGCAGATTTTATTGCTACTTCTATCACGAGGACACGAAAGGAGTGCCTTAAAAGTTGATTCACCCGTATACATCTTTTTGATGCTGACTGTACACCTCTGCCTAACATTTCTGCGAATACAACACGGCTGCCTATTCTATGATCACAAAAACTTTAAATCGTATTGAAATCCACTCTCAACCCTCACAAAACCGGGTTTACACAAATTGTTTCTAGACAAGGAAAATGGCGTTCAAAATTAAAACAATGCATAAAACTGTCTGGTCTGTAACCAAACTGCCACAGAATCTTAATGCGCCAACACAATAGACTATGGTTTCATAAAAACACTATAAATAATCTAATAATTTAATTAAACACTATTAAAGAATCGATATCCTTTAATCGTAAAATTTATTCTCGAAAATTGATTTCTAATCGGTAATCGGGCTATTTGTATGCTATCGATTGGTGGGCAGGGGTTCTCAACATTTTTATAGTGTGAGGAATACATAAAATTGTCTGTCAGGGGTGAATGGCTGCCAGTCTAACTAGCGGCTGTTAATATTTATTGATATAAAATTTATCAGTATTTTACACGAAACGACCGCAATCTGATCTCCGTCACACAATTGACAATTCAGCGATTAGCTTTCTGCGCTACGTGTCCCGGGCTCGATCCCCGCACGGAACAAATATTTGTATGATCTACAGATAGTTGTTTCGGGACTGGTTGTCTGTGCATGTGACATGTATGTTTGTAAACTGTACCCACGATACAGAAGAAATCGTAGTTTAGAAAGTTAAAAAAAAAAATGTTTCTTATTACGTCACAGATATTCGTATGACACCCGAGACTAACAGCTTAACGTTTCTGAGACACGGAGGGGCTATCGATAAAGGACGGTCACCCATCTTAGGACTGACCGAAGCTAGCGGCGCTTAAACTCACAGCTGGATAGATCTGCGCGGTTGTTATGTAGCTACGAGTCCCTCCATATTGAGATGTTTGCCATATCTATTAATTATGATCCTAAAATTCTACCAACTTCACTTTAGCCCTAATCATAATATTTGACACCAATAACATTAAAGCTGCCATAAATTTGACAACCTCAAGTTCATCAATCAATCGTTGCTGCATAACAATTTTGCATACAATCGTTTCCAAACGAATTCGGCTCGCAATCGGCGCGTAATTGTCCGCCATATTAGACTCGATCGCGCCAACTGTCATTGTGACTAATTTGTAACAATAGTAGCCAATTACTTTAATATTAATTAGAGACGCCATTTAACTGTGGACAGCAATAATATTATTATAAATGTGTTTTTAATGGCTTTATTATTGTTTTAAAGCTAATGTATTCGTTGTGTAGATATTATTTTAGCTATAGGATCGTTTTGGAATTTAATTTGCATTTGTGTTTACGGTGAAGGAAAACATCGTGAGGAAACCTGCACACTTGAGAGGGCTCCATTATGTTCTCGATGGTGAGTGTAGTCCGCCAACCTGCGCCGTACTAGCGTCGTGGAATAAGGCCTTATCCTTTTGATTCCGAGAAGAGGCCCGTGCCCATAAGCGGAAGAGGCAAGAATGGGCAGAAATTAATTGAAATATATCAATCTTTAGAGTAGGAATTCTAGAGATTAATTTTATTTTTACAACCTTTTTTTCCTCTATTATTTTTGGCCTAGTTAACTAGAAAAAAGCACGCAAGATTAAAAAAAACAGGTTTTTTTTTACCTTTCGTCACAAATAATTAATTTTTGCGTTGCTTGTCCAGATAACTAGAAACTAGAATGCTATTAACACGTAATGTGGTTATTCTGTCCTGGATATTATTATGATAATAAGCACAAATCGCGAACGGAATATAAATATCAAATGTGCGCCGCGTACCGTTCTAATCATTGTTAGCCGATGACGTAAGATGACCTGTCTTTGTCTGACGTCATACGTCAAGCTAATTCAAAACCAAACATAATTATGTGGCCTATTTTTCGTGGGGAATCGTCATGTTTCATACCCGGGAAGGTAGAGTTAGGCTGGCTTCTTACCGGTCAAAATAGAATGGTGTTCCTTCAGACGCGATAAGGCTGACTTCGGGCAAGATTCACTCGGCGTCCGCTAAGTCTCTAGCAAGTTTTGGTTCTTGTCGCGTGGTCGCTAACGCCTGTGTGGACAAACAAGCCTAGTATTAGTCATGAATCACTTACCAGTCATGTTGTAGCCAAGTCAGTATTACATTGGAATCGCTCATACCGCGGAATTATTATCATTACTGCGTTTTGCGCGCTAGGGCGGTTGCTTCCTGGCGCCTCTTCCTCCGTCGAGCGGGATCGGCCAGGAGGTTCTTTACTTGCTCCTTAATAGGAGAGATATAGGCCTTAATATCAACTGGAACAATGGCCGCCTGATGATGTTGTTGTACGCTTAAAAACTGATGATATCACAATCACCGTATTAAAATTTGTTATAGCACATTAGTAATCGATAATTTGTTAATAAATCCATCGATAATATCCGTTCGATCGCACATTGTTCGGTAATTATCATAATAAATAGATTTGTTGGCGGCCGGGACTACCGGACGCCGGCTGTGGTGTAGCGTCAGCAACAGAATCTTCGGCACAGTAGTTAAATTTTCTTAGCTATTTTTTTTTTCATTAAAAACATAAGTATCTCGCCTATATTTTCCGAAGGTTAGCCAAAGGTGTATTATTGTGCACTCACTCTTCGCTGATGCCTATAAGTCTCATCTAATAGGAAGCTACCCTATTGCCATTACCGGGCACAAATTAAAATCCCAGTCTCCTACAGAGAATGTTTTAACAGAAACACCCAAAAACTGGACGTAAAACTGAAAAATGAGAATTTTTCGAGAAGATAATTTTATTTAAAGTTTGAAGAAACCCGTTCTTAGACTAAGCAGTCGAAATCGTGTTGAAAATATTTATCCTCTACCAAAATAAATACTTACGTTTCGTTTATTACTGTGAAATATTATCATATTAGGTACACATATTGATAGCAATTCCAATAATACGTCAGTAATAAAATAAAAAACAATATATTTTCATCTTTATTTGCTGTCGGTACAAACGTGAAGGAACGCGGGCCGGTCCAGCAAAATAATCAATTTACGTATGAGAACCATTCCGATATATTGTGTTATCTGTGGTATGTGACACTTTGACGTTTGTTTGACAGTTGTTTAGGCTCCTGGAAATAATGACGTATGCCCACGCCCACAGAACATTTGGCTCGGCCTTAGCTCGTATTTTATAATCTGTCGCACTTTTCTTTATTAAATATTACCCTTACATTATAATAAGTCCTATTCTATATTCTAGAATAATTGCCTCATTGGTCTTGTGACCGCAACGACTTCTGAGCATTAATTGCTGGGTTCGATTCCTGGATCAATCAAAATGTTATTGGAGGTTTTCTGTCTCAGAAGAATCAACGAGTTTGGAATTGCGTCCGATAGATGGCAATAGACTCGCAAACATGAATCAAGAAATCGGGAATCAATAATTACATCGGGGAAAAGTTGATGTTACACAATACACCTCTGCTTACCGTTTGGGGAATAGAGGCGTGAAGCTATGATACTATTTATAGTATGATTATTGTATTTAAGAAAACGGAACAAATAAAAACAATTTCCTGTTTTCACTTCCAGTCTGTATGTCTGGATGATTTGTTGAATGAATGATCGATGTCTGTCACAGGAAATCGTAGAAAAGGCAATGCGTATGAGTCACTTACTTCGCTAGACATTTAAAAAAAAAACATGAATGGATTTTATTGCTTATTAAACATATAAAATTCAACAATAAATAATTTAAGAAATATCAGCACTGACTTTTATTACAACACCTGTAAGCTATAAAATAGACGCCATTTTGGAAATCTATCTTTATGATCAACATCCTGAATTTAATCAAAAAAGGTGGGTTTCACTGTTGTTTGGGAACATTATTATCTAACTAGAATCTTTTTACGTTAACATAATTTGATCATTGCTAAACCTTCGATTGTTAAGTTGAAATATTCGCGTCTTTCTTCTTCGTTGAAATATTCTCTTTTGCTTTGAAATAGTCTCTAGATTTCGCAGGTGGTGTCTTTTTCTTTCTTCTTTAATTTAAGAGCTTATCTCTTGTCGATGGAGCAATCGCCACTGCTCTCTATTTTCTTCCTTCGTTTTGACCTCGTGATACGACTTTACCCCTTTCTCCTTTACTTGTTCCGCAGTTTCGTTAAAGTTGATGTTCAGTGATAGTGATTTAGTTTACGGTGTAATAATGTTGATAATAGAAGAAGAGGTATTTGTCAGTTTTTGTTTTTGTTTTAAAAAACATTGCCCCACACTAGGATTTCTCCTGTGTCGTGGGTACAGTTTACAAACTTACATGTCACATACACACACAACCAGACCCGGAACAACTATCTGTAGATCATACAAATATTTGTTCCGTGCGGGGATCGAACCCGCCACACATAGCGCAGAAAGCTAATCGCTTAACAACTGCGCCAACCGTGTCGTCAAATTCATATCCTTATAAACAAAATAAAATAATTCAATCTTAATTTTTTTAACACTTATGCCCCAGCCGATAAATGTCTGCCTCTAAGTTATGCTTTCGTTTCGTAATGTAAAATTCAAAGCTTAGTGAAACCAACCTCAATCTTTAAATCTATTATTTTTAATTGCGGCCCCTTCAATGCGCGTTAGTATTATGCGTCGCGCGTCCGTCGGCAGCATAAAGGCAGTCAGCGTACAGCGTTGCATTCATAATGCAATTGAAACGAACGCGCCTCTAATTGATTTGTAAGCGCCTGTCACGTTGGCAATGCTTATGATTTTTATATGACGTCATTTTGATATTAAATATGTTATTGATTATTAAGTTATTTTAATGAGAGTGTCGCTTTGTCGTATATGAAGACAAAACGCGGGGCCATTGACTTCTAAAGGGGAATCTCAATTACTTGAACTCCGCTAGAGATCAGTATTACAGACTTTTTGAACTTCAATCATCAATATTCCGAATTTTCCAAATCTAGTTATCGATAAGCTAAAAAAAGTATGAACAATTTGTGCGCGCACATTTAAGTGAAATTCTATGGAAAATATGCGGACATTTTCAACTTGACGATAAAAATGGAGGGCGTTGATGAAAAATTGGAATAGGGGGAAATACTGGGAGTCCAGTACAAGTTTACCATTAAGCCAAAAATGTATGGAAAAATAAACGTGCGCGCACCTTCATTCGAGTGTAGGTACTCTTATTGTAAACGCGCGTAAAGTATACATTTTTTTATTACATTTTTTACGTTTTTAGCTTACTCTATTGTCGATATGGAGGAAAGCCCGCAAGAGCATTATTAAAGCTATTATCTTGTCTGTCCTAAGCCGAGGTTCGAGTCCTATGGGACGCCTTTAGCAGTGTTGCTTAATATAATATTATTTAAATTTCTCTGAAGGCCCTTCTGGTCTCGCCATTAGCCCGGTTAAGCTGTAAAAGCTCCCTGAGCTAAAGCTAGACCCGCTGGAATATGGCTATCAAGTACTATAGTATCCAGTAGTTATTATTCTAGGTCTCTGCGTCGTTAAGTGTTAGAGGAACTCATCAGTTATTTTAGTCTAGCATTATTCTCACAATCGATTGTGTTGGGCACTCGGCACCTAACTTCCCCGAAGTTACAAGTACATGTGTAGGTACCGGTTGTTGATTCGCCAGACGATCTCAGATATCGATAAATACAAGGTGTTCCAGAAGTCGACGTCAAGCCGGCAACGGGTTATAGGCCAAGTTATAATAGTTATCAGAAAAATATAAAAAAAAAATATCTAGGGCACTTATTATATTTTTTCAGAACAGCTAATTAAAATTGGACGAAGTTTTAATTTTGAATGCTTAGTTTGGCATAAAGTGATATTTTCTTCCAAACTGGAGCAGTAGGTTTTATATTTTAGGCAACAATATAAAAAGTCATTTTTAATACCTATAGTTTTAAAAATACGTAACTTGTATTTTTATATAGTTTTCTGATAATTATTATGACTTGGCCTATCACCCGTTTCCGGCTTGACGTCGACTTCTGAGACACCCTGTATAAATGGAGGGAAGGAAAGAACCTCCATGAGTGACGATATCTGTACTTCTGGCGCACCCTGGGCAATCTAGATACCACCATTGCTGACTGGCTAATCTTCCCACTACGTCAAGAGCGATCCCCATGCGATAGGTCGTTCCGTGACAATAGAAAGAGATTGAAAGATTTTTCTATCAAATAAATCTTACACTCGGTTGATTCAGTAATCGTGTCCAGTATCACTTGAGGTTACTGGCGGCTATCTACTAGTTCAATGAAGCCGTAAGCAGTCTAAATTATCATCGCTTGACACTACCCGAGTAGTCGGAAATAAGTGAAAATAACCAACGAGTATAGACGATGGTGTGTACATGACTGTGTGAAACCTTATAACTATAACAGTGGATAGATGAAGATTATACATCATGCCTGTATTCCTATTCGGCTATACTGTAGGAACGTGTGAGCCTATTCTATATACCAGAATTTACTTTGAAATATTTAAATCAATCATCATCGTTTTTAATATTTTAACATTCACATATAAAAATATATCAAGGAGATGTAATGCTCGACAGAGAATTGAACATACCTAAAGCTAGATAACAGAGAGACAGCTAAAAAAGAGTTAATAAAACCATCGCAATGTTTTTTGCATCAAATTAACTGCATATTGTAGACAATAACTCATGTCCAGACAGTTTTCTCGCTAAAGATTTGTTAGATTCAAATCAATCGAACATTTTGACAGCAATATGGCGGGAAATCGAACAAAAACGGCTTCCCAAGACAATTCCAAGAACGAGGTGACGTGAAGTGATGTGAAAATTAAATTAAATCGAGGTACGTTATGTTTGATCGGCACAAAACTGCACTTTGTCGCGCCGACGAGCGCTCGATTCCAATTAATCAATTACCATAACATAAATACGCGCGCGGCGGCCATTTTAAGTGCGCCATCTTGCGTTGAGCTGTCATTTTTGGCGCGGTTTTTGTTGTAGAGATATTTTTCTTCAAAGAATAAACAACATACTTGAGTTTTTTTACGCCTGGATAGTCTACCCAGCCTTCTGATTTTTGATTTTGCACCTTGAGCATACTTAACACTTTGCTGAAGGAACTTTCCGTTTCATCATAAGAACACCACTTATAATTCCTCCAAAGTATGGTCAATGGGTCAAGCAAGCTGCGGGATCCATATTTTTATAGCTCTCTTGTAGCTGAGGTCGAAGCTTGTCTTCTGAAACGTCACTTCACTTCTCTATTTTTCTTGGTAAAGCGATCTTAATCAACATTTCTTTCAATATAATTGTTTCGTCATACTCTAATCCCACTTTTTTCTATTTGTCTTGAATGAGGAAAAATGCACCCCAAAAATTCGAATATAACTAGGCAACTAGTAACTCATTTTCACCACAAAGCTCTACGCAAACTGGTCTTATTTATTCTGTGGCAAAAACTCTCTTACCATAAACAATGAGCGCTCACTTTTTTCACGTCCAAGGCAAAGGGCGTAAGGTTCTTATTCCTAAAGTGTCACTCCGTTGACGTTGCATTTAAGTTTGTGTGTGACTTGAAGACGGATGCTATCAGCGCATGCGCAGTAAATACTAAGTAGTATGATAGCCCTTTTTAAATGATTTTGTTTTGTTTAAACTGTCGGTGGGTATTTGAAGATAGTTTTTGGGTAAAAGCTTCCTGTAAGTACAAAAGGACGTATCTTAACATCCTTTTACATGATCGAAGTGGCTTTACTCTTTCATCTTATTTAATTAATTGGTTTTAGGCATCCATTTGTTCTTTCGCTGAATTTTCACGTATCACATATTAAATTGCAACTATTAGTTCTATATATATATCATTAGTCGTTTTCACGATTTAGAAACCAAACAAAAAAACTGACCAAAGCTCTTAGGCGAGACGGTGCTTTCAATTCTTTGCAGCCGTCGGTTTTTATATAAACTTTATCAATAAAAAAATTATTCACTTTTGATAGCTTCTCAGGGGTACAGCTATAATATATCAGCTATCAGCTAGCTAGCTTTTCCCACTACTCTGTTCGCGTACATAGATTTTTCATATAACCTTCGAACCTGCCTGGCGAGCTACTTGCCTGAGATTTCACGAGTGTGTGGTAATTAACTTATAATTGAATAATGAATATACTTAAGTACTTGTCTTTCCTATACCTAAGTCCTTAATTAGACCTTAATAATTTGGTCCTTCGAGGCGGATTAAACCATAGACCTGTATACATATAATTGTATTAATATTTTTTAACCCCTACGAACTAGACTAGACTATAATCTCTTTAAAGAAAATGATGATGACATTCTTCATGCTAAGTGCCGTCATGTGCCGTCGGTATACGATTGTTTACAATCCTTTTTTATCGCCCACGAAGATCAGAATAAACGACAATAATAGCAATGACTTTCTAAACTTTTCAAGTCACTATTTACATTGGCCAGTTGACATCCTCTGCTGAGTAAGGTGCTAGGATAAACAGCTTTGTGGTCTTTCTGTACGTAATTATCGAATAATCAATAATTAAGTACAGAAATAGATAACTTTTAGCGTTACATTATAGCATGCACTTTAGCTTATCTGTATCACTAATAAAAAGAAGCAGGAGGTTCAAATTATTTTATGTTTGGCATCAAAAGACTTGCTTGGAGAATACCTTCGGGACATTATTATGAGCGTATACGCCTGTCATGATGAGCATCGTCTTCGTTTATGCCTGGTTATCTTACGAAAAAGAAAAGAAAGGTTATATATACAAATAGGTTACAGTAAAGACGGCGTAACTTTGTCCTGAACTTCTGACTACGCTCTAACTTGAAGGGATTATGAACATATTGATAGACCGTCGGTAAATTCAACATGGCTGATTTCCCTGCTCTTAAGCCGAAACAATAAAAATGTAACGCACGCACACTTGTCGATTATTCACAATATTCACCGAACGCATGATCGGCGGCGTTGTAAAGAAATTAAAAAGAAATAGGGCCATAGACAACAGCGCATTGTCTATGGCGGCGCTTCAAAGGAGGTTCGTTGCAACACAGAATTTCTAATGAATTGATTAGTTTGTTACGCGTGACTAGATGGCCGGCTTTGATTATTTAAAACAGTAATTGTTTGAATTTTAAATAAATTGGGCGTTGTGTGGATAATATTTAATTGGGTGTTGCTACTGAATTACTGCCTCATAGGTGTAGTGGTTGCAAGCGAGGCTGGTAAGTGATTCTATTCTCAGTTCAAGCAAAGTTCTTTGTCACTTAAAAAAAATCCAGTAGCATCCCAGAGCTTATAAACTGCGACTGATTGGTTTCTAATATGTGGATGAAGAGTAAATACATCAAATTCAAAGTCAAAGTTTTTTATTTCAAATGGGCCTTTGCAGGCACTTTTAAAACGTTATGAATCTAGGCGCACGGTTCCAAAGTGGGTTGGTCCTATGGAGAAGAGACCGGCAAGAAACTCCATGGATACTCTTTTCAAAATATTGGTTTACAATGAGTTGAAGCAATTTATAATAACAAAATAAAATAGAAAATACTCTTACAATGCAATATTACATTACATGATATCAATAATCATCATCCCTTCGGTTTAGGCAGAGGTGTCGTTTATACATCCACATTTCAGCGATGCCGTCATTGAGTCTCAAGTAATAGGAGACGAGCCTATTGCCATCTACCGGGCACATTTCCAGACTACATGCTGCTACTGAGAATTTCCATACAGAAATACTTTGCTCGACCCAGGAATTGAAACAACCACTAGATTAATGACTGACCCGGATACGTCTTAAAACTGCGGCCAGACACCGGAGGACGGGCAGCAGCGTCCTCTCACTAATCGGTGAGCCACTGCGATCCCCAAGCCGCCTGCCAAGCGTGGGGATTATGGTAAACCCCCCCTTGAGGGAGGCCTTCGTTCAGCAGTGGACGTCTTCTGGCTGATGATGATGATGATGACTAGATCAATGGAGCATTTCTTAGGTGAAGTTGACGTTTATCACAACATGAGACACGTTCATGCCACAATGGACAGATAAATCAGCCAGTATGCGAGTATCGAGGCTGTCTGCCCAGAGGCCGCCAGACGAATTCACATTTCGCCACTCGTGGAGCCATTTTAGAACTTATGGAAATGTATCCTGAATTATGTAGAGCACAGCTCCTTGAAAAGGGGTCTTTGAAGGCGTTAGTATGTAAGACACGATTTTTTCTAACATTCCCACACCGACACTAAAATACCGATTAAAACTTAATGTATCTGCCAAAAATGCAGATAAGCGCCATTAGAACAATAGAATGATCATACAGCATTACTTATTCAATAATCCTCAAACAATTTCCCATTCTAATCACGTAATTCCCGGCGCCATGTTTTTTTGACAGCATTTCTAAGATATTTTTTTCAAATCCTGCCGGATTTAACAAAAACTGTTACAATAACTTTTTAATATTAATTTTATTAAAAAAATAGGCGCGAGGATGGCGCTGTTGCCGCCCGCGTTGAGAAAAAAAATCAAACAATACAGATTATTTAACAAAAATATTATGATTTATTTATCTATGGTTTTGCTATTTAATATTCTGGAGGGATGATGGTGGCGCCAATCGTTGTAAGTCTAGTTAAATCGTGACAACTAAGAACTTAGAAAGAATTTCATTCTTTTACTTTGTTACCATGGAGGAAAGCAATAAATCTTTCAAGTGATAAGGCAAAAGTTGGGATGCCTTGTGTTCCGGATTCCGATAATTTTATTGGCTGTTCCTACCCTTTACTTGGAATACAACTGCGCCGACATAATTGTACAGTAAGCTTAGCTTAACCAACACAAGTTGATAAAGTTACGCTAGTCTATTATCATATTATATCGATTACAAAATTACCAAATTTTTGATAATGCTAATCTTTTGATCTTATTCATCCCTTGGCTAGAACCAAAACAGGCGAAAGACGACAGGCAGCCTAATTACCGATGTAGCGACAGGCGTAGATCGCGCGATAACTTCTGTCAAACGTCATTTTTGTGACATATAATGTATTGGCTGACAGTGAGATTGCTGTCGCGCGGCTATCGCGTTGCTGTCGCTTTTTTACGTAATTAGGCTGACGGTTGGCGCAGTGGCTAAGCGATTAGCTTTCTGCGCTGCGTGTCGCGGGTTCGATCCCCGCACGGAACAAATATTTGTATGATCTACAGATAGTTGTTTCGGGTCTGGTTGTGTGTGCATGTGACATGTATGTTTGTAAACTGTACCCACGATACAGGAGAAACCCTAGTGTGGGGCAATTTTTTTTTTTTTTTTTTAAAACCCTTTTTTTCAACCTGTAACACTTGTTTTATACCATTAATTTAAAAAATATAAAACGTTTTAGACTGACTGATTGTAATTAGAATATATAATACAATAAATTACCAGATGACGTAAGTCTTCCACTAAAAATATTTAAATGCAATTTATATACATAGATGGCTAAGAGAAAAATGCTTTTATTCTGTTAGGTGTATTTAGATGTACATAAATCGTAAATTCACTTTAATTTTGCATACCAATTTAGGTTAAATGTGTGTCCACTTATTGTGACCCTGTAAAAACAGTGTTAACCCATATTTATTGCAAACAAATATTTGATTTGATTAACTAACTAGGTAGATACATTTCTCGTTGAACTATTCCAGTTGATCTCTATCACGAAACTCACCATACTACCTACCATTAAAACACTCGTTCAGTCTGTCAAGATACTCCTGAAAATGTTAAGAAGTCCCCCCTAAATCACTTAGGTAATCCTATAAATATGTATCTACATCTATAATAGGTTCTCTGTGATGTTCCAGAGCTCGGATCTCGTCGACGGCTGTCGCGGGGAGAGAACACGGCTATGAATTTTATGCAACGTCTGCGAACTTTCCGGTTTAGTGATGTGACTGATATCGATTGTTGTTGGTATCGATAGTGAGGAAGTAATTAAGTGTATAAAGTTATTATAGTAGTAGGGTTGGGCAGAGGTACACTATTATACACCCACATTTCACCGATGCTGTTATTAAGTCCCATGTAATAGGGGGCGAGTCTAATGCCATTTTCCGGGGACAGTTCCAGTCTCCGTACTGCTACTGAGGATTTCCATACAGAAAAACCCAGTAACACTGCTCGATCCGGGGGTCGAACCCAGGACCTCACGCTCAGCAGTCGTGCTTGCGACCACTAGTTCAATGAGGCAGTTAAATTAAGTAGAAGTTAAGTTTGTTTATTTATCAGTGACCTTGCAGGGTGTATGTTTGAATTATTTTTTTATAATTTACCATCTTGGTAAATGATTTGATTTCATTTAGAATGTTTCAAAAGATACCTACCTAAGCCAGGATTTAAACTAGGGACAATGATAACTAAAGTTTAGATAGCGAAATTAATGATTTTGATTATACTTCAATGCGTGTCTAATAACTTGAAACATAGATATCTCACAAAAAAATCTATCGATAGCATCCCATCACTCCACCACTATGGGGGTAGCGTTTACAGAAACGACAGCCATTTGCATAACAAACACAACATGGAAATTGATTTAAACGCCGCGTGGATTCACCGCTATGAGGATCTACGGCGGGGGAGGTATGTGGTGTGATGGCGAGCTGTGGGGGGGCTATGTGGAGCTATGGGGAGATATGTGGTTTAGTAACAGTTTAATATTTAGTGTGACGACACGGTTGGCGCAGTGGTTGAGAGATCGACTGCTGAGCTGCGTGTCGCGGGTTCGATTCCCGCACGGAACAAATATTTGTATGATCTACAGATAGTTGTTTCGGGTCTGGGTCTTTGTGTATTTGAATACACACCGCGCCTGATCTCTCTCCGGTCGTGTCGGATTGCCGTCCCATCGGACTATGAGAGTGAAGGAATAGAGAGAGCACCTGTGTTTGCGCGCACACTTGTGCACTATAATATCTCCTGCGTAGTTGGCTAATCTCCGGTGAGATTGGCCGCCGTGACCGAAATTCGGTCAGGAGGACATTAATATTTAGTGTGTTACGTACATAAAATTGCAATTATGAGCAGAAAATGACGGAGAGTTATTATGATTGTCTGTGTCATTGGTTTAATGGTCGTCAGCGCGACTGCCGAGCGTGAGGTCCTCGGTGCAATTCCCGGGTCTATATTATAGGGTTATTTTGTATGGAAATTCTCAGTAGCAGCAATGAGGCTGGAACTGTGTCCGGTAGATGGCAATAGGCGCGGCTCCCTATTACATGGGACTCAGTGCGATATGTGGGGGTCTATCAACTCGGTACACCTCTGCCTAACGCCTCAGGGAATACAGGCGTGATGCTATCTTACGTTACGTTTTGAGGATTAGCAGATTAATAATTCCTTAGCCACATAAAAGATTTCAGCTGTAGACGCCCGTAACGGTTTGCGGTTCTGACCCGCCCTTCTAAGGATTTATCATAAAGATACTCCACTGAACAGAGAACAGCAATTAGTCACGGCACAATATCGGCGCACAGGCAGGAGGCGTGGTCGTTTATTGGTGTGTGATACGCTTTACAGAGGCATAGTCGTAAATTTTTATAAAATTGTTTACCAAAACGATTATCGTTACATTTTTTGTTAAGCCAAAATGTATGAAAACTATGTGCGCACACGATTTCATACATTTTTTCTTGACAGTAGGTAACGAATATCAAGAAAATCTCATACAAGTACTGGGGGTCTAGTAAGTATTATGTAACAAGCGAGGTTCTGAGTTCGTCTGATGCCGTGGCGGTCCGAGTGTGGGGGGGTCGCATGCGTAATGACATTGAAAATTGACAAACCACCTAAAAATAGACAATACAGGATTTTTTTATTAAATTATTAAGTTAGATTAAAATGTTTAAACAATTAAATCAAAAATGTATATTTTTTTTTCTAAAATAAATTCTTATTTGCGCTCAACTATAATATTACATTCCGAACTCACTTTACTGTTAATATGACCCCCAGAGTCTGGCTGCGACCGCGCTTGGTCTAACGCATCCTGGGCAGTCAGCCTCTATACCAATGCTGATTGGCTAATCTTTTTGACACTCACACTGACAGAAGAAGCAGAAGACAAATCTTCGTTTGGTTTCTTAAATAAAACTTATATAAGATCGTTTGAAAACTTGTAAGTAAATACCTAACCTTCTGAATGCCGCGCGGTGTTCTGAATCCACACTATTATAAATGCGAAAGTAACTCTGTCTGTTTGTTACCTCATCACGACTAAACCACTGAACCGATCGTTATGAAATCTTACAAAGAGGTAGCTTAGGACCCCAGACGACACGGTTGGCGCAGTAGCTAAGTGCTTTCTGTGCTACGTGTCGCGGGTTCGATCCTGCACGGAACGAATATTTGTATGATCTACAGATAGTTGTTTCGGGTCTGTTTGTGTGTGCATGTGACATGTATGTTTGTAAACTGTACCCACGATACAACAAAATGACTTGGAGAAGGACATAGGCATATTTTTAATACTGCGGCAAAATACTAATCCTACATTATAAATGTGAAAGTTTGTGAGGATGGATGGATGGATGAATCTTTGTTACTCTTTCACGCCAGAACGGCTGAACAGATCTGGATGAAAATTGGCACAGAGATAGATTATAGTCTGGAAAGGCATATAGGCTACTTTTTATCGGGGAAAATATACGTAAACCACGCGGGCGAAGCCGCGGGTGGAAGCTAGTTAGATAATATATACCATAAACACACAGACAAAGTCGCGGGCAACAACTAGTTTCCAATAATTAAAAACGTGTAATTATAGCGATTTTTATGCATCACCTTTCATGTTCACAGCCAGGGAATCGAACTCAAAACTAGACCAATGGCAGATGTATCATATATTTCCGAAAACCCTATATTACTTTTGACAATACAGACGCCATTTTATCATCACGCCTATTACCATTAAGAGTATAAACGTTTCTAACTGTTTAGGGGCGTAGTCGCTTTAATTCATCTATTGTGACCTTATTAATTGTCGCTCATATTTTGGGGTCCCGTACAGAAAAAAGTTAATATAAAAACCCTTGTCAAGTGATTCGGTTGTCTGTCAAATGGCATTAGCTATTGTTAGGTATGTTAACGCTTGTTTTAACTTGAGTGTCAGCACAATTAAAAGTGATATTTTTTCCTAAATCCTATTAATAATAATAACAATAACTGCAGTCATATGAGGTCCTAGTTTCGATTCCCAGGCAACGTGACATTGAAATTGCCTGATATTCTGAATATTAACTTGGAGTTTGGAATGTTGCCCGGTAGATGGCAATAGGCTCGCTCCCTATTCAATATGAAATCATATTGTATCAGCTAAATTGGTGAACTAGTCACCTCTAGCCTCCCCTTCAGGGAATATAGGCGTGATGATATGTTATATTAATCTATAGTCCTATGCCCTAAGCTTCATCATTTGGACGGCACGGTGGGCGCAGTGGCTGAGCGAACGACTGTTGCTTTACGTGTTGTAGGTTCGATTCCTACACGGAACAAATATTATATACAGTGGCGTGCGATTCATAAAGACAAAAAGACACTGCCTACCCTACATAACTCAGATAAATATTTATTATAAGATATTTGAGGTGGCAAATCACATACATCATTATTTAATCGCCAAGACGACGAACCAATACCAACATGCAGTAGGTATTATTGGTAAGTAAGCTTTTAAATTTTTCTGCCTACCCTGTCTAAAACTTTGCAAGCCGCTGAGCATATAGCTGTTTCGAGTCTGGTTATTTGCGCATGTGAATATGTGTTTGTAAACGCACCCACGATACAGGAATTATATCTAGTATACTACGTATTAAAAAAAAAGCATTTACATGACATAGCATATCAAGGCTTGTACTCCGCTATCTTACTAATATTATAAATGTGAAAGTTTGTGAGGATGGATGGATAGATCTTTGTTACTCTTTCACGCCGGAACGGCTGAACGGATCTGGATGAAATTTGGCACAGATGTAGATTATAGTCTGGACTAGCACATAGGCTACTTTTTATCCCGGAAAAATGATGGGTTCGTAAACCACGCGAGCGAAACCGCGAGCGGAAGCTAGTATTACATAAAATATTTGTTCCATCCGGGAATCGATACTACAACACGTAGCACAGAAAGCCAATTGCTTACTGAGCTTTTCATGCCGTCAAAACTGCGCGGGCAGCTGACAAAAACCATTTATAAATGTGACTCCTATACTCCCGATTTAAAGCTTTTCTTCATACAAAGGATCTTTGTGTAGAAGCGATCACTCCCCGCGCCTGTCGCTCTGCTCCGCCCCTAGATTAGCGGCGTGATGAACACCTATTAACGGCACATCTGTCGCCAATGTTGCCTTTATTTTGGTTCAAAAATCGTTGAACTTGATTGTCGACACGGTTGGCGCAGTGGCTAAGCGATTAGCTTTCTGCGCCATGTGTCGCGGGTTCGATCCCCGCACGGAATAAATATTTGTATTATCTACAGATAGTTGTTTCGGGTCTGGTTGTGTGTGCATGTGACATGTATGTTTGTAAACTGTACCCACGACACAGGAGAAATTCAAGTGTGGGGCAACGTAAAAAAAAAAAAAAAAAAAAAACTGTCTCTTTGGTCTAGTGGTCGCAAGCGAGGCTGCTGTGCGGTCGTCAGTTCGATTGCCGGGTTGGGCAAAGTGTTATTGGGTTTTTCTGTTATAAATATTTTGATTAACAGCACGGATTTTGGATCTGTGTCCAGTAGATGGTTATAGGGTCGCGTCCTATTACTTAAGGGTCTTAATAACGGCTTCAGCGAAATGTAGATGTAAGTACAATAATACACATCTGCCTTACCCATCAGGGAATACAGGCGTGATGTTATGTTATATTTAATCTATTAGAACTATCAAAATGGCCCAAAGACATCAATATTTCATAAACCTATTGTCAAAGTCAAAAGGAAATCGCATTGTCTGCTTATGACAGAATTGAAAATTTGATTTAATCAAAAAACTATATAAAATAAACCTTACAACCGAGAGAATAAAGTTTCAATTTGAAGGCAAACAGAACCTAAATATGATTCCACATAATTTTTAGTAAAACTAACTTTAGCGTTTCCAAATAAGGTCGCAAATAGAATGTAGTTTTCCTAAAAGATTTTATCAGTTTGAATTGTGAAAATAATGTGTCTGATACAGGTGGTAGAGCATTATAGACTTTATGTAGTGATTTTAGGGTTGTATTTAGTTCGTAGATGTACATCGAGACTTGCAATGTTTGCCGGACACGCCCCCAGTCGTATTAATGTAACTAGGGTGTTTACAAATTAGGTGTATTTTTAGATTAATCTTAGTTTCATGATATTTTTAACATAACATAAACATATGACATAGCATCACGCCTGTATTCCCCAAAGGGTTAGGCAGAGATTTACTTTTGTAAACGGTTTCGCTGATGCCGTTGTTAAGTTTTAGGGGGCGCGCCTATTGCCATCCGGGCACTCTGGGCTACAACTACTAAGAATTTTTTATTCTTTAAAATCTATATGAAAAGATTCTAACATGAAATGATAGCTTCTATCATTTAATAATTTGGCCTCTTACTGTTCCACAGCTGTACCGGCCTTTTCTCAAAATAAGAAGGCCCAACGTCTCGGTCCACTGGCAGTGCGGGTCGGCGGACTATACACACCATCGAGAATTTTCTGAGGCTCCGTGCAGGTTTCCTCACGATGATTTCCTCAAAAGAACTGGCTAATCTTTCCACTACGGCTGGCGAAGTTTGAATATTTTGATTGGAAGGTATATCAGGGGATACTTAACTGTATGTCCTTGTCTTGTAGAGCCTGCGCACACACCCCTGCCGGGAGACATCCTGGATGTTCACTGCTATGGCACCGAACACCTTCGTATATCCATATTGTTCTAGTTAACACGCGACGAATCTCACTTCACTGCAGCGAGACAGAAACTCGATTTAACGCATCGAACGCGTTCGGCGCTCCGATTGGTCCGTTTCGTATTCTCCACTTGGAGCGCCGAACGCGTTCTAGCGTTAAATCGAGTTTGTCGAAAGAAACTTACACTAGAGCCTCTGTCCACTGGGTACGCTGGTGGTGTTGGATAACCATTCTGGCAATGAAATGGAAGATGAGATTAAACTCTTTAGGTTCGAGCTACCGTGTGATTATTGGTCTATTGTTTGGGAGTGATCGTCGTGATAAGGAAAAATGTTACACAGTATCTCTAACTGAATGCTTTTAATTTAATCTTGAAATTAATTTCCAGAATTATTATTCATTATCACCAATAACACACGGTAGGTTCGCGGGTTACGCGCAACCACATTCTCGTGACACTTTACAAAGATTTACTCAGTAACGTGTGCGCACTAACTAAGCAATTTGCAAATCGAAGGACACAGAAATCTCGGTTACCGATGAGAACGTCTGCTTTGACTTCCTGCCTATTTCAAACTACGTCACGAGCGGCGATAGTACGGCCGCACCAAAAAATATCAAAATTCGGGTACATTTTGATGGCATCAAATCTTGAATTTGAATATAATGTAGGTTGATGATATGTATTCATCTACCTACATTAAGAAAAAGATATTTATTCAATTTAGACTATAGTGTAGTTTTTTTTCGTCTTAAATGTAATAATAAGAACAGATCTTATTCGCTCGTCCTTTAATTTAGTAATTTATATTTAGAACAGCGGCTCGTGAATTTAAAGATATCGCAGATTTTGTTATTTGGGAGGTGACAAGTGAAATCTTAATATTGAGACAGATGGATTAAAAGTAAAAAAAGAAAAAATATCTATGTAATAAACACTGAATCTTGGGATAAATAAAAAAATAAATCACACAAAATATTGATCACACATTCTTTAATAATAATAGTAATTTGACATTATAGGCATTGCTTTCATTAAATAATATACACGTTAAGTTTTCGCTATATCTACTTGGTTTCTCGAAGCTTCTTTAAAGAACCGCAGCCAGATATGACAATGCTGAAAACAACAATTTAACATTTCGAATTACGCTACTGTTAGACTCTTGTAAAACAAACTGCTATTTAAGTTATTGGGTAAACCAATCGATGTCCAAATTCTATGTTAGTACATGATAATATTAAACTATAAGTATAATTAGGACAATTAAATCTAAGGGCAGTATTAATAATACCTTTTTATTTATGATTACTGAATGAAATAGGTAATTTGGTACTTAAATATATTTATTTCGGATATTTTGGACCCTATCGGGCACAGCAAATCAGAAAAGGGAATTCCATAATGTAAAGGGTGGTAAAAATAAAATATGACAAGTTTTGGACATAATACAATAATTATTAAAGAGCTTGTATAACAAGAATGAATTTTCAATAGCACAGATCGGCCCAAAATCCGTTTTAGTTGTTGTCTGCTGAATTTTACTGATATATGGCTGCAGTCTCCAAAACCGTCAAAAACCATGGTCCATAAAATAAAATAAATATCCAACCAAAAATTAGCTGGGTCGGCCATTTTGAAAATGTCTCATATTCGCTTGACTCATGGCCGCCATACGGCCAGGCATTACATCGTACATAGTGTTGGGCCTATTCATAATCGGTTCGCGATCGACTCGACTATTTGAATCGATTTTAGTTGCACTTAAAAATGCTGAGCTTTGAGATTGTAATAAACTCCCAGGTAAAGGCTGTTGCCTTTCTAACCTATATTGTAGATTTTGTTTTTCCATTTGATGGTGTTGCGTTCTAATGGCGAATCGGTTCACATGTACAGGGATTGGTACGACTATTTTGGTGCCGGATCCGTTTTTGCTTGAGTGGCTGCCGGATGCTAGACCGGCTTTGACGCGTTTCCATTTTGCGCGACGATTTTGGAACCATATTTTTACCTGAGAAAGAAAATTTGATTACACTTAAGTGGTTTGCTTTGTTACTGTTTCTTATGCTTCTATTAATTTGGGGTACCTATCTTGATGCATGGGTCAACAGAATAATGAAGTAGGTCGCATCGCGAAACTATGTCGTCTCCTACCGAGAAGACTTCTAAAGAGGGAGAGGGAGGCCTTTGCCCTGCATTAGAACAACACATAATAAAATTATAAAACATAACAACTCAGAAATAATTCTATTATCAAAAACGCACTAAATTCTTCATACAATCGCAACAAATGTTGATACAATTGCACGAAACGGATGTTTTAAATTAAATTATTAATAAAGAATGTAGATAGGCTGTAAGCACATAAATGTTTCTTCTGTGTACTTGAGAACAGTATTCCGTTTTCTCATTACACCTATAAGTTCGAGACTGTAGACAAGTATATCTATAATCTACATTTGGCAGAGGACAGACACGGCAGCAAAATGTACTCAATTGATATAATCTGATAAATAGATACGTGGTTCGTAAATAATTTCACTGGCGTTTTTATTCTACTGTGACTGAGTATTGCAATTCGTTTAAGAGGGTTGACGAGGGACGATAAGGGTCATTCCCGCACGAAACAATAGTTGTTTCGTACACAGTCTTTCCTACACCAGCCTACATGTGGGTTACACCAAATACATTTTTAAGTACAAAGCTAATTATCAATCTAAAAACATCAAGCTTAAGTGTTTTATTCCTGTACTTCAGATGTGCGAAATCGTAATATTCATATGTGTGGCGTTAAAACTTTAACAAAATATTGAAAATGAAGTAATAATGAATATAGTCTGAAATATAAATATTAAAGAAATACCAAAATAAAAAGGTTTTTTCAATATTATTATAAGATTAAACACGGAAGATATCTTTGATTATGCTCAAAAATATTTAAATATTCTTCAATATCTACCTGTACTTCGCTAAGCTTTAACGCGGACGCTATCTGCGACCTCTCCGTGAGGCTCAGGTACTTTTTGGCGTGGAACTCTCTCTCCAGCTCCAGGAGTTGTTCTGATGTGAAGGCTGTACGTCTTCTGCGCGCTTTGCTCTCTCGTGGCGTGTCCGTGCTTGAGTCTTCAGGGTCGGGCTCCGAATCGTTACCTGATGAGGAAAAATGGATTAAGAACGATGAAGAAACGACGGCACGGTTGGCGCAGTGATTAACTTTCTGCGCTAGGTGTCGCTTGTTCCATTCTCGCACGGAACAAATATTTGTATGATCTACAGATACCTAGTTGTTTCGGGTCTGGACGTCTGGTTGTGTGTGTATATGACATGCATATTTGTAAAATGTACCCACGATATAGGAGAAATTCTTGTGTGTAGCAACGTGTTAAAAAATTGGTTAGCAGTGTACCCAAAAGTTTTTTTTAATTGATTTAAAAACAAGTTTTTATGTGACTGATGGTAGGGACAAAAAGATTGCCTAACCGTTGACCGTGAGGAGTCGGTTGCCGCATCTCTTTTCTGAAATAAATCAGATTATTATTACGTGTCACAGATCAACAATGACTCCAATATATGTCATTTTTTGGCGAAAATTTTTTTTTTTTTTTCTTGGCTCTTCACGACTTGTGTTAGCCTATGACAAAATGGCGAAAATTTGCGAACTTTGTTTGTATTACCTTTCACCTATAATGTTACCATGTTTCAGACAAATAAATAGGTGTTTTTTTTTAAATTTTCTATTCCTTTTTATACATTTAGCATGAGGGACAACACGGACGCTAGTTAGCCCTTTATAAGGCAGAAGAATTGAGGATAGGTTAATTTATACTAAACGGACATTGTAACCTAATATAATTATGAACGTTCTTAGATATTTTTCTTTCGTAAAAATTTGACGACAATATAGTTGCCACTAACTGTACAGGACTATGAAAAATAAAATATTCATAAGTGTAATTAAACTTTTTATTTCTGTTCAATGGTGGTCAATTTTATGGTGGTAATATAGTGGCCACTGCCTTAAAAAGGGTTAAATATGAATTTGCACGAATATAATAGCTAGTTGTGATGACAAACTATATCAAAAATTGCTCTTCAAGAGCGAAAGAGAAGATTCTCCGTTATGGTGGTCTGTTACTACCTCATTGGTCTAGTGGTCGGGAGCGCCACTGCTGAGCATGAGGTTTCAATTCCCGGGTCGGGCAAAGTGTTATTCAATTTTTCTGTATGGAAATTCTCAGTAGCAGCAATTGGCTCGCCTGCTATTACATGGGACTCAATAACTTGTGTAGAAATAGTATACCTCTGCTTAAACCTTCGGGGAATACAGGCGTGATTTAATTACACTGTCGACAATTATATAACTAAGCTTAATAGAAAAAAGTTTTTAATATAGCTCAATCGAATCACGATACATTGCGTATTGAAACTATAAATTATAAATCAATGACAAAAGCTCCCTAAAAAAAAAACTATTAAAAAATAATACGTCTGTAGATGTCAACAGAACTATTAGTCATTGCACTCCCCATTTCCCGCGCTTTTCGCTGTAATGGCGGCGCGCGTCGTTTTATTGCTGGTCGTTTAGTCGATTTTATTGAAGCGTCATTCGTTTAAGGTGATTATGATTTTGCAGTATTTTTTACTTTTGTTAGAAGCTCGTTAAAATTGGTATAATTTCTACCACTAATGAAATTAAAAATATTTATATTATGTACCTACCAGATAAAATGTTAGAATTCCTCGATTCCCCGAAGGGTTTGGCAGAGATTTACTTTTGTAAACCCAAATGACGTAAATCCCACGTGATAGAAGCCAAGCCTATTGCCATAATTCGGAACAATCCAAACTAAAGGCTGCTACTGGGACTTTTTCTAACCAATAAAACAAAAACCATACAAATACTTCTGGCTCGAGACATCAATCAGACTTCACGCTCAAAGATTTTCTTTCTAATAAAGTTTAGCGTTTGTTAAACCGCATTTAATATTGCTGAGTAATTTCGCATTATAAATTGTTTAAACTACAAGGCTTCTGCTAATTAATTTTACTTCCGAAAAATTTAAAAACGCCCTTTTTTATTTTTTAAATATCAATAATTATACGGCTAAACTCAATAAAAATGTAATGCAATCATCGCATACAGTCAAAACACAGCGCTTGTTTTTCTCCCATGTCAATCTTTCCCCAAGTTTTTGCGAAGTCTTAACCCTGGGGCCAAATGGACTATAAAAAGCGATGGTCGAACGTCGTAACGCGGCGTCAGCGCCACGCCCACCAGTGGACAATCTAATGATTATACTGGGGTGACTGAGGGTAAAGATGAGTGAGCAGAGTTTAGTGTTTTGTGGACGAAATAATGTTAGAAAATCTTGAAATAAGTAGATATGTTTAATAGTTTTAGCGCATTAAAGTATTTATGTAGCCCCAGGACTTGGTTCTCTTTCCTTTAGTGTAGAAAATACTTTATCAATATATATCTACAAAAAACAAGAAGTTTTTATTTAGCTTTTAACTTACATTTTCGCGCATTAGTGTCTAAAATAATTTGGTTTGATTGCCACACCGGTTAAGTGCTTGCTTTTCTACGCGTCGACGTTTCGTCGTTATCTCTTTATTATGGCTTGAGCATTTTTTGTGACGTGTAAATCACTGTCTCTTTACACTAATAACATTCCTACTTCATATCCCATCCCATCCCATCCCACTAATATTATAAATGCGAAAGTTTGTGAGGATGGATGGATGGATGGATCTTTGTTACTCTTTCACGCCTGAACGGCTGAACGGATCTGGATGAAATTTGGCACAAAGATAGATTATAGTCTGGAATAGCACATAGGCTACTTTTTATCCCGGGAAAATGCACGGATTCGTAATCCACGCGGGCGAAGCCGCGAGCGGAAGCTAGTAACATTACAATTTTGGCAGTTCTGATTTTATACAGCGACCAGTACTAAAGAAATAGTATTAGAACGACTTATGCTTAGCTAGAAGCGAAATCCTATTTATAACTATTCTACATCTACTTAAATCTCTTCACCGTGTTGGATTACAGTGGCCCATACTAGTTCTGATTACTATTGTGAGCTCTTTGATGACTAGCAAAGTTTTTGATTTACAAAAACCCGGTCACACTGTGGACAGAAGAGTTAACCAGTATCGTTATACGTGTAAGAGTAAGAGGGCATTGGAGCATTTATGAAGTAATTCTTAACAATTTTTGAGTGATTAGAGATTATATAGAAATAAAGATTACATAAAAATATCATGCTGGATATCTCGTCTGCCTTTTTCAGAATTTTCGTGTTATCAATTTTTTTTAAACTTTGCCCCGTGTTACGGTTTCTTTTGTGTCGTCAGTACTGTTTAAACATAAACACATACCCAGAGGTAGAGTAGAGGTATCTTTATTGTATAAGCTCAAAATACAACAGCGATAGGAGAAATATTCGCAGGCGAGATATTCGTTATTTTATCTCTTACTAGCTTCCGCCCGCGGCTTCGCCCGCGTGGTTTACGAACCCGTACATTTTCCCAGTTTTTTCTGTTATTTTATTAAATGATTGTTTGATTTAATTTAATAAGGATATATTTTTTAAGGACTTATAACTCTTCCCTGGATAAATAGCCTACGTGCTATTCCAGACTATAATCTGCTTCTGTACCAAACTTCATCCAGATCCGTTCAACCGTTCTGGCGTGAAAGAGTAACAAAGATCCATCCATCCATCCATCCATCCTCACAAACTTTCACATTTATAATATTATATAGTAGGATTACCTCCCATATCTTTGAGACGATTCACTAACACTAAAAACATTTAGTAAGTCAGAACATAAAATAATGTATATAAGGAAAACAGTATATAAATATTTATGAGAAATCATGAAAACAAACATGTACATATAGAAATATATTCTTAACATATACAATTGGCATAAACGCCTTTTTTGGCTTGTTGCCATAGTCAGATACTCAAAAGTCACAATACTTAATAGGCTATAGTATGATTTGAGTTATAAGAACTTGGTAAATTCTAGCAACTTAGTACAAAAATAATCAAATTAAGGTTTCTTGTTGGCTACTCAGGTACAGTTGCAGCTCCAGATTTTTCTGGGGGCCCATTGTACAGTTTACTTGGGTCAAGATGATCCCCAAAATCTAGGCCCAATAAAACATGCATACTAAAGTTTTGGCATAAATAATTATTAAGATGGTTTTGCGGTAACTGGAGGTGGGCTGGGGTATCCCACTGGTTGTGTGGATGAGTGAGGCATTGGAGCTGGACCGCCTTGACTATCTGGCTAAAGATAACCAAGAACAGCATTAGAAAGATTTCGTTTAACTAAATCAATTATTTTATTTTAGTCAAAACTAGCTCAAAGATTAGAATAGTAATTACTAAGGTTTCGGATAAATATTGAAAATGGGATTCATCTGAATCTTAATTCGAAAAGATATTAGGAATTTCAGGCTATTGTGGTTTCATAGAAATAATTACCTACCTTTAGAAAATTACAGATTTTACACGGGTAACGGTTAGGTTGATCTAAGTGGGGAAAAGCAAGTTTTTCCACTGGCCATCATGAAACTAATAAGTAATAAAAATCTGAGGAACTCTACGTGTCAGACTATCGTTCAAATATATATTATTTGTAAAGGTTTTAAAACGTTATAAAGGTTAGCTTACGGGCCAAAAACATTAACGACCAATATTGAGACAATGAAAGACATACATGAATTATTATTACATTATTGAATCTTTTCAGTAATCTTTATGAAAATATTCTCAGAAAAAAAATCCTTAAGATGCAATTGCACACATCAATAAAGTGCAATAACAATTTCAATAGAATATAGATAAAAGTATTATACATAACCAGTTAGGTACTCAGAAAGATAGAATCTAAATAAAATCCCAATTACAACACTAAATACGTGCAATATAGAATACGAAACCACATTTAAAATATCCACCGACAATTTCCATGAAAAGAACGATAAAGGATCCCTTTGGCAAATAAATATATTTATTCCTGACGACCAAACAACGATTGACAGTTATCGAGAGCGCCAAATGAATTGTAAAATCCGCCATCTTAAATTTACCGTCAGAAAACAACAATTTGTAAGAAGAACAGGCAAAACAACTGCACCGCCTAACTTTGTAGACGCATAAAGTCCCCGCGCATTCGCGTTTCGAATTTTAAATATATCGAATGGAGCGGCGAGTTAAATCGATTGTGAACTCAAATGCATTTTAGTCGAATCAGATGTATCGATTACGATAAACACGTCACTCAAAATGGCGGTCACGTTTCATTTCAGTTTAAATTTTCCCTCTGTCACTTTGGCAGTTTTCCTCGAATGGGTGATGAATTAGAAATTAATGTATTAAATTGTTGATTTATTTGTTTATTTTATTTTTGTGAGATGTTGGTGTTAATGCGAACATAAATAACATTTTGTTTGCCGATTGTATTGTGTGAATTCAAACTAGGTATAATACTGTATTCGAAACTCGAACACACACAGTTGTCAATCAACATTTTCAACTGACATTATATTTCTATTTAGTGATGTTACCACTGTTCTTAAATATTTTTCCATATTTGAATATTATTTAACCCTTTATCAAGCATATTTGCGAATTGGCTTCAGAAAATCCGAGGATACATTGAGGATCATGATATTTTTGCCGTATTGCAGTTGATTTCAATACTTCAACTATTTTCTTTAAAATGTTTGAACACTTTCTGACCAAAACTGTTTATGTAAACGTATAGCTACTGCGTAGATTGCCCTAAGTATATACATGATCAAGCAAGATTGCTACATTTGGCAAATTGGTAACATTACAGATTGAGACCCCGCTTTGCCTTGGGGAACACATTATGCCGGCCGTCGGGAACGTCTCCAGAGATCAGACAAATTAGAGAAAATAGCAGTTAAGTTGGAAGTGCCGCTTAGCCTAAATTTTCGGAAATTGCAGATCAATAATACATTGTAGATTTCTGACAATAGTAATTGATTTAAAACATAGTATAAAAACATTGCCCCACGCTAGGATTTCTCCTGTGTCGTGGGTACAGTTTACAAACATACATGGCACATACACACACACCCAGACCCGAAACACCCGTGCGGGGATCGAACCCGCGACACATAGCGCAGAAAGCTAATCGCTTAACCACTGCGCCAACCGTATCGTTAATATTGCCGATGTCGTTATTGAGTTTCATGTAATAGGGGGCGAGCCTATTGCCTTCTACCGGGCAAGAATATATAAGAAGCAAGAACTTCCATACAGAAAAACCCAATAACACTTTGCCCGACCCAAGAATCGATCCTAGACCTCACGCTTAGCATTAACGCTTGCGATAACTCGACCAATGAGGCAGTCATATTGTAATAACTTCGTTCAATCCTAGAATTTATAAAGTTTTGAGTCTCTTTTTACAAAACCGTTATTCTAAGGTGTTATGCTCAGCGGTAATCTGTACTAGAGCCATAGAATTGAATTACACTGTACATTCTACATCTATAACTAGAGCACAGATTTGAGTCTATAATTTCAAATAGGATACTCAAACGCTGCTCATGTAGACAACACCTATTTACCGCTGCGTCGTTCTGTAATACGGACATAAAACCTCGTTGAACCAACAACAAAAAAAGAAATAGAAAAAAAATGTTATATTTCAGATGACAGATGTCACCTGGACAATTCGCGCCGAAAATCAAACAGTTCGGATACGCGTCAATTTCACGGTACAGATGCGTTCTAGTGGCGTGAAATAGTCTTTATAATGTCAAGCAGCCATTTCTAATTGGGTTATTTGTTGATTTTCACCGTTTATGTATGAGAACTGAGGGTCGAATCACAGATTACTGAATAGTTTTATTTTATGACATAAGTGCTTATTAACAGCGTAACGTATTATGAGCGTAACACATTAAAATTAAGGTCAAATAGTATCTCGCCGGTATTTCAGAAGGGTTTGGCAGAGTGTACTGTTATTTTAGACTTACATGACGGTGGTATTCAGTCTAATAGTAGGTATAGGTGGCGATTATTGTCGGGGAAATATTCTAACACCGAAATGGAATATTTCTTTAGCACCCCGGAGTTTGAAATAGTACCTAAATGTTTGTTTATGAGTATTATTCGGGTTTACTAATCATTATGAATTTGATATTAATATTGGCAAACGATGTGTTTCTTCAACTTAAAATTATCAGTTCAGCAATTTCGAGATTCGAAAATCACCTGTGTATTTTTGATGTTGACTGTATCTTTGCCATACCCTTTGGGGAATACAGGAGTGATCATAAATTGTATGATATGCAATAATTATGTAAGTTCATTTGAAACATTTTTGTTAAGCAAAATCAAAATTTCAATTCACAAAGGACCAGCTGAATGAAATGAAAGAACCATAACTACAAGAGTTATTGCACACTTTCGTAATATTTGAGGTGTGTTCGTAATGGCCTGATGTGGCGACGAGTAGGGCTATTTATCATGTCCAAGTTGATAGGTCGGAGCATTGGATAGTTGAAACAAGAAATCAATTGAAAAGACCTTCCTTTTAGGAAAGTGAAATAATTTATAAAATGATTCATTGGTTTATGTAACTTTAAAGTAAAAATTAGTCTCTCTATAATACTCTAGCCCATTTATTATAACATTATAGTGGACAGATTTTCCTCATAATACTATAATCCTACTAATATTATAAATGTGAAAGTTTGTTAGGATGAATGGATGGATGGATAGATGTTTGTTACTCTTTGACGCAAAAGTTACTGAAAGGATCTGGATGAAATTTGGCACAGAGATAGATTATAGTCTGGAATAGCACGTAGGCTATTTTTTATCTTGGAAAAATATGCGGGTTCGTAAACTTCGCGGGCGAAGCCGTGGGCGGAAGCTAGTAGACAATATTCGTAAAGAAACTTGACGTGTAAGAACGATAAAGTAAGTTTACAATAATATATTTTAGTTTTTTTTTTTTTTTAGTTTCCTTACAGTAATTTATTTCACAATTAGAGCAACATTTTATTAAATATCAGTCAGTGCCGGATTAAGGACGCGCGGGGCCCGTAACAAATTCTATCGAGGGGCCCTTGATCTGCTATAGACTTAGTATAAACTGACATGACTTTTTGTAAAACTAATGCGTATGAAATTCTGTTTTACTTTCGCCATCAAAATAATCGATTACAGATTGTGTGACATGGATTGTCTTAGCCGGAAAACAGGTGTAATGTTTCACGTTTTTGTGACATCAAGTAAATTCAATATACCACGTCTTAATAAGTTTCACTCAAAAAATTACGCTCAGACGGAGGTGGGGTTTGGATACGCGGGGCCCGTAGCAATTGCTACTCTTGCTACGTGGCTTATCCAGCACTGATATCGGATAGTGTCGATAAGACTTGCGCACAGAAAATTAAATTTCAGTAGAAAGCATTTTGTTTTCCAAGTCCGAGAATTATAAAATCCCGTTGCAAAGAAGTTCATTAGACAACCACTGTCTGTGTTTCTTTCGCACATACTGTGTATATAAAAGAAAGAATTTAGTGATATGGAGAAGTATCTAGACGCATATGTGTTCGTTTAGGGTTGGTTTGCTATACTTTTCCTTAGCCATATTTACTATTCATCAAAAACTTATAACGCTTTTATAATCCCCAGACCAATGAAGAGATAACGACCAATTCAGGCATCGGCCAGAATTTGCAAAAGAGACTGATATTTCCGTCGCTCAGTCTTTTATCCACCTAGCGGTGGCGCAATTTCTCTACGATAGACTTTAATTCCATTGTCTATCTACTCTACAATCAGTGTAGGAGGACCAATACAATTCTCTTGGTCCTTCTAGCCGGAGAGTAGACAATAAAGAAAAATACAATCTTCTCTTCTTTAATAAATCTTTTCGTCAAATGAATGAAATTAATGCACGGTTGGCACGGCTAACCTATCAGCTTTCTGCGCTACGTGTCGCGCGTTACATTCCCGAACGGAATAAATATTTGTATGATTTATTGGTAGGTCGGGGTGTTTGTGCATGTATATGAGTTAACTTTAGATACCTAAGATTCAAAAGAGATCCTAGTGTAGCGCAATACTTTATAAAAAGGAATTAGCTAATATGTAGCAAAATTCAGCCTTAGAAAAAACAAGTATGATGACTATTCCCTGAAATCAGCAAATGCGATCACGAAGTCTTAGCTTCTTATTTAATTACATATATCTTTATTAACATCAAATAGAACGGCCGGCGTGTCTGCTGCGTACCGCCGATAATAATAAATAACCATTCTGACGATGAATTAAAACACAAAATTAAGGAACTAAATTTAGAGCTACCGTGTAACTTTTTTGCTAATCTCGTCTTTCGGAAGTGAACGTCATAATCAGGAAAAAATTAAGTCGCGAGTCTAATTATGCTATTTAGGGACAGAAAAATTGGAATAGTAGCCGGAAAATTGGAAAAGTCCGGAAATACTGAAAGTGCTTTTTTTAAGGTATTTTTGTATTAACTCAACACCAGGAAGACAGGACAACTCAGCTAGTATAAGATATGTGTATTAATTGGGTAAATTAATATATTTACTACAATTATTCGCAAATATTTGTCGTATGTAATTAAATAATTGCTAGTGCTGTAATTTCGTTTGCTCATATTTAAAATCGCGGGCTATATCTATAAGCGAAGACTTGTAATTGGTTTCAAGACAAATAAGCTTGTGTTATTTTAAGTTTTTCTAACTGTAAGTCTTCCATGTACTAAATAAATAACATGTAAAGGAGTCAGGAATCACGGTAAAGGCAAGTTCGAGCGTGCAAAGGTACGGCACGATGGAACTGCCAGAAACCTGTGCCTCCACGACAATAGTTGTCGAGCTCAAACACCATGCAGGTTTCACCGTGAAGAACTCTTGGATAAATCATGCTTTATAGAGTTTTCCTTATAATAATCATCTGAACCAAACAGCCTAGCAGAAACTTCGTGGGATACAAGTAAGAGTGTTACAGAAGATTTTCTAACTTTGATCACTATTTCGATTTCATCTTCTTTTCTTTTTCTTTAAAAAAAAACATTGCCCAACACTAGGATTTCTCCTGTATCGTGGGTACAGTTTACAAACATATGGACAAACAACCAGACCCGAAACAACTATCTGTAGATCATAAAAATATTTGTTCCGTGCGGGGATCGAACCCGCGACACGTAGCGCAGAAAGCTAATCGCTTAGCCACTGCGCCAGCTAATTTCTATAAATAGACTGACATAAAAATGGAAGCTAAAAATTATATATAGGTACATTTTTTGGAAACTATTCGAACTTCTTTGAAATTCTTGTTCTATGTTCGAATTGAATTATGGTATTGATAAAAATAATATCGTGTTTTAACAAATTTCACACACATTTTATTTGGTCACATATTTTATTAATTAATTTTTGGTTTATTTATATATATACCCTTAGGGGCAAAGTTTGTTTTATTTCAGTTGATTGCCTCCTACTAAATTATGATTACGCTTATAGAGATCAGGTGATTGAAGATTAGACAGGACTTGAAGAACTGTTTTGTAATACGGATCTTAGGTATCTGTTATATATGTTTCAAATTCACGTTGGATTTACAGACCTTGATTATTTTCTTCTCCGCCATCACTTTCTGGTTCACTCCCAACACTGACAGGACTCTCTCGTTTCTCTTCTTCTCTATTCTCTCTTACTGGCGCTGGAACTGACCCTAACACCCTCGTTAACCACGGCTCCGGATATCCAAGTAAAAACGGGAAGCCATTTTGTTGTAGAAAAGGAGCATAATAACGCATCTGATTTAATCCGTCTAATCTTTCGTTTTCATCTTCTTCTGAATTTCTAGAATTTTCTGAGATATTGTTTTCTATGTCTATCTCTGGTGATTTTCTGTCGCCAATCAATGATTCAATGGAAAATGGCTTTGGAACTTTCTTTTGAGTTTGTGTCTCAGCTATTTCTATGTTAGATTCCATTTTTAAACACTCACTTTTTTAAAGTCACTTAGATTAATCACTAAAACAGTCTTTTGTTTTTATTTATTGTTTGATTAGGGCTGCAACATTGCGGTTATTTTTGAAATTAGAAGTTAACAGGTCTGGATGGAAATTCTATTTTCTATATTTTCCTAGCAAAAACTTCTTTCTTTACTGTCCAATGTCAAATTAATTTAGAAAACAACAACCAGGTATCGACAGCATTTTGCTGCATTATTCAAATTCTAAATCTATGTTGCCATAAATATTTTTTGTTTTATTTTAACTCCAACTTTTAAATTAAGAATCACAATTTGAAAACGCAATGTCCATACGTCCGCACTCCGCGAGTATACCGCGTAAACTCACTCGCCACGCCTACATACGGGGTGTAGTCAAAATGTAATTCTATTTTATTAGTACTAACCACCGGACGAGGGAATGTGAGCTTTATTGCTAGCGTTATAATACTTCTGTCATTTTCCTCTAAGTACATCGCTAACAAGCCTATTATTTACAATGACATAGCTAAAATATTCTTTACCGCACTCAAATTAACGATCACATTCGTTTGAACACCGTATGACTCTGAAAACCCTCAATTACCATTCTAATATCAACTCTATTCCTTAAAAAATAAGTTCTCGCACCGAAAATCCCTAATCGCACATGCAATCTTTTGATTCCAAGCGACAAATGATTAAGAATACTTTTGTGTGACGCGAAAAAGGGACAAGCAGTACTTCTTTTGTGAGTTAGAGGGAGATAGCGGTAGTGATATTTGTGGAGGCAGTGTTCAGTGGTAATTGGTGGTGATCACAATGTTTTGCCGGTGTCAGCACGGGGTATAAATTTCATCGTTTTGTGCCCCGTTTGGTGTGAGCTGTGGACTTACTTCTCACTTTTGATATTTTAATGGACGGTTTTCTTGTTTGATGGAAGGGAATATCTGGTTAGTTTATTTTGTATAGCTGAATCTTTAATTCGTAGATTTTTATGGTCTATTATTATTTTGTTACACAATCATACCTAGTACAGAAAAGGCAATGGGTCCCCTTGATTTTTATGCTATTCTATAGTGTGCCAAAGATGACCAGTCTTTGCTAAATGTCCGCCTTGTCTTGTCACCTCTTTCGTAATTTGTCGCGAAACTGTTTTGCTGTCAGGGTTTAACAAAAAAATCATTGATATGAACAATGCGGTTATTCAAAAACTTAAATCAACATTCTATTCAAACTGAATCACTGTCATTAAGAATGAAATCATTACACATAGGTATATTTATAAAGACGGACGATTGGTAATATTTTTTTACGAGAAACACTTGTGAGAAACATGTCTCATAAACTTATTGAAAGAACCTCTTCGCTTCGCTTTTGCTTTGAACGCAAATGCTGACCGCCTATTTTAAAGAAATAAATTCTTGAACAACAAACAATTTTAACGTATTCACGCCTTTAGTCCCTAGGGATAAACATTCTTAACTGAGTGTCAGTCATAGCCATGAATATTTTGTGTATAATGTAGCTACCGAGTTACCATCTCACCAGGGAATATGGGCGTGCAATCCATACCACAAGAATTCAGCTGGGATTTGTTTAATCCTTGCTGCAATAGTAACTTATTCTGCTTAATTTTCTTTTTGTCTATGCTGGCATACATAAGTAGCTTTATGAATTAATTATAATGATAATTAATTAGATTCTTTGTGTACTGTATTAGTAAATTTGTTTATTTTGTCCTTCTTAATAAATTTCAATTCTTCACGATGATTAAAAATAGCAAATAATATTTTTTATAAGGTTCAATTAATACATTAACATAAGTATTTAGTAAAATGTATATATATAGTTTTAAATTTTGAGAAGACACAATAAAGAATTAAATAAGAATCTAATAGGGACTTACGTTGAAATGGACCAAAGACGTCGTTTGCAAAGATTAAAAAATATGATAGTAACAATACAAGTTCTAATTTGCCTAGAAGACTGAAACCATTGCTAAATTAAATGGCAATACAAATTCTTTGTCACACATTTGGGACTGCTCGGGTTAATTCGGCAACCATCGGCTGAACTCGGCGCATTCACCGTTGGTCGCAACCACTAAGCATTAGCAGTGACTAAACAAATTACTAGCTTAGTTCCAAA
This sequence comes from Shargacucullia verbasci, assembly GCA_947562105.1. NCBI lineage: Eukaryota > Metazoa > Arthropoda > Insecta > Lepidoptera > Noctuidae > Shargacucullia > Shargacucullia verbasci. The sequence continues at coordinate 1,394,914 of OX387307.1, read as the reverse complement.
TGTATATTTTTGTACTCCACTCGCCCCATCTAAAGCCAGCACCGCCACTTGGCCGGCGTGGTGGTCATTAGCGAGCAATTTGTCCCCTCCCAACACTTAGGCATCCCCCTCTAAATTGATTGTGGCTATTTGGTGCACCACTGATCTATCTACAAGATAATTTACGACAAAATGTGAATAGGTGTTGTTAGCAGTAACAGTGGTAATGGGTTTTCTGAGATATGAATTAATGACAGATGAATTTACTTTTCGTGTATAGATTTGAGTCGTTCAGTCAGTTTTTGTAAATGGATACGGTTAAAATAAGTTTAGGTATGATTGGAATTTTTGCATGTCTTCGGTTCACTTGGGCCCATTACCACCGACAAACGCACAGCTAAGAGATATTTATCGGGTATTTCCATAGATTTATAAAAAAATTGTAAGTCAAAAAAAGCTATTTACCAAAGTATAATGTAAGTATTCCTATGCGTAAAGAACGTGTCTTCTTTGATAAAACTCACAAACCACAAAAAAAATAATAGACTTATCGAAAATCATTATAGTTGGTGAGTAATTATGACATACATATTATTATTACATATTTATTTTTACATAAAAGAAAACTTATGAAAATTAACAGAGCCAGCCTATCGCTTAGGTATATTCCGTATTTTAAGGAGCGTTGGCTCATTTAGATTTATTTGCCTTGTGGAGCCTTTTCATTTTCCCTTCACTGTTTATATTATGTAGAGTGACAATCAAATTCATCAGCAAAAGAAGTTCAAAAGGCAGAGCTTTAGGACGGATTTGAGTTTGAACGGATGAAAGGCAAGCACTCCAAAGTGTAATCAACCAACGCAAACCCATTACACCTATTAACACCAATGTTAAAACTCTTTCTAGTCCAGTCTCGTTCTAAGTTCTCACACATCAAAATACTAAATTAGCTTTCCAAATGTTCTGCGCGTTCTGAATTTGTTATATTTCTAACGGCTATAATTTGTGAACAATAGATCATTCGTTCATACTAATCCGTCATCGTCTACTGCCGCACATAGACCTTCTTAACCTCTAATAGACTGTCGAGCTTTTATTACTTTTATATTATAGGGAGACAAACATTTGCGTGTCGCTTTATGTTATAGGTAAGCAATTAACGCCGCCATTGAATTTCGTAACCTCGAGTACTGTACTGATTGAAATCTAAAATTTAGATTTTACAAATCAGATAGCAACTATGACCAATAAATTTGTGCTTTCCTTTATTATATTTTCATACGTAATAGCCTGTTTAATAGAAAGCAAATAGCTTACGTCTGATTTTTAAATTATAGGAATGAATTTTGTGATTTGACGACAATTGTATGGAAAATATTTATTCTTTATATAGGTACGTTATCACGATTATAGTTATACATTATAGTTAGATAATTTAAAATTAAAACAGTTTTGGTATGGACTTTTCAAAGGAATAAAGTATGTGACGTTTATTCAGCAATTGAAAAATCCACCTATAATCAGCAGTCTTGGTGATTTCACTGGTTATTCCTTCCCTTCACTCAAAACACAACCCCGTTCACACATTGTTAGATATGTGAAATAGGTACGACTGTAATTCCAACAGAAACATGAATCTCCACTACAATTGAAATTCATGATGAGAAGATTTGCATTGAGTCATTAAAAATGGCGTTCGCTAGCTCCATATCTGTTATCGTCTTCATAGGCAATGTATGATCCATCGCCATTGTATTAGCTGGTAGGTATGTTAACTTATGCTTTATCATGATTATTGTCATTAGTCATATCCTGTGTTCATTGTACTGTTGTTATTAGTTACAATAGATCTTTATTTAGCTTCAAAGAAGCCATTAAATGTTTTATGAAGTTTCATATAAGATTTATTTTTGGGCTTTTCAAAGACGGATTTTATGTTGCTAATTGATTTTAGATTTTTCGAGAGACAAGTTATCTGAAGTACCTATAAATGTAGGTAAAACTTAAAATTGATAAAAAGTTAAGTATTATAATTCAGACTCTCAGTCGAGTCAAAGTTCATGCAGTTTTGCATGGATTTGCGTTAATTATTGTGTGTGTATGTGATTAGTGTTGTCTATTTAAAAAACAAAAGATACCAAGCGGAAACACGAGTACCTATTACGCAAGTCTAAATGTACTTTCATTCTCACAAGCTGCAATCTGTTCTCAGAATAAACCACCACTAAGGATTTCGTTATACGTAATTAATTTCAATAAATGACACTCATGAGCTTTAATCAAATTACCCGACGACATCTAACGTGTAATTTAAACAAATAACATTTCCAACCATTAATACGGATCGAGAACACGCCATTAGCGCGCCCCCAACATAAATCCACAATAATATAATAATCTTATTCATAACAAAGTTAATATGGCTATAAAATTAAATAATAAAACACGCTGTGAAGTGCTCAACGATCCGAGCAAATTGCTTTCCACAACTTCGACCCATCTCTTTCAAAACTCTATACCGAAGAAAGAGATAACACTATATTTCACGTTTCGTTATTACAGTTGTTCTGTAAGTAATGAGCAGCGTCACGCCCCGCAATCAAACTCCGGCGCCATGATTGGTCGTTTAATAGGGTTCGAAGTTTGAAACGCTTGTATTTTTTTTTTCGGCGTAATTTTCGTTCATTAACTATGTGTAAATGACGCGCGGCGTTCCGCCGACGGCAATTTTTAATCTCGTTAGTCTTTGCGTTTCATTAATTTCTTCAGTAATTTGTTTATTGTGGGTAATTTAATTTAAGAGATTTAGTTTTATTTGTATATTTTTTATTCACCGTCATCAACATTCTTTATTTGATGTCTGATTTTTCTATTGTCAGATAACTTTTATCTGAGGAATAAAGTTTGCGATTTGACAGCTATTGTATACAAAAAACATTATGTCAAACCACAATTAATTCTTCAGATAAAAATTATCTGACGAATGAAATACGACCTTATAAGTTATGACGAAAAAATACATTTTGACATTGTAAAAATGTACGACTAGAAGCTGCTCAAATGAATTCATCACAATGGTGATAAATTGACTTCGAACACACACAAGAAAACATTGTCAGGAAACTAGTGTGTCCTAGAACTAAAGATTAAAATATTCTTGAGGAAAAATAGAGAAAATATATAAAATTCAAATAGCGTTTCAGAATTCCTTTATTATAAAGTGTGTAAGTACATAAAGCATTGTCTCACTGTAATCATCACGTGAATTGTCCTTAATATTTTCCATCACTGTTTTTCTTTGCCACTTTATAACTAGTCGCATGAAAATCTGAGCATAACATAGCATCACGCCTGTATTCCCCTACGGGTTAGGCAGAGGTGTACTATTGAACATCCACATTTCGCTGATGCCGTTATTGAGTCCCATGTAATAGGGGGCGAGCCTATTGCCATCTACCAGGCACAGTTCCAGACTCCGTGCTGCTACTGAGAATTTCAAGACAGAAAATCTCAATAACACTATCCCGACCCGGGAATCGAACCCTGGAGCTCATGCTCAGAAGTCGCGTTAGGGACCACTAGACGAGCACTAGGAACCACGAGATTTATAGAAGTATTATAATTCTATCTTGAGTTATGCTAGCCTTTTGCCCGGTAAATTGTCACACTTATGTATGTAATATCAGCCTACCTATGAACTGAACTCTTTAAATGTTATATGTTTAGACACATTACATTGTTTTCTGCCTTCCTTAATTTTATCTGTCTTACTAAGTGTATTCTTCAAATCTACTCCAACCAATCTAGTGTGTAGCTCACAGTCACACGAGGCTCATTTTTGGCAAGAAAATATATAGAGAACAGGGATTTATGATAAATACCATAATGGTCAATCAATATAAACTGAAATGGCTGAAATTCTACTTTTAAAAATCATTCAAAAAGATGCTTTGGTAGGTATCTTTTGTCTATGGTTGTACTAAATGGAGTGTAAAATCAATAAAATATTCAAAACATTACAGAAATATGAATTGCAAATAACTTCAAATGCTTCCCAATCCCCAAGGCATTACAAAAATTATAATAATGCGACATTCGTTACGCGAATCCGAACGTCATCTCACGTCACGAGAGTGCACTTAAAAACCGTTACTAATGTCACATTTTTATACATACCTAATTTTACACTCACAACAAAGAAAACTGAACCTTATATCTCTCTATTAAGTTTGGGTAAATGTGAATATTTAATGTTGTTTTATAGGACGACAACCAAATCTATAAAACAGTTGCCAAAATAAACATTGACATTTTGGTGCACGAAATAGAGTTCATAATTGCTTTACATTTATTTTGTCAGCGGTAAAATTATAAAGGCGATTTCGCGCGCTTCTCCTAGAAACGGCGGTCTTGACATTTTTGACAGTTGCTAAAGGGAAATCTGAGTGGTGATGAAATCAACGCTTATTCCTAGAGGGGTAAGCGCAATAAGTAGTGCCAAAAGAAATTTTTTAGAGTCTAAAAGGCACAAACCAATCGCCTGTTTGAAACGCCAGAAGACGATCACGGTAGTAAAATAAGGGAAAAGTAAAATTTCACTATGAAAGAAATATTAAATCAAAAAATACTTTTGGGAATTTAAAAAATACCATTTGAAAAAGGTACTTTGAAAGTATTAATGTGATGTTCTTGGATATTAGGCAATGTCAATAGCGCACACAAAAATTCAAGTAATGTGAACTTTAAAAAATAACCGTAAGCATAAGCTTGTTAATTGAGTGAGAGATTTCAACACATTGCTAACAAGCAGTTCGTTATGTCAGACTAATTAATCGTGTCAATATTTCTGTACAGGCACGGTCATTGCCTTGCCTATTTTTAACATTTAATTATCTATAGTATCGACATTTTGTCAAACGACAGCCCATTTTAGAGATGCGCCATCACACAGACTGACATTGCAGACTGAAAACCGCAAGTTGTCAAACTCAGCGTATCTCTAGCTTATAAACACCTGCAAAATATATAGGACTGACATTTACGAATCACGTGAGTATTTGGTAGCTTATGTCAATTCAGTACATTTTATAGTATGTTTCCATTCTGTAAGAATTGTAGATTGTAAGTAGGTACACTGGTACCCTTGAATTTATTTCGGCGTTTCTTCTCAGGGACTCACTTTTACACGTCTTTTTTTTGAACTAGAAGTTTAAAGAATGACGTGTAAAAGTGATTGAAAAACCCTTAATGTAAAATAAACAATTTAATTTTATTTCATGTACATGCAGAGAACGACAACCTAAAGAAAAAAGTTCAACCATTAATCTTGAATAGATTTTTAAGTTTACTTCAGTTCAAATAAAATAACACCCTATATCAAAATAACATAACAAAATATAAACAGATCATAACAAATTTATTGATTTATGCATCGCCGTTACGCCACTTAGTTGGCGTCCGCCAAACTAACCACAATGCACGGAGGGGATGTTGAGAAATGGAAAAGGTAGTGCAATACTATAGCTGCATTATTTTATTTAAACCGAATTTTTGTAATTTTATATGGCAGCACATTTTGCCGACGCCGTTATTAAGTCCTAAGGAATAATAGCGAGCCTGTTGCAATATCTGGCGACCCATGCGACCACGAGACCAATGGGGCAAGCAGATGATAAACCTTGAACATCAAAAAAATTATCGTTAATGTTCGGCTCTATCGGCTGTATCGGCTATATTATTTATATTTTTTTTTTTAACGCTGCCTTACTCTATCTTTAATTCTTGTATCGTGGGTAAGTTTGAAAACACAAATATTCATGCTGAGTACCACCTAGGCCCGGAACCAATATCTGATCATAAAAATATATGTTCCGTGCGGGAATCTAACCCGCGATACGTAGCGCAGCAGTCGCTCAACCACTGCACTAACTACATATGTGATATATTCATGACCATTATTTTATATAATATAATGGGGGCTTTAATATAATTACATAAAGTAACATGTGTTACTATAGTGTGGTAGAATCCTTATGTCAGTAGTTAATGTTTATAATAAATGTCTACTTGCTAATAGTTTCCGAATGGAAAATATGGGTAAACAGGATGACAAAGACGTCTTTCAAAAGAATGTGAAGTATTCTAACTTACTGATAAACTAGTTGATTGCCTATATAACTCATCTGATAGAACGCGTTCAATTTTCTGTTTCACAAGTCTCTGTTATGTTATGTAACATATTGTATTTTCGATAGTACCTATCTGTAATTTTTTATTTAACTGATATCTGTTTGATTACTACTGGACACTTTATTAGTAGGTGGCGAAACAGGATCTGGATCAGAATTTGACCCGGGTACGTTTTAAAACTGCGGCCAAACACCGGAGGACGGGCAGCAGCGTCCTCTCACTAATCGGTGAGCCACTGCGATCCCCAAGCCGCCTGCCAAGCGTGGGGATTATGGCACCCCCCCCCCCCCCCCGGGGGAGGCCTTCGTTCAGCAGTGGACGTCTTTTGGCTGATGATGATGATGATGAAACAGGATCTTAAAGAGAATTAACTATTTGAAATTACTGAAAACTCATAAAAGTATCCTGAATTCCTGACTCATTCACTTCGCAACAAAAAAGCAAACTCAAAATATATTCAAAAACCCAAACCTTTTTACATCCAACCCAAAACCACAAACATATTATAATCTGTGGCATGTAATTTCGCGCGCTGTCACGATGACAGCCCGGCGGAAGGGGCGTGGCTTCCGGCCGCGTTCCGTTTTACTTAACGCACGCTCGCAAAATGACACGACCCATTAAAATCGGCCAGTATTATTTGAACTACCCTCCATTTGGCTTTGATCTTAAATGTTGACAATCTTTGAGATTCAAGTGTTTGGGGAAGTGGATATTTTAGATTGTTATCCGATTACGTTTTGGTTATATTTTCATGCTTGTTTTCGCTTTAGTATTGGGTCGGCAGAGATGCAGGTAATAACTTGATTTAAATAGTCATAGTTTAGGCGAGTTAGGCATGTCTTTTGCGATATATTCTTTAGTATTTCCTAAATTTTCCTTGGTCATACTGTAGCGTTCCAGAATTATTATTTTTCTACGCAAATCCTCTGCACACCTCGTTTTCGGCTTATTTTTGGTTTACACGCAACGATGATCGTTTAACTTCCTCCAACTACAAATCATCACGCTTGTATTCCCCAAAAAGATAGGCAGAGGTGTACTATTGTATACAAACATTTCGCGGATGCCGTTATTGGGTCCCATGCGAGTCTATTCCCATCTACCGGGCACAGTTCCAGATTCCGAGCAGCTACTGAGAATTTCCATGCAGAAAAACCCAATAATAGTGTCCTCCAACCAATTAAAACCTTTCGCGACCTCTGTAGGTATTTGAAAATCTTTTGTAAATTTTGTCAGACTGACTGCGGTAGACCTTGCCTAAGGAAAAGTAAGATTTCGTGATATTGATTAAAAAAAGAAGCCATATTTCTTAAATTTATTTGTGGCAATCTCTGTACCTATTACAATGGGCATAAATTCATTATAAGCAACAAAATACACCATTTCTCCTCAAATAATTTGTCCAAAGTAAAACACCATTAAGGGTGGTCTCCTATAAATAATCTTCAACAATATACTCGTAGCTCTTCCTAAACTGGTCGCGTTAACTAATGGTATAATTAATAATGTCAAGATTTATCGCGCAGAACGCAACGGCGAGATGGTACGCCATATTATAAAGACAAAATCGGAAAAAAATAATTGAAATATTTTTGGAGACATGTTACAAATTAATGGCGGTGCGGTTGAGTGGTTTTTATGCTCATTTAAAATTGCAGAGTGTGAAATATTCCAAATGTTTCTTTTATGAGTTTTTGAACTTTTGTTTGCAAACATATCTTGTATTTGCCGAAAGATTCGGCACAAGTGTAGAGATCGACTGCTGAGCAACGTGTCGCGGGTTCGATTCCCGCACGGAACAAATATTTGTATGATCTACAGATATTTGTTTCGGGTCTGGGTCTTTGTGTATGTAAATACACACCGTGCCTCGGAAAGCACGTAAAGCCGTTGGTCCTGCGCCTGATCTCTCTCCGGTCGTGTCGGATTGCCGTCCCTGAGGACTATGAGAGTGAAGGAACAGAGAGAGCACCTGTGTTTGCGCACACACTTGTGCTCTATAATATCTCCTGCGTAGTTGGCTAATCTCCGGTGAGATTGGCCGCCGTGACCGAAATCGGTCAGGAGGACATCATCTACACAGTGTAATAAGAGCAGAGACTATTGCCAAACACCAAACACTCTTCCGTACTCTATGCTGCTACTGAAAATTAGAAAACCCAGTAACACTTGCCTGAATTGAGAATCTATCCCAGTACTTACGCTATACCGCACTAGACCTTTGCAGACAAACTACACTATATTATAACCTATATGAAGTAACCGAACAAGCTATAAGCACCCAATTAAAACAGAAAACTACGAAATCTCAAAAATAGCTTTAGTACTGAAAATAAACATGTTAAACAAATTTCCCATAAAAAACAAACACATTCAAAAGTAAACATTGTAACCTATAATAAACCTTAATGCTTAGTTCGTAACAATGGGGTGTAGTACCAATTACAGGCCGCTACAAATTGTAGCAAATTATCGAATTAATATTGATCTGTTATTATCGAAGGACAATGTTCAAACCAACATGTTTGGCCAATGTTTGAACCAAATGTTTGAAGAGTGCGACATTTTTTTTTATAGCAAATAGAATGTACTTACTATAGTTTTTGTTATTACTTGTATGTTGATAATAAAATAAAAATATACGCTATAATTTTTACTGTAAAAGTTCTTTATACAAAAACTTATACTGACGTTTCTATAAACGCTTTTAAAATTATATCTGTCACTGTCATGTCTTTCAGGAAGGACTCTCATGATCAGGAAAAAAATACACAGTCTCAAATATTGGCGATCCAATGCCGTATGTTGGCCCGTAGGTTTGCGCGTTGTAAGTACACTAGAAGTGAAAACAGCTCTTTTTAGGCTTTTTGCCAGTATTTGTACACGTTTATCTAATCTGTGGGTTAGATATACGCAAAGGGCATTGAGCGCCCTCCGAGTTCAGTATAATAATGCCTTCAGAGTGTTGTTGCAGCTTTCACGTTACTGCAGTGCATTAGGAATGTTTGCAGAAGCACAGACTGATGGTTTCAAAACCATCTTACGAAAAAGGATTGCGTCCATGATTCGCAGAGTGCGCGGGAGGGCCAACTGCATTCTGAAGATCAGCAGTGCCGGATTAACCACGTAGCAAGAGTAGCAATTGCTACGGGCCCCGCGTATCCAAATCCGCCTGAGCGTAATTTTTTGAATGAAACTTATTAAGACGTGGTATATTGAATTTACTTGATGTCACAAAAACGTGAAACGTTACACCTGTTTTCCGACTAAGACAATCCAAGTCAGACAATCGAAAATAACACATTTTCATACGGTAAACGCGCAAGTTCTACAAAAAGTACTTTATACTTAAGAGCCCATAGCATATCAAGGGCCCCTCGATAGAATTTGCTAGGGGCCCCGTGCTTGGTTAATCTGGCACTGTCAGTGATGAGCCGTTGCGCCATAATGGCACATTGGGTGCATGTACGCGTGCATGTACCCGATGGGTCAGGTGAGTGTAATAGATATATGAATTAAAATCTTGTATTACGTTTGTTACTAACATAGCCTTTTGATTTATTTGACTGCTTCATTGGTCTAGTGGCCGCAAGCGCGACTGCTAAGTGTGAGATTCGAGTCCCGGATCGGGAAAAGTGTTATTGGATTTTTCTGTATGGAAATTCTCAGTAGCAGCACGGAGTCTGGATCAGTGCCAGTTAGATGGCAATAGGCTCGCCCCCTATTACATGGGACTCAATAACAACATCGGCGAAATGAGGGTGTACAATATACTTATGTAGTACACCTCTACCTAACCCTTCGGGGAATACAAGCGTGATGCTATGTACTAACACAGCTTATAGGTAGTGTATATCTCGACAGCACGGTTGGCGCAGTGGTTGAGAGATCGACTGCTGAGCTAAATGCCTCGGGTTCGATACCCGCACGGAACAAATATTTGTATGATCTACAGATAGTTGTTTCGGGTCTGAGTCTTTGTGTATGTGAATACACACCGCGCCTGATCTCTCTCCGGTCGTGTCGGATTGCCGTCCCATCGGACTATGAGAGTGAAGGAATAGAGAGAGCACCTGTGTTTGCGCACACACTTGTGCTCTATAATATCTCCTGCGTAGTTGGTTAATCTCCGCTGAGATTGGCCGTCATGACCGAAACCGGTCAGGAGGACATTATTATAGGTAGTGTGTATTTCTAAGATAATATCGATCAAGGTCTGAAATAAAATATTTAAAGCAGTTGTTATGTTTTCGGTGTCAATAAAAGTTTATTAAACAAAATAATTACCTAAATATAAAGTTTTATCAACATTTTACTAAACACTTAACGTTTACTTTACATATACAACAGCAAATGTTTGTCCAATAGGTAAAAAGTAGCATCTGTCTCTCTCCCTCTCTCTCTCTTTACACGAGTACCACACTCGTAAACCTGTAATTGTTGGTTGCTCATGGCTCAAAACGTGTTATTTGTGGCGCAAATTGTGGGGTACTGTTTGTTTTGTAATGTAGACTTATAAACGGATAGAAGGGGGGTAAGTTTTAAAAGGAGTTGATTTTGGTAAAGCATTAAACATATGGAGTACAAATTAATGTCTGTTTGTGTATTTATTATGTATTTTTAACCTATAAGTATATAAAATATACCTAAACAATCTTACCGTGTCCTTTTGTGTTGAAAATCAGGCACTGAAAAGTAAATTTTATTTGTAAAGAAATATTTTATGTACATTTAATCAGAACAACACGTATGTTAGAAATTAATGTCGAGAAATATTTAAGAGAAAATCTATTTATCAAATGTCGTCAAATGTTGTTTACATGTTATAGTTGACGTAAATTTAAGTAAATTCCTTAAATTAACGTATTTATATCCTTAAATATTAATAATAAATAGGTGAATTCGGGAAGGCGCGATGGCGCACGGAAGAAATTTGTGGAAAAAGAGGCTTTTGCTTTTAAAATAATAATACAAAAGAAAACACTTTGATAAAAACGACACCCATTATCAGCCATGTCTAAACTTCTCTAGTCTACGCTCATTTGTGTAATCAATATATAATTTGATAATGAAAGGGTGTGAGCTGCGCTTAAACATCGATTTATTTCCCGTCACGACATACTTAATTATTTATATTTTCATTGTTAATTAGCACGATAATACTTACAAGTTTTATTAGTCCTTTATTTATTAAATTACATATTTTTTTAAATTTATAAATAATAAATAAATTCAACCCATTACTGTCCCACTGCTGGGCAAGGGTCTCTTCTCAGAACGAGAAGGGTTAGGCCTTAGTCCACCACGCTGGCCCAGTGCGGGTTGGCGGACTACACACACCGACAAGAACTTTATGGAGCCCTCTCAGGTGTGCAGGTTTCCTCACGATGTTTTCCTTCACAGTAAACGCAAGTGATAATCAAATTCTGATCCGCACATGATTCCGAGAAGTCAGAGGTGCGGGCCGGGTTCGAACTCAGACCCTCCTGCATGGAAGACAAGCGTTCAACCGCTAGGCTATCACTGCTATATTTATAAATATAATTCATAATAATAAAAAATACATTTATAAATATATAAAAAAATAGGGACCAACCGGTATCGGGAATAGGGTCCAAGCTACCGGTGGATAGGGCTCTAGAGAGAGGAACGTCCTCACAATACGTGCCGTATCAAGGAGTACCGCTGTCTGAATCAGTCCCTTGACCCAGCCGCCCAACGAGAGCTTCTTGAGATGTTGGTCGAGGCTCTTGGCCATCAGGCCATTGGCCTTCACAACAATCGACACGACGATAGCCAACATTCCACATGTCGACAACGTCGTGCGCCAAGTCGAGATACTTCATATAAGTTTTATTATTAACATGTATTTTTTTTTATCAAAATTTAAATAATAGTCATGTGTTCATTGACCTAGTGTTCACAAGCTTGACCTTTAAGCGTGAGGTTCTAGGTTCGATTCCCGAGCCGGGAATGTTGTTGGGTTTTTCTGTACGGAAATTCGGAAGAGCGGCCCGGAGTTTGGAACTGTGCCCGGTAAACCTAATTCCATCTAGGATATAGGTTCGCCCCCTATTACATGAGACTCAATAACGGCATCGGTGAAATGTGGGTGTACAAATACTACACTTCTGCCGAACCGTTTGCATGCAGGCGTGATGTTTTGTTTATGTAAAATCTACACAGACGGTTTAGCGGGCACAGCTATATATTTATATTATATTAAAAACAATATTAAAGATTTTTAAATAACATTAAAGGATTCAGACTTTTGCCATACTCCAAGAAGTTTAGCGCCAAGAAGGCGACTTTCACACCAATTTACTTTCCAGTTACTAAACGCTCCAATAATCCTTATCATTTCAAAGTTATATCAGTTCTAGAAAGGTTCAACAATTGGTTGTTACAACCCTAGTATCATTGTTTAATATCAATCGATCACCGAAATGAAGAGGCTCCTAAATTAATGTTAGGGAGAATTTGTAAAGGGTGATATTATAATAGTGAATGAGTAGTGTGTTGTTTCTGAATTGTAACAAATTGTTACTTAGTGTCCATCTCTACACACACTATTATAAATGCGAAAGAAAAAAAGTCTGTTTGTTAACTCATCACGACTAAACCGCTGAACCGATCGTTATGAAATTTTACAAAGAGGTACCTAGTTTGAGACCTGGAGAAGGGCATAGACTCATTTTTAGTACTGCATCAAAACACTAATTATAAATAAAAATAAAATACACGCAGACGGAGTCGCGGAAAACAGCTAGTATTCTCTATTTCTACGATTTAATAATTTAACTAAGTACACGTGCATAGAAAAAGAGCCTTTCTAAAGAACGATATATTTTATGATAAATCTGTACTTGTAGACAAGTGTATAATTTATAATAATTTTGGAAACGACAAATTACCAAACGCAAACTTAAGTCACGTGGTTCGTAATATATGTCAATTTCATACATTTTGCAAGAGCATTTTACTATTATTTAACTTACTTGAAAGAGGCTGAGCAGTCGACCAATTGATATTTTTGCTGGATGGTTTTACTATAAAACCTCAACCCTTGATGTGGATCATTCCGATAATTAGAAATAGAATCTTCTGAACATTAAAGACTCTGTATTTCGAGCAAAATAAAAAGAAGCGAATAAAAAAAACAGTAATTATTTTTTAACCATAGAGTAAAGATTAATATTTTTTTAAATAAATGTTTTATACACGACCTACAAAACACGGTGCCGTGATGGCTAAATACATTATTGATGCGAAACCATAATTTAAAAAAGAACACTATTTTTTTAAATCTTAATAATACATGGCATCCCTGTAATAGGCCATTACACGTAGTATATAGTTACTCAACTGTCATTAGGACACCTGTTTTAAGACAAAGCGGGAAGCTATAAATGCTAACACTGTCACAAGCCACAGGAGACCTGTGCTCTTAATATTACAAAGTATCAAAGAACACCAACCGTTCTGATAGGTTTTGTCTGTAAGTTTTTTTTTTTATTTGAACGATGGAGTTTTCATTTCAATTGATTTAGTTACAAGTATTAGATGCATGTAATATAGATAGGGCTAAGCAGACCACTACACCAACATTATTTTCATCGAGTTAATGAGATTTTCGAACAATTATATTTTGCCCAATCATCGGACCTTCGACTTCACGTTCAGCAGCTCGCAACCTCAATTTCGGAGAAAATCTTAATTTGTTTGAAGAATTTTCTTCTATGGACTGAATAATAGATAGTACTACATATCTCTGCCCACACTTTAAAAATGAACATCTTAACAACTGACACATCTCCACCTCCCAAAAACCATAATTAAAAACAAACCCGTCAACTCACATTGTCAACAGCCCTAATTAGAAATCCTCCTTCTATTTTTAAACATAGCAATTAAACAATTTGTTTTCGAAGCTGGCAACACGCATCGCTTGCGACAGTTTATTACTGTGGCAACATTTTACTTGCAAGTGTGAATTACGTTTTAAAATGTCAATGAGTCGTGAAATGGAGTGTTTTCGCGCCTTTGAATCTAAAAATGGCTGACAGCTGTGTGGCAGACGTTATGGATGAGTTGAAGATGTTTTATTAGTCGTGCTGCTTGCTAAGTATACTTAATGATTTAGTTCTTTGTTTTAGTGATATTGGCTTGGGAATTTACTTAATATAAGCAGATGTTGTTGGGGTGCCAGAAAAAATCCTCCGAGTGTCGAAACCTCAGATCGTCGGGTGCATCCTGGGCAGTCAGCCTCAATACCACCATTGCTGACTGACTAATCTTTCCACTACGGCATGAGTAAATCCCATGTGATAACTCTTGCCGACTTGACGGAAGAAGAATTCGATGTTTATAAGATACCTTCCAAAGCTGTTACAACACTCGGTTCTCTCTCTTCTGCATCCAGTCTTTGTATAAAATTAGTTGGACGAGTCTCAATCACAGTCCACTAATAGGATTAAAAATGTTGTACCTAAACATTCCGTCCTCTCATCCTTTGTTTTTTGCCTATAATCTAACCTAGCTACCTCGTTCTTATTGAAGTCGCGCATTTATAGGACATTCCACGCTACGTATGTCAGACTTTGGTCTCCACTTCAGAATTCGTATACTTCACTGGTCTGTGTAAGGCTTTTGGGAGTAAATAATCAAATTATTGATAATTTAATCTAAATTATGACTAGCGATAGAGTGACGGATATGTATGAAATGATTTAAATCGGACTCAAGTAGAGAAATCCGCTAAAGATACGAGTTGCAAAGGAAATCGGCCGGGACCTAATGTTAACAAAAACAAATCGCATTTTATCCTATGTCTAAATACTGAGCACTAAACGGTGACACATGATTCAAAATCAGTAAAAATAAAATGAACATCGATTGTACTAAATACTCATCATGAAACGAACGCGCCTCGAACAGTTCGCGCCAAAATAAACGTCAAATTTTCCCGCCCATAATATCAATCACTTTGACAGCTCAGTATTAGGGCTGACAAATTAACAATTAATTACAAATACACAAACAAAGATACCAACATAAATAAATAGATAGAAATAGCTGTACGAAATATTTGATTTATCAGCGAAAACTTGAAGATGGTTATACTTTTCTCTCGCTATTTGCTCAGGAAGCTTTTACTGCTTAACCGAGCAAATGGCGAGACCAGAGGCCCTAGTGTAAGTTTCTTTCGACAAACTCGCGGTCGGTACTTCAATTGGTGGAGAGCACGAAAAATCGGAGCGCTGAACGCGTTCGATGCGGTAAATCGAGTTTGTCGAAAGAAACTTACATTAAGGCCTCAGAAGGGCCAGCCGACGGTACAATCGTGTGGCAAACAAGAATTCGGCCAACACAATAGGTACTCTATGGTCATCCTTCATCACTCCCGTACGATACCAGAGACATTGCCGATGCGTTGTTACCAGACTTCTTTATTAATAAGCCCACTGCTGAAGTTCCGATCCTGTACTCTTAGGACTGGGCTGCCAATTTGCAGGCCTAATACGAATAAATGTATTATCATATTTTCTTTCACTATTAACCGCTAGCTCGCCTAGAATCGACTGCCTCTTTGGTCAAGTGATCGCTGAGCGTGAGGTCTTGGGTCGGGCAAAGTGTTATTGGGTTTTTCTGTATGGACATTTTCAGCTGCATCACGGAGTGTGGAACTGTGCCCGGTCGAAGGCAATACCTCTTCAGGGAGTACAGACGAGTAAAATAAAATAAAAATAAATTCAACCCATTACTGTCCCACTGCTGGGCAAGGGTGTGTCTCAGAATAAGAAGGGGTAGGCCTTAGTCCACCACGCTGGGTGGTGCGGGTTGGTGGAGTACACACACCGTCGAGAACTTTATGGAGCCCTCTCAGGTGTGCAGGTTTCCTCACGATGTTTTCCTTCACCGTAAATGCAAATGATAATCAAATTCTGATCCGCATATGATTCCGAAAAGTCAGAGGTGCGGGCCGGGTTTGAACGCGGACCTTCCTGTGAAGCTATTAATTTTCTATATACATTTACAAAGAATGTAACAAATCGTGAATCACAGCCCTTACAAGCGCTCGTTAGGCATTGATGGCTTCGTTAATTGTGAACAGAATTAGTCTGTTACAACTGAAGACATCGGATTGATTGCCACGCGAGTTTCTTAACTGTCAAATATTTTAATTTGAATTCCTTTGACAGGGGACTGTTGGTAATGTTTTTGTAGAGACAATTGCTATACATTCATTGGATTCTATTGGATATTAAATATGTGTGGATTTGCTTAAAAAAATATTTATTGAATAATGAAGAACTTAAAAGTTGTTTTTTTTTTTTTTCTTAATATAAGCTACTTACAGTTATTTGCATTCAAACTTTTGATAATTACCTGTGTACTTTCTTCGGTTCGATAAACACTAAAAAAATCTTAAAAAGTAAACATACATCTCACTTGTACACAAACTCTAATTCCACCAACTATCCATTCTAAGATTTGAAGATTCGGGTCCGACATCTATTGTTGAATAGGATCGTGAAAATATTAATAATTATGGCACACACAGCGCCATCTAGTATCGAATAGCTATTTCCAAGGTCACATGAAACGAATCATAGACAAAATAATAAATCATTCGTCTCGCTTCAAATATTATCTGGCTCATTTGCACTAACTAGAATCCAATAAGGAAATAGAGCGGCCAGAATATCTTCAAAATTTGGTCGTATAATATCTAATTTAAAGGTCACGTTCAGAACATTCAAAATTTAACATTCGCAATTAATAAACGCTGAATTATTTAATAAATTAATAGAAATAGAAGATTATATTATTTTCATGAATAAAGATTATGTTGCACTTTTTTGTAAATATTATATTTTGAAATTAATTATTTATTTTGGACTATTTTCAGCAATTTGCATTGAAAGTTAGGATTTTCAAACGCACTTATGCAGCGGCAAGAAAAAAGAACAAAAATAAACACGTCAGCTGTCAAAATTTGTTGTGTCATGTCGCTGTAATATTTTTGTAGAAAACCAAACATTGTGAATTTGTCTTAAATAGAATAAATATACACTCATAGTTTATAACTGAGCTAGAAAACTGCCGCATCGGTCTCACCACCATGCATTGGTACGGGGGTAGTATCGCGGAAGCGGTAAATTTATCGAAGCAAAGAAATGCAATTTTCGTCGTTTTTGTGGAAGGTAATTCTTTTTTCACTCTTTATAGTTGCAATATGAAACTTGTATAACTTGTTTGGGTTGTGCAAAGACGTATTATAGTTGAAACTTTAGAAAAAATGTAGGTCATAATATGTCAAAGTTAGGTTACTGGCAAATTATATTGACGTGAGTAATATATCTATCATTGTCGCAATCAAGGTAATCGTATGTATTTAGAGTGTGAAACATCTTCAGAAACAATCGATGAGGAACATTAACAGTATCATCACGCATGTATATCCCAAAGGGTTATATACAAATATAATGTACATCCATTTTTCGCCGATGCCGTCATAAAGTTCCTTAGATTAGGAGGCGAGCCTATAGACATCTACCGGTCACAATTCTAAGCTCCGGGGTGCTGCTGAGAATTTCAGAAATCCCTATAAAACTGCCCAACCTGGGAACCTCATGTTCAGTGTGCAGCCACTTGACCAGTGAGCTAGTCACAAGCCTAATCATCCAATTTTGTATTGCAACGACATAATTGTGTTATTAAGAAAGTTAACATGAATATACAGATAGTGATTCATTCTTAAATCTCTGTTAAAAGTGTTTGCTAATATACAGAGAGAGTTATTTTACTCTGTCTTACTAAACACTTTATATATATAACAGGTTCTTTTATGGTATTAGCATGATGATTAAAAAGATGAGCTAATTTGCAAGGTTTGTGTATTCTAAACGCACATAGATATTTCTCTTGGTAGGCCGTGCTGTGCATGTAATTTTTGTAGAAACAGATGTTTGCACTTAACCTGGTATTGGTACAATGGGCTGATTTCCGCAAATCCACATTTTTGGGTAGTGCACTTAACCTGATAGAGATAGAGGTTTCGGCAATCATGTAATAGGTGGCGAGTCTATTGCCATGTTCGGCACTTCTAAAATTGGTGCTAATAAGAAATTTTATACAGAAGAACTAAGACCAGACCCTCGACAGAAGCACTTACAACCACTAGACGTCAAAATCAGTCATTATATTATTTAAATTTTGTCACAACTGAAAATAAGATTTAACAGAAATTATATTTTTTTCCTTATAAGTACACAAATGTTGTTCACCAACTGTTAAGTTTACATATTCACAAATAAACAGTTGTGCCCACCTGTTAGTGAGTCAACTCGTCACATGCAACATTGCCAACGGTTCACGTTTGGCACGTTGCCATATTGCAGCATCATTGTATGAGAATTGGCAATTGGCACTGGCCGTGACAAAAAACTGTTTTTATTGGTTAAAGTTGCAGTTAACATGTAATTTGGGATAAAATTAACTTGTTTTTGCATTTTATACATATTGTCGGCTAATTTTAGGTGAATGTCATTTTTTAAGAAACACTCATCATATTGGGGCAAGACTGGAATTGTGGACACCATTGATTATTTGTTGGTTGAACATGGTTGTAGACTATGAGGTCCTAAGTATAGACCCAGATTAAGCAAATGTTGTTTCGAGTTCAGCGGTTTTTTTTTTGTAGGTGTTACTTTAGTAGGATTGCGCCCAATAAATGACAATATGCATTAGATTATTAATAAATAGATTCTAAATTAAACGGATACAGCATTGTGGCTAGCTCAGGTGGTAGAATTAGAAAAGTCAAAGTCAGTTTTTTATTTCAAAGAGGCCTATTTAGGCACTTTAAAAAGTTGAGACTCTAGGCACACGGTTCCAAAGAGGGGAAGGTCCTATACTCCGATACTCTTTTCAAAAGAACAAAAGGTACTTTACAGTTAATAATTTTAAATTTAACATGCATTATATAAGATAAAACAAACTTATCAAAACGTTACATTGTTGGACTTCTTTCTTTTCAAATAAATGGCCTCTATAGCAGAAGACAGGGATTTGTGGAAAGACGAGATCGAAGACTTTTCCCTCCACAGCATAGGTTAATAATAACATATTAATTTTAGACACTGCATTAATAATACTTAAAAGATTTTTACAGATAACAAAATGATCTTTAAAGTTAGGTAATAGTGACGTCAGCATTGCTACCCACGGCCTTCAAATAACTATGTGTCATTCAAAACTCTGTCATAAAACATTCATAAGTATAATCTAGAAGTGCACTCATGGAATTATCTCAAATCAGAGAAATTTGTTACTCATAGTTGAGAACAAGTATTTGGTCATACTTTAAGCTGTGTTTACATTTCATGGATACCGTTTGCCATGGTTTAGGATGAGGGTATAGATTTTTTGTTTTTTTTAAAACGTTGCCCCACTCTAGGAATAATTCCTGTATCGTGGGTGCGTTTACAAACATATATATTCACATACACAAAAACCCAGACCCGAAACAACTATCTGTAGATCATACAAACATTTGTACTGTGCGGGAATGTAACCCGCGACACGTAGCGCAGCAGTCGATATCTCAACCACTGCGCCGACCGTGCTGTTTAATAAAAAGAGCGTCAAACATGTATTTTGTCCTCAGGTGACAACGACTTGTCGGCGGAGATGGCAGCGACGATCGACGATGCCGCGGTTGTGACGCGTCTGTCCGACCAGGGCAACTTCTTAGCTGTCAAGCTGAAGAGCGGCTCCACCAACTACACACACTTCGCGCAGATCTGTATCCTTTAAACAACATAGTTATTTTGCTGCGTGTAGGCATGCGGCGAGCGATGTCAAACTAAACGACAAACTATGTAATTCTCAGTGATTGCGTTTTTGTCTATACAGCTGAAAATAGTCCATACAAAGATCGATATAATGACCCTTCTTGGTTCTTCTTCGCCTTCCACATTCGGCCTACAGTCTTCGTCTTCTTCTATCGATTCAGAACGAGGTATCAAATGCAAGTCGTTCATGCCATATTGAAAAGATTAGCCAGTCAGCAATGGTGGTATTAACAATGTGTATCGGAGTGATTTTAAGGCATATCGCGGAATGCATACATTGTTGAACTGCTGGTTGGGAAGTGTACACGACACGGGCTGATTTCCAAATTAGGACCATATAAAAATCAGTATAATGTATAAATTTATTTTTAATGTTTATGGTAATTTGGGAAGATATTCGATGGGCGCCACTTCTCGGCCATCAAAATAGTCGTCGTCACTTTTTCTTTTAAATGCTTCACTCCTTAACTCCTCGCCCAGATCAATTCGTGCCAGTTCCTTCCCTGTTCTTCATAGGGCGTAACGGCACACCCTTGGAGGTGGTCTGCGCAGGAGTGCAGGCCAGCAACCTGGCCACCAGGATAGACAGAATACTAGAAGAGCATTGTGAGTAATTGATTTAGTTTTCGCTTTTATATTTAGATTTTATTCCGAGTAAATAATGATATAGAGGCGAAGAATCCACCTTCGAAGTCCACATTATATTTTATTATTATTCGATTTACCCCAACTCCTCGAGGAAGGCTGACGATCTCTCGTAGAGTACCTGGGTTTCCGAAGTACGACTCTAAATGTAGCGAATGACTCCTCAAAGCAGTTCGATAGCACATGGGCTACCGTTTCTTCTGTATTCATGCAGACTGTAGAGGGACTGTGTCTCCTACAGCCACCATCCATATAATCCGGAAATAGGTAGCCGAGTGACTGATCTACGAACGCGAGAATTGCTCCTCATAATCTTACGCCAATCCACTCCAACACAAGTCACTCGAGTCGCCGTTACGGAGTCTTGTGTCCTGCAAAACTATACTTAACTTCCAGTCAAAGACAAGCCCCCAACGGCGGCCGGCAACGCACAGGCAACCATGCAACCATCTACATCTTCACAGAACATTCGAGAACAGACTGTAAACTTCATACAGACGGAGGCAGCGGTGCTACCGCCTCAACAGGCGCCAGCTGAAGAGACAGCTAAAGTGGAACCAGCTAAACCAGATCAGGAATCAGGTTTGTGGATAAAATCTTCTGTGGCTTAGGTTATAAATCAATTGTCAGTAGAATAGAATAAAGTACTCGTATATCTTTATTTCATGTAAACCAAGTTCAAGCACTTATGAAATGTCAAGACTCTAGGCGCACGGTTCCAAATAGTAGGTCCTACGGAGAAGAACCATGGAACTCCATGGATTTTTTTAAAAAGAATAGATCTTACAATCTGGTCTAGTACACTGTTGTAGTAAGAGATGCGAGAATAATGTAATTTAGTTTGTAAAATAAAAAGAGAAAAATGCATTGGAAAATTACATTATAAGATTGCCTCTGAATAAGATTGCCATGGCAGTGACAAGCTGACCTGTCCCGGCAGACGGCACCCGTTCACGAGCATGACGCATGCGTCAGCATCGTTAAGCTCAACCACTATGGAGCAACTCAGTAGGAAGTATCAGATATGGTGTCCAAAAAGGGAAAAATATCTTATTTTCTCATTGTCATCGAATGAGCAAAACTATACAATAAATACATATACAAGTGTCTCTATTATATTATTATCCATTACACAAAGTCAAAGTCCCCATATTATGCCATCATCGTCTGCCTCTAGCCTTTTCCCAACTTCTTTGACTGGCTTCCAGTCTAACCACGTGCGGCTGAATATCAGCATTTTACAACATGACTACCGTCTGATCTCCGCCACACAGTTACTGGGAGACACTGATACTCTAAGGTTAGACGTTTTGGAGTGTTCTACAGCTTAACACATTTTCTGAGGCACGGAGAGGTCTTGATGTGTGAAGAATGGTTGTCGAATGTCACGTTAGGCCTTTCTCTGCATGTAAACAAGTGTTCTACTGCTAGTCTCACTGATTTAAGCTATTATAAATAATAATTTGTTGTTTAATTTGTTTATGTAGCATCAGGATCGCCCCCAGCCAAAATCCCGAAGACCGAAACCAAAGCGCCTGAAGTCAACGCCTCTCCAGAGAAAGACGTGGTGTGTGATGGTGATGTGTGCGTGCGCAGGCCTCGAGCCAAGTCTAACGAGCCCGGGCCCAGCCAGGCACCCACACCCAGCCTGCCCAACCCGCCTGCACAGGTATGTAGTGAGTGTGAACACATGCGCGTGCGCAGGCTCAGGGCCAAGCGAGCTCGAACCCAGCCAGGTGGCTGCACCCAGCCTGCCCGACCGGCTTGCACAGGTATGTAGTGAGTATGGACAAGTGCGCGTGCGCAGGTACTAGTTTCGCTTACTGTCAGATGACACACAACCTTGTTTATAATCCACTATACCTGTATCTGCGGGGTCGATTCGGGGATTCGAGTTCGAGATAGTGGATCCGAGTCTTGATGTTTGTCAATATGAATATTAGTGATTGTAAACGCACCCACGATACAGGAATTATTACTGGAACGAGGCAAGGTTTTCTTAAAAAAAAGTTATTTAGTAGTGTCCTGATGTGAGTGTCCAACTCTATGGATTGTAAAACTGTGTCCATACTCCTCAGAAACCAAACTATTTTTCTTAACTCCTCAATTTAGATCCACCTTCCTCTTCCAGGAATCTCAGCTGCCAACCACAGAGAGTTTGGGCAGCATGGAGGAGAAGATGGAAAGGGCCAAGGAGCTTATAGAAGCCAGGCGGCGGGAGAAGGCTGATAAGGAAAAGGAGGTAAGCAGAAAATACCACACTTTGTTGTTGAATATGTAGTTCTGATCATTATCTAGCATTCGTAGTATTAAGCAGCTGTGTACTGGTCTAAAAAATCCATAAATTTCCACTCAGGCGCATATTTTTTTTTTTTTTGAAAAATTCTTTCGCAATAGTGTTAAGAAAAGGTTTATACCAGTTGGCTATTTCAAAATGGCGAAAATGTACTGTAATTTTGTTTTATTGTTCTTAACTGTTATTTATATATTCTAAAGAAATATATATAGACGCCATTTTGATAAAAATATGGCGGACACACAAGATATTTAAAGCCCTTTGTATTTTCAAGTTTTTTACTTAGCCGTTTAACTTAATATTGATATGCCAATCAGTATAATTGACAGTATAATTTGACCCGGGTACGTCTTAAATCTGCGACCAGACACTGGAGGACGGGCAGCAGCGTCCTCTCACTGATCGGTGAGCCACTGCGATCCCCAAGCCGCCTGCCAAGCGTGGGGATTATGACAAACCCCCCTTGAGGGAAGCCTTCGTTCAGCGGTGGACGTCTTCTGGCTGATGATGATGATGATGAATCAGTATAATTCGTTTTGTAGTTTTATTAACATTAAAATCTCGCCTTCCTTTTTCTCCTACAGCTGGAGAAAGAGAAAGAAATGGAGCGTCGTGCGGCAGGCAAAGGCGTGGCCGAACTCAAGCAATGGCAGGCAGACCAAGAGCTTAAACAGATACAGGTAAGAACGAGAAAAGCCCGTTAAGCAGCTGGTCCCGGGTGTCATACATATGGAGGAACGAGGTATGGTGATCCTCCATTGAAAAGGGAGGATCCTCCGACCAGGCAAGGTGGTTAGCCTGGCGGGCCGAAAGCCGACGGTTTTTTTGTCGGACATTCGTATATGTGTTAGAATCGTTGTAAACTTTCATAGTGCAATTCAGGGTTTGTTGTTGTAGCTTCACTCCGATAGATGGCGCTTTACATTTTGCCATGTTGCGAGTAGTAGTCGTTACATACTAATACCTATAGACTGTGATATTCAGCAGTCCAAGTCTGACAAGTCTAGTCCAAATGTAGACTATCAGGATCGATAACAGGCGCACGCACACATAGATATTTACTTAAGGAGATCTATCAGTGTGATGGACTAAGGCCCAACTCTTCTCATCCAGAGAAGAGGTCCTTCCCCAGCTGTGGGACATTAATGAGCTGAATTTATTTATGGTGACTTGAGAGACGAAGCTGGGATCTCACTTTTAGCAGCCGCATTTGCTACCACTAGACTAATGAGGAGTGATGAGGTCATTGAGCGCTTATTTGCCAATTTTTTTTTTCAGTTTAATCTTATCATCCATTTCAAGGGTAGAAAATAGATCTTAAAATTTATTATATTATAATAATTTGTCTTTATTCCATATTTTAATATGTGGGGATTCACATATTAAAATATGGAATAGAAATTAATATTACAATTATTTGTTTAATTTGCCATATATCATAACTTCCCAGAATTGACACTATTGGATGGTGTAATAATACAGCGTGTTTTTTTTTTTTCAATATCAACCATTTCGATTCCTGGCGACGAATATAGTTTTTTCAAAAATCCAATAATGCGGTTTTAGTTTTCATCAAAATCGAGCTCGAGACTCCTTTGAGTATTTTTCTCTATTCCTTATAGTTTAGGATTTGGCCATCCACGCCCACTTGAAAAAATCACCCTGTATATAAGTACTTAATAGTTAAACATTTTCAAACTTAAAATTAAAATTAAAATGGATCAATAAGTACGATGTCAGGATATGGATTTATCATCGAACTATTCACGAACTGAATAATATTTTTTTATAGGTTTTGTGGGAAAATTAACGAATTTTACGTAAATAAGCGCCCGATTATCTCATCGCTACTAACGAAGCAGTATGTATAATTGTATATACATATTTTATAACAGAAAATAATAACTTTTTTTTTTCTTTAGGAGGAACGAAGACGCGAGAAGATGGAAAACAACCTCGCCCGCCAGCGTATCCTGGAGCAAATAGCCCAGGACCGGCTGGAGCGTCGCGCCAGAGACCAGCCGCAACCTGCGCAGCCGCAGCCGTCCGTGCAGCCGGCTAGTACGTGTAATTACCGGGTTTTTACTATTTCACTAATAATATAGGACTTGGAGTAGCCCAGGATCATTTTGTATGACCTGGGAATTTTTTGATTAGTAGTATACAGGGTGGTTTTGTTTTGTTTTTGTATACAGCTTGTAACAGGAACCCACACACTCAAATACTCCCATTAAATATTTAGTTATAATCTTAATAAATACAATTAATTGTTTAGACCATCAATTCCCAATGTGGTCCAGGTGGACCCCCAGTGGTCCACGGGAGACTCGACGGGGGTCTACGTTGGCGTAACAAAAAAATGTGGTTTTACAATTCAATTTATAACATGGTAGAAATGTAGCTGCAGGGGGTCCATCGGAACCAGCTACATTTTTAAAGTGGTCTATGAGAAAAAATGTCTGGGAACCTCTGGTTTAGGGGATGACTTTTGAAAAATCCTTACTTACACACCCTGTAAATAACATCCTTGACAAATTTAAAGTTTGTAAGCTTGGCACGCTTGGCGTAGTGGTTAAGCGATTAGCTTTCTGCGCTACGTATCGCGAGTTCGATCCCCGCACGGAACAAATATTTGTATGATCTACAAATAGTTGTTTCGAGTCTGGTTGTGTATGCATGTGACATGTATGTTTGTAAACTGTACCCACGATACAGGAGAAATCCTAGTGTGGGGCAACGTTTCTGAAACAAAAATAAATTGTTCTTGAGATTCAGTGATTAGTTAGAGAGTGGAATTTTGCTTTAAATTATCAAATGTACTTATTTAGTAAATCATCCTTTAATAAACAAGAAAAATAAAAACATAGGATCTGGCCTGTATTCATCGAAGGTTTATTGTTAAATAGAGGTATACTATTCATCATCTGCCTGCCTTTTCCCAACTACATTGGGGTCGGCTTCCAATCTAACCGGTTGCGGCTGAATATCAGTATTGTACAACGCGACTGCCATCTGATCTCCGCCACACGTGGTATACGAATCCGTAAATTTTCCCGGGATAAAAAGTAGCCTATGTGCTATTCCAGACTATAATCTATCTCTGTGCCAAATTTCATCCAGATCCGTTCAGCCGTTCTGGCGTGAAAGAGTTACAAACATCCATCCATCCATCCTCACAAACTTTCACATTTATAATATTAGTAGGATAATAGGATATAAGAGAGATAGATAGATAGAGTATTCTTTATTGTACACCAGAGTTAAAACTACAAAGCGAAAATACATTTTACACATAGGGTACAAATGGCGGTCTTATCGCTAAGAGCAATTTCTTCCAGACAACCAGTGCATGGAAAGAATCATGGAAGAAAATATAGAGATATAAGTTAGATTTTATGGGATGTACAGTTGATCAAAGATCATCATCAAATGCCTGCCTTTTCCCAACTACATTGGGGTCGGCTTCCAGTCTTACCGGTTGCGGCTGAATATCAGTATTTTACAACACGACTGCCATCTGACCTCCGCCACCCAATTACTGGGAGACACTGATACTCTAAGGTTAGACTGGTTGTCAGACTTTTTGGGCTACTGACACCCGCTACGACTGTCATAGGTCTTAGTATGACACCTGGGACCAACTGCTTAACGTGCTTTCCGAGGCACGAAGGAGTCTCGATATCTGAAAAATGGTCACCCATCCACGGACTGACCGCGTCAAGCGCTGCTTAACCTCACTGATCGACTGATCTGCGCGGTAGCTATGTACCTAAGATATAGCTATATGGGTGTACTGTTGGACACCCATATTTCGCCGATGCTGTAATTGAGTCCCGTGTAATAGGCACAGTTCCAAAATCAAGGTGCTAATGAAATATTCTTTGAAAACTAGAAAATCTTTTTACACTAAACTCATTAATTAAGCGTTGTCGTAAGATTTATAAGTGCAAGTGTATTAAGTAGTTAGACATTTGTCAAAATCTGTTATTCGCCAACTAAACCTATTCGGTTTAGACCAACTATCGTCCTAATTTCAGCAGCAGGTGACGGGGGCGGGCGCGCTCGTATCCAGTTCAAGTTGCCGGACGGCACGTCACACACCGCGCACTTTGACGCAGATGGGACTCTGGGCGACGTGCAGAGATATGTGGCTGATAACCTGCAGGTAACTTGCCTTTAGCCACCTAATATTAACTTCGGACGCATCGGCACAAGCTATCACATGGAAATAGCTTTTTCGAGGACAATTCTTTTGTTCTGTATCGATTTTAATATAATTTTTAACTAAAACGAAATGCGAATATCTGCATCATGTTGAATTAAATTATTTTTTTGATTTCTTGTACGTGTTAAGTAAATCATTACATATTATAAAACAAGGCGCCTCGTCTGTCTGTCTGTCCGCGATAAACTCAAAACTACTGAACGGATTTTCATGCGTTTTTCACCAATAGACAGTGATTTATGAGAAAGGTTGAGGTTTATAATTCGTTAAGGCTTCGTGTAAATTGGCTGAAATATGACGATGATAGTTGAAGATGTAGAAAAAAATCATGCCGACTGGGAGCTTTGCTCGACGTAACAGGCTGATACGACACGACGACAGAAGAAAAATGAGGGCGTATATGCTCTGCTACGCGAGCGAAGCCGGGCGGGGTCGCTAGTCATTATATATAAATATATATAAAACATTATATATAAATTATAATCATTGCTTTTGTTAAACCTTTTTAGATTAAATCACAATTTATATGTATTTACTATTTATCCTATATCGTACTGTACATTCTCAAAAACGGCTCTAACAATTTCGATGAAATTTACAATTTAGGGATTTTCGGGCGCGAAAAAACGATCTGGCTAGGTCTCATCTCTGGAAAAATACGTTATCCGTACAAAAAAAATATTTTTTCATTATTACAAATTGGAGGAAGGCCTCCTACTAGGTGGACCGACGACATTGTGAAAGTCGCGGGCAACCGATGGATGCAAGTGGTGGAATATCGTTCGATATGGTGGTTTAAGGGGGAGGCCTTCGTTCAGCAGTGGACGTCTTCTGGCTGATGATGATGATTACAAATTACGAATACTTGTATTTATCTTTCTTTCTTTCCAGTTATCAACGTCATCATTCTCCCTGTGGACGGCGTTCCCTCGTCGCGAGCTGACGGAGGCGGACGCGAGCCTGCGCGGGCTGCAGCTGGCGCCCTCTGCCGCCCTGCTCGTGCTGCCGCGACGTGCGGCCGCCGTGCTCGCGCGACCCTCGGCCATCTCCAGCATTATCAGTAACTATCCACCAAGCAGTGACCAGTGATAGCCTGGGTTGAACTTGTCTTCTATGTGTCCGAGTTCAAACCCGGCCTGTACTTGGCTCTTGACTTTTCGGAGTCATGTGTGGATCGGAATTTGATCATCATTTGTGTTAATTGTGAAGCAATAACTTCGTCAGGAACTTGTATACCTGAGAGGGGTTCATAAAGTTCTGGATGGTGTATCTGGTAACCTGCACCAGGCAAGTGTTGTGGAGTAAGGTCCAACCCTTCTCATTTTGAGAAGAGACCCTTGCCGAGCAGTGGGACAGTAATGGGTTGAAATTATCTATTTTGTTATTAATTTATATAATTAAATAATTTTTGAATGTCCAAAAATCATTAATTTCGTCAATAACAATTAGTCGCAGATATTTCGTAAAACCGCATTGTATAAATATCCCCCCTCCCCTTACAGCATTCTTCACCCAGCTGTTCACGAGCATCATCCTGGAGCCGTCGCAGCAGCTAGTCTCGTGGCTGCGCCTGCGCCTGTTCCCGCCGCCCGAGCGCTCCCCCCGCGCGCGCTCCCCGGGCACCCCGACGGCGCCCCCTGCCCCCGCGCCCGCGCCCCCCGCCCCGCAGCCCCCGGGCGGGGGCGCGCGGCGCCGCGGGAACATACACCGCCTGCCCAGCGACAGGACGCCTGATGATGACAACAACACCTGGAACGGAAACTCTACGCAGCAGATGTAGAGTCCAAACCACGAAATATAAGGTACAGTATAACTGTGACGATCGGGGATCTTCGTATTCCGAACATTCACGAAGGAAAAAAATACATCCGAAAACGAGTTGTTCAAGTGAACCAATAAGTAGCTGTTCCCGCTTGACGCAGAAAAAATGCGCAACGTTGTTATATCTAGAGTTGTTTTACCCCCAATCAAGTGTTATTTACCAAAAACACTATTAAAACAACGAAATTACGTTGAAACTACTCTATATTACATACAGTACTAGCGAGCATCAATAACTTTTTAAAATACGAAAATTACCGATCGTCAGTATATAATGTCTTGCACTGTACATAATATATGTGTTTATTAGATACAGGGGTTACCCTAAACCTGTACTGCATCAACACAAGTTCATTTAATGTCAAAAATCATTAAGAAAAGAGGTATTGTTAAAAGACTCTTTAAAGTCAAACTAAAACATAGTTAAACTAAATCGATAATTTTCACACGGTTAATAGTCGATAACGGTGGTCATAGTCTATAGACTATTATTGACTCGACTTAACATATACATCTTTGGTTGGTTAATCATTATGAAAACAGTATGCAATTTCATAGAGTTTAAATGTTGATGGTTGAATAGATAATTCACTCTTTACTATGAAATAAAGGAACTTATAGAGAATTAGCTGATATCCGCGACTTTTTCTGTTTGTATTCTGTATTTATTATCTAATTAGTGTTTTGCTGCAATAATTAAACTAAGCCAATATCCTTCTCCAGATCCCAGGCTACTTCTTTGTAAAATTTTATTACGATCGGTTCAGTGGTTTAGTCGTGATGAGGTAACAAACAAACACACAGAGTTACTGTCGCTTCAGCATTCCAGCCCGGTCGCGGCTTTGCTTCCTGTGCGTAGCAAATATTTGTATGACCTGTGAGATTTGTGTCTGTAAACGCACCCATGATAGAGGAGAAATCATAGTGTGGCGTAATAAAACATCTTCCCCCCCATGCTCCTCATCATCAGCCAGAAGACGATCACTGCTGAACGAAGGCCTCCCCCAAGGGGGGGGGGTTGCCATAATCCCCACGCTTGGCAGGCGGCTTGGGGATCGCAGTGGCTCACCGATTAGTGAGAGGACGCTGCTGCCCGTCCTCCGGTGTCTGGCCGCAGTTTTAAGACGTACCTGGGTCGTACCCATGTTCCTCCCTTCCCCCCCAAATAATCCTCATCAAACAAAACTATATGCTCAAAAACTATACTAATATTTTCTTGGAACTTGTATTCGTGCAAAGTTAACGGGGGGTATTATCAACGTACAATGTACTTTCACTTGATAAGAACGACTTGGCTTAACTAAGAAAATTTAGGTTTTACTGCCTCTGTGTGAGTTCTTTATGGTATGGAGTGAATTTTCTCTACTTATTTTGTGCTTAAACTCAGCAACTTCACATTTTAGTAACTTAAATGTTTATTGTTCTGCAATTTGATAATGCAGGCGCAGACAATATTTTTAACAGATTAGTTTAGACAGGTTTAGTTGACAATCGCTGATACTAAAGTATCGTCTGCGTTGGGCCTTGGTAAAGCCATATTTACCCAGGTAACTCAGCAATTACACTAAGATATTTCTTAAACTCCGCAGAGTAAAATATACTCTGCATTCCTACTTAAAGATGTCAAAATAATTTGCTGCATATAGATATGTTAGACACGCTTTGATAAGATTTTCGACTGCTATAATTATAACTGTTAATTATATCATATAATTGTGTATTATAGCTGCATCATATCACAGTTAAAACACTGCAATTTCTATTACCAGTGATTTAAATAATCAAATATTATTATAGATAATACTTGACTTATATATATATAATTTCCCGTTACTAAAATATCAAACATTATATGTATATATTGACCAATATTTAAATAAATAATGTTATACACTTTGGCATTAAATAAAAATAGTAAAATTTATAGAAAACATGTTTAATTTGTTGCATTTTATTTTCAACCAAGAAAATGTAGACACTTCTTGATATTTATTTTACTATTTATAAAATTGGTTTCGAAAAAATTCAATGAAAGAATTAACCTATTCAATGTTACATGATACCTAAAAATTTATACTCTAAAATACTCTAAAACATCTCTTTAATATTTTTAACTTCATTCGTTGTAAATTTCCCTGCTGGGACATAGGCTTAGTCTCTGTGTAGGACTGAGCCGTATTCCACCATAATTTGTTATTTTCAACGCAGTTTTAAAGGCTGTTAACATTTTATATATTCAAAACAAAGTTAGTATTTTTAATTGTCGCATTGAATGGGTTAAGACTAAAATATTTTAAGTTTTCTAGATTAGTTATGAACTATTATCAAATTTTCGTTGTAAATTTTAATTGAAATAAATATTTGTTAAACGTCAATTTGTTTTATTGTTATTGTACATCTATAACATGGCACACACGCTTATTGTTATTGTCCCATGTTATAGGAGGCGAGCCTATTGCCATTTACCGGGCACAGTTCCAGACTCCGTGCTGCTACTAAGAATTTCCGTACATAAAAACCCAATAACACTGCCCGATCCGGGAATCGCATCCAGGATCTCACGCTTAGCAGTCGCGCTTGACCAATGAGACAGGGACAGTAGTCAATGGGACAATAATGGACTGCATTATTGGTTAATTTGGTAAATGTTTTGTGCCAAGGGCGGATCCAGGGGGGGTCATTGGGGTCATGACCCCCCCCCCCCCCAGGCTGGTTCTAGGTCGACCACTGATAATTATTTTTCTAATCGCATTGATCGTACAGTATTTATTACGACTAGACTTCAAACATGTGACCCCCCCCTGATTTGAGAGCTGGATTCGCCCTTGTTATGCGCAAATATCAAGATCAGAGATGATGATGTGAACGATCTTTATATATAAATATACAGTGCAATACTCGCTTCGGTTTACCGTGACGAGACAACACGCAACGTGTCGACGACTTCTCATGAATTTTCATTTTGTCACGCAGAACATCACTTACGCTTTCCTTCTTCAACAATAACATACCTTCACTAATCATTTAAGCAAATAGTTTTATTTTGAACATATTTTGGAGCATGCGCTTTCTTATGTGTATGTGTTTACTTATGTTTTTTGTATGTTAAGCCATTCTAGGGGTTCAATTGAACCCCTTAGTAATAGCTCGGTACCCCTAGTGTAAGTTTTTTTTGACAAATTCGATTTACTATTTTGGCATACAAAACGCGAGAATTGAAACCCTTAGTAATAGCTCGGTATCCCTAGTGTAAGTTTTTTTTTGACAAATTCGATTTACTATATCGAACGCGTTCGGCGTTCCGATTGGTGGAGAGCACGAAACGGACCAATCGGAGCGCCGAACGCTAGTGTAAACTAGGGGTACAGATAGCCTTTCCTTCTATAGAAAAAGTGAAATCTCCACCGTTTCCATTGGATCGCATTCAATTGGATTTCTAATTTTTGGTTTTTGTTGGCAAAACTGCCTCATTGGTCTAGTGGCTGCAAGCGTGACTGCTGAGCGTGAGTTCTAAGTATCGATCCCTAGGTCGGGCAGTTGTTATTTGGTTTTCCTGTTAGAATATTCTCAGATTCGTGATGCTATGTTAAAGATTATTGTTTCTAGAGTATGTATTTATAAATTGTAAGAAGATAACTGGGTCCAATTACCAGCATCAAATATCACATGTTGATTGATTGACAATCATGTTTTTTTTTTATAAAGTGAGAGTGATATTATCGATATGCGCTAGTTGATTTTTGGGTTAGCACAACAGAGAGTATTAATTAAACCAACTATTTTTGTTTGTTTTATTTACGGTCTACGATTGTGAGATGATTGTCTGCAGATAATTTTTAGATTGTGGTAGAGATAGAATAAGGTAACGATAATATTCGTTATTAAAAGTGTTTTATATAAAAATCTTGAGGAAAATTTAGTTCACAGAAATTAGTGAAATTGGTCATAATGGATGACTAACATAAGAATTATTTTTTTAAATAGAGAAAAAATTTTTTTTTTCTTTGGCTGCATGATGCAGCGCGTGGTATTTTTGTCATAAAACAAACTTATTTCCAGAAATTAGATTCAGGCAAATATTGCGAAGCCATAAAAAAAAACTGGATTACAAACCCTAACAAATGTTTTTAATTGAATTGAGTTTCCTAAGACGTTCTCTCAATTTAAGACTTAGTACCACATGGTCGGTGAAAAAGTGGAAGTCCCGCTTCAGTATTTGTATTGTAGGATGCCGGAAATATCAATCAAAATAAATTTTAACGTTAATTGACTGCACAAAAATGGACTCGTCCATTAGGACTAACGCATACTAGTAGGTACCTAGTGTTAAATATTATTAGCGCTTTCTAAACCTAGTTTTGGTAACATTTAAATTCTTCTCAACTAGCCTACAAAAATAATGAGTAGCATTTCACAGTTTTTTCATTAAAATGAGTAACTAAAAACAATGAACTTCCGTTCTAGAGCACTCATTTGAAACAATTGCTAAAACGAATGCGACCTAAATACTTACAAAACTTTCGAAGTTTTCTCCCATTTTCATAAAATCGCTTGTTGCTTACACATTTTAACTTAAATCGGACAGGACGTGAATTTTAATGTTAAAAAGCGAAAGTCGTGACGGAATGAGTGTTCTATTTGGTTGGCGTAGTGTGCAGATGCCTTTAGTCGAGTGAAAGAAGAAATGGGTTAGCGACCTCTTCGCGCGTTTAGTTTTGACGCGGCGTTTGGCGCGAAATGTTGTACGATCGTGCGGCAAACTTTTTAAAACGTGGCGCGTGTATTACCACAAAATACTTAACTAAATACACATAAAAATACAATGATGGATTTAAAAGAAATAATCAAGTGGTTCATACCGTGTTTTCATATTTTGCTAATTAAAAAAGTGAAAATGTTCGGCCGTTTGACTTACATTTGTTTGTTTTTACTTTTTATTTTGCGACCCAGTTATGGCGCGAACGTAAACAGCCTAGTTAGTGAAGATATTGATACCAAAAATGTAGTTAGTTTTAATTTAGACGATAAAAATAACCAAAGTGATTATTTTGATATAAAAATGGAGAGAAATGAAGGGAGAAGTCTTGAGACATCTGTCGGTGAGTGACATTTTGATATTTTACTGCACTACTGTTTTACTTATTGGAAACTCTTTATTAGCTTTACCTACTTACATAAAGTGAACGTATTGTCTACTAGCTGTGCTCGTGATTTCGTCTGCGTGTAATTTATTATCAAATTACTGTTTTGGTGCAATATCTAAAATGGCTATATCATTCACCAGAACTCAGGCTACCTCTGTTTAAAATATCATATTGATCGATTCAGAAGAAAAAGTTACTTTTGCATTTATAATCGGCCATTCGGTATTATTGACTTGATGTCCGATTGTTTTTTTTTTCTTTCATCCTTATTAATTGAAGTGACGCAAACGAAAAATACTATTATAGTGTCTATTATAGTTTTATTATATCTATCTATTGTTCATTAAGATGTCTGATCGATCTACTTAGTGGTTACAAGTACGGCAGCTGAGCGTCTGATTCTGGATTCGATTCCTGGTCTTGTAAGGGTTATTGGGATTTTCTATTAGAAAATTCTCTATAGCAGCTCGATGTTTATGCCCGGTTTGGTAGCTCGCCCACTATTACATGGGACTTAATAACAGCATCAGCCACATGTAGGGTTGTAATAATACACCTCTGCCTAACACTTCGGGGGATACAGGCGTGATGCTACTCGTATGTTACGTTAATAGAAATATATTTTTGTTTGTCTTTTCCCCGCTCTAGTATTTCTCCTGTATCGTGGGTACAGTTTACAAACATACATGTCACATGCACACACAACCAGACCCGAAACAACTATCTGTAGCAAAATATTTGTTCCGTGCGGGGATCGAACCCGCAACACCTAGCGCAGAAACCTAATCACTTAGCCACTGCGCCAACCGTGGCGTCAAACATGTTATTGCCTTATTGGTTTACCTGTGATATTACCTGCGGGCTTAAATAAAAAAAACCTGACTAAAAAACAGCGAGTCAGCTGCGGCTTTTGAAGACAGAAACTTTTTTTAATATATATCTAAACATCCACCTATACGCCCCGTTTTCTAAAATCATCACATCTGCATCTGTATTGCAATTTTTTTTTTTTTTGTAAAGTTTGCCCTGATGATATTTTAAAAGAGAATCCATGGAGTTACTCGCCCGTTCTTCTCATCATTAATTATCAAATAAATCATTTTTAGGACACGGTGTACGCTTCTATAACAAGCTACCGAAAACTGTAACCGATCTTACCGGTAAGAAATTTAAAATCCACGTTAAATCTGTTCTCACAAAGAAAGCATATTATAGGATCAAAGACTATGTTGACGATAGAGACGTGTGGCGTTGAATATCTTCTGCGCATGTGGCTTCCCTGGTTATCCATTGTGTCTACTAATTCTATTTTATATTAGATTCACTTTACATATCTGGACATTCTTGATGTTTCAATATTTTGTATTCTTTTTTGTATTTTTTTATTTCTGTTTTATCCGCTTTGATCTGTTTATCCCGTTTTTAGTTTATATTCGAAACAATTGTTTAACTCATGTTGTATTGCCTCATTGTGTAAGTAGCATTCTATTAAGTTTGTATTTTTTCTTATATAATGCATGTTAATTTAAGATTTTAATTGTAAATTAACTTTTTGTTTTTGAAAAGAGTATCCTTGGAGTTTCTCGCCGGTCTCTTCTCCATAGGACCTACCCCGTTTGGAACCGTGCGCCTAGAGTCTCGACTTTTTAAAAGTGCCTGAAAAGGCCTACTTGAAATAAAAAACTTTGACTTTGACTTTGACTTCTCCATAGGACCAACTTTTTGGAACCGTGCAACTTGAGTTTTATTAACGTTTTAAAGCTGCCCGTAATAGGTTTATCTATACATATAATAAAATTATAACAGGCCGATGTCTGTACATTATAGATATTGGAGAAAAACTAATATGTAGACCACAAATTTTATTGTATTCTTTTCGTAATCCATAGTAAGAATAATTCCTGTATCGTAAGTGCATTTAACAAACACTACCAAAGCAGACTCTTAACAACTACCTTTGTCAAACCTGTGCCGTAACGGTCAAAATCCAAAAAAGCAATATTACTATTAGACTTGCACTGTGATAGCCTAGCGGTTGAACGTTTGCCTTCGATGCAGGAGGGTCTAACTTCAACCCCGGCCCGCACCTCTGACTTCTCGGAACCATGTGCGGATCAGAATTTGATTTATCACTTGCGTTTACGGTGAAGGAAAATATCGTGAGGAAACCTGCACACCTGAGAGGGGTCCATAAAGTTCTCGATGATGTGTGTAATCCGCCAACACGCACCGGTCCAGCGTGGTGGACTAAGGCCTAACCCTTCTTATTCATTCATTCTGAAAAGAGGCCCTTGCCCAGCAGTGGGGCAGACTTAAGTTTTTTTTTTATTTGTTTATTTAATTAGGTTAACCAACAATTATTTACACATTGCCACGTTACGATAATATTGATACATGTTATGTGCCACAACTACTTATAGGCTAACACCACATGCTCCATGAATATTTACGGTTTACATATATATTAATATAGACATTACAAATTGAATAAAATAAGGGGATTTTTTTTTTTACAATAAGCTTATTCATCTCCTGCAATTCAATAGCTTCCAAGTAGCTGTCAGTTAACCGTAAACTTGTATAATCACGTCATTTATATGTACCATTGAACACAGTAAACACATTTTCGCAGTGTCAAATCCTTGTGCGATGCTATGTTTGTGCAAAGTAATCGATCATAGATTTGCCAACATACTTCCGCTAAACAAAGGAAGGTTTTGTAGCTACTTAGCTACTGCGCTGATCAGTTGATCTGCGAGGTTAAGCAGCGCTTGGTGAGGTCAGTCCTTGGATGGGCGACTATTTTCCGTGCCTCGGATAGCACGCTACTAGTTGTCTTACTTATGACAGTCGTTGCGGATTTAATCACCCCAAAAAGTCTGACAACCAGTCTAATCATAGAGTGAGTGTCTCCCAATAATTGTGTGGCGGAGGTCAGATAGCAGTCGCTCCGTGTTAAACACTGATCATGTTCAGCCGCATCTGGTTGTAATGGGAGCCGACCCCAACATAGTCGTTATTAAGTCCTATATAATAGGGGGTGAGCCTATTGCCATCAACCGGGCACAGTTCCAAATTCTGTGCTGCTACTGAGAACGTCTATACAAAATAAAAAACAATAACGCCTTGGGGTATAATTGGGGTCTTGGTGTGCTGACAATTAGGTGTCAATTATTTAAAAAGTATCATAAGGTCTCATTCTCAGCAGAGAAAAACGCTGATTCAAGTTTAAAGAGCGTGTGAAAATATAGTGATGAATAAACAGATTTTATTTAAATAATAAAACGAGTTAATTTGCAGCACTGGAGTACAATTTCTCCGGTAATAAAAGTAACTATGATAAGTGAGAGCGTGAAATAATTTATAAGGCGGACATAAAGCGTTCGATTTCCGGAATAGGCACTGTTATTCGGTTTTTACACAACATATAAGGGTCACAAAACATAAAAGTGCGATGTGACTTCGCATCGTAGAAATCTACGATCTCGCACGACGCATCGCAAGAACTTTTTTTTTTAAACCATTGCCTCCACACTAGGATTTCTCCTGTATCGTGGGTACAGTTTACAAACATACATGTCACATGCACACACAACCAGACCCGAAAGAACTATCTGTAGATCATAGAAATATTTGTTCCGTGCGGGGATCGAACCCGCGATACGTAGCGCAGCAAGCTAATCGCTTAGCCACTGCGCCAACCGTGTCGTCATAAGTGCGTCATAAGTTCATAAGTGCGCCAACTTACTAATTAATTCGAAAATCTTCTTTGTTTCTTTTTTAACCGACTTCAAAAAAAGAGGAGGTTCTCAATTCGACTGTATTTTTTTTATGTTTGTTACTCGATTATTCCGTCAATTATGGACCGATTTTAAAAATTCTTTTTTTTTCCTGTATCATCTTATCAATAACAGTAGAGCGCAACTCTTTACGATCTATGTCACTACCTAGCTTACAGAATACGTTCAGAGACTACTAC
This sequence comes from Shargacucullia verbasci, assembly GCA_947562105.1. Classification (NCBI taxonomy): domain Eukaryota; kingdom Metazoa; phylum Arthropoda; class Insecta; order Lepidoptera; family Noctuidae; genus Shargacucullia; species Shargacucullia verbasci. Next base: position 1,356,774 of record OX387307.1, on the reverse strand, counting down.
TACTAGTGTAAGTTTCTTTAATAGGTTTATCTGTATAGAAATTCTTAGTAGCAACGCAGAAAACTGCGCCGCGAATTTGTGTAGCAAGGCGTCTCCCTTCCACGGTTCGGGTGACCATTCCTTCGACGTTCGTCTACCGTACTGAGGCCCTAGTGTAACTTTCTTTCGACAAACTCGATTTACTTCATCGAACGCGTTCGGTGCTCCGATTGGTCCCTTTCGTGCTCTCCACCAATCGGAGCGCCGAACGCGTTCGATGTAGTAAATCGAATTTGTCAGAAGAAACTTACACTAGGGCCTCAGATAAACCAATTAACAGTGCCCGACCCGAGAATCGAACCAAGGACCTCATGTTCGTTAGTTATTGGGTTTTTTGGTGTGAAAATAGCCACGCAGTTTAAAACTGTGCCCGGTTGATGGTATTAAGCCGCAATAGAAGTCCAAATACGCCTTTAGAAACATCTTTATTATGTTGTAAAGTTCCAATTGGTCCTCAAATGACACCATGGTCATTTAAAGGCAGATAGTAGATCCATCACAAATGATACAAAACAAAAGCACGTAACTGCAATGTTGAAGAGATTGCCTCTAATTTTCTCTGAGCCATTAACTTTTTTATGTAAATATTTACACATTAAGGCCAGTAGATCTTGGTGTTTCCTGGTCATTTCACATAGAGGAAAGCTGCTCGAGATAATTGTCTTGTGATTGATTCTATATAATTGCCTCATTGGACTTGTGGTCGCAAGCGTGATTGCTGAGCGTGAGGTCCTCGAGGGTTCAATTCCTGTGTCGGGCGAAGTGCAATTGGTGCTTTCTGTAAAGGAACTCTCAATAGCGCGGAGTATGTAATGTGGCCGGTTGAAGGCAATAGGCTCGCTCCCTATTCAGTGGCGTAATGTGGGTTTCAGACGCCCTGGGAGCAGACAAATTTCGCCGTCCTCGAAAGAAAGCGAATTCCTCCCGGGTTCCCTAGTTTCGTCACAGAATAAGGCATAAAATGTTCCGAGTTTATTCTTTTCATAGGTCGGAATTGTAGATGGATGCGACATAATAAATACGAAATAAAAGGGTTTATAAGATATAGCTATTATTATTATCATTTATTGTGAAATTTTGCCGTTCCCTAAAAGTACCGCCAGGCGCGGGCCGCCCCCCTGCCGCCCTCACTATGCTACGCCACTGTCCCTATTACATAGGATTTCATAACGGCATTGGCGAAATGTGGGTACACAATAGTACACTTTTGTCTAACCCTTCGGAGATACAGGCGTGATGCTATATTATTTTATGATTCTACATAATATATGTACATAACATAGCAACTGCTATTATATATATATCGAGGGTATAGTGTTCAAACCTAATAAGTATAAGACTGTTACTTTGTTCTAGTCATCAGTTCTGGCTAAACGTGGTCACTTTATTGGGTTATTACCTCTAGTCATTTTCTATATATTAAGAAATCTGCTTATTGGATTAGACCACTGGAGAGAGCGTCAAAAATGCATTAAGATGGACTAATAAAACGATTTTTGATTTCTTAGCACTTATTGGGTTTTAACACTATACCCTCATTATGGCCGGTTTCACTATAGCATAACATAGCATCACGCATGTATTCCCCGAAGGGTTAGACAGAGGTGTACAATTATACACCCACATTTCGCCGATACCGTTATTAAGTCGTATAATGGCACATTGCCAAATTTCGGGCTGCTACTGAGAATTTCGTAACAGAAAAACTTAATAACACTTTTGTTTGACCTGGATATCGAACCCAGGACCAATGACGCAGATGATAATATGACAGGGTTATTATTCGACCGACATACGAAGGAAAACAAATATTGTGTTAACAAACAAATTTGCAAACTTTTATAAGCATTCGTGATGGTGTGAATTGGCCTTAAATTCGTCTTCAAGGTCATAGGTGAGCTTAGCGTGAGATCCAGGGTTTGGTGTTCGGGACGGACAAAGAGTTATTCAAGAGTTTTGTTTTCGAAAATATTTCAATGGATAGCAACATCGTGAGGAAACCTGCATACCTTTTTTTACCGTTAATTCATGCAAAATATAATCAAATTCTGATCCGCGCATGATTCCGAAAAGTCAGAGGTACGGGCCGGGTTTGAACTTAGACACATATCAGTATTTTTCACGGAGCGACGGCCATCTAACCTCCACCACACAATTACTGGGAGACACTGCTACTCTAACGTCAAACTGGTTCTCAGCCTTTAGGCTACCGATACCAGTAATAACTGTCAGGTATTCGTATGACACCCAGGACAAACTTCTCATATTTCCCGAGGCACGCAGGGGACTCGATATGTGAAAAACGGCATCGCATCCGCGGCAAGGCCTACTTAATCTCGCTGATCGATTAATCTATGATGTATCTAAAAGCGGCGTTCATGTATGAAACGATGCATGAATGTAGATGAAGCAAAAGGGTTATGTAAGGATCGTAGCACGTGGCGTTCCGTAGTTTCTGCCTACCCCCATGGGAAAAAGGCGTGACTTTATGTATGTATGTATGTATCTAAAAGCCTTGCTGATTCAGCCAGTCAGTATAGACTTAATACTGACATTATATGTAAACATCAAAGGCCAACCAAGCGACCACTCGACCACGACTGAGATCTTCAAACATCGGCACAAGGTTTCACAAAAACTTTTCAAGTGGTACTTACAGTTAAGAGAGCTGCCCACCAACTAAAAATAATAGAGCGTGAACATAAGTATGTGGTCGCCAAGTACCACTAAGGTTGGCGATATTATTATGGTTACAGAAACGGTAATGGCTCAGTGGTTAAGAGTGGCAGATGCCAGATATGACCAATCGGGTATTTGGAAACGAACAAATAGGCTTAAGTATACAAAACTGCCAAACGTGTCTAATTGTCCCAAGCGCACCTGTTGTGCGTGAGGTCCTGGTTCGATCCCTAGGTCGGGCAAAATGTTATTGGGTTTTTTTGCCAATAAATTCTCAGCGACAGCCCGAAAATTGGAATTGTGCCCCGTAAACGGCAATTGGCTCGCGATATTACATGGTACAATAGTACACCTCTGCCTAACCCGTCCGGGAAAACAGGCGTGATGCGTATGTGTATATTTAACACATACACACAAACAGCCAGACCCAAAATAACTGTCTGTAGACCACACAAGTGTTTTTTCCATTCATCACCGTCAAAATCTCAATTATAACACAAGTCTTGCAACAATTCCAGGAAGGACATTCGGACGCCCTGCTAAGAAGATGATGCAGGCGCTGATCCCGCTCGTGTTCCAGATCGGCGCGGCCTCCACGTGGGCGGTGGTTGCCGCGCTAGTGGGCGTCAAAACGCTGATCGTCGCTCTAGTTATACTGAAAATCTTGCTGGTGGCCGGAGCTGCGAAGGTAATCATTTTAAGAATTGATGAGCTTCCGCCCGCAGCTTCGCCTGTATTAGACACCCGTGCATTCTTTCGAGTCAAAAACAGCCTACAACCTTCTTCAATAATACGGATATAAGTGTAACTGTATTGGTTTACGCGGCGCACGCCAGTAAAGCTCCCAGTCGGCATGATTTTTCCGCCATCTTCAACTATCATCGTCATATTTCAGCCAATTTACAAAAAACCTAAACGAATTATACACTTAAACCTTCCTCATGAATCACTCTGTCTATTGGCGAAAACCGCATGAAAATCCGTTCAGTAGTTTTTGAGTTTATCGCGAACAGACAGACAGACGCGGTGGAGAACTTTGTTTTATAATATCTAGTGATTGTCGAAGTGTCCTATTGTACACTCAAATGTCGTCCATGCTGTCATTTAGAGCCTTCTTTCAAGTCAGTTTGAAATGTCTCATTGGAATCGCTATCATATTGGAAAGATTAGACAGTCAGCAACGGTGGTATCGAGGCTGACTGCCTGACGAGCGCCAGACGAACTCAGGATTCAAAAGTCGTGGAGACTCTTTTCTTGCCCTCTATTGAGTCCCTAAGTCCACGCTAGCCTGGCGTGAGTTGGCGGACTATACACCACCACACACCATCGAGAACTTTATGGAGCCCTCTCAGGTGTGCAAGTTTCCTCATCGTTAACCCAAATTCTGATCTGCATCATTATTAGGAAAAGTCTGAGGTTTGAACTCAGACCTTCCTGTATCTAAGGCAAGCGTTCAACCGCTAGGCTATATCTGGTTTTCCTACACGATCTTATTTAACAGAAACTTTATGGAAAAATAGTATTGTTCTTGTATATAAACAATGTACAGAAAATTGCTCAATAGCTTATTCCGTTTAAATTCCTAACGACACAAGATAGGCCACCTGTTGCTCGCAGTAATAAAATGTCTTACAATCGGTAATGGAAAAGAAAAGAGCGTACTCCTTTTTAAAAGGCCGGCAACGCACTTGTGACTCCTCCGGTGTTGCGGGTGTCCATGGGCGACGTAAATCGCTTACCATCAGGCGATCCGTCTGCTCGTCGCCGCCTATGACATAAAAAAAAGGAATATTGTCAGATTGCACACTAACGCCATATTGGTCGAATTTTGACGGATATTTATTGAACTAAAAGTCTTTGGTATTGAATGATTAAATTTGTATTTTAAACTTCAGTGGCTTAGTAGCCGCGAGTGTGTTTGCTAAGCGTGAGGTCTTGGATAAGATTCTTTGGTCACGCAAACTGTAAATTGGGTTTTTCTGTATGAATATTCTTAGTAGTACCTGCCTACGAAGTTTGACTATAGACTCGCCGGCTATTGCAAGAGACTTAATAACGGCATCGGCGAAATGTGGGTCAAGAAATCTCTGTCTAACCCATAGAGAAATAACGGCGTGATACGGTGGAAACCGCATGCTAATAATAAATACCACTGCAGAACAAAGGCCCCTCTTTTAACTTACCCCTGCTGTTATTAGAGGCCAATTCATTGAACGAGTCAAATCAATGACATTGAAATAAATTTTCCAGAATAACAAAGTCATTAAACTTTACATCACGGTCGATAAAATCAAAGTCACATTAGCCACAAGACAAGGTCACATCATGCAACAAACACTTAATAACTATATCACATTTGCACATTCCATATTCAAGAGAAAGTTACAACCGGATTCTAGAAAGGGATAGCAAGACATTTTAGGATGAGTTAGAAAGAGATAGGTAGATTGGCGGCTGAGTCGATATCTTTTCGGTTTTCGATTACCAATAAATTGGACTGATGTCGATTATTTTGGCGTTATTAAGTATTTATGGAGAAAGCAGATATTAAGACGTAGAAATGGCAATGGTGAAAATTTTGTTAGGTGGCTAGGTCAGGGTGTTAGTGTGTATGTCGTGGTATGTTCGATTCCCGAGACAGGTAAACTGTTATTGGGTTTTTCTATAAATTCTCAATAGCAGCACGGAGTCTGGAACTGTGCCCGGTAGATGACTAATAGGCTCGCCGCCTATTACTTGAGACTCAATAACGGCATCGGCGAAATGTGAGTAAATAGTACACCTCTGCCTCACCCTTCGGGGAATATAAGCGTGATACTATGTTATATGTGGGTATTCTAGCCTACTGGCATGCTCCACTCTTACCAGCTATAAAACATGTTTGAGAACATCCGCACAATCTAAGCGTTTATTGCGCAAGAGTCGTTCTACAATCAGTATGCAATTTATGTTGCTATGAACGTTGGGAGAGAGGTTTCAAATGTATGAAATTGACAAAACTCTTCAAAAAGAAGGCACTATTAATTTTTTTTTTGGCTGTTGGCTTATTGGCATTTGGCTTTCTACAATAGAAAGAAAGAAAAGAGGAAAGAAAGAAAGAAAAACTATTAGTGTCGTGGCTTCGATTCTCGCTCAATGTTTTTTTTATATACATACTAGCTTTTGCCCGCGACTTCGTACGCGTGGAATTTAAAATCTGATATTTTCCTGCGGTAAAATGGAGCCTATATTTTAAGTTAGACCTCTAGCAATACATCGGTGAAAACTGCATTCAATTCCATGCTGTAATTTGTGACAGACAGACAGACAAAAATTCTAAAAACTGTTGTTTTATCTTCTGTTGCTCTTATAAAGACCCCCATATTAGTTTTTCTCCAATATCTATAATGTACAGACATCGGCCTGTTATAATTTTATTATATGTATAGATAACACACTAGCTTCAGCCCGCGACTTTATCCGCGTGACCTACATATATAATTTATAGCCTAGCGCTCGGAGATAATGTAACTATCTATTGATGAAAGAATTTTCAGATTCGGATCGTTAGTTCCGGAGATTACCCCCTACATACAAACAAACAAATTTTGCCTCTTTATATTGTAAGTATAGGTAACGTAGCATCACGCCTATAATCCCCGAAGGGTTCGGCAGATGTGTATGATTGTTTACCCACATTTCATTTATGTAATGAAGGCCGACCCTATTATCATATCGGGTACAGTTCCAAACTCTGCTGCTACTACCCAATGACACTGCCCGACCTGGGAATCGACCCAAGACTCCACACTCAGTAGAATAAGATTAACAGATTAGTTGGGGAGTTTGTTGGGCCGTTTTTTCTCCCCAAACTAAAACACAAAGGAAGCGGTCAAGGGTGGGCGAATTAATTCTGTCTGTAATATTATGTTTGACGTTCAAAAAGTACTAGTAGTCAGTGGCGTGCGGTTCATAAAGACATTGCTTACCCTACATAACTCAGATAAATATTTATTATAAGATATTTGAGGTGGCAAATCACATATATCATTATTTATTCGACAAGACGACGAACCAATACCAACATGCAGTAGGTATTTTTGGTAAGCTTTTAAAATTTTCTGCCTACCCTGTATAAAAACTCTGTTCACGCCGCTGCTATAGTATAGTCGTTTTGAATAAATGAGTATTGAATATGAAGAAATATATCTAATTAGCTTCCGCCCACGGCTTCGCCCGCGTGGTTTACGAACCCGTACATTTTTCCGGAATAAAAAATAGCCTATGTGTTATTCCAGACTAAAATCTATCTCTGTGCCAAATATCATTCAGATCCGTTCAGCCGTTCTGGCATGAAAGAGTAACAAAGATCCATCCATCCTCACAAACTTTCACATTTATAATACTAGCTACCGCGCGCGGCTTCGCCCGCGTGGATTACGATTCCGTGCTATGTGCCTATGTGCTATTCCAGACTATAATCTATCTCTGTGCCAAATATCATCCAGATCCGTTCAGCTGTTCGGGCGTGAAAGAGTAACAAAGATCCAACCATCCATCCATCTATCCTCACAAACTTTCACATTTATAATATTAGTAGGAAGTAGGATATAGTAGGATTAAATGTTTTGTCATGAACCTTTTTGGTTGTTACACGTATCATCAACCAAGTGACGACACGGTTGGCGTAGTGGCTAAGCGATTAGCTTTCTGCGCTAAGTGTCGCGGGTTCGATCCCCGCACGGAACAAATATTTGTATGATCTACAGATAATTGTTTCGGGTCTGGGCGTTTGTGTATGTGAATATTTGTGTTTGTAAACGCACCCACGATACAGGAATTATTCCTAGTGTGGGGCAACGTTTTCTTAAAAAAAAACAAAAAAATAACAAAATTACTAGCCCTTAAGAATGTAGGTATGTATCTAAATAATCGCCTTGGGTTTTTCAACACCATATGACCTTACCGAAACTTGGGGAAATCAAGTTTCTGTGATGAACATTCCAAACCCATTTATGTCGAAATGTTTTTGGTGTAGATAATTATAATATAACATAGCATCACGCCTGTATTCCCCGAAGGGTTAGGCAGATATGTACTATTTAGATTTAGACCCACGTTGAACCTATTGCCATCTACCGGGCTGATTTCCGTGCTGCTACTGAGAATCGAAACTAGGACCTCACACTCAGCAGTCGCGCTTGCAAGTACTAGACGAATGAGGCAGTTCAAATTCTTTACATCTATTTACTAACATTCTAAAATTAAATTAAATTAAAAAGCTATACCTAACGAACATCTAAGCTTCGAAGTACTCCTTCACATCACTGTCAATTGGTAGCGTGCTCAGAAGACTAGCCTGGCAGTTTAGGCTTATCGTTTGTACAAGGAACAGATCATCCGTTTGGCATTTCAACGCCAAACCCTTCAAATACGTTGAGTGATTTCTGTAACCAAAAATTCTAGGTATTGTGTCATATTGCATGAACTTCGAAAATGCGCGGACTCTTGTCAGCATACATTTTTAATTACACTGTGAAACTACGGTTAAATAAATAAATTAAGAAAAACCCGACTGCCTCAAAAAAATTCCATGGAAAAACGATAAACAAGTTCCATTTACATTTTAAATTTAAATATTAAAATTTTTACAACAGTTTTGTAATTCATTGCTTGTAATACATACATACGCTCGAAAAACATAACCCTCCTTCGGCACTCGGGTAAAAACGAGGAATTATTTAAGGTATTAGAAGGTTTTAAAGAGCGAATGAAATCGGTAGAGAAAGCTGTACATGTAAATATATGTACATGTCAATAGCACTTGTAGTTACATAATGACTGCAATTAAGCTTCTCTATGATAGGAGAAAATGAAAGTGAAAATAATTATACTTTTTATTGGGCCTCGGGGCCCTTTGTTGGGCAGCTGTGTATCCGGTTACTAGTTAATCGTATGCAATTGGTTACAGTACATAATCATGTACTCCAGATGTTGTAGTGTAAAGCTTATAAAATTCCGGTATGTGTGTGTGTTCGTAATTCTCCTCCTCCTAAACGGCTTGATCGATTTTGATGAGTTTTTCTGAATGGTTTCTAGCTATCGTAGGACGCGATTGGTGGCGCTGTTGGCGAGATCCAGAAAAGGATCCGAGATCCAGAAAAAATTCAGCTTTCGTATGTTTGTGTCCACAAAACTTGAAGAGTGGTCGATGGATTGACTTGAAATTTTTACACAAGGTTGAAATTCTATTAGAGGGTTTTTACTTTTTATCCCGAAGTTGAAATTTCTCAGTAGCAGCACGGAGTTTGGAACTGTGCCCGGTAGATGGTAATAGGCTCGTCCCCTATTACATGAGACTCCATCACGACTTCGACAAAATGTGTACATCCCTGCCTAACCCTTCGGGGAATACAGACGTGATGCTATGTTATGTTATTTTCTTCTTTTTCTCACCTTATCTATCTGTTTCGTTTCCAGGTGGGCGCCCTGTTCGGCCAGAAGGCCCACGCCCACGGCCACGGCTGGGAGCCCCCCAGTCAGAAGGAGATCCACCTTCACATACACAACGGACACCACGAGACAACGCATGAAGAACATTTGCCTATATGTAAGTAATACTTTATGCACACTATTATAAATGCGAAAGTTTGTTACCTCATCACGACTAAACCACTGAACCGATCGTTATGAAATTTTACAAAGAGGTAGCCTGGGACCTGGAGAAGGACATAAGCTTATTTCTAATCTGACAAGCTGTCTAACCTTAGAGACAAAATAATATTGAGTCAGACTCGGAGGCTAAGGCTGATGAATATTTTCTGGACAATAATATAGCATATTAAATAATTTATTTTACCCAGTATCAGAGTGGAAGCAGGTCACTCAATTGCCCTACCCACCTGGGCAAGGGCCTTACCCACCTGGGCAAGGGCCTTACCCACCTGGACAAGGGCCTTACCCACCTGCAGGAGTTAAACCAGTGGATAACCCTTACTACATCAGTGCAACCCCAACCGTGGCCACACGAAGAATACTAAATATCAAATTCTAGAAGATTCTAGGATTAAGTAAGTGGTATCTTGAGAATGTCACTTTCGAGCACTGGGTTTCTGTGCACGAGACAAATTTCTTTACACCCTGGCCAGTCAGCCTCGCTACCTTTGCTGACTGGCTAATCTTTCCATTGTGGCATAAGCGATTCCCAAGGGCGGATCCAGGGGGGGGGTCATTGGGGTCATGCACCCCCTGGGCTGGTTCTAGGTCGACCACTGATAATTTTTCTAATCGCATTGATCGTACAGTATTTATTCAATTACGACATCGAAATGTGGCTGTACATTAGTACACCCAGTGGTGTAGCTTGCCTTAGACGGGCCCTGTATCGGTTGCTGGGGGGGGCACTTGGCACCGACTTCAATATTCTTCAACTACTATATTGTATAGTAAAACATTTACTTTTTGCTTTTTAGTTAGTTTTGTTTTTGAGTGTTTTGAAGTCGGTTTTTATTTTCTTCCCGGGAAGGTTAGCGTACGGCTTAAGGGTTTGAGTGAGATAGTGGATAACATTTCACGAATTTTTGCTTACACGGTTTCGGGGCCCCTGTGTCTGGGGGGCCCTGTATCTTTGATACGGCCGATACGGCGGTAGCTACGCCCCTAAGTACACCTCTGCCTAACCCAAATAGGCGTGATGCTTATATAATATTCCTACCGTTATCTATTTGAGCGATGGCCTTCAAAGTCAAAGTCTAAGCTCTAAGCTTTTTATTCCAATTAAGCGTTTGCAGGCACTTTTAAAAACTATAGACTCTAGGCGCACGTGAACTTGATTTCGTCTGTTTCGTAGACTATGGTAGGTACGTGAAAGTAAATCATTAATATGTAGGTTTTATGATGACGCATGACCATATGTGTTGCCTAGATAATAACAAAAGTGGAAACAGTGAAAGTTTGGGCGATAAGATACTCGTTATATGTGGGATATTCGTCATTTGTATGGCAAACATTTAAAATAGGTTTGAATACATTTCTATGGTAACAGAAACTTTAGGTTACCTTTAGGTTTTTGGATAATGTATCGTCGCTGAGCCTGCCAAGTTCCAAATATGCATTTTTAACGAAGAAAAATCTCTGTAACAATCTGTAAAAATCTCTGTAATAAGTAGTTTTTTTTATAATTTGATATAATTTCATAGATTGAGATAATTTAATATATTGTTTAAAAAATAATTCGTTTTATGTTGTTTCCCGAAACCTATCAAAAATCACAAATGGAACTTGGCAGTAGCGACGTTATTGTTTTATAACCTTTAGTAAGGTGCGTTGGGGTAAGATCGGCAATGGGGTAAGATCGTATCGATCGATTTTCCGGCTGAGTCGAGCACCTTTTTATTGACCTAGTTTTCCAGGCAATACAAGCTAATAACTGCTTATATTGACTGGAGAATAACATATAAAAAGTGGTCGAATCAGCCGGAATTTTGAGCGGTACTATCTTACCCCATTGCTGGTCTTACCCCAACGCACTTTATGCCATTTTTTTTAATCTATAATGTTTTTCATTCATTATAAATGTTTAGGTACGAATGATCATTAGTTTTATAATGTTGACGCATTTAAGAACGTGGTTAACATTATCGTTTGAATATTCCACCATATAGGATGAGAAATTGATAGATAGAAATTGTTGTGGCGACATCTGTTATCGAATAGCTTTACTATTATGACTTCAAGTTGCTCCTATTTTATTTTATTACCAACATGCTTCTATAGATGGCACTCGTGTGATTGTATTATTCAACTTCATCTGCATTGAGTGGCAATGAAAATTATTTCTGAGTTTCATACTTCAAACTATATCTTTGGCTTCATGCATGATATATTATAATTTATGTAAAATTTGAAGATACACAAAATAATTCTTACCATTTCATTTATAGAGATGGTGACATAAATATTATTGTACATTAGTCTAGCTACTCACCACTAGATGGCGTTAAAACAAATTTTGTATTTCACAGCTTGGAACCGAGACGGCACAGCCACTGACAATAAGAACATCAACCTAGTTCTTAACCCGTATGCAGCTGCCGCAGGACCTCAAACCATCAGCACTCCTTACGGAAACTATGTGAGGGTTGAACCACCTCATAATTTAAATTCTTTGTCCAGTCTTAGCACATTATAAAATATAAATTTAATAAATTCAACCTATTGCTGTCCAGGTCAAGGGCTGATCCAGGGGTCATTTGGGTCATGACCCCCCCCCCTGTGCTGGTTCTAGGTCGACCACTGATAATCTATCGTACAGTATTTATTATTATAATCGAATAGGAGCCTGTCCCGACTAGACTTTAAATATGTGACCCCCCCTGACTTGAAAGCTGGATCCGCCCTTCGTTCAAGTTTTGTTCTCAAAATGAGAAGGGTTACTCTTTTAATATAGATTATAATACTTATAACAGAAACTATTATTTGTAGTAGAGGAGGTTTGTATGAGAAAAAAATCATACATACTTTAACTTACATAATTATTTTATATATCCAAACAGTTAGATATACGTACAGTGTATAAAATTATTATTTTTAAACTGTTTAAGAGTCAGACCCAATAAAAAATATCGTATTTTGACTGCCTCATTGGTTTAGTGGTCGAAAGCGTGAGGTCCTGGGTTCGATTCCCGAGTTGGACAAAGTGTCATTTCTTAGATATTTCTGTATATAAATATTCTCAGTTGTAGTACGGAGTTTGGACCTGTATCCGATAGATCGCAATAGGCTCGCCCCCTATTATATTAAAATTAAATTAAATTCAGCCCATTACTATACCACTGCTGAACAAGGGCCTCTTCTCAGATTGAGAAGAGTAAGGCCTTAGTCCACTACGCTGGCCTAGTGCGGGTTGGCGAACTACACACACCATCAAGAACTTTATGAAACCCCTAAGGTGTGCAGGTTTCCTCACGATGTTTTCCTTCACCGTTAACGCAAGTGATAATCAAATTCTGATCCGCACATGATTCCGAAAAGTCAGAGGTGCGGGCCGGGTTTGAACTCGAACCCTCTCGCATGGAAGGCAAGCGTTCAACCACTAGGCTATCACTGCTTTTTTTACATGGGACTTTAAAACAGCATCAGCGTGATGTAAGTGCACAATTGTACACCTCTACCTAACCCTTCGGGGAATACAGGCGTGATGCTATGTTATGTATTATAAGTGATTTCTATTGTCAATCCTCTGCGCTTGACTTTACAAATACTTTCGTCTATTTGTCTATCTAGGCCTAAGTCCATTGTCCCTGCTAGGTCATTTTCGACATTCAAGGTTATAAGTAACAGTGCGTTCATCATAGCTAGTCTCCTGTCAAAGTTCTTATGTCAATGCAATAACGACTGTTTTAGCTTGTCTCAGAGGACTATTTAAAGTGAACAGTGTGTAGTGTTAAGTTTACATCTAATCTTAGGACTAGATATAATCTATATCTTCCTATAAAAAGACAGGGTCCTCCGATCAAGCGAGTTGACATCACGGAGTAAATACGAAGAGATGTTGTAATTCGATTTTCCTATGAAACATTGCATGACATTTTGCGGGGTGAGGGGGTATTAGATCCCGCCCACTTCTTTATTTTCCATCTGCCGGTCTATAGCGAAACTACTCGCTCGTTCTGTCGATTTTACTTTGTAGTTATATAACTATCTCACGCTTTGTATTTGCTCCGTGGTTGACATTGCCTGGCAGGTCCATAGACATAGAAAATAAACTGAGCAATACCTATAAAATTGACTACTCTTGTTTTTTTTGCTGCCCCACACTAGGAATAATTCCTGTATCCTGCGTATACAAACACATATATTCACATACACACAACCAGACCCGAAACAACTATTTGTAGATCAGACAAATATTTGTTCCGTGCGGTAATCGAAACCGCGACACGTAGCGCAACGGTCAATCTCTCAACCACTGCGCCAATCATGCCGTCGAACTCTATAGAAAGAGACAAAACAACTGCGGCCAATAGCTATCTCTTTTTTGTAGGTTTGTTGGCTCTTGCGCTCCTGCAAGCCTGTGACATTGACTAATCAGAATTATAGAAAAAAGACGACTACTGCCCGCACGATCGTTTTGTCTCTCTCACACTTTTGTGTCTTCATTTCATTGCTAGATATGGAACACTCACTCCATTGTCTATGTCTATGGGCGGGTCAAAGACAAACATTTATATCGTCGTTGAAGTTTTAACAACACGTAAGTCATTTTTTGGCGGTTTTGACATTTTGATGGCATTTGCTAGAGAATCGGACGACGCGTTGTTTCAGCTCAGAAACAAGCATCGTCCAATAGAAACTCGTAAAATGAAATGAATATAAAATGGTATTGTACTGGTGTCTATGTGAAATTATGCAGTTATTTCAGTCTCCTGAAAAGTTGCTATTTTTGACATATGTGGTGTTAGAACTTCACCGACGATATGCCATAGATTAGAAATGTCAGAAAAATAAACTTCAAAATAAAATCTTGCTAATGTTTCTATTTTTTTGCGATTATATTGTAGACTAGCTGTGCCCGCGACTTCGTTCGCGTGGATGTCGGAACTTAACAATGTATTTTTTAGTGAGACCAAATGCACTTAACCCAATTTTTTTCGAAAATAAAAGAATTTTTCTAAAATACAAGTAGCCTAAGTTACTCCTTATTACATCAGCTACCTGCCAATAAAAGTCCCGTCAAAATCGGTCCAGCCTTTTCAGAGATTAGCCTATACAAACAGACAGACAGAAAGACAGACAGACAGACAAAAATTGTAAAAAATATTATTTTGGTGTATGTACCGTATAAATATTCATATGCATGTAGTAAAAAACGGTTATTTCAATATTACAAACAGACACTCCAATTTTATTTATATGTATAGATTGTAACTTGTGTAAGGCCGTTTCTGTAACGCTGATACGAACATAGGGAAAAAGAGGCCAGAATAGGCTTCATAAGACCCCTAGTTTCTCGCTGCCTATTTTAAGGGTCTTAATATTAATATCATAATGTGTAATGTTACCAGGAATTAAAATAAAATAACCAGAAATAGATGTAATATTTATTTATTTTGTGTTAAATTATCACTAAATCTTAATGTATAATTGTAATAAATTATTTGTAGATGGTGTTTTGAATTTTATTTAACAGTTTTGTAAGCAACTTTTAAATACTTTGTCATGTTTTACTATAGATGGCGCTGGCGTTTCTTACCTGAATATTTCTAAGAAAAACGCCAAAACCAAACTCAGGGTCAAAGACCGATCTTTTTATATGTCTACAAAAAAAAAAAGAAAACAAAAATGTTTGAGGAATTTCGTTTGATGTGGCGGTAACGCCGGCCTGATGCGCGCGCACTACGCACACCATCGAGAACTTTATGGAGCCCTCTCAGGTGTGCAGGTTTCCTCATGATGCTTTCCTTCACTGTTAACCAGTGGCGTGCGGTTCATAAAGACAAAAAGACACCGCCCACCCTAAATAACTCAGATAAATATTTATTATAAGATATTTGAGGTGGCAAATACATCCTTATTTAAACGACGAACTAATACCAACAAGCAGTAGGTAGGTATATTTGGGTAAGTAAGCTTGCAGCGGCGTGCACAGAGTTTTTAGACAGGTTGTCTAAAGACTCTGTGTACGCAAAAGGAACGTAGACCCTCCTGCTCTATTTAATCTAAAACAATTAATATAATGAGGGTAGTATGGAAACCCATGATTTGAATGCTTTCAAATCTACCCGCACTTCGATATTTTTTTGTACATCGAATCCGTAGTGATGTAGAACAGTTCGTTATTGGCAAGACGTCAGAGAAGTCGTTCGCTTTGTTTCGGAAAACGTGTCCTTCGATTTTCAAATTGGTAAAAACGCGTCCACCGCTGAATCCTTGTGACGTCACACGATAATTCCATTGCGCATGACCTACGGTGTTAGAGTGTGTTTCGTGTCGTGTTCATTGTTTAATTATCTATAGTTACGCTAAGTGTTCAGTGACGTGGTGGACTTCCTGGCGTTCATCAGGCAGTGGGTGCGCAGGTTCCACGGGACAGGGGTATGTATTCCCTTATTTTTCTTAAATTATTACTTACTTTTCTTAGTTGAGGCGCTCGCTTAGCCCGCCAAATTCAAATTTTGTATGGTTTTTCGCAAATTGTGTATCACTAACACACTGTCATCAACAATTTAGTGCTAGAATGATAATATAATTAAATCGTCATAACTTTCAAAATAGTCAATTTTTGGAGTTGACAACAAAACTAAAAAAATTGACTATTTTGAAAGTTACGCAGTATTTGGATCTTTAAAGCCACGATGACGATTATGAAGTAGGTATTATTTAAAAAAAAAAACGTTGCCCCACACTAGGAATAATTCCTGTATCGTGCGTGCGTTTTTTTAGTGCGTATATTCACATGAACATACACCCAAACCCGGAACAACTATCTGCAGATCATACAAATATTTGTTCTGTGCGGGAATCGAACCCGCGACACGTAGCGCGGCAGTCGATCAACCACTGCGGCCCAATTGTGCCGTCAATATTAGATAGATAGATAGAAGTGCTTTTATCCTACTAATATTATAAATGTGAAAGTTGGTGAGGATGGATGGATAGATGGATTTGTTACTCTCTCACGCCAGAACGGCTGAACGGATCTGGATGAAATTTGGCACAGAGATAGATTATAGTCTGGAATAGCACATAGGCTACTTTTTATCCCGGAAAAATGTACGGGTTCGTAAACCACGCGGGCGAAAAAGCGAGTAGAAGCTAATTTTTAAATAAACCTAACACAGGCACTTTTGAAACGTTAAAAGACTCTAGTTGCACCGTTCCAAAAAATAGGTCCTATAGAGTCCTATTTAAAGTACAAAGTTGTTATATTAACTATGTTATATTTACAACTTCGTACTCATAGGTTTATGGCAAAAGTAATAACGACAATTAGTAAATTGTCGCAATTATCATATCATAAACCTACATACCCGGAACCGGGTACGTCCTAAAACTGTGGCCAGACACCGGAGGACGGGCAGCAGCGTCCTCTCACTAATCGGTGAGCCACTGCGATCCCCAAGCCGCCTGCCAAGCGTGGGGATTATGGCACCCCCCATTGGGGGAGGCCTTCGTTCAGCAGTGGACGTCTTCTGGCTGATGATGATGATGATGATGAAACCTACATAATTTATTATCGATCTATAATATAATAATAATTTTCGAAAAACCAAAATTTTAATTTGGCGTGCTAAGCGATCTGTTCCATAACCTCTTTTTTTACTTAATTCCTGCATAATCTAGAAAAAATATTATCTAAAAAGGCTATTGGTAAGTGTTTAGTACATATATTGTGGCCGTGTTCATACAATTAGCGCAGTGGTTGAGCGTTTGACTGCTGCCATAATGTCGCGGGATCGATTTCCTGACGGAACAAAAAATATTTGTATGGCCTACATTTAGTTGTTTCGGGGATTTGTGTATGTGAATATTTGTGTTTGTAAACGCACCTACGATACAGGAATTTAATAGAGTGGGGCAAAGTTTAAAAAAAAAGTTAAGGTACAATAAAGCAGTTTTGTTTTTGGTAACTTTTTGATATTAAATTTAAAAAAACAACATCTCATTAATTCGTTTGAGAATCTCTGTCTCAACATCGAGTGAACCCGCTACCCTTGACACGTAACCTTGCAAAACATGTTTATAACAGGTTCAAAATGTTAGAATTCATTTCTACGGTCATAATTCTATTCAACCGTTATAATAACATCGTGATGTATAACTCATTGGTCTAGTGGGTTGGGTTTGATTACCGAATCGGGCATATTACCATATACCGGGAAAGTTCCAACCTCCGTGCTGCTACTGAGAATTTCAGTACAGAAAAGCTCATTAACTTTAAACGATCCGGGAATCGAAATCAGTACCTCACACTCAGCAGTCGCGCTTAAAACCACTAGACAATAGGAGTATCAATCAATAACAATCTTATTCAACACGTTTGTTGTGTAAATTCCGCAACGAATACTTGTCTGCTCACCCAATTAAAGCACAGCGTGAAGCTTCACACGTGACTGGCGTCAGAAGTAACATCTAACACACATAAATGTTTCATTAGTAGCAGTTCTTAGAACCCATGACCTCAGCGGTGACGACATCACGACGTTATCATTGGACATTTAGTTAGCACATCGTTTACACATGACTATGGTCATATAACTTAACCTTTTGCCCACAACCATAGGATACTTTATATACATAGGTTTTTTAGGTATACAGGATGTTTCACAAGTTGATTTCTAAGACACCTTGTATACGACTACATAAAAATCGAAGTTACGTACATGCATACGTACGTGCATGCAGGCATTTTTTTTTTTCAATTTTATACTTATTATGTAATCCTGATTAATGTTTCTGTAAATTATTGTCTGAAATTTAAAGCCAACTGCTCCAGCTTGGAAGAAAATGTCACCTTTTGCCTAACTAAGTATTCAAAATTAATATTATCGCCCAATTTTAACTGATTGTACTGATAAAAAATGTATTACGCTGGATTATTAATATATTTTATATATATAATATATTTTTTTAATAACTCTTGTGATTTGGCCTACCAACCGTTTCCGGCTTGATGTCGATTTCTGGGACACTCTGTATACAAGGAGCTGACAGTTAAATAGCTATCGCGCAGATTGGTCGATCTGCGAGGTTAAGCAACGCTTGCCGCGGCAGTCCAAGGACGGGTAACCATTCTTCACACATCGAGATCCCTCCGTGCCGCGAAAAGCACGTTAAACTGTTGGTCCCGGGTGTCAGGAAGACCTATGACAGTCGTTACGGGTGTCAGCAGCCCAAATAGTCTGACAACTAGTTTAACTTGAGAATATCAGTGTCTCCCAGTAATTGTGTGCCGGAGGTCAGATGGCAGTCGCGTTGTGAAATACTAATATTCAGTTGCAACCGGAAAGACTGGAAGCCGACCCCAATGTAGTTGGGAAAAGGCTGGTAGATGATAAGATTATGTAGGTTTGGAATTCCTCGCTTGTTCTTCTCCATAGAACCTACTATTTGGAGCCGTGCGCCTATAGTCTCGATATTTCATATGTGCCTAAACTTGGTTTACATGAAACCCTTGAAAAATTGTACTCAATTGACAGAATCTGTCAAATAGCCACAAAATTCGTAAATATCAATCTCATTGCACGGAGCAAATATTTGTATGATCTACAGATAGTTGTTTCAGGTATGGTTGTGTGTGCATGTGACATGTATATTTGTAAACTGTACCCACGATACAGGTGAAATCCTAGCGTGGGGCGTTTTGATAAATAAAGAAAGATAAAGATATATTTTGCAAAAGTTTGTCTTCTCTAGCAATTGTAGATAGTAACTTGTGTACAGACAGGTTCATGAATATCGGCACTGCCTTTTGACAGCATAAGTATTAGGGTAGATGGGTACATGCCTAGGCTATTTTCCGACCAATAACGATAAACAGTTTGCAAATAAGCAAGATAAAGTGGAAACGCAACTATTTGCCGATGAACACACAAAACAAAATGGCGGCCGACATATTTGGAACATCAGTGTCGTCATTTCGAAAACTTACGTGGGTGAACATTGACTAGTACCCTTTCTCGAAGAATCAAACCCAGGGCCACTTAACTATGAAATGATTATAATTAATAATATATAAACGAAGATAATTAATAAACGAAGACTTTTTATGACTGCTTCATTGATCTAGACTAGAAAATCAGCACTGGGTGTTAAGTAGGGTTGCCAGGTACAGGCTTATTATTTCCGGGACAATTCAAGGGTAATGGTTTCGGCAGCCTAATTACCGATGTAGCGACAGGCGTAGATCGCGCAATAACTTCTGTCAAACGTCATTTTTGTGACATATAATGTATTGGCTGACAGTGAGATTGCTGTGGCGTGGCTGTCGCGTTGCTGTCGCTGTTTTACGTAATTAGCCTGCGGACCCTAGTAATGAATATATGAAAATAAATAGGTATTTAATTAAGACTCGATAATGTTTTTATTTCTTGAATTTTTAAAGGGAAAAGAAAAATGCAAGTTATTTTCAAATACTTACCTACTCTTATTAACTCTTAATTCAGGTCAACCTTGCCCAGTAGTGGGACAGTCAATAGGACGAATTTGTTTATTCCATTGTATCACTACATACTATAAAACAAGCCCTCCCTGTCTGTCTGTCTGTCTGAACGCGATAAATTCAAAAACTACTGAACGGATTTTCATACAGTTTTCACCAATGGACGAAGTGATTCATGAGGAAGGTTAATGTGTAATAATTAAGGTTTTGTGTAAATTGGCTGAAATATGACGAAGATTGTTGAAGATATCGGAAAAATATCATACCGACTGGGAGCTTTACTGGCGTGTGCATAAACCAATAGAGTTATAAGTCCTTAAAAAATATATCTTATTAAATTAAATTAAACAATTGTTTTATACAAAAAAAAAATGTAGGCGTATATGCTCTGCTACCCGTACGAAGCTGGGGCGGGTCGCTACTGATGAAATAAAAGTAAAAAAGTCGATTAGTCGACTCTACGCGTGACCAGTAGGCTGGATTATTCTTTGGTCAAAGAATCAGCATCGCCATACAGCGTGGCAATGCTGACAGTCTTCTGGGAACAATGCCGGTTGACAGCGATGCGGAGGAGTATTTTGACGCGTAGGTAATATTTTTATATTTTTTACATCTTTAATCTGTTTAGTGTTTTAGTAGTTAGTAATAATAAGTAGGTTGTTACATTATTTGAATTATCATTAGTTTTAATAAAATTAATAAAGTAAAAAATACATTATTTCTCATTCAAACTTTTTTTTTTTTTTTTTTTTTTTTTTTTTTTATTGGCAACTCAGCCGATGAACCGTATTAATAATCAATTTGGTTGCTTAGCAACGGATTGTCAAACAACTGGTTATTAAGCAACCAACTTACACGTGGCATATCCATCGAAATAATATGTGTTAACGATATATTATTTCGATAGGCATATCTCACTCACTAATTAATTTGCTGCATAATATTGCGATATCAAAAATATATGAAACTAGCTTCCGCCCGCGTCTTCACCCGCATTTCGCCGATGCTGTTATTAAGTCCCATTTAATAGGGCCAAGCCTATTGCCATCTACAGAACACCAAATTCAGGCAGCTACTGAAATTTTTCCAACACAAAAACTTAATTATGCTTTGTTTAACCCGGGAATCGAACCCAGGACCAATGAAGCAGCCAAGAAGATTGTCTTTTTACACGTGTCGAATAAAAATACAAGCTTAGGTACAAAAATAGCTTTATTAATGTTATATTAAAACGATTAAGCCATTTGACTTTTAAATTTAATATTAGTTGGTATGTTTGTGTGTTTAAGTGTGTTCCAAGGGCGTCAGGTGATGGCGTCACGATAATAGTCGCCCGCGCAGAATTGAATCCGATTTAGAATTTTAGACGGTTTGAAGGAAGGTCTTATTAAGTGTTGTGTAAAGGTTATTTCATTTTGAATCTCATATAAACCTAGGATATTTAGTAGTATATATAAGCGATTCTTAAAGTGGGTTCCGCGGAGCCTAGGGGTCCCGTAGAAAAGTCCCCAGGGTGCCGCGAAATTATTTATTTTTGGTTGTTAAATAATACCACAGTTAAGTACAAATATTATTTTGAAACAGCGCAGAATATGTGATGAGAAGAACCCGTTACTGTTATGTAAGTAGATAGGTAGTTAGCGAGAATTCAGCCCGGACTATGGCCAGGCTGGCCGCACTCCGCACTTTAGGTATTTGATATGGGGCTCCATAAAATAAAAGGTATTTGGTGAGTGATCCGTTATCTTAAAAGTTTAGGAACCCCTGGTATATAGCATCACGCTTGTATTCCACGAAGGGTTGGTAGAGGTGTATTATTGTACACCTACCGCCTGTGTCGTTATTGAGTCCCATGTAATAAGGGGCGAGCATATTGCCATCTACCGGGCACAGTTCCAGACTCCGTGCTGCTACTGAGAATTTCCATACAGAAAAACCTAATAACACTTTGATATTTAGTATTTAGAGGTGCGAGGTGATATTGCCTGGCGATCCGAAGCCCAAGGATATGTATTTTTCTTAGAATCGTTGCAAACTCTCATAGTGTGATGTAGGATTGCAGTTGTCGCTAGTTGACGATAGATGGCACTGGTGGCCATGTAGCTAGCAGTCCCTACAATACGCGGCAATTTTGAGTATATGCAAAATTGGTTAGTTCCACTGCATTACCTTATTCTTGAGTAGTTTTTGGGCAAGGAGCAGGAACCTTGAAGCCGTCTCGCGTACTGGAGGAGCGTGCTGGTCGTCTCGGTGGCGATAAACGTCTCGAATCCACGTTATCCCTTGCTGTTTTGAAAAAAACTTCATACAAAAAAATGTTCTTATAGATATTTTCCTTCAACAAGTAGACACATCAATAATGCAAGCAAGATTAGATAATTTTATATAAACATAGACACACGATTTTCAACTTAATACAGCAAGAAATAAGATCGATTCTTAATTAACAACTCGAACGTTTGACAGTACTGACACATTTTGTATGAAAACATTTGCAACTATAAATTCATGAATCACGAATATTATATATATAACGGTACATGAATAATTTTTGGACCCGGGTACGTCTTAAAACTGCGGCCAGACACCGGAGGACGGGCAGCAGCGTCCTCTCACTAATCGGTGAGCCACTGCGATCCCCAAGCCGCCTGCCAAGCGTGGGGATTATGGCAACCCCCCCTTGAGGGAGGCCTTCGTCCAGCAGTGGACGCCTTCTGGCTGATGATGATGATGATGAATAATTTTTATATAGCAAAAAAAAACTTCTTCAAAATCTTCTCTTCTTGTCATTTCTTGAGATCCATCGCAGAAACAAAGGGATTAAACGTAACCTCTATCAGGCTATGTCTGAAGACATCATTAAGACACAGACAAAGCCAAGGAGAGGCTAGGTCAACATCCCTGTTGTGAGCAGGCTTCAAGTAGAGTCGGGCTTCAAACAGAGGCGGGCTTCATGGCGAGGTCTTCAGTCTTCGAGTTAGAATCGCGACATTATCTTATCAACGGAGCCAAAGGAACCTAAGCAGGTCGACATTTCCAAGAATGGGTTAGTCCTATGGAGAATAATTCGGTAAGACACTCCATAAATTTCCTCTTAAAAAAAATAATCCTTACTTAATATTATAAATGCGAAATTAAGTTTGTTTGTTTGTTACCTTTTCACGCCTATACCACTGAACCGATCGTCATGAAATTTTGCATATACGTTATCAGGGGTACAGAAAAGGACATAGGGTACCTTTCATCCAGAAAAAAGTACTGTTCCATAGGGAAAGAACAATAACTTTCGACGGTCACAATTGCTTTAGGACGCTAGATGGCGCTACGTGTGACCCGAAAAAATGCACGGGTTCGTAATCAATGCGGTCGAAGCCGCGGGAAGCGCAGAAGCTAGTAAGAATATACAAGGAAAAAGAAAATAAAATTTAAAACTCAATACTCTTTGCTACACTATACGTAACCATTCAAATTAAAAATAAAATTAAACATCATAATATTTAATTCTGATTGAAAAACATTCTGAATTCCAAATAATTATGCAACAAAATAATTGGTAGCTTGTAGCAAAACATTTTTAAGAAATAAATGTTACAATAATCTGATTCGTATTATATATTTCAACACATAACGATTTGAGTCTAGATTTGATTGACAGATAATCTAGATTACAGTTATGACTACAATTATCCAATCACTAACATATTAGCAGTTTTGAAATTGGGTACAGTCAACAAAAAAATTAACATACAGATGATTTTTTCTCAGGAAAGCATTCGAGTTAATATAGTATATATTAGCAGCCCGCCCCGGCTTCGCACGGGTAGCAGAGCATATACATCTTCATTTTTTTCTGTCGTAGTGTCGTATCAGCCTTATACATCGAGCATTTAGGCGACATACGCCAGTAAAGCTCCCAGTCGGCATGATTTTTTCCGACATCTTCAACAATCATCGTCATTTTGCAGCCAATTTACACAAAACCTTAACGAACACCTAAACCTTCCTCATGAATCACTCTGTCCATTTGTGAAAACCGCATGAAAATCCGTTCAGTAGTTTTTGAGTTTATCGCGTTAAGACAGACAGACGCGGTGGGACTTTGTTTTATCATATGTAGTGATATATTTTATATCTAGTGGCTCTATATTTGACTGTACATATATACATTAGTATTTATTGGTATTTACTTGATGTTAACCCGTGACTATGATTCGCTTGCGTCATATTAGTATTTGTACAGATATTTAGGTTCAATGAATCTCATTGGTCTGTTACTGGCATGTGTGGTTGTTAAATATAAGCCTAACATTCGATTCCGGGAATCGGGTAAAATTCTATTGGGGTTTACTGATGTTTTTGTTAGTAAGTACCCCGGAATTTGGTGTTATACTCGCTGGCCCAGTTTCGTGAGACTTACTCGTAATAAAAATAGGTGCAATGTCAGTGTACAAATCAGTCAGTGGCGTAGCGCGGCGGGGGCGGCCCGCCCCGGGCGGCACTTTTAGGGAGCGGAAAAATTACACGAAAAATTATAATAATACCCATCTATATATATATCTATTATTTATTATTATTATGAGCCTGTTGTGTCCCACTGCAGGGCAAAGGCCTCCCTCCCCTCTTTCCATTTATCCCGGTCCATTGCGATTTGGGGCCAGTTCTTTTCATAGGAATCCAGGTCATCTCGCCATCTCCTTTTGGGTCTGCCGCGCTGTCGTTTCCTGCCTTTTGGGAGCCACTGTGTGATTGTTTTTATATCTATATCTTATAAATAATTGAACCATTTCATTTCATATTTATGTCACACCACAAATCGGACCAATTAAAATGAACTCGGAACATTTTATTCCATATTCTGTGATGAAACCGGGATATCCCCTTTCTTTCAAGACCTATATAGGGGGTGGCGAAATTTGCCTGCACCCCGGGTGATTGAAACCCACGCTACGCCACTGAATATAGTACACCTCTGCCTAACCCTTCTATGAATACTTACATATCCATATTTTGGTTAGAATTGCGATATTAACGCTAAATTACATTTCGAAAAGCCAGTCGCGTCAAAATTACTGCATATTATATGAAAATCCAGTTTAATTGCGCATGAGTCATATTTTATACAACAATATTGTCCTTAATTAATGTTCTACAGTTCAAAAGACATAAACGCGCAATACTTTCACAGTATATCACTATTTTGTTATTTGTTAACTTAATTACTTGCACTGAACTAGTGTTTTATGCAATGACAGAGTGGTCAAATGAATAATGATGTTATTGACTGTGATGCTTATTGAGTAATTCTATGTGTTATTAAAAAATGAGTACATTCGGTGTCCTACATCAACTGACCCCCTAGACCTTATATTATAAATCCTGAGGGGGTCAGGTACCCCCAAGCTTACACATCTTGACGAGGGGCCTTAGGGGTCGCGAGCGCGCAAAGTGGGGACTCTGCACGCTCTCGTCTAGCGACCCTCGAGAAAACGGCGACGCAGCAGCGAGAGTAACGGGGAGACCTCTCTACAGTCTCCCCTGGGACGTGCACGAAGTGGCCTCTTTACAGTCACCCCCTCCGGGAAGTGCCCTTCGGCATGACACCGTGGTGGGCTTCGGTGCCGTCTTCTAAGAGTTCCCGAGGCCCACCATGGGTGTCATGGCGGACCACCGTGGTGAGTTTAGCCGGTAGGAGTCCGGCACACCCCTCCACCCCAAGCGGAGGATAACTCAAGATGGGTTTTGACCACGCAAATAAAAAAATGGGTCAGGTAATGAATGGCATCGACTGTACTAAAAAATATTATTTGACATCAATAAAACTGCTTTATTGTTCTTGTCGTCACATGGACTGCTGCCAAGCAGTCCTATGTTTGAACGGTAACAGGTAGATATTTTCTTTTATTTTCATAAAATAGTTTTAATTAGTTCATTAAAATAAGTTACAATTTGTTTGGTTTTTAATTTTATTATGGAGTCGACTGTATTACGACGAAACTGGATTACAACAAATCTGGAGGTACGTCGAATTCAGAACACGACGAATACGGAACAAACGATTTTAAATAGTTTAGTTAGAGCCCTAATTTCTTTTTTGCCCCAGGGCCTTTGGTTACCTATACACCACTGCCTTTAGTTAACTGTTCATAACCTCAATTTGTATGTACTCGTACTGTACATATGATAAAACTATGTTTATACAAGTGATTCGTATTGTTTGCAAAGAATATTTCATAGAACTAATTTCATAATAACATAACACGCCTGCATTCCCCGAAAGGTTAGGTAGAGGTGTACTGTTGTATACTGAAATTTCATCTTCTTCGGTGAAATGTCCGAGAGAAAAAACAGAGAGCCCTATCTTGGAGTCGAACATAGGACTGCTTGTCAGCAGTCTGTCAGTCGGCACTATACACTACTACTAAACTGTCTGGGTCAGTCTACTAATTCTATTTTACATTAGATTCGCTTCGCATGTCTGGACATTCTTGATGTTTCAATATTTTGTATTCTTTTTTGTATTTTTTTATTTCTGTTTTATCCGCTTTGATCTGTTTATGCCGTTTTTATTTTATATTCGAAACACTTGTTTAACTCATGTTGTATTGCCTCATTATGTTAGTAGCGTTCTATTAAGTTTGTATTTTTTCTTATATAATGCATGTTAATTTAAGATTTTAATTGTAAATTAACTATTTGTTTTTGAAAAGAGTATCCATAGAGTTTCTTGCCGGTCTCTTCTCCATAGGACCTACCCCCTTTGGAACCGTGCGCCTAGAGTCTCGACTTTTTAAAAGTGCCTGAAAAGGCCTACTTGAAATAACAAAACTTTGACTTTGACTTTGACACCAACATTTCGTAGATGCTGTTAATAATTTGGGCTAGCCTATTGGCATCTATCTCCGAGCTCTTACTGAGAATTTTCTTAGAGAAATCCCTGTAAACTTTACTGAACCCGGGGATCAAACCCAAAATCTCACGATCAGCACTCGAATTCTCGACCACTAGACCAATGAGGCAGTGTATCAGTAGTTTAATAAATATAGGAAAACCGTCGTGCGCGCATTTGTAATAGAAGATCACTCAAACGCACGCGCATGTTTTCATACGTAACAAATAACTTCGATAGCAACAACAATTGAATTACGAATGCCATCTGTTATCATAATCAGGAACTTCAAAACCAGTTAAAAAACCCAATAAAACGATATAATTAAATCGGCGCAGGATTCACCTGTCTCTAAATATACCTGATTATCATATATTAATAATTACCATTTAAAGTTGACATTTACATTAGCACCGTTACCCCCGCGGGGCCCCTTGTTTCTATGACGAGAGGGGGGCAAGGTTCGTCTAGGAGAACTGGTCGAGTCTGTGATAGTAGAATTCAAGGTTTTCTTGTATTTTTCCACTCAGACGTCGGATTTTTTTATAACATTCTAAGAATTATTCTTGTATAGAAGTAGTTTCTTGATAATAGTTTTTGTTTAAAAGCAACGATAGAATAGGTTTTAAGAAGCGATATTTGTGACTTTTCTGAGATTAATTATGATTTAATCTTATATAACATAACATAGCATCACGCCAGTATTACCTAAAGGGTTAGATAGAGGTGTGATTACACCAATATTTCACGGATGCCATAACTGAGTCAGATTGCCAAGTTTATTGCCATCTACCGAGCACAGTTCAAATCTTCTTAGTCCTACTATATAAACCCAGTAACACTTTACCAGACCCGGGGATTGCACTCAGGACTTCACTCAACAATCATTAAACCAATGTCACAGTCAAAGAATTTTAACATTATTTTGATATATTTTGAACTATTTCTTTAAGTACAGTTTCAGCGAATTTTGATTAACCGTTATGGTTTTTTAAAAAATTAAACCATGAATAATATTACCTAAAAATTAAACAAAATTGGAGATCCAAGAGCGACACAAAAGGCTTTTCCTTGTTTTCAAACATCGAGACCCCTCAGTAAGCACGTTAAGCAGTTGATCCCGGGTGTCATACGAAGACCTATGACAGTCTGTTCCTGGTATCAGTAGCCCAAAAAGCCTGACAACCAGTCTAACATTAGAGTATCAGTGTCTCCCAGTAATAATGTGTCGGAGGTCAGATGGCAGTCGCGTTGTAAAATACTGATATTCAGCCGCAACCGGTTAGACTGGAAGCCGACCCCAATGTAGTTGGGAAAAGGCAGACAGATAAATAGACAACAAAATCTTCAAAAGCGCTAATAACTTAGGTGCATTTAAGTACCTAGGCAGACTAAAGATTAAGTTTTAATTTGAGGTCGCCACAAACCTGACCTCGATATTCTATTATGGCGAGCCCACTCCCAGACGAGTATTAGTTTTAAAGTGCTAATCAGTTATACAATCTAGCTAAGATAACATAGCATCACGCCTGTATTCCCCAAGGGTTAGCCAGAGATCCACTTTAAAATTGACGACACGGTTTGGCGCAATGGCTAAGCGATCAGCTTTCTGCGCTACGTGTCGCGGGATCCCAGCACGGAACAAATATTTGTATGATCTACATATATGATAGTTGTTTCGGGTCTGGTTGTGTGTGCATGTGACATGTATGTTTGTAAACTGTACCTGCGATACAGGATAAGACTTTTGCGTTTAACCGGGCACACTTTCTAACTCCGAGCTGCTACTGAGAATTTTTCTAACAGAAAACTCTATTAAAATTTCGCGGGCACGAAAATCGAGACAAAAACCTAACCATTGTGACCAATAGACCAATAAAGGAGTCAAAGAACAATCCTACTATGCTATCCTACTAATATTATAAATGTGAAAGTTTGTGAGGATGGATGGATGGATATTTGTTACTCAATCACGCGAGAACGGCTGAACGGATTTGGGTAAAATTTGGCACAGAGATTATAGTCTGGACTAGCACATAGGCTACTTTTTATCCCGGAAAAATGTACGGATTCGTAAACCACGCGGGTGAAACCGCGAGCGGAAGTTAGTACCTATATAAATAAAAATCATTTGCCACATGTATGAAAGATCATCACTTGAGGACGGCTCGATCGATCTGGCTGATTTCTTATTTGTCGTGTTCATAATTTTCTGAACAATGTTTGTATGAAAGCAAATTTTTGGAAATTCCACGGTAAAACACGGAAATTTGGATGATATTTTTGTACGAAATTCATTATTAAATTGCACCCGTGTCAAGCCCGGGGCAGGTCGCAAGTTATTATAATCTTCAAATTCTCACATAATATAGAATGGGTACATGTGTGGACTTTAAAGAAGAAACATTTGAGTTTGTTGCGGCGTTTCTTCTCAGAGACAACCAGTAGGAGTAAATTGCAGCCGTGCGAATTAGGGGCGGGTCGTTAGTATAAAAAAAATTTAACAATCGATTTAAAACAAATTCGTTGTGAGGTTCTAACTTTATACCTACGAATGAAATCCGGTATCCTATGACATCATGCCGCAGATCATCTCAAAGTGACTTTAGAGAACAGGTCAGACATATTAAACCTTTTTTTTTTTTAGAACGGAGAGGACAAACCATTCTCTGACCAAGGATATTTGACGCGTGTTTGATTTTAAATTAAGATTGTTATGTTGGCAACGATATTTTGCATGAACCATACTTAGAGGCGTAGTTTAAATACTCAAAGAGTTAGGCAGAAATGTACCTACTATTGCGTACCCACGTTTCGCAGATGCTGTCATAAAAATCCCATGTAAAAAGGCCCGATTGATGGCCCCTATTACACGGTTCCAAGTTCCATGCTGCTATTTAGAATTTCTATACAAAAAACACTTTGTCTGACCCAGAAATCGAACACAAGACCTCACACTCACCTATTTGCTATCACTAAGACCGATGAGATGGTTAACACGACAACACGAGAGGTGGAAAAGAGAAAATAAAAATCGGCTATTCAAAATAAGATTATATGCAAAGATGATGTGATAAAGTCTTAGACGGCACGGTTGGTGCAGTGGTTGAGCGATTGACTTCTGCGCTACGTGTCGCGGGCTCGATTCCCGCACGCAACAAATATTTGTATGATCTACAGATAGTTGTTTCGGGTCTGGGGGTTTGTGTATGTGAATATTTGTGTTTGTAAACGCACCCACGATACAGAAATTATTCCTAGTGTGGGGGCAACGTTTTTTAATAAGAAAAAGAAAAATCGTATTAGGAAATAGTTTCTATTCATGTCTGTATAAAATAATAATAGATTCGGCCCATTACTGTCCCACAGCTGGGCAAGGGCCTTCTCAGAATGATCTCCGAAAACTCCGAATACATACGCGACAATTCTGCCTATTTCCTCTTTAACAAAACAGCGTTAGATTAAACAATCCTTTTATTTACAACCACCAATAGTCTCACCAAGGACCAGGACCTTGGAAGGGGCTTCAGACCACCATGCTTGTCTGGCGCGGGATGGCCTACACACACCATCAAGAACTTTTTGAAACCCTGTGTGTTTTCCTTCACCGTTAACGCAAGTGATAATCAATATTTGATCCGCAAATGATTCCGAAAAGTTTAAAGGAGGACGGGTTTTAACTCAGACCCTCCTGCATGACAGGCAAGTGTTCAACCACTAAGCTAGCACTGCTTTTTGTTTCTATATGTATATATATTAACTTTAAAGTATACAATCCATAGTTGTAAATTGTCATTTATATATCCAGGGTCTTTTCTCCGAAATGGCTGACTTTACACCAATCAATTATGTTATTTAATATTTTTTTGACATTAGTTACACATTAATTAGTTTATAGGTTTTACTTTAATTATTTCAAAAGTTAGATTTTAAGATTGGTAAGACTTACCTATGTATATTTCAATTACATTTTGCATGCCGAATTAAGTAGGCGAAATATGTGAAACAAATGATAAAATACGAAGATATGTAAATCCACCATATTTCACGCAAAATAATGATTTTCTCATTTCATTGTTATAAAGATAAAAAAAAACACATTTAAAATAGTATAAAAGGTTCTGATTAAGATAAATATTGCAGATAATTCTGTTCAATTTATAAAAGAGGAAAAAATGCTAATTCAGAACCCGTGTTGGCATGAGATGGCGGGTAAAACTTAGTATTATCGAACCGCGGTCAGACACAGGTATTTCAATATAATGCCAATCATGTTGCAAATTCTTGGCGTTGGATGTATGTAACCTGCTTTACAATTTTAAAATAAGAATTATGGTTTAGGAATTTTATAATTCCAAGGAGATTCCAAGTTGTTTGTGAAATATTGTAATGACATTACTTTACATGATAGACAGAAGATCATCGAAATAATATGTCCTCAAATGATAATATCTCTAAAGTTAAATTAATGTGATTAAAATTTTGATTCAATAAAATTATAACATTTATATAATAGTATGAAATAATACCAAATTATAGGACGCTAGAGTATATTAATTTGGTTGCAATAAAAAAAAATACATACACCAACCACAGACAAAAAAAACACATTATAAAATAAAAATTCGACTCACCGGTCAACCAACCTTTTCAAAGGCAATCACAAGATAAATTCAAATAAAGAATATATAAAAAAATAAATCGTACAGACCTCCAACACGTCCGTACACACAGACACAGAAACCAAACTGAACGATAATCGCAACGAAGCGAGATATCGATATGAACATCGATTAAAAATATCGACAAAACAGGTTGTAGCTAATTATGTGGCATTAAGATGAGACTGTTAGGTTAGACTCTTGCTTGGCGGATTTTAAAACGATGTTCGAAAAAAATATGGCGCGGATTCGTAGACGGCCATTTTTTTTACTTTTTGGCGGGATTTTGGGGTGTGGGTTCTGTATTCCACGTGAAGTCTTGGTATTTTTAGGTTATGTAGGACATAGAGGACAATTAAATAGTTTATGATAAGAAATAACCAAGTAATTGCCTCAATTGGTCTAGTAGTTGTAAGTGCAACTTCTGAGCGTGAGGTTCAGGGTTCAATCCCTGGGTAGGGTAAAGTGTTATGGGGTTTTTCTGTATGTAAATCCTCAGGTGCAGTCCGGAGTTTGAAATTATTTGCCCGGTAGGTAGCAAGGGGCTCGCCCCTTATTACATGGAAGTTAATAATAGAATCGGCAAAATGTAGGTGTACAATAGTACGCCTCTGCCTAGTCCTTCGGAGACTATGGGCGTGATGCTATGTTATGTTATATTTATGTTATGTAAGGATAATGCCCAACGACATTTTAGAATTGTTTTCTGTCAATGCTGTTAAAGGTTTTTGACTCCCAGTAAATGGGAATAGGCTCGCCTCTTATTACAAGGAGCTTAACAACGGCATCGGGGAAATTGGGGTACATTAAAACGTCTCTGCTTTACTCTTAGAGGAATATAACCGTGTTACTTTATGTACAGAGGCGTAGCTACCGCCGTATCAGCTGTATTAAAGATACGGGGCCCCCCAGACACAGGGGCCCCGAAACCGTGTCAGCAAAAATTCGTGAAATGTTATCCACTATCTCACTCAAACTCTTAAGCCGTACACTAAACTTCCCGGGAAGAAAATAAAAACCGACTTCATAACACTCAAAAACAAAACTAACTAAAAAGCAAAAAAGTAAATGTACTATACAATATAGTAGTTGAAGAATATTGAAGTCGGTGCCAAGTCCCCCCCCCCCCACAATCGATACACGGCCCGTCTAGAGCAAGCTATGCCACTGGTCATGTAGTACGGTGCCCACCCGTCAAACGTGGTCAAACACTCTATATTTTCTATGTCACGGTTTTGTCATCCGCCCACGGATCCCCAAGCCCCTTCTCCAAAATGTCAATGTTCAAGGGCATTGTCGAGAACCGAAATGTCAAACGTATTTATTATTATGTGAATAGATATTAGCTGTAGACGCCATTGGACGAATGTCGCGTGGACTGGGATTGCATAATGTTTTAATAGCAATATCTAGTGCTAACTGCTCATTGCTCTAGTTGCCGCAAGCGCGATTACTGAGCCTGAGGTCCTGGGTTCGATTCCCGGTTCAGGCAAAGTGTTATTGGGTTTTTCTGTATTGGAAATTATCAGTAGCAGCACGGAGACTGAAACCATGCCCGGTAGATAGGCTCGCCTTACATGGGACTCAATAACGGCATTAGTTCTCAAAGCGGTCCAGGTGGACCACTGGGGGTCCACCACCACCACACCACCGCCTCACCAGAGAGATCTACATGATGCCTCAGAGAAGAAACGCCGAAACGAACTCGAAGGTTTCTTTCTTAAAGTCCAGACATGTATTTTAGATTATGTGAGAACATGTAGGGGTCTGGAGTAGCCTATTGAGGAGAAAGCCATACGGTTTTGAGTTGATCTGTCCCAACTGACAGCACACATCAGTCATCGTGGAGCTCAACTCTATTTTAGAGAGCTCCTCGACCCGACACGACGAAACGAAAACAGATATGATTAGGTTTCTGTGGCTACTACAAAATTATTTACGTACTCGAATGGGCAACAATAGCAATGTGAAGAAGACTTAATTTAAAAAAAAATACGATTTATCTATGGGTACTTACTTGTCATTTTTTTTTCTTTCACATAAACAAAAAACGCACTGAAGAATATGTCAATAACTCATTGTACAATATTTAAAAAGTATTCTTTTATTAAAGAAAACATGAAATTTTTATACTCACTTTAGCTGTTGCGTTCAGTAAACAATAAAAATAATATTTGATTAATTAATTTCGATATTACGATAATTTGTTTGCACAATTTAATTCGTGTTTATTTCCGTGACATAAAATAAACGTTTGCCCACTAAATACCGAAACAAAGTAGGCGATTGAACACTTTACACACTACATGTGTATTCAGCGTACATAGTTGAGATTCTCTAATAGTACACTATTTCGAATAGTTAATCAGTTGAACCAGGAAGGAAAATTAAATCAGGAAACCCGTATGTTTAGACATACTAGCACTAGGTATCATTTTACTGTTGTTTATTGGTCATAAGCACAGCTGTCTATTGTGCAGGAGGCAATTCTTTAGGTTAAATGACTGCATCAAAAATAAATTCTGAAATTTGGTTGGTAAATAGTTTTCCTTCTAAATACTCAGTAAAACTTAATCTATTGCTTATCTTTGGCGTTTTCAATTTTTAATTTATCAAAATCACACAATAAGTATGTCAATGGCAATGAAAAACTATGACGTCACGCCTTAGTATTCCAAACATTTTTAGAACAAAATGTCGTTTTTGACAGTTCATAAAAAGTTACTCAGATGACTAGTAGTCATGTACCGTATTTGACATACGTCTCTTCTTCATAAAATACTAGGCGGTCGCTGTAGCATTTTCCATTTTATTCTGTCGAAAGCTAGCTTCTTCATTTCTATTTCACTGCATCTGCAGTCTGCACATCCTTAAGTTGGTCTACATACATCATTCTTGGCTGTCCTCTCTTTCGTTTTGCTTCCAGTTGTGTGTCTATTATGTTTGTTATACATAAACTCATAGATTTAGAATGTAAAGATGAACAATGACAGCTTGTAGGAGATACCGAAAAATAATATGCATATGTGTTAGTGACTGATATGTCAGATGAAAATAGGGTTGTATATTTGCATTGTCAATATAGTATAGTATCGATAGATTAAATCTTGCCCTAATGAATAGAGGTATATACGCTACTAATTAAATCCTCTTATTGTAAATTAATAAACGGATAAAATAATTTTATTTATGAAAATACAAAGAGTATTAAAAAATATAATAATAATTTTAAGATGATGTTGTATGCAGCATACAGATAAGTATAGTACAAAGATTTAACCTTGTGCTATCCACTAGTCACAGTTTTGTGCATTGATGATAAAGAAATGTATGATATTACCATAGCTAGTTCCCTTAGGCCCGAATACTTAATAATCAGATAAAAATCTATCGACATGTTATCGATATCCGTGAAGTCATTTCTACAGTCAACGCTAGCGTAAACATACATTTTAATATTTACACTAAATATGATTTATTTCTTGTTTTATCTACAAAATGTTACCACGTATCGGAAGAAAATCTAATATACTATGGTAAAATTTGTTTTCTCGGCGAATTAATACTAGTACGTACACAAAATATGGTTTCAAAACGTACGATGAAAAAATCACATTTACCTGTGAAACGTGTAATTATTTGGATTATTTATCTATGTTACGTTACAATTGGCAAAAGAAACATGACATTATGACTGCCTAAATATCACTTATCGCCAATAATTGCACGATTATTTTATAAATTAATAAAATATATTTGACACTTAAGCAAGGGAAAGGATAGGAACCGATCCTTCAAAAAAATTTGTATCATACTGACATTAACATCTGTCTCTTTCTTTCTCGGGTAGTGTTCATATGAAAATGATATCTCTTTTCCACGCTTTGTTGGTCTTTAAGCGTAAGCGAAATTCTAAGTCTATGCATAAACTTATTAGATATCTCTTTTTCTATAGAAAAAATCACTAAACTCTAGACTGCATTCGACAATAAACTGCATGTTGAATGTAAAACGTTAATATCTCTACTATCATGTTACAAGTATTCAGATATCGAGTGAAATTTGCGATCGTGTTTTGTTAAATTTCGATATTGACATGATCTCTAATCGCTCGAGAATTATGAGGATTCTTACGCTCTACACATCTACACAAACATCTCAATTAGAGATTGTCTTTTACTATTACTATTCACCA
Organism: Shargacucullia verbasci; assembly: GCA_947562105.1. Lineage (NCBI taxonomy): Eukaryota > Metazoa > Arthropoda > Insecta > Lepidoptera > Noctuidae > Shargacucullia > Shargacucullia verbasci. The sequence continues at coordinate 1,321,174 of OX387307.1, read as the reverse complement.
AAATCTCTAGTACACACAGCATCGATCATATTTGGGAATGCTCTCATGCTTTTGAAAAGTCTGTAGGCTGGGATCGAAGTTAGACCTTTCGCATGGAAGGCAATCGTTTAACCACTGGGCTATCACTGCTTATAATATATCACTGCCTATAAGAGATATATATAGAGTCAAAATGCTGTGCAGGAGCCTATTCTTACGCTGCCAAAAATATAGGCATATCGTTCAAGAATTTTCACGTGTGTCTATTCCATCTAATAACACTAGCTGTAGGCGCCGGCGCCGGTTTTTTGTGTACGCAATTTTTTTTATAACTATCAATTGTAATGACCGGTTGTTGGTTGATGATGACATCATCACATTCTTCATCATAGCTGTTCGTATGATTTGAAAATAACCGTCAGTTTTGTGATCACTGAAACTTGAAAGGGAGTGCTTCTTGTTTAACAGACAAATATCTATATACTCGAACATTTTATTATGAAATGTTGATTTATTATATTTTATTGTATTACGTAGTACATAGTCCTTGTGTGTCATGTAATGTAATATTGCAATGTAAGAGTATTTTTTATTTTAAAATAGCTACATGTTTTTAAAAATAACTTTGCTCAGTAATTTTTTTTTTTTTATTCTCTGCCCCACACTAGGATTTTTCCTTTGTCGTGGGTACAGTTTACAAATATACATGTCACATGCACACACAACCAGACCCGAAACAACTATCTGTAGGTCATACAAATATTTGTTCCGTGCGGGGATCGAACCCACGACACATAGCGCAGAAAGCTAATCTCTTAGCCACTGCGCCAACCGTGTCGTCGAATATAACCAACCCGCTTTGGAACCGTGCACCTAGATTCATAACGTTTTAAAAATGCCTGTAAAGGCCCATTTGAAATAAAAAACTTTGACTTTGAATTTGCTGACTGGCTAATCTTTCCACTACGGCATGATTCCCATGTGATAACTCGTGCCGACACGACAGAAGACTAGTATACATCCGCCTAACCCTTCGAGGTATACAAGTGTGATTCTATATGATTTACGAGAGGCCAACATCACTCATCTTTCTCATCTCAGGGTGACTCTAAGGCCACTGAACAATTTTCCTGGTTTCCTCACGATCATCTCAATAATTACTGCAAGTCTGCAGATTGCGTAATAAACGAGGTTGTTGATAATTGATTTGTCATTAATTAATTTATTATTGTTTTTATAACACTACCTTCAAACGTCATTGCTGTTAGTAAAAGGAAGAAAATAATAATTAATAATTCAACCCATTACTGTCCCACTGCTGGGCAAAGGTCTCATTTCAGAATGAGAAGGGTTAGGCCTTAGTCCACCACGCTGGCCCGGTGCGGGTTGACGGACTACACACACCGTTGAGAACTTTATGGAGCCCTCTCAGGTGTGCAGGTTTCCTTACGATGTTTTCCTTCGCCGTAAACGCAAGAGATAATCAAATTCTGATCCGCACATGATTCCGAAAAGTCAGAGGTGCGGGCCGGGTTTGAACTCAGAAGGCAAGCGTTCAAACGCTGCACAAAAGAAAGAAAAAGGTTATTTTTATCTAATACTAGCGACCCGCCCCGGGTTCACACGGGTAGCGCATATACACCTACATTTTTTCTAAAACGATGGTCTAATTTAATTGTATTTTAATATGGATTCATAACGCTATTGGTTTACGCGGCGCACGCCAGTAAAGCTCCCAGTCGGCATATTTCTGACATCTTCAACAATCATTGTCATATTTCAGCCAATTTACACAAAATCTTAATGAATTATACACCTAAACCTTCCTCATGATCACTCCGTCCATTGGCGAAAATCGTATGAAATTCCGTTCAGTAGTTTTTGAGTTTATCGCGTTCAGACAGACAGACGCGGCGGGTGACTTTATTTTATAATATGTAGTAATTGTTATTTTGTAGATACTACAAACGATTATTAACTTTGAACAATATTCTGTCACAATTATTATCAATTAATTGGCACATAGCATCACACCTATATTCCCCGAAGACTTTGGCAGAGGTGTACTATTGTACACCCAAATTTCGCCTATGTCTCATTTAATTGGGGGCGAGTGTACCATCCATAGACCACAGCTCCAAACTCCGTGCTTCTACTGAGAATTTCCGTACAGAAAAACCCAATAACACTTTGCACGACCCGAGAATTGAACTGTAGACCTAACGCTCAGTACTGTGTACTATACCATCATCAAATATGAAATGATATGTAGGTACATACATATTTATTATGTATAATATATCAAAGATATAGATATGCGATCACGTAAATGCGGGTTAGATCTAGGCTGAACGCGCTTGTCCTCTGTTGCGACAGGTCAGCTCAAATACCTATGGCATTTTCTTCAACAGGCCATTCCACCCCATATTTGCCACATATAAACCCTAATGTAATCTGTCTGGATTTTAAAATAGACCTTGACCCCTGAGATTGTTTTGGCGTTTCTTCTCAAGGATAGTCATAGAAAATGCCGACGCTATCTAGTTTCAAAAAGACGTGTAAAAGTGATTGAAAAATCCTAATTGCAAAATAAATAATTTCATTTCATTTCATTTCGATACACCAAGCTATCGATTTTCTATTAACACGGCTATCGTTTGACCAATTCAAATCTGAGGACGACCAGCTAACCGTCCTTTCACACACGCAAATAATAATATAACAAATCAGCTGATACCAGTCCGCCATATTGGATATGTGTTTTTTTAAATCAAACAGCAAAGGAATGCAAGGTTATGCCTGTCACGATTTATTTAATATACATAATGAAGATCGTAATGTTTGTTGGTGTTTTAATGATCATTAAGAAATAGAAAACAGGATGAGAGATGGTGCTGAGCGTGAGGTTCGATTCTTCGAGAATTTTTGTACAAAAAAACCCGATAACACTTTTGTTATCGAGTTTTTTTATATAAAAATTCTCAGTAGCAGCACGGAGTCCGAGATCGTGTCCGATAGATGGCAACAGTCTCGCCCCCTATTACATGGGACTCAAAAACGGCATCGGCGAAATGTGTTGTGTTTATTGTACACCTCTGCCTGACCTGTCGGGGAATACAGGCGTGATACTATGTTATTTTAGAAATATAAAAGTAACGATAACCTCTCGGTTGAATGCTTGACTTCCAAGAAGTGAGTCAAACCTGACCCGCAGGTCTAATTTTTCGGATCAAAGGCCCTAGTGTAAGTTTCTTTTAACAAATTCGATTTACTACATCGAACGCGTTCGGCGCTCCGATTAGTCCGTTTCGTGCTCTCCACCAATCACAGGGTACAGAATTTGATTATCACTTGCGCTAACGGTGAAAGAACATATCGTGAGGAATCCTGCACACCCGAGAGGGGTCCATAAAGTTCTCGATGGTGTGTGTAGTATGCCAACCAGCACTAGGCTAGTGCGGTCGAAGACCCTAACCCTTCTAGTCCTGAGAAGTGGCTCGAGCCCTGCCGTGGGACAGTAATGGGCTGAAATATATTTTTAGTTGAAAAAACGACAAAATGAAACACATTACAGAGAGTCGATCTACCCCTCCTTGGGTTCAATTTTTCTCAGAAAATACATAACTTATTTGGGAATAATTCTATAGCTTTTTGTCTATCTATAATTATTATTAGTTCTCATTGTTACCTCAACCCGTAAACGTGTGCTAAAAATCAAACTTTTTTCATTCAATTCAATTCTTAATTGCCGACTTGTGGTAAGGTGCGTTGGGGTAAGATCGGCAATGGGGTAAGATAGTACCGATCGAATTTCCGGCTGATTCGAGCAACTTTTTATTGACCTTGTTCTCCAGGCAACACAAGCTAATAAAACTGCTTCTATTGACTGAGAACAACATATAAAAACTATCTGTGACATGTATGATTGTAAACTGTACCCACGATACAGGAGAAATCCTAGTGATGGGGCAATGTTAAAAAAAAATAGGCCTTCTTTTTTTGTACGTCATCGGCGACAATATAAGTAACAAAATTCAACGTACAAACCTGCCTAACCCTTCCAAGAACGGAGATAAGGCGGTGTATATTAACCTATACTAGTTTCAACGAAAAAGTCAAGCGAGACAGGGTTAAAACCTAGTTCTGTCAGTCTAAAGTCTAGACTTAAGTCTAAAGGTTACTTGTTGTCTAGGTCATTTGACTGAAGTGGGCAGGACACCTACATACTTGAGGCTAGAGATTTTTTTAAATAATATATCATCACGCTTATGTTTTAACAGGGTTGGGCAGAGGTTTATGTTCACTGAGATCCAATGTTTATTTTCAGAACTTTATTTTTCACATTATTTTCAGAACTTCGTTCTCAATGATTTGTTTTTAGAATAAAAAATAATAACGCTATGTCCTATCACAGAATTGGCATTTTAAATTTATTTTAAATTTATCTATAGTCTAAAACTTCGTCTTCGTATATTTTGATTACTGGATCTCGATAACAGCGCCACCTACCCGGTCCAACTACGGCTAATAACCATCCAGTTGACTACATAAATAAAAAAATAAAAAAACAGCATCAAAATCGATTAAGCCGTTTACGAGGAGAAGAATTACGAACACACGCTCTCAGGAATTTATTTTTAAATATGATAAATTTAAAATGTCAATATTAATTGTTAAAATTATCAAATGTCACATGATTTTTCATATCTAACATTTATCTGTCATTTTAATGTCAAAATCTTAAATCCTTTATTATTGGACTGCCTCATTGGCTCTAGCGGTCGCGCGACTGCTAAGCGTGAAGTCTTAGTTTTGATTCCCAGATCAAGCAAAGTGTTATTGGGTTCTTCTGTATGAACATTGTCAGTAGCAGCACGGAGTTTGGAACTTGTGGTACACTCGCCCCCAATGACTTGAGACATCGGTGAAATGTGGGTGCACAATAGTACATCTCTTCGGGGAATACAGGCGTAATGCTATGCTATGTTATGTTACGTTAAATCCTTTATAATAATTCTGAAATCTTGTTTGTTAAATAGTTTCCCTTTCTAAAAATTCAGTTAAACTTAAATGTATTCAATTAATATCTCTTTTATTTTTGATGTTATCAATTTTTAATTTATCAAAGTCATATAATAAATATCAAGTCAATGGCAATGAAAAATGACGTCAAGCCTTGTCATTCCAAACATTTTTAGAAAAAAATATCGTTTTTGACAGTTGATAAAAATTAACTCGGATGAATATTAGGCAACTACCGTATTGCAGTTGCGAATCATAATAAAATATGTATTTTAAGGCTTTTTTCGCATATTTTTTTTACCCATGTTTTTATACTAGCTTCCGCCCGCAACTTCACCCGCGTGATTTTTTTCAAGTCAAAAAGCAGCCTTCATTAATACTGATACAAATTTAACTATTGGTTTACACAGAGCACGCCTGTAAAGCTCCCAGTCGGTATGATTTTTTCAGACATCTTCAACAATCAGCGTCATATTTCAGCCAATTTACACAAAACCCCCTTTCTCATGAATCACTCTGTCTATTGGTAAAAACCACATGATAATCCGTTCAGTAGTTTTTGAGTTTATCGTGAACAGATAGACGGACATACAGACGCGGCGGGGGACTTTGTTTTATAATATGAAGTGATTTAAATGGGAGCATAAATTATCATCTCCCGTAGTATGTCCAATGTTCAACCAGTCATGCTGAATATGATCTCTTTATAAGTACAGAATAATCGCTTTGCCATTATTATTTACGGAAAAACACGACCCTAACCGTAGAAACCTAAAAACTTAGCGACTTCCCCCATGCCGTCGATATTTTAGAGGTAGCAACAACTTATCGCTTGATATTCAAAATGTTGCGCGCGCCGGATGTTGTTGAATATCAGTGTGATAAAACTGAGCGACTAGGGATCCTTGGAGAAGGTCGTAAAACTGGCATTAACATAATCTGTCAGGTGAGTCTGAAAGGCTAGCTTGGCGACTCACAGAAATTAACAGTGGCGTGCGGTTCATAAAGACAAAAAGACACTGCCTAAAATACATAACTCAAATAAATATTATTATAAGATATTTGAGGTGGCAAATCACATAGGTACATCATTAATCGACAAGACGATGAACCAATACCAACATGCAGTAGATATTTTTGGTAAGTAAGCTTTTAAAATTTTCTGCCTAACTTGTCTAAAAACTCTGTGCACGCCGCTGGAAATTAACTGAAATTTTATTGTTTATTATCAATAAGGATTTTTCAGCCACTTTTACACGTCTTTAGGACCTTCGAGCAGGATTCTTGGCGTCATACTGTTACTGATAGCCTGCATCATCCCACGGCTTGGCTAAGGCCTTCTCTCATGATTTCCAGACCTTTCGCTTTAGAGCCAATGACCATGTTTTATTTAATTTATCAAGCTCGTACCGCCGTCTCCTTCGTCTCCAGGACCTCAACTCAGCAGCCGCGCTTGCAACCACCAGACTAACGAGGCCACCAAAGATCAGAGACACCACATTAAGGCGAAATACAGAAGACGAAGTACGTAAGCTAGTTGCTTGCTTTGATAATCAATTTCTTTATATACATGTATAGTATAATCTTACGCTTGTTACAGATGGCTATCCATTGTAAATGTGAGCACAGTGTAGGGGTATTCTTTTTACTTTTATTTTTATTAACAGACTTTATATTAAAGTTGCATTTAGTATTTATTTGACGAAACCTACATTGTTCTCCCATACTTTTTCCACATTATGTTCATGGCAAGATTGTTAAAAGAGACTTTAAAAGAGTATCCATGGAGTTTCTTGCCGGTTCTTCTCCATAGGACCAACTTATTGGAACAGTGCAACTAGAGTCCTATAACGTTTCATAAGTGCCTGTATTAGGTTTATTTGAAATAAAAACAATTATATCTATCTATCTATCTACTTTTAAAAATTATCAAGGAACCCTTTAAAATCGTATTCTCGTTCACACTTGGCTAGTTTTGTGCAGACACCAAGAAACATTGGCATTTTAATGGACCAACAGTATGCTCGAAATAAAACTACAGTTTTGGGGCCAAAATGTGATGTGCTTAAACATGTACAGTCAGCATCAAAAATATGTATACACGTAGAGAAATCTAAAATTTTAATGACTCTGTATTTTTATGTATCCGCAGATACTATGTGTAAAATTGGTCAAGATTTCGATCACAATTTCCTCTAAAAATCGCTTTTGAATTTAATTATGATGATGATGATGAAAACACGCTTTATATAAATCTTACTATGAGTCGAATTAAAAATTACAAAATATCCACTTAATTGAAAACTTGTAATATGGGGTGCGACTACAAAGCTACCGCGCAGATAAGTCGATTTATGATATTAAGCAGCACCTACTACGGTCAGCCTTTGGATGGGTGACCGTTCTTATCGAGACTGAGGCCCTAGTGTAAGTTTCTGTTGACACATTCGATTTAATGCATCGAACGCGTTCGGCGCTTCGATTGGTCCGTTTCGTGCTCTCCACCAATCGGAGCGCCGAACGCGTTCGATGTAGTAAATCGAATTTGTCGAAAGAAACTTACACTAGGGCCTCAGAGCAATAAAACCTAAAAAAGTTATATTTAAAAAATGATAGTAAATTGTGCAAGAAGCTCCAAAAAATATGTTTTTAAAACATAAAAAAAAAAACTGTTTACGTTTCCAAAATACTGTTCACTTTAGTTCTCCGACTTTAATATACTTTATTTCTCGTACAAAAAGTTGGGAACCCTAGTCATGACGGGTAGAGCACACTAGTTGAAACTTTCGTTTTCAGACATTGCGGTATAGGCGTGCAATATCAAAATATACCTGGAACTGCTACTTGCATCGTCGCTTGCAACCTACATGCAACTTGCACCTTTCTTGCAAGACACTTGCAAATTAGAAACGCGGCTTCAGATCACGATATGAGCAGTATAAATTCCGTTAACAATGTAACGTTTGAAATAGTGAAATAATGACGTCATTCGGCGTTAAGAGTTTTTATTGTGCTATTGAGACACCGTTGTGATACAACGATTGTGCTGCAGGAGCTAGGTTGCGTTTATGTTACATTATACGCTGGTAAAGCAGTTTGCACACATGATGCTTTAGCATACAGATATTTCTATTTAGAATCTATTTATTAGACGACACGGTTGGCGCAGTGTCTAAGTGATTAGCTTTTTGTCCCATACGTGTCGCGGGTTCGATCCCCGCACGGAACAAATATTTGTATGATCTACAGATAGTTGTTTCGGGTCTGGTTGTTTGTGCATGTGACATGTATGTTTGTAAACTGTACCCACGATACAGGAGAAATCTTAGTGTGGGGCAATGTTTTAAAAAAAAAAAAAAAAATTAACATCGACAGCATCTCGCCTCTATTAGCCCAAGTTCAGAGGTGTACTATTATATGTGAGGTGTGTTATTGAGTTCCATTTAATAGAGGGCGAGTCTATTGTCATCTGCCGGGCACAAGTCGAGACTCCGTGCTGAGGATTTCCCTACAGAAAAACGTATTATTGCCCGACCCGAAAATCGGACTCAGGACTATACCGCTCAGAAGTCGTGCTTCCAACTAGACCAATATAGGCATTCAAGGTATTCATCCTACTAATAATTATATAATTCTTAACAGTGTAGACGCATCACTAAATTTTTTTATTCAATCAAACTTTCCGTTACATTAAGAACAATGAGATGATGTTGACAAAATCTAACCTAGCTCCTAAACAAAGACATCCGGGTCATATCATACATTATGTATGAGGTGTGTCTGTCAGCTGTTGGTCTAGAGATCGCCAAACCTCACCACCGATGGAAATGATGAGAATACAGATAGAAGTCGAGATATTCACGACTATTTCGAAATAAATAATAATAAAAATATTTTTTATTAGAATAGAATAGAATTATTTATTTCGTGTATCATACAGACTCATAGTGTTAGTAACAGTTTCCTTACATTCTATGTTAGTATATATTTATAACTAAGTGTTGTGAAGTCGCTGCTGCAAAGCAACAGGCCCAGCTCAGACCTTGCAACAGTGGTTCACAAATGCGCAATCTAGCCTGCACGCTATCATATTCAGGATACTGTTGGTGCCTGCCCTCACCCTGCGCACAAGGGATGCACATAATTTCCGCATGAGTGCGTAGAAACAATCTACGTGAGCGTCTGCAAACATTCCAGATGCACTGCAGTATCCGGGCAGCCCCATCAGAATCCTGAACGCATCATTATACTGGACGCGAAGGGCGCTGTATGATTTTTGTGTAAAATGCGCCCACAGACTACATGTGTAGAGTGACGTGCAGTATTATTGAAGCAGTCTCCATGCCAGAGAGTTTGGTTTAAACCCGAGAGGTACGGCCTCTGACTTTTCGTAATCATGTGCGGATCAGAATTTGATTATCACTTGCGTTAACGGTAAGAGAGACTGCACAGGCACACACACCTGAGAGAGCTCCATAAAGTTCTCGATGGCCTTTTTTTTATTAGCTTGGTGAGAACCCATCATGGGCTATCCTCCGCCTGGGGGGGCGGAGGGGTATGCCGGACTCCTATCGGCTAAACTCACCACGGTGTTCCGCCTCGACACCATATGGTGGGCCTCGGGAACTCTTAGAAGACCGCACCGAAGCCCACCACGGTGTCATGCCGAAGGACACTGGGATGACTGTAAAGAGGCCGCCCCCTCGTGCATGTCCCGGGGGAGACTGTACAGAGGTCCTCCCGTAAGCGTGACTAAGGCCTAACCCTTTCTGAAAAGAAGTCCTTGCCCAACAGTAATGGCCTAAATTTATTTATTTATAGACTCTAAAATCAAGGTAGAGACTAATGCAAAGAATAATATCAGCATTCTCAAAGTTTAGCATGTATGTAATATGTATGTGTGTATGTATGAGCGGCTGACGTCACTTTACCTGAACACGTTCTAAGAACCAACGACTTAGACCAGTCAGAACGTAGAGCTACAAATATTGCTAGATGAGGTATTCTGTTTATTTTACTCACTCTAGTTATGTATCGCAGTTTCTCTCGGAAAATATATATACATTTGGTTTTCTGCGCAGTGTCGCGCGTTCGGTCCTCGCACTAAATATAGGTACATATTTTTGTATAGTTGAAATTGTTTTTTTTTATTAATCATTACGTATATATATAATACAAATATAGGTTAAAATGTAAACCTACCTACATTATTTTCTAACCAAACTATATAACATCTAATATATTTAGCATATATCAAAAGATAAGCATTTCCATTCAACGTGGTAATGCTGCCAGCCTATTAGGCACGCTAGCAGTAGGTAGTGATGTGGACGAGTACCTACATAGACGCCTAAGTGTTCGTTTGGGATAGTTTTTTTTCTTGCTTGTTTTTCTACTCTAGCCATAGTATATAAGATATTTTTTAGTTTGGTTAAAAAATAATGTATAAGTAGTGTACTATCCTACAGAATAATAAATAATATTTCGGTCCGACCCTAACCCAATTACTGGGGAAAAGCCTAGAGTGGGGTACTAGAGACAACTCTATGTAGGGCCTCATTTTAAACCTAAGCTAAGACCATTACAAACAGAAATCTGAATATGATGAATTTCTATAAATTAATTTTAATATATTACGCATACGCATTGTACATACTCTAAAGCCGCATCCAAATTTTCTACATCGTTGTACCGACCACGCGTTCTTGGGTCATTCGTATTTTTGGGACAAATATGCGTGTTTGATTCGCCATATTGATACGTCCAACCATAGCTTGTCACAGACAAAGACTTTAATTTTTTTATAGGAATAATGTTGAAATTATTTCGAGGAACGAGTAAATGGTGTAAGATTTATAGTAATTTCAGCATGTAATTGCGGGATTAATCACTTAATACAATGTAATGACACTTTTTTATGCTTTACAGAATAAATAAGGTATATACTAATGAACGCTTGGTTGAGATGTAATTGAACTTTAAGATTAATTATCTGTTCTTATACCTACTTGCGTAAGTACTTAGACTGTGGTAGTATTTCTACAGCATTAATGTTTTGTTGTGTGACTTTGAAATTATCGCTAATTATAACAGAGTAGCGAATATGTAAATACATGCGCATTATAATATTTATTATGGTGTATTATACGTTACTCGGAAATACTTGGAAATCACTTAGCTACAATCGTAGGTTATTTTCAGTTGGTCTTACTATAACGCCATCTAGCAATGACTACATAAAATAAAAGACAAAGTGATATCTATTACCGAGTAGCAAAACTACTTCCACGTATTGGAAGAAGGCTCATAAAATTTTGCACATTTCAAAAACTAGATGGCGCTATCTATACATAAATGGAGTGCGCATGTCAAAAATTCATGTCATTCACACATCATTTTATTTGGTGATATTGTAAAAACGAGTTGAATTTGTGAAAATATATGGACGTCGTATCTTGGGGCATGTGTGCCTTTAATAAACGGACGATTGTGGTGAATAAAATAATCTGGACAATGTACTAGTGGACTATGAAATGAGAGTGTAGCGCGATGGTGAAATCCTGAAAGGAAAATCGACTATTTTCTCAGTTTCCCACTGAATTTCCGTGTGGTGCGATCGTTATGATAATATCTTGTTTTGTTTTACATTCCAAAGATGATGTGACTGAATAATTACTGGTGTGTAAAGTGGATAACTTATTGTCTATTTCTGATTGCGTTTTCAATCTATATTTATCGGGAGTGAATCCTTAATGAATTTCTTGCATGAAGACGTGCAAATTGCGTAAGTAGATCATAATTTTGTTTTTAATTTCAGCGTTCGTTCAGTAATTAACCCTGATAGGGTGCAATTGCTAACCAAAAAATATGAATACAGTACCAAGAGATATGTATATAAAAAAGTATGTTTACACACATACACAAAGATACAACTACAGCTCCAATGAAAAAAAAATAACAATTGTTTCTGGAATTCTGTATAAGAATTTTCAAATGTATGTTTGATTTTTTATTGTTAAATTAACATACTCAGTGGAATCCAGCAATGCATTGTTTTCTAATAGTTCTGAAATAATTATTTGTCATAAAAATTTCTCAATGCATTCAATAAAATGCAATAAAAGAAATAGTTTTTGATAATTACAGTTGTACAATTTTCAACTGTTATAGGTAAATTTAAATTCAATGTTTATGACTTTAACATTTACAATACCATTTTCAATGTAATTTTAATCAAGGTGGCCATGCCACAAGCAATATTTAATAATGAAACACTTAATAATTATATATTCAAATTCATATTGAATATTTAAGTGACTGAGAAATTAAAGTGGGTTTTCCGAACAAATTTGATTCTCAAGATCATCACTGGGTCACATAAAAAGCCTAGTTATATACCAGTTGGGCCTTTTTCAGGTAATTGGTAATAATATGGTTGGCATATAGTGGAATAATTGGAGTTCATTATATGGCTATCCTGATATCAGCGGCGTGCACAGTTTTTAGACAGAGTAGGCAGAAAATTTTAAAAGCTCACTTACTTAAAAATACATACCGCATGTTGGTTTTCGTTCGTGGTGGTTCATCGTCTTGTCAATTAAATAATAATGTATGTGATTTGCCGCCTCAAATATCTTATAATAAATATTTATCTGGGTTATGTAGGGTAGGCAGTGTCTTTTTGTCTTTATGAACCGCACGCCACTGCCTGATATAGTTGTCCCAAGGGTGATAATCTGTTTTAAACTGAGAACCTGCTCATACAACACTGACTAAAATCATAAAATAAAATATATCACGCCTGTATTCCCCAATGGGATTGGCAGAAATGTATTTTATTGTGTAACCACATTTGACGGACAGTAAGTCCATCCTATGGATTAGGTGCCAAGCCTATTGCCATCTACCGGGCACAATTCCATACTACAGGCTGCTAATCTGAAATATCTCAATAACAGTTGTCTCAACCTGGGAGCCAAATCTCATGCTCTATAGCCACGCTTGCAAGTACTACACAATGAGACGAAAATAATAAATTAGTGATCAAAATTTTCTATTAATTGCAATCATGTGATTTTTTTACTTATCAGCTGTCAATTATCACTAATTAACAATGAATCTAGTTCAGTGTTGGTTTTGTTAATTAATGATAGCAGGTTTGGAGGCCAATACAGTGTAAAATAATTAGTGGTATCCTTGAAATTCTGTTAATTAAATTAAAAGTCATTTTTTGGCGGTTTTGACATTTTGATGCCATTTGCTAGAGAATCGGAAGACGCGTTGTTTCAGCTCAGAAACAAGCATCGTCCAATAGAAACTCGTAAAATGAAATGAATATAAAATGGTATTGTACTGGTGTCTATGTAAAATTATGCAGTTTTTTCACTCTCCTGAAAAGTTGCTATTTTTGATATACATGGTGTTAGAACTTCAACGACATGATTTCAGAAATTTACATAGACCTATAGAAACCCAATAACACTGCCCAACCCATATATCGAATCCAGGACCTCATGTTTAACAGCCGCGCTCCGACTACTAAACCAATTTTAGGTCACCTAAATAACCAAACCGTCAAGAAAACTAAAAACGACAGCTATCACGCAGGTGAATTATTCTGCGAAGTATATTACTTGCCGCGTTCAGTACTTGGATGCGTGACCAAACCTTAAAGGTTCGGACAGCACAGTAAGCCATCGTACGCGGTTTTCCTACGAATACCTATGACAGCAATATGCTTTGAGACGGGTGAAACAGGCTACTGTACCTACTACGTATATCGCATGAATATGTAGCTTGGGTGGATTATGTTAAGTGTAATTATTGTAAAAAGATCGCGTCTCGCCATCAAACTAAAAAGTTTGGCGAGTAGGTATAGAAAGATAAAAGAAATAAAGTATAAATAAATAAAAATAAAAAAATAGCTGTTACGGGCAGTGAGCATACAAAAAAGTCTGACAACTTGCCTAACTTTTAACCCGATATCGATGTCTCCAAATAAACTTTGACGTTTGGCGCAGTGACTAAGTGAATTGCATTCTGCTCTACATGTCGTGTGTAGGGATGTTACGGAGCTTCGGCTCCGAATCCGATATGTCGGAACCTCCGATTAAAATTACACCTCCGAATCCGGCTCCGGTTCCGATATATCAAAACGGAGGTATATATCGGAGTTACAAGTTATGACTTGCTGCGTTTTCTACGTGACACTGACAACTTACGGAGTACATGTTTTCTGTGCAACTGACGAACGAAGAGTGAACGAGTTGCGACAAGTTTCTTCTTTCTTATTTATTTACATTTTACATTCGTAGATTTGCTCCGACTCCGACTCCGATTCACCTCCGACTCCGCGGAGGTCACTACGAGAACCTCCGACTCCGATTCCGCCTCCGATAAATCCACCTCCGTAACATCCCTAGTCGTGTGTACTGTGTAGATAGTTGTTTCGGGTCTGGTTGTGTGTGCATGTGATATGTATGTTTGTAAAGTGCACCCACGGTACATGAGAAATCCTTAAGTTAAAATAAAACAACAGTTTAACGATTGTTTTCTCCGAAGGGTTAGGGAAACGTGTACTATACTATTGTACACCTACATACCGCCAATTATTTAGACCTAATAGGACCAGTGCTGGATTAAGCAAGCGTGGGGCCCGTAGCAAATTCTAACGAGGGCCCTTGATCTGCTATGGGCTCCTAAAAGTATAAAGTGACTTTTTGTAGAACTTGTGCGTTTACCGTATGAAATTCTGTGTTTTATTTTCGCCAACAAAATTACTGATTGTATGACGTGTCTTAGTCGGAAAACAGGTGTAACGTTTCACGTTTTTGTGAAATTAAGTAAATTCAATATACCACCTCTTAATAAGTTGCGCTCAAAAAATTACGCTCAGGCGGAGGTGGGCGGGTTTGGATACGCGGGGCTTTTGCGCGGGGCCCGTAGCAATTGCTACTCTTGCTACGTGGTTATTCCGGCACTGAATAGGACGCCAACTTATTGCCATTTATAGGGCACACCACTCCTATTGACAATGTCCTTACAGAAAACCCCAATAACATTATCCCACCCTATAATTAAACTCAAGAACTCTCCTCTAGTAGTACAAAATCGCGACGACGAGACCTAAAAAAAAAACACACTACTCAAAAACCATGCCACAACCTCCCCTTATCATATTGGGCTACATTTTCTTCTCACAATGAAGGTTTTACTATTTTAACGCCCACAAAACAGGTCATAAATATTGTACTATCAAACTATCGCCGAGCGAAGCCTACTCATTGTTAGGTAAGGGGACGGGGGGGGAGGTACACTGCCCACCCCCTCGTGATTCAGCTGCAGTGACTCAAGCGGCCATGACATTACAGCTTTGGTTGGTTGATAAAAACATATCACGTATATCTAGATAAAATGTCTCTTTGGTCTAGTGGTCGCAAGCGTTACTGCTGAGCGTGAGGTTTCGGGTTCGACTTCCGGGTCGGGAGTGTTATTGGATTTTCCTGTATGGAAATTCTTAGTAGCAGCACGGAGTCCGGAACTGTGCCTGGTAGATGGCAATAGACTCGCCTCCTATTAGATGCGTCTCAACATCGGCATCGGAGAAATGTGAGAGTCCCATGTATTCGTGGGTGAGACTGTTTCCATATATCGGCCACAATTCCAAATTCCGGTCTGCTATCACCAGCTGCGTATGCGACCAATATTAGACCAATGGCAGTTACATTTAATAGGTTTTACGACCTCTGCCTAAGCCTCTGGAGAACACCGTCGTGATATTACACTACCAATCACTATTTAACTCCATGTTTTTCAGTTATAAATCACTATGCCAGTTAGTTCGATGTATTGCATGGCATCAAACACTGTTTATGTACTGAACACTAAGATCCGGGAGATGTGACGTCATCGCTAAACTGGGAGCCATTTTGTTCAATAAGATACGGTCAACGACAAAAGTGGTTGATCAATGTACATACTTTGTTTTTGTAGCGATGTTTTACTGAATAATCGAATAACTTGCTGTTGACCCCGAGTTCGTCTGCATGTATTTTGTATTTATTATTTAACTAGCGACCTGTACCCGGCTTCGCATGGGTAGCACTAATTATTTATAGATATTGCCAAAAAGCCAAAAAAAAAAAGATGATCCAATCACTACCAAATTTCACAGGATCAACCGTTGGCTAATCTGATATATTACCTAAATATTTCATTAAAATCGCTCCAGCCGTTTTGGAGTCCATAGGGAACATACAGACACACATTTATTTTAAATTAACTTTTTATTTGATGAAAAGAGTATTCATGGAGTTTCTTGCCGGTCTCTTCTTCGTAGGACCTACCTCCCTTTTGGAACCCTGTGCGTAGTCTCGAAACGTCTGCAAAGACCTAGTCGCAATAAAAAAAAAAACATTGACGTTGACTTTTGGATGCAATAGTAAAAATAACCCTATGTTTCATAACGATCGGCTTAGTGGTTTAGTTGAGCTACTTTCGCATTTATAATAATATGCGTACATTTGAGTGCGTTTGGCAGCACCTCACCTGGTGGTAAGTGACGATACTGCCGAGGATGAAGCACGCAAGCATAAATAATGCCTATTCACTCTCGCCTTGAAGATTCCAAGATTATACGTATACTGGCAGTACAGTAATGAACAGTTATAATAAAATAATAAAATCAACCCATTACTGTCACACTGCTGGGCAAGGGTCTCATCTCAGAATGAGAAGGGTTAGTTCTTAGTCCATCACGCTGGCCTGGTGCGTGTAGGGCCGTGCACACTATCGGGAACCTTATGGAGCCCTCTCAAGTGTGCAGGTTTCCTTAAGATGTTTTCCTTCACCGGTAACGCAAGTGATAATCAAATTTTGCATCCCCACATGATTCCGAAAAGTCAGAAGTACCCACTTCTGACTTTTTGCCAGGTTTGAACTCAGACCCTCCTGCATAGAAGGCAAGCGTTAAACAGCTAGGCTAAACTGCTTTATTCTCAGTGAAATAGTGAAGAGCAATAATTATTTTGATACGAAATATTCATCCACTTGTGTCGCTAACTGTACCAACAGTACATTCATCTTCTGTTGTCGGTATCGTAAACTTTCCTCGTGTTGCTTGATCAGATGAAATACCACACATCGATTTTAAAATATATGAGGTCCATCTATTTTGCGGTGGTTAACACTCACTCGCTAGCTGCCTCATCGATCTAGTGGTTGCAAGCGCAGGTGCTAAGCATGGATCCGAGTAAAAAGTTTTTGAGTGTTTCTGTTAGGAAATTCTCTGTGGCAGCCTGGAGGGAATTGGGCCTGGTAGATGTTCGAAGATCTCGTCAGTGTGTCTGAAGAGTTGTGTGACGGAGTTATGAATGTTTTTGATTTGATTCAACAAGACGACATGGTTGGCGCAGTGGTTGAGAGATCAGCTGCTGCGCTACGGGTCGCGCGTTCTGTTCTCGCATGGAACAAATATTTGTATGATCTACAGATAGTTGTTTCGGTTCTGGATCTTTGAGTATGTGAATATATAATATGTGTTTGTAAACGCACCCACGATATAGGAATTATTGCTAGGGTGGGGAAATGTTTTATTAAAAAAGAAAGCTTTCTCATGCTATATTGTCAGAATTAGCCGGGCCAAAATCTGGTGAACCCAACGATGTTTCGTTATCCGTCTTTCGTCTATCACTATTATTTTGTTCAACAATTATTCTGAGATTAATGATGTGATGACGTCATTTCTCCCGGATCTAAAGCTAAATGACGTATGCACATAATTACTATGTGTTTATAGTAACATATAATTACTATAACTGTTTATAAAAAACCTGCGTTATTTACAGATGATTTTTGTTTCATAGGGTTGTCTCAAGATGATAATACAATACAGTAATACCCCGAAGATACGCGATAGGTGGGACTGAGCGATAACCGCGTAAGTCGAATTCGCGTAAGTCGGGGTATAATTTCAACAAGCTCACACACCGTAGTTCAGAAATAAATAACACAAATTATAGTTAAGCGTTGATTCCGCGCGAAACGTCCGAACATGTACATTATCTAAACAATAATGAGGGGAGTGTGTAATCGAGTTGTGTAGCTCTCAAAGTAACGACGAATCGATGAGATTCGAAAATCGCGTAACTCCAGATTCGCGTAAGTTGGGGTAGCGTAAGTCGAGGTATTACTGTACTAGTTTTTCCCGCGGCTTCCGCCGGATATGTCGAAAAACAACATTATCACTACATATTATAAAACAAGGTCCCCCCGCCGCATCTCTCTGTCTGAACGCGATAAATTCAAAAACTACTGAACAGATTTTCATACGGTTTTCACCAATGGACGAAGTGATTCATGAGGAAGGTTTAGCTGTATAATTCATTAAGGTTTTGTGTATATTGGCTGAAATATGACTATGATTGTTGAAGATATCGGAAAAACTCATGCTGACTGGGAGTTTTACCGGTGTGCGCCGCTTAATCCAGTAATATCCTAATTAAATTAGACTACTGCGCAGGTAGTGATATCTCATATGGGACACCCTTAGCAGTGTTGCTTCATATTATTTAATTTGCTCGGCTGGAGGCCCTTCTGGTCTCGCCATTTGCCCGGTTAAGCAGTAAAAGCTCCCTGAGCTAACCGCGAGAGAAAACTCAAAAAAACATGTGGTGACAACCCTAGATTTTTAATTACAGATCTATGTTTACGCTAAACACAGTATAAAAAGTCATAAACACCTGTTTATAACATATTTTTATTATTTACGAAACATTTTTGACTTTCACGAAACAATGAATGATGATTCAGGGTTAAAAGGTGCTTGATCATACCTCAAGGTGACTTTCCACGGTACGTTATTTTACGGGTAAAGGTGCAGTGTTTTATGGCTGACTGTGACTAGCTTCCTAAGATAAGGAAGCTAGTCATAGTCAGCGCCCGCGGCTTTGCCAGCGTGCTTCACGAAAGCGTACATTTTTCCGGGATAAAAAGTAGCCTATGTGCTATTCCAGACTATAATCTATCTCTGTGCCAAATTTCATCCAGATCCGTTCAGCCGTTCTGGCGTGACTGAATAATAAATATCCATCCATCCATCCATCCTCACAAACTTTTACATTTATTAAAGTAGGAAGTAGGATAGGCAATGACCATGAACGGAGACTCCGATACAATACATGATATAGCATCACGCCTGTATTCCCCTAAGGGTTACGCAGATATGTACTATTATACACCCACAATTCGCCGATTCCGTTATTGAGTCCCATGTAATAGGACGCGACCCTATTACCATCTACCGGGCACAGTTCCAGACTCCGTGCTGCTACTGTGAATTACTACACAGAAAAACAATAACACTTTGCCCGACCCGGTAATCCTTGAAAAAATAATAAAATAGACCTTGACCCCTGAGTTTGTTTCGGGGTTTCTTCTCAGTAATAGTCATAGGAAATGCCGACGCCATCTAGTTTAAAAAAGACATCTAAAAGTGATTGAAAAATCATTTCATTTAATTTCAATCGAACCCAGGAACTCACGCTCAGCAGTCAGATTTCAGCCGCCCGGGGCGCAGGCAAATTTCACCGCTCCATTATTTAGGTTTTTTAAAAAAAGGGGATTCCACAGTTACGTCACAGAATATGGAATAAGAAATTCCGAGCTCATTTTAATCTATCAATTCAAATATTTATAAAATATAGGTATTATTATTTATTGTGAAATTTTGCCGCCCCCTAAAGATGCCCAGTAATGATCCCCAGCCGCTCCCGCTACGCCAAGGAATGCTTCCCCACCGATGCCATTTTTTGTTATTCTAGTGCTACCATGTCTTCTAATATTTTTTCACAAGATTCTTTTCTTTTTTTCTTTTTTTTATAACGTTGCCTCACATTAGGATTTCTCCTGTGTCGTGGGTACAGTTTACAAACATACATGTCACATACACACACAACCAGACCCGAAACAACTATCTGTAGATCATACAAATATTTGTTCCGTGCGGTGATCGAACCCGCGACACATAGCGCAGAAAGCTAATTGCTTAACCACTGCGTCAACCGTGTCGTCAAAGATGTCACACATGTGCATATTTTCGTTAAAAATAAACAATCAGTTTTAATATCGTTTATGCGATTAGCTCGCGACTGACTGGCATCTGTTGATAGATAGCTTTTACGCGGTATTTCCGGCGTTTACGGGCGTAGTGATGTGCCTTGTGCGTTTATCGATAGTGCTGTGTACATTTCAAAAGATACTTGAGACGTGACGTTTAGAAAGACTGACTAGAGTGATCATGGATGGAACCAATCAACGATGTTCGATGTGGTGTGAGAGCCACTTATATTGGGCCAACCATAAATTACATCACACGAAATTCATGATTTTTGGAACCTCTCATCGTCCGTGTCGCCGGTGGTACATTTGTGTGATGCTGGTATGACATCACGAAGGTTATGACGTGTTCGTGCCCCCCCCCCCCCCCCCGTGTCCCCCTTTACGATATAATAGGCTAGATGACTGCATGAAAAATAAATTCTGAAATCTTGTTTGGTAAATAGTTTTCCTTCTAAAAACTCAGTAAAACTTAATCTCTTGCTTTTCTTTGGCGTTGTCAATTTTTAATTTATCATAATCACACAATAAGTATGTCAATGTCAATTAAAAACTATGACGTCACGCCTTAGTATTCCAAACATTTTTAGAACAAAATGTCGTTTTTGACAGTTCATAAAAAGTTACTCAGATGACTAGTAGTCATCTACCGTATTTATGGATGGTCCTTATCAAGCAGTAGATTTGAACTGTAGTATGAAAGTTCTCACCACACCTTAAAGTTATCGATAAAAGTGTTTCCTTCCAAAACAAACTTTCCATCGATATTGTACCCTCACTAACACATGTGTCGACATTGACCGCCGCTGATGCTCCCATTCTTATTAGTGATGCAACGTCCAAGCTATTCAGTTTCTAATGGACTACAATAGTAGTCTGCTTCATCGGCTCATTTAGTGCGGTCCTGGGTAAGAGAGAAATTCTTAGTAACATCACGGACTCTGAAATTGGGCCCGGTAGATGGCAATAGGCTCGCCTCCTATGGCACATTTACTTAATAACAGCATCGGCAGCACCTGATACTAATTGACGATACTGCCGAGAAAGGAGCACGGCAGTTTAAATAACGTCTTGAAGATTCCTAAATTATACATACGAATCGTTGAACATACATGCCTGCAGAGAATTACACTGCATCGTTCACATGAGACACTTACCTTACCTGACCTTAGGCACTTTAAGAGCATCGTTTAGCTGCCGGCTTCTGACAAAATTACCTTGAAATACGCGCAATACGCGTGTTTGGGCGTTAACGTGCCTTACATCGAAATCGTAACGAATTAATTTGATTTTGGTCTCCATCGTTTTGTCAGATTATAAACAAGTTGAAAGGATTTGTTTTAAAAAATTTTTTTTAATAATTATCATGAGAAGTATAAGGAAGATTATTAGTTAAAAAAACGCATTTTGAGGTTTAATTATTTCTCAATCTATAATCAATATAAAAAAAAAAAAAAAAAAAAAAACTTGACGACCTAGTTTTTACTTGTGTCTATAACATATAAAAAAATCAGTAAAATCAGCTCATGTTTAGTGGGGTAAAAACGTTAACGCATTTTGTATGAAAACTTTTAGCTAAACTATAGTCTTAATAGGCTAATTATGAAGATGTTATGTATTTATTGATGATGTTCCTGCCACGTGTAACATGCATGGTAAAAGCATGTGTTACCAACGTAGGAGAACTTCTAATTACGCAATATAATGACAGAAAGTTGGCACATTGCCATCACACCAATTTCTACCATAAGCGTCAGCCTTTTAGATTTTCAGTCGGCTTCCAGTCTAACCTAGGGTTGCCAATCGTCCTGTTTTCCCAGGACATGTCCTGCTTTTTGGAGTGTCCTGGGTTGTCCTGGATAGTAATTCAGTAGCTTCCTGGGTTTTTTAAAGAATCCTCCTAAGGTCGTGTGTTTTATTATTCACGCGCCACTACTGCCTCAATCATTACGTTAATTCATCGGCGTTATTTTACAATTTTATAATTTAATCCTTCATTTCATTTCTTATTTTATATGTATAATTTAATTAAAGATAATTTCATAAAACATTGTAATTGCTATGCATTGAGTTTCGTTCACACTGTTTTCTTATACTGCGTCCTGTTTTTAAACCGAAATCTCCTGGCATTTCCACATTCAAATCCTCGTTTTCAGACTCCACATTCAAACCATATGCAGCTGAATATGAGTTTTAACCATCTAACAGCAATTAGGAGGACACCGACATCACAGAAAAATGAAGATATCTGAGAGATTATAGATATTAACTGGTTACTAACTGGGTAGTCATTTTTATTTTAGCATCATGCCTGTTTTTCTCGTTTCTCGGACTATTGTGCAACTACATTTCGCTGGTGCCGTTATTTAGTCCCATAAAAAAGATAGCGAGCTTATTCGCATCCGACTGCTTCTGAGAATTCCAAGGGAAACACCCAATATTACTTTGCCCGATCCGGGAATTGAACTCAGGATCTCACGCTCAGCAGTGGCGTTTGCGACAACTAGATCAAAGATGCAGCCCTTATCGTATAAGTAAATATTCGCTTAGTGGTCACTTCAACCGTCAAAAACACGTTAAAATACATAAAATTTGTAAATATTGAATCTTCAAATGTAATATTTTTTATTTTTGACAACTCGCGGAATCTCAAACATTTACTCACCACAGACCAAAAATGGCGTAAAATCTCTGAATTCGAAACATACGCAACAACTCTGTTCTTGCTTATAAATGTCCCCACAGTTTGACGTCAGATTTGTAAGCCATCCATCCAACTTTTGACCGTGACGAGGTTGCTTAACCTCCAAAATCGATCTCCTGGGGGTGTCGGCACGTGTTGTAGAGACATGTCTTAAAAATTGTAATAACGCTCACAGTGGCAGTTAACTGGCACATCGCCATCATATGACTAATTTCTACCATGTTTCCTCAAAACATGGCATCACGCCTGTATTCCCCGAAAGGTTAGGCAGAGTGCTACTATTGTACAGCCACATTTCGCCGATGCCGTTATTAAGTTCCAAGTAATTGGGGACGAATCTTTTGCCATCTACCACATGGGCACAGTCCCAGACTCCGTGATGCTACTAAGAATTTCAATAGAGAAAGACCCAATTACATTACCCGACCCAGAAATCGAAACCATGACCGGTTCAGCAGTTGCGACCAGTCAGTGATGTTTCCTCGTATTTATTTACTATCGTTCTTTATGCCATAGGGGGTTAGATTAGGGACCTCTCTACAGGGTCCCCCAGGACGTGCACGAGAGGGTGGTCTCTTTACAGTCACCTCCTCCGTGAATTCTTCTAAGGGTTACCGAAGCCCACCATACGGTGTCGAGGCGGACCACCGTGATGAGTTTAGTCGGTAGCAGTCCGGCAATTATTTTACACTGTAATCATAATTAGCGTTTAACTATTAATGTAGCTGCATGTGAGAACAGTGTAAACCATTGACACGCCAGAAGAAGGAAAAGAATTATACAAAAGCTCGCAATTCACGGCTCTTAATTTTGTCTTGAAATTCATTGCCCGCCAATATGGTAGACTAAAGCCTCAACCTAACTCATTCTTAAAAACGCCATAAAGGACAAGGGTTCTATCACCGTTTACTATCCAAGAATGAGTTTTCAATCTAGTACAGTGTATTACATGCACTAGTTGTATATCGGTTGAGTGTATGACGTCACGTTACATTTCACCGTCTATTAATAAAAAGCGTTCAGCGGCCCAAGATTCGTGCCAACTATGTATAGGTATGTGTTTATATCACGCTTTGCAGATCGGCTGATCAGTACTGTTGATCCATGGAGTTTCTTATCTGATTTTGTGCTATTGAACTACATTTTGAGACAGTACACTTGAAATTGGGACGTTTCGAAAGAGTCGAACACCAATTACTTCTTTTCTTGTCCTGTCGGCACGAGCTATCACATTTGAATCGCTCATGACGTAGTGGAAAGATTAGCTAGTCAGTAATGGTGGTGTCGAGGCTGACTGCCCAGATTGCGCCAGAAGATACCAGGTATCTTCATCAGTGGAGGCTCTTGCCTTGCAGCATGGCTGATACTCTTCTTTATAACTGTTGAAAAGTTGCTTTGGAAAGATTACGGGCAGCCTAATTACCGATGTAGCAATCGGTTTGCGACAGGCGTAGATCGCACGATAGCTACTGTCAAACGTAATTTTTGTGTCATATATGTACCTACTTGCCAACAGTGAGGCTGCTGTCGTGTGGCTGTCGCGTTCCTGACTCCGTTCGGCGCTCCGATTGGTGAAGAGCACGAAACGGACCAATCGGAGCGCCGAACGCGTTCGATGCGTTAAATCGAGTTTGTCGAAAGAATCTTACACTAGGGCCTCTGGTTTCGATTCCAGGGCTGGAAAAGTGTTGTTGGGTTTTTCCGTATGGAAATTCTTTGT
The DNA here is from genome assembly GCA_947562105.1 of Shargacucullia verbasci. Classification (NCBI taxonomy): domain Eukaryota; kingdom Metazoa; phylum Arthropoda; class Insecta; order Lepidoptera; family Noctuidae; genus Shargacucullia; species Shargacucullia verbasci. The sequence goes on along the minus strand of OX387307.1, from coordinate 1,296,635 downwards.
AGCAGCACGGAGTCTGGAACTGTGCTCGATAGATGGCAATAGGCTCGGCCCCTAACACATGGGACTCAATAATGGCCTCGGTGAACCCTCGCCTAACCGTTCGGAGAAGCTGCTGTTTTGTTATGTACGAAAATAATGTAACTTGATCATGTATATTGGTTTACCGTGAATTTACATTTAATGTATGTTGTCATGTTTTGGCAGTTTTCTATTTACAACAGATACATTGTCAAGGTTAAGTAATTGTGCGTGATTGTGTACCGTTTACAAATCTGTCGTTTGTCTCATCTGTGTAGCTATCTCTCAATTTTATTGGGTCGGCTCGTCTAACGAGATTTGTGAATACCAGTATTGAACACTGTCACTCCACAACCTAGAGATACAGATATCCTAAGGTTAGACCGGTTGTCTTTTCGGGGTTCTGACTTCTGATAACGACTTTCATTATACTTATTCGTATGACAGCCGGGAACAGCTGTTTTGCGTTTTTTTTAAGCACTGATGGGTCTTGATGTGTAAATAACGGTCAGTTTAACCTTGATGGATCGATAACCAATTAGGGCCGTCTTCTAGTACCTTAGAAGGGTCAATTGAGGGTTTTGCTTAGACTAAAAATGTATTCTCTAGTGTTGTATGTCGCTGGCATTAATTTGCGATCGATTAAAAACAATATAAAAAAGCACTATATTGAATCAAAGCTTCAAAAATTAAAAATCTCTAAAATGTGTACTAACAAAACGATTTCCTCATTACAACCAAAGAAAAAATAAAAACGGATCATAGACAAAACAAAAACATAAAAAGAACTCTTTTAAACTTGAAACAAAAACGTAAAATAATTACATAAACATTCAAATTACAATCTTAAAAAAAAAAACTTCAAAAAATTCAGAACACTTGGTGTTTACATCATGAAAATAATCTTTACCGTCTGTACTAATACATCAAAATGCGAATTAGGAAACGACTGTAGTGAATTTCATTGAGTAAATGACGTTTTTACATGTCTATGTGTGTACATGTACTGGCGACGTCAGTTTATGTGTAGATTTCATAGGTGTGTGTGTTTGACGTGCTGTCTTGACCTTGTGTATGTGGGTGTAAGCATGTACTGGTATTTCCTGCGTCGACGCATGTTTCAAATAACTTCTGTAGTTTCTTCAGCGACTTGTTAGTTTTCGGTTCTCAAATGGCAATTTTACATTCTATGGTAGAAATTTTAGCCAGTCGACAAAGTTCGTAGCCTGGCTGACTGTCCCCTCTCCTCATGTGGCTTATTGTACCCTCCCTCCACGTGGCTCATTGTCCCCTACCCTCATGTGGCTGATAGTCCACTTCCCTCATGTGGTTAATTGTGTCCTCCCCCACACCCGCAGCTCTGGGGAAAGTGACAGGCAGTGCCGGATTAACCACGTAGCAAGAGTAGCAATTGCTATGGGCACCGCGCAAAAGGGGCCTCGCGTATCCAAACCCTCCTCCGCCTGAGCGTAATTTAATGAGTGAAACTTATTAAGACGTGGTATATTGAATTTACTTGACGTCACAAAAACGCGAAACGTTACACCTGTTTTCCGCCTAAGACAATCCACGTCTGACAATCGGCAACCGATTATTTTGTCAGCGAAAATAAAACATAATTTCATACGGTAAACGCACAAGTTCTACAAAAAGTCACTTTATACTTCAGAGCCCATAGCAGATCAAGGGCCCCTCGATACGGGCCCCGCGCTTGCTTAATCCGGCCTTGGTGACAGGTGATATCAGACTCTTACTGACTAAAACCACAAGGTGTTCCCTGAAACGCCAGAGGCACGTTGTTCGCTCATGTATTCACTGCACCCTTAACAATTTGCAATGAATACAATTTGCGACAAAATGTATGGGATTGACATTAACGAATCACGTCACTATTTCAAAGTCAAAGTCATTGTTTTTTATTTCAAATGGGCCTTTGCAGGCACTTTTAAAACGTTATGAATCTAGGCGCACGGTTCCAAAGTGGGTGGGTCCTATGGAGAAGAGACCGGAAAGAAACTCCATGGATTTGACAACTTATGTCAATTCTGTAGATTTTGCTGACGTTTCTATACTCAAGTGCGGCCGCTGAGCGTGAGGTCCTGACTTCGATCCTATAAGCAAAGTGTTATTTGGATTTTCTGTTAGAAAATCTACTACTACTACTTTGGTACAAGCCCGGTATAGCAATAGGCTCGCCCCCTATTACATCGGCGTAATGTGGGTGTACAATAACACACCTCTAATTAACCCTTCGAGGAATTAGGCGTGATGCTATTTTATGATGGCCAGGTGTATTTATTTTTCTTAAACTAAATACAGGGTGTTATACAGACAGACATTACAACCGGTTCCTTTTGGATAAGATTGAAGATACCAACGGCCATTTTAAACGGTTGAGATGTGACCGTTATTCAGGTTATATTCAAGGGTAATGAAACCCTAATTGTATGCTAAAAGTAATATAGCTATCTCTCTCTGGCCTTGTGTGATGAAAAAGAAGAAGCGTGATCTGTCTCAACTCTCACGTACTAATATATCAGCTCTTTCTGAGAGCTTATTGTAAGTTTCTTTTAATAATCTCGATTTTATGCATCGACTATGTTCTGAGAATCGATTGACCCGCTCCGAGCTAGGGCATGCATTTCGAAATTTCGAAATTTCATAAATTCGAAATTTCGGACCATATTTGCATGTTATTTAATCTCGAAATTGAAACCCCTAGTTTCGAAATTTCGAAATAATAAATTTTAAATTTGATTATTTTTGTTTGAAAGAGTATCAAACATACATCCTCACAAATAATGACTTATAAGCTAATTTATGATACCTTGGGCACAGATAATATAATATTACCCTTGAGTTAAATTATTGCAATTTTCGGAGATTTCTTTTTTAATATCTCTGACTGATAATGTAGTCACACCGAAGGTGATTGGGCTCGGGAAGTCGAGCGAGCCTGCGATGTTTTACCAGGAATGGGGGCAATTACCATTTGCCCCCAAGATGTAGCCCGTGCAGTCCGTCCGTTGCCCAACTGGAAGTCTCCAGGGCCGGACGGGCTGCACAACTTCTGGATTAAATGGTTTCAAGGGTCGCACACTCGCTATGCGGCTCAGTACCAGGTTGCTTTGGAGTCTGGTTCGCTACCCGAGTTCCTAACGACAGGCGTTACCCACCTGCTCCATAAATCAGGTAGTAACGCGGATCCCAAGAATTATAGACCGATCACTTGTCTACCGACGGTCTATAAAGTTCTTACATCCATTTTGAGAGCTAAAATATACAATCATATAGAGACTAACGCCATCATGTCTGTCTCTCAAAATGGATGTCGGAACGGGTCCCGCGGTACTAAGGAGCTGCTCCTCATTGATATGGCCATTAGCCAACAGGTTCGTCGTTCCCGAAAGGATCTTTCGACATGTTGGATAGATTACAAGAAGGCCTATGACTCGGTGCCACATACATGGCTCATAAGGGTGCTGGAATTGTATAAAGTAGATACAACACTACGCACCTTCCTGATGTCATGTATGGGGCAATGGAGGACGGTCCTTCGATATCCAGGATGTCGAAATATCCAGAGGAATAGCGAGCCGATAAGGATCGAGCGAGGAATATTTCAGGGCGATAGTTTGAGTCCGCTTTGGTTCTGCCTGGCCCTGAATCCCCTAAGCACACTGCTGGAGGGTTCAGGTATAGGCTATCGGCTGAGGAGAGGTGGTCAGATTATATCTCACCTCCTTTACATGGATGACCTAAAACTCTTTGCGCCCAACAATTTGCAACTGATGGAGCTACTGAAAGTAACAGAAACCTTCAGTAGCGCCATCAGGATGGATTTTGGTGTGGACAAATGTGCGGTCATGCATGTAAAGCGAGGGGAGATTGTGGAATCCATGGGAACCCAACTCTCGGATTCCATAAACCTTCGAACCCTCTCCGCAGCCGAAACCTATAAGTATTTGGGTATGTCGGAAGCACTGGGCATCAATGTTACTGACATGAAGCAATCGTTGAAGGAGCGCTTCTTTGGCCGTCTGAAGAAAGTATTTAATAGTCTTTTATCAGGCGGAAATAAGGTGCGCGCCTTCAACGGTTGGGTCATGCCGGTTTTGATGTACTCTTTCGGCATACTCAAATGGACTCAGACCGAACTCGATGCCCTGGATAGGAGGGTCCGTACGCTGCTGACTGCATATCGAATGCATCACCCACGATCATCGGTAATGAGACTGTATATCCCGCGAAAGTGCGGAGGTCGAGGCTTCTTAAACGCTAAGACCCTCCACAATCGCGAGATATGCAGTCTCAGGGAATATTTCCTACAAGACGACGTGGGGATGCATAGAGATGTGGTTGCGGTAGACAAGGGCCTCACCCCGCTCTCCTTGGCTAAAGAGAACTGGCGCAAACCTGTAGTGCTTGACACTAATGATCGCATGGAAGTATGGCAGAGTAAGAAGCTTCACGGACGCTTTTTCCGGGCCCTACCCGATGTACCCGATGTAGATTTATCAGCGTCCGTAGCCTGGCTGCGTTTCGGTGACCTCTTTGGGGAAACCGAAGGTTTTGTCTGTGCAATTATGGACGAAGTTATGATGACGAACAATTACCGGAGATTTATTGTGAAAGACGGTACGGTTGACATATGTCGGGCATGCCACCGTCCGGGAGAATCCATCAGACACATTATCTCCGGGTGTTCTCGTCTAGCTAACGAAGAATACTTGCATAGGCATAATCTCGTAGCCAGGATTATCCACAAACAACTTGCTCTGGAATACAGCCTTATGGAATCGGATGTGCCGTACTATAGGTATGTGCCCGACCCAGTTCTCGAAAATGGACATATCACACTGTACTGGGATCAATCCATCATCACTGACAGGACTATTGTAGCCAATAAGCCTGATATAGTGGTGGTGGATCGACTAGAGCGGCGCGCAATGATCGTTGACATAACAGTCCCGCATGACGGGAACCTCGTGAAAGCCGAGAAAGATAAACAAATCAAGTATCTTGACTTGGCTCGCGAGATTGTCGACATGTGGGATGTGGACTCAGCGATCATTGTGCCGATAGTCGTTTCAGCCAATGGCTTGATAGCCAAAAGCCTCCACCAACACCTGAAGAGGCTCTCGTTGGGCGGCTAGGTCAAGGGTCTGATTCAGAGAACGGTACTTCTTGACACGGCTCGCATTGTTAGGAGGTTCCTCTCTCTGGAGCTCTGACCGCCGGTAGCTTGGACCCTGTTCCAGATACCGGTGGGCTACTATTTTTTATATTTTTAAATGTTTTTATATTATTATACTAATATTTAAAAATGTAATTTATATGTGTGTTTAAGAAAATAAAGAGAATAATAATAAAAACAGAAACAAAAAAAATAATGTTAAAATTGTAATTCGAAAAGGATAATTTTTGTTTTTGAAGCTTTTTTTCAGCCATTTCTTAAAATAAGGTTCTCGACTATGAAGTTATTATATACAAAATTAAACTCTTTTTCGAGTCCTTTTTATTTCGAAAGTATATCTTTTGTACTTAAAAAGTTATTCCAATTTTAAAAGTGTGATACTTAGTTTTGTAGGCCAGTGTAAATGTTATTAGATCCACATATACAATACAACATGTAATATGTTTCATCACTTAGATACTTTTCTCACCAATTTGCGTTGTCGCGTTGGGTCGACGCGGGAACGAAATATACGGCAGAAAACTTATTGGTTTCAGTTTTGTTACGCTAGGCTAAGCTTTTTTAACATTTTCAATTAAATTAAAAGTAATAATCTGATTATCGAATTTTTATTAATGAAGATTGCCCACAACTTCGAAATTTCGAAATTTCGAAGTTTATAAGACCGATTTCAGAGGCCAATTTCGAAACTGGAAATATATGAAACTGCATGCCCTACTCCGAGCTCTTCATCAATCGGGCCTCTATCACCTATACGATAGAAACGACATAATGAAACGTAGTTGCACTGGCGACCCCGAGCGAGAAAAATGAGGCGCTATCGATCGGTGACGTAATAATGACGTTAATGAAGCTTAATCGTTCCGTCAGTTAAAATATTTTATCGATTCTATCGGAGACACAGCACAAATATATCATACACGATTATAGAACAAACGTAAGATCGCGGAAAAAAAAATAAAAAAAATTATCTCGTAAGAAGAACAATCAGCATCTGCTTAGCCCAACTAAACTGGGGTCGGCTTCCAATCTAACCGGTTGGGGCTGAATATCAGTAGTTTTAAGACCCGGGTACGTCTTAAAAGGAGGACGGGCAGCAGCGTCTTCTCACTAATCGGTGTGCCACTGCGATCCCCAAGCCGCTTGCCAAGCGTGGGGATTATGGCAACAGCCCCCTTGGGGGAGGCCCTCGTTCAGCAGTGGACATCTTCTGGCTGATGATGATCAGTATTTTTCACGGAGCGACTTCCACCTGACCTCTACCACCCAATTACTGGGAGACACGTATGCTCTAAGGTTAGACTGTAAGAAGGACAATATTTTCAAAAAATCTAGCAGTTTTATTACGTTTAAAAAACTGTACATGAATTTCTAAGAAGAAAACTTCTTACGTAACAATTAAAATAATTACCAAAGAGATCCCAAAAAAAACTCAGTCTGTATAAGCGAACAAGGATGCTCTGTTTTTGTGACTGTCAAATTTTTCTTACGTGGTCAGCCTGTTTGGTTATGAGATTCATGTCTGTAAACTGTACCCACGGTACAAGAGAAATTAATACAATACACTTTATTGCACACCAGAAAGAGAAAAAATATACAAAATGGAAACCAATAGAGATGTACAAGGCAACGTTAAACAATCGTTTATATCTAAAGTAACCAGTCGATGTAACCGTCCGCCGGTCTAGATTTGTATAGCATCCTGCTTGACAGCATCCAGGGTTAAATTCAGAGGGTTGTGTCTGGATTATTTTGTTTTGTTTGTCTGAATTTGTTTGGTTTTTGTTTTTAAGTTTCCGGGCTTATAGGTTTTGTGAATGAAACGGTAAATGTAGGGTGGCCATATTAAACATTGTAAAAGAGAGACCGGTTGTTCATTTTGTGAATATGAATACAACGGAAGGTTATTCACACCACTAAATAAAATTGATATGTCTGTCTGCTATTTCAAAAATTTAAGTGAAATCGGCTATTTATACGATGCCTAATCATAAATGACTGTTTTTGACTTAATTGTGAATTGAAATGAAATTGTTTATTTTGCAATTAGGATTTTTGAATCACTTTTACACGTCTTTTTTTATTTTATAACTAGATGGCGTCGGCATTTCCTATGAATATCCCTGAGAAGAAACGCCGAATATAAATCAGGGGTCAAGATCTATTTTAAAGTTCAGTTTGGACAATAATTGTAAATAAATTGGTACACCTCTGCCTAAACCTTCGGAATATACAGGCGTGGTGCTATGTACATCCATATTAAACCTTACCCTATCAGACGCCCTCAATGCCCTTGACACTAAAAATAAAAGTGACCGCGCTCGTCACGGCTCGGCTCTTTATAATCAACACTATGCGCTTACCACAACCCCCTTCCATCTTTTGCCACCCATCTGACTCAGTGCCTAACTCCAGCCCCCTTTGCTAATTCTGGGAATGTAACTCGGCAACCGTGCCTACGACTATTTGACCAATAAATGAGCATTTAAATACTGACGACCTTTAAGGCACCAACATGACATAAAACAGCCGTTACACATGAATCCTACTAATATTATAAATGTGAAAGTTTGTGAGGATGGATGGATGGATGGGTGGATCTTTGTTACTCTTTCACGCCAGAACGGCTGAACGGATCTGGATGAAATTTGGCACAGAGATAGATTATAGTCTGGAATAGCACATAGGCTACTTTTTATTACGGAAAATGTACGGGTTCGTAAACCACGCGGGCGAAGCCGCGAGCGGAAGCTAGTTTTTATATAGGTAAGCGGCCGACTTCATTTTAAACATTTGTTGGTGAACATCGCCCTAAATCAATGACGCTATATCTAAAGATCATACAATTAGAGTCTCTAATGTCTATTTGAGACTGTCTCCGCCTCTATAGAGTAGGGTTCCAACCGTCCCTGTTTTCCCAGGATATGTCCTGCTTTTTGGAGTATCCTGGGTGGTCCTGGATAGTTATTAAGTAGCGTCCTGGGTTTTCTAAAGAGTCCTCGTAAGGTCCTGTGTTTTATTCGCGCTCCATTACTGCCTCGAACCTTACGTTCAATCATCGGCGTTATATTATAATTTTATAATTTAATCCTTCGTTTCATTTCTTATATTATATAATTTAATTGGAGATAATTTTAAAACTGTTAACTGTTTTCTTATACTGCGTCCTGTGTTTAAACTTAAATTGGCATTTCCACTTTCCAATCCTGGTTTTAAAAATTTGGGAATGGCAACCCTACTATAGAGTTAAAATCTCGACTGCGTCCTCCCAGAAGTTAAAATCGAGATTTATACCGAAATATGATAAATATCGCCCGCCTTTCTCGTAATATTACATAACAATATTTAACTTTCTACGATCGACATACGCCTATACGAATTTCTACTAAAATTATGTCGTAAGTGGGCGAGAATAAGCATCTTAATCTACGACTGACTGCAACACGGTTGGCGCAGTAGTTAAGAGACTAGCTTTCAGCGCTACGTGTCGCAGGTTCAATCCCCGCACGGAACAAATATTTGTACGGTCTACAGATAGTTGTTTCGGGTCTGGTTGTGTGTGCATGTGACATGTATGTTTGTAAACTGTACCCACGATACAGGAGAAATTCTAGTGTGGGGCAAAAGAAAAAAAACACCCTGTATACTAAAAGAGTTCTTTTTTTTTAATATACTTTGCCTATTCGAGTAGCGCACGCTCAGAAATTGCGCTTGCGTCCACTAAATCAGTGACTCAGTTATGTATGTAATGACTAATTTTAATACCTAATTATTTTAGAACACCTAAATGCCTGAAAGGGTTTACAAAGGGTAGGTAAGCGCAGAGGGTTTATAATAAAGAGGTCGCATTTATTTTTAGTGGCAAGGGCAGTGAGGGTGTATGATAATAGGCAGAATATGGTACATACATATATAATTAAGATAAGCCAAAATCAATACAATGTTTATGATGCATGATTGGCGCAGTGGTTGAGCGATCGACTGCTGCGTTACGTGTCAAAGGTTCAATTCTCGCACGGAACATATATTTATACAGAACGGGGAGTTCGATTCCCGGGTCGGGCTGTGTTATTGGGTTTTTCTGTATGGAAATTCTTAATAGTAGCACGAAATTTGGACCTGAGCCCGGTAGATGGCAATAGGTTCGCCCCCTATTACATGGGACTTAATAACAGCATAGGCGAAATGTGGGTGTACAATACTACACCTCTGCCTACTTCGAGGAGTACATGTGCTATTTTATTAATTTATTTCACAATCACATTTACCCAATAGCCACCGGCGTGCACAGTTTTTAGACAGGGTAGGCAGAAAATTTTAAAAGATAGATAGATAGAATTGTTTTTATTTCAAATAAACCTAATACAGGCACTTATGAAACGTTATAGGACTCTAGTAGCACGGTTCCAAAAAGTTGGTCCTATGGAGAAGAACCGGCAAGAAACTCCATGGATTTGGAAAAGCTTACTTACCAATAATACCTACTGCATGTTGGTATTGGTTCGTCGTCTTGTCGATTAAAAACGATGTATGTGATTTTCCACCTCAAATATCTTATAATAAATATTTATCTGAGTTATGTAGGGTTGGCTCGCGACCAGTAGACCAGTGCAGCAGTTATAATTAAATTGTTTACGTTTTTTGTTTCCCCACTTTCCTTAAAAATAAGGAAGGAAGGAAAGGTCGCTAATTAAATTAAATGAACCGAACTTTACCTAAACATAGGGCATAACTATATATATAAGCAATTTCAAAGAAATATGACTATAGAAACGCTTAAAATTAGTAAGTTAGATGTACAATGGGCGACATTGCCGGTGAACCACCTATAAGGCTAAAATCGCTTGCACCCAACTTGTGACCACAGCGAAAACCACGCCCTCTTAAAACCAGTTTTGTGCAACATACTTCCCGCCAATCTTTTGTTAGAAAATAATTTGTACTTCTTTAGTTGCTATGAATGAAACAGATAGTCAGTGTGCGAGCGAGAAAGTATTATCCATACCTATTAAATCCACTTCGCCTATTTATACGTAATAAATTGGGAGAAAACAGAGTGATCGGAGTGATTAACTTTGCTAGTTTCATTTATATTAATACCTAATCGCTGTACCTACAGAATAATAAATTACACTTTATGAAAGAACACTTTATGGAAAAACATAACATAACATAGCAAGCATCACGCCTGTATCCCCGAAAGGTTAGACTAAGCCACAAAGGCGTATCTACCATTGTGTACCCACATTTCGCCGATGCTGTTATTAAGTCACGTAAGCCATGTAACAGGGGGCGAGCCTGTTGCCATCAACCGGGCATAACCCCAAACTCGGTGCTGCTACTGAGGATTTCTATACAGAAAAACCCAATAACAATTTCCCCGACCCGGGAACCGAATCCAGAACCTCACGCTCAGCAGTCGCGCTTGCGACCACTACACTATTGAGTCAGTTGTAAAAATAAAATTTCAGATTTGTGAATTTGAGATTTGGGAATTTGGGAGGTTGATATTTGAGAGCGTGAGAAATTGTGATTTGAGGTTTGAGAATTTGAGAAATGGAAAATTTGAGGTTAGAGAATTCGAGATTTGAGAACTGAGAATTTGAGGTTGATATTTGAGTTTGAGAATTTGAGATTTGAGAAATTGATATTTGAGAATATGAGAGTGAGAATTTGAAATTTGAGAATTTGAGGTTGATATTTGAGTTTGAGAATTTGAGATTTGAGAAATTGTGATTTTGAGAAATTTGAGAAGTTGAGATTTGAGAGGTTGATATTTGAGAGTTTGAGAATTTGAGATCTGAGAATTTGTGAGATTGAAAATATGTTATTTGATTTGAGAATTTGAGTTTTGAGAAGTTGAGATTTGAGAAGTTGAGATTTGAGAATTCGAGACATGAGAATTTGAGAACTTTAGATTTGATAATTGAGAACGTTAGATTTGAGAGGTTGATATTTGAAAGTTTTAGAATTGAGAAGTTGAGATTTTAGAGGTTGATAATTGAGAAGTTGAGATTTGAGAGCTTGATGAGTTTGAGAATTTGTGATTTGAGATTTGAGAATTTGAGATATGAGAAGTAGAAATTTGAGATATTCGAGTTTGAGAATTTGAGAAATTGTGATTTGAGATTTGTGACTTAAGATTCTGACATTATTGAGAAGTTGAGATTTGAGAGTTTGAGATTTGAGAAGTTGAAATTTGAGATATTTGAGTTTGAGAATTTAAGAATTTGAGATTTGAGAAGTTGAAATTGGAGATATTTGAGTTTTGAGAAGTTGAAATTTGAGAGCTTGAAATTTGAGTTTGAGAATTTGTGATATGAGATTTGAGAATTTGTGATTTGAGAATTTGAGTTTTGAGAAGTTGAAATTTGAGGTATTTGAGTTTGAGAATTAGAGAATTTCTGATTTGAGATTTTGAGTTTTTTAGAAGTTGAAATTTAATAGCTTGATATTTGAGTTTCAGAAATAGATAATTTCTCATTTGAGACTTGAGAATTTGAGATTTTAGAGGTTGATAATTTGAGATTCAAGATTCCAGAATTTGTGATTTGAGAAGTTGAAATTTGAGATATTTGAGTTTGAGAATTAGACAATTGAGAATTTGTGATTTAAGATTTGTGACTTAAGCTTTTCATACGTAACATCAGACTGCTCTGACACCCCCCACCACAGCCACCAGATTGACCCTGACACCCCCACCACAAACATTAACTGGTCTGACACCCCCAACACAATCATCAGACTGCTCTGACACCCCCACCACAACCACCCGACTGCTCTGACACCCACACCACAGCCACCAGACTGCTCTGACACCACCACCACAACCACTCGACTGCTCTGACACCCCCAACACTACCACCCGACTGCTCTGACACCCCCCGCCACAACCACCCGACTGCGCTGACACCCCCACCACAAACATCTGACTACTCTGACACCACCCACCACAAACATCTGACTGCTCTGACACCATCCACCACAAACATCTGACTGCTCTGACACCCACGCCACAACCACCCGACTGCTCTGACACCCCCACCACAAACATCTGACGGCTCTGATACCACCCACCACAAACATCTTACTGCTCTGACACCATCCACCACAAACTTCTGACACCTCTGACACCCACACCACAAACATCTGAATGCTCTGACACCGACACCACAAACATCTGACACCTCTGACACCGACACCACAAACATTAGACTGCTCTGACACCGACACCACAAACATTAGACTGCTCTGACAGCCCCAACACTACCACCCCACTGCTCTGACACCACCCACCACAAACATCTGACACCTCTGACACCGACACCACAAACATCTGACTGCTCTGACACCTCTGACACCGACACCACAAACATCTGACTGCTCTGACACCATACACCACAAACATCTGACACCTCTGACACCGACACCACAAACATCTGACACCTCTGACACCGACACCACGAACATCTGACTGCTCTGACACCTCTGACACCGACACCACAAACATTAGACTGCTCTGACACCATCCACCACAAACATCTGACACCTCTGACACCGACACCACAAACATTAGACTGCTCTGACACCACCACCACAACCACCCGACTGCTCTGACACCCCCACCACAAACATCTGACTGATCTGACACCATCCGCCACAAACAGCTGACACCGACACCACAAACATCTGACACCTCTGACACCGACACCACAAACATTAGACTGCTCTGACAGCCCCAACACTACCACCCGAATGCGGTGACACCACCACCACAACCACCCGACTGCTCTGACACCCCCAACACAACCACCCGACTGCTCTGACACCCCCCGCCACAACCACCCGACTGCTCTGACACCCCCACCACAAACATCTGACGGCTCTGATACCACCCACCACAAACATCTGACTGCTCTGACACCATCCACCACAAACTTCTGACACCTCTGACACCCACACCACAAACATCTGAATGCTCTGACACCACCCACCACAAACATCTGACACCTCTGACACCGACACCACAAACATCTGACTGCTCTGACACCTCTGACACCGACTCCACAAACATCTGACACCTCTGACACCGACACCACAAACATCTGACACCTCTGACACCGACACCACGAACATCTGACACCTCTGACACCACCACTACAAACATCTGACTGATCTGACACCATCCGCCACAAACATCTGACACCTCTGACACCGACACCACAAACATCTGACACCTCTGACACCGACACCACAAACATTAGACACCTCTGACACCGACACCACAAACATCTGACTGCTCTGACACCTCTGACACCGACACCACAAACATCTGACACCTCTGACACCGACACCACAAACATTAGACTGCTCTGACACCGACACCACAAACATTAGACTGCTCTGACAGCCCCAACACTACCACCCCACTGCTCTGACACCATCCACCACAAACATCTGACACCGACACCACAAACATCTGACTGCTCTGACACCTCTGACACCGACACCACAAACATTAGACTGCTCTGACACCATCCACCACAAACATCTGACACCTCTGACACCGACACCACAAACATTAGACTGCTCTGACACCACCACCACAACCACCCGACTGCTCTGACACCCCCACCACAAACATCTGACTGCTCTGACACCACCCACCACAAACATCTGACACCTCTGACACCGACACCACAAACATCTGACTGCTCTGACACCTCTGACACCGACACCACGAACATCTGACACCTCTGACACCACCACTACAAACATCTGACTGATCTGACACCATCCGCCACAAACATCTGACACCTCTGACACCGACACCACAAACATCTGACACCTCTGACACCGACACCACAAACATCTGACACCTCTGACACCGACACTACAAACATCTGACATCACTGCCACCGACACCACAAACATTAGACTGCGCTGACACCACCACCACAACCACCCGACTGCTCTGACACCACCACCACAACCACCCGACTGCTCTGACACCCCCACCACAAACATCTGACTGCTCTGACACCGACACCACAAACATCTGACACCTCTGACACCGACACCACAAACATTAGACTGCTCTGACACCACCACCACAACCACCTAATTGCTCTGACACCACCCACCACAAACATCTGACACCTCTGACACCGACACCACAAACATCTGACACCTCTGACACCGACACCACAAACATCTGACACCTCTGACACCGACACCACAAACATCTGACACCTCTGACACCGACACCACAAACATCTGACACCTCTGACACCGACACCACAAACATTAGACTGCTCTGACAGCCCCAACACTACCACCCGAATGCGGTGAAACCACCACCACAACCACCCGACTGCTCTGACACCCCCAACACAACCACCCGACTGCTCTGACACCCCCCGCCACAACCACCCGACTGCGCTGACACCACCCACGACAAACATCTGACACCTCTGACACCGACACAACAAACATTAGACTGCTCTGACACCCCCAACACTACCACCCGACTGCTCTGACACCGACACCACTAACATCTGACTGCTCTGACACCATACACCACAAACATCTGACACCTCTGACACCGACACCACAAACATCTGACACCTCTGACACCGACACTACAAACATCTGACATCACTGCCACCGACACCACAAACATTAGACTGCGCTGACACCACCACCACAACCACCCGACTGCTCTGACACCACCACCACAACCACCCGACTGCTCTGACACCCCCACCACAAACATCTGACTGCTCTGACACCGACACCACAAACATTAGACTGCTCTGACACCCCCCGCCACAACCACCCGACTGCGCTGACACCCCCACCACAAACATCTGACACCTCTGACACCACCCACCACAAACATCTGACTGCTCTGACACCGACACCACAAACATCTGACACCTCTGACACCGACACCACAAACATCTGACACCTCTGACACCGACACCACAAACATTAGACTGCTCTGACACCACCACCACAACCACCTAATTGCTCTGACACCACCCACCACAAACATCTGACACCTCTGACACCGACACCACAAACATCTGACTGCTCTGACACCTCTGACACCGACACCACGAACATCTGACACCTCTGACACCACCACTACAAACATCTGACTGCTCTGACACCATCCACCACAAACATCTGACACCTCTGACACCGACACCACAAACATCTGACTGCTCTGACACCTCTGACACCGACACCACAAACATTAGACTGCTCTGACACCATCCACCACAAACATCTGACACCTCTGACACCGACACCACAAACATTAGACTGCTCTGACACCACCACCACAACCACCCGACTGCTCTGACACCCCCACCACAAACATCTGACTGATCTGACACCATCCGCCACAAACATCTGACACCTCTGACACCGACACCACAAACATCTGACACCTCTGACACCGACACCACAAACATTAGACTGCTCTGACAGCCCCAACACTACCACCCGAATGCGGTGAAACCACCACCACAACCACCCGACTGCTCTGACACCCCCAACACAACCACCCGACTGCTCTGACACCCCCCGCCACAACCACCCGACTGCGCTGACACCACCCACGACAAACATCTGACACCTCTGACACCGACACAACAAACATTAGACTGCTCTGACACCCCCAACACTACCACCCGACTGCTCTGACACCGACACAACAAACATTAGACTGCTCTGACACCCCCAACACTACCACCCGACTGCTCTGACACCCCCAACACTACCACCCGACTGCTCTGACACCCCCCGCCACAACCACCCGACTGCGCTGACACCCCCACCACAAACATCTGACGGCTCTGACACCACCCACCACAAACATCTGACACCTCTGACACCGACACCACAAACATCTGACACCTCTGACACCGACACCACAAACATCTGACACCTCTGACACCGACACCACAAACATTAGACTGCTCTGACACCCCCCACCACAGCCACCAGATTGACCCTGACACCCCCACCACAAACATTAACTGCTCTGACACCCCCAACACAATCATCAGACTGCTCTGACACCCCCACCACAACCACCCGACTGCTCTGACACCCACACCACAGCCACCAGACTGCTCTGACACCAACACCACAACCACTCGACTGCTCTGACACCCCCAACACTACCACCCGACTGCTCTGACACCCCCCGCCACAACCACCCGACTGCGCTGACACCCCCACCACAAACATCTGACTACTCTGACACCACCCACCACAAACATCTGACTGCTCTGACACCATCCACCACAAACATCTGACTGCTCTGACACCCACGCCACAACCACCCGACTGCTCTGACACCCCCACCACAAACATCTGACGGCTCTGATACCACCCACCACAAACATCTTACTGCTCTGACACCATCCACCACAAACTTCTGACACCTCTGACACCCACACCACAAACATCTGAATGCTCTGACACCGACACCACAAACATCTGACACCTCTGACACCGACACCACAAACATTAGACTGCTCTGACACCGACACCACAAACATTAGACTGCTCTGACAGCCCCAACACTACCACCCCACTGCTCTGACACCACCCACCACAAACATCTGACACCTCTGACACCGACACCACAAACATCTGACTGCTCTGACACCTCTGACACCGACACCACAAACATCTGACTGCTCTGACACCATACACCACAAACATCTGACACCTCTGACACCGACACCACAAACATCTGACACCTCTGACACCGACACCACGAACATCTGACTGCTCTGACACCTCTGACACCGACACCACAAACATTAGACTGCTCTGACACCATCCACCACAAACATCTGACACCTCTGACACCGACACCACAAACATTAGACTGCTCTGACACCACCACCACAACCACCCGACTGCTCTGACACCCCCACCACAAACATCTGACTGATCTGACACCATCCGCCACAAACAGCTGACACCGACACCACAAACATCTGACACCTCTGACACCGACACCACAAACATTAGACTGCTCTGACAGCCCCAACACTACCACCCGAATGCGGTGACACCACCACCACAACCACCCGACTGCTCTGACACCCCCAACACAACCACCCGACTGCTCTGACACCCCCCGCCACAACCACCCGACTGCTCTGACACCCCCACCACAAACATCTGACGGCTCTGATACCACCCACCACAAACATCTGACTGCTCTGACACCATCCACCACAAACTTCTGACACCTCTGACACCCACACCACAAACATCTGAATGCTCTGACACCACCCACCACAAACATCTGACACCTCTGACACCGACACCACAAACATCTGACTGCTCTGACACCTCTGACACCGACTCCACAAACATCTGACACCTCTGACACCGACACCACAAACATCTGACACCTCTGACACCGACACCACGAACATCTGACACCTCTGACACCACCACTACAAACATCTGACTGATCTGACACCATCCGCCACAAACATCTGACACCTCTGACACCGACACCACAAACATCTGACACCTCTGACACCGACACCACAAACATTAGACACCTCTGACACCGACACCACAAACATCTGACTGCTCTGACACCTCTGACACCGACACCACAAACATCTGACACCTCTGACACCGACACCACAAACATTAGACTGCTCTGACACCGACACCACAAACATTAGACTGCTCTGACAGCCCCAACACTACCACCCCACTGCTCTGACACCATCCACCACAAACATCTGACACCGACACCACAAACATCTGACTGCTCTGACACCTCTGACACCGACACCACAAACATTAGACTGCTCTGACACCATCCACCACAAACATCTGACACCTCTGACACCGACACCACAAACATTAGACTGCTCTGACACCACCACCACAACCACCCGACTGCTCTGACACCCCCACCACAAACATCTGACTGCTCTGACACCACCCACCACAAACATCTGACACCTCTGACACCGACACCACAAACATCTGACTGCTCTGACACCTCTGACACCGACACCACGAACATCTGACACCTCTGACACCACCACTACAAACATCTGACTGATCTGACACCATCCGCCACAAACATCTGACACCTCTGACACCGACACCACAAACATCTGACACCTCTGACACCGACACCACAAACATCTGACACCTCTGACACCGACACTACAAACATCTGACATCACTGCCACCGACACCACAAACATTAGACTGCGCTGACACCACCACCACAACCACCCGACTGCTCTGACACCACCACCACAACCACCCGACTGCTCTGACACCCCCACCACAAACATCTGACTGCTCTGACACCGACACCACAAACATCTGACACCTCTGACACCGACACCACAAACATCTGACACCTCTGACACCGACACCACAAACATTAGACTGCTCTGACACCACCACCACAACCACCTAATTGCTCTGACACCACCCACCACAAACATCTGACACCTCTGACACCGACACCACAAACATCTGACACCTCTGACACCGACACCACAAACATCTGACACCTCTGACACCGACACCACAAACATCTGACACCTCTGACACCGACACCACAAACATTAGACTGCTCTGACAGCCCCAACACTACCACCCGAATGCGGTGAAACCACCACCACAACCACCCGACTGCTCTGACACCCCCAACACAACCACCCGACTGCTCTGACACCCCCCGCCACAACCACCCGACTGCGCTGACACCACCCACGACAAACATCTGACACCTCTGACACCGACACAACAAACATTAGACTGCTCTGACACCCCCAACACTACCACCCGACTGCTCTGACACCGACACCACTAACATCTGACTGCTCTGACACCATACACCACAAACATCTGACACCTCTGACACCGACACCACAAACATCTGACACCTCTGACACCGACACTACAAACATCTGACATCACTGCCACCGATACCACAAACATTAGACTACGCTGACACCACCACCACAACCACCCGACTGCTCTGACACCACCACCACAACCACCCGACTGCTCTGACACCCCCACCACAAACATCTGACTGCTCTGACACCGACACCACAAACATTAGACTGCTCTGACACCCCCCGCCACAACCACCCGACTGCGCTGACACCCCCACCACAAACATCTGACACCTCTGACACCACCCACCACAAACATCTGACTGCTCTGACACCGACACCACAAACATCTGACACCTCTGACACCGACACCACAAACATCTGACACCTCTGACACCGACACCACAAACATTAGACTGCTCTGACACCACCACCACAACCACCTAATTGCTCTGACACCACCCACCACAAACATCTGACACCTCTGACACCGACACCACAAACATCTGACTGCTCTGACACCTCTGACACCGACACCACGAACATCTGACACCTCTGACACCACCACTACAAACATCTGACTGCTCTGACACCATCCACCACAAACATCTGACACCTCTGACACCGACACCACAAACATCTGACTGCTCTGACACCTCTGACACCGACACCACAAACATTAGACTGCTCTGACACCATCCACCACAACCACCCGACTGCTCTGACACCCCCACCACAAACATCTGACTGATCTGACACCATCCGCCACAAACATCTGACACCTCTGACACCGACACCACAAACATCTGACACCTCTGACACCGACACCACAAACATTAGACTGCTCTGACAGCCCCAACACTACCACCCGAATGCGGTGAAACCACCACCACAACCACCCGACTGCTCTGACACCCCCAACACAACCACCCGACTGCTCTGACACCCCCCGCCACAACCACCCGACTGCGCTGACACCACCCACGACAAACATCTGACACCTCTGACACCGACACAACAAACATTAGACTGCTCTGACACCCCCAACACTACCACCCGACTGCTCTGACACCGACACAACAAACATTAGACTGCTCTGACACCCCCAACACTACCACCCGACTGCTCTGACACCCCCAACACTACCACCCGACTGCTCTGACACCCCCCGCCACAACCACCCGACTGCGCTGACACCCCCACCACAAACATCTGACGGCTCTGACACCACCCACCACAAACATCTGACACCTCTGACACCGACACCACAAACATTAGACTGCTCTGACACCACCACCACAACCACCTAATTGCTCTGACACCACCCACCACAAACATCTGACACCTCTGACACCGACACCACAAACATCTGACTGCTCTGACACCTCTGACACCGACACCACGAACATCTGACACCTCTGACACCACCACTACAAACATCTGACTGATCTGACACCATCCGCCACAAACATCTGACACCTCTGACACCGACACCACAAACATCTGACACCTCTGACACCGACACCACGAACATCTGACTGATCTGACACCATCCGCCACAAACATCTGACACCTCTGACACCGACACCACAAACATCTGACACCTCTGACACCGACACCACAAACATTAGACTGCTCTGACACCGACACCACAAACATTAGACTGCTCTGACAGCCCCAACACTACCACCCCACTGCTCTGACACCATCCACCACAAACATCTGACACCTCTAACACCGACACCACAAACATCTGACTGCTCTGACACCGACACCACAAACATTAGACTGCTCTGACACCATCCACCACAAACATCTGACACCTCTGACACCGACACCACAAACATTAGACTGCTCTGACACCACCACCACAACCACCCGACTGCTCTGACACCCCCACCACAAACATCTGACTGATCTGAAACCATCCGCCACAAACATCTGACACCTCTGACACCGACACCACAAACATCTGACACCTCTGACACCGACACCACAAACATCTGACACCTCTGACACCGACACCACAAACATTAGACTGCTCTGACAGCCCCAACACTACCACCCGAATGCGGTGAAACCACCACCACAACCACCCGACTGCTCTGACACCCCCCGCCACAACCACCCGACTGCGCTGACACCACCCACGACAAACATCTGACACCTCTGACACCGACACAACAAACATTAGACTGCTCTGACACCCCCAACACTACCACCCGACTGCTCTGACACCCCCAACACTACCACCCGACTGCTCTGACACCCCCCGCCACAACCACCCGACTGCGCTGACACCCCCACCACAAACATCTGACGGCTCTGACACCACCCACCACAAACATCTGACACCTCTGACACCGACACCACAAACATCTGACACCTCTGACACCGACACCACAAACATTAGACTGCTCTGACACCACCACCACAACCACCCGATTGCTCTGACACCACCACCACAACCACCCGACTGCTCTGACACCCCCACCACAAACATCTGACTGCTCTGACACCATCCACCACAAACATCTGACACCTCTGACACCGACACCAAAAACATCTGACACCTCTGACACCGACACCACAAACATCTGACTGCTCTGACACCGACACCACAAACATCTGACACCTCTGACACCGACACCACGAACATCTGACACCTCTGACACCACCACTACAAACATCTGACTGATCTGACACCATCCGCCACAAACATCTGACACCTCTGACACCGACACCACAAACATCTGACACCTCTGACACCGACACCACAAACATCTGACTGCTCTGACACCTCTGACACCGACACCACAAACATCTGACTGCTCTGACACCATACACCACAAACATCTGACACCTCTGACACCGACACCACAAACATCTGACACCTCTGACACCGACACCACGAACATCTGACACCTCTGACACCACCACTACAAACATCTGACTGATCTGACACCATCCGCCACAAACATCTGACACCTCTGACACCGACACCACAAACATCTGACACCTCTGACACCGACACCACAAACATCTGACTGCTCTGACACCGACACCACAAACATTAGACTGCTCTGACACCATCCACCACAAACATCTGACACCTCTGACACCGACACCACAAACATTAGACTGCTCTGACAGCCCCAACACTACCACCCGAATGCGGTGACACCACCACCACAGCCACCCGACTGCTCTGACACCCCCAACACAACCACCCGACTGCTCTGACACCCCCCGCCACAACCACCCGACTGCGCTGACACCACCCACGACAAACATCTGACACCTCTGACACCGACACAACAAACATTAGACTGCTCTGACACCCCCAACACTACCACCCGACTGCTCTGACACCGACACAACAAGCATTAGACTGCTCTGACACCCCCAACACTACCACCCGACTGCTCTGACACCCCCCGCCACAACCACCCGACTGCGCTGACACCCCCACCACAAACATCTGACGGCTCTGACACCACCCACCACAAACATCTGACACCTCTGACACCGACACCACAAACATCTGACACCTCTGACACCGACACCACAAACATTAGACTGCTCTGACACCGACACCACAAACATTAGACTGCTCTGACACCACCACCACAACCACCCGATTGCTCTGACACCACCACCACAAACATCTGACTGCTCTGACACCATCCAACACAAACATCTGACTGCTCTGACACCCATATCACAAACATCTGACACCTCTGACACCGACACCACAAACATCAGACTGCTCTGACACCACCACCACAACCACCCGACTGCTCTGACACCCCCACCACAAACATCTGACTGCTCTGACACCATCCACCACAAACATCTGACACCTCTGACACCGACACCAAAAACATCTGACACCTCTGACACCGACACCACAAACATTAGACTGCTCTGACATCCCCAACACTACCACCCGACTGCTCTGACACCACCACCACAAACATCTGACACCTCTGACACCACCCACCACAAACATCTGACTGCTCTGACACCGACACCACAAACATCTGACACCTCTGACACCGACACCACAAACATCTGACACCTCTGACACCGACACCACAAACATCTGACGGCTCTGACACCACCCACCACAAACATCTGACTGCCCTGACACCATCCGACACAAACATCTGACACCTCTGACACCGACACCACAAACATTAGACTGCTCTGACACCACCACCACAACCACCTAATTATATTAGCTAAACCTTGGATTATAATAATACTAGCTAAACCTGGCCAAACTTCGCTGTGGCTCAGTCTGATATTAATATAAAAAATTGTGTTGTTTATTTATATTTATTTTTGTTGTTAAAATCTTAATTAATTGACATGCCTATTTTAAAATAGTAATATATGTAAGGGAAAACAGTGATACATATAATATATATATATTGTTTAATCATCCATATATGTAATATACTAACCTTAGTTTGTAAGTGTAATGTGTGTTACTAACAAAATATAGTATGAGTCTATGTTACTCGAAATAAAGTTTTAAATAAAATAAAATATAGTCATTTGTCAGATATACTTTATGCTTGAGCCATAAAAGTCAAAACGTGTCATCAGAATTAGATACGAAAATAAATAATGCATGCGGAAGTTATTACTTCATATTACGTACTCTTACGATTGACATAAGAGTAAGTATGTGCGAAAGAAACAAATCTAAGTTTGTTTGTTTCTATTTCACTTCCTTTTCGAATCCTTGCGCCTGCCCCCGTTAAGCCTACATATGTAGGTCAGTGTGTCGCCGCGGTCCTGTGACGTCGCAAGCGTCATTATTTTACAATTTCGGAAGCGCAGGAGTTTCACCGCCTTTACTGTGATTTTGCGAAATTGGACGATTTATTTTTATAGGGGCAGGACAGATAACGTAGCATAGGTAGTTTTAGTGAACAGTTAAGTGAATTGTGCGAAATTGGACGTTTACATTGGACGTTAGAATACATTAAATAGAGTGATTGTGATTAATAATTTGTTAAATAATTATGCGAGGGCGACTGTGACTGTGTGTGGTGTGATCGTTTTTATTCAGCATTAATTGTGCCAAAAGATCTTGTCGTAATATGACACCGCGCTGTTGCCGCTCTTATCACAGGTATACTTATATCTGAGCTCTCATTGGCGGAAGCAAAATATAGGCGTGGTTAGTTCATCGCAAACCGTGTAAAGAATTTTGTTAGCAAAGTGTACTACCGCCAATGTCGCCCATTGTATGTAATCTGTCTGGACTTTAAAATAACCCTGACCCCTGAGTTTGTTTCGGCGTTTCTTCTCAGGGATAGTCATAGGAAATGCCGACGCCATCTAGTTTAAGAAAGACGTGTAAAAGTGATTGAAAAATCCTAATTGCAAAATCAATAATTTCATTTCATTTAAGTCAAAAGTTCGTTGTCCAAACCTATCTTAAGAGAGGCTAAAATGATGTAGGTATAATTTGTTAGTATTAAATAGGTAGCTATATCCATTTTCATTTTTAAAAAACGTTGCCTGTATCGTGGGAGCGTTTACAAACACATATATTCACATGGACATACAACCAAACCTGAAACAACTATCTGTAGATCATACAAATATTTGTTCCGTGCGGGACTCTAGTAGAAAGCAAATTATTTAGCCATTGCGCCAACCGTGTCGTTACTTAAACCAATGCACATATCTGATTTTCGTTGTTTTAAGTTTCGACTCTCTTTGTATACAGGGAGGCAAATAAGATTATCTACGCATTTTCAAGCATAAGTTTCATACAAGTTTAGTGTAGGTACCTCCAAGCTCACAGCATCACTGCAAATAACACGAATCTGTTACCAATAGTGACCTATCTCGTGTTCGGCAAACTTCGGCAATATTCGGGAGAGCCGAACGATCCGTTTCATCCGGTTACCAGGTCATTAGGGCACCGCACACGCGCGTCCCATCCTGTGTTGTGCCTTTGTCCTGCATGCAGTTACTATGCAAGAGAAACAAGAAACAAGAATTCAGTTATTGTTAATTACCAGCGGCGTGCACAGAGTTTTTAGACAGGGTAGGCAAAAATTTTTTAAAGCTTACTTACCAATATGACCTTTACCTACTGCATGTTGGTATTGGTTCGTCGTCTTGTTGATTAAATAATGATGTATGTTATTTGCCACCTCAAATATCTTATAATAAATATTTATCTGAGTTCTGTAGGATAGGCAGTGTCTTTTTGTCTTTATGCACCGCACGCCACTGTTAATTACTGTATAGCATCACGCCCTTATTTGTCGAAAGGTTAAACAGAGGTGTTTATTGTACATCCACATTTCGCCGATCCCGTTATTGAGTTCCATGTAATAGGAGGCGAGCCGTGTTATCTACCGTACTCAGTTCCAGACTCCGTGCTGCTACTATGAATTTCCATATAGAAAAACCCAATAACACTGCCCGAGCCGGAATTTGCACAAAAGCCAATTTACACAAAACCTTAACGAATTATACACCTAAACTTTCCTCAAGAATCACTCTGTCTATTGGTGAAAATCGCATGAAAATCCGTTCAGTAGTTTTTGAGTTTATCGCGATAGACAGAAGCGGCGAGGCTATTTGTTTCATAATATGTAATGATACGAATATTGTAAAAAGTTAATTAAGTTAGAAGAATTCGGCTGTACCTATGTTGTTAAAATGTCAATTTTCTTGAGTCTCATTTGAAAAAATGCTAAATTATGGCAGTGTCATTATGTAGTCATCAAACAGAATAATATAGTATTATTGATTGATTCGCTAGAAGCCCTTGAAGACTACTTATCACTACATATAATAAAACAAAGTCCCCCCGCCGCGTCTGTCTGTCTGTTCGCGATAAACTCAAAAACTACTGAACGGATTTTCATGCAGTTTCACCAATAGACAGAGTGATTCATAAGGAAGGTTTAGGTGTATAATTCGTTAAGGTTTTGTGTAAATTGGCTGAAATATGACGATAATAGTTGAAGATGACGGAAAACATCCGCCGACTGGAAGCTTTACTGGCGTGCGCCGAGTAAATGTTCGACGTAACAGGCTGATACGACACTACGACAGAAAAAAAGCGAAGGTGTATATGCAGTACTGCCCGTGCGAAGCCGGGGCGGGTCGCTAGTAGTTTTATAATGTCGAGTAGATTTATCAGTCATATTACCATTAGCGGTGGTCGTTGCGCGACGTAAAGGTTATTGAAACTAGCTAACGTCACAATAGCGAATAGCTCGTTTCATCGTCCTGAAATAACCTGCTAACATCTATCCACAGAACACACGCTAACATCTCAACTCGATCGCGTTGCACTCGAACACAACGCAGTCAACGTTCGGAATTTTGTTACACCCGTCTTCTCAGGGATAGTCATAGGAAATGCTGACGCCATCTAGTTTAAAAAAGACGTAAAAGTGATTGAAAAATCCTAATTGCAAAATAAATAATTTCAATTCATTTCATTTCGTAGTTAAGTGCCATAAATCCCGCTATTAGTCGCTACTAAAATAGCGCGTTTTAACAACCGCTACTGATATCCGATAGACAGTTGCGTTTCGTTATTAAAGAAAGCTGCTATCAGCCCCAGTGGGCTAGCAGTCTAATTACCATTCTTTAAAACGTTGTCCTACACTAGGAATAACATGGACAAACCCCAAGACCTGACGATTAGCAGCCCCGCATGCACTAGACTACGTCTAAGGTTTTTCTTCTTATTTAAAGAGCCTTGCTCTTGTCGGTGTAGCTGATGAAATTCTTTCCATTTGTCTCTCTCCAGTGCAGTCTCGTTTACCTCTTTATACGACATGACGGCAACCTTTTTCTTTATTTGGCTCATGTAACTTATCTTTGGTCTTCCTCTCCCTCTCGTTCCTTCTATCTTTCCTTCAGTTGTTTTTAATGAAACTGTCATGTCGTATAAGATGGCCTATCATCTTTCCTTTTCTGTCTAAGGTTACTTTACCATTAAACCCATAAAAATACAACATTACGAGTTAAACACCTCGATTACAATCGGTTCTATAACGACCTAAATTGTAACTAAAATCTTTCCTCCACAGCCTTGAATCATGACTAACTACATGATTCTACCTAAACCCCCAGTCCCTACTGGTTCCGACACCGCCGTACTTTAACTTAGCTAAGGTGAAGGCCTTATGAGTCAGCTCTTCAAGGTCACTGCGGAGGTAACACTGACATCAGTGTGTTACGTGGGTTTGAAGTTCAGTTCAAGATGCTATGTTAATGTTTTAGCAGCTAAACTTTACCTAGAAGAACAGGTAAGGTTATTACAAAGCTTCACGTTTGTATTCTCCGAAGGGTTAGGCAGAGGTGTACCTACTATTCTCTTTCTTCTCTTTTTTTTAAAAAACGTTGCCTCACCCTTGGATTTCTCATGTATCGTGGGTATAATTTACATATCACATGCACATACAACCAGACGCGAAACATTTATGTGTATGCCATAAAAATATTTTTTCAGTGCGGAGATCGAATCCGCGACACAAAGCACAGTTCCTCATCCCTCAACCACTGCGTCTTACCTCATATTCGTAGTCGTAAGCCTCATAGTCGTAGGCCATACAATCTTGATATTATGCGGGGATCAAACCCGCGAGACAGCGCAGAAAGCTTAACACTTGAACACTGTACCAATCGGTTAATTCGTCCACTTAACTTTATAGCTGTACATGTATATAAAAGATATTTAGCTCATCTACCCTGGATGGACTGAATCCTTTAATTAGGTCATCTGCTCACCCGGCACCACCCTCTGTCGACTATGGACTTTGAAAATATCTACATATGTAGATATGTATTTAATTACTAAGTCTATTCAGTGGGCTTAACACAGAATACATGTTTTAAGTTCAAACCTGGGCCGCACCTTAACTTTTCGGAATCATGTGCGGATCATAATTTGATATTATCATTTGCGTTAACGGTGTGGAAAAATCTGTACACCTGCCAAAGCTGTGTAAAATTCATAATGGTGTGTTGTCCGCCAGTTTGCTCGAAGCCAGCGTGGTGGACTAAGAGAAGACTTGCCCAGCAGTGGGACAGTAATGTGTGATTTTATATACAGATATGTCCATAAAGGATTCAGCCCAATATTCTTCCAACTGTTGGGCTGGAGCCTCTTCTGAGAATAAGATAACGTTCATGTCTTAGTCCACCAGCTCGCCTGGTGCGTATTGCCATCGAAAACTTTTGTAGTGCTTTCAAGACTACACAAATTATATAAATAAACGATAGATAGCGCACTACATAGCCTGGATGTACTGAATCCTGTAACTGGGTCACCTGTAGCCCCTCCCCCATTCCACCCTGTATCGACAATAGACTTTGCAAGTATGACCTAAATATTATGCAGATATGTCCTTCGCTTTTTTTTATTTGGCCAATAATGGATCAGTTACATTATTTTTTGATACATGGAGCCGCTCTATAGCCTCTCCTTCTTTTTATATACAATTTTGCAATTACTTATGATATTATTTACTTCGTTATTTTGATATTAAAATTCCGATTAAATTTAAATGATCTTTTAAATTAACCACTATACATTGTAAATGTGAGTGAGATATAGGCTGAACGCTCTTAAATTCATTAATTCTCACGATAACTGATCCATGCTTGCCCTCTGTTGCGACAGGTCAGCTCAAATAGCTATGGCACTTTCTTCAAAAGGCTATTCCACCTTATATGTGTCTCACATAAATCCTTACTATAATCTGTCTGGACTTTAAAATAGATCTGGACACCTGAGTTTGTTTCACCGTTTCTTCTCAGGGATAGTCATAGGAAATGCCGACGCCATCTAGTTTAAAAAATACGCGTAAAAGTGATTGAAAAATCCTAATTGCAGAATAAATAATTTCATTTCATGGCGGCGAGGACCAAAAATTCTGTATACTTGATGGGTTAAGAATAAACAAGGACTATATATACATATATAAATAAAAATGAAATGCTGTTTGTTGGCGCATCACTTGAGAAACCGATTTGGCATTTTTTTATAAAAGTGTTTGTTATTCTGCGAATAAGGTTTTTAGTGAAAAAAAATTAAAATCGGAAAATTTGGAAACTTTATCAAATTATCGACATGATATGCAAACCTACAAAACTGGGTCCTGCAACCGGGTCACCTGTCCCCACCATGCACCGGGCGGGGTGCAACCCGACCTATTTCTAGAGGTCAACGACCCAGCTGGGGCCCGGGATAGCCTACTAAACTGTTACGGTTGTGGGGAGGGGTGGGAGACTGGTTAACTGACATTGAAATGCAATTTGATTTCTGTTATAATGAAAATAAAGTTATAATTTGAATAATAAATGTTTTCTATCATAGATAATATATCATCTCGGCTATATTTCTACAAGAGTTTGGCAGAAATGTAGGTACTATTTACGCCCATGTTTACCTAATGCTGAATTTTATGACTTTTGAAGCCTATGTAATAGGTGTCGAGCCTATTGTCTTCTACAGCCGAACCAGCTATTTTCTCAGTCTATTTTTACTTTAAATCCCACGGCTGCTACCTTTGTCCGAACTATGTAGAAGCACACACATGTAGAACCCCGGGTTCATTCTCAAGCTCTTAGAGATGTCCCTTAGATCAGAGGTGTATTATTGTGCACCCATATTTCCCCGATGCTGTTACCAAATCCCATGTAACAGGGGCCTAACAACAGTCTATCGCTATCAACAAGCACTGATCATGTTGCTACTAAGAATTTCTATGAAGCAAAACCTAATACATTTTGTTTGACATTTTTTGTGTGTTTCACTTATTGTGCAATATTATAAATATTGATATAAATAATAATATGATTTTCGCACAACTAATTGTTGTTTAAGCAAAAACAAAACATATTTTCAATGGAATAAGACTCAATTTTTTTTTTCTGTCTTGCTTAGGATACGTGGCAAATGATAATTCGTCACAAAGGTATCTACACAACACGTACTTGATACAAAATAAGGATGACTCATGAGTCTGAACTTGCTACAAGGGCATTAGGTCAGGGCTGTATTTTGTAGCGGGCCTGTTTCCACCGACCAACCGTCACGGCTTCGCGGTATTTAGGTAGGTACGTCAAATAATGTATTGATGAAAATGCCCCAATATACAAAAAATGTCCCACCCCACGATTTCTCCTGTATCGTGAGTATAGTTTACAAACATATATGTCACATGCACAAATAAACAGATTCGAAACAACTATCTGTAGATCATACAAATATTTGTTCCGCGCGGGGATCGAACCTGCGGCACCTAGCGCAAAAAGCTAATCGTTATATACAATTGGACTTAAAATAATGTGCTTAATTATTAATAATTTGTGTGTATGTCATCTTGAATGTCAAGATATCCCTTGAAATGTAGAGTCGAGACTAGAATAGTAAATATTTATATATTTCGTTTAATTATTTGACTCTTTGGTCTTGTGGTCGTAAACGCTGGTTACTGAGACAATTAGGATCTTCTGTTAAAAAAAATATATTAACCTGGCGTTTACAATTGTGCAACCCGAGTGTCATTGGGTTTTTCTGTATGGAAATTCTCAGTAACAGCACGGAGTCTGGAACTATGCCCTGTTGATGGCAATAGGCTCGCCCCCTATTACATGGGACTCAATAACAGCATCGGCGAAATGTAAGTGTACAAAACACCCGTGCCTGACCCTTGGGCGAATACAGGTGTGACCAGTGGCGTGCTGTTCATAAAGACAAAAAGACACTGCCTACCCTACATGACTCAGATAAATATTTATTATTAAATATTTGAGGTTTCAAATCATATACATCATTATTTAATCGACGAGACGACGAACCAAAACCAACATGCAGTGGGAATTTTTGGTAAGTAAGCTTTTAAAAAAAATCTGCCTGCCCTGTCTAAAAACTCTGTGCACGCCGCTGGGTGTGATCCTATGTTATTTTTCGTCTAGTTTACTTTCTTTGCTAGCTAATCCCCGTGCGTCGGGTGAGATGACTCATGGCTTAGACTGAACTTGTTCGACGCAAGGGCATGCGGTCAGGGCTGTTCATGGTCAGTAATCCATTCGCGTTCTATGCCTCGCGATTGTATCTATAGATTATTAGGGGTTGTGGGCGCGGGTAATGATTGAAGTCTATTATTTAGCAGTTTCTTGGTCCTCGTGTCCGCTCTACAGTGGTAGGTTTGAACCTGTATTTATAATGAGTCTGTAGAAGTGGTGATGAGTGTGAACTTGTCATCGTGTAGAAGCACTACAACAAAACATTAGAGCACGCGTGTAAAAATGTAACAGTTTTGTAGTTTAATTTATATTCTTCCAAGATTACTTATATCTTAAAATTATTGTATGCCCAAAATGGGCATTTTTAAACATTGCCCCACACTAGGATTTCTCCTGTGTCGTGGGCACAGTCCCGAAACAAATATCAGTAGATCATACAAATGTTTGTTCCGTCCGGGAATCGAACCCACGACACCCAAGCGCAGAAAGCGAATAACTTAGCCACTGCGCAAACCGTGGTACGTGGTGATGGTACACTATCATAATAATATATGTAGGTATGTATAACAACTAAACCTACTCAATCATAAGTAATACAGTTTACTTAACTTTTATTAGCTGTTACCACTTTACCTCAACAGCATTTCATTTTTATTTATATAAGATGAGACGTAAATAGGTGTCTTAAAAATCTATTAGCGAGTTCGCATTGTAAGGCCTTTTTCACATACGAAAACTATGCGTTTTATTTATATAGGCAAAAGTTTACGCAGCTCGAGACTATACACCTATTCGGCTACCGCTGCCCGTGGGTTCAGTTGCGTATCAAAGTATTCTAGGACAGTTCTGCGGATCGGAAGACCATGACTGCTTCGTGCCCATTTGTACTTGCCTTCGATTTCTAGTTGGATATAACCCTACCAAATCACAACAATTGATCCGAAAAATAATTGTTTTTTTTTTTTGTCGTACCGTCCGCAACAACGGACATGCGCAAGAGATGGTTCGATAAACGTAAATGATTTCGTTCCGACTTACATAAGTTATGGTGACGGCGTTGTTATACTGCTTACACCCTTGAATGTGGCGGCGATATATTACTTAGATGGTATAGGAGTAATAAAGTATATTAGGTACACTTTAAAATAAAATGCTGTGTTTTGTTTCGCATGATAATTGTTCATGCTGTCTCTTTTTAAGAGGCACTTATGGCGCCGATAGCAGTTGCAGTCCCACGTTGGGCGCCAACCGATGATGATTATATTTGTTAAAATAATTTTATATTCAATGGTAAAAAGGAATATTTTCTTTTAAATCATAAGTCATTTATTCTGAACAAAATATATTTGTGTTGAATTCAGAAATTTAAAAAGAGCATATCATATGATATAGACAGCGTACAAAAAAAAAAACAAAATAGATATATCACGTTTTAGATCAGAAGTCAGATTCTCGCTAATTGTAGTTTTGTGGCTTCTCTCTGCCTTGGTAACTAATTAAGGCTTTATTAATTAGGGACTTTGGACTTCTTTCTATGTCGCTAGAAAATAAATAAATACCACAAGGTTTCTAATTTAATTTTATCTTTGTTACAGATGCATGGCGCCCGTCGTAGTGAAGAGGCACCATCTAAACTCCATCTCTCTCCCTCTCTTTACCGCCATATTGCAATAACGAATTAAAAAAAATGCACTCCGTCAAAAGCCGTCCACGTGCACAGACAACAAAGCCACACGTCATAAAAAAACTAAAAATTAAAAAGAAAAACGAGCTTACCAACATAAATATATTGTGTTCTAAATATAAACTAGAGTTACCAAATTAGGCGCGCGAAATTTAATTTGTTTTTTTTTTTTTTCAAAAAGTTTTTATTAAACGAGGCTTTACTCTGTAGTGTTATGGAAATAATAAATATTAAATAGTTGCCTTCTATTAGTGGTAGACAGTGTTGGTCCAATCTCTTAATAATTGCTAAGTAATAATTTTTCCCCCTTTATAAAAACTATTTTAGAAGTGTTATTTTAAAGAGAGTGAAGGTTTGTATATTTTTATTTTAAAACATTAATTACTCGAGTAATTCACCTGCCCTGTTGGTCTAGTGGTAGTGCGCTAGCTGAACGTGAGTTCTTGGGTTCGATTCCCGGGTCAGGAAAAGTTTTAACAGCATCTGGAGTTTGGAATTGTGCCTGGTAGATGGCCATAGGCTCGCCTCCTATAACATATTACATCTTTCTCTAACCCATTGAGAAATACTGGCGTGAAGCTATGGTAATAAATAAATCAACCCTATGGCATCCTCATTGGTGTAGTGCAGTAGTTCCCAAAGTGGTCCAGGTGGACCCCCAGGGGTCCACGGGAGACCTGACGGGGGTCTACGTTGGCAAGACAAAAAAATGGGGGTTTACAATTCAATTTACAATATGGTAGAAATGTAGCTGAAGGGGGTCCACCGGAACCAGCTAAATTTGGAAAGTGGTTTATGAGAAAAAAAGCCTGGGAAGCTCTAGGCTAGTGGACGGCTGCTAAGTGTGAGGTCCTAGGTTCGAATCCCAGTTCTTGTCGAGTTTATTGTAATTGGATTTTTCTATATGGAAATTCTCAGACCTAAAAACACGTTTATAGAGTAATACTCTTAAATTATAGACA
The DNA here is from genome assembly GCA_947562105.1 of Shargacucullia verbasci. Classification (NCBI taxonomy): domain Eukaryota; kingdom Metazoa; phylum Arthropoda; class Insecta; order Lepidoptera; family Noctuidae; genus Shargacucullia; species Shargacucullia verbasci. The sequence goes on along the minus strand of OX387307.1, from coordinate 1,262,828 downwards.
ACTATGTATTTTCAGTGTGATTACATAAGCAATGGAGACTACGGATGTAGAGAAGAGCACCAGCTCCGAGGACACCAGCCAACTTAACAGGAACAGGGTCAGTAGAACTGTCACTAATAGTGTATATATACAGGGTGAATTTTTCAAGTGGGCGTGGATTGCCAAATCTGAAACTATAAGGAATAGCGAAAAATACTCAAAGAAGTCTCGAACCCGATTTTGATAAAAAATAAAACTGCATCATTGGATTTTTGAAAAATCAATATTCGTTGCCAGGAACCAGTTGATTTTGGAAAAAAAAAACACGCTTTTTTATTACACCATCCGATAGTATCGCTAATAAGGATCAAATTCTGGGAAGTAAAGGCATATGACAAACTAAAAGCGGGCGAAGCTAGTTAATAATATCATCATCATCATCATCATCGGCCCATATTCACCCACTGCTGGACATAGGCCTCTCCCAGTAAGCGCCACTGAGCCCGGTCTTCAGCTCTCCGTATCCACTTTCTACCAGCCACCTTACGCAAGTCATCGCTCCATCTAATTTAATAATATGTGCATGGTAAATACTATACTAACGATCCGGGTACGCCAGACACCTGCGGAGGGCAGCAGCGTCCTCTCACTAATCGGTGAGCCACTGCGATCCCCAAGCCGCCAAGTGTGGAGATTATGGCAAACCCCCCCCACTTAGGGGAGGCCTTCGTTCAGCAGTGGACGTCTTCTGGCTGATGATGTAATACTATACAACCACGTTTTTCAATGCCATGTAAAAACAGATGAAAGTAAAGGATCGTCAAGGTCCGGGCTCCCAAGGTCGAGAAAGTGCTTATTTATGCTAAATCTAGCAAGGTTACTGTTGTAATATATTGTGCTATGTCTTGCTAATGAGCTGCTAAGCTAATTATAGCGTCTAGGTCTTACTTTAAGTGATTTGACGGCACGGTTAGCGCAGTGGTTGAGAGATCGACTGCTGCGCTACGTGTCGCGGGTTCGATTCCCGCACGGAACAAATATTTGTATGATCTACAGATATATTTTTCGGGTCTGGGTCTTTGTGTATGTGAATACACACCGTGCCTCGGAAAACACGTAAAGCCGTTGGTCCGGCGCCTGATCTCTCTCCGGTCGTGTCAGATTGCAGTCCCATCGGACTATGAGAGTGAAGGAATAGAGAGAGCACCTGTGTTTGCGCACACACTTGTGCTCTATAATATCTCCTGCGTAGTTGGCTAATCTCCGGTGACATTGGCCGCCGTGACCGAAATTCGAAAACATATACTGTTTTATCACTTAAAGTAAGACCTAGACGCACCGTCACTGGAGCAAAGGTATTAATATAATAGAAGCGAAAAATATTGGCACGAGTGCAGCAATCATCAGAGGGTCCAGTAAAACTTTTCCTCGATCTTGCTAGTAAGAAAATATGATGCGCGCGCATTTCAATAAGCTCCTAATTGTAATAGGCTAGTTGACTACATCAAAATAAGTTCTGAAATCTTGTTTGGTAAATAGTTTTCCTTCTAAAAACTCAGTAAAATTTTATCTCTTACTTGTCTTTGGCGTTTGGAATTTTTTATTTATCAAAATCACACAGTAAGTATGTCAATGGCAATGAAAAACTATGACGTCACGCTTTTGTATTCAAAACATTTTTAGAAAAAAATGTTGTTTTTGACAGTTCATAAAAAGTAACTCGGATGACTAGTAGTCAAAGTAGTGTTTACTTTGACTGTAATTAAACGCTAATAAATTATAATAAGTCTCATTTTTCCGGGTTCCACATACTTTCATCGCTGCACCCAAGTCGGCCGATGCAAAGATAACCTCCACAAGTGGAGGTCCACAGACGGCTCAAACCTCCAGTGCGAGTCCGGCGTCTCCCCGCAGACAATGGCCCACCTTCCATCCTGCTCCGCGTGTCCTAATACCTGCTCGCAAGAGGAGTCAATACGGAGTCAATAAGCCGTTACGGAAGGCGCAGTCCTTGTGGCGGAATTTTGGGCCAAACTTATTTAATTTGCCATCGACACGCGAAGAAGATCGCTGCACTCACAGATACATAACGCACTCACTCTCCAGTCAGACGCAAGTGGGTGTGAGTGGCCGCCACGTAAAAAGTTCTCGCTGTCGCACAGATTATAAAAAATATTTTTTACCCTTTCAGAGCTTCAAATCAAAACAACTGGTGCGCAGTCAAGCGATACGCGAAACGCATTCGCCACCGCGCGCAATTTCACCCGCGCAACGCATCACTATTCCAACAGTCTCAAACTCCACAACCACCGGTATCTCCGCAAACATCGCGAATAACAACAGCGTGTCCGAAAATAATGTCGGGATCTCCTCGACTAGTGTGGGGATCAACTCGACTAGTGGCGGGATCAACTCGTCTAGTGGCGGGATCAACTCGTCTAGTGTCGAGATCAACTCGTCTAGTGGGGGCATCTCTCCTCCTAGTGTGATCTCTCCTTCGGAGAAAGTAAATGATGAACGAACTGTGAACGTGAACGCCAGTGAGGACTCTAGTCATGTTAGTGTTAGGTGTAGTGATGTGGTTAACAGTAGTGATGTGAAAATTAGTGATAGTGATGATTTTAAGAAGAAGTTGCCCGTTGAGATTCAGGTGAGTGAATATTTAATGGTTTTTAGACTTATTTTGAGTAACAGCATAAGCAGGAACAATAGTTAGTGATGGTATCATTATTTTTACATTATGCAAAAAAATAGCCTCCACGTTTAACGAAACCTGAGTTTGTATGGCGCACCCAAATTATTTCTTAAAGATAGACGGATCTTATTAAATGACATTCTTTTTTTTTAATTAAAATCTGGTCCCTCATTAGGATATATAAGGTGGATCTAGTTTTACAAACATACATGTCACATACACACACCCAAACCCATAGATCATACAAATATTTGTTCCATGCGGAATCGTACTCCCAACACGTCGCAGATAAATCGCCTAGCCATTGCGCGAACTGTGACAACATTATCTCATCTTGTCAAGCATCAAATTCTGATTCCACTGGAAAAGTAACATATTTCTATCTCCTTTCTTCACCACAGATAACAACAGGTGGCTGGGACGAGTCACAGCATGAGCGTCAGCGTGCCCGACGCTGGCATTCGGATGCTCATCGAGATTTATTATCAAACAACCCTCGGGTGTGCTGCGTGTGCGGCACTTGTTCCGCTTGTGTTCATTGCAGGTAAAGAAAAACATCAGTTACCCGACTATGTTGTGGTCAGCTCCCGGTCTAAACAGATGCTTTACAACGCGACTGCCATCTGACCTCCGCCACACAATTACTGGGAGATACTGATACTCTAAGGTTAGACTGGTTGTCAGACTTTTTGGGCTGCTGACATCCGTAACGACTCTCATAGGTCTGCTTAACATTCTTTTCGAGGCATCGAAAGATTTCGGTGTGTAAATAACAGTCATTCTACTGTGGAGGGACGAAGTATGGGGTTTTTCCAATGAAAAGGGAGGATCCTCCGACCAGGCAAGGTGATCAGCCTGGCGGGCCGAAGCCGGCGGTTGATTTCGGATATATGTTAGAATCGTTGTAAAATCTCATAGTGCGATTCAGGATATTCTGTTGTGGCGCTTTACTTTTTGCCATGTTGCGAGTAGTAATCGCTACACATCCAAGGATTGACAGCGCATTCGCAGCAAGCGTTCCTTAATTTCTCAAATCGACTAATCTGCGCTATACAAGCCTGTACTTTTTAATTTAATTAAACAATTTCTCTAATGTATAATTAAAAAGGGTTTGTTTAGTTTGTATAGATTCTCTTAATATACATATGTCGATGCAAATGGCTGTATATAGGATATTTTTTGCAGAGGCCGTCGCCGCCGCCACTACTGTCCGACGAAGCAGGACTCCGGCATCGTGTGCTCTGACGACTGTGCCGATTGCTCCGATAACGATATCGGTAAATATATTAATAATTAAAGATTTTTTATACCTGAAAACGCTATACATAATTAAAAATATATTGGATTTTAAAGAAATATTTAAGTAGGAAATAGTAGATTGGTGATCAAGGGTGTAGCGAGTTCGCCTATTTCAAGTGCTGCCTGAGATTAACACTTTTTTGGGTCCAAGGCAATTTGCCTTGTTCCTTCCTTGAGGATGTGAGTTCAGGCTGATCAATGCTTTATTTAATTCTCGTTTTGAATATTTTTAATACTATATTGATACAGGAAAACTATCGCAAAATTATAGTATGTGACACAGTGACACTCAGTCATTGTAAAAGGCGGTCTGCCCCGTCTTGATCTCGACCCGGTGCGAAGTAGAGATGTGCCAGATCGTTAAAAATGTGTATCCGCGGATACGGATATGAATACAGATCATTATTGTCTAGATCCGCGAATACAGATACGAATCTCAACTTTTTTACTCAGTCGGTGTGGGTACACGTGATCTTGAAACGATAGTATAGGTCTTGAAACGATTGAATAGCTTTGGGTTAGTAAAATGACATGTTTCGACTGGCACTGTGCGGTTTTTTATTTTTATTTATAATTTAGTGTGACACGGGGCAGCATAGATTACGTTTGTGTTCTTAGTTTAGAGTAATTAATGTGCCAAACATGTGATTTTAATAGTATTTCATTGCTACCTATATTTATAATTTCATATACGTAATGAAACTTAATAATGTAAAAGATCCGTTCAAGATCCACCAAAAAATAACGGATACGGAAACAGATCTATTTTGTCCCTCGGATATCCGCGGACCCGGATACGGATACAAATATCAGGCACATCACTAGTGCCACCACTAGTCCTCAACATAATGGTTTTGATCTCCGGGACGAGCCAATTGTTATTGAGTTTTCCTGTTACAAAATTCTCAGTAAGCCTGGAGTTTGGAACTATCCATGGTAGATGGCACTAGCCTCGCCCCTCTATAACATGTAAAATATATATCTTTTAATTTTATTTGTACAGGTGGATCTAATAACGATATGATGAGGAAAGCAAGTAGTCTTGATGTCGACGATCAACCATATTATTGTAGGTGAGTGTACTCTACTAACAACTCAAGCCCACTGTTGGGCATATCCTTGACAGTGCACTTTGGGGTACATGTTTCAATGAGATATGGTTAGAGATGCAACAGAGATTCTTTTGCCCGGATACAGATATCTATCCGTATATCCGTGTATATATGTACCGGATATCCGGCACGGTTCTTGGCCGGAGTGTCGAATATCCGGATAACATGATCATCTATACATGTTATCATAATATTGTCTTAAAAAATAGTGAGGTTTCATGTTCGGAAAATATAAAACCTTTCAAAAAATCAAATTTTTCTCGTTTTGTAAAGCATAAAATGTACCCTTTCGCATAAAATATGTATCGTTCGGTATTGACCGGATAGTAACATGTATCTGGCCGGACACCGGATAGTTAAAAAATAACCGTATACCGGACATATCTAACATTTTAATTGTTTTTTTTTTTTTTCAGATGTCCAGAGCGCAAAGAGAGACCAAAGAATACATTATTAAGTAGAAATGATTCAGGTGAGACGCTTTTCATATTCTGACGGCCTAAAGAGGCCACATTAGGCATCCATCAACGAATTTCCATAGTTACTCTCAAATAGATGATAACTGAATATAAAACTTAACTTATCATATCATGACTGCGTCATTGGTCTAGTGGTCGCATGCCCGACTGCTGAGCGTCAGGTCCTGAGTTCGATTCCCGGGTATGGCAAATTGATGTTGGGTTTTTCTGTATGGAAATTCTCAGTAGCAGCACAGAGTCTGAAACTGCCCGGTAGATGGCAATAGGAGCACACCTTATTACATGGTATATCTACAATAGTACATCTCTGCTTAAACCTTCGGGGAATACAAGCATGATGCTATGCTATGTAATGTAATATTATATTACTAGCGACCCGCCCCGGCTTCGCACGGGTAGCATACAAAATAAATAAAAAGCCAAAATAAATGTTTGTTGATCGGATCGCTTGCTGGGTTAATCTGAATATTACCTAAAATTTTCATTAAAATCGCTCCAGCCGTTTAGGAGTTCATAGGGATCATACGTACACACATTTATAATATGCTGGGCAAGGGTCTCTTCTCAGAATGAGAAGGGTTAGACCTTAGTCCACCACGCTAGCCCGGTGCGGGTTGGCGGACTACACACACCATCAAGAACTTTATGTCACCATCTCAGGTGTGCAGGTTTCCTCACGATGTTTTCCTTCACCGTTAACGCAAGTGATAATCAAATTCTGATCCGCACATGATTCCAAAAAGTCAGAGCTGCGGGCCGGGTTTGAACTCAGACCCTCCTACATGGAAGGCACGCGTTCAACCGCTAGGCTATCACTGTACATATTTATTTTTATATATAATATATAGATTTAAAATGTGTTTCAGACGATCGCAACGAACCGACCGGTCCTGAGCTGGTGGCTTTCATCAAAGACACTTTAAACAAGAACGTGCGCGACAGAATGGCGCTACTCAAGATCGAGAGGGAACTTCACGCACTCGTTAACGATACAGGGTAGGCAGAATAGTCTACTAAGCTTATGTAATGTGTTGATATATTTGTTTAATTTTTTGCCCACTGCGTGAAGTTGGGCCTGAAAAATCTTACAATTAATGACCTTAAATATTATATACTAGCTTCCGCCCGCGGCTTCGCTCGCATGGGTTACGAACCCGTGCATTTTTTTCGTGGACACCTAATTCTGATTCTTAAATAAAAATTAGCCTAAATTACTCCTTATAACATCAGCTATATGCCAGTGAAAGTCCCCTCAAAATCGGTCCAGCCGTTTGGAGATTACCCGGACCAAACAGACGGACAGACGAATATTTTTTAATATTTTTTATTTTGTTATAAATTCCGTATATGCTTGCAAATGCATTTAGTAAAAAGCTGTTATTTTGACATTACAAACATACATTTTTAACAATTTTATTTATTTGTATAAAGTTTACTGTTTTTATTGACAGTCGCTGCATAGTCCGGTTCCCAGTGATGACGTCATACGGCCGTATGCTGGTCCATCGCTGCGCCGCTCTGTTCCAGCTGTCTCATCATCTGGACCAAACTAACAAGACATCAGTGCTCGTCTCCAAAAGCGGTGAGTGCTGTAATAAGATTTTTGAGCTCAATCGAACGTTATTATTATATTATATATATTATATACTAGCTTCCGCCCGCTGCTTCGCCCGCGTGGTTTACGAACCCGTACATTTTTCCGGGTTAAAAAGTAGCCTAAGTACTATTCCAGACTATAATCTATCTCTGTGCCAAGTTTCATCCAGATCTGTTCAGCCGTTCTGGCGTGATTGAGTAACAAATATCTATCCATCTATCCTCACAAACTTTCATATTTATAATATTAATAAGATATGTCACCGTATGATTATGAACATCGTTAGTTAATAATCAATTCGTAAAATTGTGAACCGTCCCTGATTGGTCGGTCTTGGCCAAGAGCGGATCCAGCTTTCAAGTCAGGGGGGGTCACATGTTTGAAGTTGAGTCTGTACAGGCTCCTATTCGATTACAATAATAAATACTCAATCAGTGGCCGACCTAGAACCAGCCCAGGGGGGGGTCATGATCCCAGTGACCCCCCCTAGATCCGTCCTTGGTCTTGGCGGTAGCTCGTTCGTCAAAGAGCGCGGGACACTTCAACCAATCAGCGTGCAAGGTGCGTTCCGTGGTATGCCAGTTTCGATATCAGTTCACAATTTGACACCGATGCTGCCTTCAAGCGTCAGTCCACACATAAATGCGAAAAAATTACTAAGTATTTTACTGTCAAACATAAGGCAAAAAAATGACGCTTAAAGTCGGTATCGACGTCTAGATAGAAATCGTGATTGACGCTTTAAAACATTAGTTCCCAAAGTGGTCCAGGTGGACCCCAGTGGTCCACGGGAGACTCGACGGGGGTCTACGTTGGCGTGACAAAAAAATGGGGGTTTACAATTCAATTGACAATATGGTAGAAATGTAGCTGCAGGGGTCCACCGGAACCAGCTAATTTTTGAAAGTGGTCTATGAGAAAAAAAGTCTGGGAATCTCTGCAGTTTAAAACGTCGTTGGCGGTTAAAGGGCTGATATTTAGAAAAATGGATCTGGCAACACTGTTTGTTGCCTACAGGAACGTCGGGCGGTCGGATTCCCTGCACCAGCTTCAAGGAGTGGTGCACCGCAACCTTCCCGCCCAGTCCTCAGCGGTACCAACACGACATACCGCATGCTAAGTAATTATAAATAACAAATTATTATTTAACTACCCGCGAAATTATCTACCCGGGTACGTCCTAAAACTGCGGCCAGACACCTGCGGAGGGCAGCAGCGTCCTCTCACTAATCGGTGAGCCACTGCGATCCCCAAGCCGCCTGCCAAGCGTGGGGATTATGGCAAACCAGGCCTTCGTTCAGCAGTGGACGTCTTCTGGCTGATGATGATGATGATGACGCTATCTAATTAGTGTTTTGCTGCAATAGTAAAAATAAGCCTATGTCCGTCTCCAGGTCCCAGGCTACCTCTTTGTAAAATTTCATAGAGATCGGTTCAGTGGTTTAGTCGTGATGAGGTAACAAACAAACAGATAGTTATGATTTCGCAGTTATAATACTAGCCTCGTTGGTGTAGAAGTGACAGCGCGGCTGCTCAGCATGAAGACCAGAGTTCTATCCCCGGATCTTGCAAAAAGTTATTGGAATTCTAAGTACGGAAATTTTCAAAAGAAAATTCTGAATATCAGTATTGTACAACGCGACTGCCATCTGACCTCCGCCACACAATTACTTGGAAACACTGATACTCTAAGGCTAGACTGGTTATCTGACTTTTTGGGCTGCTGACACCCGTAACGACTGTCATAGGTATTCGTAAGGCATTTCATCAAAATTTTTCTCGTATCAGGTCCATATTGAAACGAGACACCCACTCTCTGGACGAGGCCGGAAGTGGTTCTCTCGCTTCAAACAGAAGCAAGTCTCTAGAACAGCGGGAGAGAGAGTACGAAAGAGTCAGGAGAAGGATATTCAGTTCTGTGAGTATTTATGTTTTACTTTTATTTCGTATTCGATGTATTGAATGGAATCAGGCGGAATCTATGATATACAAGATAGCAATTACGATTTTTTAGTTTTCATGGATTACGAAACCGTGCATTTTTTTTTTGCACGGAATCCTATACTCGGTTTATTTAGGTACTTAAATAAAGGTAAACAATCTTGATGTGTCTTTTTAATATTTTTTGTTTAAAAGCTCAGTTTAAAAATAAAACGCGACTAAAAACCAATGTAAAACAACAATTACGATTACCAAATCAATTGAACCACTAGTTTAAGCAGTAGTTTATTTGTTTAATATGTGTTTGTGTAAAAAGTCACATCAAGATTGTTTACCTTTATTTAAGTACCTAAACAAACTGAGTATAATTCTTTTTCTAAAATAAAAGTAGCCTTAGTTACTCCTTATAACATCAGCTATATGCCAGTGAAAGTTACATCAAAATCGGTCCATGAGTTCTCAAGTTATAAATGTTAAAAAAAAACTTATTGTTCTAGTGGTCGCAAGCGCATTCGGTTTTTCGTATAAAAATTCTCAGTACCACGGGGTCTGGAATTGTGCGCGCTAGATGGCAATAGGCTCGCTCCCTATTACATGGGACTCAATAACGGTACCGGCGTAATGTGTACAATAGTACATCTCTGCCTAACTATTCCGGGAATACAGGCGTGATGCTATGTTGACCACGAAAAAATAACCAATGTACAGAGGGAGTATCAACCACACTATTTCGACCACAGTTAATTTAAGCCAAAAATACCTATATGATAATAATGTATGCGCGTTTTCAATAGGAGAAAAAATGCGTGCGCACGATTTTTACTTAAATTTTTGGATAAACAGTAATTTCGGTCAAGGTCGAGATCTATAGCCAGGGCAATAATGTTTATGTGTCTATTATTGTGTTTATTAAGCAATATAATTGTTTGTTGAACAGCAAGACGAGGCGCAGTGGCCCTGGCTGACGTCGGGGCCTATCAAACTGCTCACGGCCGAAGGTGGCAGGAACAAGCTGTTGAAGGTAACGTAGATTTCACTTTAATGCGCATGAGCCGATTGAGCCAAATTTTATAATTCTTTTGTATAATAGCTTATAGGTAAATTACCAGAAAAAAATCAGCCTATCGGTACAATCAGTCTCAAGAAAAGGTGTACTAATGTGCCTAATCCGTCCAGGTGCAGTCGCTAGAGGGCAGCGCTGCCCCCACCACGTCGTGGCGCGGTGCTCGCGGCGCTGTGTCCAAGAGCCACAGCTTCGGGGGCTACGCCGCCGCAGAGCCGCACACGCCGCGCCTGCTCAGCAGACAAGGTACGTACAGGTGCAGTCGCCAGAGGGCAGCGCTGCCCCCACCACGTCGTGGCGCGGTGCTCGCGGCGCTGTGTCCAAGAGCCACAGCTTCGGGGGCTACGCCGCCGCAGAGCCGCACACGCCGCGCCTGCTCAGCAGACAAGGTACGTACAGGTGCAGTCGCCAGAGGGCAGCGCTGCCCCCACCACGTCGTGGCGCGGTGCTCGCGGCGCTGTGTCCAAGAGCCACAGCTTCGGGGGCTACGCCGCCGCAGAGCCGCACACGCCGCGCCTGCTCAGCAGACAAGGTACGTACAGGTGCAGTCGCCAGAGGGCAGCGCTGCCCCCACCACGTCGTGGCGCGGTGCTCGCGGCGCTGTGTCCAAGAGCCACAGCTTCGGGGGCTACGCCGCCGCAGAGCCGCACACGCCGCGCCTGCTCAGCAGACAAGGTACGTACAGGTGCAGTCGCCAGAGGGCAGCGCTGCCCCCACCACGTCGTGGCGCGGTGCTCGCGGCGCTGTGTCCAAGAGCCACAGCTTCGGGGGCTACGCCGCCGCAGAGCCGCACACGCCGCGCCTGCTCAGCAGACAAGGTACGTACAGGTGCAGTCGCCAGAGGGCAGCGCTGCCCCCACCACGTCGTGGCGCGGTGCTCGCGGCGCTGTGTCCAAGAGCCACAGCTTCGGGGGCTACGCCGCCGCAGAGCCGCACACGCCGCGCCTGCTCAGCAGACAAGGTACGTACAGGTGCAGTCGCCAGAGGGCAGCGCTGCCCCCACCACGTCGTGGCGCGGTGCTCGCGGCGCTGTGTCCAAGAGCCACAGCTTCGGGGGCTACGCCGCCGCAGAGCCGCACACGCCGCGCCTGCTCAGCAGACAAGGTACGTACAGGTGCAGTCGCCAGAGGGCAGCGCTGCCCCCACCACGTCGTGGCGCGGTGCTCGCGGCGCTGTGTCCAAGAGCCACAGCTTCGGGGGCTACGCCGCCGCAGAGCCGCACACGCCGCGCCTGCTCAGCAGACAAGGTACGTACAGGTGCAGTCGCCAGAGGGCAGCGCTGCCCCCACCACGTCGTGGCGCGGTGCTCGCGGCGCTGTGTCCAAGAGCCACAGCTTCGGGGGCTACGCCGCCGCAGAGCCGCACACGCCGCGCCTGCTCAGCAGACAAGGTACGTACAGGTGCAGTCGCCAGAGGGCAGCGCTGCCCCCACCACGTCGTGGCGCGGTGCTCGCGGCGCTGTGTCCAAGAGCCACAGCTTCGGGGGCTACGCCGCCGCAGAGCCGCACACGCCGCGCCTGCTCAGCAGACAAGGTACGTACAGGTGCAGTCGCCAGAGGGCAGCGCTGCCCCCACCACGTCGTGGCGCGGTGCTCGCGGCGCTGTGTCCAAGAGCCACAGCTTCGGGGGCTACGCCGCCGCAGAGCCGCACACGCCGCGCCTGCTCAGCAGACAAGGTACGTACAGGTGCAGTCGCCAGAGGGCAGCGCTGTACCGACCGGGACTTACACCCCACTACCCATTGGACACAATAGGTGACAGGTTAGGCCTTAGTCCACCACGCTGGCGTTGCGAACGGACAACACACACCATCGAGAACTTTATAGAGCCCCCTCAGGTGTGCAGGTTTCCTCACGATGTTTTCCTTCACTGTTAACGCAAGGGTTAATAAAATTTTGATCTGCACATTAATGGGAAAGGTCAGAGGTCGAGTTCACACTCAGAACCTCCTGATTGGACGGCTAGGATGCAATCGCTGGGTCATTATTTGATAAATGCGAAAGTTTGTGAGGATGGATGGATGGATCTTTGTTATTCTTTCACGCCAGAACGGCTGAACGGATCTGGATGAAATTTGGCACACAGATAGATTATAGTCTGGAATAGCACATAGGCTACTTTTTACCCCGGGAAAGTGCACGGATTCGTAATCCACGCGGGCGAAGCCGCGAGTGGAAGATAGTCACACTATAAGTATATCAATAGCGATGAAAAACTATGACGTCACGCTTTTGTATTCTAAACATTTTTAGAACAAAATGTCGTTTTTGACAGTTCATAAAAAGTAATTCAAATGACTAATAGTCATCCACCGTATTTGTACGAGTTCTCTAGACAAGTTCACCGTTACACTTCAACCTGTATTTTGCTCCAGGTGACTTGGCGTCCAGCAGTTGGCGTCTCTCTCCATCCAGTTCAGGGTACAAGACGCTCAGTCTTCGCAGCACAGACTCTATCACACCTTCGCCTACTGGTAAGTGAGATTATAACAATAACACTTTGTCAGACTGTAGTTCGTAAGTGCAGAAATTTAGAGAAATAAACACATAGACAAAAATATACAGTCCATTCATAAATAACTCTTATTGCCTGATGCTTAAGGTTCACAGGATCTGTCTTCGTCCTTGACCTTGCAAAGCAAAAAAAGTTAAAACATAAATGAAAAACAGGGTCATCCCGACTTCCATGTCCTCATCGTATCCTTTTTGTACCACATCTTCGCCGGATTAATGTTGATCAGCTATTACTTGTCTATTTCAATTGTTAAAAGAAATCTCGTAAGTGACGCAGACTTTGTTACAGGCGGCGCGAGCCCGGAGCCGGCCGTGACTGTGAGTGTAGCCAGTGCGGCCAGTGTAGCGAGTGCGGCCAGTGCGGCCAGTGCGGCGAGCGGCGCGTGCGCAGCGGACAGCGCGCTAGTGTGGGCCGTCACCGACATGGCCGCCGTGCCGCCCGGTGCCATGGTCATACACCCGCAGGTCAATAACTACTACCCGGATGCCTTGGCCCTTTTGCCCCAATCTCCACCTTTCATTCTCTTCTCTCCTCTTTTAGTTCTTGCTGCCTCTGTCCCCCTCTTTTTACTTTTAGATATTCTCTCTTCTCACACTCAGTGAAGATTGTAGAAAGCGTATTCACCCGCTCTCCTATCTCTCCCCCTCTCTTCATGCTAGCCTTTCTGATATGTAAAAATCTATAATTCACACAAAGCAACCGCTGCTAGCCAAATTCACTAATTAATGTATGATGTTATAACTAAATATTGTATTTATCTAGACCGGACGTCCGTTGACCAACCCAGATGGCACGATTTACCAGTTCGACCCGGCCAACCCGCCTATACTGTACGACCCGGGTGTTGTGGAGAATGATGAGCAAAAAGTGAGTTTAACTTTGTTTTATTTCATGTAAAGAATAGAACATATTATTTAGTTGTATGTTAACCCGTATCTAGAAATAAATTAATCTAAAATGGTGGTGCTAATCATGCCTTCTCACTCACACACTATTTCTGTCTTCAATACTCATATTATAAAGAGGTAAAATTTGTTTCTTTGTGGTAATCTCCGGAACTATAGATTGTACTGTCCACGAAGACGCGCCACTATTTTTGGTCGAGGCTTTCCAGCTGACCGTAATGCTTTTTGTGATCAGTTAATATTTCGTAGTGTGCGTGTGCACTCATAGGTAATTATTGTGTATCGACAGAACTAAAACACTAGCGGAAGGTTGCACACTTGTACTGTAAGCTATTAGGAAGATGAGTGGGGCGCGTCTTCGTGGATGGTCACTATCTGTAATGATCCGAATATGAAAATTCTCCCTCGACCCTTGCTCGAGCCAGCCCGCGCTGAGCCAGTAGTAATAAATCAAATGTCCCTTAATAATCACAATCAGATCCAGCAAGTCCTCTCTTGTCTGCCCCCCAGCAACGCCCTAAGCCGAGGTTCGAGTCCCACTATGGGACACCCTTAGCAGTGTTGCTTAGTATTATTTAATTTGCTCGGCTGGAGGCCCTTCTGGTCTCGCCATTTGCCCGGTTAAGCAGTAAAAGCTCCCTGAGCTAACTGCGAGAGACAACTCATAAAAAAAAAAATGAAAATTCTTTCACCGATAGATAGTTACATTATCCCTGAGTGCTATAGGCTGTAAATTATGTATGTAGATCACGCAGACGAAGTCGCGGGCTGAATCTAGTTACTAATACGTCTTTACTGCATACATCACGTATTTATTCGTTCAAAAACCTTATTTCCTGTACTTTTTGACGTAATTCATTAATTTATTTTATAATTGATAGCTGTTACCCGCGATTTCGCCTAAATGTATATTATATTTATTATCGGTTTTGCTGCAATAGTAATAATAAGCCTATGTCCTTCTCCAGGTCCCAGGCTACCTCTTTGTAAAATTTCATAACGATCGGTTCAGTAGTTTAGTCGTAATTAGGTAACAAACAAACAGACAGAGTTGTGATTTTATATGTGTGTGGTATTAAATAAGATATCGCGTAAATTAATATAAAATACATAGCATTACGCCTGTATTCCCCGAAGGGTTAGGCAGAGGTGTACTGTAGTACACCGGGCACAGTTGGACTCCGTGCTGCTATTGAGAATTTTAACCCAATAATGCCCGATCCGGGAATCGAACCCAGGACCTCATGCTCAGCAGTTGCGCTTGCGACCACTAGACCAACGAGGCAATATCAATATAAAATACGATAAAATAAAACAAAAAAAAATACTGATCCATATTTTTTTATTTGCCGTCCGAACTATAAGATATCGCTGTAAGACGCCATTTTAGTTTCCTGTCTTTATTAGTAAAGCTTTTACAATCTTTTTTATTTGTCACAGTTGGATCCTCAGCTGGATTGCAATGAAAAACGACGCGGAAGATTGGAGAAACAGCATTCATTCATTGATAATGGTAAGTGTATTTAATGAATATTTTCATACACAACATAAAACACGTATATTCAAATTCAAATTCAAAATTCATTTATTCAAAATAGACTACTACTAGTGCTTTTTGAACGTCAAACATATTATGGACAGAACTAATACGCCCGCCCTTGACCGCTTCCTATGTGTTTTAGCTTGGGGAGAAGAAACGGCCCAACAAACTCCCCAGCAACACTCCCATGTCTGTCATTATACAATAATAAAAAAGAATGCCATTACAATAATTAAAGCTTAGCAGAAACGTTTCCACATGTGAGCTAGCGCACACCATTATACCAAAAGGTATAAGGCAATATAGCCTCCATAGTCCTAAAGATGTCATACACCTAAGTGTGAAGAGCGCGCCCGCCCACACTTGCAATCGTTTTGGAATAGCAGTCATAAGGGCTTTACGGCTCACGCATGCAAAACTAGGATTCATTAAATGCAAGGCTAATGCATGTATGTAAATGAATAAATTCATCATCATCATCATCAGCCAGAAGACATCCACTGCTGAAATAAGGCCTCCCTCAGGGAGGGGGGGTGGGCATAATCCCCACGCTTGGCAGGCGGCTTGGGGATCGCAGTGGCTCACCGATTAGTGAGAGGACGCTGCTGCCCGTCCTCTGGTGTCTGGCCGCAGTTTTAAGACGTACCCGGGTCATAATGAATAAATTATAAATTCATTAATCTCAGCCAGCAAGTATCGTAGAGTCAGCATCCAAAATATGTATACACGTAGCGAAATTCAAACGCTTATACTTGGAATACTATTGGTTAAAATCATAAAATTTAAACGACTATGTATTTTTATGTATCCGCAGATACTATGTGTAAAATTGGTCAAGATTTCAATCACAATTTCTTCTAAAAATAGATCTTTTTGATTCTATTTGTACATCATCATGGCACTTTCTTTAAAAGGCCATTCCACCCTATATTTGTCTCACATAAACCATTACATTATTACAATCTGTCTGGACTTTAAAATAGACTTTGACCCCTGAGTTTGTTTCGGCATTTCTTCTCAGGGATAGTCATAGGAAATGCCGACGCCATCTAGTTTAAAAAAGACGTGTAAAAGTGATTGAAAAATCCTAATTGCAAAATAAATAATTTCATTTCAATTTCATTTCATCAACATTATGTTGACCCCGTAGTCTCATTCACGAAGGAACTTTGCCATCTACAAAAAAAATGATTACAATCAGTTCTGTTACTAATTCTGATCAAATTGACGACACGGTTGGCGCAGTGGCTAAGCGATTAGTTTTCTGCGCTAAGTGTCGCGGGTTCGATCCTCGAACGGAACAAATATTTGTATGATCTACAGATAATTGTTTCGGATCTGGGTGTTTGTGTATGTGAATATTTGTGTTTGTAAACGCACCCACGACACAGGAATTATTCCTGGGGTGGGGCAAAGTATTCATAAAAAAATAAATAATAAATTATTAAAAATGTGAGTGAGATCTAGGCTGAACGCTCTTAATTTCATTAATTCTCACGATAACTGATGCATGCTTGCACTCTGTTGCGACAGGTCAGCTCAAATAGTTATGGCACTTTCTTCAAAAGGCTATTCCACCCTATATTTGTCTCACATAAACCCATACATCATTACAATCTGTCTGGACTTTAAAATAGACTTTGACACCTGAGTTTGTTTCGGCGTTTCTTCTCAGGGATAGTCATAGGAAATGCCGACGCCATCTAGTTTAAAAAAGACGTGTAAAAGTGATTGAAAAATCCTAATTGCAAAATAAATAATTTCATTTCATAAATAAAAATTACTTTCAGGTTTAGTATTTATAAAAAATAATGTTGTATTATTGTAAATTCACAGATTGCGAGTGCCAACCAACCGAGGAGTGTCGCAACAAATGCTGCTGCGAGTGTCGGAGACACGGGGGATGTCAGCAGAGAGCTACCATAGAAAAGGTTTGTTGTACCACAATAACGTCATTTTAGTCTAACGCATTAAGCGTGGTGGACTAAGGCTTAATCTGAGCATTTTGAGAAGAGGTCCGAGCCCAACAGTGGGACTATATTCGAAACTGCCTCACTGGTCTAGTGGTCCGTAGCGTAACTGCTGGGCGTGAGGTCCTGGGTTCGATTCCCGGGTCGGGCAGTGTTATTTGGTTTTTCTGTATAGAAATTCTCAGTAGTAGCACGGAGTTTGGAACTGTGGCCGGTAGATGGCAATATGCTCGTCCTCTATTACATGGGACTCAATAACGGCATCAGCGAATTGTGGGTGTACAATAGCACACCTCTGCCTAACCCTTCGGGGAATACAGGCGTGATGATATTATAATGTTAAAAACGGTCACCCATCCAAGACATGACCGCGACAAACGCAGCTTAACCTGGCAGATTTAATCGATGCAAGAATAAATCGACATTTAATTATATTATTTCTTCATACTCCCAATTTCCAGGAAACCAACACAAAATCACCAAGCCCCAACTTCGAAACGAACACACAAACAAACGCACAAGAAACCACAAAAGAACGACAAGCATACGAACCGACCAATCAGAAAGCAGAACAATACGACGCGACAGCCAATCAGCGACAAGCGTACGAACAAACGGCCAATCAGAAGCCGCTGGAAACTCCACGGAGTTTTGAACCGGCCAATCAAAACTTGGAGACGCAAAATTCTCTCAATGTGAATACTCGGCAAGTGAAGCCTAATGACGGCCAAGAGATGCAATACCAGCAATATGCACAAGGATACCGAACTGAAGAGGTAAGACTATTTATATGTTCGAGAAACTGATTCATTGTTCTATTGGTCGAAAGCGAGACTGCTGAGAGTGTAATCCTGGGTTCGAAACCCGAATCGGGGTGTTATTAGATTTTTATATAATACTAGCATCTGCCCGCAGCTCCGCCCGCGTTTTCCCGGGATAAAATGTAGATAGTGTGCTATTCCAGACTATAATCTATCTCTGTGCCAAATTTCATCCAGATCCGTTTAGCCATTTTTGCGTGAAAGAGTAACAAACATACATACATCCGTCCAACCCCACAAACTTTACACAAACAGAACGGCTGAACGGATCTGGATGAAATTTGGCACAGAGATAAATTGTAGTCTGGAATAGCACATAGGCTGCTTTTTATCCCGGGAAAATGTACGGGTTCGTAAACAACGCGGGCGAAGCCGCGGGCGGAAGCTAGTAATTTATAAAGTGGGGATTTTATTCTTAGAAAATAAAACAAAAACTTAGTTTATATATTTTTATATTACTGATACAACAGTCCATCTTATTTAAACTAAACATAAATTCTAAAGTTGCCATACAAAAATATTAATATAATAGTGTTGCAAGTTTATGGCAAAAACAAATTACAATAACAACGTGTATTTAATCACCAGGTAACATCACCACCACAGCTGGTGAACCACTTCGTGCCCCAAGAGGTGATGCAGGTGATGACACAGACCAAGGTCACGCAGCTGCCGCTCCAAGACCCCAACATACGTAAGTACAATTTAATCATTAACTAGCTTACGCCCACGGCTTCGCCCGCATTGATTAAAAACCGTGCATTTTTTCGGGTCACATGTAGCGCCATCTAGCGTCCTATTGCAATTGTGACCGTCGAAAGTTATGGTTCTTTCCCTCGGAAACAGTGCTTTTTTCTAGATGAAAGGTACCCTATATCCTTTTCTGTACTCCTGATAGCGTATATGCAAAGTTTCATGATGATCGGTTCAGTGGTTTAAGCGTGATAAGGTAACAAACAAACTTATTTTCACATTTATAATATTAAGTTAGAGAAAGAAAGAAAAAGAAAGAAAATACGTTTATTTGACCCAAACTAAAGGCACACAATAATAATATATAAAACAGAACAAAGAAAAAAAAAGAAAACAAACAGAATAAAGAATAATGATACTAATACCTACTCAGCTTTAGAGCTGCATTGTGTGCCTTATCAGCTGCGCCAAATAGGTGCAGTTCAGCAAATTGCCAGACAACTAGTGCCTGACGCTGGTTTTCAACTGCACCTTTGGTGGTGAAGGACTACTAAACCCTATCACGCCCTATTTTTTCAAGACGGTAAAAAAGTCACCTAGTATATTCATAATTTTTTACAGGACCAATGTCATTGACCAATATGACGAGTATGGTGTACCCGGCTGCCATGCCACAAGGATACCCCTATCAGTGCAGAGTCGTGAGTATATTAATTACCCAATTTATTCAGAATCGTGTTAAATATCATCACGCCTATATTCCCCGAAGGGTTAGGCAGAAGTGTATTACGAAATAAACGGCACGGTTAGGCCAATGATCAAGCGATTATGTTTCTATGGGTAGCGGGTTCGATTCCCGGACGGAACGAATATTTGTACGGTTGTTGTAAGATTTTAGTCGTACGTTGCGTAAGGTTTTATGAAAAGCAATATTTAGACTTTTAGTCCAGGACGGAAGAGAAGCAAACAAGAAACTTAGTCGCAAATCAGGAATTACAAAAGTACTTAGCCATACGACCAGCGGCGTGCACACAGTTTTTATACAGGGTAGGCGGAAAAAAATAATTAAAAGCTTACTTACCAATAATACCTACTGCATGTTGGTATTGGTTCGTCGTCTTGTCGATTAAATAATGATGTATGTGATTTGCCACCTCAAATATAATAAATATTTATCCGAGTTATGTAGGGTAGGTTAGTTAGGAGCAGTGATAGCCTAGCGGGAGCAGTGATAGCCTAGCGGTTGAACGCTTGCCTTCCATGCAGGAGGGTCCACGTTCAAACCTGGCCCGCACCTCTGACTTTTCGGAATCATGTGCGGATCAGAATTTGATTATCCCTTGCATTTACGGTGAAGGAAAAACATCGTGAGGAAACCTGCACACCTGAGAGGGCTCCATAAAGTTCTCGACGGTGTGTGTAGTCCGCCAACCCGCACCGGGCCAGCGTGGTGGACTAAGGCCTAACCCTTCTCATTCCGAGAAGAGACCCTTGCCCGGCAGTGGGACGGCAATGGGTTGAATTTATTATTTATATGTAGGGTAGGCCGTATCTTTTTGTCTTTATGCACCGCACGCCACTGCATACGACCATAATAAATTAACCAGCTATATGAAGGTAGGAATATAATCCCTGTTCAGGGATGGCCCCTGGTCCCCTCGTCCCCTCCCCTTCCCGGGTGCACCGCTGTGATTATCCTTGTATTGTCTCCAGGACCCGAATCTCCAGATGTACCAGCAAGTCATACAACCAGAGGAACAGAAGTTGGCTCCATCACCGCACGCCAACGAGAATGCCTTCAGAATCGGTACGTTACGACTATGGAGGAACGAGGTATGGTGTTCCTCCATTGAAAAGGGAGGATCCTCCGACCTGGCAACGTGGTGCCTGGCGGGACGAAGCCCGACGGTTGATGTCGGACATTCGTATATGTGTTAGAATCGTTGTAAACTCTCATAGTGCGATTCAGGATATTCTGTTGTTGCTTCACTCCGATAGATGGCGCCATGTTGTGAGTAGTAGTCGCTACATGCGTAAAACGAGGAGTATTAATTTATCGAAGTGCGCTAGATGGCGTTGTTGATAGAAGATGAATTGCGTGACACACTCCGCCCCTATTCCATTAAAAGAACTGAACATTGACAGATCGACTGTTGCGCTACGTGTCGCGGGTTCGATTTCCGCACTGACTATGTGTATTATCTACAGATAGTTGTTTCGGGTTTGGGTGTTTGTGTATGTGAATATATGTGATTGTAAACGCACCAACGATACAGGAATTATTCATAGAGTGGGGCAACGTTTTTTTGTTTTTTTAAGTAAAGAATTAAGACGGAATTGACTAAATGTATGTATTCCAGACCCAAGCTACCCGTATGCGGCGGTGGACTACACGGCGGCGTGCGGCGCCTGCGTCGATACCTCCGCGCTGCAGCAGCAACAGAGGAGGTACTGCTTACAGGATTATTGACTGTATTACATATCATTATTATAGTTACGTAATATTACATACGCGACTGCTAAGCATTAGATTCTGGGTTCGATTCCCAGTATTGGGTTTTTCTGTATGGTAATTCTCAGTAGCAGCACGGAGACTGGAACTGTGCACGGTAGATGGCAATAGGCTCGCCCCCTATTACATGGGACTCAATAACGTGATCGGTGAAATAATGTACACCTGTACCTAATCCTTCAAGGAATACAGGCGTGATGCTTCTACGTATCGTTTGATCCCGGGTCGGGTAATCTTAATTCTGTGTATATATATCACTTTTTAACATCATATTTTCTTTTCAACATAGGTAGCTTTATTTAACCTAACTATGTATGTTGAAAAGAATATAGAAATATTCTTATAATAATTGTATAGAATAATATATAGAAATATTCTTATAATAATTTTATAGAATAATATATAGAAATATTCTTATAATAATTTTCCGGGATAAAAAGTAGCCTATGTGCTATTCCAGACTATAATCTATCTCTCTGCCAAATTTCATCCAGATCCGTTCAGCCGTTCTGGCGTGATTGAGTCACAAAGATCCATTCATCAATCCATCCTCACAAACTTTCACATTTATAATATTAGTTGGATATTAGTAGGATTGTTACACGTTTCGAAATAAATCTCTGTTAGAGGTAGTCTCTTTCTTCATTATTATATATTTCTGCTGGAATTTTACTGTCATACGATTATTGAAATGCAGTTGCAGACAGTTTAAATTAAAGATATGTCAAGAATGTTCTTTTTTTTTTCATATAAACAATTTTAAACTTAGTTCAGTGAAAATTCTTTTTTAATTTCCATGTGTGTATATAATAAATGTATATATTTCGATTTTGACATAATCTCTAAACCAACTCAAAATATTGCTCCCCTGTATCATCAGTCAGTTATTTAAGCAATATATTGTACTGTTCAGTTACAGCGTCCCGTATGGACAGGTGGAGGTCCCGCAGACGGTCCTGCCTCCCTACCAGGTCGGGAATGTCCTGCTGCCGCAGCCGCACCTGCAGCCCTACCCGGTAACTATATTATAATACCTATATCATCATAACAGCTCAAAAATTTAATATCCTCAGAGGCGGCGTAGGGCGTTGGCGACGTGGGCCACCGCCTACGCAGTCTGAGACCTTGCGCCTCAAATATATCATCTATTAGATGATGATGAGGCGCGAGGCCCAAAGAGAAAGAAAAAAAATCTAAGAATATTTGCGACACTAGAGGGCCTCGCGAAACAGAGGCGGCTCTAGCCCACGTAGCGCCCGGGTGCAAAATAATACCCTGGCGCCCTCTAATAGGCGCGCAATCAAAATGTCATCAATATTCGGGTGCAAAAGGTGCAATTAAAAATTACTAGCTTCCGGCCGCGGCTTCGCTCGCGTGGATTACGAATCCACACCGTTTATTTTCTAAATTAAAACAATGCGCTGTTTTCGTATCAAAGCCCCGCGAGCCCCTGAGGCCCTGCGGCCGTGTGCACTGCACACCCTGCACCATAGGTAAAGCCGGCACTGTCGCGAAATGATGTACGTACCTTGCCCACATCAAATTTAGGTCTTGCCCCGCCACTGAATATACTTTTCGCATTTTATAATCTCGTCACTGGTCTAGTGGACCCAAACGCGGCTGCTGAGCGTGACGCTCCTGAGTTCAATTCACGGATCGTGCAAAGTATTATTGGAATTTTTCTATTATCATATCAGTCTACTTCATTGTTATACTGACTGTTACCCAAAATTTCGTCTGCGTGTATTTTGTTTCCTGGATCTCGACAACAGCGCCATCTATTTTTTTTTTTACTCTGGTAATGTTCATGCATACCCGCCGCCCTGGGGATGGCGACTGTGATGTCGGACTTTTACCGACTAAAACCACACGGTGTTCCTGCGGCATACCTGTAGCGTAGATACGGGATTCGCTCGCGCATTCACCGCACCCCCGGCAGGTATCAGCCCGTCAGCAGATGACCTGGCTCAGTCCCATTGTGCAGCTAATCTATAGCTGCACATCTTCCTAGAGAGACAACAGCGCCACCTACCGGGTCCTATACTCAATAACTTTATTGCATCCCATAATGTATACAAAGGCTGGTGGGTAAAAATTAAAGAGAAACAATTATGGACCCTGTCGGGCACAGCAAGTAAGTTTTTAGAGGAAAGGATGAAGAGCGCTTTTTAAAACATAATATATAGAAATAAAGGAAGAAATTCTGATATTTAGATATTTAAGTAGGTATTATTATTGTGTAGATTTATATTCTATACTATGGCTAAGAACCATCCAGATGATCCTATAAGTATAACAAAAAAAAAACATCAAAATCGATCAAGCCGTTTAAAGAATAAAAATTACGAACACGGAATTGTATTATTGTGTGTATTTTCAGTACCAAGAACAAATTCCGTGGGCGGTGCCGGGCCACGGTGTGGCGCCAGCTGCCAAGCTGGTGCTGCCGGAGCTGTACCCCATCATGCAGTACCCGCACCACACCTACCCACACTACAACTTCGTGTACCCGCAGGTGAGATTGAAAGACAACAAATAAGGTTTATTGGTCAATGGCACCGCTAGCGCAGTGGTTGAGTGATTGACTGCTGCGCTACATGTCGCGGGTTCGAATTCCGCATGAAACTGCCTCATTGGCCTGGTGGTCGCAAGCGACTGCTGAGCGTGAGGTTCTGAGTTCGATTCCCGGATTGGACAGTGTTATTGGGTTTTTCTGTATGGAAATTCTCAGTAGCACCACAGAATCCAAAACTATACCCGATAGATGGCAATAGGCTCGCCCCCTATTAGTTACAACGCAACAACGGCATCGGTGAAATTTGAGTTTACAATAATACACCTCTGCCTAACCCTTCGGGGAATACAGGCGTGATGATATGTTATGTTAATAATCTCCCATCTTTCCAGGTGATACCACAGCCGTACCCAGTCTGCCAGCCAGTGTACCCGGTACTAGAGAAACAGCAGGAACGCACCAACAGCTACAACTCCAACTCCAACCAGCCGTCCAAACGTAACTCCGTATCCGGGTCCGCGCGCACCACGCCGCACCGGGACGACACGCCCTACGACGACAACGCGCTCTCCACACAACACTCTGACATCGCGGCCAAGATACAGCAGATCAAGAGTCAGATGGCTCAGCTGAACACGAGGGGAGGGTTTGATAAGGATAAGAGGAGGGATGAGTGGAGGAGGAGGAACAGCGGTAATGGGTTGCTGGGGAATTGCCCCGTTAACGCTTTCAACGGCAGGGTTATGGGGTGAGGCCATTGTTTATATATAATCCTACTAATATTATAAACGTGAAAGTTTGTGAGGATGGATGGATGTTTGTTTGTTACTCTTTCACGCAAAAACTACTGAACGGATCTGGATGAAATTTGCACAGAGATAGATTATAGTCTGGAATAGCACATAGGCTGCATTTTATCCCGGGAAAACGTGGGCGGAGCCGCGAGCAGAAGCTAGTCTACTTATAAATTAGTGATTGTTAGAGTGACTACCTCCAGCGGCGTGCACAGAGTTTTTAGACAGGGTAGGCAGAACACTTTAAAAGCTAACTTACCAATAATACCTACTGCATGTTGGTATTGGTTCGTCCTCTTGTCGATTAAATAATGATGTATGTGATTTGCCACCTCAAATATCTTATAATAAATATTTATCTGAGTTATGTAGGGTAGGCAGTGTCTTTTTGTCTTTATGAACCGCACGACACTGACTACCTCATTGGTCTAGTGGCCACAAGCGCAGCTAATGAGTGTGAGGTCCTGAGTTCGATTCCCAGGTTGGGCAAATGTAATTGGGTTTTTGCTGTATGGAAATTCTCAGTAGCAGCACAGATTAGGAAATGTGCGTGGTAGATGGCAATAGGCTCGTCCCCTATTACATGGAACTCGATAACGATATGTGTGTGTACAATAGTATACCTCTGCCTACCTTAGGGGAATACAGGCGTGATGTTATATTATGTTGTTTGTTAAAGGCGCGGTGCGAGTGACGATGTACACTTAAGTTCGGCGGCGCGAGCCATCGTCAACTCTATAAGGAACATGCAAGCAAAAAATACATGTAAGTATTTAACAATAATCATCTGCCTAGCCTTTTCCCAACTACATTGCGGTCGCTCGTAGCTACATAGCTACCGCGTAAATCGGCCGATCCGCGAGGTTAAGCAGCTCTTGACGCGGTCAGTCCTTGGATGGGTGGACGTTTTTCACATATCGGGACCCCTCTGTGCCTCGGAATGCACGTTAAGCAATTGGTCCCTGGTGTTATACGAAGACCTATGACAGTCGTTACGGGTGTCAGCAGCCTAATACGGTAGATGACTACTAGTCATCCGAGTTTCTTTTTATGAACTGTCAAAAACGACATTTTGTTCTAAAAATGTTTGGAATACTAAGGCGTGACGTCATAGTTTTTCATTGCCATTGACATACTTATCGTGTGATTTTTCATAAATAAAAAATTGAAAACGCCAAAGATAAACAAGAGATTAAGTTTTACGCATATTATTATAAAAATATATGAGCTATATTACATGGGATAGTTGACCCGGGTACGTCTTAAAACTGCGGCCAGACACCTGCGGAGGGCAGCAGCGTCCTCTCACTAATCGGTGAGCCACTGCGATCCCCAAGCCGCCTGACAAGCGTGGGGATTATGGCAAACCAGGCCTTCGTTCAGCAGTGGACGTTATCTGGCTGATGATGATTACATGGGACCTAATAACGTCATCGGCTAAATATAAGTACAATAGTATACCTCTGCCTAACCCGTTCGTAAATACAGGCGTGATAATATGTGTTTATTTTTTCAGATCAAGATAACCGCCGCGACTACCAACGTTTCGAATACAAGCCGGACCGACCGGACTTCCGGCGTCGCGATAGAGACGACAATAAGCCCACAGACAAAGACGCGCCCAGGCCCAGCGATGGGCAAACTGGCGAACGATACGATGTTAGGAACAGAGGATTGAACGTGCCTATGTATAGGCAGCCTTATCTATTTAGACAAGTAAGTAAATATGTAATGTGTACAATATTTTGGGGTATTGATTAATTGCGGCTTCTTTGTTGCCTATTATACTGGGACTTAATATCGGCATCGGCGACGCCACTGCCTTACCCTTCGGGGAATACAGGCGTGATGCTATTTTTGTATTACTTGACTTTCTTTGACGGCACGGTTGGCGCAGTGGTTGAGAGATCGACTGTTGCGCTACGTGTCGCGGGTTCGATTCCCGCACGGAACAAATATTTGTATGATCTAGAGATAGTTGTTTCGGGTGTGGGTGTTTGTGTATGTGAATTATATGTGTGTTGTAAACGCACCCACGATACAGGAATTATACCGAATGGTAATGGTAAAATGGTTTAAAAAAAAATGTTTCCTTGTAATGTATTTTTATTAATAATAATTGATTTTATGTAGTATAGTTGTGTTTTGTACCTTTGGTATCACCTGGACGGTTTTAGTTACAGTTGGTCCCGGTAGGTGGCGCTGTTTTCGAGATCTTGAAAACAAAATACACAAAACAATAATACAAGTTGTAGGCAACATCTAGTGTAAATATATAATCAAATACTGTTGTCGTTTGCAGATGTCTCCTGGGACGTGGTGCCGCCGCTCGCCGGGACCAGTACATCCCGGTGAGTAGCTAACACACAACCACATGTCCACACACAACCATATGTACACACACAACCATATGTACACACACAACCACATGTCCACACACAACCATATGTACACACCAACACATATACACACACTAACACATATACACACACAAAACGACATATGACACGAACTCACACACTGAAAGTAGTTTGTTAAGAATCTGCTACTGAATTGATTACAGACATTTTTAATTTAAGTGTACTTAAATAATCACTGTCTTATTGGTGTAGTTGTCGTAAGCGCGACTGTTCAGCAAGAGATCCTGAGTTCGAGTCCCGAGACTCAATAAGAATGATTCAACCCTCATAATACGGGGCGAGCTTATTGACGAATACTAGGCACAATTCTGAACTCCGTCCTAATGAAAATTCTCATACAGAAAAACCCAACAACAATTTGCCTGACCCCGAAATCAAACCAGAGACGTCTCGCTCAACAATCGGGCTTGCGACCACTATACCAATATACCTGTCAAATAATATAATAATTATTTTTTCTTAAATATTTCAGTACTGAACAACCCGAGACGACCACACCCGGACACACGACACCCGCGTCGTTAAATAACAAGCAATAATATGTACATAAGTATCTTAGCGGATAAGCAGAGTTGTAGCTTTAAATTAGTATAGCAGAAACCAAACAGTGCCATCTAGTGGCGAGTTATAGCCTCTTTCGGCCATCGTTCTACGCGACAGCAGTTCCATCACCATCATTTAGATGGTTGGCAGTCCACAACTGTGCGTTTCTCTAGAAACTTTCTGCCTCGCACAACAAAACTGTGGAATGAACTGTCGCCTGCGGTATTTCCGGACCAATACGACCTTCAAACCTTCAAGAAAAGAGCGTACTCCTTTTTAAAAGGCCGGCAATGCACTTGTGACTCCTCCGGTGTTGCGGGTGTCCATGGGCGACGGTAATCGCTTACCATCAGGCGATCCGTCTATTCGTTTGCCGCCAATACCATAAAAAAATAAATAAATAAAGCCGCGTAAATATTTACCGTGTTCAAATATTTATGTATACCAATTTTCATGTATACCAATTTTCATGGCGATCAGTTAAACGTTTATAAAGAAAACTGTTCTAATTTCAATAGCTACATAACATAACTGGTTATTCAGTCAGGCCTTAGTTAAACTTTGAAGTTATATCTCACGCCTTTTCTCTCTGGGTGTAAGCAGAAGCTACGGAACACCGCTTGCTACGGTCCTTACATAACCCTTTTGCTTCATCTCCACATAAATCGACAAAATGACCCCCGATGACCCCCCTGGATCCACCCTTGCCGCTAAGGTTCATAAAAGCTTTATACTGAGTCAAATCCCTGGTCACAAAACACGTTGTTAATATCCATATATTTCTAGTAAAAATGGAAGGTCCATTTTCATTTCCAGATCATGACCCCCCTGGGCTGGTTGTAGGTCGACCACTGATAATTTTTCTAATCGCATTGATCGTACAGTATTTATTATTGTAATCGAATAGGAGCCTGTCCCGACTAGACTTCAAACGTGTGACCCCCCCCCCCCCCCCCCCCCTTGGCGCGCTTGATGAGAGTGATTTCTTAAGATGCGCGCGCACACCGACATATAAAAGCGACACCATGAAGTTGGCTGGTAAATGTCTCTTACATTTTCTTGGTAATTGATAGCAATATTCAAGGTAGTTATTGTAATATTTGTGCATCTGTAACACGTGTTTCATAGCAGTGGAAATAAAAAAATAAATAAGAAGTATAACTTCTTACGTGCGTACATAAGTACACACACATATTTTTTTAACTAAGATCTGTGAAATTATATTGAAGCTACGTCTCTGCTGACCCTAATTAGTGATACCATAAGTCAAAGGAATCTACGTAGTCGGAAGATCTCACGAATAACAAGATCTAGTCATTTTTATAACACAATCATAGATTAGTTTAAAAGTTGTTTTTTTTTTGGAGTTTTTTTTTAATAACTGCGACCTCCTTTGACTATAGATAACGTACAATAAGTCTAACTTATTTAAGGATTTAGTTTTTTTTCTTTAGTTTTTCGTGGAATTGAATTTTGTGGGTATTTATTGTGTAATGAGGTTCTCCTTGTCGTTGGTTTTTTATTTGATAATTAAATTAATTGTCATCTATCGCTTAAGCTAGATACTCATAATGTCCTCCTGACCGAATTTCGGTCACGGCAGCCAATCTCATCGGAGATTACCCAACTACGCAGGAGATATTATAGAGCACAAGTGTGTGCGCAAACACAGGTGCTCTCTCTGTTCCTTCACTCTCATAGTCCGATGGGACGGCAATCCGATACGATTGGTTTTATACATTTATATCATCATCAGCCAGAAGACGTCCACTGCTGAACGAAGGCCAGGTTTGCCATAATCCCCACGCTTGGCAGGCGGCTTGGGGATCGCAGTGGCTCACCGATTAGTGAGAAGACGCTGCTGCCCTCCGCAGGTGTCTGGCCGCAGTTTTAAGACGTACCCGGGTCATTTTTATCACCAACTATTTACTCAGAACTGTATCATAATATCTGTTCACTTTAAATAGTCCCCTGGGACAAGCTAAAATAGTCATTATTACATTGACATAAGAACTTTGACAGGAGACTGGTAAGATGAACGCAATGTACACAAAATTCAATTTCACGTCAAATTCCCTTATAAATTAGTTTTAAGTTATTCTTAAGTTTATATACTTGATGTGAAGTTACATTTTATTTAGTTCACATTAAAATAACATGACTTAAGCAATAATAGGCTAGATGACTGCATGAAAAATAAATTCTGAAATCTTGTTTGGTAAATAGTTTTCCTTCTAAAAACTCAGTCAAACTTAATCTCTTGCTTATGTTTGGCGTTTTCAATTTTTAATTTATCAAAATCACACTATAAGTATGTCGATGGCAATGAAAAACTATGACGTCACGCCTTAGTATTCCAAACATTATTAGAACAAAATTTAGTTTTTGACATTTCATATAAAGTAACTCAGATGACTAGTAGCCATCTACCGTATTGTTTACGAGAAATTAAATAACATCAAAATATAGATTTTAGAAATAAATCTGTCATGTCAGTAAAAGATCTCACATAAAAACAGCTCATGCTAGTGGAAAAATCCACTTAGCAAGGTTGCAACATGCTAAGTGCACAGGGTGCGCATGCGCAGGTATAATTTTATGTTTAATATTCGTATCCGGGATTACTACTAAATAAAATGTAATTTTATAACCACTGCAATGTTAACCGCATTTATTGGAAGGTAAGCAGAGTTTAACATAAAAACTAGTGAATATGGACATAACATATGATTGATGATTAATTATAAGAAAATAATATCTGATATTATTTGACCCCATTTTTTTATTTATTTCTTGCTTTTAAGATAAATTATGCGTTTCTCACAAACTAACCAACATACTATTCACAATTATATCTGATTTTATATTCTATAACTCTGCTTACCTCTCAATAGGTGAACCCAAATTATTAAATTATTAAAAACACAATTTAAATTGTAATATAACGATTAATTTTCAATGTACACAAAAATATTGACAGTTGATATTTTGTCAAAATATTGAAAACAGACTACTTTTAACAAGTTTCTTAGTCTCAATAAGTGTTTCAATTAAATCTATTTGTTCATCACGACGGTTCTCTTTCCGCAAAGACTTTAGTGGAAAGATTAGCCAGTCAGGAATGGTGGTATCGAGGCTGACTGCCCAGGGTGCGCCAGACAATCTCAGGTAGCGTCACCCATGGAAGCTAGTCAGTATGTCAAAAAGTATTGTAAAGGAACTCCATATTTTCGCCTGTCGCGTAGACAAAAGTACCACAGCAGTAAGTTTGAGTTTCAATACATAAATTTGACAAAAATTAACTGTCTGTATTTTAAAATAATTTCATTCAAATATTTCTGTTCGTTCGTCTCATCAATATTGGATGTAATAACTTGAAATGAGCCGCGTTTGATGATACAGCTACGTTATTATGAGGAGTTTTAATTCAAAATAATAATAGAAAAGTCTATGACTTTTCAAGTGACAGTTGACAGCTCTACCTGTCAACTGTCACTCAGCTGTCAGTCAGTCAGCATTGATATGGTCAAAATCTTGTGAAATATCTCGGGGTACTATCTTTGGCTCAGCAAAAGTATCAAAATAATACAGTATCAAGTCTCCTCTTGGTCTTAATTTCGGCATTTGAATGAGCAAAAGAACTTATCTAAATAATGACGTAGCCAGATCATCATAATAGCCTTACGAGTGTCGTAGGATTGCCACAACCGATTTGATTAAAAATATCGCTCGAAAAGGCTCACAGTACTGGTAACACTGGTCGGTAAAAATACCCCAATTAAATAGTGAATTTAAATTAATTATGTTCCAAAAGGTTTGCTCCTATCTTAGAGTATCGACATTCTGCCATCAACACTCTTGAGCCGCAAAACCTATACATCTATTAAGAATGCGCCTTCTGTAGATATGTATACGGAACTCTAAATGTAAGTCAAAAGAAGTGGTAATGGCGCGTGACCATGTCGCTGCGTATGAGCAAATATAAGTACTACAGCACAACAACATATCGAGCACACGAATTAAAATATGACGTATGTGCACACAGTTAAGTTTAATTTATATTGCAGTGGATGCATAAGACACAGCGAAACCGTTTACACGCGTCCCGGTACAAAAATGTATGTAGCATTTCTATTGACATTATATTTAGATTTCTGTTCTTGATCCTTCAATTTGACGGCATACGGGAGTTGTTAGAGCAGCTCATAATTGTGGTTTAAATAGATATCTTAACATTTTTACTAATTCTTTCAACGTGATTCATGCCGTAGTGGAAAAAATATCCAATCAGCAACTCTTGTCACAAATGTCTGTAGGTCAGGAAACAACCTTTTGCTACTAAATTCGGTGGTATTTTCTAATAAAATCATAAATATCGATCGGTGTACCAAATTCTCCTGTCGAATATTACCAAAACACAAAATTTGACAGATTTGACAGTTGAACTGTCATGGCGTTACTAGAACGCAGTTTATATGAACGTTTATTGTAACATGTAGAGTATATTATTGTTAATAATAAAGATTTTAGCCTATAATGTGCGTTTTTATTGTGGCGGACCTTAGAGAGACCTTATTTGCCCACTGCTGGCCATGATATTCGTTTAACGAGACCATAATTTAGAACTATATAAGATTACTACAGAATTCAATATTGAAACTGCTTATGATTGTGAAAACTTTAATTTAAAACTTTAACGATACAGCGTGGCAATGCTGCCAGTCTTCTGGGAACAATGCCGGTTGACAGCGATGCGGAGGAGTATTTTGACGCGTAGATAATATTTTTATATCTTTAATCTGTTTCGTGTTTTAGTAGTTAGTAATAATAAGTAGGTTGTATATATATATATATTATTTTTTCGTGCGAAAACTTTAATAACATTATACTTCCAAAAAATAATCTAGATTGGACATTAATAGTCATATTTTGTAAAACAGCAGCAAAGATTGTAACTTAACAGATCGAGTGATGAACATAATGCGACATTTAGGGCTTGTTTAGAAATTATATAACACTGCCATCTATTACCGAATAGCTGTATCACAAACGACCTCTTGATCTGCAGCGACGTCTGTCAAATATAAAATATTTACACTGCCATCTGTTATTGAAAAGCTGTACCATTAACTGACATGTCCATAAAACCTCTTACGAACTTCTGCGGTCCTGGTACTTTTGATGAAACTCAAAGGAATTTACGGTGGACTGTTCTTAAAACAAACTAAAATAAAGTGTTCCTTTTTTTGGAACGTTTGTTTTGGTTATTATAAAAGGTAAAGTCTATTTCTTATTTTTCTAATCAGGAAGCTAAAATTCTTAAGACATTGTAAATCGTAATCACAGGAAAGAAGTTTGATGTTTAACTATTTGTCAAAATTGGCAAAAACTGGCCTTTTTTTAAATTTGACATCCCTTACTTCATAAAATATCTATTTTGTTGGCTTTTATAAATCCATAGTGGACATAATTTATAAAAATACCTACAAAAATAATTATGTTCTTTATATTTTGTTTGACAGATGCTGTGTTCGACCACAATTTCATCATATGGCTGGCCTAGGGTATCCACAATCCTGGAAAATTCTTGATTACTCTTTTGGTGATAGGTTTTAAATAGCTACCAAGATATAAGAAGTTTGCCGAGCCATTTTACTGATAATATCTTCGAAATGTGTCATTCTGGGTTTCAGGTTAGAAAGTGTCGTCTGCCTGCCTTTTCCCAACTACATTGGGGTCGGCTCCAAATCTAACCAGATACGACAGTATATCAGTATTTTACACGGTGCGACTGCCAACTGACCTCCGCCACTATCCCGTGTTATAATGATAAGTAGGTATAATATTCTCATAGAATTATATATTGAAATGCCGTAAAGTTACGGAATACTTACGAGAAATATCTTATATTATTGTCCAACTTAGCATCACGCCTATATTCCCCAAAGGGATAGGCAAAAGTGTACCTACTATTCTACAACCGCATTTCGCCGATTCCACTATCAAATCCTATGTAATTGGGGGCGAGCCTATTGCCACTTACCGGGCACAGTTTCATACTCCGTGCCATACGGAAACATCCATTAACGTTTTGCCCGACCCGGGAATCGAACCCAAGACCACACGCTCATCGCGCTGTCATGCTGCACCCAGACAGATCTGAACTCTCGATCAAACAAAACCAGTGCTCTGATACTGCGGTATGTAAAATATTCCCTAAGTTGAATAAAAAAATATACATACATACATAAAGTAACGCCTTTTCCCCATGGGGGTGGGCAGAAACTACGGAACGCCACGTGCTACGATCCTTACATAACCCTTTTGCTTCATCTACATTCATACATCGTTTCATACATGAACGCCGGTTGTGGGTACTGCGCACCTGACCTTTTTGAAGGACATCACCAATAAGGTCCGTATATGTCCTTCTAGGGCGTCCCCTCTTGGCGTTTCCACTAACAACTGCGTTATAAATCCCTTTCGTTAATCGCCTTTCATCCATCCTCTCTACATGACCAAACCAACGAAACACCTCTATCACTGATTTTTTGTTAGTCCGACCAATTAAAACACATTACTCTTCTAACCTGCAAAATTGGTTAAATCCATATTCCCAAGTCCGTCCCCTACCACTCACAACAACAGCCAGTTGATTAACGCTACCACTATACCCGTCTCGCTCACTCTTATACATGAACTGTGCTCTGTCTTACTCGCACCGAAGTAGCTTTACTTCTATTGTCTATGATTTTTTTATACAAATAATTGGACCATGTCGCTTTGCATTTCAGACTTTCCTTGTACCGTTAAACAATTTATATAAAACTATCTTCCGACCGCGGCTTCGCCCGCGTGCTTTACAAACCCGTACATTTTTCCGGGATAAAAAGTAGCCTATGTGCTATTCCAGACTATAATCTATCTCTGTGCCAAATTTCATCCAGATCCGTTCATCCGTTCTGGCGTGAAAGAGTAACAAAGATCCATCCATCCATCCATCCTCACAAACTTTCACATTTATAATATTAGTAGGATTCGTAGGATACAATATTAGTAGGATAGTAGGAAGTAGGACTAGCTTCAGCCCGCGACTTCGTCCGCGTGACCTACACATATAATTTATAGCCTATAGCACTCGGGGATAATGTAGCTATCTATCAGTGAAATAATTTTCAAATTCGGATCATTAGTTGCGGAGATTACCCCCTACATACAAACAAAATTTACCTCTTTATAATATGAGTATAGAGATAATAGAGATTAGCTTTTACTTCATCCGGTAATCAAAGCAGCACTACAAATCCTCTTCACCACTACGCTATAGATCCTTATCATTTGTTTCATTACATAATTGCGTCGCATCTAGCATTTACTTCAGACGGTAATCGAACCCGCACTACATCGATCCTCTTCACCACTCCGCTATAGTACAGTATCGTCAGTTTCGTTGCGTCTGATCTTTAATTTGTTCGTTTCTGTCGGCCCACGAAGCTGTGAACCGGGAGTATGGAACTATTTTATAAAAGCTTTATAATAATAAAAAATAGTAAATATTTTTATTCATGTAGACCAGTTAAAGGCACTTATGAATAGTCAGACTCTAGTTGCCACGATCCAAAGTGTTGTTTTCCTATAGAGAAGAACGGGAAAGAAACTCCATGGTTACTCTTTTAAATTCTGTTTTTTTTTTAACATATGAGGTATTAAAAAATACATTATTTAAAAGACTAACCATGTGTTCTGGACTTATGAATACATTGTTCCCTCAAAGTTATGTGAAGAAAATGTAATATTTTTATTCAGTATTCTACTAATTAGAACATAACATAGCATCACGCCTGTATTCCCCGAAGGGTTAGGCAGAAATGTGTTATTGTACACCCACATTTCACCGATGCCGTTATTGAGTGACGAGAGGAGTAAAACCCATTAACACTTTGCTGGTATCGAACCCCGGACCTCATGCTCAGTATCTGTATTTGGGACCTCTAGATTTTAAAAAGGAAATAGGTATGTATTTCGATTAAAATTAAAAGTGCAGCTTGGAGTCTGGAATGCACGGTAGATGGCGTTCAGGAACTTAATTACGGAATCGTCGAAATGTGAGTGTACATAGCCTCTGCCTAACCCTTCGAAAAATACAGGCGTGATGCTTGAAGTTTTTATTTGTTATGAGATTCCAATATTTCGGTACTGTTGCAAGTGCTACAAAAATCCAGTTTTAAAATAAAAAGTAAATTTTCATGAACCATCCAATATAAATACTATGTCAGTTTAAAAAATATTTATTTATTTTACTTATTTATTGCGTTCCATAATGTACAATGGTCTTAAAAATATAAAAATATAGAATCATTATGGACCCTGTCGGGCACAGCAAAAACTTAGGACTGAGGAAGAGGGCGAAGCAGTAGTAACTTAATATCTATTATTACGTGATTATTACACATATCTAAAATCTTATTTTCATATTTATATTAATATCACTATTTAATAATTTTGTCGCAAATAAAAGTTCATTTACCACAAATACAAAAAACCGGTTCCCATCTCCCGGTTCACTCCCCGTACCTACACACACCAAGCACAGTCAGTTAATTGCAACAATTAGTGAAAATGCTCTCTCATTGCAGCGCTCTCGTCAGTACACCCCCCTCCTCCATCCTCCCCTTCCCCAGGGAGGATTCAGGCAATAATGTCGCATTAAATAGACTTATTTCTAGTTCAATCGCCAGATCTGTGCTATTCTGAGCTTGGGATAGGTGAGAATGATTTGTGGATTTGAAAAGTTTCGTTTGTTTTGAGGGAGGATTGTGGTTTATATGTGTGCTGCAGAAAGGACTCATGGAGTACTCGTTGACCAGGTGGCTGTGGGGAAAGAAAAAACCGTCTTTGCCAGTGGAGTCATAATTTCAGCGTATTACTGTCCCAATGGTGGGCATGGGTTTCTTCTCAAAGTGAGAAGAGTAGGACCCTAACCAGACTGGCCAGCTGCGGGTGAAATACCTACACACACCATCGAGAACTTTATACCCTCAGGTGTGCAGGTTTCGTCACGATGTTTTCCTTCACCGTTAACGCAAGTGATAAAGAAATTCCAGACCCTCAGAGTGCTGTATGGAAAGCAAGCGATTGTAAGGCATTATCCGAGATTAAATTTTATATGTGATATCCTATCCTACTATATAATATTATAAATGTGAAAGTTTGTGAAGATTGATAGATGGATGGATGGATGGATCTTTGTTACTCTTTCACGCCAGAACGGATCAACGGATCTGGATGAAATTTGGCACAGAGATAGATTATAGTCTGGAATAGCACATAGGCGTTTTATCCCGGGAAAATGTACGGGTTTGTAAACCACGCGGGCGAATCCTCGGGCGGAAACTAGTGTACTTACTTATATAATAATGCGAAAGTAAGTTTGTTTGTTTGTTTGTTACTTTTTCACGTCTAAACCAATGAACCAATCATCATGAAACTGTGCGTATACGTTGTCAGGGGTACAGAAAAGGAATCAGAAGACATCCAGAAAAAGTACTGTTCCCGAGGGAAAGAACGATAACTTTCGACGTTCAAAATTACTTTAGGACGCTAGATGGCGTTACGTGTAACCCGAAAAAATGCACTGGTTCTTAATCCTTGCGGGCAAAACCTCGGGCGGAAGCTAGTATATAATAAAGTTCTAGAGGTACTTTTTCTGTACATTAAATATCTTTCCACAATTTCAATTATAGAGACAAAATATTTGGTACATTTTTTTTAATTTATGTCGAGCATCCGACCTCGCGATCGTTGTCGTTAATACAGACAATCACAAATATATTATTCTAAACTACTATCAATTACCAAACATTATTTAATTAATTCAATTTTTCCACTCCCCGCACAGTCCGTCCCTGCATCTCATCCAATTAGCGATGAGATTAAAGATATGCCGGGGGAGCTATTACCTAACAAATTACCTCTCGACGGTGAAACTGCCGCGCCTGCCCGCACCCCCACCCAGTACGGTGTGAGGGATGAGCGGACGCGTGAACATGAATCGCTGAACACGAGACAAGCGATTTGACAGTCATCAGAGGCCCTAGTGTAAGTTTCATTTGACAAATTCGATTTACTACATCGAACGCGTTCGGCGCTCCGATTGGTCCGTTTCTTGCTCTCCACAATATAAAGCTGAGCTTTTATATTTAGATTGACACATTGATACATTTATTATTTAAGAAAATATGTAATAAATTACAATAGCAAATTAGTCAATCTGGGTATGTGTTCACGGCGCCCCTCTTTGCTCTCTACGGAGGCGCAGCAGGGCGACGCGGCGCACACTTCGGGAACACCTGGTCTAACTTGTAAAATAGATCGAAAAAAATAACGTGTTACCCGCTCTCCCCCCTTCCCTCG
The DNA here is from genome assembly GCA_947562105.1 of Shargacucullia verbasci. Classification (NCBI taxonomy): domain Eukaryota; kingdom Metazoa; phylum Arthropoda; class Insecta; order Lepidoptera; family Noctuidae; genus Shargacucullia; species Shargacucullia verbasci. The sequence goes on along the minus strand of OX387307.1, from coordinate 1,225,023 downwards.
CGCCATCCCCCAAACGCTGTACGTTTCATTCGCTGTTAATTGTTTTAATCGCACTCACCTACCGTTATATACGACTTTACATAGCGACAGTATATAGACATTTCTATATATTTCAAACTACGTGTGAACAAAGAATATGCCAGTCCATCTGACTATTTTTTGTTGTCAAAACAATATCTGCTATGTGCACTTTTTGGAGATTTCAACATTTTGTCATAGAGCAGTTTTTATTTGACAATATTAGAAAGAAAGAAAATACGTTTATTTGACCCAAACTAAAGGCACACAATAATAATATATAAACCAGAACAAAGAAAAAAAAGGAAAACAAACAGAATAAAGAATAATGATACTAATACCTACTCAGCTCTAGAGCTGCATTGTATCCATTCTGGCTGGTGCACATAGCACATTTTTTTGCGACCACATTTCCCTTTTAATGCTTAGATTCACATAGCAGTCTTTATGCGAAAATTTGGTTAGTAGGTACTCGTAAACTGGTCATAATGGTCAAAATCTCCAAACAGTGCAGTGTGCACATACATAGATATTGGTTTGACAACGACAAAATGCTGAATCCCAGCCATAGACAAATTGCAGTCAGAAAAAAACTACAACAAATTTTATGGAATTGACATTTACAAATCACGTGACTAGATATTTGACGGGATTTTGCTGGGTTTTATATTATGTAGCGATTGTACATTGTAAACTTGTGTACACGTATAGTATTTTCTCAGAGTAAATGCCATCTAATAACAGACCGATTACTGAAGGATTCTGATCATCCTAATAATATTATTTAGGTACTGTTGACGTGTTGTCGTGTTATGTCGTGCGCGCAATTTGTTTAAAAAGGGGCACAAAGTTTCTCTTCACGTATTAATATATTGATTTATTAATAGAGGTTTACCCACAGCTTGTGTATACAATATATTTTAAGCAACTAAAACATAAATAGTCTCGGACTTATACATTCGCCAATTACGGGTTAACCAACATTCACAAAGTAAAACATAATAACACTTAATTTATGGCACAGTGTTTCTTAGGGTTAAAATTTAAAATTAAATATAAAAACTATAAAAGCAATAATAAAATAACAATTGCAATTCTTTAGTAAGACTAAAATACAACTTAAACTAAAACAAAAATAAAACTTAAGCATAAACTGAAAGTATAACATTAGGGAATGAGACAACAAAATAAAATTAGCTAGTACATACACATAAAACATCAAGTTTCGTTTTATTATATACATATTATTATGTATATTATAGTATCATTGTATATTGTTCCATTTAAGTATATATAATATATCTATACTAATATTATAAACAGGTAACATTTGTTTGTTTGTATGTAGAGGGTAATCTCCGGAACTAATGATCCAGAATATGAAAATTCTTTCACCGATAGATAACTAAATTATCCGAGTGCAATAGGCTACAAATTATATATGTAGATCACGCAGACGAAGTCGCGGGCTGAAGCTAGTATGAATATATTGCCGCTGCCCGTCTCGTTGCCTCGAATTTAAGTACCAGTTATTATTTTAACTTTATCACATAAAAAGCATTGCGTTTTCGACATACTTGTCTGTAGGATCTAACAACGCAATTTAAATAATAATGTACGAACAGAGATTTAATTTCAATGGTTCCGTATTAATTTAACAGCCTGTGATGTTGATCACCTTCGATTGACTGCTTCGTTAGTCTAGTCGTCACCGGGACTGGTCAGCGTGAGGTGTTGGGTTCTAGGTCCAGGCAAAGTGTTATTGAGATTTTCTGTATTTAAATTCTATCAATCAATAGGCTCGCCCCGGGACTCAGTAATGGCGACGAAATGTGGGTGTGTATCCTAGGTCTGTTTCTTTGTTTCATCTAGCTGGTGTGTCTAATGCTACATTAATTTCGAGTCGTTCTTCTGATGTATGTTTGCCAATTCATCATCATCATCATCAGCCCACACTCGTGCACTGCTGGACATAGCTTTCACCTAGTAAACGCCACTGAGCCCGGTCTTCGGCTCTCCGCATCCATTTTCTGTCACCTTCCGCAAGTCGTCTCCACCTGGCCAAGGGGCGACCTACATACGTCTGCCTACTCACGGTCCCCAATGATTATCGGTTCTTCGGCTTATGTCACCAGCTACGCCAATTACATTTAGTGAAAAAGTGTTGAGAAAATGCTACGTAAACAAGTGTTCAAATGTGATCACAATGTCGCACGCGCAAATCACCAGACAGGTGTCAGAAAAACCGGTAGATGTGGGGGTTCTCTTGGGATGATAAGTGTACCAGCAGCGCTATACGGACAATGGAGCACCTGCTGTTGTGTCGATGTGTCCTAATTGCCCTGTCTCTTGTAATGCGGAAGATATAGAAGCCAGTCCAAGAGCAGTCGAGCTTGCTTTGTTTTAGGCCGGACAAATTTGAGTTTAGCAATCGGCACGAAAAGAGGAAGACACGCAAACCTCATAATCAAGGCTCGGAAACCGGTTAAATTTTCAAATCGGTTTAGCCATAAGTACATACTAACTTAATATTTCGGTTTCGTTCGTAATAAACCGTTATATTTAGCGATATTTTGAAATAAATTTCTTTTTAAGGTTAGTATTCATTAACCGTTATAGGTAAACCGGTATATGGTTTGATCTTGGTATATTTTTGAAGTACCGCAGATGCGGAAAGACTGGCCTCACTGCCGCGTTTGAGTTAAACCGGTTTATTTCGGTTATAGAATGAAATGATTATCGGTTTCGTTATACTCGAAAAAGTTGCACGACACCTCAAAAAACCGGTTTTAAACCTGTTAATTTTGAACCGGTTCCGAGCCCTGCTCATAATCCTTCTGCCATGCGTGATGGAACTCACAGGAACCATTTATCTACGTGACCCTAACTCCCCATTGCATCAAAACTAACCTTTCAATGTTTTATCCATATCAGCAGTTATCAGGAGCCGCCTAATTGACAGTAAGCGACGCTAAGTGACCGGAGTGTGTGCAAACATACTATCATACAAGTAGCTACTGTACGTGAACATGTGTTTATGTGTCAACAGCTTTTGTTGCTACTGGTAATAACGCTTTTGATAAGGTGCTACAGATAGTGGCATCCACGAAGACGCGTCACAATTTTTTGGCCGAGGCTTTCCAGCTGACCGTAGCGGTGGTCGTTGCGCGACGTAAACGTTATTGAAACTAGCTAACGTCACAATAGCGGATAGCTTATTCACCGTTTTAAAATAACCTGCTAACATCTAACTCGATCGCGTTGCACTCGAACACAAGACACGCAACGTTTCGTTATACCTACATCGCTAAACACTATCGGGCTCGCGCGACCCTTAGTTGAGTGCCTTAAATCCCGCTATTAGTCGCTACTAAAATAGCACGTTTTAAAAACCGCTACTGATATTCGGTTGATAGTTCCGTTGCGTTATCCAAGAAAGCCGCTACAGCCCACCGCTAGCTGAACGAAACACTCCCTCGAGATTAGTAAATTCATTTGCTACGCAAAATATGCGCTTAAGCGTGGATTTGTGGATATTAGCTCGTTGTACATATAGTCAATTCATCGTAGTGTGCGTGTGCACTCATAGATAATAATTAGTGTGTATCGACAAAATTAAAACACTAGCGGAAGTTTGCACGCTTGTACTGTAAGCGATTAGGAAGAAGAGTGGGGCGCGTCTTCGTAGATGGCTTCGTATTAAAAGATTCAAATATTTGATACTCGTTTCAAATATATATAAAATAAATAGGTTCTTAACATTTCAATATTTAAATAATAAAATGGTTCGCTCATTGGTCTCAGTACCACGGAATCTGGAACTGTGCCCGGAGGATGACAATAAGCTCATCCCCCATTACATATTTATGCTTATCCTCAGCCAGGATTCAAGTATATTGAAAAACAAATCATGCGTCATCACGCTCATCACATTTCTTTTTAATCTTATATATTTTTAGTGCAAACATCAGCGTCTCATCAGACAAATTTTGACAAAGAGTACGAGTAATATTATTAATCTGTAGCGATTTAAGTGAGGTTATAAATCACTGATAATTAATTTAACAGCATATTTTCCGCAGTGCTTGAACAATCGACTGCTGCGTAACGTGCCGCGGGTTCGAGTCCCGCACGGAACATATATTTGTACGGCCTACAGATAGTTATTCCGGGTCTGCGTCCTGGGTCTAGGTTGTATGGGAGTCCATCATTTTTAAAGTAAGAAGCACGAAATTTCATACACCTGCGTCTGGTTAAAAATAAATGTACACGAATATCGGAATTTTTCAACCGAGCCTTATTTTAATACACATAGCGAAGCTAGCGAAGCGAGCGAAGCCCCGGGCAACAGCTAGTTACCAAATATAACCACAAATTTCCCCTAAATAAATCTAGCCATAGACCACAAAATGGCCTAATTGCTTCCCACCGCGATACCACCACATAATATGTTTGTCCTGTGTGTTTGTTTGATTCGCGTAGATAAGCTTGCGTTTCACACGACCCGAGCAAACACGATATGACCGATGTTTTACGATTTGGATTATTAAAATATGATTATGAGAATGAGGGCGTCACAGATAAACAGGATTTAAAGTTTTTTTTTTTCTAGTGATAGCTTTTTAACGAACACTTGCCTTCAGGCAGCGGCGTGCACAGAGTTTTTAGACAGGGTTAGGCTGAAAATTTTAAAGGCTTACTTTCCAATAATACCTACTGCATGTTGGTATTGGTTCGTCGTTTTTTCGATTAAATAATGATGTATGTGATTTGCTACCTCAAATATCTTAGAATAAATATTTATCTGAGTTATGTAGGGTAGGCAGTGTCTTTTTGTCTTTATGAACCGCACGCCACTGCATTAAGGAGGTTCTGAGCTTAAAATCTGCTCAGTGGCGGACTAAACGGACGGCAAAGCTGAATGAGGCCCGTAGTTTAAGAAGTTAATGTAATTTTACAAGCTTATGCTTAGCTTCTGTTTACATTTGTATGTATACATTTTTATGTTTATTTAGTTAAAATCTTGCAACTGAAATTTAAATTCGACTTAAATAAACATACATAGAATATGGATATGGATGAGGAAAATAAAACCTAACAACTCCAAACCACCTCTTAAATAGGTACTAAGCATATCCTTGAAGCCTTGTTTAGGATTTGATCAAGGGTGGTGGCTTTTGGAGGCCCCCCAGGACCAGAGGCCCGGGGCGGGCCGCCCCTTCCCCCCCCCCCCCCCCGTTAGTCCGCCACTGAATCTGCTCCTTTGACTTTTCGAAATCATGTCCGGATCAGAATTTTAGTACCATATTTTATAATGTACTGGTTGGGTTGAATGCCTCATTGGCCTAGTGGTTGCAAGCGCGACTGCTGAGCGTGAAGTCCTGGGTTCGATTCCCGGGTCGGTCAAAATCTTTTTACGGGTTTTTTCTGAATGGAAATTCTCAGTAGCAGCACGAAGTCTGGAACTGTGCTCGGTAGACGGCAATAGGTTCGCCCACTATTACAAGGGACTCAATAACGGCATCGGCGAAATGTGGTTGTACAATAGTAGGTACATCTCTGCCTAGCCGTTTGGGGAATACAGGCGTGATGCTGTTATATTTATGTTATATTTACCACATTGCTATCCCACAGCTGAACGTGCGCCTCAGAATGAAAAGGATTACGCCTTAGTCCACCACGATGGCAAATTACACGTCAGCGGACTACACACACCATTGAGAACTTTATGGTAGGTAAGTACTCTCAGGTATTATACAGTAACATAAAAAAGTGGACATTTCATAAAAATATAGGAATCAGAATCATATATATAATTATGTTTAAAACCATATACACTGCCTATCTCAAATTAGACTAGGCGTAAGTGTTTTCAGATGATCCCATCTCAACACAAATATCCTTAAGATCTTCACACGCAGATAAATACACTAAAAAATAAAATGTTTATCAATGAAACATTTCGTCAACAAATCTTGTAGATACGGCGACACTAAAAAGCAAATAATTCATACTTATGTTGACGTTATCGTGACACCTGTCAATTTGCCCGCCTTAACTGACATGTGATGATGTTGCCAGCTCTCAAATTTTACCTGAATTATGGGAATTGATATTTAAAATGGTTTTCAAGAACTAGCGTATGAGTTCGGAGGCATTTTTTTTTTTGTGTTACTGTTAGCTTTCATCATCCCACTGCTGGGCAAAGGCCTACCGCCATGATTTCCAGATATTTCGATCTAGCGCCGGTTAGGCTTTTTTTACGAGATGAAAATCCTCACGGACTATCCTCCGCCTGGGTTGACGTAGGTAGATAGGACTCTTACCAGATTAACTCACCACGGTGGTCAACTTCGACGCCTGATATTTCGGCAACTGTAAGGAGACCATTTCGAAACCCACATCCACCAAAAAGCACGTCCCGGGGGAAACTCTGAACATCGACACGTGACCACAGAGTTTTGAGGTTTTCGTGTATTTATTTTTTTATCAATCTCGATACTTCGCATAAACCGCATTCAACGCTCTCGTTGGTGAAGAGCTCAGAGTGGGCTAATCGTGTTGCAAAACTAGATTGATAAAGGATCAGTCTTTAATATTATTCGATATTCGCTAACGTGTACCCGACTAGTACTAGAAACTCTTAAACTCCTAATTAAGGAATGAACAGCTTGTCTAGTGGAAACGTATGAATATGTATAATTATATTATATAAATATATTTAAAATTCCCAATAAGCTACAAATAACACAATAGCTGGCAACACCATGATCTACCTTTATGAAAACCCAAAAATGATTCGGAAATTACAATGTGATTCATTGGGCTTGACATGAGATGATTTTATCTTAAGATATCATGACGACGTGTTGCGACATGCTTAACATGTTTATATAGGCTAACTTGTTTGTTAGAAATAGATTTAAAATTGTTATATCGTTTTTATGGCGGTGGGAACAAAATTTAATGTAGACTATTTCATGTATTGAGAAAGTGTTATTAATTAGAATAGCTCCTAGCTACATATATTTTTGCCGCACAGATCAGGCAAATCAATTACTGGGAATTATGAACATCCTTTGGTCAGACCGGTTGTTAAACTCTTTCTATTATAGACTAGACGGCACGGTTGGCGCAGTGGTTGAGAGATCGACTGCTGAGCTACGTGTTGCGGGTTCGATTCCCGCACGGAAAAAAATATTTGTATGATCTACAGATAGTTGTTTCGGGTCCGGGTCTTTGTGTATGTGAATACAAACCGTGCCTCGGAAAGCACGTAAAGCCGTTGGTCCTGATCTCTCTTCGGTCGTGTCGGATTGCCGTCCCATCGGACTATGAGAGTGAAGGAATAGAGAAAGCACCTGTGTTTGCGCACACACTTGTGCTCTATAATATCTCCTGCGTAGTTGGCTAATCCGGTGAGATTGGCCGCCGTGACCGAAATCGGTCAGGAGGACATCATCATCACTATAGACTACCAAAACGACTGTCATAAATATTCGCATGACTGCCGGGACCAACTCCGTACCGTATTCTCCGAGACTCAGCGGGGTCTCGATGTGTGAAAAACAGTCACTCATCCATCGACTGACGATAAAATATTTCAAATTATACTTAATATATTCCTCTGTCAAACTAAAAACAATAAATATTCCAAACAAATTTGAAGTAGCCACCCTTTCTAATCACCGTAACATAAAACAACTAATACAAATATCAAAACTCCCAAATTATCTCAAATTATACATAAATAGGTACATTTACATAAGACCTCCTTAACTCCACACCTCTATAACGAGCTACGATTGTCTATGCTATCCCCCTAATGGCGCCAATTTAAGTTGGAATGAAATTTTCATCCATTCCTCATCCCCATTTCATCGCTTGCTCCCTCCGACTGCCGTTTATTAATTATAGCCCGAGAGGACTAATTTCGGGGACATTATATAATTTTATGTAGATTGCGATTTGCGCGCGAAACGTTTTGAAAGTTGCCATCGTCGCCATGTTTGTTTTAGATGAGATTTCATTTTTACTTTATGGTGTCTATATATTTTTTTAAAGAAACTTTCCACTTATTTTTTTTTTCATCTCGGTAATCCTTTTGCCTAAGCTAAATAAAAGTTATTACTATTAGGAATAGGTTATCTTCGGCAAAGTCAATGGACTGACTGCCTCATTTGATCTAGTGATCGCAAGCGTTGCTTGAGTTTGAGTCTTGAGTTTGATCTCCGGCAATTATAGAGATCATTTCAGTTCAAATCCGTTGACTATTAACATAGCATCAATCCCGTAACGTTAGATGTAACAACTAGTGGCGTGCGGTTCATAAAGATATAAAAAGACACTGCCTACCCTACATAACTCAGATAATATTAGTAAATAGTGGCAAATCATATACATCATTATTTAATCGACAAGACGACGAACCAAAACCAACATACAGTAGGTATTTTTGATAAGTAAGCTTTTAAAATTTTCTGCCTACCCTGTCTAAAAACTCTATGCACGCCGCTGGTCACAAATATAATTGTACACCCATCTAATAAGGGGCAAGCCTATTGCCATCATTCATCCAGCTGCCCCTGAGAATTTTCTAACCAAAATATCTAATAACACTTCGCAAGACGTAATGCCGACATAAGGATCGAAATTAACACCCCACGCCCCAGAAACCGCGCCTTCTACGACTGGAACAAGGACACAGTTAAACTTAAAAAAATAATCTATTAAATACTTTAAAAAAATAAACAAACGATGATCGGTGTCCCCACCTCCAAAATATAATTCCTTGTGCAGAAGCCATAAACACACCAAACCAATGGTCAACAAATAAATGCATTCCAACTGAATCCAATCTTAAGAACACCATCTCTTTCTTTGATTCAAATAAAAGTATCTATCCCTCCCTTTCCCTCATACTGTATGATTGGGTTGAAAAGATCCCGCCTTACATCAAAACAATGACTGGAAAAAAGAATAGCGCTGTCTCTCTCGCGCGTTCGGATATTAGTAAAATTATTTTGATTTTGTTTTTTCTGTTTTGCTTTTACTGTTTGTAAGTTATTGACTTTTTTTTTTAACTTAATGGCAGCGGTTAAAAGTATTCACAGAGTGATTAGCTGTTTGTTTACTTTTTCCATTGGAAAAATAACCTAAGCTTGTTCCAGAATGTCTTCATATACCTATAGGTACTGTTTTTTTTACTGTTATTTTAATCAATCGTAAAATAAGTTTTTTTTTTTATGTTGTATTTATTAATACCGGAATTAGCGCATGGTCAAACATTTTCAATCTGAAAGCTTAAGAAATAAATCTTATATTGCTGGTGATTTTCCAAAAAAAAATCTTTCGTACAAACCATGTCCTGACAATTACGAACACATCAAAAATCAACCAAATAGGTCGCGCCGTTCTCAAGTGATGCTCCGTCATACATGTGGCAATTGATTTTTATTTATATATATTGGGCAATATACACTTAGACCTAGTTGGAATATATGATACAATCACTAGAAAACAGAAATAGGTACGAAAAAAACGCAATAACACTTTCCTTGACCCAGGAATCAAACCCAGCTCACGCGCTTGCGACTACTAGACGAATGAGATATTTCTGCCACATCCAAACATTTTATAAAGTTAAAAGCTATAATGCATTATGCTCTCACAGATCCCAAGCTGTAACAACACACAGTTTACACAACAGCTTATTTACCTTAACTTTAACCTGGCTCTGGGAACTGTTTTTACTTTATTTCATACTAGCTTTTGCTCACGACTTCGTCTGCGTGATCTACATATTTAATTTATAGCCTATAGCATTCAGGGATAATGTAGCTATGTATCGGTGAGAGAATTTTCAGATTTGGATCATTAGTTCCGGAGATTACCCCCTACATACAAACAAATGTTTCCTCTTTATAATATTAGTATAGACTACAACATCCCTATAGTCGTGTAGCGTTAAGAAAGGCCTTGATTTGATTTTTCATTATTTATTGAGTCTTTGATATAGAGTACTAGCTTCCGCCCGCGTTTTCGCCCGCGTGATTTACGAACGCGTGCATTTTTCCGGGATAAAAAGCAGCCTATGTGCTATTCCAGACCATAACATATCTCTGTGCCAAATTTCATTCACTTCCGTTCATTAGTTTTTGCGTGAAAGAATAACAAAGATCCATCCATCCATCCATCATTACAAACTTTCACATTTATAATATTATATTAAATAAATAAATATTATATTATATATTATAGTAGGATAGGATATAGGATAGGACTAGCTGTTGCCCGCGAATTAGTATTTTATATTTATTATCTCATATACAATAGTAAAAATAAGCCTGTGTCCTTTTCCAGTTCCCAGGCTACCTGTAAGTAAAATTTCATAACGATCAGTTCAGTGGTTTATTCGTGATGAGGTAACAAACAGACAGTTACTTTCGCATTCATAATAATGTGGATAGGTTCTTCACGGTGACCTAATTTCAGCTTATAAGAGTAAAAGTGATAGGATTATTTGATTGACTTCCTCCAATAACTCTTAGGGAATCATAGCTATTATAGTTTCGTGTATGTGTGTGTTATCAATACATTACGGTGTTCGCCGTTATCAACAGTGCGTGACTTTTTGGCAATTTCAGACAATAGCTGGGACACGGCACTTAGTCAGTGTAAAGGGAGCACTGACGGCCATAAAGTTAATGTGATTGGCACTTTAATGTACAAATAGATGAAAAAGTTACATTATTATTATGTAATAACGTTTGCTATCTTAGAATAAATAATAATATCTTTAAGTTGGTACGCTTATCTAAGTTTTAGGCGCCACGTTTTTCTGGTTGTGGCAAGACTGTCACAACTTTGAACTACTGAGGTAAGTCAATTATAGCTACTAGGAATGTCGATAGAAATAAATTAGTCAAACTAAATTAGGATATCTAAATTTATTTTGAAATGGACACAGCGAATTCGTTTTTACTAATATTAACAATGAAATAACTTGGTGCACGAATTATGTACATAGTTAAAAGAAAATTATTTTAAAGCCATTTTTAATTCAAAATCAATTTCGATATAGTCAAACACTTATTACAAAAATAAATATTGCGAAACGTGATCTGAACTGTCTTTCCATTATATCGAATAAGACCACAAGGGCAGCTCAGTAAAAAACAAAAATTTAAAATTATTGCAGAAGTATCAACACTGCTCAGTTAAAAGTCTCGGCCATCGAAATAATATGTCCAGGACATATTATTTCGACGGTCTCGGCTGACAATTAGAGCATAGAGTATCACAATTTTTGTCAAAAACATTTTCTACTAGAACTAAGAAAAAAAAATACAAACAGATTTTAAGTATGTAAGTAAAAATAATATATCGAAACTGCAAGTTAAAACCGAAAGCTCGTCAAATGACCATCACTCCATAACAAAGCTTCTTAAAACAAAACCTGTTCAGCATTTTAAAACCAAAACCAATTGCACGGTGTGTTGTAAAACAAAAACAAAAAAAAACTACCGACCAAATGCGTCATTAAGCAAAAATAAGCGAGCTAAAGAACATTATTTGGTTGTACAAACATAAAATCTGCTGCGGTTTAGTAAAACGGCTAGAATAAGACGATTCATGCGTGAATCCCTCCATGCTAGAGCAGGACAGAGAACATAAAAGCGAGACGCGTAACAATGGGGGTGGGGCGTACAAAATCCCACCATAACCTGAGCTTTCAGGCCTTCAAATATTCCGCAAAAAGTATACAAATGTAGGTGTCAGAGTATTTTGGGTGGACCGCCCAGTCGTTTTGTCCACACACGACACAATATGACTATAATCGGTGCTACTCGTCGCCGTAATAAAATAATTCAGTTGTTTGTCACTACTGCTCTTGGGTGGATATCCGAACGCGTTCGTATTTTTCGTTTTTATTGCGCGGCCGCTAAACAGTTTTGGTGTGTGCCTGTTTTTTTGGGTTGAATTAAAAAAAAGTGTGTAGTGTTTTTTTTGGCAGTGATCTTTGCTTTTTAAACTTTTTTTCTAGTCGATAGGTGAGTGTTGTTTTAGATTATTTTTAAACTAAAGGAAAAATTACAATATTGTACTTTTCAATTTTATTCTTGCTTTTTTGGGTAAAAAGACACTAAGATTTATATATTGTAACTTTGAACAACTAAAAATCCAAACTATTACATTCTTATTGAAATAACATTAAAGAACTCATCAACACCTTCCAATTAAAATGAACCAAACTTAATTTAAAAAATAAAACTTACACTTAAATCTTTTCTATAACAAATTCAATAAATAAACGTGCTATCATAAATACCCCTAAATATTGTATTTAAAGGACGATTATTCCTTAAATAATTTAATTGACCGAAGATGAATATTCCCATCAGTCTACAACTGTCAATCAACCTTCTATAAGAATCAGCTGTCATTTTCACCGTCATTAACCCACCAAGTGTCAGAAGTAGACACAATAGAAATTTTTTTGTTTAATTAGTCACCGATGCCCTTCTTCTTCATGCCTTCAACTCTTTAGTTAAAGAAACCTAGCCGTTAATAAGCGTGACATTTTTATCTATGAACCTCTTTCATCCTGATTATCTTAAGGGTTACGTATGCATTTTAAAAAAACGGTCTTTACCATCTTTAACTATATACCCACTCCGTTATAAAAACAGATGAAAGTCCACTGAGGTACGAATATCGTTATAACCATTTCTTTAATTAAAATTTCAGCTCGTTTTGATTGATCGTAAATTAAAATCGTTATACTGTGTCGAATCCTTGTCAGAAGCAAAGAGTTGTTTTATTTCTATACATTTCCATGCTTAAATAGAACTTATTTGTGTACTGTTATAATACATAGTTTATACAGAGATTCCCAGACTTTGTTTTCTCATGGACCACTTTAAAATTAGCTATGCTATGCAGCTACATTTCTACCATATTGTAAATTGAATTGTAAACCCCTTTTTTTTTGTCACGCCAACGTAGACCCCCGTCGAGTCTCCCGTGGACCCCTGGGGGTCCACCTGGACCACTTTGGGAACTAATGTTTTATAAGATGTGGCTCGGACCTGACTGCCACCCGTACCTACCCTACCCTTCTGGGATTACAAGCGAGATGTTAGGTCTAGGTTACATTTTTTTAAGTCCTTCTAGTTCCTTTTCAAGAGATCAGTAATGGGGCTTATCTTTGTAAATTTTCGCATATCTTTTCTATAAGATTTTGAATTTATAATTTCTATTTGATAGCATTATTAATTGGTTAAAGTATCTTATCAAGAAGAAGACCTAAGACTATTCTATTCTAATCTATTTATAGGGTTTTATATTATAAGCTGTTGCCCGCGACTCCTCTGCGTGAATTTTATATTTATTATTTCATTAGTGTTTCGCTACAATGGCTACAATTGTAAAAATACGCCGTACTTCTCCAGGTCCCAGGCTACCTCTTTGTACAATTTCGTAACTATCGGTTCAGGGGTTTAGTCGTGATGTGGGAACAAACAGACAGAAAAGTTATTTTCCAACTTATAATAGTGTGTAAAAATTATTTCTCACATACTTAACTTAGTATTTACACCTATTTACTTGTCATCTCTCTTATTTGTGTACATAGAATTAGAGTGTTAAGTAAACAAATAATTCTTGATTTCATGAGCTTTCAACGAAGCGCGGGTTTCTACAAGTCATATACGGTAAATGGTCGCTGTAAAGAGCTTTACAAACAAATGCTACACGCTTATTACCGCACTAGGATCCTCCTGTGAATGCAATTTCATTTTACACACAGATAATGCATGAATGTGAGGGGCTCGTAACTTGTCTATCTGTGAGGCTGCAGCGCTTGACGCGGTCAATCCTTGAATTGGTGAACATTATTCACAAATCGAGACCCCTCTGTGCCTCGGAAAGCACTTTAAGCAGTCCCGGGTGTCATACGAAGACCTATGACAGTCGTTACGGGTGTCAGCAGCCCAAAAAGTCTGACAACCAGTCTTTTAAATAAAAAATATATATATTTTTATTCATATAGACCCGTTAAAGGCACTTATGAATAGTCAGACTCTTGTTGCCACGTTCCAAAGTGTTCTGTGTGTCTAACCTAAGAGTATCAGTGTCTCCCAGTAATTGGGTGGCGAAGGTCAGATGGCAGTCGCTCCGTTTAAAATACTGATTATTCAGGCGCAACTGGTTAGGCTGGAAGCCGACCCCAATGTAGTTGGGAAAAGATTAGGCAGATGATGAATGCATGAATATGAAGACCGAAGGAATATCAGTAAGCCAGACTAGGCCAACAGTGAACAGTGATTGAACGCAACCATACGGAATGCCGAATACCGGTTTCACGACAAAATAACAATATTTGTTCGCGGATAAATTAGATCTGTAACTTTCGAATCGAATATAAATATTTGAATTCAGAGGCCCTAGTGTAAGTTTCTTTTGACAAACTCGAATTAACGCATCGAACGCGTTCAGTACTCCAATTGGTGGGGAGCACGAAACAGACCAATCGGAGCGCCGAACGCGTTCGATGCGTAAAATCGAGTTTGTCGAAAGAAACTTACACTAGGGCCTCAGATCTTTTGTGTCTGTATTCCCCGAAGTGTTTGGCAGAGGTGTACTATTGTACACCCACATATCGCCAATGTCTATTGACATCTACCGGACACAGTCCCGTACTCTGTGCTGCTACTGAGAATTTCCATACAGAAACACCCAATAAACAAATTTTTATGTTACAATCACGAACGAACACTAGTTTAAATAAATCTATCATCGGTTATCTAGAAAACTTGAATATATGACCAACATCTTTGTTCTACTGTACATAAAAGTAAAAATAAATAAGAAGAAATTAGCATTTAACATCTGGTCGTATTTACTACATAACATAGGACGGTAGCTAAATTTTTCGTAAAATAACGTACGTATCGTGAACACAAGCGAACCTTTTTCTAGATCTAAACAACAGCGCCCCCTATCGGGTCCAACTATAGCTAAGAAACGTCCAGGCGACCGCATAAGTAGAAAAAAAACATGTGTGTGTGTTTATTTATGTACGCACGTAAGAAGTTATACTTCTTATTTATTTTTATATTTCCAGTGATATGAAACACGTGTTACAGATACACAAATATTTCAGTAACTACCTTGAATATAGCTATCAATTCACAAGAAAATTTAAGAGACATTTACCAGCCAACTTCATGGTGTCGCTTTTATCTGTCGGTGTGCGCGCGCATCGTAAGAATTCGCTCCCATCAAGCGTACCAAAAGAAGTATGTATAACTTTTAAAAAATCATCAAAATCGATCTATCCATTTAGGAGAATTACGAACACACACACACAGGAATTTTATATATAAAGATATAAAAATCACTGTAACGTCAAAACGAAAATTGAATTTAATTAACTGATAAGTATGGAGCAGTTAAGTGATATTAAAAGCTCCTGAGTAATATTAAATACATTATCGGTATTAATATTGTGTTATCTGTTTAAATCAGTCGCGTGTCGTTTCCATATCAGTGAGCTAATTTTTTTCAATATCCTTTTGTGGTTTACGGCACGAGTTATCACATGAGAATCGCTCATGCCGTAGTGTAAAGATTAGCCAGTCAGCTATGGTGGTATGGAGGCTGACTGCCCAGGGTGCGCCAGGCGATCTTTATCACTCGTGATTGTGATGGCTCTATCCTTGCTCTCCATTCTTTCAGTGACTCTTTATGGCTTTATGGTAGTCTTTCGTTGCGAGCACGGCCGCTGCGCAAGATTGATTATCAGATCGATTCCCAGGTCGGAAAAAACAGCACAGAGTTTGAAACTGTACCCGGTAGATGACAATAGGCTCGCCCCGTATGACATGGTATTCAATAATGATAATTACAAAATGTTCTCCTGATTTCGGTCACGGCGGCCAATCTCACCGGAGATTAGCCACAGGAGATATTATAGAGCACAAATGTGTACGCAAACACAGGTGCTCTCTCTATTCCTTCACTCTCATAATTCGATGGGACGGCAATCCAACACGACCGGAGAGAGATCAGGAGCAGGACCAACGGCTTAAATGCTTTCCGAGGCACGGTGTGTATTCACATGCACAAAGACCCAGACCCGAAACAACTATCAGTAGATCATACAAATGTTTATTCCGTGCGAGAATCGAACCCGCAACACGTAGTTCAGCAGTCAATCTCTCAACCAATGCGCCAACCGTGCCGTCTATAACGGTATAGGCGATATGTGGTTTACAATTGGGTACACCTCTGCCTAACCCTTCGGGGAATAAAGGTGTGATGATATGTTATATTATAACTTGTTTATTATCTATTTATTTGCATCCTATCTTCTATGTGGACTTGATCATTGAATTTTGATGTTGACTGTATAATATTTACTCTTCTCCAGTGAGTAAGAAGTTCTCCAAACTATCATCATGTTTGCGTAGGTGGGGAATGGAGAAACTAGTGAATTGTGTACATATTTATAAGTCACAATATCTCTGTTATTCCACAAAACCGCCATAAGTTGAATAAACCAATAAACACTATCGATGTATATACTTAAAATTAAATAGACTATAGTTTAGCTAAAAGTTTTCATACAAAATGCGTTAACGTTTTTACCCCACTAAACATGAGCTGATTTTGCTGATATTTTTAATTTGTTATAGACGCAAGTAAAAGCTAGGCTGTTACGTATTTATTTTTATATATTGTTTATTGATTGAGAAATAATTAACTCTCAAAACGCATATTTTTAACAAAAAAGCGTCCTTATACTTATCTCGTGATAATTATTAAATTGATCAGAATTTTGAAAAAACATAACGTGTCGTACTAACTTATAAACTGAAAAACCGATAGAAACCAAAATCAAATTAATTTGTTAAGATCACTACATATTATAAAACAAATTCCCCGCCGCGTCTATCTGTCTGTTCGCAATAAACTCAAAAACGACTGGACGGATTTTCATGCAATTTTTACCAATAGACAGAGTGATTCATGAGGAAGGTTTAGGTGTATAATTCGATAAGGTTTTATGTAAATTGACTGAAATATCTCTTATACTCTTATACATGGACTGTGCTCTGTCTTACTCTATTGTCTATGCCTTTTTTATACAAATAATTAGAATTTTGTGTAAATTGGCTGAAATATGACGATGATAATTGAATATGTCGGAAAAATCATACCGACTGGGAGCTTTACTGGCCTGCGCCGAATAAATGCTCGACGTAGCAGGCAGATACGACACTACGACGGAAAAAAAAATGAAGGCGCTGTGCGAAGCCGGGGCGGGTCGCTAGTTTAAATATAGAAAACTTTAACGCCCGAACACTTAATTTGCGCGTATTTCAAGACAATGTTGTCAGAAGCCGGCAGCTAAACTATACTCTTAATATCGTCATCAATGTTTAGCGATTCGCTTCATGCGCTGTGTCACGAGTTCGATTGCCGCACGGAAACGGATAGTTGTTCCGAGTCTAAATGATCGTCTGGCACCCTGGGTAATTAGCCTCGATACCACCATAGCTGACTGGCTAATCTTTACACTACGGTATAAGCGATTCCCATGTGATAACTCGTGCCAACATGACAGAAGAAAAAAACTGTAACCATCACATTTTATTGTAAAGTGACGGACTTAAGCAGCTTTATTACAAAACAAGCTTTCTCTTTAGACCAGCCTTCTTTCTTTCTTTTTCATTGTCCTACGCCAGACCCGAAACAACCGTCTGTAGATCATACAAATATCTGTTCCTTGCGGGAATTAAATCTGCGACACGAAGCGCAGAAAGCTAAGCGCTTAGCCACTGTGCCATCCGTGTTGACAGCGTTTTAAACTTTCGAGCCTTTTATATTAAAACTTTAATCTGATTTACTTAAAGATCATAATCCAAAATTGTAAATTTAGTACTGGACTAAGTTGTCAGTTATGTAATAATATATGTACTGTATTTCGACCACAAAGAATTAAGTTGTTATTCTATCAAGATAAACATGAATAAAATCTAAAAAAGTCAATAAAATATATGTATTTTCTATGTCTACGCAGCTCGTAGGCACCGTAGCAATTCAATTCAATTCAATTCAAATTCAAATATATTTTTATCCATGTAAACCATTTACAGGCACTTATGAATAGTCAGGCTCTAGTTGCCACGTTCCAAAGTGTTGATTTCCAATGGAGAAGAACGGGCAAGAAACTCCATGGTTACTCTTTTAAACTCGGAATTAAATATACAATATTAATTTATACATTGATCTCGAACAACAATTATGTGAGTACAATGTAGCTTAAAAGAGTCTAACTTATGTAAGTCTGAGCGGCGTAGACAGTCTACGGTTGTGGCAAATGAGCTACGAAATTTACTAGTACAATTAAAAATATATTTCTGAAAAGTTGTAGAAAGCCGTAGCACAGTCAGCGATTAAAGTAGCTAATCAATTTACGAAATTTTACAATATTTTTTGTATTCTAATTACTTTTGACCTAAGCGACTAGTGTAATGGTTACTTAAATAAATCTTCTTTAATATATTAACATCGAACAGGGGTGGCCCGTCGGTTTCTGGTCCTAGGGGGCCTCCAAACGCCTCCATGTTCCCTTGATCAAATCCTAAACAAGGCTTTAAATATATGCTTAGTACCTATTTAAGAGGCGGTTTAGAGTTGGGATGATTTATTTTTCTCATCCATATCCATATTTTATGTATGTTTATTTAAGTGGAATTTAAATTTCACTTGCAAGATTTTAACTAAATACACATAAACACTTATGCATACAAATGTGAACTGAATAAAAAGCTTGTAAAATTACATCAACTTCTTAAACTAGGGGCCTCATTCAGCTTTGTCGCCCCGGACCTCTGACGGGCTTAGTCCGCCACTGACATCGAAATAACGAAAGTTCATCTATCTATCTGCGTCAGCAGTTTGTGCAAGGATTTTGTTTCAAATCACATGTAAGCTGTGGTTGGTTTACCAATATCAACCATCAATCCTACTTTTTAATGAATCCTACTAATATTATAAATGTGAAAGTTAGTGAGGATGGATGGATGGATCTTTGTTACTCTTTCACGCCAGAACGGCTGCACGGATCTAGATGAAATTTGGCACAGAGATAGATTATAGTTTGGAATAGCACATAGTCTACTTTTTATCCCGGAAAATGTACGGGTTCGTAAACCACGCGGACGAAGCCGCGAGCGAAAGCTAGTTTAACATAATCCAATCGTCTCAGTTGACAGCTGATTAATTAATCAGTGGTCGGATGACTCTTTAAGGAATCGAGTGATAGTCTATGGTTAGCTCACATTCATCTTATAAGAATGTTTCTGCACTGTTGGCGCAGTGTGTATATAATTTATACATTTCATTGACTCGAAACTCTGACATCAGATCGGAGTAGAAACACCGTCATTGTAAAGAAAAGCTTTAAAAATGTCACCATACTAATAAAATGTTATCTCTCACAGGTACATAATGTAAAACTACCCACACAACAAACCAACAATGTCTTCCCAAATAATGCCCGGTATCTACCGCCGAGACTCAAACGACATCCAAGAGAAACCTCTAGAAATCGACACGGAATCGAACCCCGACCGCAGCCGCTCCAACAGCCCGAAAAACATGAAATTCTACAAACAGATGGACGACGAAAAAACTATTTTAAATCAAGGAAAAAAATCATTCTGCATAGACGCCTTGTTGTCTAGACAGCTGCCAGAGACCACTTTGCAAGACAAAATGGCGCACCAAAAATATCTGACCATAATTCATAATAAGAATTATATAGGGAGATACCAAGAAAATTATGATGCCCAAATTGAGCAGAATATGATCAAAAAATGCGAGGGGCGGGAGAGTCCGAGGTCTGGGCAACGGAGTCCACGGTCTGGACAGAGCAGTCGGTCCGCCAGTCCTGGGTCTGATGACGGGAATCGGTCAGGGAGCTACAGTCCTCCAATCTCGCCAGGAGTGGAAGGTGGAAATGAGGAGTATGAGAGTTATAGACCGGGTGAGTTTTTTTTTATTGAGATGTTATTAATTATATTGTTGGTATAGTGGTAGTAACGCGGCTGCTAAGTGTGAGGTCCTAGGTTCGATTCCCAGTCTCCATGAACACATACAAAATGTTTAATATGTTTTTCTTCAACTAAGAATTATAGATGATTTAAGCTTCCTTTTAAGCAAAAAATGCTTGTATTAGGACACTTAATACTTCCGTAACTTAGATTGACAACATGTCGTAAATACCTAACTACATATCTCATAGGCGTATGTATAATCGCAAGATGCTCATTTAAATAGGTTGGGTTCGATTCTCCGGCCCTTTAGACAAAATAACAATACAGATACACAAATCTTAGCTTGTAAGCTTGTATACAGCGGGTAAATATTTTCCTAAAGGGATATTTATATTTTTAAAAGAAAAAAAAATCTTCTAATTTCTTCACATAAAAAAAAAATAAGAAATCATGCCCGGAGATCGGTTTTATGTAAGCAATAGGCGCTTCCCTGTTACTAATATTACATAGGACGTAATAACGGCATCGGCGAATGTCAGTACACACAGAGTGGTTTGGAGTTACACAGAAAGAACTTACCATACTGACGATGCCTATGTTCGTCTGATGCGCCGTAGCCAGTCAGTCATCACTGTCCTAGCTGACTGGCAAATATTACCACCATGATGAGAACTCATGTCGAAAATAAACAACGAGACGTACACCCCTGCTAAGCCTTCAAGCAAATAAAGCGTGATAACACTATTCTTATCTTCCACAGGCATAATCCCGAAACCAGGACTTCTCCCTCAAAACCCAGCCCTCGTGGCAGCTCAGTCAGCAGCCCTCTTCAACTACCCCCAACTCTCGCAGCCCGGTGCCCTCCCGCCAGGAGCTCCACTACCCTCGGCGTTCCACCACCCTGGAGACAGGGTGTTGCACCACATGCAGCTGGAGTGGCTCGCTAGGACCGGGATGTTCTACCACCGGATACCTGAACTTGGAGGTATGTGGCTAAGTATGTTGGATTCTGGACTTTTAACGCGATTCTATCAAAATTGTGCTTGATTCTCTTGTCAAGAAAGAGAAAGAAGTGTGGAAGATTCTTTAACTGTTCGTCTGTAGCATGCTACAAAATAGAAGTCATTCTCCAGTGTACAATATCCATATTTTGCAGTCCTTGCATGAGTGTAATGACTGATCCATGCTTGCCCTCTGTTGCGACAGGTCAGCTCAAATAGTTATGGCACTTTCTTGAAAAGGCTATTCGACCCTATATTTATCTCACATAAATCCTTAAAAAAATAATATAAATATATATATTTTATATACCTTGACCCCTGAGTTTGTTTCGGCGTTTCTTCTCAGGGATAGTCATCAGAAATGCAGACGCCATCTAGTTTAAAAAAGACGTGTAAAATTGATTGAAAAATCCTAATTGCAAAATAAATAATTTCATTTCATTCCATTTCATTATTCGTTATAAATCGTGACCTCTCCGTACCTCGGAAAATCACGTTAAGCAGTTGGTTCCGTGTTGGTACGGGTGCTAGCAGTCCAAAAAATATCCTGTAGACCGTAGAGTATCAGTGTCTCCCAGTAATTGTGTGGCGGAGGTCAGATGTCAATCGCGTTGTAAAATACTGATATTCAGCCGCATCGGGTCAGCCTGGGAGCCAGATAGATGAAGATGGATTTGCTTAATGTTACTAAGTCTTTTAAACAATATCCGTAGATAACGGCTTCTCGTTGAGTTTTTTTACACCTTGTCAGATAGATCCAAAATGTTGTCATAATCTTGTAGACCATAGATAACAGATAGGGCAACCACCATTCATCTCCTTGACTAACTTATCAGCATATTATCGAAAAAAACTACAATTTGCGTTTTATCAAAACCAAGAAAAGTTAAACTTAATATGTCATGATGTATAGATGATGATAAATGTAATCGATCACGTTTATAAGATATCACCCACGCTATTATAAATGCGAAAGTAGATCTGTCTGTTGGTTTGTTACCTCATAACGACTAAACCACTGAACCGATCATGATGAAATATTACAAAGAGGTAGCCTGGGACCTGGATAAGAACATAGGATTATATTTACTATTGCAGCAAATCACTAATTAGATAATAAATACAAAATGCACGCAAACGAAGTCGCGGGACACGATATAATGGAAAACATTGAATTGTTTGTATATGCAGTGATAGGGTTAAACCAGATCTTAACAATACTTGTTTTTGATTGATTTATCTAAAACCTAAAGATGTAAATTGTAATGTAAGCAGATAGTATAGATAACCCAGCGATTGAACGCTTGCCCACACCTGAGACTTTCCGAAATCATGTGCAAAACAAAATTTCATTATGACGTGAAGTTCTTGATGGTGTTTGTAGTCCGCTAATCTGTACCCAACCGTGGTGGACTAAGGCCTAACTCTTCCCATTCTAAGAAGAGGCCCATGCCTCTCTCTGAACCTATAAAGCCTCAAAACTTGAAAATTGGCAGGTAGGTTCCCTATATGATTTTGTAAAATTTAATCTTATGAGGGTGATATAGAGTTCAAAGTTTTAACGCGGACGAACTCACGGGTAAAGCTTAATAAATAAAACACAAGACGACCCGACCCGACTTCGCACGGGTAGCACTTATTCTATAGCCAGATATTTTTTAGGAAACATGACACAAAATTGCCCGAAGCCCTTTCGCTACCTAACTTCACAGGATCACCCGCTGGGCTCATCTGAAGAGTACCTAAAAATTTTATTAAAGTCGCTCCAGCCGTTTTGCATTCCATAGGGAACATACATACACACATTTATTTTTATATAATACTAGCTGCCCGCCCCGGTTTCGCACAGGTGCACTAATGAAAAAATGAGACCAAATCTTCTCTTTACCGTATAACCATGTAATTAAATAAAATGACAATTAAATAATTTCGACCATAATTTACACGGAGATTTTTTAACCTATTTTTTTTAATTTTCCGTACAATTTTTCAATCATTTTCTTTTATATAAACCTTGTCCTGAATAGAAACAGAACAAAAAAATAATCAGCCAAATAGGTGCAGCCGTTCTGAAGTTATGCGCTTACATACATTTTTGGTCATTGATTTTTATTTATACAAAATATAGATAGATTATATAGATAGATATTGTCGTAAAAAAATACAAAACTGTTATCATCACAATCAGAGACCTTATTTGACAAATAACACGTCAATCATGATAACATTATTAACAAATATTATTTACTTCTCAAACCAGATTACTAGATGAAAAATTGACTTTTTATCTCGTGTTATTTTGTTAAAATAGGACATTGAAGAATCGCTTTATTTCTAAAAAGATTTTGTCAAGTGTCAATATCTGTACATGAACAGTCAAAAAAGAGCTCAGTAACGCGTATGTTTTTACGCGTGTATGTTTTTTTGACAATAAAATACAGTAATCTCATAATAAAGGTACTGAAGTGTATTTATTGAGGTTACGCGTACTACAGAACCTCCTTAGATCTCTAGGTTTTTTTCTGATCTGATGCTTACTGGTAAGCACAGGGATATTTCTGCTATCCAACTAAACTTGGGCGCAGTGGCAGTCCGAGGTGGCTTAAAACGTCTAAACAATGAAATGAAAAATAGGTTTTTTTTAACTTTAATATCACCCTCCCATATTAGTAGTACCATAACTTTACTGGTAATATGACCCCTCCCCCGAGTCTTAGCGACCTCGCTTGCTTGGGTGCTTCTAAACCCGACGAAAAAAAGAAAAAGTTTGCCTGTTTCCCAGCCATACGGCAAAAAGTACCTTTAATCTAATTCTTATCGATTAATTCCGAAAAACGATGACATATGCGTCGAATATGATTAGCAGTATTTAACAATCCCAAGGGTAAATAGCGTTAACGGGGGTAACATTAGTTATGGGGTAAATAAAATTAAATAAATTAGCCGGCACTTATTTCCATTGGATCATTTGTGTTTATTTATACATTTGAATTTAATTTACGTAATGTATTGAAAAGTTAGTAAAACGTGTCCAAATAAAAATATTTGAATTATTACATATTTTTTATCCAAATTAACTGATAATATTTTTATTTTAAAACGAAAATGGTTTATATTCTAAAAAAGCAGAACAAGAAAAAACACATTATAACAAGTAAAAAATTGCTAAATATGCAAAAATTAACATGCCTAGATTAAAAAGCATCCAAATCTATACCAGGTAGCTTAACGCTCTCTACACTAGTTAATCAACCCCTATTTGTTTACCACCCTCACTATTTGCCGTCGACACATGCCAAGCTATGACACCTACCCTTTAAAAAAACACCCTTTGTATGAAAAAAAATAGTGTCACTAATCCGCGGTGATTTTTGTCATGGTTATAACAATTAGAGGATTAAAAAGAAATTGTCTATGGTAGTTTGTTATTTTTTTATTGCGTTATTTATTTTGTGTTTGTTTTTGTCTTTTGTTTCGATTACAATTTAATTCAAGGTAATGGTACAAGACCTAATTGTCAAGTAAGATAAAATGTACTTGAGAATTTCTATTAGAAAATATACAATACTAGCGACCCGCCCCGGCTTCGCATGGGTAGCAGAACATATACGCCTCCATTTTTTTTTCTGTCGTAGTGTCCTATCAGCCTGTTACGTCGAATGTTTACTCGGCGCACGCCAGTAAAGCTCCCAGTCGGCATGATTTCTTCCGACATCTTCAACTATCATCGTCATATTTCAGCCAATTTACACAAAACCTTAACGAATTATACACCTAAACCTTTCTAATGTATCACTCTGTCTATTGCCGGAAACCGCATGAAAATCCGTTCAGTAGTTTTTGAGTTTATCGCGAACAGACAAACAAACGCGGCGGGGGACTTTGTTTTATAATATTATACAATACAATATGTTATGATATGATCCTAACATTAACGGTGCAAGCGTTATCATGAAAGCAACTCTACTTCTATGTATTTTATTTGAAAACGAAAATGGTTTAGAACATTTTAACAAAGCTATCAATTTAATCAGTCAATCACATTTTTTCAACAATGAATTACTTATGATTAAAATTTTCTTCAATTAAGTGATCATGCCAGACACCGGAACCAACCAATATAACTTAGATCTAACATGCCATTACTAATTAATATTAAGGACCTCCGCAACCCCAGCGATGGGCAAACCCCACAATTTAAACCGTACATTTAACGCAAGATTAGTCCAACATCCCAACTTTGCCAAGCAATAAAAATCATTCAATTATCTGATTGCTAACAGGTGCCGCTACCCGACATATGGGGCGCCAATAAACCACCCACCCTACTTAGTAGGGTCACCCGTGCTTAACCTTTTTAGACGCGAAGAGTTAGGGGAGATATTATAATGTTTTTAGTGATAATGTCTCTCTTTTTTGTAATTGCAAGTGTATTTATGATAATTTATATTAATGTTACTTGAAATTAGGGTAATTATCATAAATGCGAAAGTGTTTGTTTGTTTGTTACTTTAACACGACTAAACCACTGAACCGATTGTTAGGAAATTATACAACGAGGTAGCCTGGGACCTGGAGCAGCACATAGGCTTATTGTTACTATTGCAAAACACTATTAGAAAATAAATACAAAATACGAAAATGAAGTCGCAGGCAACGGATAGAGATATTAATATAGTACTGTTCACCCGTATTTTGTCTGAGCTGAGTGCACAGTGCGCCGGACATATGAGCACCGAGTTTCTTCAAAACAAAACATTTCAAAAATTCGTATAAAATAACCGTAGGTAGGTATTTGTGAAGTAGACGATACAACAATGCTTTCGGTTGCTTAAAAAATGTTTGAATTTTAAGAGAAATATATACATAAAGTCACGCCTTTTTCCCATTGGGGTAGGCAGAAATTACGGAACGCCACGTGCTACGATCCTTACATAACCCGTTTGCTTCATCTACATTCATGCATCGTTTCATACATGAACGCCGGTTGTGGGTACTGCGCACCTGACCTTTTTGAAGGTCATCACCAATAAGGTCCGTATATGTCCTTCTAGGGCGTCCCCGCGCCAACGCGGTTGTTAGTGGAAACGCCAGGACGTTTCCACTAACAACCGCGTTATAAATCGCTTTCGGTAATCGCCTTTCATCCATCCTCTCTACATGACCAAACCAACGAAGCAGAGAGAAAGATAAATTTTATTTAAAATTCCATAACTTGATAAATATTAAGTACCTATGTGTCTGGTGTACCAGTGACGATTCTTGAGGTTGTCTGTCGCACCCTGAGCAGCTAGCCCCGATACCACCGTTGATGACTGGCTAATCTTTCCAACACGAGAGAAAAAGAAGTGTAACAGTACCTCTATTATGAGTTTTTTACTATTTACTTTCATAGTAAATGTAAATGTTCATGCAAGTGATTTTAGTTCATAACTTGGTTACATTAGGGATTAGATTCGCTAACATAACATCTCTATAATATATTAAATAGTAAATAAAAACTTTACTATGACTAGATGTCACATAAGCGACTCTAATCCCTAATGTAATCATGTTAAGAACTAAAATCGCTATCATGAAAATTTACTTTACTTTGATAGTAAGTACATTACTTTAAATTTTTTTTTATTAAAAAGTAAAGTATTTAAAAAGTAAAAAAAAATGACTACTTTAATAGTAGTAAGAAAACTCGTGATAGTGGCACAGTATAACGTAAGAGAACAGAAACCTGCTGTTAAATTTACACGGAAAAACAAATAAACAAGCATTTTTAATAAATAAAAAAAAATGTCTATGGCGTACATTAATCGTTAGTTTCGTAGTCCACAGAAACGTCACTTTTGAAAAAGGTCAAAGAAATAATTAACTCCTTAGGTACTAAGTATATCTTTTAATTAAATAAAGCGAGTAACGGTACAGAACGCAGTATAATTAACGAGCTGATTAAATAATTAGTTGATAAATCTTAACATGGCAGGTTTTAAACTTGATTTAAAAATCAACAGTACAGTGCGCCTCCCAAATGTAATTTGTACTAGTCAGTGTGTGGTTCCAGTTGTAGCGATTTATTTATAATTATATCGAGATTTTAAATGGACAATTAAAGTGTTGTGTCGAGATTTAAAATAGAAGAATCTTTTAACATTAAGTATCCTATTAAAATATTTTCATGCTTATAATAATAATAAAGCCTTTTATTTCATGCAATAACAAAGTAAGTAAACTAATCTTAACCTATATACAATATGAGTTATTAATTTACCGCAGGTGAAGGCGTCCTCCAAAGAATTCCAATTTTGTCTATCTTGGGCTGTTTGCATCCAGCTTTGGCCAGCCGTTTTACTGATTTCGTCCGCCCATCTCGTAATTTTCTTGCTTATGTTTGTTTAATTATCATTTCCTTACATATTTCCCGCGATTAACCAGTTAGCTATCAGTCACACAGACTGTTCCAAAAAGAGACGTTATGGCCGCGAAAGCACTGGGTATAGCCAACCGGTTCACCCAGGGAACCGGTTGGCTATACCCAGTGCTTTCGCCACGCAAGTACTTCTGATATTAACAATCACCACAAAACCTTCCCCGCTAGCACTCAGACCCCCAATCCCAGGTCCCTAGGGGGACTTTAAGCCAATTATCTGGCACCAATTTGTTCTCACAAACAAAGCCCGGCCCTTGCCAAATTAGATCCCCGTGAAGGGACGTGTGAGGTTAAAGTATCGATGGTTTTTGTCGATAGATTTAGTTTAATTGTATTTTTCGATAAAAAAGGTTTTTTTTTTTAATGAAAATAGCATGTCTCCATTTTTAAGATTGTTCAAAAAACACACCCAGAGTTAAAAATCTGAATAGTTAAAATTATATAAAGATATCTGATGGCTTTCGCGATATTTACCTAAGTTTAATTTAAACGACGAGGCGACGCGACGCTCCGTGTTTAGTTGATCAATGAATTTATAAAGTATCAAAAAATTTCTAATCAGTGTAATTTTCTGCTCTGTTATCATACCACTGTCCGCCACAAATAGATATATCACAATAAGTCATAAGCAGTGCCGGATTAACCACGTAGCAAGAGTAGCAATTGCTACGGGCCCCGCGTATCTAAACCCGCCCACCTCCTCAGCGTAATTTTTTGGGTGAAACTTATTAAGAAAATAAAACACAGAATTTGATACGGTAAACGCACAAGTTCTACAAAAAGTCACTTTATACTTAAGAGGCCATAGCAGATCAAGGGCCCCCGATAGAATTTGCTACGGGCCCCGCGCTTGCTTAATCCGGAACTGGTCATAAGCATTAACGGTCTAAAAACTTATGCCCCACTTACGGATGATTTTCTGAAAAAAATCTAACAACCTACAACTCTCGCTTTCATTTAAACTCCTTTACCGACACTTATTTCCTTTCACTTATTTAAAGCTTCTATTTTTAAATAATCAGGTATCGATGTAACAAGCACATCACTAACGAACACCGTCGGGTGGCAATCGGATAAAATGGACGGTTTTAGTAAAGAATCTATTTAGGTTGGGACTTTTGGCCCGTAGCCATATTCGATGGACGAGGGTTTTGAGCTTGCATATATTAGGCTGAATTTTATACTGATTAAAAATATATGATTGCCTCATCGGTCTAGTGAGAAGACTTCGGTGGCTGTACAGTCCAATCCTACTAATATTATAAATGTGAAAATTTGTGAGGATGGATGGATGAATGGATCTTTGTGACTCTTTCACGCTAGAACGGCTGAACGATCTGGATGAAATTTGGCACAGAGATAGATTATAGTCTGGAATAGCACATAGGCTAGGCTTTTTATCCCGGAAAAATGTACGGGTTCGTAAACCACGCGGGCGAAGCCGCGAACCGAAGGTAGTACGAGATATATACGAGCAAAAATAGCAGATTTCGTAAAGTTTTTTTTTTTTTTTAACATTGCCCCACGCTTTATGACCTTCCTGTATCGTGGTGACAGTTTACAAACATACATGTCACATATACACACAACCAGACCCGAAAAAACGATCTGTAGATCATACAAATATTTTAACGTGCGGGAAATGAACTAGGTATACGTAGCGCAGAAAACTAATCGCTTCACTTCGGCACCATGCCGTTATACATATATCCAACGCTGACATCTATACATCATTTAATTATAACAATACATAAATTAAGCCCATTTTAGCTGGAGAATGTATGGAAATAAATAACGATGAAATCTAGAAGAAATAGTCAAAAATATATTTATGTACAAGGTAGCCTGGGACCTAAAGGAGGCTTATTATTATTATTTTTACCTTGCAGGAAACCACTAATTAGGTAAGAAATACTAAATACAACAGCCAGTTATTAATTAATATACATATAATAGATAACACTCACACACGTACACAACAACACATTACACATTACAGGGGATCCTAGTGTGGGGTCCAATGAATATAATTGTAATACCTTTATTTCTGAGACATTAAATATTATAATTATTATTATATTATGTCTTTGTAAGTCATTTTTATCTAATGTTATAATATTGCTATAATAGTCATTATTAACATCATGATAGCATCACGCCTGTATTCCCCGAAGGGTTAGGCAGAGGAGTGCTATACAACCCCCCCCCCCCCCCCTATTACATGGGACTTAATAACGGCATCAGCGAAATTAGGCAATTTGGAAGTTATGATTCGATTGAACATTACATTTCCAAATTCCGCGCTGCTACTGAGAATATCCATAAAAAACACGCAATAACACTTTTGATATACCTTAGAATTGAACCCAGAACCTTACAATCAGCATTCACGCTTGCAACCACTAGAGCAATCAGCATTTTTTATATTCAAACAAAGCATTTTTAAACATTCAAAATGGCGAATCTCTGGTCAAGGGCCAACATGTTCTCACATAATCTAAAATACATGCCTGGACTTAAAAAAAGAAACCTTTGAGTTTGTTTCCACGTTTCTTCTGAGAGGCAGTCAGTAGGAAACGCCAGCGCCATCTAGACCTAAAAAAGACTTGTAAAAGCTTCCTATACGGAATTATTTATTCTTAATCTTCTCAAAGAAACCTTATTTTCAAAATAAGAAAGTAAAAAATATAAAAAACATTACGCATCAAAATACTCCTCCGCATCGCTGTCAACCGGCAGTGTGCCCAGAAGACTGGCAGCGTTGCCACGCTGTATGGCAATGCTGATTCTTTGGCCAAAAAATAGGCCAGCCCTCTGTTCAAGTGTAGAGTCGACTAATCGCTTTGCGATATCTTTAAAGAAAAGGCGAGCACTCGGACCCCATGGCCCAAGTGTTTCGACTCCAAACGGCTCGAAAATATAACCACTTATCAGGTTATTATTATTATTATTATTTTCAAAATACATATATATATATATATATATATATAATATTATGTAGCTACAGAAGGTATTCCACATTAAATCCTAACATTACGACACACAAACCAAGATAGAACAGCCCTCTCAACCCACATAAAACAATTTACATGAAATAAAACCCGATTTCAAAGCTTTCTGAAGAGTAGGCATTGAGGCACCTAGAGCGCATGCGTGAACAAACCACGCCTACTTATTATCCTCCCCCTGGTTGTCTATGTATTGTTAATTTGTTACCATGTCTTAAAATAGGGTTAGAAATAGGATTTTAAGTGATTAGTAAGTGGTTAACTTGGTGTAGTGGTCGCAATAGCGACTGCTGAGCGAAAGGTCTTGAGTTCGATTCCCGGATCGAGCAGTGTCATTGAGTTTTTGGGTATGAAAATTCTTAGTGGTAGCACGGAGTCTGGAACTGTGCCCGGTAGATGGCAATAGGCCATCTAATCTCGCCCCCTATTACGTGAGACTAAATAACGGCATCGGCGAAATGTGGATATGCAACAGTACACTTCTGCCTCTGATTAATTACTGCATTTGTTATGATGAAAACACTGTTACGTCATTATAGTTCGACTGTAAACATCTTGATACTTTGAGGCTGCACTACAATCTTTTAAATGTTAGTTTCTTAGTCTCAATTAAATGTATTTGTAATAATAATGTTAGTTCCCTTCTACGCCACGACGATTCTCTTTCCGCCCAGACTCTAGGCCAGCCATACTCAAAATTTTTTCCATAAGGGCCACAAAAACGTATTAGTTAAGGTGCCGCGGGCCACAAAATTTAGGTGTTAATAAAAAACGTAATATTTAAATAACGTAAAACAACATAACGAAAACAAAAAAAAATTGTTCACAATTCATCCGTCTGGATGATCTTATATGTCTTATAATGTGAGGTTATCATGCAGCCACATGCGATCTTGACAAAGTTATGAAAGAGCTTTCACAATCTAAAACTTTTAATGAGATCTCTGAATCCCTCTATCAGTCACTGCAACGCAATGCGCGGTAGGGGTATCTAGGTACCTATTGTACTCCGCGCGCCCACACTTTATCTGGATCTGCGCGAAATTTAAAGTGGTTGATACTTTGACTACTATGCCAGGTGGGCCACTCACTAAAGCTCGGCAGGCCGCATGTGGCCCGAGGGCCGCAGGTTGGGTATAACGGCTCTAGACCTACAGTATATTTTCTATAGGTGCAGGGTCTAATAATACTGTGCACCCCAGGCTATTTAAAATAGCCCCAATTGTAATTTAAAATTCAACACATTTAATACTCACTAATCACAAGCTTAACAATCACCGAAATAGCATTATTTGTACAAAAATAAACAAATTAAATGACAAAAGAACTAATTGTGCCAAACAACCCTCGAAATAAAATTTGTTGTGTTAAATTCAACCTTATTGTTATAGGAATAAGGGTGGTATAGCTGAATGTTAGGGGATGGAAAGTGACACATGATTAGTTTGTAGCAATTAATTTTATTTATATTCGCGTTGATTAAGGGTGGAAGTGATATTATGGTGGGTCTTCAGACAAATGGTACGTAGAAAGTACTTAGTAGAGAAGTCGTAGGTTTGAGTACAATCGGGCAAAATTTTATTGAGTTTTGGTCTTAGAAAATTCTTAGTAGCGGCTCGGACAATAGGCTCTTTCGTATTACATGGGACTTAATAACAGCATCGGCGAAGTGTGGGTGTACAATACATCTCTGCCAAACTCTTCGATGAATATAGGTGTGATGCTATGTTATGTACCTAGAAACGGTTAAGCAATATATCAACAGATACGTACGGACAAAATTCGAAAATCTGGATTCTGTAAAAAGCATTTTTATTTAGTGATCCTTCTTCATATTAGGTACTAGCTTTTGCCCGCGACTTACGCCTATAGCACTCAGGAATAATGTAGCTTTTTATAAATGAAAGAATTTTTAGAATCGGATCATTAGTTCCGGAGATTACCCCCTACATACAAACAAAATTTGCCTCTTTATAATATTAGTATAGATTAATAAATTAAAACGGATCCATTGTCTGATTGAAAAAAGTGAATCAAAAAAATAAACTGTATTATATTAATGTTCAGACTTAAGACACAAAATAATGTATGTATGTCTGTTTATGGAATAAATAAATTTAACTTAACTTGAAGTAGTTCAGTACCTCTATTATGAGTTTTTTTACTATTTACTTTCATAGTAAATGTAAATTTTCATGCAAGCGATTTTAGTTCTTAATTTGGTTGCAATAGGGATTAGAGTCGCTAACATGACATCTCTGTAATATAGTAAATAGTAAATCAAAACTTTACTATGACTAGATGTCACATAAGCGACTCTAATCCCTAATGTCACCAAGTTAAGAACTAAAATCGCTATCATGAAAATTTACTTTACTATGGTAGTAAATAGTAAGAAAACTCGTGATAGCGGTACAGATTTAAAAATCAGTTTTTTCAAAAACAAAACACGACACGTTTAAACTCACTCTTTCCATCAAACAGTTCAACCAACACACTATAGATAATTGTCACGCCAAGCGCGAAAGTGCCAAAATAATACCGTACACCCTAATAGGATCAATTTGGTACCAAATTAGGGTCAACATGAAACCCACATGCCGATATGATCACCCCATCAGTTTTATGGGGTGCCCCATAAAAATAAAGTGCTACATTCAAATCATATGTTATGGTGTTTTGAATGGTCGATATCGATACTAGTTGAAATGTAACTTGTGTAATATTATTTTTCTTGTCGTCAGCAGAGTGAACTAGCAGTTAAACGCTTGCCTTCCATACAAAGTTACAAACCTCTCGAATTTCTCTTTTAGAATACGGTAGATGACTTCACATGTCTGGACATTCTTGATGTTTTAATATTTTGTATTATTTTTCTGTTTTATCCGCTTTTGATCTGTTTATACCGTTTTTATTTTATATTCGAAACACTTGTATAACTCATATTGTATTGCCTCATTATGTTAGTAGCGTTCTATTAAGTTTGCATTTTTTCTTATATAATGCATGTTAATTTAAGATTTTAATTGTAAATTAACTTTTTGTTTTTGAAAAGTGTATCCATGGAGTTTCTTGCCGGTCTCTTCTCCATAGGACCTACCCCCTTTGGAACCGTGCGCCTAGAGTCTCGACTTTTTAAAAGTGCCTGAAAAACGACACGGTTCGACGGCACGGTTGGCGCATTGGTTGAGAGATCGACTGCTGCGTTGCGTGTCGTGGGTTCGATTCCCACACGGAACAAATATTTGTATGATCTACAGATAGTTGTTTCGGGTCTGGGTATTTGTGTATGTGAATATATAAATAAAATATATAAAATATATGAAAAAAATATATAAAAAAAAAAAAAAAAAAAAAAGGCTACTTGAAATAAAAAACTTTGACTTTGACTCCTAGTCGTCTGAGTTAGTTTTTATGAACTGTCAAAAATGACATTTTGTTCTAAAAATGTTTGGAGTACAAAAGCGTGACGTCATAGTTATTTATTACCATTGACATACTTATTGTGTGACTTTGATAAATTAAAAATTGAAAACGCCAAAGATAAGCAAGAGATTAAGTTTTATTGAGTTTTTAGAAGAAAAACCATTTACCAAACAAGATTTCAGAATATTTTTCTGATGAATTGTGTTAACGGCCAAAAAGCATCAGGCCAGCGTGGTGCACTAAGGCCTTACAAGAAAGAACAAACCCAAGGAGTCTCATTCAAAATGGAACCTTCAACTTTCTCATCCAATCCTCACCATACATATATTTGGCAAAAGTCACTAACACCATATTTTAGAGTCCCCCGAATATAAAGCTGTTTATACAAGGGATATAGGCAGCCATAGCTCGGGGGGCGAGAATCAAATTACACTGATTGCCATCTTGCGCTCGACGGAGCGACTTAACGCTATTGTGTAGGTATCCCAATTGTGCGACTAGACGCTGCGATTTGTCGTGGTATATAATATTTGGGATGATTGTTATATACTAAACAGTGTTGTTGTCTTTCTGTCTTGTGTTCTCACATTGAGAATTATGTGGTGGAAAAACTGCAGCCTGTAAGCTCCGTTATAGGGGTAACTGGGTACCTCTGAACTAATTTAGGTATCGTCATTAAGCGAGACTCTTTCTGTACACCCCCAGTCTAAAGTGTCCACACGGGGCAGTGATAAGCGATTGACTTTCTGGGCTACGAGCCGCGGGTTCAATTGCATGGAACAAATATTTGTAAGACCTACGGATAGTTGCTCCGAGTCTGGATTGATGTGCTTGTAAGATCTGTGACTCTAAAAATACCTACAACAAATGAAAAAATCATGGTGTGTCACCGTTTCAAAAAAAAGATACTAAAAAGTCTGACACAATTCCTAAAATGTTTGTTTGACAAAATTCGAACTCATATACCCAAAATCCGCTACCATACTTTTCCACCATCGTAAGATTTCCCATGGAAAATAAATGTAACCTCCTCGGATGTTAGATTAAAAGAAGCAACCGTATTCATAGTACCCCCATAAATCTGCCATGGGTGCAATGCACTCGGCAAGTTGCTCTACTTTAGAAATACGATTTATTTGTTCGAGTAACTTGTATCTTATTTCTGACGGGATTTACTGTCAATGCATTATTTAGTATTATTGTTTGATGTTGTAAGTAAGAGGATTCGGTGGCAAGGAGATGTATGCAATGTATATTTTAATAGACACATTTAGTTGCTTGTCAATGAGTCGCACATAAGTCACACTAGCAATCACCAACTTTTGCAAACAACTTAAAAATACGTTCAATGAACCGAGCGTGCTTAAATTGTTTGTGCTTGACGATGACATTGCTAAAAACGCAATATCTTCGTTGAAGTTCTAACACCACGTAAGTAATTTTTTGGCGGTTTTGACATTTTGATGGCATTTTCTAAATAATCGGAAGATTGTTTCAGCCAATCAGAAACAGCAGTCGTCCAATAGAAGCTCGTAAAATGGATTGAATATAAAATGGTATTGTACTGGCGTCTATGTAAAATTGTGCAGTTATTTCACTCGCCTGAAAAGTTATTATTTTTGACATACGTCGTGTTAGAACTTCAACGACCCTGTACGCATTCAGAAGGTCACAAGTACAGGGTTTATGGATTTTGAACTTTTTGGACCAGACTACAATAGTGGTTGAACGTTATATAGGTAACTGTTGTAAAAAATGACTGATTGTCCGTCTCTACCCGTTATAACACCACCAGTAAGAATATTTATTATTATTAGCTTTTAGTTTAGTTTAAAACTTTAGGTAACCTAGGTTTCAAATAAATATTTCAATTAAATACACACTAAAGCGTTGCGTAGACTACTTTAGCCCTATATATATAGGGCTACTTACACTATTATGAATTGCCTGACAGGCACTATTAGAAAATTGTATTTTTTTAAACGTATAGATAGACACATTGAAAAGTTCAATACTATCAAAAAATGAAATTATACTGTGAAATTACTCTGTTTCAACATATACACTGTTTATATACCGAAACATTTTCTTATGTACTAGTTTACCAGAAGGATTTAAGTACCTAATTCAACTAATTCTGGTAAACACAAAGTAGAGCTACTTTCTGTTCGCTACACGCCCCAACTTTAGGTATAAATAACGCAAGACATTCAGTAGTTGGGGGGATGTCGAACGGCAAAATATACGGATTTGTTTTATACTAGCTTTACTAGCTTCTTGCTGCGGTGTCGGTCGGCATTTGTAGTGTTTTCAGTGTTCATAACACAAAACAGGATTAATCCTTTAAAATATTTCATAAATTCAGCCTACACTCTCCTACTACTAGGCACGGGTCTCTTAGAATGAGAAGGATTACCTTAGTCCACTGCGTGGACTTAGTTTTTTTTTTTTTTTTTTTTTTAAAACGTTGCCCCACACTAGGAATAATTCCTGTATCGTGGGTGCGTTTACAAACACATATATTCACTTACACAAACGCCCAGACCCGAAACAATTATCTGTAGATCATACAAATATTTGTTCCGTGCGGGGATCGAACCCGCGACACTTAGCGCAGAAAGCTAATCACTTAGCCACTACGCCAACCGTGTCGTCAACTTAGTGCGGGTCGGCAGACTACACGTCAGTAAAAATGGGGAAGTTTCAGGTGTGCAGGATTCCGCACGATGTTTTCATACATCGTTAACGCTATTGATATTTCTGATCCGCACATAAATTCGTAAAGATGGGAAGCGTCCAGTGTTGAGTGATTTTTTTGTTTTGTCCACTGCCTCACTTGCTGGGTATATGCGGGCCGGGTTCGTACTCAAACCTTCCTACAAGGAAACCAAGTCTTCAACCGTTAGGCTATCGCTACGTGTTAACAAAACATACCAATAAATTATCATGATTTACAATTTCAATTATAAATAAATACCAAAGTCGTTATAACTTTATTATACGAGAACAAACATATTTAACAGGATGGGACCAAACATTATTTTAAACCATAGCTCGGCACAGGAAAGTCACGTAATGCCAACATGACTAAACTATTTATTTATAAGTTGGTCACTTGAGCACGATTTTCTGTTTATTTTATGTACCTACATGTAGGTCTTAATGCATTTATAAGTTATAGTAAAGTTTGATTTTGGCTGTATGAGTGTTGACTTTTGCCTTTTGTGTGGGAGACAAAAAGGGTTGTTTTTGGTTGAGCTTGAAATGTAATAGGAATAAAATTATTTCTAGTCTCTTCCGAGTTTCTATTTTTTCTGTATTTTGAATTTTCAATATTTTGCACTTTGCTAAGTCTTGCAGTTCTATCGGCCGACACCGACGGTAACTTAGGTATATATTTCAGGTTACATTTACTAACACACTATAGCTTTAATATAACAGTTATGGTAGTAAGAATCTACAAGATATTTAAATGTCAATATTGATCTGAAGAAACTGAAAGATATAGTTAAACTTTCCGATCTAACTAGCGCTAAGTGGTACCACACCCATCACATTACCACCACTTTTAATCCCACCCACCCCAAAAGAGCACACCAATAAACAAATACACCACAATAAAAATAATACAATTACCAAACACCCGAAAAAACATGGCGGTTCCCGCCAAAACTTGACAGATGCGTTCATGACATTATCGTGTTGGGCAAACAACGCCAAATGTCGCGTTCGTGTTATAGTAATTGTTAATTATCATTTTTATAAGCTTAGCGGCCAGCTTTGATGCGATAAATTAGTTATATTAACGCTGAGTTAAATAAATAACGGTTAAGTGGAATGGTTTGTGTTTTCATTATTGATTTGATTAATTTAGATTGGACATGTTGGTTTGTATTTTGTGATTGAACGATTAGCCACACAATTATTTTATATATTTTTTTATGTCTTACATTAAGATGAACTTTACCTTACACCGTACTATTTAAATGATAATTTAAACGTTCTCTTTTATCGATAAACAATATCGTCTGCATTAATATCTGTTAAGAGTCTTAAGTTCTTGTGTCTAAGTCCTACAGTTATTATTTTTATTACGGGTAGTTCCTTTTTTTTCCCCGATTTTTCTACTGCCATCTCCGCCACACATTACTGGGAAACACTGATATTCTAAGTTTATACTGGTTTGCAGACTTTTTAGGCTTCTCACACCCGTAACGACTGTCATAGGTCTTCTTATAACACCGGCTAACCACAAACCACCGCACAAACTTAAAATCTCTTTTACAGCCAATAGCACTTACAATCTTTTTTGCACACAGGTGCTCCCCACGCTCTCCTCGGCAAAACCCGAAGACCTCGCACAGCCTTCACATCACAACAACTCCTGGAGCTGGAGAAGCAGTTCAGGATGAACAAGTACCTCTCCAGGCCCAAGAGGTTTGAAGTAGCTACCAGCTTGATGCTGACGGAGACACAGGTGAGAAGAAAATATTGATATATTTCTTAGCTTAGTTTTCTGGGCTTAACTAGGTCTCTGTAACTCGGATCTGAGCTTGCGCAGACAAGCAAAGAACTTGAATATTTAAGTTCGCTTTATACGATTAATATAGAAATCCATCAAGAAAAGTATTGTAGACACTATAAAAAATCTATTGATATGGATGCCGCGACCGCCGGCCGGCGCCGCCGAGCCGCACCTGAGCTCATTCGCAGCCGTATTAAAATATTGCCAATCGATTTATATGATTAATAATACTTATAATATATTATAATATTAACATTCATCAAATTAATCACGGTCTAATTTATATGGTTACCAGAGAAATTCACACTATATAAAATATTTGCATTTCAGTACCCTGAAAGCATAGAATACATACACCAAACAATCGCTGACACTACAACCAACCCAATTTTGACATTTGTTTTGGCGCCTACACCTGTCAACTATGGCGGATTTGAGTTTACAAATGTATGTCAAGATTACAAGGGTGGGATCGTAAACGTTATGGCTTTACGCAGGTTTACGCAGGTTTAAAGATTAATCTCGCACCCTTGGGATGTAGGGTCTTAGATTATATAGGATATTTACACCTGTTTGGATTTACAATGCGTGTATGGTTTTATGAGCGAGGGTGGAATTATGGGGCTAAGAAATCATAAGCGTAAAATATATGTGTAAAATAGGCTGTAGTTACAAATTTTCTCGTTCATAACCGAAATAATTTTGTTTTTCGGCCTCCCTCGAAATTACTGTGAAGAAATGCAGATTCAATTACATTATAATAAATTCTAATCATACTGTTTTGTCTACAGGTAAAAATATGGTTCCAAAACAGAAGAATGAAATGGAAACGTTCAAAAAAAGCCCAACAGGACTCCAAAAACAAGGACACACCACAGACTGAAGATAAAAAACCAAAAGAAATACAAACCGAACCAGAAAAACCACCTCAAATGGCGGGTGATTTGACAGCTGTCAAACCTATGTTAGACAGGGACAGAATTATCGCGTTAGAAAGAGAAAGGGCAATGGCTGCCGCTAATTTTAATTCAAATATGGAAAATAGACGCGGTTTGGTCGTTATGAATCAAGATGGAGGTCGGCCAATGGATATGTTTAGGCCGTACGTGGTATGAAAATAAATTAATTTTTCGTTTTTTATTGTTTGTTTTTTTATGAGGAAATTTATTGAATAGTAGTGCTTTTATTTTTTAAATATAATGTAACTTTTCTAAGCCATAAGTTAAAATTTCCCTAAAAATTATACACACAAAGAATTGCACACATTTTTTGTTCAATTTTTTTATTAATATTTTGTAAGTTGTAAGTCAGTATGTATACTATAGAAAATAAAACTAAGTTAGAATAATCCTTCCTAGTCAAGCATAGTGTATATTTTACATTTATTGTTAAATATTAATTATAATGTAAATAATAATTATTGTAATGTGTAATCTAATAAGGAAATTACCTTCGCCGAAAGAAAACTCAGTTACATAAACACCGTCCAAACAGCTATTTACAACATTTAAATTATCCATAGCAAGTTGCAATCTCTGCAATCGCTAGTTTACGTCACTAAAATGTATGTGATTGAAATTTATGAATCACGTGACTATCTGACAGCTTATGTCAATTCAATACATTTTGCTGGCGTTTCTATTCTCTAGCGATTGTATATTGTTTACTTTCGCCATTTCGACCAATCGATATTCGATTAATGTTAGAGAGAGATCTCACTTGCGCCACATTTATAATTTTTGTGAATATTTACTGAACTAAATGACATTGGATTGACATTTAAATTGTTTTCAAGAGTAAGCAATTGGGTCTTACAGAACGTCGAGAGAGAACGAAAGAGTAGACAACATTCCTTAATAGATTACATGGTATATTAAAATTATTATAAGGACTGATGCAGGCCAAATTTAGCAATTTAATGTAAGGGTTGGTGCATATTATTGTTGTAGATTGATCAATCAAAACGACAGATTACTAAAAATACTAAGTAACGAAATCATGGAAGGTCAGTTAATTCAAACCACTATAAATGAAATTATGATGTAAGTCCTTGGTGTTTTCAGTTTTTTTTTTCTTTTGCTACTGAAACGTATTTTTAAAATATTGTATCGGGTCTTAATTACCCCAAATTTTACCAACCACGTTGTATAATACGATATATGTATATTTACAATTCGTTTTACGGCATACCCGTAATATTTCTAATTTACAGTAATATGCACGAATATTTTAGTGATCTAAGAAAATAAAAATACCGCTATTGAAAGTCTGGCTACCGCCAAACCGGAGGCAGTAGGCAAATAAATATGGCAAATAGCTATGACGTACCTCCCTGATTGGGCGTTGTAGATTGACTGTCTGTCTGGTGTGACATTAGCCTAATATTTAATAAAAAAGAAAAAAAGATATCCTATTATTTCTGTTAAAAACTTTTCTGTTCTCGAATTTATTTATTTTTTTAAGATTACGTCGAAATAAATGATTAGATTTTTTATATTTATAAGATACCAGTCAGTATTTAGTTTTTAATCATTAATTATGTAAAAATATTAACAAGGAGACATCTTTCAAACCAGTATTATTTATTTAAGTTACTAACTTCTACAACGCGATTTTGTATAAATGTAATTTATAGGTAATTTAGACTAATGGTACGACAAAACCACACTGCTATGAATGGTTTTAAATTATTGAATAAGTACATAATTTCCGAGACGACATAAAAACAGCTTTTTTAAAAATACATATTTGCCAAAGAATTCCTGTTTC
The DNA here is from genome assembly GCA_947562105.1 of Shargacucullia verbasci. NCBI lineage: Eukaryota > Metazoa > Arthropoda > Insecta > Lepidoptera > Noctuidae > Shargacucullia > Shargacucullia verbasci. Next base: position 1,183,786 of record OX387307.1, on the reverse strand, counting down.
CTGCATAAAAAATGAAATGAAATTGTTTATTTTGCAATTAGGATTTTTCAATCACTTTAACTCGTCTATTTTTTTAACTAGATGGCGTCGGCATTTCCTATAGCTATTCCTAAGAAGAAACGCCAAGACATTATCACGTTGTTATATATTTTTTTAATATAATTCTTTCATTGTTTAAAATCAAATACATTTTTAAAAACATGATGTAATTCAGCAAATTAACGCAGTGTGGTCATACCTTAATATAAATATAAAATTAAAGTACTAAAAATTAATAAAATACTTTAGCCAATGAAAACGGCTACAATTCATGCCAAAATGCCAGCCCACCCGAGACCGTTGACGCGTAAACACGAAAACGAAGTATTTTTTTGGTGTCTCCTTTTGTCAGTGATAAAGGTCAAGCTGTGGTATGTTTTTTTTTTATTGTTTATGGTATTCTGGCATGATTTGTATGTTCGTGTATCAAATGCCGGATTCACACTCGTGCGTTACTCAACGAAACCCGTGAACGCGAGTTTAAATGCTTTTGTGGCGCTTCTATGCCGCCGTTAACGCCCGAGTGTGTTACCAGCTTAAATAATAATGAAATGTACTATATGTTTCTAAGTGGAGTCCTGTACCATATTAATAATAATAAATTATTATACGCAAAATCTAAATAAAGATATAGTTGATATGTTGGATATTGAAGTTTTATTAAAATTGCCTTTTTTCATAGAATGGTTGATAGGTTGGTTTAGTGACTCCTCCTCACGACTGCTGACCGTGACCGCTGGTGACAGCTGGTCCTGGGTTCGATTCCCAAGTCGAGCAAAGTGTTATTGGATTTTTCTGTATGGAAATTCACAGTAGCAACGCGGAGTCTGAAACTATGCCCGGTAGATAACAATAGGCTCGCCCCCTATTATAATGTTTTTTTAAATTGAGTTATATACATATTCAGAATCAGGATATATAACTTTACTTTTTGAACTACATTTCTATAAAATTTACGAAATGTTAGATATGCCTTTTTAAATCCGGGCGTTTTATCTTACGGTTGATGGAAGAAAAATGAACGGTAACAACCCGGAACCCACTTCAGTTGGAAAAGATTATCCTACTAATATTATAAATGTGAAAGTTTGTGAGGATGGATGGATGGATGGATATTTGTTACTCTTTCACGCCAGAACGGCTGAACGGATCTGGATGAAATTTGGCATTGAGATAGATTATAGTCTGGAATAACACATACGCTACTTTTTATCCGGGAAAATGTACGGGTTCATAAACCACGCGGGCGAAGCCGCGGACGGAAGCTAGTTATTTATATATTTATGTTAAAATGTTTTTGAAGACCAATTACGTTAACATAGAAATTAAATAGAAATAAAAAGTATAAGAAAATAAAAAAATCTATTAAAACAAATTATAAACTTCAATATTAAATAACAATAAACGCAACAAATCTTATAATATTTTGCTAAATAATCATTTATATAAATGATAACTTTACTCATTTACGACACGGTTGGCGCAGTGGTTGAGTGATCAACTGCTGCGCTGCGTGTCGCGGGTTCGATTCCCGCACGGAACAAATATTTGTATGATCTACAGATAGTTGTTTCAGGTCTGAGTCTTTGTGTATGTGAAATATATGTTTGTAAACGCACCCACGATACAGGAATTATTCTTAGAGTGGGGCAAGGTTTTTGAATAAAAAAAAATATATATATATATATCAAAATTGGCTGTCACATTGGTCTATTAGTCGCAAGTACGTTGAGCGTGATTTCCTGGATTCGATGCCGGCCTCGAACTAAATGTTATTGGGTTTTTCTGTATTGAAATTCTCAGTAGTAGCACAGAGTATGGAACTGTATACGACATTTGGCAATAGTCTGTGCCCCTAATACATGGGACTCAATAGCGGAATCTACGAAATTTGGTTGTAAAATAGTACACTTCTGCCTGACCCTTTGGGGAATACAGGCGTGATGTTATGTCATGTGTTACTTCAAAGATTAATGGCTCATAATTTTGTAGTTACTTTGCATATAAACAAAAACTTTAAAAAACATTCAGTCTTCTAATCATTGGTCCAGTCATCGCATGGGTCCGAAGTCCTGAGTTCGATTTCCAGGCCGGGCAAAATAATTTCAAAATAATATCCGGGAATTCGAAATTGCGCCTGGAATATCGCGATAAGCTAGCTACATCGCCCTCTTAAGCGAAATATGGTACAATACTCCTCTGCCGAACCCTTCAGGGCATACAGCCGCGATGTTGCGTATGTTTCATCCGTAACTCCGTGACAATACATTGTATAAACTGTTACTATCTACGCAAACTGTACTGTAGTGGGTAGGAACAGTTAAATAACACGAGACTGGTAACGGTTCGCTTACAACACTAAATTAAGCCGAGGGGGGAGGGAGGAGGCCCTAGGATGGCCATGAGTTGAAGATAAAAAAAATAATACACAATGTATGTACCATCATTTTGCTTTCGGCTGAATTTTCGGGTTTGCACTATGCGTTCTAAATAAGAAAACGGGTAGACGGGGGCCTATACAGACTATCAAGAACTTTTTAATAATATCATAACAAAAATATACATTAGGTAAGTACCTATATAAGAATACACTACAGTAGATTATAAGAATTTCTCTCAGGTGTACAGGTTTCCTCACGACATACTCCTTCACCGTTAACGCAAGTAATAATCAAATTCTGATCCGCACAAAAGTTCCAAAAGTCGGAGAAGCGGGTTGGGTTAGAGCTTAGACCATCCTACGTGGAAAGCAAGCGTTCAACTGCAAGCCAATCACTGCACAGATAATATTTTAACAGTACCACAATATTATAAAATAAAAAATAACAAATTCAGGGCTACCCGCATTTCCCCCAACACATGGCCACCCTATATTCTGAAGTGGTGTTGGCTGTATAAATTGGTGTGGAAAAACTCAGCCGCTCTGTATTCCGAGCCCGTCTGCGAGCGAGAGGGAAGCACGTGGCGTCTCGCTCTGTGCCTTCTGTTATGGATAGCGGGGTGTATTCATAGTGCAGTAAGTTTTCACCGATTTAGGAGAGAAGGGAAGTATGGATTTTAATATTTTAGATAGTAAGTTAAATCTATCTCTCTCAAACGCCTTTTTTAATTGTCCCGCACTATGATTTCTCCTGTAAACTGTGTCCACGATGGTTACAGAACTTTACAGAACAGAACAGTGGGGCATAAACAATTCACCCACACACCCAGACATCCAGACCGGAATCAATAATATGCAAGTCATACAAAATATTTGTTACATGCGCGAATCGACCTCGCGACCTCAGCGAAAAAAGCCCATCAAATTCTTTCTTCTTTCGGTATCTGTCTTGCCAAGACATTCGATTTTAGGCTTCTATTTACAGCGCCGCCCAAGAAGTATTTACTCCTCACTTTAGAGCCAGACTATAAGCTCCGGCCCGGGGCGTGTCCGTCGTGATTGATGCCTTTTGTTTAAACAACTTACCGCTGTTTGCAGATACCGATACGTTAACGTCGATAACTTGAGACGACTTAACCATTTTAAGCATTTTTACTTCTATTTCGATACACGGTTATATATAGAATTTAAAAAATTGGTTACCTGTGTTACTGGCCGTATGCCACCATAGTGAAGTGGATTGTTGACTGACAAATCTGCCTTCGTATCCTGCGAAGGTATCAAGATAGATGTTGGCCTTCCTGAAATATTTTAACTTAATATCACACCTGTATTCCCCAATGTGTTAGCAGAGGTGTATACAATGGAGATAGATCTTGAAATCGCTGGCAAGATTCCTTAGATAACTTGCCCGGAATAATGAACACAAAGAGAAACGTAGCAACACGTTACGTGCTGCATCATCATGAGAAGAATAAACTCGTAACGCCTTATAACGAAGAGAGTTTGACTGGCTTTCATAATCTGAGGCTCTAGTGTAAGTTTCTTTTGACAAACTAGATTTAACGCATCGAACCCGTGCGGCGCCGGCGCTCCGATTGGTCCATTTCATGCTCTCCACCAATTCTATTCTCTAAAACAATCGCGATGCGTTAAATCAAGTGTGTCAAAAGAAACTTACACTAGAGCCTCTGATTATTTTCACTATTTCTCTCGAATAAAGCACGTTATTAACAACAAACTCCTAACGCTAAGAGATATTGGGATTTTCAAACGTTTTTGAGAAGAAATATGTATGTCTAAAGTCAAATTTACTGTGGATTTTATTGACACCAACAATTCAAAAACTATTGGGTATTGCTTGGCTTTAGGAACGTGTCGGTGTATTAAATAATTTCTAAGTAATACTTATAAATATTTCCCTTGCACTGATTCTGTGAAGATTAGAAAACTTTTGGGTTGTAGTTTATTCTGAATCCTAGCTTTTTCTTGTCGCAGCACCATGTGAATGCTTTTGCTGACTCCCTTTTTGGACTCTTCTCTTTCACTCGATGTAGAGCCAGTTATCTCCAAAGATATTAGGTAACAATAGATATAACGACGCTATTATTATAAACTATTTCACAAACAACTTACCGATTTAAATATTTCAAATATTCCTAGTTCAAGTTAAATATAATGTAGCGCAATCACAAACAAATCTATCTTGTCTATAACAATGATCTATTTTATCTGTGACATCTACGATCCATAGAATGCCAAACATTGATGACAGACGCAAAACTGTAGCAAGTAGAAGTGCAAATAGTATCTACAAATTCAAACAGAATACAAAATCGAGGAGCGAATATCAATATTTGATATTTGGTATTGTAACGACACCCGCAGCCGCTCCACGGCTATTGCCATTTTCGGTTCGCGCGCTTTTTGACTTTTCCATGACAGTTGTTTTTTTAAGGCGATTTTTTTGTGTATTGAATTTTGTCTGTGATGTTATAATATTTTTTATTGAGTCATATTCGGTCTATATACTTTTTAAATGAAGTGTTTTTATAAAGCCTGACCATTTTTGCAGATGGCTTAAATTATGAACACATTATGAAGTAACAAACAGGTAAGTAAGTAGTTACTGTACCAATAAAATAAATTTATTGCAAAATTTAACATTTCTTTAGATATATACAATGGTGAAAAAAAATAATCGACATCTGAGAAATTCTTCCCTCATCCTCTTCATCAGTCAGCGTTTTGAGAAAATCGTATCAAAATCTGAATTGCAAATAGGTTTAGACAGAAACATGCATTGCATCCATATTTTCAATCCTTCACAAATGGAAAGACAAACTGGAAAGACTAACGATTTTACTTAAAACAGTCCTTTTCCCTCCCACTACTCTGTGATCTCATATTCTCTATCACACTCTACTTCTTCTTGGCCAAAATTTAATTTTCTTCCATTTCCAACAAACACCTGGAAAACAACATTAGTCCGCGCATGCAATTAATTTTTTTTTTGGGTCCCCTTAATTTTTCTTCTATATCTCTCACTCTCTGTCTCTCTCTCTCTCTCTCTGTATTCTGAAAGATGTTCCAAAACACAAAACCCATGATTTACTATAAACTAGAAAACACCATCTATAAAACACATCTCCCCAAAAGCAACAAAAGACATTACACCCACCGCAAACAATCAAAGACAATAGGGACAATATTTTAAAAAAACAACAGCTCGTCACGTCGCGCGGGAAGGCGGGAAGACAGCGGCCGTTGATTGGTGCAAATTGAATTTGGAATCAAGGAGCGCCGGCGGGTAGGGGGACGGGGGGGTGTTGTCGTGTTGGCGATCGCTCGCTGATTGCCCGTTTGCGGTACGTCTAGTGTAATGTGGAATGGACTTATTGTTTTAAATATTTTATTACTTTTGTATAGAAGAATCTAGAAGTTGTAAGAATGGTAAGATCAGTGAAACGATTTGCAAGATTGATTTCGGAGGTCATCAACAGTTGAAGACATTATCTCCTTAGACCTAAAAAAGAAGTATTTTCCGTAAAGTTGCCCTACCCTCATGGGTGAGCCAATTACTATCCCACAGCTGCGAATGTCTTCACGTAATTAATGGTTTAGGGCTTAATCTACCACGCTGGCCTGGTGCTAGTTTACACACAACATCAAGAACGTTTTGGATGTCTCACAGATGCGCAGGTTTCCTCATGATATTTTCCTTCACAGTTAACACAATGAGAAAATCAAATTCGTATCCCACATGAATTTAAAAAGTCGGAGCTGCTTTTCTTGATACTTATTTACACCTACTTTAAGCAATTGGACTGTGACGAGGTAATATGATTGCTTAATTAAATAAACAATTTATATAAATGTACATACATATATATAATGTAATCTTACGCTAGTTACAGATGACATTCATTCTAAATGTGAGCACAGTGTAGGGATATTCTTTATACTTTTGTTTTTATTTTTATTAACAGACTTTATGTTAAAGTTGCATTTAGTATTTATTTGACGAAACCTACATTGTTTTCTCATACATTTCCACATTCTGTACGTGGCAAGATTGTAAAAAGAGATTTTAAAAGAGTATCCATGGAGTTTCTTGTCGATTCTTCTCCATAGGTCCAACTTTTTGGAACCGTGCAACTAGAGTCCTATAACGTTTCATAAGTAGGTACCTGTATTAGGTTTATTTAAAATAAAAACACACCTGTTACAAAATCATTAACTTTTTTCATGCGGGATTATCTCCATGTTGACAGCAAGCTATAGCTCGATGTTTAATGTACCATTCTGTTCCTACAGCGTTCACAGCGCCATTCACACTTCAGTTAACTGCGCTATATATATATATTGAAACAAACCAACTATGGAAACTATACAAATATCTACAAGGGCTTTATTATTCTCCAAATTGCTGCAGCAGAAAATCTTGATAAGTGTTTTTTTTGGCATAGGCCGTAAACGAACAGACGGATCGCCTGATGGTAAGCGATTAACGTCGCCCATGGACACCCGCAACACCGGAGGAGCCACAAGTGCGTTGCCGGCCTTTTAAAAAGGAGTACGCTCTTTTCTTGAATGTTTGAAGGTCGTATTCGTTTTCATAAAAAATAGTTTTATTATCTATTTATTAGGGTTCAAAGTCAAACGTAAATCAGCATTGTCGAAATTATACTCGATTCGTAAGATCTATTGGTGTATCATATGATCTCGTCAATGTTCCGTCGGCTTTTGACAACGTTTACAAAAATATCCTCACAGTGGAAATAAGCTACTTTTTCCCAAAAAATGCCTTGAGACTGCCTTGAAACAACTGCTTGGTTGTTTGTGCATGTGACTATCTGTATATCTATTCTAAATGCACCCACGATAGTTACAGGAATTATTAATAGTGAGGGGCAAAGTTTCGTAAAAAAAAAAGATCATATTGAAATCACTTTCGTATTATAAAGTCTATTCCTAACCTCAAACTACTGGATATTTCACAAAATTCATCTCCTAAGGGGATGAAAAAGGGTTCAAAATTTGTAAGAAAAATCTTTCTACTCGAACAGAATCGGAACGGCTAGTAGAAGATAAGCAGCTAAGCTTAACTTGACTTGGCCTCATTGTGATAACTCTATAAGATGCACTAGGCATGTCATCATCAATCATCAGAGGCCTATCTAAAGCCAATACTGACATCGAAATAGGATGAGGGATTTACTGAATCTATGAAACGAGTATCCATGGAGTTTCTTGCCGGTCTCTTCTCACTGATTCACTTTTGGAACTGGGTACCTAGATTTTTTAAAAGCCTTAAAACAGAAATAGAGATAATCTTTATTTTGCGTGAAATATGGTGGATTGTGCAAACGCCCAGTTGAAATAAAAAACTTTGAATGGATTACGGCCTCTAATAATAGCCATTGTACAAGAATGCCTAACTGTAATAACCATAGATATTTTTACTTTTTATTTCAATTGGATTTAAAACAGGAAGCGTATGTATCCACGGTCCCATAGTTTTTTTTGGTAGGTCCAATAAGTTCTTCATAAGCGTGGCTATAAAGAAGCACAGGGGATCAAGGGATAACACAAAATATTTAGTGTCTAAAGAAATTGCCAATATACCAGAAAACAGCCCGTTGAATTACTGTTAATACTAAACTAATGGAAACGTGTCAGTTAATTAAATAATGAGGTCCCGTTAAAAACAAAATAAAAGATGAATGCTGGTTTAGATATGATACCCCGGCTGAAGATGATCTGGAGCTGATTCACTTTCTAAATCACCTATCCACCCTACAAAAATTACGAAAATAAAGCAATGAAAAAATAACGAAACACGAAATAAAATAAATTAATTCCTCACTCCATCGCACATAAAAAGGCTGGCCAGAATTAAATCACGACTAACGCCATCTAGCGCCGGACCTCATGAATACAACATGAACTACTGACGTATAGATGGCGGTGTTACAAATTTATCGCCACTTTTATTGTTACGACCACTTTGGCCGCGTTTCGCGGGCTTTTAGCTAAATTACTCTCATTACTTACATACTACGTTAACATATTGCTGTTTATGTACCAAACAGCGATTTAAGCGCTTGTATTCTATGCAACTATTCAGTCTTTAAGTACAGTCAGTATTATAAAGAAAAATAGTTGTGAGTGTTTCTAACTACAGCAAAGACTGGCTAAGCTACCACAGAATAATTGAATTTGTGGTGCGTAAACTAGCAATTTGAGAAACGGAGACCAACGCTTCCTTCGGAAGAAGAAAGAGAGTCTCGAACATAATAAACATTTGTTTTGCGACTTATCCCACAAGAATTGGTTATATTACATGTTCGCTCCCGAGTCCCGCATCGCTTCAGCAGCTGAAAACCCAATCCCCGCGATAAACACAAACAAATCGCACAGATAACATTTGCCGTCGTAATTTGGCTAATGTATCATAAACATTTTTGCTTCATCTGTTTCACTAGGCTGAGTGGGCAGTTACCGTTGCCCAGCGGCGCGGAAGAAAATATACCCTTTGTTTATGGTATTAGTTTATATTCAAGTCGCGTAATTTGTGGGGGTAAGTAGGACTTATAGCTTTGAAGCTTGATAGGTTACGTTATTTGAATTATTTTGGTAATCGTTGTACTTGGACGAAATACTATCGCCCAATGATAGAAACATGACTTCGATTTTGATAGTTTTATACAGAGGCCGCAGAGGCATAGTTTTGTATAGAAATACTAGATTTAGCCTGCGACTTCGTACGCGTGGAATTTAGAATCTGATATATTCCTGCAGCAAAATGGAGCCTATATTTTAAGTTAGTATGCAGTAGTTTTTGCGTGATGCGTGTACAAACATACAGACAGATAAACATTCTAAAAACTGTTGTTTTGGCTTCTGTTGCTCTAATAAAAACCCCCCATATTAGTTTTTCTCCAATATCTATAATTTACAGACATCGACCTGTTATAATTTTATTATATGTAAATAGATATGATACGATATTTTCGTGAGTAAATAACAAAATAGTTAGATAAAGAGTCCACTATCGGCTTTTACAAGAAACAAAAATTCGAGAGCCGTTGAAAGTGTGGTGGATTTCCGCCCTATGAGAAAGCCTGAATCCAAGCTGAGGGAAACCCCAACTGATGATGACAGATGATGATGATAATTTCCAGCCTCGCCTGTGATTTTATCAGACAAACAAGCACACAGTTTCACAGACAATTTGACAAACTTTTAACCGCCCGTATGTTGATAGTATGGCATTTTTATGTAAATGTCCTATTGTATGTGTGTGACGGCGGATACGGATTTCTTTAGCAGCTGAATTAAGTGTGTTTGGTATCGTACAGAGGTGTTAGCACCCCACTAGGGCTTGTATTACAAAAAATTCCAATTGTGGACAAAAGCGTCTTGAAATATTTGTCCCTTACAGAATGAAATCATACCAACAATCCGGCAAACTTTAGTCATTATGTAAATCTGTCCCAAGACAAGTTACAATCTATAATAATGCTAGTTATTAGAAAACGCCAGAAAAATATGAATCACCTTATTATTCGACTGCATATGTCTTATACGTACACTTTGTTAGCCTGTCTGTTTTCCAGTAACCGCAGATTGTACACTTATCTATAGGAAATAATACTAATCTGTGTTGAAAAGCCTGATGAGCGGCAGGATTTATTAAAATGTTTTTATTGTAGACTCGCTGAACCATAAAATGTTCTAAATATTGCCTTTTCTACATTGTTTTTCAGAATAACCAGGAATTGCACCCACGTCCTCAGAATCTGCTGTTGCACCGCTTGCAAATGACTTACACAACACAAAAATACGTGAAAGTTCTCAGCTGAAAATATTTTTCATAAATCAGGGTCAACTCTATACATTTCCAGCCGAATTTAATCTGTATAATGTTTTCCGATTTCCGACTTGACTTGTGGCAGGCACTTACATAATACAAATATATATTTACCATCAAAACAAGCTAAATTAGACCTTATATATTTTGAAATTAGTATATATTGTACGCAAATACAAACATTGTATCGATTTTTCTCAAATATTTTAATGGCGGTCGAAAGCGCTCGCAAATCGGCCATATTGGATTGGTTTTCCCGCTTCTGTTGTATTGATTTGAATTTGTTATCTTGTTATTTTCGTTGAGGTGAGGTGATTTCGTTCAAATTAATCTGAAAACAATAGGTATTTCTGGTAAAAATCGAGGTCCAATTTTAGGAGATAAAGAATGTAATATTTATTTATTTATTTATTTATTTATTTATTTATCACACATTACTTTGCCATTACAGATAACTTAACCTAATTCGACATAGTAACTTAAAATATGTTTTCTTAACTATAACTTAACTATATTTCCTTACATACTACACAGTAAGTGGCCCTTGTGAACTCGCTCAGTGTACAGTTAAATATATCAATTTCATCAGCTACCGTGTTGAGAGTGCGCAACGCGCGAGTGAGCGGTGCGCGCCCCAGCAGGTTGGTGCGCGCACGCGGCACCACCAGCAGCCGCGGCCTGCGCCGCCGCATCACATACTCGTCCGGTATACAAAAACCTATCTCTGAGAGTATACCAGAGTTTTGTATCTTACCTCTCAAAACCTTCAGTAGATAAGTTGCCAATGCCACTTCACGCCTGACTTCCAATTTGTAGTACCCCACCATACCGAGGCAGAATAAGGTGGGGTACAGTAACGGGTATCCCGGATATATCCCATATATTTTTAAATACATAAACCTGATATATTTGTTTTGTATCCGCTCGAGCATTGTTTTATATTTTATTTCGCTCGGACTCCAGATGGCCGCATTGTATTCTAGATGACTCTTCACAAGAGCCTCGTACAAAGCCCTTAATGCACTGATATTCGTGAACTCATTTGCCTGACGCAGCATAAATCCCAGATTCCTGTACGCCTTCTTACAAACATGTCCCACATGTTTGCGAAACTGTAAGTCGCTGGAGAAATGGATGCCTAAATCCTTTACCTCCGTGACACGCTGCAGCAGCTCCCCGTTCATGCTGTACTGGTGGTGTTGTTGGTTTCGTGCGCGGGTGAATGAAAGCACTGAGCACTTTGAAACATTGAAGTATAGTTTATTGCAGTGACTCCAGTCAGTTGTCTATCCAAGTCGTGCTGCAGCATGTCACGATCAGCTGTGTCTTTAATCACTGCTGACAACTTAAGGTCGTCAGCAAACAGTAGACATGTTGACCTGACCACCGTCGGTAAATCATTTACCATGATAATAAATAATAAGGGTCCTAGATTACTACCCTGACTGACGCCCGATCTGGTGTAGTAGGGCTCCGAGAAGTGGCCGCCACAGTCGACATACTGACGCCTATCTCGAAGATAACTGGCGAAGAACTTTACAGTGTGAATTGTGCAGCCCATACCAGCCAGCCTCGACAAGAGTATATCGTGGTCGACCGTGTCGAACGCCTTCTTGAAGTCAAGGTAAGCTACGTCAACCTGAAGCCCGGCGTCAACAGCTGGTACCAACTGCGTCATCAGGTGTAGTAAGTTTCCCGCTGTACTGCGTCCAGGACGGAAGCCGTGCTGCGCATCAGACAAATGAGCCCCAATCTGCGCATAAAGGTTATTGTGAACAGCCATCTCAAATACTTTGGCTGGTGCACTCAGCACCGCAATTGGTCTGAAATCACTGACATCCGTGCCACCTCGACCTTTTGGTATAGGTACCACCCGAGTCAGTTTCCAACGAGTCGGAAAGTGTGCTACCGATAAGCAAATATTAAATATGTGTTGCAAAGGTCCCGTTAATACTATGCGGCAATCCCTCAAGATGAAGGGTGGAATCCCATCAGGGCCCACTGAGCGCTTAGGCGGCAGACAAGTGAGCGCGCGCCGAACGGCCGCCCGCTCGAGGCAGGCAAGGTGCGCGTACGCGCTGCTCGGCGCCGCCTCCCTGCACGCCGCCTCCGCGCTCAGTGTGCCCGCCGCCTCGCTGTACACAGAGTGGAAGAATTGTGCATACTCCTTAGCAGATTCATCACCTGATAAAACTCGTCCCTCTTTAATCAATTTGTACTGACTAGAAGTGTCTTTGTTTGACCTTACGTAATTCCAGAATGACTTAGGGTCAGTAGCGAGATTATTTTGTACTCGATCTTTATACCTGAGGTGACAACTCGCGGTTTCCGATTTTACCCTTGCCCGACAGCGAGAAAATGCCTCATAATCACTCGGACATTTGGTTACTTTATAATTTTTATGCAACCTGTATTTTAATTTAATTAGTTTGATAAGATCTAAGGTATACCATTCTGGATAAATTCTTTTACTAATATTATTATTTTTCGGAGGAATGCTAGCATTAAAGGTTTCATATATTTTGTCATAGTAGAAGTTTAAAGCCAAATCCGGGTCTTGAATGGAGTACAAATCTGTCCAGTCTATTAAATTAATTAAATAGTATAACTTACTGTAATCTGCTTTACGGAAATTCCATTTCTTATACTGTGACTGAGATTGTGATTGTGACTGCGGTTGTGATTCGGGAGCTGCGGGAGTGGAGCGTGTCGGCGCACATGACGCCGCGACGCCGACCGCCAGCGGCGGGTGATACTCGTCCACGGGCTGCAGGCCCTCGTCCGCAGCGCACACCGTCACCGCGCCCCGCCCACTCAACACTAGGTCCAGTTGCCTATTATTGCAGTTCGGTACCATGTTACACTGAGCGACCTCACAAAAGGCCACGAAATATTCAAAATAACTACTAACATTACTATTGCACGAAACTAAATTAAAATCTCCTAAAATTACTATATTGCTTTTGTACTTAATACACAATTTCTCTAACAAACTAAACATTAACATATATTCAGACTCTTCTGCCTTTGGCGGTATATACACTACACAACATACAAATAAAAAACGACTCTGTTTATATACACTTGCACATATTATTTCAAATTGTTGAGAATCAATATCAATATCATGTGGCATTTTTACTCGTCGCAATTCGAAACGCGGTGTGGCCACTAAAAGTACGCCGCCCTGCTTGCGTCCGTCCGCCCGGTCACATCGTAGTATCTGGTACCCCTGTAGTGAAACTTCCGAATCGTAAATTGATTCGTTACATCCGGTTTCAGTAATAGCGAACATATCAGCCTCCGACGATTCCAGTAGCGATAAAAACCTTGATGTTTTAGTTCTTAGTCCTCTAACGTTTTGGTAAAAAAAATTGTATACCCTACTGTGTATCTGTTCGCGTGTTGTTTGTTGTGGCTCTGGTTGATCGTCGAAAAAAAAATCCATTCGCTGAACTCTACATTTAAAGGCCAAACATCAGGGTTACAAAGTCTATCAAAGCTGTTTTCTGGTAAACCTATTCTAAATGATGAGTAATTTCTTTCAGTTTTTGTTCTAATCTTTTCTACTATAAATTCCGAGTTATTTCCTAATGTTTCTTTTATATATTCCTTAATATTATCTTCTGTAGTACTTTTGTCCAACCTCCATACATGTAGATATTTTTTCCGTTCAGCCGCCTTCAACAATGTAACCGAAGTGTTACCGCCTTTCTTTGCCGGGTTATTAACTCGTTTATTGTTTTCCACTACAATCCATTTATCATTGGTATTTTCCGTAACCACCGTTTTACTGGCCACCGCCGCGTAGGTAGGCGTAGAAGGCGCGCACGCGGCCGGCAGCGGGGGCACGCTCGCGGCTCGCTGCGCGGTCGCGGCGGCGGCGGCGGCGGGCTGCGCGGTCGCGACGCTCGGCGGAGTCGAGCTCGCGGGGGCGCGAACGAGGCGGGGCTCGGGAACATAGCGCGGCAACGTTGCGTTCGGCTGCGCAGCCGTAGTGACAATCCTTTCATTCTTCAGACATCTAATTTCTTCTTCCAGACAAGTGCACTTTTTATTAGCTGCATTTAAATCTTCCCTCAACTTTTTATTCTCCATAACCAAAGTTGCTACTGAATTCTTAATTTCCTGTATAAGTTTAGTTTCAATAGTATTCAGTCTGGCAGTTATTACCCCTTTTAATATATCCGTAACACTCTGGATACTATCCATCATATTCATTGCCGATGACGTAGTATTTCCGACTAAATCAGTCTCTTCACAACTTTTAATTGGTTCCTCTTCTATCAACGCGGCTCCAGAGCGGGAGCCGCGTACCGGTGTATCATCTGTTACTCGTACACGACGAGTTACATTCGAACAGGAATCGCACAAGTACGACCCTATCAGCTGGGTTTTTTGCTCCCTGAATGTGGCCGATGTAATATTAAGACAAGCATAATGGTACACCGTCTTGCATCCAGTACATCTCAGTAGATCTCCTAATGCAATTTTATTATTGCAAGCAAAACAATTCATTTTGAATATCCGCGCTGCGCGAGTGAGACGACGCTAACATTCATAGCCAAGTGTGAAAGAGTAAGATGCGCGGTGCGATGCGTCGCTTATGCTGTTAGGACGCCACGCTATTTAAAATATGATATTTAAAAAAACGGCGGGTGGGTTGAATTATTAGTTTATTAGTCCGCTATAATTAGTTTTTACACTTTAACTTAGGTTTAGTTTATGTTTTACTGTTGTATTTAAGGTGTTTGTTATATTTGTTCATTGTTTAACAACACAGACATTGTTTAGGACACTGTTCACAGACCAAAAAATTTAAATCACTATATCACTGTTTACTGATGGAGTTCGGTTGTAATAACATTTCCACGTAATATTTGCACTATTTAAACAATTTTAATACTACACTTTATAGGGAATTATAACTTTAAACATTTTTTTGAATTAAATTACACGGAGCGCAATGTTTACTTGGCGGCAGCGCCATCTGTCATCATTTAATAAATAATGAGAATTAGAATTTATCGCGCGACTGTTTACCTAAAATATCTATAGTCTCTTGGCAGCCCACAAATTATCAGAATCTTATATCATCCATATTGCTAAAAGGCCTCACATGACTTCTAGCAGTCATCATAGCCTAAATTTGTGAACCAATTATTTTTTTCTAGTTTACCACGCTAGCTTCCGCCCGCGGTTTCGCCTACGTGGATTACGAACCCGTGCATTTGTGCGGAACCCTAATTTTTTTTCTAAAATAAAGGTAGCCCAAGTTACTCCATAAAACATTAAATATCTTCCAGTGGAAGTTCCGTCAAAATCGGACCAGCCGTTTCGGAGATTAGCCGAAACAAAAAGAGAGACAGACCAAAATTTTAAAATTTGTTTTTTTTTTTTGTAATTTTTATCGTATATGCATTTCGTAAAAAGCTGTTATTTTGACATTACAAACAGACACTTCAAATTTATTTGTATATTAGAACAATATTGTCACACTAAATTACTCTTCTCCACTTTAGTAGATTATAAAATAATATTTTATGATCACAAACCCCATGCCCTTGCCCATCTTATAGCAATCACTATAAAAGTTACCTCGTAAACTATTAACTGGATATCTATTGCTATTAAACGCTATGCTATTAAGTGAGCAATCATTGCTTTTATATAGGTATCGACTATACAGATTAATAATATACGCAATAATAAATTTTTGATGGCTGTCTAGATAGCTCATCTTAGTTTTTTTTCTATGGGCGTACATGTACCCAGCTTTTGATAAAAGGGGGCAACGAAGAAATAGAGCCGAAACATTTTCGAAGCCAAAAAAAAAATAGCAATTTCACAGTTTTTAGCCATTTATTGCGAAGAAAATAATGCTGTCCAATATAATGTATTATAAAATATAAACATATCTAAATAAGTTCATATTGTGGAATGCCCTCAGTTGTGTAGGCCGCGAGTCTTCAGCCTCTAATGCACCTTCAACGCCTGTTGTATTAATGCCACTTTCTGAATGAGTTTGAAGAAACCAATCCTCAATAATTTCTGCATCAGTCACTGGAATCAGGGTCATGATAAAAGCATTTCCCATCCCTGATGAGACACATAACGCCATCTATAATCTACAGTTGTATATATAACTACAATGTTAAAAACAACACCATCTGTACAAAATAAAACACTATGACATTGTATGTCACTGCTACTAACTGCGTAACAATATTTACACTAGATGTCGCTGTAAGTGAAAGTTCAATGTTATTACCCGGCCAATTTAAAACTGTCATGATCATACAAATAATTCGTTTTATTCCATCCGTTTAGAAAGTCTTCTTGAATTATTTGCTTTACTTTTAGTTTCGCAAGCGGCGGCGAAGGAGAAACATGTGTTTCGGAAAGTGATAATTGTTTATATACAATAAATGATTAAGTTTTACGATAGTAAGACAATGTAAAGTGTAAAAAAATAAGTGTAATTGTTATGTTGTTGTTGTGTTTGTGTTCAAAATGAAAGTTGTTGAAGCTAAAATAGTAGTTTTGGGTTCGCAAGGTAAGACGGTTACTTAATTCTATAATTTGAAGTTATAGGTATTTGTGATTTATAAACATTGTGGTTTCGTAATTATAATTTCGATTATCGCTCTCCCAACTATCAGTCGTCATTTGACGCGTACGCTCCGAATTGTTTAAAAAAGATTTGAAGTTTATGGGCAATGTAAGTATGTACTTTGGTACATTTTATTGTTGTTTGATTTAATTAAAGACTTGTATTGTTCTTTAAAAATCTGGCATTGACTATAAACGACTGGAATCTATTTGCAAACTGCATTTTTTACATCATAACACATTTTTTTATCAAACAATTTGTAATAATCAAGTTCTAAAGAATGTTTGAAAGTAAATCTTGTCAATCAACTTCGGAAAGAACACGACGATACAGTTGTCACAATGGGTAGGCGATTGGTTTTCATCTCTACGTGTAACAGGTTTGATTCTCGCACGCAAAAAATATTCGTTTCGGTCTGGATGTGAGATAAATAGTGACTATTAGATAAAAAACAGATCCAGAACCTAACTGTACGCATTTATTCATGCTTGATCCAGCGGACTGTGCAGCTGGAATGTGCAGACAAAGGCCATATCTTATTCTGTCATCTATATTTTATATTCTTATCAAATAATTCAACCAGTATTGTTTATAATCATGAATCACAACTATTTGATGTATTTGATTGTCTTGAGACATAACTATATACGTTGAGGCAAAGATATGTCAAATCCAAATCCAATATCCATATATGTAGGGTTACCCCACATCCCAAACATAACATGCATGGGTATACCTAGATATTGTCCTAAGAGGGACAAATTAGGAATTACAAAGCATATAATTAACCCGACAGTTGGGCAGTGTTATTCAGTTTTTCTGTATGGAAATTCTCAGTAGCAGCATGGAATCTGGAGCTGTGACTGGTAGATGGCAACAGGCTCGCCCCCAAATACATGGGACTCAAAACAGCATCAGCTAAATGTGGGTGTACAATGGTACACCTCTGCCTACCCCTGGGAAATCAGGAATGATGCTATATTATGTTAACCAGCCAAATGAATGAGTGACAGTTCAGGTTTAGAAGCTGATAAATCCTCCATGCCCCTCCTCGGTATGCCTTTGCATGTACACACAAGCTACCATCCACCTTCACATGCCGACCACCCTACTGAATTCTAATATACTATCTCTTCCAACTCACATACCACAATTTATGCCAGACTCTGTCTCTTGGTATAAATAAATATATATTTTAAAGTATAGACATCCTTATCTTTCAACAATAAACACTTCAAATGCCACTTAAATGATTCATGATGCATTTAAATCAATAAATCAATTATTTTTATTGAAAATTTCCTGTGATGCAGACGGTAGTGGAATTGCCTTTGAGCGATGCCCACAGAAATTGTATAATATTCTTTTTCGTTATTGTGGCTTGCCCTACTTTTCTCTGCTAATGTTATTAAGTCCTAATGTTGGGGGCGGGCCTATTGCCATCTACTAGACAATTCCAAACTCCAGGCTGAAAATATCAGAAAATCCTTACAATTGCCATCCAACCAACCATCGGAACAAATAAGGAAGTTTAAAAATAATTGGTCAATACATCGTTACAGTTTAATCTCTACTTTTCCTTAGAGGAAATTTTATTTTAAACTTTTAATTACAACTAGCTTCCGCCCGCGTGGTTTACAAACCCGTACATTTTTCTGGGATAAAAAGTAGCCTATGTGCTATTCTAAACTATAATCTATCTCTGTGCCAAATTTCATCCATATCTGTTCAGCCGTTCTGGCGTGATTGAGTAACAAACATCCATTTATCCAAACTTTCGCATTTATAATAGTAAATAAGATGCATAATAATGAACTCAATAGGTAGTAATAATTATATAGCATCACACCTGTTTTCCCTGAAGACTTAAGCAGAACTGGTACTATTGTCCAGTTTATTTATTTTTAGATGTGATATTTGATTATGAAATGGATATTTAATTGATTGTTAATTGATTATTGCACCGTGTTTCTCAATACTTATGAATGTTTGAACAATCCAATCATGATGCTCGCAATGATTGGATGTTCTCACAATGTTTCTGAACTGAGGATAGTGAGCATAAAACCAATTATCGAAATAGGTATATCTACGGTGCACAATGCGAAACTCCGTGCTCCTATAAAGAATTTCCATACGGCAAAATCTGACGACACTGCCCGATCCGAGAATGGAACTCAGAACTTCACCCTCAGCAGTTTCGTTTGCGACCACAAGACCAATGAATCAGTCTGTTATTAATCAGACAGTTCCATGATCAGAAATCTTTGTCTATATATAAATAAAAATCAATTGCCACATGTATGACGGAGCATCACTTGAGAACGGCGCGACCGACATGGCTTTTTTTTTTGTTGTATTCGTAATTGTCAGGACGAGGTTTATACGAAAGAATTTTTTTGGAAAATCCACCTGAAATAGTCAGAAGTTTGGATGGTATTTGTGTCTAATTTTCTTCATTAGTATATTGCACCCGTGCGAAGCCGGGGCGGGTCGGTAGTTTTATATCCTTCCTACTACTATTATAAATGCGAAAGTTTGTGAGAATGGATGGATGTTTGTTACTCTTTCACGCAAAAACTACTGAACGGATTTGGATGAAACTTGGCACACAGACAGACCATGTTCTGGATTAACACATAGGATACTATTTATTTGAATACATAAAGTAATGATGCGGGTAAAACCGCGGGCAACAACTAGTATAATTATATGAAAATTCGTAAACAACAATGAACCATTTCAAGTCAAAACTGTACCTCTATCACGAGTTTTCTTACTATTTACTATAGTAGTAAAGTAAATTTTCATGTTAGCGATTTTAGTTCTTAACTTGGTTACATTAGGCATAAGAGTCGCTTATGTGACATATGTAGTAAAGTTTTGATTTACTATATTATAGAGATGTCGTGTTAGCGACTCTAATCCCTAATGTAACTGTGGTAAGAACTAAAATCGCTTGCATGAGAATTTACATTTACTATGAGAGTAAATAGTAAAAAAACTCATAATAGAGGTACTGAATTGTTTTGACTGTATAAAAATGGTGCCAACTTGATATTTTAAAGGCTGATAACATTATCTTTAATAGGAAGTAAAAGTATGAAGTACATTCGGATAGCGTAATACCTATTTTAGTGAAATTAGCAATGTTTATCGTTTAGATTAAGATCAATATGTAAAATGTATTACACATTACATCATTATGTACTTAAATATAAGTATATCATCATCATCATCAGCCAGAAGACGTCCACTGTTGAACGAAGGCCTCCCTCAAGGGGGAGTTTGCATTATCCCCACGCTTGGCAGGCGGCTCGGGGATCGCAGTGGCTTACCGATTAGTGAGAGGACGCTGCTGCCCGTCCTCCGGTGTCTGGCCGCAGTTTTAAGACGTACCCGGGTCATGTCAATATAAGTATATAGGTTTCACTAAACAGAATAACATCTCGCTTAGGTAACAATACCGCGTAAGTAAAATTTGATAAGAAAGACTGCTAAGCGTGAGATCCTGGGTTCGATTCCCGGGTCGGGTAAAGTGTTATTGGGTTTTTCTGTATGGAAATTCTCAGTAGCAGCGGAGTCTGGAGCTGTGCCCGGCAGATGGCAATAGGCTCGCCCCCTATTACATGGGACTCAATAACGGCATCGGCGAAATGTGGGTGTACACATGAGACATAAAACTGACTATTTATTATGAAGAATTTCATAAATTTTACTGTTGTTAGCTAAGAGACGATAATTAATAATTTTTTTATTATTTACTAGCGATCCGCCCCGGCTTTGCACGCGTAGCACTAATTTTCTTCTTTAATTTAAGAGCTTAGATCTTGTCGGTGGAGCAATCGCCACTGCTCACTAATTTTCTATCATCTGTAACTACATATTATAAAAGTCCCCCGCCGCGTCTGTCTGTCTATACGCGATAAACTCAAGAACTACTGAGGCCCTAGTGTAAGTTTCTTTTGACAAATATGGTCCGTTTCGTGCTCTCCACCAATCGGAGCGCCGAACGCGTTCGATGTAGTAAATCGAATTTATCGAAACAAACTTACACTAGGGGCTCTGAACGAATTGTCATACGGTTTACACCAATGGACGAAGTGATTCATAAGGATGGTTTAAGTGTACAATTCACTAAGGTTTTGTGTAAATTGGCTGAAATATAACGATGATTGTTGAAGATGGTGGAAAAAATCATGCCGACTGGGAGCTTTACGTGTAAACCAATAGAGTTATACATATATCCTTATTAAATTAAATTAATCCATAGTTTTAGAAAAAAAATAGGCGTATATGCTCTGCTAACCGTACGAAGCCGGGGCGAAGTCTTAAGTAAAAAGATCTCTATGTATCCCTTGACCGACATATTATACATACATATATAGTATATAAGAAGGTATCATATGCCGGCCTCGTTCGCTACGCCTTAACGCACTACCAACTTGATTTCCAACTAGTCTTAATATTATAATTATAAAAGAAAGTTAGACTGCCTCATTGGTCTGCTGAGTCTGCTGACTCAGCTGGGTCATCATCATCCACAGCCCGACTTCGCCCACTGCTGGGCATAGGCCTCTCTTTGAAAGTTCCAGTTTCTACGCTCCTGCGCCAGTCTCATCCATGTCCGACCCCCGATGGCAACAATATCGTCCGCCCATCTCACAGCTGGGTCAGGCAGTATTATTGGGTTTAAATTCTCAGTAGCAGCACGGAGTCTAAAACTGCCCGGTAAATGGCAATACACTCGCCCCCTATTATATGGGACTCAGTAACAGCATCGGCGACCAATAATACCTACTGCATGTTGGTATTGGGTCGTCGTCTTGTCAATTAAATAATGATGTATGTGATTTGCCACCTAAAATATCTTATAATAAATATTTATATGAGTTATGTAGGGTAGGCAGTGTCTTTTTGTCTATAAGCACTGCACGCCACTGCCTTCGGGGTATACAGGCGTGATGCTGTATATGTTAAAATAAAGTTAGGTCGTTTACACTCTCGCAGTTAAAATGTTACTAATTGGTTATTTCTTAATTACTCTTAAATTGCTCTCAGTGTTAATTAAGCAGTCATAATGTTTATGAATTTTCTGAGTATCCGACATTTTCTGTAAATGCTGTATGGTCAGCATCAAAAATATGTATACAGGTAGCGAAATTCAAACGCTTATATTTGGAAAACTACTGGTGAAAATCATGAAATGACTATGTATTTTTATGTATCCGCAGTTACTATGTGTAAAATTGGTCAAGATTTCAATCACTATTTTCTCTAAAAATCGCTTTTGAATTTCATTAAGTGTACATACATCTTTTTTTTTTTTTTTTTGTGAGCTTACGCCGGGAATCGAACCCAGGATCTCACGTTTAACAGTCGCGCTTAGACTGTGAGGCAGTCAATACAATAGAATTACTTTGTTTTTCATTTCGCCGATGCTGTTATGAAGTCTCATGTAATAGGGGACGAGCCTATTGCCATCTACCGGGCACAGTTCCAGACACCGTGCTGCTACTGAGAATTTCGATACAGAAAAACCTAATAGCACTTTGCCCGACCCGGGAATTGAACCTAGGACCTCACGCTCAGCAGTCGTCATAAAGATAATGTGTGCCTATAATATCCTTTACTATTATACGATCAATATTTATACTTGTTTGTTTGTAAACCCGTTCTCGAAAGCGGCTATACAGATTTTGATGAAATTTACAATACAGAGGCCCTAGTGTAAGTTTCTTTCGACTAATTCGATTTACTATTTCGAACGCGTTCGGCGCTTCGATTGGTACGTTTCGTGCTCTCCACCAATCGGAGCGCCGAACGCGTTCGATATAGTAAATCGAATTTGTTTTGCCCCCAGGTTTTCCAGGGCGAAAAATCGATACAGCTAGGTGTTGTCTCTAGAAAAATTAGTCATCAGTAAATAATTGATTGTGTCGCGAGCTGGCTCTCAGTTGCCCACATATTTTAACTTAAAGATATCACAAGAAACGAAATTGAAAGTCAATATATTACGTTAAATAACATCTTATCTAACCCTATAACTGGTTTCGGTCAAAAACTGACGCAACCCAAGTAATACACGAGATAAATATTGACAATATAATCTGCGGGATTTGTTATCTGTTACACATTGGATGTGGCTACTGTTTGCTATCAAGAGTAGATTAGATTAGAAGAGGGTAGACAGACAGACAGTCTTTTCAAAGTCAAAGTTTTTTTATTTCAAGTAGGCCTTTTCAGGCGCTTTTAAAAAGTCGAGACTCTAGGCGCACAGTTCCAAAGGGGGTAGGTCCTATGGAGAAGAGATCGGCAAGAAACTCCATGGATACTCTTTTCAAAAACAAAAAGTGAATTTACAATTAAAATATTAAATTAACATGCATTATATAAGAAAAAATACAAACTTAATAGAACGCTACTTACAATACAATATGAGTTAAACAAGTGTTTCGAATATAAACTAAATACGGGATAAACAGATCAAAGCGGATAAAACAGAAATAAAAAAGAATACAAAATATTGAAGATTTTGTTTAGATGTTATAATAATAATAATAATACAAAACCTTCAGTTTCCCCAAAGAGGTCACCGAAACGCAGCCAGGCTACGGACGCTAATAAATCTACATCGGGTCCATGTAGGGCCCGGAAAAAGCGTCCGTGAAGCTCCTTGCTCTGCCATACCTCCATGCGATCATTAGTGTCAAGCACTACAGGTTTGCGCCAGTTCTCTTTAGCCAAGGAGAGCGGGGTGAGGCCCTTGTCTACCGCAACCACATCTCTATGCATCCCCACGTTGTCTTGTAGGAAATATTCCCTGAGACTGCATATCTCGCGATTGTGGAGGGTCTTAGCGTTTAAGAAGCCTCGACCTCCACACTTTCGCGGGATATACAGTCTCATTACCGATGATCGTGGGTGATGCATTCGATATGCAGTCAGCAGCGTACGGACTCTCCTATCCAGGGCGTCGAGTTCGGTCTGAGTCCATTTGAGTATGCCGAAAGAGTACATCAAAACCGGCATGACCCAACCGTTGAAGGCGCGCACCTTATTTCCGCCTGATAAAAGACTATTAAATACTTTCTTCAGGCGGCCAAAGAAGCGCTCCTTCAACGATTGCTTCATGTCAGTAACATTGATGCCCAGTGCTTCCGACATACCCAAATACTTATAGGTTTCAGCTGCGGAGAGGGTTCGAAGGTTTATGGAATCCGAGAGTTGGGTTCCCACGGATTCCACAATCTCCCCTCGCTTTACATGCATGACCGCACATTTGTCCACACCAAAATCCATCCTGATGGCGCTACTGAAGGTTTCTGTTACTTTCAGTAGCTCCATCAGTTGCAAATTGTTGGGCGCAAAGAGTTTTAGGTCATCCATGTAAAGGAGGTGAGATATAATCTGACCACCTCTCCTCAGCCGATAGCCTATACCTGAACCCTCCAGCAGTGTGCTTAGGGGATTCAGGGCCAGGCAGAACCAAAGCGGACTCAAACTATCGCCCTGAAATATTCCTCGCTCGATCCTTATCGGCTCGCTATTCCTCTGGATATTTCGACATCCTGGATATCGAAGGACCGTCCTCCATTGCCCCATACATGACATCAGGAAGGTGCGTAGTGTTGTATCTACTTTATACAATTCCAGCACCCTCATGAGCCATGTATGTGGCACCGAGTCATAGGCCTTCTTGTAATCTATCCAACATGTCGAAAGACCCTTTCGGGAATGACGAACCTGTTGGCTAATGGCCATATCAATGAGGAGCAGCTCCTTAGTACCGCGGGACCCGTTCCGACATCCATTTTGAGAGACAGACATGATGGCGTTAGTCTCTATATGATTGTATATTTTAGCTCTCAAAATGGATGTAAGAACTTTATAGACCGTCGGTAGACAAGTGATCGGTCTATAATTCTTGGGATCCGCGGTACAACCTGATTTATGGAGCAGGTGGGTAACTCCTGTCGTTAGGAACTCGGGTAGCGAACCAGACTCCAAAGCAACCTGGTACTGAGCCGCCAATACTTGCATAGGCATAACCTCGTAGCCAGGATTATCCACAAACAACTTGCTCTGAAATACAGCCTTGTGGACTCGGATGTGCCGTACTATAGGTATGTGCCCGACCCAGTTCTCGAAAATGGACATATCACACTGTACTGGGATCGATCCATCATCACTGACAGGACTATTGTAGCCAATAAGCCTGATATAGTGGTGGTGGATCGACTAGAGCGGCGCGCAATGATCGTTGACATAACAGTCCCGCATGACGGGAACCTCGTGAAAGCCGAGAAAGATAAAGAAATCAAGTATCTTGACTTGGCTCGCGAGATTGTCGACATGTGGGATGTGGACTCAGCGATCATTGTGCCGATAGTCATTTCAGCCAATGGCTTGATAGCCAAGAGCCTCGACCAACACCTGAGGAGGCTCTCGTTGGGCGGCTGGGTCAAGGGCCTGATTCAGAAAGCGGTACTTCTTGACACGGCTCGCATTGTTAGGAGGTTCCTTTCTCTGGAGCCCTGACCGCCGGTAGCTTGGACCCTGTTCCAGATACCGGTGGGCTACTATTTTTTATATTTATAAATGTATTTTTTTATTATATATATTTATAAATTTAAAAAATATGTTACTAAATGAATAAAGGAGATAATAATAATATTTATTTGCATAAAACATGGTATACATGGTGTTACAATAATTACAATAGAGCTTACATGTTTTGCCAGAATTGTACTTAGCATGCAAATTTTCCACTTATCACTAACATGAAAATTTATTGTCCATAAATTCTTTAAGACTATAGAAATTACTAGTATTCAACCAATCAAACAATTTATTCTTAAATAATCTAGAGTTTAAGTTTTTTATGTTACTCGGTATCTTATTATATATACGAACACAATTACATAAGCAGCTTTTATTATATTTAGTAAGCTTGGGAAGATCATGTTGGTTGATAGAGCGGGTGTAAAGCGTAAGGTTCCTGATACGATTCCCGACGTATCTATATAGCAGTATTCATCATTTCTCTTATAGAGACTCGCTGCTACATGATCAGTCGATATGGTCACATAGTAGTTGTTCATATTGATACAATAACCCCTTAAAGACATACACAGTCCATAATAAGAGTATCCATGGAGTTTCTTGCCGGTCTCTTCTCCATAGGACCTACCCCCTTTGGAACCGTGCGCGTAGAGTCTCGACTTTTTAAAAGTGCCGGAAAAGGCCTACTTGAAATAAAAAACTTTGACTTTGACTTTGACACACGCATTTACATTTGACGGCACGGTTGACGCTGTGGTTGAGGGATCGACTGATGCGCTACGTGTCGCCGATTTGATTCCCGCACGCAACAAATGTTTGGAAGATCTACAGATAGTTGTTTCCGGTCTGTGTCTTTGTGTATGTTAATATATGTGTTTGTAAACGCACCCACGATACAGGAATAGTTCCTAGAGTGGGGCAGTTTTATTAAAAAAAAACACATAAAGTCACGCTTTTTCCCCATGGGAGTGGGCAGAAACTACGGAACGCCACTTGCTACGATTCTTACATAACCCTTTTGCTTCATCTACATTCATGCATCGTTTTATACATGAACGCCGGTTGTGGGTACTGCGCACCTGACCTTTTTTAAGGACATCTATACATATAAATAAAATTGGAGTGTCTGTTTGTAATATTGAAATAACCGTTTTTTACTACATGCATATGAATATATTGTATATACGGTACATACACCAAAATAACATTTTTTACAATTTTTGTCTGTCTGTCTGTTTGTATAGGTTAATCTCTGAAATGGCTGGACCGATTTTGACGGGACTTTTATTGGCAGTTAGCTGATGTAATAAGGAGTAATCACCAATAAGGTCCGGAGTCCCCTTATAAATTGTATCATTATCAGATGCAGTGTATTGTAAATCAACGCTTTACAGTACATATTATACTATAACAATATTATTACTCATCTGTAATAACAATAACATCCTTGATTGTTTAATTTTAGCTGTCTACACATAGCCTGCATTCCCCGGAGGCTTAGGCAAAAGTGTATGATATTGTAAATTTCCACCCACATTTCACAATGGCCGTTATTGAATCCCATGTAATGGGACGCGAGGCTATCGGATCTATCCGTATATGCTTGACGACAAGGTTGGCGCAGTGGTTGAGAGATCGACTACTGAGCTACGTGTCGCGGGTTCGATTCCCACGCGAAACAAATATTTGTATGATCTACAGATATTTGTTTCGGGTCTGGGTCTTCGTGTATGTGAATACACACCGTGCCTCAGAAAGCACGTGTCGCCGTTGGTCCTGCGCCTGATCTCTCTCCGGTCGTGTCGGATTGCCGTCCCATCGGACTATGAGAGTGAAGGAATAGAGAGAGCACCTGTGTTTGCGCACACACTTGTGCTCTATAATATCTCCTGCGTAGTAGGCTAATCTCCGGTGAGATTGGCCGCCGTGACCGAAATCGGTCAGGAGGACATTATTATTATATGCTTCTAATAGTATCAATGCCTGGAATAGGATTCTAGTTCATCCCAACATCTTAGGCCTATCGTGATGCAGTTTTCTACTGTTTGGGAACTATTTACGTGAACGTTCTAGCCACAAGCTCCTCCGGCATACACTATGATATGATATGGCATTAACCGACAATTTCAAACTCCGTGTTACTGAGAATTTGTTTACAGGAAAACCTGATAACACTTTACTTTTACAGTCTACATAAAACATAACATAGCATCACGCCTGTATTCCCCGAAGGGTTCGGTAGAGGTACTATTATACACTCACATTTCGCCGATGCGTAACGAACCTATTGCCCTCTCCCCGGCACAGTTTCAGACTGCTGCTGATCCGACCCGAGCTGCTACTGAGAATTTCCATACAGAAAAACCCAATAACACTGCCCGAGCAATCGAATTCAGGACATCACGCTCTTAGCACGCTCTTCGGATTGAATTGTTGAAAATCATTCCAGTATCAACATTTTAAATTACATTTATGACTGCCTTTCATCGGCGGAATGTATCCTGCTCCATTTTGCGTTCGTCGGAGCGCGATCTCCGTACGGAGACGTTGTCAGTGATTTAATGCATGATTTCATACAAATTTTGGTAGTTACTCGTACAAGCAACGCTAAAGCAGCAGCCCCGCATGGTCCGGTGTTCGTCCAGTGTGATATGCGCCTTATATTTTTATGTTCAACTAGCTGTGCCCGCGACTTCGTTCGCGTGGATGTCGGAACTTAACAATGTATTTTTTAGTGAGACCAAATGCACTTAACCCTATTTTTTTCTAAAATAAAAGTAGCCCAAGTTACTCCTTATTCCATCAGCTACCTGCCAATAGAAGTCCCGCCAAAATCGGTCCAGCCATTTCAGAGATTAGCCTATGCAAACAGACAGACAGACAAAAAATGTAAAAAATGTTATTTTGGTGTATGTATTCATATGCATGTAGTAAAAAACGGTTATTTCAATATTACAAACAGACACTCCAATTTTATGTATATGTATAGATTTCATCTCTCTAGCAGTGCCGGATTAAGCAAGCGCGGAGCCCGTAGCAAAATTCTATCGAGGGGCCCTTGATCTGCTATGGGCTCTTAAGTATAAACTGACTTTTTGTAGAACTTGTACGTTCCGTATGAAATTCTGTGTTTTATTTTCGCCGAAAAAATAATCTGTTACCGATTGCCTGACGTAGATGGGTTTGGATACGCGGGGCCCGTAGCAATTGCTACTCTTGCTACGTGGTTAATCCGGCACTGCTCTCTAGGTGTAGAATATTGGAAAAGCTTTTATTAGAGGTGCTTACACAGTACAAGAAACGTTACTGAACTCGTCATCTGCCTAAACTTTTCCCAACTATACTGCTCTGACCAGTATCACAAAAGAATGTTTTGTATGACATCATACATATTAACTACAAAACCAGTTCTGTTCTGGCATAATCTTAATATATTAACACACATATTGGTATGTGTCTACGAGATCCGCCAAACGAGTTTGTTCTCGATTTACTTTTTTATTGATAACTAGTCGTATTAAGACTATAATTATTATACGTTTTTACCCCACTAAGCTTGAGTTGATTTTGTTGATTTATATGTTATAGACACAAGTAAAAACTAGGTCGTCAAGTTTATTGTTTTTTTTTGACATTGTTTTGATTGAGAACTAAAAATCTTCCTTATATTATTAAATTAATCAAAATTTTGAAAAAACAAAACTTATCGACCTAATTTATAATCTGACAAAACGATAGAGACCAAAATCAAATTAATACGTTAAGATTTCGATGTAAGAAACGTTAACGCCCAAACACCTTTTTTGCGCGTATTTCAAGACAAGTTTGCCGGCAGCTAAACGATACTCGTTAAAGGTTGGTCTCGTTATTAACTTGTCTATGTTATTTGAGGTTTTGAGTTCATTTCCATGTGGAGAGAAGTTGTGTTGGATTTAAGAGGAATGGATCGATATTTACCACACTGATTGAGAGTTTTTTTTTATGTTTATTTACCACGTAAAACTATTATTTAGAAAAGAGTATCCATGGAGTTTAGCGTCGTTTTCTTTTGTTTTGAATCCACCCACGAAACCGTGCTCCGTTTACACATCGAGATCCCTCCGTGCCTCGGAAACCACGTTAAGCAGTTGGTCCCGCGTGTCATACGAAGACCTATGACAATCGTTACGAGTGTCAGCAGCCCAAAAAGTCTGACAACCAGTTTATCCTTAGATTATCAGTGTCTCCCAGTAATTGTGTGTCGGAGGTCAGATGGCAGTCGCGTTGTACAATACTGATGTTCAGCCGCGACCGGTTAGATTGGAAGCCGACCCCAATGTAGTTGGGAAGACTATAGGCAGATGTTGATACATACATACGCCCGAAAAACATTACCCATCTTCGACAGTCGGTAACAAGGGAATGGTCTAATAACTCTAGACCAGGTGTGCCCAACCAAACGATCGCGGCTTTTTGTTCAACCGATCGTAGCAAGGCAAACAAACATACATATTATTTTAATGTATGATGTGAATACATCTTGACTGCTTCATTGGTCTAGTGGCCGCAAGCGCGACTACTGAGCATGAGGTCCTGGGTTCGATTCCCGGGTCGGGTAAAGTGTTATTGGGTTTTTCTGTATGGAAATTCTCAGTAGCAGCACGGAGTCTGGAGCTGTGCCCGGCAGATGGCAATAGGCTCGCCCCCTTTTACATGGGAGCGTTAACGGCATCGGCGAAATGTGGGTGTACATATATGTATCTATAGTACACCTCTGCCTAACCTTTCGGGGAATACAGGCGTGATGCTATGTTATATGATGTGAATACATGTATATATGTGAAGAAGTACTGATGTAATTGGTAGATCGCACAGAGTCTTAGTCAGGAAACAGTAGATCTTGGGTCTAATCGAGTGGCCACCCCTGCTCTAGACATCATCATGGAAAAAAATTATAATAATAATAATGTCCTCCTGACCGATTTCGGTCACGGCGGCCAATCTCACCGGAGATTAGCCAACTACGCAGGAGATATTATAGAGCACAAGTGTGTGCGCAAACACAGGTGCTCTCTCTATTCCTTCACTCTCATAGTCCGATGGAACGGCAATCCGACACGACCGGAGAGAGATCAGGCGCAAGACCAACGGCTTTACGTGTTTTCCGACGCACGGTGTGTATTCACATACACAAAGACCAAGACCCGAAACAACTATCAGTAGATCGTACAAATATTTGTTCCGTGCGGTAAATACTAATTAACAGTTACTTGACGTGTCTTTTCCAGGAGTTGGGAAGACCAGTTTAGTGGTGCGCTACATAGGCAAGATGTTTTCCAAGCACATATCGCCCACCATTGGAGCGTCCTTCTTCACTTGCAATATCAACCTGGATAGCGCAAGAGTCAAGCTACAGGTAACGTGCCTTTAATTTGCTTTAAGAAGTATGATAGTAAGAACGAATCTAGATTTACTAGCCACAATAATACACGCATAATCACTACATATTATGAAACAAAGTGCCGCGTGTGTCTGTCTGTTCGCGATAAACTCAAAAATGACTGAACGGATTTTCATGCGGTTTTCACCAATAGACAGAGTGGTTCATGAGGAAGGTTTAGGATACTTGATAGGATACTTGAAGATGTTGCTTTAGGACGCTTGATGGCGCTACGGGTTCGTAATCAATGCGGGCAAAGCCGCGAGCGGAAGCTAGTAATATGATATTTTAATGCCTATCATGCATATTCCAGGTGTGGGACACAGCAGGTCAGGAGCGGTTCCGCTCCATGGCCCCCATGTACTACAGGAACGCCAACGCCGCCCTCCTGGTCTTCGACATCACCAGCGTCAACAGCTTCGCAGCCATTAAGGGATGGGTCAAGGAACTGCAAAGGTACCTCATGTAGCATATCGACTGTGAACTGGCAACATGTCCTATCTCGATTTTATGAGGATTTTATTTGGTTATACCATTCTAAACTATTTCATACCGGGCAACGCTGCAAAAAGCATATTTTACTTGAATCAAAATTAGACGCCAATATCGAATTCATTCAATTTGTACTATACTTGTATTGTATATACAAACATAAAATTTAATATTATTTAATATTTGTTTGTACTCACAAACAAACGCGTTCACGACGGCACGGTTGGCCCAGTGGTTGAGAGTTCGACTGCTGCGCTATGTGTCGCGGGTTCGATTCCCGCACGGAACAAATATTTGTATGATCTACAGATAGTTGTTTCGGGTCTGGGTCTTTGTGTATGTTTGTAAACGCACCCACGATACAGGAATTATTCCAAGTGTGGGGCTACGTTTTTTTTTTTAAAAAAAGAAAAGTAGAACATAGTAGGTTTATTCAATGTCCGTGCGTCTTCTGGGCCCCAAGTTGAAAAACAGCGCTGTAATACTGCTTAACAAGCCGTATTGCAGCATACAGCTGAACAAGGGGTCCCATTGCTGGCACCAAACACATATATAATATATGTTATAATATAATAATATTATAACTCTGTGTGTACTAGTACTAGTATTATGTTTATTTTCTTGTACTGTATTTATTTTTGTTTTTTATTGTTATGCGTGCCTGCAATAAAGGTTTTCTTTCTTCTTTCATTCTTCTTTCCTCTTTCTTTCTTCTTTCTTTCTTGCTTCTTTCTTTCTTTCTAGTTCTTTCTATATATCCATATTTAGGTTACGATAAAGCTGGCATAGTCTTGTAAGACTAAAACATAACACATATAGCATCACGCTTGTATTCCCCGAAGGGTTAGGCAGAGGTGTACTATAGCACACGCACATTTCGCCGATGCCGTTATTGAGTCTCATGTAATAGTGGACGAGCCTATTGCCATATACCGGGCACAGTTCCAGATTTCGTGCTGCTACTGAGAATTTCCATACAAAAAAAAACCCAGTAACACTTTGCCCGACCCGGGAATCGAACCCAGGACCAGAGGGGTCGGGGGTAGTCGGCGCCGATTACATGTTTGTGCTTTTTATTCTTTTCAGCAACGTACCAGAAGCGATGGTCCTCTCCTTGGTAGGCAATAAGAGTGATCTAGAAGATCTTCGAGCGGTTCAGTCGAGTGAAGCTGCTCAATTCGCCGCGTCCATCGGCGCACAGTACTGTGAGACCTCGGCCTTACACGATCAGGTAACTTACATATCATATCATCACGCCTGTATTCCCCGAAGGGTTAGGCAGGAGTGTACTATTGTGCATACACATTTCGCAGATGCTGTTTTGAAGTCGCATGTAATATTGCGAGCCTATTGCCGTCCATCGGGCACAGTTCCAGACTCCGTGCTGTTACTGAGAATTTCAGAAAATCTCAATACTTTGCCCAATGAGCATGAGGTCCTGGATTCGATTTCCGGGTCGAGCAGTGTTATTGGGTTTCTCCATATGAAAATTCTCAATAGCAGCACGGAGTCTGGAATTGTGCCCGATTGATGGCAATAGGCTCGCCTTCCATTACATGGGACTCATTAACGGCATCGGCGAAATGTACGTGTACAATAGTACACTTGAGCCTACATTTTTATACATGTGACGTGATTATGACATCCCCCCTCCTTGTCTTACGGCGTCACACTTGGTTGACCATCTTGTACTTAAAATGTGACGTAATTTATGCATTGCCCCTAAACAATTTTCTTTCTAACTATGGTGCTAATTTCCCCTTCTCTCTCCAGCAGGGCATAGACCAAGTGTTCCTGAACACGGCGACGGCACTCCTCAAGTTGTCTTCCTCCAACCTGGTGTCATCATTGCGGTCCTACGACACAGCTGACGCGGACAACGACAGAGTACCTACAGGTATAACATACTTATTATTTAAACGTATTTAGTCATAGGCCCGGGTACGTCTTAAAACTGCGGCCAGACACCTGCGGAGGGCAGCAGCGTCCTCTCACTAATCGGTGAGCCATTGCGATCCCCAAGCCGCCTGACAAGCGTGGGGATTATGGTAATCCCCACCCTTGGCATAGGCTCGCCCCTCAGTAACGACGACGACGAAATGTAGGTGTACAATACAACACCTCTGCCTAACCCCTCGAGGGATACAAGCGTGATGCTATATTGTTATATTTCTCTGTTCCAGGAGCACCCACGGAAGAAGACGCAACACACACAGGCAAAGTGGAGCTCCCTGCGTGGAGCATCGATAATATCGCTCATGGGGACGTGCAGAAAAACTGTTGTTGACACCATCACGCCTGTTTTCTATTAAAGGGTTAGCCAGAAGTTATATACCAACCACGATCAGATCCAGCAAGTCCTCTTGTCTGTCCGCAGCAACGCCCTAAGCCGAGGTTCGAGTCCCACTATGGGACGCCCTTAGCAATGTTGCTGGAGGCGCTTCTGGTCTTGCCATTAGCCCGGTTAAGCAGTGAAAGCTCAATGAGCTAACTGCGAGAGACAAGTTTTAAAAAAAAGTACATATATAATATGTACACCAACATTTTTTTTGGGATATGGAGAGATATTATTGACATTTACCGGGTATTCCGAAGAGGCTGCTACAGAACTACTGTTTGCTGGGTCCGGGAATCGAATTCAGGCTCACGCTCAGCAGCCGCCGCTTGCGACCACTAGACCATTGAGGACAGATAAATTAATAATATTAGAAGCGGTATACTCATAGATTTGTACAGAAAAAAAGAACAAAATATATTTCGGACTGCTACAGAGAATCTAGCAAAATAAATCCAATAACATTTTTGCACGGCTCGGGAATCAAACCCAGGACCTCACGCTCAGCAGTCGCACTTGCAACCACTAGACCTATGACGCATCACATTATATGATCTAAGATAAGTCATCGGCAAAATTGTACTTTAAACCGCATTACGCCGTTAATAAGACGCATCTAATATATTACGAGCCTATTGCCATCTACCGGGCACAGTTCCAAACTCGCACACAGTTTGTGAAAGAATGTCCATACAGAAAAACTCAGTAACACTTTTGCCCGGCTGGGGAATCGAACCTAGGATCACTCAGCAGTCGCGCTTTCGACCGCTAGACCAATGAGGTAAAATATGATTACGACGGTGATGATTTGAGGGCTTACAGACAAACTGCTTTTTTATAATAATTAGGTGGCAACATTCCAATATATATTTTTGTAGATATAACAACACAGGTCTGTATTATAATTTCTAATTATAATAATTATTTTAAGTTAATTAATTGTTATGTTATATTAATTTATCTAAGTTCTTAGACCTTAATTTAATAATAATTATTATTATGGCGGCGCGGTTGGCCCATAGACCAATAACACACTGTAGGTTCATAACAATAGTAATCGCAAAAATAACTGTACATAATCAATCAATAACTATTATAAATGTGAAAGTTTGTGAGGATGGATGGATAGATATTTGTTATTCAATCACGCCAAAACGGCTGAACGGATCTGGATGAAATTTGGCACAGAGATAGATTATAGTCTGGAATAGCACATAGGCTACTTTTTATTCCGGAAAAATGTACGAGTTCGTTAACCACGCGGGCGAAGCGGCGGGCGGAAGCTAGTTAAAATATAAATATATATTTAATATATATGTATAGTATAGTTCTTCTTGCAATTACTATTGTCAGTAACCTACAATGTATTATTAGTCTAAAATTCACGAAAAAACCAAATTAAATTTTGAATTTGGCGGGCTAACCGAGCGCCTCCGCCATAAGCTTTTCTTGCCAAGCACCCTTAAATTACCGCTCAATTCAGAAATAATATTATCATGTATTTTTATATAGTTATATCGCTAGAATATTATATAATTCATTTCATTACTGTCCCACTGATGGGGACGGGCCTCAGAATGAGAAAGGTTAGACCAGCCATACTCAAACTCAGAACTCAAACACGGTTGGCGCAGTGGTTAAGCGATTAGCTTTCTGCGCTACGTCTTGCGGGTTCGATCCCCGCACGGAACAAATATTTGTATGATCTACAGATAGTTGTTTCGGGTCTGGTTGTGTGTGTATGTGACATGTATGTTTGTAAACTGTACCCACGACACAGGAGAAATCCTAGTGTGGGGCAAAGTTTTTAAAAAGAAAAAAAAAAAAAACTATTTTTCTTGGGCCACTCTCATATTTTAGCTGTGTCCCGCGGCCCGCTACGTACATCACAACATGTTATTTAGGTGTTAATGAAAAACACCTATTACGTTTAATTGTTTATTTAAATTTTAGTGAGAATGATGATCACGCGTCGTGTCACGTGTGCAATCAGTGTCCTGCGCATATTATTCCCGTCGGAATATTAAATAGGTAGGCTTAGTAACTTCGTTAGTAGAATTTGAAGGTACAACAGGTGGGCCACTTTCGAAAGCCTGGCGGGCCGCAGTTTGAGTATGGCTGAGTTAGGCCATAGTCCACCACACTGGTGCTGGTGGACTACACACACTATCAAGAACTTTATAGAGCCCTCTCAGGTGTGCAGGTTTCCTCATGATGTTTTCCTTCACCGTTAACGCAAGTGATGATCATATTTGATCGCTAATAACAGGGTTTAATAACACCGAGTCAATTTTGATGTGAAACATCTAAAGCGGTGGGTTACACCGACTGTTGGCATGGCGACGCGTCGCCACGTCATTATCAATCTTATATATACTAACATACATTTATGTATACATAGATATACAGCCTACCGTCCTATTTCATGTTTTGATACCATAAGAGAAAATTAAGGGTATAGTAACAATAAACAAGAAATTAAATTAGATTTAATTATTTTATACATACTGTTTACATGTATATAAAATAAAAATATATAATTATTTTTTTATAATAATGTAATTTTTGACATTAAGAAGTTCGATGGTACGAATTTATTATGTACAGTAAACAATTTTGTAATTAATTAAGTTTATTAATAAATAGATTTATGGATTATGTTAAAAAATCATTTTTTTGCTAAAAGTATTCCAGCGCCATCTATCGGAATGAAGCGACAACAATTCTATCTTAGATACGAACACACCAACAGGCACCAACTCACCTCTATCTATAGATAAATGTACAATCTACAAAAACCAGACTCAAACCAACTACGTCTGCATATCAGTATTTTACACGTAGCGACTACCATCTAACCTCTGAGACACAAATACTGGTTGTCAGACTAGGCTGCTGACACCCGTAACGACTGTCATAGGTATGTATATGACACCGGGGATCAACTGCTTAATCTATTTTCCGAGGTACGAAGATATCTGAAAAACGGTCACCCATCCAAGGACTGACCGCAGCAAATTGCTCCCGTTGTCCCCATTGATGCGGTGGATATCAGTGTCTCCCAGTAATTGAGTGGCGGATGTGAGAAGGTAGTCGCTCTATGTAAAATACTGATATTCAGCTGCAAACGGTTAGATTAGAAGCCGAACTCAATGTAGTTGGGAAAAGGCTAGGCAGATGATCAATGGGGACAACAGGAAGGGGAACAATTTAAAAAAAAAATCCAAGTACCGCTGTCCCTATTAATGGGGACACGAGCAATGGGCAGGGCGGGAATAGGCCGCTACGAGCCGCTTAAAATAAAATTCTGATTATTCAAACAAAATATTTAATACCCATTTACAAATCAAAATCACTCATAATCACATTATAATTAAAACAAACTCAATAGGTAACTGTACCCTTAACAATAATTAATATACATAATACAGGGTAGCACTACATAAAATGGTGAAACACCACGATGATCGACCAGAATCAATAAAAAAAATAACATATATATACCTTAATTTTTCACTCAAATATCACTTTTATTTTCTAATGCAGTGTCAATCTTACACATTCCGTAGACCGTTGACCCCAAGCGATCATCTGAAGCATGTAAGTAGATCTGCCAAACATCCTAGCGCCTGCGCATGATGCGCCAATACTAATAGCATTACCACATGATTTTTTTAAGTACGTTACTTTTTACAAGATCAGGCGACTACCCGCCACCCTGTATTATCATTATACAAATGCAAAACGTTTCAGCTGGTACGGCATTATAAAAGGATTAATACATATTAAAAATAAACAAAAATCTCATAGTACAGTCAAGGTCGGATGCACTAACAACAGCTAAAAATAAACCTTATTCCGTTGACTTAAGTTCAGTTTTAGCATTGTACGTTCAAAAATAAACGAATAAAGTTTTTTTTTCCTAACTTTTCATATATCGTTGGAGTGTTTCAGTGGCTATTTTTGTAGTTTCCAGGCCAAAACATATTTTGCATCGCTGAGCCAACGAGTAAGTATTCAATTTGCCATAGACAACTTTGACGACACGGTTGGCGCAGTGGGTAAGCGATTAGCTTTCTGCACTATGTGTCGCGGGTTCGATCCCCGCACGGAACAAATATTTGTATGATCTACAGATAGTTGTTTCGGGTCTAGCTGTGGGTATGTGACATGTATGTTTGTAAACTGTACCCACGACACAGGAAATCCTAGTGAGGGGGCAATGTTTTTAAAAAAATAGAAAAACAGAATGTCACAGCGAATTTGACACTGATTGTTTGACTTATTTGCAAGGTCTTGCAAAGACGACATTCCAGATATACATATAAATAAATATATTCAAAGTTTATACATGTATGTTTTTAAAATCACTATAAATATCATAGTTTTCGTCATAAATTAATGACGATAATGTACAGCGTGTATCAGAAATGCTTGGTCATTTGGGTCCAATTATGGCTGATTATTTTTTCGTAATTACGATAAAGGTTCCATAGAAAAAAAAATTTAAATTTGTTGGTCTTATTCACACAGTCAAACATGACCACGCATTTCTGATACACGTCAGAAACACGTACTACAATAAAAATATATATTATTCAACATAATATTTTAATTTGTGACAAGTCGTTTAAAAAAAACACGATATTTTTAACATCTTAAAAGTATTTATATTCAAAGCACCAAAACCATTCATGAAATTAGTATTTTTTTTAAATGAACACGCTAAAGTAGATCACATACCATAATAAATCGGTGTGAAAACATTACAAGTTCATGCAAACGTCCTACAAAAAGTATCGGTGATTTATAATGTATAACCGACTTTAAAAATGGTACGTCGTATGTGAGCTACCTAAGATTCATCCATTAATAATTACATTAAACATAATAAGGCACATTATATTAAAATCTAATGGAATTTTTTATAATTATAATTGCACTTTTATTTTATAGCATTGTGAAGAAATGGATTTTAAGCTCTCTGTACCATGATAATATATAAACGGGTTAGGCAGAGGTGTCTACACAGATTAATTCACTTATCTACACCGCGCAAGTAAAAAATTAATAAGTTTTCAGAAGAGACAAAAATCTGATTATCTCTTATGAAAAATTTCGTAAATTTTCTGCAATAAAGTGTTAATATTGTATTGTATCTATGTTATGTATCATTTACGTTTATTGTTGCTGAGCGACGTTTTGCAAGAAGCCATTAGAAATTCCCATGTAATAGAGGGCGAGCCTATTGCCATCTACCGGGCACAGTTCTAAACTCCAGGCTGCTACGAGTAATGTTCTACCCGACCATTCATCGAACCTCGGCTAGACCGCGCAGTTTTAAATTTCATCAATACACCCATATCTGTATTTATTTCTAAACAATAATGTACTTAGTACCAAAATAAATTAAAATAAAATAAGTACTAATGCCAAACGTAAATTTAGTCATAAACAATAAAAAAAAACTTTTTTTTTTACATTCTTGAAATTTCATCTTTTAATTATATGTAACTATTATAAATTAAAAAGTTTGTTGTATATATTGAAAATGTATTATACATAATTCATTTACATAATATCTTAACGCTATGTCTTGTATAAGGTAGACAGACTAACAAACGGATAGACAGACTCGCCCAATTCTGTTGCACATCACACCACATCTCTTTCTTACACACATAATTTAAAAAAGGACAAAATATTTAAAACTGTCAAATTTACGTCTGTATGTTTTTCTCATGCTCTGCGTTAGAAAGGGACAAAGTGATGCTCAATTAGTATAATATTTAAACAACAGATTCACTTAATTGGCAGCATGGAATACATGAAGATATTTTTACTAAAATAATTAGCCGTCAGAGAACTAATATTCAAGGTTTCAAACTTTACTGTGATTGAAATATAAACTTTAATTTGTGGAAAAAAAAAATAGTGTATTGTATCAGATGGATGCAGGTTGCATTCCATCTCGTGGTCGAATTACCCACTATTAGTCGAACACTAATTAACAAGGCCAACAAGTGATCTATTAAATTTTCCTCTATCTAAATCATAATTAATGTGAACCAAAAATGTATAAAAATAATGTGCGCACGCGCTAAGAGTTCTCCCAAATGCGCGCGCACGATTTCTTCATACATTTTTGGCTTAACGATAACGTCGAGAGGAAATTTTGTACTAGGGGTCCAGAATGCTAAGCTATCTTGCTACGTAGGGCTATTGAATAACTTATAAAAGCTGACAATTATAACTTGGACCCAGGCCATGTCGCCACTATCGCTACATCACCAAATTCAATACTAAAATTAGTTCCAATAAAATCCGCAATATGGCGGGGGCTCAAGTATGACTGGTCAGGTTTTTTTTATTATAGTTACACCTAAAGCTCGTCTTTCGTGTCTTCTTCGGCGGGTATATCGAAGTCGTCGGCCTGTTCGGGCGCGTCGTCGTAGTCTTCGGACATGTCGGGCATGGGCGCCTGCTGCGGCATGCCGCCGAAGCCGTACGGGTCGGGCCCGTGGACCTGTGGAGGTTGGTTATTGAAATAAATAATATAGCATCACGCCTGTATTCCCCGAAGGGTTAGGCAGAGATGTATTATTTTACGCTCACAGTTAGCGCAGTGGCTAAGCGGTTAGCTTTTTCCGCTTCGTATCGCGGTGTCGATTCCCGCACGGAACAAATATTTGTTTGATGAA
Organism: Shargacucullia verbasci; assembly: GCA_947562105.1. Classification (NCBI taxonomy): domain Eukaryota; kingdom Metazoa; phylum Arthropoda; class Insecta; order Lepidoptera; family Noctuidae; genus Shargacucullia; species Shargacucullia verbasci. The sequence continues at coordinate 1,143,366 of OX387307.1, read as the reverse complement.
CAGATAATTGTTTCGGGTTTGGTTGTGTGTCCGAAATCCTTACGTCCCAATGTTTAAACAAAAATAAAATAAAGGACTCTTAATTTGGGAGTCGAACCCAGAACCTCATGCCTCACCTGCGCATGCGACTACTAAACCAATGAGGCAATTCAATGACATATAATTTCTAAAATACCCAATATAAAACTTATCTCATCCTGTGAATCCGACCCAAGACCTCACGCTATGTGGCTGCGCATGCGACTACTAGATCAATAATGCAGTATATATAAGTTTGCTTACCTTAACATACGCCGCTTCCATCTCGTGTGTCCACGTTGTGTCCTCTTCAGTTGGCAACATCCATTCTTCACAATATCCCGCGTGTTTGAAACAAATCTGTAAATTTTACATAACATAACATATCATCACGCCTGTATTCCCCGAAGGGTTAGGCAGAGGTATACTATTGTACACGCACATTTCGCCGATACCGATACTGAGTCTCATGTAATAGGAGGCGTGCCTAGTGCCATCTACCGGGCACGGTTTCATACTATGTGAACTGGGAATTTCCATACCGAAAAAGCCAATAACACTTAGCCCCATTCGGGAATCGAACCCTGACGCCTCAAGCAAGCTTTACTATCGCGCTTGCGACCTACACCAATGAGGCAGCCATTGTAAATGTATTGGAAATTTTAATAAAAATAAATAATGAAAATAAGTGATAGCCTAGTGGTTGAACGCTTGCCTTCCATGCAGGAGGGTCTGAGTTCAAACCTCAGCTTTCGAACTTATCGAAATCATGTGCGGAGCAATTGGACTAATTTTATAATAAATTTCTTTGAAAAAAAAAAACTCGATTTTACTTGTCGCCGGCCCTTGAATTATTGAAGAGCTCGGCGCGAGACAACCTGTGTCTCTAGTGAAAGTTTTGACGCAATTATCCTTGCTGTTTCCTTGCAAGGATAATTGCGTCAAAACTTTCATTTTTTGGCGATTTTGATATTTTGATGGCATTTGAGAAGCACTTGAGACACTTGCACTAGAGAATAGGAAGACGCGTTGTTTCAGCCAATCAGAAACAAGCATCGTCCAATAGAAACTCGTAAAATGACATTAATATAAAATGGTATTGTAATGGTGTCTATGTAAAATTATTCAGTTTTTTCACTCTCCTGAAAAGTTGCTATTTTTGACATACGTGGTGTTAGAACTTCAACGACGATATATTATATTGTAATCCAATCTTTCCACTACGGCATGAACGATTCTCTTGATAGCTATAAGATAGAAGGAGAAGTAATATCTGACCTCTCTCTCAGCATCAGGCATGATGTCATCATCAGGTCGGTTCTTGTACAAAGATGTGATCTCGTCTTCATTCTCCTCAAACATGCGCTCACACTGAAATCAAAACAAAATTGAATAAGATTATGCCCGATTTTTCAACATACGTTGTGTATACGGCACGGTACGGCAGCAGTGGCGTGGCGTAGCGTAGCGGGGGCGGAGGGGCGGCCCGCCCCGGGTGGCACCTTTAGGGGGCGGCAAAATTTCACAATCCTACTTCCTACTAATATTATAAATGTGAAAGTTTGTGAGGATGGGTGGATATTTGTTACTCAATCACGCCAGAACGGCTGAACGGATCTGGATGAAATTTGGCACAGAGATAGATTATAGTCTGGAATAGCACATAGGCTACTGTTTATCCCGGGAAAATGTACGGATTCGTAAACCACGCGGGCGGAAGCTAGTAAATAATAATAATATATATTATAAGTAAATATTTGAACCATTTCATTTCATATTTATGTTGCACCTACAATCCGGTAGATGACTACTAGTCATTTGAGTTACTTTTTATGAACTGTCAAAAACGACATTTTGTTCTAAAAATATTTGGAATAGCAAGGCGTGATGTCATAGTTTTTTATTGCTGTTGAGATACTTATAGTGTGATTTTGATAAATTAAAAACACCAAAGATAAGTAAGAGTTTTACTGAGTTTTTAGAAGGAACACTATTTTCCAAAAAATATTTGAGAATTTATTTTTTATGCAGTCATCTAGCCTATTCTGACCAATTGTTCTTGGCGAAAAGTTCTTAAGGATTACTTACTGAATATTTTCGAGTTATTGAATTTAAATACCTAAATAAGGGGGCGGAGAAATCTGCCTGCGCCCCGGGCGGCTGAAACCCACGCTACGCCACTGTAAGGCAGAAATGTACAGTTGTACATCGTAAGCCTTCGCAGACTTGTTAATGTCTTCATCGAGCGGGAACATTATCAAACTCCAGGCTGCTTTTAAATTTTTTCAATAACAGTGCCCTAGTCGGGAATCTAACCCAGGACCTTAAGCTCAGCATCCGCGCTTACGACTATTAGACAAATGAAGCATTTTGTTCCGATGTGGTGATTACTACTCAGAAATAAATACTCACATAATACTCTAAACTCTTGTTCAAGTCATCATCAGTCACGAACTTGGTCTTGGAGAAGTCGGGGTTCATGCCACCGTCCTTGGTGATCAGCTGCATGATGGCCAGCTTGCCTGTGGCCTTGTAGTACACCCGGACATAGTCATCCATCTTCTTGCCTGAAAATAGTATTTAAAAAATTATAATTTATTTATTTATTCCGGTATTTCCGGACCAATACGACCTTCAAACCTTCAAGAAAAGAGCGTACTCCTTTTTAAAAAGTCGGCAACGCACTTGTGACTCCTCCTGTGTTGCGGGTGTCCATGGGCGACGTTAATCGCTTACCATCAGGCGATCCGTCTGTTCGTATGCCGACTATGCCATAAAAAAAAAAAAACTAGCCCACACCCGCGTTTGTGCCTGTATTCCCCGAAGGGTTAGACAGAGGTGTACTATTGTATCCCCACATTTCGCCGATGCCGTTATTGAGTCCCATGTAATAGGGGGCGAGCCTATTGCCATCTACCGGGCATAGTTCCAGATTCCATGCTGCTACCGAGAGTTGCCATATAAAAAACCCGAATAACACTTTGCCCGACCCGGGAATCGAACCCAGGACCTCACGATCAGCAGTCGAGCAATCGGTAATAAAAAAATAGTGTATATAGTGTTTAATACTTACAGATACCATCAATCATTTCCGAGAGGTATACAGCAGAGCGGTGAGCGGGGACCTTCTCCTGCATCGTGTTGCCAGTCGCGTCCATTCTGAAGTTGCCGACCTGCAAACAGGCATAACAACTCACAAACCAACTTAAAAAAAAGGAGGTTCTATGTTATAGATAGTGCCATCTACGAAGACGCGCCCCACTCTTCTTCCTAATCGCTTACAGTACAAGTGTGCAACCTTCCGCTAGTGTTTTAGTTCTGTCGATACACAATAATTACCTATGAGTTCACACGCATACTACGAAATATTAACTGACTAGCTTCCGCCCGCGGCTTCGTCCGCGTGGTTTACGAACCCGTAAATTTTTCCGGGATAAAAAGTAGCTTATTTGCTATTCCAGACTATAATCTATCTCTCGAAAATCGTTTTTTTGTCGATTTTAATGCATTTTTGACGCTCTTTCCAGTGATCTAATCTAATAAGCAAATTTCTTAATAAAAAGAAAATTACTAGAAGTAATCACCCACTACAGTGACCACGTTTAGCCAAAACTGATGACTTGAACAAAGAAACAGTTTTATACTTATTGGGTTTGAGCACTACACCCTCGATAATGTTATAAATAAATAAAAAATCTACCATTTTTGATTTCAGTGTTTGACGACACGGTTGGCGTAGTGGCTAAGCGATTAGCTTTCTGCGGTAAGTGTCGCGGGTTCGATCCCCGCACGGAACAAATATTTGTATGATCTACAGATAATTGTTTCGGGTTCTGGGCGTTTGTGTATGTGAATATATGTGTTTGTAAACGCACCCACGATACAGGAATTATTCCTAGTGTGGGGCAACGTTTTTAAAAAAAGAAAGAAAAAGAAAGAAGACGTTTTACTCAGGAATTTAATATAATTTTCTTTTTTCGTAAATTGACTATTTTTGGGAGGTCTGTCAATTTCACGTGTACGATCCACCCTCGGACCGCCACTGCTTCTAGTCTGGGACTATTTACATTCCCATAGACTCTCTAAGAAAAAGACGACAGCGGACAAACAGTTAATTTTCTACTGTATTTACTCTGCGTGACTTCTGTATCTGCTCTGGGTTCGTTATTAAACCTGTAGAAACGAGATCCAATTCGTTTTCTACTGTGGACTGCTTCATCCATATCTAGTTAATATTATGTATGATACAGTGATCTGATGCACTTCGAAATATTGCATTGCATTGAGCTTACAAACTTACAACACGCATGCGCCACGACCCTATATCATTCGCGACTCAACACTCAACTAGTTGGCCAACTAAATCTACTAAGTTTAACCGGAATCGTACAAACTCCCAACTGATCGTCCAACCGTCAAAAGCTTTTCGCGTGAGCTCGGGTTTGTTACCTCAAGTTCCTTCATTGGCGGTAAAATATCCAAGAGTTCCAATTTGGTCTTTTTAAGGTACGTTAAGACTTAACGGAGACAGAAGTAAACAGAAGTAGGTGCCTATAGAAAGAAATTCTTAACTATAAAAGGCACTCGTGTTTTATTCAAGGGAAGCAAGTTAGTGCGACTCAATTTTTCAGTGAGTACGTTCATTCGTGTTTTCAGAGGTGCAAGGAAGCCTCCGCGAGTGACGAAACCTGAGCTCGTCTCGCACCCTGGGCAGTCAGTCTCGATACCACCACTGCTGACTGACTAATCTTTCCACCACGGCTTGAGCGATTCCAGTGTTAACTCGACAGAAGTTCGTCGATTCGTCACACACGAAATTCGTCTCGACATGTGAAATTTTCAATAAGGTTTCGAAAAAATAATTCTTCCGAATAAAATCCACCGATTCTTACGGTATTGTGTGCATTGTGCACTTACAAACACAAATATTTATAAGCACAAACACCCAGATCTGAAACAACTATCTTTAGGCCATACAAATATTTGTACCGGGCGGGAATCGACACTACAACACGTTGCGCAGTAGTCGATCGCTCAACCACTGTGCCAACCGTGTGTTGTGTGGTCAAATGAGTGGATATTTTTCCATTTATAATATGAATCTTATATGAATGTTTCGTCTATAACCTCCTTTTTAGTCTATAATATATCCTTAAAGGTGAGGTGTACTATTGTACACCCACATTTCGAAGATGTTGTTATCAAGTCCCATGTAATAGGGGACAAGCCTTATCAACTGGACACAGTTCCAAGCTCTCTGCTACTGTGGAATTCTATAGAGAAAAACTCAATGACCTTTGCCCAACCAGGCAGTCGAACCTAGGACCTCACACTCGCGACCACTAGACAAATAAGTCAGTTTGTTCTATAATAATAATTAACAGAAAAAAAAAACAAGTTTTCTTTCATAAAAGTTCTTACAACACTTTGTAATATGATCAGCTGATTTTTCTGCTACCGACAAACTCTGTGTCACATTTCTAGTAAGAAACTTGTTTAAGACTTTTTTAAAGTATACATAGTATCGCGCCTGTATTCCCCGAAGGGTTAGGCAGAGGTGTACTATTGTACACCCAGTTTTCGCCAATGGTGTTATTGAGTCTCATGTAATAGGTGGCGAGCCTATTGCTATCTACTGAGCACAGTTTCAGACTCCATGCTGTCACTGAGAATTCCCATATAGAAAAACCCAATAACACAGCCCAACCCGGGAATCGAACCCAGGACCTCACGCTCAGCAGTCACGCTTGTGACCACTAGACCATTGAGGCACTCAAACTTTTAAGTTTTTACAATGTCACTTGACAATTATGATATACACCTTTTTCATGAAATTTATAATATACTAGCTGGGCCCGCGACTTCGTTCGCGTGGATGTCGGAAATTAACAATGTATTTTTTTGTGAGACCAAATGCACTTAACCCTATTTTTTTCTAAAATAAAAGAATTTTTCTGAAATAAAAGTAGCCTAAGTTACTCCTTATTACATCAGCTACCTGCCAATAAAAGTCCCGTCAAAATCGGTCCAGCCATTTCAGAGATTATCCTATACAAACAGACAGACAGACAGACAAAATTTGTAAAACATGTTATTTTGGTGTATGTACCGTATATATATTCATATGCATGTAGTAAAAAACGGTTATTTCAATATTACAAACAGACACTCCAATTTTATTTATATGTATAGAATATTAGTAGTGAAATAAATATTGACCGCCTTAGTGGTTGTAAACATGACTGCTGAATCAGGATCTAGGTTTAATTCCCAAGTTGAGTAAAGAGTAATTAGGTTTTACTTATTTTCTCAGTAACACAGTTTGGTAATGATTTTACCGGTTAGATAGTGTTGCAATTTCTCCATCTTGATACAAAAAAATGTGCTTTAAGCATGGATTTGCAGATATCAGCCCGGTTATGCCTTATACTTTATAGCAATGCAATGCTTGCCCTTCATTACATGGGACTTTAATAAGACCACCAGTGAAACATGGGTGTGATGCCTGCCAATATATATATGTTTTACTTTTTTTTGTATTTAGAACCTTAAACTGTCACTGTGGATCTTTCTGAGGATCACAATGAAAGATTCTAGTGGCAAACTATAGTTCTATACATAAATCAGGTCGTCTGACTTACAAGTCATTACACTTACGATAAGACGAGAATTTACTAATTACACATATAACATTTAATGATTAATAAAACAGTCATTTTGGTGACAGAAAATTAACACGAAATAATGTGACTAGTCATGCATAGACTTTATATTACCGAAGACTCTAAAAACACTCGAAACGAAATATTTGAAGAGTTCAATAAGTAATAAAAGTTTGAACACAGGTGCGCAAATCAAGTGATAAAAAGTAATACTTACGTCGACTTTTTTCCATTTATCTACTTTTTTTATCGCTTGGTCAAGCTCCTCGAAGGTCGTTCGGCACACTGGAATTAATAGATAATTTCAATTAACCATAGAATCTATAAAAATAATTTAAAAATATATTTCAATTATAATACACACCTAAACATTTCAAGTTTTTGGGGTCAATTCGCGCAGATACCGCAACGAACAGAATTGTGAACGCAAAGTAAAGTGTAGCAGAACGCATTTTATACGCTTTAATAATTAACTATCACAAATAAGTGTTTGATTTACAAGAAAAAACAGATAAATGTCGAGAAAATCTCTCTACGTGTAGAAGAAGTTTATCTTTTCCTGTCATACACGATCCCTTTCCTGATTGGTCGAATTCACATCATACTTTTTTATACCATACTGTGATTTGATTGGCTGGCCCCTGACAGCAAATATACGACAAAGTAAAAAGGTAAGAGTTACAGGAGAACCAAATTGCACAAACTATCAGTTTTAATTTGGCAGGCTTATAACCTATAGGTCTTTGAGGAGTTTTTTATGAAAAATTATGGAACCTTTTTTGTAACAACACTCAAAGAAAATTTATTTGGTTTTCCAAGTAGCGTACTTATATAAAAAAAATCACAAAATACATCCTTTTGCTAAAATAAAATTAATAGTCCACAGCTGTATAAGAGATGTACCGGTATTATCATAATTTACAAAATTACAAACATTAAATAAATCGGTGAAAAAAATAGATCAGTTGTAAACACTATCAGTATTTTTTATATCGACAACACAATGACAATAAATCATTACCTTTATGTCTGTGTGTGTGTGTTATAGCTTGCATTGCAACAGGAAAAACATCAATGTCAAGACAACCACTATCATATTTTTATCACATGTCTTAATCTAAATAATAACCGTAACGCTACTAAAAAACTTTTCAGAATTTTAAACATCGTACGCGTTATTAATTATGCTTAGTATGTAAGTTAAAAATTATTAAAATTTTGCCCTTTCTGACTCCCTCGATCGCCCGTTCTCCGGTTTTCCGCCCGCCGCCCCCCACCTATCAACCGACCCAACCAAACCAAACTAACCAACAGTTCGCATTCGGTCTCTATGCGCGCCGGACGTTTGTTCAACGGCATGTATAATTTTTTTATGCACATCAAATTGTTTAAAAACCTTAAAATTCCTTGAATATTATTATTGCGTCGTCTCGAAGTGACGTTCCAGTGATTTTTGTGAAGAAATAACCACGTTTCGTGTAAAAATTCAGGTAAGTGACTGGTTGACAGATTGCGTCTTTTCCTATTCCGAGCTTATTATCTGGTATTTTTAGTAGATTTCATTGCTTTCATTTGTGTAAAACATGTAGTGGCAATATGGGGATGTGATAGATAATGCCATATTGCCTGTTACGACTGGTTCAGCGCACCTGTGCCATTACCATACGCTACTCACTCAGTCCAGTGTAGTATTGCATATTTTATGTAACCTCTCAAAAAATCATCTTATCAATTGACTGCGTCATGTGCAGTTAGAAATTCCCAATTTCATAATGAGAGAGCGCGCGTTTGGCGCAACCTGGCGACTTGGCAACGCGCTGCCATTCGATAAAAACTTGTTAAAAAGTTAATTTATCAAACAAAAAATATGTTATTATCCGTGCACCGGCGTTTCCCTTTGTTTTCCGTGTGAAATCGTCCCTTTGTCCTTCGGTAGGGCGCGCTGGGCGCGTCGCGGCACAGGAATTTCGACTCTAGAAAAGTGCCATAATACAATGATGGTATACATTGGTAGGTCGGGCAGCTCGTCGCCCGTTCGCGTCGTTTTCACAACGTCTGTGTTCGTGTGTATCTACGTGGACGACGTCAGTGTGCTCGTGCGGTAGTTTGTTTATAGTCACTACCGGACAAATATGACATCTATTATTATAGCAGCAAGGCTCAGTATCGTATGTAGGTCGGCGTCCTCGTCGGTGTTTGTCTATCGATCTCTGCGGTGGCCAATGGCACATGTCGGCGCGGTCCTGCGCGGCCGCGCCTCACTCCGCTCTTTGGTGAAAGCCGGGCGCGCTCGGACGATATATTACAATTCACGTACATCTATACAATGTCTATAAGTACTATCTTATCATTGGAAACGCTGTTATAACACCCCCCCCTCGCTCACCCTCCCCTTTTCCCCCGGCCCCCTTCCGCGCCTGCCGGATCCGAAGGCCTACTAGATCATGAGTTTTTCAAATAAGAACCCGCGAAGTTGATGTATAAATTGAAATCGTGAATGTTTTGTCGAGCGCTGTTTGGCGACCTCCGGCGTCATGGCGCGCGGGGGGAGGGAGCCAGAAATAGAAGTGCGGATTGGAAACGTGCGACGTGGCAACGTCGCGCGCTCGTCCGTGCTCAGTGTCGGTTCAAAATGGCGTCTGTGCGTGATCGATACCGTGGAATTTACGTTGAAAATGACCGTATTTGTGATGTATCTGGTTGTGAGTCGGCCGGAGGGCTACCCTGGCAGCACGGGGCGAACGCTCCGCACCCGGCGCTGGCTCACGAACCTCTCAATGTACGTATCTCAACCATATTGCGCCGACACTTTGCCCCCTACATAAATACCTAGGTATTGCTCGGGTACGCTTGCAATCTTAATGATCTAGACATACTACAGTATATCCGATATCGGCTATTGAGATATCTTGAACTTTCAGCCTGCTATGCACTCGTGCTTACATGAGTTAACTGTATGCATTTTCCATCGTTAGACAACGTCCTCAAGTTACGTAATAAGAAGGCATTTTTTATGCGTGAAAGTTTGGTAAAGGGTCTCTTTATAGTGTACTTTGTCTTTGAATCAGTAAGCGTTAGCAAAAAGAGTATAAATCGAGTCTCATCATTCGCGAGTTGCATCTGATAAATTGAAACAAAATGGCGTCCGACTTGTAAAATTAAGACGCAGTAGCGCGCGCTGTGAATGTTGGCAACGTCGCGCTTCACAAGCCGTAATTGTGTGTAGTCGACTCACTTGTTCGATAAGAAGTTTCAAGGCTATACGTTTTGTATCCTCCGCTCAACAATGGGATAAATTTAATACGAGTTTTAATACGAGTTTAATACTTAATACCACCGTATTGGTGTTGTAATTAAATGTTAGTAATAAGTTAAGTTAGTGTGATGCACGCACACTAGGATAGGCTAATTGAGGTTAATACTTGCCGTTGCTGTGTTTTATACCTGTTTACTGGCGCATACATACACAAACTAACAAACAAATAGGTTGTCATTGAGTGGACGTGAACCTTAGATAGAATAACGGTGCGGTCATAATCTGTATATGTATGTTTACATCACTATGGCCTCCTTTGATTATAAATATTGCATATTTATGAAGGATTAATATATAAATTGAGAAATGCGTATGTTTTTTACATTATTTGCGTGTTGTTTCATCAGCAAATTGCTTAATCAGTTAATTGTTACCTACTAGATTGGATGGAATTCCAGTTAGAGGTCCTCGAACCGTGTTGCATTCACGACTTGAAATAGATTCGCTAACTGATGCTCAAACAACGCGAATGATTAATAGGATTCTCTGATTTTCATTTCATTACTCACTTGGAAAGGTCTAATTTTAGGTATCGGGGAAATAATTGTTTCAAATGATTTGCGGTTTTGGCTATAGAAGAAAACATGTCCAAATATTGAGCTTTACATCTTATTTTAAGATTTTTTGTACATATTCCTCAATCGTGTATAACAAAGGAAAATAAGAGAAAATACTTTTTAGTCAAAGGTATTAATTGGAGTATTTTACCTCTTTTACATTGAAAATTCGCCAGGTTTTCGTTTGTTTTCCTTAATCTTTCATAACCTTTTGAGTGCCTTTGTTGACTCATTCCCCTTTGGCTACCACTGAAGGTGATTATGACCGTGCAAAACTTTGATAAAATCATTTTTCCTTTACCCTGATCTTTATTCAGGTCTTTGACATCTAATTATATGCTGATTTCGAGAATGCTGACGTCTTTAATACAAGCTATATTATAGCTGCTACACGCAACAGTCGGTGTTATTAACTTTTTGGTTATAACCTCTTTACAACAAATACAATTAGTGACTTTTGTGAGCTATTTTGTAAAGGAGTAGAAAAGTAACTTGATATTTATGCCATCGTGGGCCATTTTTGTCTATTGTTATATCAAATAGAGAACATGTTACTAGAAATGTTTGTTGACCATTATTTTAGAACTTGTAAAGAAAGTTTTTTTATTCTATTCAAGTAGCTTAATATTTTAGAACTCAAGTCACACGTAAAATTAATAACTCGTAATTTTCTTACGTATCATCGGAGTCGTAGCGTTGTTGTCATATTAATAATATGAAAATGTTGCTTAGATTGACGATATTATATTATTACATTTTAGTGTTGAATTCTAAATTAGTATATTAAAAACATTTTCGTACAACATAAAAATTTTTAGAAACATTGTAAATTGACCTTACATGGACCACCATTAATCTATTAACATTTCCCATTGCGACCTAGAGACCCCGGACTCTCCGAGATTGACATAATGGTGTTTAATATATTAAAGTAACTTTTATCGGACTATTTTAAAAAACACAGATACACGGTTCTACGTGGAAATATATGGGAAAACGATAGTGAAGCGATAAACTTGTTTGTCCTATAATATGATAAGATATGTCCGGAAGATGAAATTATGAATGTTATGAGTCTCATATTTTCTATTTCCCAAATATATATAAATTACGTAATTAAGTTCTGTGTTATGGATGGTGAATAGATCAGGTGGAACAGAAGAGATTATTACAGGCTTTAAAACCAGTTCTCAATGCACTTACTGTCGGTTGTAGAACTGGTAGTCATAACGGCTTATGACGGTTTTCCAATTAACCAATGGTTATATACAAAATAGGTAAAGACGTCTAAAGCATATTAAAATGAGTACTGCACTTCGCATCCACTATTTAAAAAAAGGTAGACGTTCGTTTGCCTTGATTTAGTTTTAAAACAACTGTTCTCAAATATAAATATTTCTTCAAAATCACCTGTAATTTTCTTGGCAAACTATGCCACCTTCCGACGTTTATATTTTGTCTAAATCATGGTACTTGTCGTTTAATCCCCGCTCATGACTTGGCTTAACGAATTGGTTGTCATGGTGATTTTTAAAAATCGTGTAAAGTATATACAATCCTTCTGATACATGCAAACTAAGACTCTCAATTATAAGTACTGGATTCAATGTCCATTGCTATCTGTTTGAAACTAATTTTGTTTCGGTATAAATTGGATATGATATAGTGCAGATTCTGTTAATATTAATTTAGCTACAATATTAGTTTTTTTTTAAATATTTCTGTTGTTTCAATTAGTTATCTTGTCATCTGGTTTGCTGTTTTCAAATCATTTATTTAATTATTTCGAACATTTTCTCTGCCATATATAAAGTTTTCTATCACATGGTGTTTCACCAGAATTGGCTTAAGCCAGTTTCTGTTTGTTAACAAATTAATATTACCAAGAATTCATAAACGTCTAAAACCAGGCCGTTATATCGCTCCCAGCCATATTTTTTCATTTTTAAACTATCTATGGTAATGTGCTAAACATGTTTTATTTTGCTTTAAATTGTTTCTGGTAAGTACATCTGCTTATTTAGATTATTTAGTTTCATGTAGTCATAGTCGACTTGTAATTATCATTTGTAACTACTGTAGTTAGATATTTAGCCAAAATTGTAGATATATTTTGATTTCCTTTTTTGAATAATTTTGAAATAAGTATTTTTTAGGTTTGCTGAAGCCTAGGACACCTTTTTGACAGTAAAAATGAAATAGTAAACATAATTAAATCAAAACAAGATATTAGCATTGTTTATTTGATAGCATTTGTTTATTTATTGTTTTGACCTAAATTTTCCTTTTACTTTAGATTAAAACATTATTTTTATTATTATGTGTATTTGAAGTTTTTTTGGAAAAATTACAAAAATAAAATTCTTAACAACATTGGAACGACTTTTCTTTTGTCCTAGTTAAATAGTAATCGCTCTTCTTTAGTACAATTTGGCTAGTTGTATATTAATAAAAATTAGGCCACTTAGTAGGCTAATATGTATGATAATGAGTTCTTCAAATTCTATGTACCATATCGCATTATAAATATTTCTTTACTCCGTCTTTTGATACTCTATCGCATTTTAGCATAACAAGCAAGTAAAGAATGTCTTCACATTACAAATTACTTCTAATTCACTCGTTTCTATTACACATCTGGTTCACTGCAGTGATTTTATTATACTCCTCGTCGATACTCCGCCTGTTGTCAAGGCAATCCTTATGTATTGAAGCATTCATACACGTAACTCTGTCTATAGGACACAAAAATCTATACTTGAATAGGCTGGGCCTATAAAATTTATAAGAATCTTCATACATCCGGATCGTCATGCCAGGTATAATTTTTTTCCATCTATTTATATTGAATCGGTGCATTTTTGGCGGGAAATAGACGCGGAGTAGCGCCCGGGTGTGCTCTCAATAGCGACTGTTGTATAATTTTAGAGAAAGGAGATTTTGTTTTGGTCCACCAGTGCCGCGGCGGTGGTTCGTGGCATTTCATATCGTTGCAAGTCCGTTTCGCTCGCTATTATTTCTATGGCGGCGTTGCCGTTCCGTCTAGTGGCTCAAGCTCGATTCTCGGTTGGGCCGCCGCGGTTGGAGGCGCTGTGAGCAGTCAGTCGGCCGCGCAGCTCGGTGCGCGACGTTTGTCCGAGGAAGGGCTCCGCTTGCGTCCCTCCTGTCCCGGCGTGGCAGTGTCGCGGGTGCGAAAGAGATAGCGTGTTGCGCAAGCGAGACAGCGCTATGGCAGTGTCGCAACCTCGCCCACCTGACCGTGTTGACGCCGCGCTCGAAAAAGTTGCGCCGTTGCGCTATTTGGAGGCGCACGAATGTGCTCGCGCGGAGCAAGCCGTGACGCGCTATTATCTTTATTCATTGTCTCTAAACTGTTTTTTGAGTTATAAAAGCCGTTCTCTTCGTGTAATTGAAGATATCGACGTGTCAGCATTTAATATTCAACGGTATGTACTCATTTTGATAGTTTTTGACATCGACGTGCTCGAGGCCAATCGTTATCTCCATTGCAACAGATAGATAGGACCTCAAATCATCTCGTACATTAAACTGGGTTGACTTCTGTTCTCCTTCGTGTAACATTGATTCGCATTGACGTTCGGTGAGTCGCGCTGTGTAATTGTTGGTATTTAGTCGCCATTTTCTACGTCGGTGACGAATACCGCCGCGCCGTCCTCGTTTCCCTCGGCCCGATGCAAACCGGACTTTACCACTCTATTCTGAAAGATGATTATCCTTAACCGCCTTTAACTTTTTCTTCAAATGAGATCCGCTCGCTATGAATCATTGTAGAAATAATAATACCTAACAATTTTCGTGAGTGACTATACCGTGAAAGAGGCAAGTCCGATTACTAAATACAAGATTTCAACACGAGGCTGTGTAAAAAAGGCGGGACTTATTAAAATGTCTATCTCGATTTTGTTTTGTTGCCTGCGCTGCACACTTGAAAGTTTGAGCGAATAGGTATATTGCGCCGGCCCGGTCGCTGTTGTGCACCTAGCTAGGGTGTTATCGATTTGTGTACGTTTTCCGCTATAAATAAGTACGAGTTTGTGTCATCGCCGTTGCTGCCGGACCGGTTTGTGAACGAAACCTGTGTGGGTGCTGTGACCGGAGATTCGAAATTCCAAATTCGAATGCGCCTCGCCTTCTAGCTTTCGAGTACTTTTATGTACGCGTTTTTAGTTGCGTAATATATTTATAAAAGCTACACATTCACCGTAGTACGTTGGGTTAGTCACGTTGCATATTTTCAATTTTGGCGTACTCCAATTCAATTCGACAAATTAATTTATTTACGAAATATTTACTGGCCTTTTATTATTTTGACCCTGAACGATATGCTAAAACTGCTTGTTGTAAGAAAGTGGAACGATGTTAAATTATTTAAATTCAGGACATGACGTCATTTTACAAAACTTTTTTTCACATGTACCGTACCGTTTCGTCTTTGTGTGAGTGTACGACGTACGTTCAGTGGTTCATCTGATGGTAGTATTTAAATTTGATTATTTTCTGAATAAATACAACGTATTTTATCAATAATATCGGTTCGACTTGGTGAGTTTGTTACATAATGCTTTCGTCATGATCAACAACTAATTACATTGACAGTAACATAATTAAAACAAAACAACACGGTAGGCCGCATGTGAAAATGGCGGGCGCGCCTATTATCACTTGTTATTTATTCAGCTACTAACGGATCGATGAACTAGATTTGTCAAAGTGAGTTGTAAACGTGAATAACTACATATGAGTAGCGTAGAAGGTATATTGACGTATTTAAACGAGATATTTGACGTTAAATCATGATTTTTAATTCAATAATAAGTGCGCGTAATCATAATGTGCCTAACCTATACGACCGCATGTCACGGCTATTATTATTTATTTGAAGATACGTTTCCGGGTACGTTTCTTATTTATTTTTACCATAACACAACGGTTCTATAATTCTGATAAAAGTGAGCCGTATTATGCGATTGTGGAAGTAACTGATTTACAATCTTAACGTGTACTCTTCGATAAAATGGGGTAGGCACGGAAGCCAACCAAGGTCAGAAGTTTATCAGACTTTTTGATCTGATTACAAGTGTTCATAGTTCATTCTATGAGAGTCAAGCTCGGCCCAATCTTGACGTTTTTTCCGAAAACTTAATATCTAAAAAAAAGTCTTGAAGAAATAAATCAATATTTTGAAATCACAAATTAACCTTACTGTCTCCTCATATCTGAATTCCCTGATGGGGAAGGCAGAGGAATTTGTAATGTCCAACAAGCATATTTACTTAAAAACGATATTTTGACTGTTTAACCCTATTATCAACTTCAAAAAGCAAAGCTTTGTACTGGGCACTTTGTTATCTAGATGAACTAGATCCCCCCCATCCCGTTGCTGACCTCAATAGGTTTGACAACTGCGTACAAGGGGGTATATTAAGTTTAGCATTGGAAGCGTTGCAATAACTTAACGAGTTGCAGCGTGCCGAAAATGTTAATACACTAAAACCAATGTGCTTATTAAGAAAGATGGCGCTTGATTAACTTAAAGCCTATTGTGTTAGGTTATTATTTTATTGATCCTCTTATCAGTCAGAAGATACCTATTATTGAAGCCTGTAATTATGACAGTTGTGACCAATTAATTAATTAACATGTTAATTCTTTTGATGACCAAGCCCCTTCGTTAAAACTTCATAGGTTTTTGACAGTTATATTTCTCACCATTTCTTTGCCACACCCTTGAATCTAGAATAAATTCTAAATATTAGTAAAGAAGCAATGCCAGCCGATTGCTGTCTCACTGCTGGGTTATCCCCAGAATGAGACCAAAACATATGGTTTAACATAAACTTTCATATAAGTCGATGACCATACACTTTAGGGCCATACAGGTCAACTAACAGCTAAATAACATAGAACTTCCTATATAATAGTTTTAGCAACAGTTTACTAATGAAATCTTTTTACAATTCCAGGTGATCGTGTGATGGGTGATCGCTGAACAGCAGCTATGATGAAACGCTCGGGCGTGCCGAGGCTCGGGCCTGATGAGCCCGCGCCTATGCCTCCCCAGAATCAAGTACAGGTAAGATTCTGTTCATCTTCTATTGTGTTCACTAGAGTTACCTAATATACTGCTGTAGTGTAAAGATTAGCCAGTCAGCAATGATGGTAGAGCATGGCGCATCAGACGAACTCAGGTTTTTCTCACTCTTGAAGCTTTGTTTCTTGCTCTAGCTTCGTCTTCATTCATCTCTTGTAGACGAAATTTCTGATGTCACTTCTTCCTTCCAAGACATGAGTAATAGTACTTCATACCTGTATATTCAAATGACAGGTCCCCTTACTCCGCCCTCGGTAGGCCCATGGGCAGTCCGTCAGTGAGGGTTTCTCATAAAACAAATCTTGCAGGACTTCCGGGGAAACCTGTCGGGGTTTATTTATGAAGTTAGCGACAGGGCCTTAGACTTGAAAATAATTTAGATGGGTCGGTATTCGATTAATGTCACTAGCGCCACATTTGAGGGGAATCGCGGATATTTACTGAACTAAAAGTCGTCGGAATTCCATTCACATCAATTTCCAGTAACCCATACTAGGAACACAAAATGGCGGATATTAGGACCAGTGTTTTTTCTATAAATGTATTTGGAACATGAATAGAAATACATACGCCTGTATTGGACGAAGGTTTAGGCAGAGGTGTAATGTTGTACACTGTACCTACAATCCGCGAAATCCGTTATTAAGTCCCATATACCAAGGCGAGTATATATTGACATCTACCGGACGCAGTTCCAAACTCCGGCCTGCTACTGGGAACTTTCTAACAGAAACGGCTAATAACACTGTTCAAACTGAGAATCAATTCTAGGACCACACCCTCACCAGTCATGCTTGCGACCAGTCGACCCATGAGACAGTTTAATCATAAAAAATCACGCGAAAATATGACAAGACCACTTTAATATACAGTCCAATTTAAAATGCGATTGGTGTTTTGTAGTTTGATTTATATTTTACAGTTGTAACGGTACATTACATAGCAAGTGAGTCAAGTATTAATAGAATACAAACTTGTAACAAACAACGGGAGAGATTTATAAATTATATTGAGACACGTTTACTAAAATAGATTGTCTATTTTCGAAAGATCGTCTGTCAAATATGTGTTTTTCTTTGACAGTAGTGTCCATACTAAGATTTTCTCTTATATCATTGGTACGTTTACAAACACAAATTGCACAAGCGCTAACTGTAGGTCATACAAACTGCATACAGATTGACTTTGCCCTAAGTACTGTTGAAGTTCCCGATTTGCCCCACACTAGGCGAAAAATTGCTTACCCTCCCTCCAAGGCTTGACAGACAATTTTTAGCCTGTGTTGTCCCACCGCAGGGCAAAGACCTCCTTCCTCCTCCACACACCTCTTACTATTTAGTACGGTCCAGTCTTTTTGGTCCTACGAGACGAGTCGAGTTCGTCTCGCCATCTTCTTTTTGGTCTACCGCGATACCCTTTAACATAAACTGGGACCCGCTCTGTTATTCAAACATCATGGACAAGGTTCTTTAAAAAAATAAAAAATCTCAAGGCCACCCTAATCGTGTTTTCAGAAAATGTCTTCATTAAGGTTTATTCATAATACACGTGATTCTATATCGTATAGATAATGCTTAAAGAAGTCAATATTATCATGATAATTATTTGTTAATGTTGTGTACATGTGTTTTATCAAATACGTGCTAAATTGCTATATCGATTTGTATTGTGTGTGACCGGTGAGGAATTCTTACAAGTTGAGTGCTTTATCGGGCCATGTGACGCGCTTTCCTAATGGGTTACGAGAATTTAAGCTATACGTCATCACGCCTTTTTGTGATGAAGGTAGGCAGGAACTAATATAACTCTAGTGATCCGATCAAGATAGGAATGTCAGTGACCTAGACCTGTCAATTATCACTTGCAAAGTACCTATGATTTATAAGGAGAATTATTTTGTATACATAAAAAAACTATTTTCACATATGAGAACCCTCCGTGCCTCGGAAAGCACGTTAAGCAGTTGTTTTCGTGTGTCATACGAATACCTATGACAGTTACGCGTATCAATAGCCTAAAAAGTCTGACAACCAGTCTAACCTTGGAGTATCAGTGTTTCTCAGTCGCGTTGTAAAAATCTGATATTTACGGTTAGACTGGGAGGCGACCATAACGTAGATTGGGAAAAGGCAGTCAAATGATGAACATTTTTTTCATGTCCACGTAAAACTTCACAATATGGCTGACAAATCATTCTAATTCATAATTTGACAGCATCTGTACATCGACATAGTGGCAATTGTTTCAAGGGGTTACTGAAACAGGTCTTAACTTGTTGAAGCACTTCTCAACGACTTAGAACTTTGCATAAGTATGAATTGAAGGACCATTAGCTACCAACTCCATATTCGTTAACCTGGACTCGAATAGCCTATGAAACAGAAAGTAAGGCTTCCCTTTTCAACTGAGAATCTGCTTCGGAAGTGCGTGTATTGTTGTAAAGTCATCATATTTATGAGATTTCTGGTTTTCTGGGGATCAAGATATTCTGGGGAAGGCCGTACAGATTTCTCTGATGCCATTATTAAGCCCTATGTAAGCGAGCGTGTCTATTTTCATCTACCCTGAACAATTTTAAACTCCGTGCGGTTTAAATATCCTAGAACTCCAATAAGACTCGTCCTGAATCGAACCGAGAACGACCGCTCAGCAGCCGCACTTACGACTACTAGACAAATGAGGCATATAGTTTATTCTCTAAGTAACAAAATTGGAAACGTACCAAAACTTTTATCTATTCTGTTCATACCGTATTGACGCTATCCTTGGCGACTCGACGGGTGCAATGACACTAAAATACTTTGTTTAAAATTTAGTTTTAAAAGTCATATTGTAAAGAGGTGATGATCTTTATCGAAAGGGCGTTGTACTGCTTTCCCATTTTAGAAGTTCAGCGGCTGTTTGTCTGACTGTGGTGCGGGTTCGCGGGGCGAAAATTTTCAACAGAATAATACAATAACATTTTGTCTGATCTGGGCATTTTACACAGAACCTCCTGCTTAGGAGCCTCATGCGAACATTAGACCATAAAAAAGGCATTTACAAATGGATTAGCTGGTTCAGTCTTTTTATAGAGAAGGACTAAGCAAGTAATCTCGACTCCGTGGTTACTCTTAAAATATCGAACGTGATATAATTAATGGAAGATGTGTTAGAACGATGTAGGTAAACGTATATTGTTTTAAAAGCATTGCCCCACTAAAAATAATTCCTGTATCGTGGGTGCGTTTACAAACATATATTTCACATACACAAAAGACCCAGACCCGAAACAACTATCTGTAGATCGTACAAATATTTGTTCCGTGCAGGAACTGAACCCGCGACACGCAGCGCAGCAGTCGATTACTCAACCACTGCGCCAAACGTGCATTCCAAAGGCCAGTCTTACGTCTGGACTGGCCTTTGGAGACTGATAATACTGTAACAATCTTAATTTTCATTAAAAACTTAGGAGATCCCTCCCATCCCGTTGCTGACCTCAATAGGTTTGACAACTGCGTACAAGGGGGTATATAATATTTTAGCATTGGAAGCGTCGCATTGTTTTCCACGACTTGCGGCGTGCCGAAAATGTTCGTACAGTTATTTAATGAAATTACTATTGCAAAGAGTCAAGAGTGAGTTTGTTTCGTTTCTTCTCAGGGATAGTCATAGGTAATGCCGACGCCATCTAGTTTAAAAAAGACGTCTAAAAAATGACTGAAAAATCTGGATTGCAAAATAAATAATTCCATTTCACGAAAGAGTGTACCGCATGTGACATCTGAGATCGTCTGGCGCAACCTGGGCAGTAAGTCTCGGTAACATCATTGTTGACTGGCTAATCATTCCACTATTGCATGACCAATTCTCATGTGATATCCTCGTGCGTACTTGATAAAACAAAATCATCACAGCATATTTTAATAAAGTCTCCCCGCCGCCTGTCTGTCTGAACGCCATAAACTAAAAAAACTACTGAACCGATTTTCGTACGGTTTTCACGAATGGACGGAGTGATTCATGAGGAGGGTTTAGGTGTATAATTCATTAAGGTTTTGTGTAAATTGGCTGAAATATGACGATGATTGTTGAAGATGTCGGAGAAAATGTTGCCGACTGGGAGCTTTACTTGGCATGCGCCGCGTGAACCGATAGTTATACATATATCCTTATTAAATTAAATCATCGTTTAAAAACAAATATAGGTGTATATCGTCCCCGTAGAGCGAAAATTAACTAGCTAACATTTGTATACTTTTGTTATATAGCAGTTCTTTGTTTAAAAAAAAAAAGTTTTTTTTTTTAATGAAATTCACGCAATTATCTTTAATTATATATCAATATAAACAATTAATGTTTCCTTCTTGTTTTTGAAGCAAAACACGGCCGTATCTCGAGTCTTTTCGCTCTATGGGAACGATATGCTCTGCTACCCGTACGAAGCCGGGGCGAGTCGTTAGTATGGGATATATGCAATGGGCTCGCTTCTACACCTCTGCGTAAACCTTTTGGAGTAAAAGCGTGATGTTATCCAGATTACAATATCCCTCCGGCCGTAGTTTCAACACGATAGGTGTAATTTCACATCTACATCAATTAACGCAGCTTGAGATAACAAACAAACAACTTGTTTACGTCGTACCACGATAGCATGTCGATAACCCTCAGTTGTTTATATTATGCACTGCTCCTATCTTCTGCAGTTAATCATAGTTATTGGTGTGCATTTGAAGCAGTGACGGTCCGAGGGGGGAGGGTACGTGGGGTCATGACACCCCCCGCACCCCAAATCGTACACGTCAAATTGAAAAACCTCTTAAAAATAGACAATAAACGAAAATTTTAAACAAATCATTAAAATTCTGCTTAAAACGTATACGCAATGAAATTAGAAATAGGTGGGTTTTTATATTTTTTTTTTTTTTTTGGGGGAAATAAATTCTATATTCCTTTACTTCAACACCCCCATCCTCCCAAAACATTTTACTGTTAATAAGACCCCCCCAAAGTAGTTTGTTGCGACCGCGCCTGATTTTAAGACTGTCGTGTTGTTTCATTGGTACGGCTACTTATCGTGAGGAGGCACCGTTATTAGGATTTTCTGTTGGGAAAATTCTCAGTAATAGCCTGATGTGTGTAGTACTTTCGACGGCAAGGTTTGAGGCAGTGGCTAAGTGATTAGCTTTTTGCGCTAAGTGTCGTGGGTTCGAGTCCTGCACTGATCGAATTAGCATGATCTACAGATAGTTGTTACTGGTCTAGTTGCGTGTGCATGTCACATGTGTGTTTGTAAAATGTGCCCACGATACAGGAGAAATACTAGTAGCTATATTGAAATTTGAACTTGAAATTTATTACATAGGATTTCTATTGAACTATCACACGGAGGTCGCTCATACCGTAGTGGAATTAGCCAGTCAGCAATGGTGGTGTCGAGGCTGACTGCCCAAGGTGCCAGACGATCTCATCATTCGTCAGTCGTGGAGGCTCTGTCTTTACACCCCACATCATGGGACTTAATTACAGCAAATGAAATGTGAGTGTACACTAGAATATTTCCGCCTAACCCTTCAGGAAATACAAGCGTGATGGTGTCTAGCGTAGAAATATTGTATTCTGTTTGACCTAAATACTTTGTTATAATTGGCACAGTCTCTTTTATTATAAAGAAAACATGTCAAAGTGCCAAAATATTTCATTGTACAGGATTTCCCTTTGTTACGTGATGTAATGATGCATTTCATTGACACATCTGAACTTCAAAGCTATCATTAGACAATACCCTCCCCTCCTTTCTGCCGAAAGAAGTTTTTAAAAAACTCACATCGACTATAATTACACAAAAAGAAATTCTTGGTGCGAGTACGAGGTTCTTCACGGTACGAGCTAAATTTTTGTGAGAACCCACTCTCATAATTATTATCAGACTAGCTTCCGCCCGCGGCTTCGCCCGCGTGGTTTACGAACCTGTACATTTTTTCGGGATAAAAAGTAGCCTATGTTCTGTTGCAGACTATAATCTATGATCAGATCCGTTCAGCCGTTCTGGCGTGATTGAGTAACAAATATCCATCCATCCATCCATCCATCCTCACAAACTTTAATATTTATAATAATAGTAGGATTTGCTTGTACTTGTACCGTGCTGGTAAAAACCAGCGACCTTGAAATCCCTGAAGGGTTAGGCCGAGGTGTACAATTGTACACCCAAATTTCACTGAAGAAGTCCCGTGTAATAGGGGGTGAACCTATTGCCGTCTACTGCGCACAGTTCCAGGCCCCGTACTGCTACTGAGAATTTTAATACAGAAAAACCCAATAACATTTTACCCGACCGAAGAATCGAACCCAGGACCTCACGTTCAGCAGTCGCGCTTGTGACCACTAGACCAGTGAGCCTGTCTATTTCGAGAAAATTCTCCCTTTAATTTTTCATATCAATTATAAAAAAATTCTCAAATATAAAACTTAGAGCACACGATCTCCATATTATATATCTACGTATATAATATTTATCTCCGTAAACAACTTGAGCTCGAAGTAAAAACATAATATCTTCGCCAATACGACACTGCGCATGAGTCACGCAGTTATTTATAACTGAAACGCCAACGCTTCGTTCAGAATAGTTGTTATTCCGCGCCACGCGTCCTTGGTTATCTACCTGTAAACACAGCTATTTTTTAATACTCAATTTCCTTTCACATTTATTGATTGCGTAGGAGTGTTTGTTTATGATAATGGAGTAAGATAATACGGATAATAATAGCTAGCGGAATACTTGTCAGAGGAGCTTGCATGACGAGGTTAAGCAACGCTTGACGCGGTCAGTCTTTGGATGGGTGACCGTCCCTCACACATCGAGACTTCTCCGTGCATCGGAATACTCCTTACGCAGTTCTTGTGTCGTACGAATACATATGGCAGTCATTACGCCAGTCGAGAACGACCCAAGCAATCTGACAATTGGAGTATGTCAAATCTTGTATCAGAGTCTCCCAGTGTTGGCACGGTTGTCGCAGTGGTAGATAAATCGACTGCCGTGCTACGTCTCGCGGGTTCGATTACCGTACGGAACAAATATTTGTATGATCTACAGATAGTTGTTTCGGTTCTGGGTCTTTCTGTATGTGAGTACACACCGTGCCTCGGAAAGCACGTAAAGCCGTTGGTCTTGCGCCTGATCTCTCTCCGGTCGTGTCGGATTGCCGTCCCATCGGATTATGAGAGTGAAGGAATAGAGAGCATCTGCAGTGTTTATTATTTAACTAGCTTCGCCTGCATTGATTACGAAACCGTGCATTTTCGGGTCACACGTAGCGCCATCTAGCGTCCTTAAGCAATTGTGACCGTCGAAAGTTATAGTTCTTTCTCTCGGGAACAGTACTTTTTCTGGATGAAATGTACCCTATGTCCTTTTCTGTACCCCTGACAACGTATATGCACAATTTCATGATGATTATTTCAGTGGTTTAGGCGTGAAAAGGTAACAAACAAACAAAAACTTACCTTCGTTTACTGCAATAGTATATGTATTTTTAACATTTCATAACAATCGGTTCAGTGGTTCAGTCGTGATGAAGTAACAAACAGACACACAGAGTTACTTTTCGTATTTGTAATAGAGTGGTTTAATTGCCTATATTATTAGTAATTATCCTGTGTTATATATTAGAAAATGTCTTCCATAGTATAATGTAATTAATTTATATTGTCTTGTTACAGATTCAACAAGCAGGTGCAAGTAACATGCACACATTGGCCCAGTCGGCCCAACCGCAAATATTGGGTGAGTCTGCAAGATACATGATACACCTAAAATAAGACAAATTATTTATTTATGTAACGGCTAAATGGACTAATCCCTCAAAAAGGCTGAGAAGAGGTCCTTGCCCAGCTGTGGGATAGTAAAAGACTTAATTTATTATTTATTTATTATGTAACAACTATGTATCCTACACGATAGACAAAAATATTACTGCAAATATACATTTGATATCAATAATCTTGGAAGTTATAACCTCATTGGCAATAGGCCTTAAATAACGGTGTACAAGTACACCTCGGTTTTTACCCTTCAGATAATACGTGGAAAACACAGTTCAGTTGCGCGACGTGTCGCAGGTTCGATTCCCACACAAAACAAATATTTGTATGGCCTACAGATAGTTGTTTCGGGTGTGTTTAAGTGAATTATTACAAGAAAGGGACAAGGTCTAAAAAAAAAATTACGGTCGATGCCATCTATAGAATATGATTCAACTAAAACGAGGAAAAGTATTACGACAGCTGGTTTGAATCATGACAAAACAGCTATAGTAAATAAGGAAAAATAATTATATTGCAGTGTTACTTAACAATACACTACATATGTTATCGTGGAAGTCGTCAGTCTGAATATTTTGAAGAAAAACTGTATTTTCTAAGACTCGTACAAGTTATGGGAGCGATGGCATTTTTTTTTACTTTGTAGGAACACTTCTCAACGACATAGAACTTTGCATATGCATGAAATGACGGTCCTAGAGCTACAGTAATAGTAATAATTGTACGTCCGCCGCATCCTCGGCGTTACCATGGCGACAACTCGTTACGAACCTTCCTGTCGCGAGCTTTCCAGACATCAGCAATATGTGAGACCTCGTGTTTCGACACAAAAAGCTTTATAACCCACTGTCAGACAAGCCTCTCAAATTCTACACGAGCTATCACAAGGGAATCTCTCATGCCGTAGTGGAAAGATTAGCCAGTCATCAGTCGTGGAGGCTCTTTCTTGCACGCTGCACCTGGGTACGGTTGAAGTACTAACAGTGAGGTCCCTCAGACATCCGCTCGTCGGGCGGCGCGGGCGGGGCGGCCGCCATGCTGTCTGTGGGCGGCGGGTTCGCGCGCGCGGCGCCGCGGGCGGGCGGCGGGCCCGTCATCAACTACCTGAAGACCAGCGCCGTGCAGTACGCCGCCAAGCCGCCGCAGCCGCCGCCGCAAGTGCCGCAGAGGCTTAAGGTGGGTACCACTCATCTCGTGCTTAGTGTTGGCTTCAAATATCAAAGTAACTGACGGGACGGTTGGCGCAGTGGTTGAGTGATCGACTACTGCGCTACGTGTCACGAGTTCGATTCTCGCACGCATCACGTATTATATGACAAAGGATTTGTAAACACGCACACGATTGAAGAATACTTCTTGGTGTGGGATGTCTGATTTTAAGTATTATCAATGGTGAGTGACCGAAGACAGTCTAGATTCTACTCCTGTCTCATAACCCATCGTTTCTCTGGATTAAAGAAAAAAGACTGACTTTGATAGCAATATCATCCTAGATACTTATCTTTAATCATGAATTTAACTGAACTTGGGTATAGGCACATAATTAAACCAGCTGTATGTGTGGGAGGCAGGTAGGGCACAGAGGTGTCAGTGCATTTACCCCCCGCCTTCGTCACTTCTTAGATCCTTGTGTACTTTAAAAATATCCCTGTTTTTCTGTTACAAAATTTTCGTTAAAATCCTGGAGTTTGAAACTACACCGGTATAGGTGAAATGTGCGTATTTATAATACACCTCTGCTTTCCCTACGGGGAATAGCGTGATTATATGTTATGTTATATACATTACGCGCTATCCAACACACACGATTGGAAGCCCAAGTTCTGTCTCAACAAAACTTAATTTAAACCATTGCATATCATATTAGTACCTAGAAATGTGTTTACAACTTCGCCAAATGAAGTCCGTACTTCTAAAATTGTTATATTTAGTTTGTTCTACTTTTGTTAGCTAATATAGGTGTTGCCAATGTTTATAAATAGGTATTGTTTACTAAGAGTTACGTTGTTTTGATGTAATGTAGGTTATTGCGATGGTGAATTTAATATTGCGTTGTGATTATATCACGATTGAATCTGGCTGTCTCATGAGCTTTGACTTCAGCGTCAACTAGAAAATAAATTGGGTTTTGCGTTAACCTCACTCCTTTTGGTAAAAGAAAGAAGAAGAAAGTTACAAGAAAGAAAAGAAACCAAAACAAAACATATTATAGAGCACAAGTGTGTGCGCAAACACAGGTGCACTCTCTATTCCTTTACTCTCATAGTCCGATGGGACGGCAATCCGATACGACCGGGGAGAGACCAGGCGCAAGACCAACGGCTTTACGTGCTTTCCGAGGCACGGTTTGTATTCACATACACAAAGACCCAGACCCGAAACAACTATCTGTAGATCATACAAATATTTGTTCCGTGCGGGAATCGAACCCGCGACACGCAGCAGTAGATCTTTCAACCAACCGTGCCGTCAAAATATAATGTGCCAATAAAGGTACTCTGCTCAACCCTTCGAAGAATACAGGCGTGATGCTATGTTATTTATAAAACTAACACTGCTGTGCTCCTTAAGTCCTCACAGATAAGCTATTACATTGATGCCTAGATATTTATCTAATGGCGTATCCATGACCTAAAGTAATATCAATCTGAATGTAAACAAATATTAAGTAAATATTTACATTTGTATATAGCATATTATATTATCAGAAGGCCTTCTCTTCTATGTTACGTAATGTTAAATGCATTTAGTAATATCTAATCATCAATTTTGCCTATTTAAGCCCACTGCTGAACATAAGCCTTGTCCTAAAACGGCCACATCTTTATGTTTATACTCTATTTTTAACTAAAATAGATAAAAATAGCCCATCATATCACTAATAATTTTTGAACCGTTTCTTGCAACAGTTTCAGCCTAGATTGACCGTTAAGTTTCATAAAAGCATTATACTGTGAATCCCTGTTATAAGCAAAAACATTGTTTTATTTCCAGATATTTCTTTGTTAAAATGGACTTTAATATTATATAAAATAGACATTGGTCTAGTGATCGCAAGCGCGACTACTGAGCTTGAGGTCCTGGGTTCGATTCCCGGGTCGGGCAAAGTGTTATTAGGTTTTTCGGTAGATGGCAATAGGCTCGCCCCCTATTTATTACATGGGACTCAATAACGGCATCGGCGAAATGTGGGTGTACAATAGTACATCTCTACCTAACCCTTCGGGGAATATAGACGTTATGCTATAAAATATAGTTCCAAAAATGCCTGAATCAGCCTTGGAAGATGCAACATTAGTGTTGCTGCTATTCTGTCGGGCGTCTGGTACTAGAAGAGTACCCTCCCCTCCCACCCATATCCTCCCAAAGAGTTGACAAAGCATCAGCAACTCCTCTAGGGCGGCGAAGATCGCTTAACATTAGGTGATACAGGTCAGCTCAAGTCATGGCACTGAGATTTTACTCCAAAGACCAGTCCAGACGTTGACCTACATCGTTTCTTACCTTTGCCGTGAATTGTAGCGAAATTTAAAGAGTAAACATGGAGTTTCTTGCTGGTTCCTCGCCATGGAACGACTAACTGAACCAGCTCGACCATTTTGTGCCTTTTGACGTAGACGAGAAAGGTCGTTTTCCCTCAAAAAATTGTACCCCTAAACAACTGCCCTCTTCAGGTCGTCGGTTCGTCTTGCTGGGGGGGCCACACAACGTTTGCTGATCCGCGGTCTCCTATCAAGAATTCTTCTCCAACGTCCAGCAGTCCTTCGGCAGACATGGCCAGCCCACTGCCACTTCTGCTTGCTGTTTCTGCAAGCCATGTTGGTGACTCCAGTTTTCCGAATAATTTCGTTTCGGAATTTATCCTCTAAAGCAACCCTGAGCTTGACTTGCTCTTAGCTTGAATTTGTGGCACAAATGGTGATGAAATTCGCCTTGCTGTGAAATATTCGCTTTTCTCTACATCTGTGTGGCAAAAACGCTTAGTTATTTAGTTGGGCATTCATAAGCCGTATAAAATAGCATCTTGAATATGTTACCATCACATCACCGTATATATCTGGCTTCACATAGGCCTTTTAATACAACTGCAATATTCTTAATCTTCGCAATTGTTTGTAGTTTTTGGAGGATTGTTGCCCATACTTTTGATGTTCTCTGAGACCTTTAAAATATCCTTTTAAGAGTTGAATGGCCTTACCGGTAAACTCATTGTGAAATCAATACGATTCATGTCAGAAAAAGATATCAATGTTTCAGAATTCTTATGCATGAAAGTATCATTGGCCTATTAAATTGCCCACTCCCTGGGCCTCTTGAGAAAGAAAGAAAGTTAGTTGCCACATTCTAACATAACCTGATTTTACAGCAGGCCTTACCGCCTCAGCAGCCCAACTTAGGCGCCTTACCCGCCGCATTAGGGCGCCAATCTCCAGCCCCTGCACCTATACCCACTCCACCAGGAGTGCCGGTGGGGGTGGGGGCTCAACAGCAGCAGGCGGCTGGCCAGTTCCAACGTCTGAAGGTCGAGGACGCGCTCTCGTATCTGGACCAAGTGAAATACAAGTTCAACACACAGCCGCAAGTGTACAACGACTTTCTGGATATTATGAAGGAGTTCAAGAGTCAAACGTGAGTATTTTGTGCTTTTTATAATGATATCAGTTCTACAAAATAAACTTAGATTAGTTATCAGTTATCACCAACAAACTCCTAACGTTCAGATACTTCATAAACATTTTAAACGATTTTTTTAATATTCGTAAAATGTCCCTAGTTTCAACCTTAGGAACACCAGGGATTTAAGGGCTGATTCTACAAGCATCAGACAACTTTTATCTGATGCATGAATTTTGAGATTTGACATCTATTGTATAGGAAATATGTCAAACTGCCATATTTAATCAGATATATGTTAACTGATGGTTGTAAAATCGTCCCTTATCTATGTTAATATACATAATGTTGTCAACGACAGAACAGGGACCTTCAATTTCTAAAAACAAAAAAGAATCACATCCAATAAGAGTATTGTTAAGTGTTAGGAACATGTTGGTGTTTTAGAGCATTACTTCATTGTTTAAGGGCTGATTTTTCAATAGCTTTCATCTCTCTCGATTCATATGAAAATGACAAAGACAGGTATAGTTTATAAATCATTAGCAATGCTCATTAGAACTGTTCCATTTTTAAAATTATGACCTAGACACCGAACGGTTGAAAAATCTGACCCCAATTAATTTTTTTAACTTTCGCAATGTACAGTTCTTTGATTATTATTTTTTATTCACTTTTTACCAACCAGTGGCTATGTAACACAGTGGTAAGTATCTCAACATTTACAATACAACACCGGTTTCGAATTCCGAAAGATATAACAAAGTTGAGACATTAAAACAGAACAAACATACATACACAACATCACGCCTTTGTCTGGGGGCTGAAACTACAGAACCATGTGCAAATCCTTACATACTCATTAGCTCCATAACTCATGCATCGTCTCATAACAATAAAAACACGTTTCTATTGTCATTTAGAGGATATCGTTAAATTAAGGTCCTGATATTTTAATTTTGTTGCAAGCGCCATGATCAAGTCCAAATACCTCTCCAAGATATCATAGGCGACTTCATATGTTGGTTGGCCTTTCATGAGGATCTGCGGGTCTACCCACGTAACGCCGACGCTAATGCATATTCATTCGGGCTATTGGTTTTAAGCGAGAATTTAAAAACTTTTAAGTACAATTTCCAGTGATTTATTCCATAAACAAACATACATTTGTGAAAGTTTAAAAAATTCAAAAATAATAACTTTGCTCCACACTAGGAATAATTCCTGTATCGTGGGTGCTTAACGAACACATACCAGACCCGAAACAACTATCTATAGATCATACCAGTATTTGTTCCGTGCGGGAATCTAACCTGCGACACATAGGGCAGTAGTCGATCTCTCAACCACTGCGCCAACCGTGCCAAGATAAATAAATATCAAATTATTACATGTGAACAAGGATATATAATTACTACACATTTACTACGATTTACTATTTTAAAGGAAGATAGTTAAAATATCAAATTGTTGCAGAATACTATTTCCTTCGTTGGAAAATTCGTTAACACCATAATTATCCTTTTACAATCAATAAAATCTCAAGTTCGATGTATCGTAATTTTTTTTTTATCACCTCTCTCTGCAGCGATCGTCATGATAGGAAAAAAAATATATTTATACAGTCAATGTAACATAAGATTTTCAATTTCGTCTTGATATTCATTGCCAGAGTGGACATCCATTATCACGAGCGTTACGGGGCAGATCCGCCAATATTTGGACGCTATTGTAAGCAACATGATTGCGATGTCTGTATTATCTCATAAATGACAATAGAAATGCACTAACAAACCGTGAAACTTGAATACAGTGTTAAACAAAACCATTTCTAAATGATGATAAAAATTACCGTTTGACAGTAATGAAAAACTTAATGGCTGCAATATTAATTGTATCTGATTATCTCTAACTTTAAACATCTACCCTCTTGTACCATCCCATGTCCTAACCACAATTTGTCTTTACAGTATCGACACTCCAGGCGTCATCACCCGGGTGTCGAACCTGTTCAAAGGACATCCCGAGCTGATTGTGGGATTCAACACCTTTCTGCCACCGGGGTATAAGATTGAAGTGCAGAGTAATGGACAGGTAAGACTTTATGGCAGAAAGAGATAACGCTATATGACAGCTGAGAGATGAAAAGAGGAAATTAAAAATAGTTGTGTAAACAATTGTTCCTTAGTGTCTGTGTTATGTATGTTACATAAATAGTATGTAATGAAATATACCGAACATGTTTTGTATGCTATTAGGTTTATAAAGAAAGTTTTTAAACCTTATTGTGTTTCGAGGTAACTTCTGAGTATAGTCTTTACTTCTTTATTACGTAAAAATACGGCATTAAGATCACCTAGTACATATGTATTTACATTAAATATTTTTCAGGCATAAACGAAAATATCCGAAAATTTTGACAGTCTCCTCCAAAATCGTATAACATGTATTTATCCGCAGGTGTCGGTGTCCATGCCGTCTCCGACCGGGTTCGGCAGCGGCGGCAACGTGCTGCTCGGCGGCAACGTGCTGCACAACCCGCCGCCCCCGCCGCAGCAGCCGCTCGTGCACCTGCTGCCCGTGCCGCAGTAAGTACCACTTCACTATGCCGCTACACCTGCTGCACATGGGACAGGGGGACTACTGCGTAACGCCTCTAGTTACCATGTTATTTTCTGATCATGATGATGACTTTCGAACGACAGGTATAAGGAACAGGTGGGACGAACGCCATAATATAGGTAACATCAGTTTTGTTCTAAAAGATCTCTTGAGAAGAAACACTAAAAAAAACAGGGTGAAAAACATGATCTCCTAATTAATTTCTTTGAAGTCCAGTTGGCCAGTGTTAAAGGAGCGTGTGCTATTGTTGAACGTACTTCGGGCAATATTTCCGTAATCACCATGTTTGGGTGCAAGGAAAGAGCCTCTACTTGTGACGAAACATGAGATCGTCTGGCGCACCCTGGGCAGTCAGCCTCGATAGCACCATTGCTGACTGGCTAATCTTTCCACAATTCCCATGGTAGTTTGTTGACTCATCAGAAGAATACTTCTATTTTGACGAACGCAATAGTTATTAAAGGATGCTCAGAGTTGTCTTTGATAGAGGATGAGTAGTATAGGAGGGTGGCTTTGTTTTTTACTTAATCACATCGTCTTTACTCATCTAACAGACAGTAACAGAATAAAACGAGTCTGTGCTTGATATGAACGAAATTCTCGTAAGTTTGAGCAGTAAGGTAGGCCAGTGATCAAGGTTTATATCGGCGCTGACTGCCCAGATCCGTCGGACCACAATATAATGGGCCTAAAAATGACAAATGTTCAATGCTAGAAAGGGCTGCAATTGTCATTCTTTTATATGCCATAACCGTTTTTTAATTAAATATAAAATAAAAAATGTGTTAGTACACTTCAGTGCTTCTGCCTAACCGTCCGAGGAATACAGGCGTGATGGTATTATTATGTTATAAAATAATTCATAACAAAACGTCAAAGTTTGTTATGTAAATCGGGAACTTAGCCGCTATACATACGAGAGTGACGTAACACAGCTGTTGAGTTCGTTCACCTCGACTCCGTCAATATTTTTGTTGCTAACTTGTGTTTTTGAAACTCACTTTGGTTACTAAGTGTTATTTACCTTTTGTATTATTTTTAAAGTGTTTTCTCGCGGTATTTTATAGGGTAGGCGGTTCTTTAGGTATAGGGAGCTTATTTTCGATACCAGTTCACAATCTAAAGAATAGAATAATGTAGGTTTGGCAGTTCCTAGATTACTGACAATGTTGGTTGCTCCTGTGTGTTATACAATCGGGTCGCGTATACATTGCCGCATCTGGAAAAGCTCTTGTCGTTGGGTTTCTACTGCTTTATGTGACTGTATACTAGGCTGTTCGTACAAGTCTGGCGTATGTTGCGTTGCCGGCAGAGACGAATCAAAGCCACGGCGACCCAGGCGGCGCTGCCGGCCTCACCCGCCCCGCGCGGCGGGGGCTTCGCCCTGCCGGCCCCAACCGTCCCGCGTTGCGGGGACTTCGCCCTGCCAGCCCAAACCGCCCCGCGCGGCGGGGTCTTCGCCCTGCCGGCCCCAACTGTCCTGCGCGGCGGGGGCTTCGCCCTGTCGGCCCCAACTGTCCTGCGCGGCGGGGGCTTCGCCCTGTCGGCCCCAACTGTCCTGCGCGGCGGGGGCTTCGCCCTGTCGGTCCCAAACGCCTCGCGTGGCGAGGGCTGCGCCCTGTGAGCGCGCGGTGGAAGGGCGCGGGTTGGGGGCTGTGCCCCGTGCGGGCGGGGCGGGGGCTGCGGGTGGGGAGGGCGGGGCGGGCGCGCGCTTGCCCCCCGGGCCGCGGGCGGCGGTGCGACCGCCGCGGGCGACGCCGCGTGCAGTGCGCCTCAAGTTGCGTCGCCTCGCTCTCAAATAAGGACTCTATTAAACGCATTCTGTCGCTTCTTCCGGGCTTTGCTATACAAACAGCGAAGCGAAGGCGTGACGAAAGCGAATCTTTGAGCGTGATCGCATCGATACGCTCCTTGATGTGATAAACTGACTGACTGACATATCGAGGCTCTAGCCAAACGGCTCAAAATTTAGGCAGAGATGTTTTTTTTTGGAGAATTTTTGAATACTTTTTAGGGGCCAAATTTGTGGGGGAATACAAATAATAACTTTTCGTTTCGCCTTTAGTTCGCTGTTTGTGCGGCACAGACCTATGCGTCCGATGGCTTTTGTTTTCCTATTGATGTGTAGTTAGATATTATAATATTATTATACTTTTGTCTCGGAATATCATGTGTAATAAAATTTAAATTATTCATGATACCGCGTTTTATTAGGCAGGTTATATTTTTTGTTCTGTTATGATTTCGACCTGATCTGTTTACACGAGGGTAGAAAAATAATTGTTTTTTCTTCTTACTTTACTTCGACAAATCGCAAATAATGGATTATAAAATAGCAGACGCAAAATAAATCCATATTTACTTTGGAATAACAGTCACTTATTTGTCTTAATTCATGACGAATTTATACAGTTGATGAATTTATATTAGAAATAAACTTACTAAACACTGATTCACTATCAAAATACATTATCTTAATTTTAACCCGACTGGGCGACATCAAAGACAGGGTTATGTTTATCCGACTTATTTCATGTCGTCTCTCAAGTGACTAAATTATAACTTTATTTTTTTCTAACCCTGTACTGTCCCAATGCTGGGCAAAGGTCTCCCACATCTGTTCACACCTCTTGTTGTATTGCCTCTTCCGGCCAACAGATTGCCAAACCATCACGCCCGCGTTTTTAGCTTCTAAATTATAACCTATGATTGTCAAATAAAATTGACATATATTTATTTAAAACAGCAACTTTTTTCTCCTCTATTGTGACACACACACGAACACACACACACACACACACAAATATCAGTAGGTCATACAAATGTTCTGAAATAGATTAGAAATATAATTGTATCCTTGGAGATAGGTGATAGGCAAGAAATTTTATGTTCCGTGCGAGAATCGAACCCACGACCCGTAGCGCATAAAGCCAATCGCTTACATTATCGATTTGATGTCGTGTTTCTAAAATTTTGTGTTATGATATCTTATTAACCAACATCCTTTCCCTCCAGGTCGGTCAACAACTCCATCGTACACAACTTGTCCGTGAATGCGCCGCCAACCAACACGTTGCATCAGATCTCGCAAGCCCATCAGCAGATTGAAGCAGCTGCGATACACCATGCGTCTGCGCCTGGTAAGAAAGTTTCTTGTATGATACGTTTTTAAGGGATTCGTGGAACTTTTTAGTTCTAAAAGGCGATTGGGAGTTTTATTTCCGAGGGCCGGGTACCGAGCCTTATTCTCGTTGGTGTCCTAGTTAGCTCTGACACTATACTTTAAATGATGACATTAATTACCGATTGATTTGTAATGATAAAAACTTGCGGCTGCTCTATAAGAGTTCTGATTGTTCTGCTATACCACTCGAAGTCATATAACAGAGCTATAAGTGTAGTAACGTAACTCTGTAACCCACAGGCACCGCGCAGCCGGCGACTGCGGCGCACCCTGCGCCTGCGCCGGCCAGCCAGCCGGTGGAGTTCAATCATGCGATTGAATATGTCAATAAGATCAAGGTAAGATTTTAGTTTGTGTTAGGTTATGTTTAACAAATGTTTAGTTACCATAGTTATGAGAAAATTTACACATTGTTTCTAAGGCCTAGTGTACATAAATCATTTTAATCATACTCGACATACACAGTTCATTAATAAACACAAAAAGGAAATAAAATACAAAATAGTATAAGAATTGTTGGTCAAGTAATAATTTGACGACTTCTTTCATGTAAAAAAGCAAACGTAATATTTTTTCAATGTTCTACAAGTACCAAAAACATATCACACAACCCTTCAAAATGATGACATTAATTACCGATTGATTCGTAATGATAAAAACTTGCGGCTGCTCTATAAGAGTTCTGATAACAACTCCAACACCACTCCTAGTCACCATCGTACCACAACATACTAAACCCCGTTCTGTTGCCCCGCAGTCCCGGTTCTCCCGACAGCCAGACAAGTACAAGAGGTTCCTGGAGATCCTCCACGCGTACCAGCGAGGACACAGGGAGATGAAGGAGCCTCAGGCGAAACAGCAGACGGAGCAGGAGGTTTATTCACAGGTTTGTGGCAGTTTTTTCAAATATTTTGATTAACATGATAGATTTTGAGTTATAGGCTGGTTGAGTTGTATTTTTCAAAAATATTAATTGTTTAATACCTTGTGCAAGAGTTGTAGGACTAGAATCCCACATATTCTTGTTCTAAGCAAGATTGAACTACAGAATTAAATGTTTCAAATTTTATTTTTCTTCTATTTATTATACCATTTTATTAAGATAATTTAGATATTTGATCTATAATTTATATAAAAATAAGCAAGTTTTATCGAAAACGAAAATGATAGAATGGCATCATGCCTATGCTCCCCGATGGGTGAGACAGCTTTGTATACTAACTATTGAGAAACAGGTTTAAAATCTTATAAATAAATTTGAACAGATGTTTTTACTTATATTTGTTACTATTAAAACTACAATACAGTAAAATAACTAAAAAAAATCCTCACTCATCAGGTGGCAAAACTATTTGAGAACCAAGACGATCTCCTGGCGGAGTTTGGTCAGTTCCTCCCGGACGCTAAGGCCGTGACCAAGCCTGCGAGCGAGCCGCGAGAGCCGCGCGAGCCGCGCGACCGACACTACCCGCACGTGCGCTCACCGCCTGCGCCGGCGCACCATCAGGTATACATTGCTACATTATGTCTAGTGGTCGCAAGCCCGACTGTTGGCCGTGAAGACCTGCTCTTGATTCCCGAGTCGGGTAACGTGTTATTAAGTTTTTCTGTTTATAAATTCTCAATAGCAGCACAGAGACTGGAACTATGCCCGGTTGATGGTAATAGGCTTGCGCTCTATTACATGGGATTTAATAACAGCATCGGGGAAATGTGGGTGTACAATACTGCCGTTGTAATTTAAAAGGCACAGATAAAGTTTCGTCAGTTAAAAAAAAATGGTTTTAAAAAGTAAAGTATTTTTCTTGATTTCAAAATGTAAATAACTCAATATTGAAAAATATAATAGTCGTGCCCTTAGTTAGTACGACAGCACCCTTCAGGGATAGAGGCGTGAGGCTACATGTTGTGTGTGTGCAGGTGCGCGCGGACAGCGAGCCGGAGCGCGTGTCGGGCGCGCCGCCCTCACCGCCGCACGCGCAGCCGCACCACCATCACGCACCTGTGAGTCCTCTTTGTTTACTCTATACACCATACACTATGCTCACTAAATCTCACTAACTCTTAAGGAATAGGCCAAAAATAATTAGTAGGTTGGTTATCGATTTTGTCGATATCGATTTACATGTAAACAATAGCCGAAAATCGTTCCGTTGGCTGAATATGACAGATTTGCGAGAACCTTTAAAGATTACATGGAACTCAACAGCATCAGCGAAATGTAGGTGTACATTACTACACCTCTGCCTAACCCTTCGTAGAATACAGGCGTGATGCTATGTTGTAAGTCAGTTGACAACACAGTCAGTTGATTGGCCTAGTGGTTGAGCGATCGACTGCTGCGCTACGTGTCGCGGGTACGATTTCCGCACGGAACAAATATTTGTATGATCTACAGATACACAGATACAGTTCCAGATTTGGGTATATGTCAATGTGAATATTTGTGCTTGTAAACGCACCCACGGGAATGATTCCTATTGCGGGGCAATGTATTTTTAAAGAAAAAAAAAGTCAAAAAGTGAAAAAACTTGATGATAATGATAAAAAGGGATTAGCAGTAAAATTATAATAAAAGCAATAATGGTCATAAGTGTGACCAAACATTTGTTATCAGATAAACAAAGCAATGTTATAACTTTATTGTGTTACGATAACATTGTTTACTAAACTGATATTTGAAATGACAGTCACTGACACAGTGTGAAAAAAGAAATTATTCTGATGAAATTATGTATATTAAATGTTTTAGACATATTTCTTAAGATAAGAGTAACAATACTATTTATTTATTTACTTTATATAGCTCTCGGATTTCCTATTTATAAATAAATAAATACGCTAGCATGGTTCGCCACAGTGGTTGAAAGATCCATTCATCCATCCATCCAGTTCCATTCCCGCACGGAACAAATATTTGTATGATCTACAGGTAGTTGTTTCGTGCCTGGGTCTTTGTGTATGTGAATATTTGTTTGTAAACTATCCCATGATACAGGAATTATTACTAGGGTGGGGAAACTTTTTTGTTTACATCCTCTCTCGGTTTGGGATCATTTATAAATCTAGCCAAATAAAAAATAGAAGCTCAATATTGCTCGCTTAAATTTTTCAGAATTCTAGTTATTATAACACTCGAGACATATTTAAATGCTTGACAATAGTGATCATGATTTTACTAAGTCTTTCTAGAGAGAGGTAATATCTAAAACACGAATTATGTAGAAGTGAAAATTTACTCCTTGGATGGTCTGTTTGTTCCGTCTTTTCCAAATATTTCATCATCATCATCAGCCAGAAGACGTCCACTGATGAACGAAGGCCTCCCCCAAGGGGGGGGGGGGGGGGGGGGTTGCCACAATCCCCACGCTTGTCAGGCGGCTTGGGGATCGCAGTGGCTCACCGATTAGTGAGAGGACGCTGCTGCCCTCCGCAGGTGTCTGGCCGCAGTTTTAAGACATACCCGGGTCAAATATTTAAATCTATATAATATAGCCGGTCGATAATGAAAATTTTGTCAATTGCAGCAAATTATGTATTGATTAATATGGTTGTCAGATTTGATAGTTATTTATCAATATAATTTTATCACACAGATCCCCAAGCACACAAGTTCGGCGTCAAGCACGGTAACTGCGCCGCCGCAACAACATCACCATCTCAAGAGATCTCCCAGCTTCACATCATCTAGCCAGATGGGTAAGCTAGCTGTTTTACTTCAATTTTGTTATTTTAATCTTAGTGGATCACCCAAGGTTTTTTTAATCCATGCTCGAGTCCAGTCTCTTGTCCAGTATCGTGTTCTGCGCACTCCGAGAAATGTTCTACTATCTGCGCACAAACAAGTAGTTTCAAATTTGAAGCGACGCGAGAGTATTTTGGAATCGATGCAGTGGTTGTCCAGTGCTCTTTGCTTCGACAATACGTGGGTTCGAGACCGGGTACAGCTTCATGACTTACATTAATCAAGAAATTAAAAACCTTTTAGGGACCTAGGTCAATTGCACTGGGCCCGAGTGGTAAAGTATGGCTCCTGGCCTTGGGAGGCTTGATAAAGTAACTGGTCAAGGATAGAACCTCCACGAGTGACGAATACTAAGATCGGCTAGTGTATCCTGAGCAGTCAGCCTAATCAACCACCATTAACCGACTAGCCAATCTTTCTACTACGATATGAGCGATATCCATGTGATAGCTGTTGCCGACACTATAGAAGATCGTACCCGATTATCGAATACCTGTCTTACTGTTCTGTCTGTCACTAAAGGTATCTTCGCTTCAACAGCAGTGGGCGCCCCTCCGGCCAAGAAGTGTCGCATCTCCGGCCTGACGGGCGCCACAGTCCGTGACGTGTCGTACGCGGAGGCGTCTAAGCTGGCCACTGTGCACGAGTTCAACTTTTTCGATAGAGCACGGAAGGCGCTGCGGTCTCAACATGTTTACGATAACTTTTTGAGGTGAGAATCAAACACGACATCTACCTTATTACAAAAAAAGGTTTATTTTCAACCAGTTTTCAACCTTATAGCTAGTTCATGTATACCGAACCTTCTTCATTTTTAGTCAAAAACCATCAACTTACTAGCTAGTAAGTTGTAAGTTTTGTATTATAAATTGTACTTTGATCACAGTAAGGTTCATAATACAAAACCTGGCTCGAAAGTTTAAAACTGGTATAAAAATAAACCATTTTTTTTTGTAATTAAGTCGCTACGTTTTATTGATGAGGAATTTATAACATAGATAGGTACGTAAACGCGTAAATAAAACAGGCTTGAGACAGACAGATTGAACTGCTGTCTGAAGACCCCCAGGACGCGCAGTACTGGGAGCCTAAAAAGGCCAATTTAGATGAAAAAATAATATTACATGAGACAATGATGACAAATCATGCGATGTGCTTATGACAGAATGTCAGTGGTGATACATGCATGCTGCCTTCCTACTGAAGTCTCAACAACAAAATCTATTTATATACTATTTAAATAAATATTTAGTCAAAATACATAATTTTATATTATTCCGGATGCGTTTGCGTTCAACCACTATGTCGTATTATGATAAGCGACAAGTTAACGTTGAAACATGTTTACTTACAAAATACCCATACATTATATTCATAAAAACAAAATTTTTCAAATACAGTGGGCAATTAGTCATGTCCAAATTTAATTTTATTGAAACACCAGCGCGGATTTCCTTTCTTTTTTTCCCAATTATTCATCAGTGATATTACAAAACAATGTTAGTCATATAACTAATAGATATTTATATCGAAGCACAAGAGAATCTCCCCACCCGCCTTTTGTATATTAGATGGCGCCACTCGTAAATCCCCCATCTTCCCTTGTACATGAGATATTAATTACAAATCCTTACAGATGCCTCCTCCTCTTCACCAACGAGATAATCTCATCATCGGAGCTGTTGTGCGTGACGGCTCCGTTCCTATGTCGTCACCCGGAGCTGCAGAAGTGGTTGCAGGACTTCTTGGGGCCACCATCACCGCCCCACACGCCTACCAATACTCTGAATAGCGGTAAGTCAATGGATCTAGTACCATTTTTGGCGTACGATAAAAATTGATTGCCATACTAACATTAGTTTCTAAGTTGTTTATATAATAACTAAATTGAAGATATAGTCAGAAATTAAATTTTATTTTTAAAGATTAGCCATTCAAGACAGTTTTATAACGACACTGCACTGGGTCTGATTGTATCTTCATAGGTTACATCCGATAAAATCTAATTGATAAACTGCCACATTTGTCGGTTGCGCGGCTGCTGAACACGAGGTCCTGAGTTCGATTCACAGAATGATGACTTATTTTATTTTGAACTCCTCTTTATAAAGTTTTGTGCCTGGATAAAAATAAAAAAATAATTTTATTTCTAATTTTTTTTATTATGTTAAGTCTAAAGCGTACAACGTAAAATCATTCGATGCATCACGTTATACAGGTTGTTGCCATAAGTTGTCCTTGACCGACCAGGAAAACCACTAGTTAACCCGCAGACTAAGTTTCCTTGATTTCTAAATATTCCATCCCAGGAATACAATTTTAATTGTAACATTAGCATGTGCGGGAGTGAACTTGTTTATTGATT
Source organism: Shargacucullia verbasci (assembly GCA_947562105.1). Classification (NCBI taxonomy): domain Eukaryota; kingdom Metazoa; phylum Arthropoda; class Insecta; order Lepidoptera; family Noctuidae; genus Shargacucullia; species Shargacucullia verbasci. The sequence goes on along the minus strand of OX387307.1, from coordinate 1,102,359 downwards.
TTATTTATTAAGTACGATTTCCATGTTAATTCATTCGAAAATCACGCCTTTATCACGAAGGGGTTAGCCAGAGGTGCAGTTGCAAATATTTTTTGATAATATATTTGGGTTTGGGTGTGTTTATAAACTGTACACCCATCATACAGGAGAAATCCTAGCATTACTTAATATTTAAATGAAAATTAAATGCTGTTCGTTGGTTAGCGCATCAATTGAGAGTGGATTTGGATATTTCTTTGTGTTGTGTTCTTAGGGAAAGAGATATTGGAAAAGTAGGCCGGAAAATTTGATAATATAATTCGGGAAAACTGAAAGTGCTTTTTGTATGAACTTAAGAACAGGAAGACAGGACATCTGTCGGGTCAGCTAGTGGATAATAAAACAATTCACGATGAGGTTCGCTATATCCGTGGTAGAGGCTAAATAATCCCTTGTGTTGTGTCGATTCTGAGTCCAGTGCCCCACACTGGCAATAATTCCTGTATCGTGGGTGCGTTTACAAACACAAATATTCACATACCCAAACTGGAACACGACACAACTAGCTGTAGGCCAGACAAATATTTGTTCAGTAGGGAAATCGAATCAGTGACCTGTTGCGCAGGAGTCGAACGCTCAAACACTGCCAAAAGTGTGGTCGATCCCCACAAAATACACCAGACGTTACGACATCGTCACACAAGGAAGTTTAGTCTCGTCGTATCCCGCAGGAGTTTTCCTCATACAAGTAGATAATATGGTGTTATGTGCAGGCTACAACAACAGCGGGTTCGGTGGCGCAAGCGGTGCCAGCGGCGCGGGCGGTGTGGTGTTCGAGCGCGAGCACAACAAGCTGCGCTACGAGCCCGTGGGGCAGCTGGGCGCGCAGCTGCGGCACGACAGGCCGCAGGGAGACGCGGCCATGGATATAGGTTAGCCTTATCATTATTGACGTTTTTTTTCGCTGAAATATGAATGTTTTAACGCCATTTTCTGTGATAGTCTCTGCGGCATCATAGCTGTTTTGTTTTAATTTACACTAATTGTAAAGTTTGAACAAATTATTTTATTAATTGGTAAACAGCCACTATAACTGCTAGAGACCTTGTGTTAGAGCTTGAATGTTTAGATTCATAAGCAGTTCAGACTCTCAAAAAATATAATTTCGAAATTTAAAACATATTTATGATTTGTGTTCTGTCGTGCAGATCTGACGACGTGCAAGCGTTTGGGCACGTCATACTGTGCGCTGCCGCGTGAAGCGGCTGCACGACGGTGTTCGGGACGGACGCCGCTCTGCAAAGAGGTAAATATCTATCGACATATCGTACCCGTCGAAGAATTAGAAGATCTTATGAAATATATTAGTGTAATTTATCGAAATGCGTATGCGCATATTTGGCCAATGGAGAAGTTTTTAAGAAAATTATTTAAGTTAAAAATTCAAAATCTACTTGCACAGTGATATGTGTTGTTTTCAATTATTTATTTCTATTCTTTTTCTATGATAGTCAAAAATAAATCTACCTCAAATGAATAAACCCAAAACTATTGATCTGTGGTTAAGATTGTAAAATTATACATATTTCTTTATGTCCATATATACAAATAAATAAAAATAAAATCGAATTTAAACTTCTTGGTTCATTTAATAATGAATATAACAATTTCCAGGTACTGAACGACACGTGGGTGTCATTCCCGACGTGGAGCGAGGACTCCACGTTCGTGACGTCACGCAAGACGCAGTACGAGGAGTACATCTACCGGTGTGAGGATGAACGGTTTGAGGTGAGCACAGAAATATTGTTTATTATTGTATTGTACTGTACAAAGATTTTTTATGAATGAAAATTTGTAATTTCATAATTATATGGACTTCTTGGAGTAGCTTTAGCATGGTAGTCACACGTCGTGGGTTCAAATCCTACTAGTGTCAATATTTTTTAAAGTTAATTCTACAAAGTATCTTAGTCAGTATGTTCGTACAACTGAGGATTCTACGTATATTTTTTTTAATTGACGGCACGGTTGGCGCATTGTTTGAGAGATAGACTGCTGTGCTACGTGTCGCGGATTCGATTCCCGCATGGAAAAAAATATTTGTATGATCTATAGATAGTTGTTTCGGGTCTTTTTGTATGTGAATATATAATTGTAAACGCACCCACGATACAGGAAATATTTCTAGTGGGTGGCAAAGTCTAAAAAACAAAAAACAAAAATGTTCTTGTTCAGATATATGGTTATAGAAAATGTACCTATATTAAAAAAAATGTTCTTTCAATATTCCAGCTGGACGTCGTAATAGAAACAAACGCTTCAACAATCCGAGTCCTAGAAGGCGTCCAGAAGAAGCTGTCCCGCATGACGCCAGAAGACGCCGCCAAGTATCGCCTGGACGACTGCCTCGGCGGACACTCGCCCACCATCCACCAGAGGGCGCTGCGCAGGATTTACGGTGATAAGGTGGTACGATCGAGTCGGACTTGTAGGCATGCTGTGCAGTAGGTGGCGAGTACGTTGTAAACGTAGTTGAGATAATATTGTTAGAGCGGTCAAACGATTTAATATTTAGGTATTAATTTACAAAGGGATTTCGTCTGTTAGGTATAGGTACCCACTACGAAAATCAAGTGAAACCCGCGCTGACTAGAGTCACAGTAACGTTTATTTGTAGTTTGTGCGCCAATACAGTCGCGGTTGTGCGCACACGCATGTTCAGCTATATTGTTGTACACATACAAAAAATCCTATTAAAAAAATAGTTCTTTCTCCAAGCTAAAAAGATAAATGTAATTCTTGGAAAGTATCACATGAAATATATTTGTAGAGAAAGATTGATATTTGTGGATAACAGCTTTATAACAATAAGATTTGATGAGATTTTGAGTTCAACGTTTTGAGTGAAATATTTCGTAGGTTTAGATTCAATTATGTACTTGGAAAAAAAAAATAGGACTGTTATTTCCATTGCCAAAAAGTACATTGATATATATCATATGATTTCAAGAAGAGTTTTTTCTGAAATTATTTTAGCTACAAAATCTGTTTATCTACGTTTTAAGCTTAGTTACATTTTGTTTTAAATATGTTTAGGTACAGTTTTCACGCTATAGTAGGAACTTCAATCGCTACAATTTTTTTTTCACGGTCTGCTATTTAATTTCGCATTATTATGTATACACAGCATTGCATGCCTTTGTCTCTGCTCCTTTATATTTAGTTTTTAGTTACTTTTAAGTGGTTATGGTATATTATTTTTATTTAGTTATTGCACTTTAAAAGCACTATGCTCATGCCTGATGCCTTATGGTGTGAATATAATTGTTTTGATGAAATCAGATTTTGGAACTTGGCGGTATGTTTTTGGGCATCCAAATGCTATTAAAAGTTACCACTAGTTTGTGAGTAAAAAAATTGGTACCAGAAACCATGGTCTGCAATTGTTTATGTGCACTATGGTGGATAAAAAAAGTTTAGCTAAATGAAAAGGCAGCCATTGCCCTGTAACATAACATAGATACTGGCAAAAATAAGCAAATAATATCTATTATAATGTTTTGTGACATTTTTGCAGTATTTATTAATAAAGGTTGGTTTTTCTTACAAAAATTCACAACAAAACGACACGGTTGGCGCAGTGGCTAAGCGATAAGCTTTCTGCGCTACGTGTCGCGGGTTCGATCACCGCACGGAACAAATATTTCTATGATCTACAGATAATTGTTTGGGTCTGGGTGTGTATGTGAATATTTGTGTTTGTAAACGCACCCACGATACAGGAATCGCCCCTAGCGTGGGGCAACGATTTAAAAAAACCCCTATGGCGATTGTAACACAAAATAAAGAAAGAAAAAATATTGAGTTGAGTCTAATTAAGTTGGTACTGATAAATATTATGTGACCCCATAATGACGGCATGAGCAATACCCAAATATTAGTTTTAATTATGCTTACACCTTGATTTAGCAAGGGTAGATATTAGACAAGCTTCCTAGATGAAACTATTGTAGTTTATACATGGTGTTAATTTATACAGTAAAATGATTAAAATAGTTTGGTACTAAAAGAATAATTTTGATTAATGTAAAGAAATATCTGTACATAGGCGAAATTTTTGCTTTAAACAGTATACCGGACAACTGCCTAAACCCTAAAGAATATAGGCGTGATACAATGTTATTTTATGCAACTTCAATTAATTTAAACATAGCATTCTATATTATTTTAAAAACTATGTATATTCATTTAATACTTTATTTATTTTAATACTTTATTTTCAAAATTTCTGTTGTTTTTTAAGTTTACAAGAATTTAAAAAACTTGTAAGGAATTATTTAGAGACAAAATATGATAATTTCGTTTAAAAATATATAAAAATACTGTTTATTATATATTAACACCATGTATGCAAAGCTTACCACGCCTTATGTGGAATTTGTTATGATTTCAAATGTCTGTATGATTGCAGGCGGTGGACATCATCGCTGGTCTCAAGAAGAACCCCGTGGTGGCCGTGCCCGTCGTGCTGCGGAGACTTAAGGCCAAGGAGGACGAGTGGCGAGAGGCGCAGAAGGTAAAATATAATTACAATTGATTGGATATTTCTTAAACAATTATGCCATAATGCCCACAGGTAGACCGTGACCTGGGTTAGGACATAGGAAACTTCTTTTATCCTGGTAGTACATTCTGACCTTCAAGCTGGCAAAACCGTAGGACATTAGTACAGAATGGTTGGTCCAGAAAACGTCTGAATAAAATATATTCACTTGTGTAAATAAAATGTATATGCGCCGGGAGAGAATCACTTCCTCGTTAGATAGCCGGAAATATACCGAAAATAATTATTGGATCACGTTCAGTGTTGGCTAAACTACAATAGCCTAAAGCTGCCATATCGATGCCGCTACTACCCCTTAGATATTTAGATATGTTCGATTATTACACCACCCGAATATCGTCAAATATGGGCGAGTTTGATATTAGTTCTTACCTTAAAGTTTCTAGGTCACAGTGAGACAATGATGACGAATCATGCGATGTGCTTATGACAGAATGTCAGTGGTGATACATGCATGCTGCCTTCCTACTGAAGTCTCACTATAAAAACTTTACATTTTAGTAGCACAGAAAATAATATTAATTCAGCTTCTTGAATATAAAATAAATAAATTCAACCTATCACTGTCCCACTCTCAAGGGTCTCTTCTCAGAATGAGAAAGGTTAGGCCTTAGTCCACCACGCTGGCCAGGTGCGGGTTGGCGGACTACACACACCATCAACAACTTTGTCACCCTCTCAGATGTGCAGGTTTCCTCACGATGTTTTTCCTTCACCATCAACACAAGTGATAATCAAATTTTGATCCGCACATGATTCCGAAAAGTCAGAGGTGCGGGCCGGGTTTGAACTCAGACCCTTCTGCGTGGAAGGCAAGCGTACCCATAGGCTATCACTAGTATATATATATATATATAGTTTTTGAATATAATTCAATAATTTGACCCATGTCTATTTAATAAAATTGTACACGAAGACAAATCATTCCTTTCGTACTTCCAAAAGATTTTTCAAATGATTGAGCGAATTATTTACAGTAAAGATATCTAAGCTACTAAAAATGATTGGTGAGATGTCAATCAACCGTTTGCCCTCTTGCTAATACAAATATAGGTCCAACTGCTAATCAAAATAACTGTTAGTTATTTCCGTTAATTATAAAAAACTATAAAATACATTACCTACTAATCCACCATTTTCTACCCCAGGGCTTCAACAAGCAATGGCGGGAGCAAAACGAGAAGTACTACTTGAAGTCTCTCGACCATCAAGGCATCAACTTCAAACAGAACGACTTGAAAGCCATGCGGTCGAAGTCGCTGTTCAACGAGGTCGAAGCCGCGTTCGCAGCGAGGCGGCCTGGCCCACATGTTGTTGTAGATTATAATATGCAGAGCCGGCAGGAAGGTGAGATATTACTGAGTTTTACAAAATTATACGAGATTCTGACTGCCTCATTAGTCTAGTGGTTGCAAGCGTGGCTGCTGAGCGTGAGGTACTGGATTAGATTTCCGGGTCGGACAAATTGTTATTAGGTTTCTTTCTGTATGGAAATTCTCAGTAGCAGCACGGAGTAATAACAACATCTGCGAAATGAGGGTGTACAATAGTACACCTCTGCCTAACCCGTCGGGGAATAAAAGCGTGATACTATATTACGAGATTATTTGTGGCCGTGATTAGTTTTTAAAAGCCGAGTAGGGGAATTAAATGGGCAAAAGTATTCTCTTCTTTCTTGTTTGACTTCAGAATTGTTATCACATAGTATCAGGCCTATATTCCGCGAAAGGATAGGCAGAGGTGTACTGCACCAACTTTTGGCCGATGCCGTTGCTGAGTCGTCTGTAATTGGGGGCGAAAAAACTTCATAATCCTTCTAACAAGTATTGTAATGGTTAAACAACATTGATCTACTTTAATTGGCCTATGTGAGGTCACAACGTGATCAAAGACCTATTTTTGAAAACAAAGCATAATTGAATTTAGTTTCTTCTTGATTTCCATACTGTTGAAGTACATATTTACTTTACATTGTCAGAAAAACTTTTCCGTCATCATTTTGACTGCTTCTGTGAGAAAATATAAAAACTGCGTGATATTAATATTTTCTGTTATGCGTTAGTTATGGGTTTCGTGTTACATTGACTGGTAAAGCATTATTTGAAACTGTAACATGATAAATTAATATGAATCTTTGTTATTATATAGAAATATTATGATGAATTACGTAAAAATTATAATGTAAATGAACGGCGTAATTTGATAAATTGTTACACAAACAGGCAAAATGTTTCACAAGTTATTTTTATCATAATATAACATGACATTTCGCTTGTGTTCCTCGAAGGGTTATGCAGAGGTGTATTGTAATACGATAGATGGCTACTAGTCATCTGAGTTACGCTTTATGAACTTTCAAAAATGACATTTTGTTCTAAAAATGTTTGGAATACTAAGGCGTGACGTCATAGTTTTTCATTGCCATTGACATACTTATTGTGTGATTTTGATAAATTAAAAATTGAAAACGCCAAAGATTAGCAAGAGATTTAGTTTGACTGAGTTTAGAAGGAAATCTATTTACCAAACAAGATTCCCGAATTCATTTTTGATGCAGTCAACTAGCCTATTCCTACACCTTCACTTTACATGCTTATTGCTATTCAATGGGCATTATTCCAAACTCCTAAGTAGTCTCATAATCTTCTTACATAAGAACCCAATTACACTGCCCGTCCAGGAAACCGAACGCAGTACCTCACGCTCGGCAATCGCGCTTGCACACACTATCTGACCTAAGAACCGAAACCAGCATCTATACCAATGAGACAGTTTTCTGTATATCAACATTTTTTTTATCAACGTGCTACTTTGCTCGAGAAAAACCTTGCCACTTAACATAATATTAGATTGTTACAATATTGACCTTGATTTGAAGGTCGTGTAGCGTATAAAAACAAACTACGCGTTAATTTTGACATATAAAAGTTGCTTTGTTAAAAATATATCAGTGTTGCTTTGTCTACATAATTATTATACAATTTTTAGAGGTCAAAGATGAAGTTTAAAAATTACGATTTATCTTTTCTTAAAACATATGTCAATTCTATTTTTATTAAATGTATGTCAGTTAATTAGGTTTACAGTGAGACAATGATGACGAATCATGCGATGTGCTTATGACAGAATGTCAGTGGTGATACATGCATGCTGCCTTCCTACTGAAGTCTCAACTAATACAATTATAAATTCTCTTCAAACTTCATTAACTTTTTAAATATACTATAACATTATAAAAAAATACTTGAAATAGTTAAATATCTGTTAAAAAGTAGCCAAGCTATAATGGTAGTTGTTCATGCCGTAGTGTAAAGATTAGCCAGTCAGCAATGGTGGTGTCGAGGCTGACTGCCCAGGGTGCACCAGACGATCTCATGATTCGTCACACGTGGAGGGTCTTTCCTGGTTGAGTGAATACACTTTTAGAAATTTTCTAATTACCAGTAAATAACATGCATAGTTATGAAATAAAAATTCCTTATAATTAGCATATGTTTATTCATTGTTGTTTTTCATACATAATTGTCTTCCTTCCGATTTGATCGCGTTCAAGCATTAAATTATTTCCCGATTGCAAATATAGTGTTTCTAGATAATAACTAATTAAGGCAAATGCTTGGCATATTTGCCAAGGCGTTATTTCCACATTTTTTTTTTACATTATGGCGTTATACAGACAAGCTGTCTTACTGTGATCATATTTAGCTCAGTAAAACCCTCTCCTTGCTGGCTAGCTAATTCTTACACGACGATATCGGCGATTCTCGTGTGCCATGACAGAATAAATATATTAAATTCATTACTTCTGTACCAAAATTCTTACTGTATTTGGTAAATTTGGTTGATCAATCCTTAATAAATTGTTATAATTTTAAAACGTTACCCCATACTAGGAATAATTCTTGTATCGTGGGTGGATTTACAAACATACACAAACACACAAACCTGGAGCAACTATCTGTAGGTCATATTTTTTATTATCTTACCAGGCTTTCTTCCAAAATCGGATAAAAATGTTCAGTAACCAATAAATATTTCCTATTATCATTATTAAAATTGTATTTCTATTGTCAACAGCAATAAAAATTCTTCGGGACACAGCAGAGCTGCTAATACACCACGCGCGGCGTCAGACGGCCATCCAAAAAGCAGAGAAGAGACGCATCAAGCAGTTACTGAGGCATTTCCTACCAGATCTGTTCAATCATCCGCGACAGCCGCTCTCGGATGATGAAAGGGATGAAGGTATGTTATCTTGGCTCCGTGGATAAATATTAACCCTTTTTTTATAACCCGTTTGCATGTCCTGTCCTTGCCAAAGTTGGAGTAGTCAGTTTATATAATTAGGTCACAGTGAGACAATGATGACAAATCATGCGATGTGCTTATGACAGAATGTCAGTGGTGATACATGCATGCTGCCTTCCTACTGAAGTCTCGTAAATAATCGATTAAATGTCACAAAAATACCGAAATAAAACTCATAAATTACGTAAATAAGTAACTATTAAACATGAATTATATATGTATTTATATTCTCAGTAATAATTTTGTATACATAATTTGAGTCTGTGTGTCTTGTAATTTGTGTACTGTTAGGTTATGGTCAGTCACGCGATTCACCAACTATCAGTGCCGGATTAATTAAGCGCGGGGCCCGTAGCAAATTGTTTCGAGTGGCCCTTGATCTACTATATGCTCTTAAGTATAAAGTGACTTTTTGTAGAACTTGTGCGTTTACCGTATGAAATTCTGTGTGTTATTTTCGCCAACAAATAATCAGTTACCGATTGTCTGACGTGGATTGTCGCAGTCGGAAAACAGGCGAACTTGGGTGGTTTTGGCTACGCGGGGCCCTTGGCAATTGCTACTCTTGCTACGTGGTTAATCGGGCACTGCCTACTATCAATGCCAGACGGCTAGATAAAGTCGGATAACATAGCTGCACGCCGGTATTCCTCGAAGGGTGAAGCCTTTTCTCGCGATTTCGTCTGCGTGCATTTTGTATTTATTATCTAATTAGTGTTTCGCTGCAATAGTAAAAATAAGCCTGTCCTTTTGAAGGACCCAGGCTACCTCTTTGTAAAATTTCTTAACGATCAGATCTGTGGTTTAGTCCTGATGAAATAACATTAGACACTGAAAGTTGCTTTCTCATTTATAATAGTGTAGATTCTTAAAGAAATTTATTCGTTTTGTTTAGTTTATCTGTAATGTTTACATCAATACTTTAAGCCTAAGTATAAAATAACAAATGTATTTTTCTGTTGCACAGAGGAAAAAGATGATGCGGCGAGTCCAGGCAGTCCGAGTGGTGAGGCGCAGGACGATAAGAATACCAATGCTGTGAAACAGGAGAAACAAGAGGTAAGCACTGAAATTAACATACACATAGCATAGCATGTTTAAGAGTCGTGTCATACACCCACATTTCGTCGATGCCGTTATTGAGTCCCATTTAATAGGTACTTTTTATGTTTTGATTAGCATGGTGAGACCCATTATGGGCTATCCCCCGCGGAGGGGTGTGCTGGCCTCCTACCGCCTAAACTCACCACGGTGGTCCGCCTCGACACCATATGGTGGGCTTCTGGAAGTCCGATTGCACCGAAGCCCACCACGTTGTCACGCTGTTAAGGTTACTTCCCGGAGGGGGTGACTAAAGAGGCTACTTCCTCGTGATTAATAGGCGAGCCTATTGCCATCTACCGGGCACAGCTCTGCCGCTATGCGAAGATTATTTTAATAATTTTACTTACTCATGATTTTTTTGCTAACAGTCATCGGAGTCCGACAACGCGTCGGATAAGAGCGGCAAAAACAATAAGAATAAAGAGAATAAGCCGAAGAACAACAACAATACTGACAGCAAAGGTAAGATATCGTACGACTTTATAAAAGACACACTATTACGACCGGGTTTACTTATAGGGGTGAACAGATTTATAAGACTTTCATACCCAATGCGCCGTCTTACCTACAGTTACATCTAACAAAGTTGATTTTTGTACTGCCTTCCAATTAGTTAGATTGCTAATTTTGTGCCAATGCGCTTAATTACTATAAAATTCTTGATATGCAAATTTTCGTATAGCAAAATTTCCTAAATGGTGGTAAATAAGTACCGAAAATATACTATGAGGAATAAGTTATGAAGAGAAAGCATTTTTTTATTATAATATTATCATGAGACAATGATGACAAATCATGCGATGTGCTTATGGCAGAATGTCAGTGGTGATACATGCATGCTGCCTTCCTACTGAAGTCTCAATGAAAACCTATTCCAAATTACACAAATAAATAAAGATGAACTCTGAAATAGTGTTTGCAATATTAGTATAACAACATTGAACATCAGAATTAATTTACTAATGTAATATTTTCTTCTACAGATAACTCGAACGCATCAGCGAACAGCGTGAAACGCACGAGCAGTAACGAGGAGATGTCGATGAAGACTGAGATTAAAGCGGAGCCGCAAGACGTTGATGACGACTACAGAGATCATCCGCCTAATGTGAGTGATAACATCTCTGGTTGTTCATCCCTGACGATATATAAGCGTCGGCATACAGAAATTTATATAATTACCCTGTATATAAAGACGTCATGAGTAACGGCATTTTGACGATACGCATTTTGACCGTCTCATTGGTCTGGTGGCAAGAACGACTGCTGAGCGTGAGGTCCGCATTCCTCGGGTCGCGCAGTGTAGTGTTATTGGGTTTTTCTGTATGGAAATTCTCACTGGCAGCATGAATTTAGAATTGTGCCTGGTTTGCTGGTTTTAAGCTCGTCCCTATTACATGACACTCAATAACGGCATCGGCGAAATATGGGTGTACTTTTTTATTGTCCCACACTAGGATTTCTCCTGTGTCGTGTTACAAACATACATGTCACATGCACACACAACCCTACCCGAAACAACTATCTGTAGATAATACAAATATTTGTTCCGTGCGGGAATCGAACCCGCGACACTTAGCGCAGAAAACTAATCATTTAGCCACTGCGCCAACCGTGTCGTCAAAGTACTAAGTACACACCCTGGGAATTTTTACATATTATATATCAACGGATATGCTAATGTTTTAAGACTTTCAATATTTGTGAGACAATGATGACAAATCATGCGATGTGGTTATGACAGAATGTCAGTGGTGATACATGCATGCTGCCTTCCTACTGAAGTCTCGATACGCTTTAGATATTAGATCTTTCTCCTACAATTGTAAATTGGTCGAGTTTCAATCAATAATGTTGATATTGGCCAACAGGAAGCGCGCTTCGTGTGCACGTCGTCGTGGTACCTGTTCCTGCGCGTGCACGGCGCGCTGTGCCAGCGCCTGGCGGCCGCTCGTCGTGCTGCGGCCGCGCTGGGCGCGCTGCGCGACGCCGAGCGTCCTGCACGCCCACCTGTCGCGCACGCGCTGCGCCTCAAGCCCTCCAACCTGCCGCACGACGCCGCCGAGCCCGCGCAGTACTACGACGTGCTGCTGGACCTGGTGCGCGCCGTGCTCGACGGCAACATGGACCCGCCCGCCTACGAGGACGCCGCGCGCGAGATGCTCGGCATCAAGGCCTACCCCGCCTACACGCTGGACAAGCTGGTGAGCATCGCGGTGCGCCAGCTGCAGCACGCCGTCGCCGAGCCGTGGTCCATGCGCGCCGCCGAGCTGGCCGCGCGCGGCGGCATGCGCGGCCCGCTCGCCTACGTGCGGCGCGCCGCGCGCTATCTGCGCCAGGAGCACACCGCCTTCCTCGTGAAGCTGTACGGCGGCGACAGCACGCGCGTCACGTTCGAGCTGCTGGAGGCGCCGGGCGAGGGCCGCGCGTCGCCGCTGGGCGGCGAGGCGGTGGCGCGCCTGGCCGCCTGGTCGCTGTACCGCGAGCGGTACGCGCGCCCCGACGCGCCCGCCGGCGCCGCGCGCGCCAAGCCCGTGTTCCTGCTGCGCAACGCGCGCGCGCGCGCCGGCGGCTACACGCACAACGCGCACTCGCTGCCGGCCGCCGGCGCCAGCGCGCGCCCGCACGCGCGCCGCAAGCCGCCGCGCCTGCACGACAGCTCCGAGCTGACGCTGGGCGCGTCGCTGCGCTGCCGCCTGCTGGCCTTCCGCCCGCTGCAGCTGTACCAGCGCGGCGCGCTCGGGGCGGCGCGCGCCTCGCACGAGCGGCTGCACGCGCGGCGCCGCGAGCGCTTCCGCGCGTGGCTGCGCGACAACCACGTGCGCCCGTAGCACCGCGCCGCTCCACACGGACACGTTTTAGTGTACCCGACTCTGTAGATACGTGAACATCAAGTACACACCCCACGTGTAAATATTGATAGAAACACTATGTTGACGAACCAATTGTTCAGACAGACGCAACAATATTATTATATTTATAATAACAAACTTGTTTCATTTTTATTGACTGCCTAACTACCTCACCCTCTCCCACACATAATATCCAAAATAAACAGAAATAAATTACCTTTACATGTGAAAATATAAAAAAGAAATAACCAAGATGACTTATTTGTTATTCTTCTACATGATAAAAACAAAAAGAAAACGCACAAATCCATAGCATAGCATAGTATTCGGAATGTTCACGCAAGTTAATTTATAGAAAAATAATCACTGACAGGTTTACGAGCAAATAGTCTATAACATGTCTTGGTACATTTTCTAAGAACATGGTCATACGACACAAACATTACCAACAGTACCTAAAACATAAAAGATCCTCTGACTCACCCCGAGATCATCTGGCGCTCCCTGGACAGTCATCCTCGATACCAGCACTACCGATCGGCTAATCTTTCCACCATGACATGTGCGATTACTATGTGATAGCTCGTGTCAATACAACAGGAGACCAGTACATCGAATACCTAGTATACAAACAAAAAACTATTAAATAGAACGACTGTGGTAATCGGAATTTGAACACGGATTTGAGTCATTAATTTCATACAAATAAGTGAACTACATACGTCACTCAAACGGAGTACCTAGTTCAAGTAGAGATCATTGAGCGTCGTTCTGTATAACTGGGGCAATGGCCTCTTGCAAAGTTTTGTAAGCGTAAATTGACTACTAAACATGTATGAAAACAGGTAGTCTAGAAATTGGTTATCGGGCAGTAGGCCACAAGTAGCGCCATCTATGAATTTATTATGTCAACTCGGCCTACTGCAGTTTACGCCGCCTCTAATAGGTATTCATTAATAAATCTAGATGACGCTTTCACAAAAAACATGCACGCAATAACGACTTTATCAAATATGTACCTAGCTACTTATAAATGCAATACTACACATAAATGCAATAACGAATTTGAGTTCGAGTTATTGTAACCCGATAAAAAGCACTGCTGAACTAAGGAGATCGTGACAATGAACGATAACTACCACAGGTACTGGATTGCTGGATTTGTGATCATAATTATGATGTTATAAAGAATAATTTACAAGAATACGGGGTAGCCCACTCTATATCAGAAAACCACAATAAAGTCACAGCCTTCGGGGCGGAAAAAATGCCATTTCAATTTATTGTCACTCGTTATATTAAATGGAGTAAGTAGGCCTCTGCCTACTGAGAGCTTATATGTACATATGAGGTCTCTAATATTATTTTGACTTCTATCGCATATATAAAATAGTAATGTACAGTCAGCCTCAAAAAGATGTATACACGTAGCGAAATTAAAAGATAATTTTAGAAGTACTTGTCCGTGAAATCTATAGGTATTTTTATACTGGCTATCTGCAGATATAATGTTTAAAAATAATGGCTGATGATGTTATGTTTATGTAGTGATTGAAATCTTGACTAATTTTACACATAGGTATCTGCAGATACATGAAAATACATGGTCATATAAAATGTATGATTATCACGAACACTTTTTTTACTTTTTCAAGAATATCTAGTTTGAATTTGCTGTGTAGGTACTTATACATATTTTTGTGACTGACTGTACATAGCATCACGCCTGTAATACGCCTACAAATTAGGCAGAGATGTGCTATGGTACACCGATGCCGATGCCGTTATTAAGTTCTATGTAAAAGGGAGCGAGCCTATTTATGGCCGGAAAGACGTGTGCAAGTGTAATTGTCGTCTAGACTGACAGTAAAGCCAGTTGGTTTGTCTTCAAGGGGCTAAAGCTCAAGGGCACAGTATAACCAGGTACTTATATGTAGAAGACTGGCTTCACACAACACAGCGAAAATAAGCCACACTAAGAATAATTCCTGTATCGTGGGTGCGTTTACAAACACATATATTTACATGCATAAACGCCCAGAACCGAAACAACTATCTGAAGGCCATACAAATATTTGTACCGATACCGTGCGGGGATCGAACCCGCGACACGTAGCGCAGAAAGCCAATCGCTTAACCACTGCGCCAATCGCTTAAGTTCGGCGATATCAAAGTATTTCAAATGAAAGTATGGTCGCGTCTTTAGGGTAAGCGAAATTCTCAGTCTATGGTCACGTCGCGAGTGCCCGCGCTTCGGCGTACCCAGTGCCGGATTAAGCAAGCGCGGGGCCTGTAGCAAATGTTATCGAGGCGCCCTTGATCTGCTATGGGCTCTTAAGTATATAGTGACTTTTTGTAGAACTTGTGCATTACAGTATGAAATTCTCTGTTTTATTTTCGCTAACAAAATAATCGGTTACCAACTGTCTGACGTGGATTGTCTTAGTCGGAAAACAGGTGCAAAATAAGGTGCAGTCAAAAAATTACGTTCAGGCGGAGGTGGGCACTGCGGGGGTTAGGCTACGCGGGGCCCGTAGCAATTGCTACTCTCGCTACGTGGTTAATCCATCACGGGGCGTACCTACGTATAGTTAGATTTCATTGAATTTAATAACGATTACAAATTCGTTTGCGCTTCAATAACACATCGTGCCTACATTGACAACGTGGCGCGGCAGCAAAAACAACTTTGTATTACCAAGCCGTTTCTGTACCCCTTCGTTTTACTACAACAAACAAAACTACTACAAATTCGTTTTACTACATCGAACGCGTTCGGCGCTCCGATTGGTGGAGAGCACGAAACGGACCAATCGGAGCGCCGAACGCGTTCGATGTAGTAAAACGAATTTGTCGAAAGAAACTTACACTAGGGCCTCAGATAGCGTGTTTCTGGACCGCAAATAAGCTTGGTAATCGTTATTCAATTGAAACTCCGGCCCTAAGACGATTCGACCCAAATGACTCGAAATTTGTGCATATTATCTGTGTGCGCGTGTTTCCCTCGTAAAAGGAGCCGGGTTTCTGTAGTACTTATTTATTTCGTGTACCGGGGCCTCCATATTACAGGGTGATCTCCACAACTTGAATTTTTGTTTCTGTATGTTCTTTAATTTTACAATACTTTCATATGTTAGTTTTTTTTTTCGTCTTGAAATAAACTATCGACACACTGACGATGTTTTTTTTTTCGTTTGATCTGAAACCCCACTTCCTTGTTGTCCACGAGCCTCCAAACCTTTAAATTCGGCCCCGAGCCGGCCATCATTTTAATCTACAACAATAATACTTTGACCGATTCGGGTCCGATCCGATCATCAGCCGTGGTTGCGACCACCAGATATATTTACAGTAAAGATAAAAATACCTCTCATCACTTAATTTGTGGTTTTTCCTCAACCGGTGTCCATCCCTACCTTCACAATTTAATATGACTACTGATCTGATATAACTACGTATATTTCACGTGTAGCGACTACTACTTGCAATATGGCAAAAAGTAAAACGCCATCTATCGGACTGAAGCGACAACAAAATATCCTTAATCGCACTATGAGAGTTTACAACGATTCTAACATATATAAGAATGTCCGACATCAATCATCAGGCTTCTTCCCGCCAGGCACCACCTTGCCTGGTCCTTTTTCAATGGAGGAACACCATACCTCGTTCTTCCACATTACACATTGATTCAATACACGTTTATTAGTTACCATTATAATCCATAAAGTTATTACTGGTCAAATGACTCACCAAATAATCGCAAACTTCTAACTAATTTGCTCTTCTCACGTATCGATGCGATGGCGATCTTGATATACCTCGTGCACACCAAATTCACACTTCTATAACTTTACTTTTGCTATAACAATATTTAAAAGCCAACGCAACGACTCTGGACAAGGTTGTATTCACAATGAATTTAATTTTATATCCCAAAATCACCTCGGTTGAAATGTTTTATTCACAAACCAACTACCCGCTCTTTTTTATTATTTCTGCCCCGATTACTACTTTTTGTGAGGCAATGATCATCATTGACATACAGCCAATAATAAAAACGTTTTGTAACTGTTAATTTTGCAATTAATTTTAATGATATTGCGATTTGTTACTTTCATGTATATTTATGTAAATGTTAGTTTTTTATTTATTTATTTACCTACATAAATAATAAAAAATTATATACTGAGTACTGAATTCCTTAATACGTTATGACAATTGCTGTCACTAATAAACATAATGCAATATTTTAAGCGAAATAAAGAATCTGAATTTGAATGTTTGTTGAGCGTTTATATTTCTTCCGTTATGAAACCCTCCTTTATAATTGCGATCTACAATCAAGAGCTTAGAAATGCCATAAAAATGTATGGGAGTCACACCAACAAACCACCTGATTTATGTTAAATACAAATTGCCATCGAACTAATATGTCCAGTCCCTGCGACATACTATTTCGTTGCAAATTACATACAAACGGAGTTACTATTTTTTTTGTTTTGCACTTTAATTCATGTATCGTGGTTGCGTTTACAATCACAAATATTCAAAAGCACGAACACCCAGACCCGGAACAACTATCTGTAGATCATACAAATAATTTTTCCGTGCGGGATTTGAACCTGCTTAACGAATCAGCTAAATTGTACACTTGTTTACAATTACAGGCAGACCTATCAAATAAAAACAAAAAAAAATGTTTGCTTTATTTCGACACCTCAACTAGGGTTCTCAACTTTTTATACGAGAATTAAAGTATATTAAGGTCGGAGAACTAAAATGAACAGTATTTTTATCGTTTTTAAATTATATTCTTGGAGCTTCTTGCACAATTTAAGTTAATATTAAAATAAATGAAGCTTCGAATACCAGCGGTCATAAAAACAGTATTTTGTATACTTTTTTTTATAAACTGTAAAAAGTATTAACAAGTGAAAAAAGTATAATACTGTTTTTTTAACAGTATAGTTGGGAACCCTAACCTGAACCGTGTTATGTAAATCAAACTTCAGATTAATCACAAAGCTATATATTTCTTAAACTCAGTAACATAAATACATGTAAATTGTAAATAAACTTAACTATAACGTACTAAACTACATACATTTAACTATGCGTTGTCCAAGCTAGGCTAAACGCTAACCGCTTTTATAAATAATATTATAGATGTTTTTATCTGAATGTTGGTACTGGTAACAGATTTAAGTAACGTTGCCGAGGTTAAAGTTCGGATGGGTGACCGCCTTTAATACAAGGAAAATGAATCCTTCACAATTTCGGAGTTAACTGTTTTAAAATCTGACGCAGTGGTTGAAAAAGGCTGCTTTAGATTCACATTACAAAAAACAAAATGGCCGCTTAACTGACGACTCTTACTGAAATTCCCGTAAGTAATTTTCTAAAATCATCATTTGACAGTTATGGAGATTTGAAGATGATTTGCTCGATGTGGCCTTTTAAACCCACTGGTTAAATTTTAGGTTACTCATATTATAGGTACCCATTTTTGGTTTTGCGCAGGTCAAAATTGAGACGGCAGTCACTCCATGTAAAATACTGATATTCAGTCGCGTCTGAAAAAATTGGTCGCCATCAACAATGAAAAGGCTCAAGTGTTGACATTTTATTCTTCTAAATCGACCAATAGATGGCGCTGTTACATAAAATACAACAATAACATTATTGAACAAACTTTAATATTGTAACATAATTTTCTCTTTAATCAACAACAATATAATTGATTATGATTTGGTGTCTGGATATGTTCAACGCATATGAGCTATTCCCATGTGATTCTGACATGTCACCACTTCAATTTTTGATTTATTTTTTCTAAAACATAGACTCTGAATAATTATTATAAAATCACTGGGTAATTTATAAAATCACTTAATATTAACAGGAGTAACATGCGTTTGTACAGCCAGCATCGCAAGTCAATTAACATTTCGAACTTAAGCATAATTAAACAATTTTGATGTTTCGAATAGTAACATTTATTTATGCTAACTGTACACTAATAATATCATAATACCATTTATTTTTGTGGAGAACAGAAACCCGAAATTAATCACTCTCAAAATTGTTGTTTTGAGTGATATCTTTGAAAAAATAACGTTGTCCCATACTAGGATTTCCCCTGTATCGTGGGTACAGTTTACAAACATATACGTCACATGTACACACAACCAGACTCGAAACAACCATCTGTAGATCATACAATTATTTGATTCGTGCGGGAATCGAAACCGCGACACGCAGCAGTCGATCACTCAACCACTAAGCCAACCGTGTCTAAACTGTATTTAGGCACAGGTACATATTCAAACAGCTCAGTGTATAAAGGCATCAGACTCAGGCGGTCAGTACTTCAAAGCAGCTTGATCCCCAAAGCGGTTATGATAAAATTTCTTAAAATTTGCTCAAAAGCAACCACAAATTTGCAATACCAATTGTAGATTAAGCAAAACTTGAATGTATTTTAAAAATAAGGCCACATTTCCACGCGAGGAAATCACCAGATCATCACAAGGCTTGTGTTATAACGGCGGTACTTTCAAAGTTATCATATCCGCCTGGACATTGACAGTAGACCTGTTATGTCTCATGTGGGATTTCACAAGATCTGAATTGACCAGAGCAGCCATAAGACTTAATTCTCCAGCCAAAACGGTGGCGCAGATCAGAGAAGCTAATCTCGCAGAGTTCTCTGCTGGTCTTGCACCAGCGCCTTTGACTCCTAGGATTTCCAAACAGGCTCCTTGGCCCGTCAGTATTGTTCCTCCACCAACAGTGCCGACTTCCAACGAAGGCATGGTGCAGGTTACGTACAGATCTTCACCACTTTCTCCACAAACCTCCATGTTTGTGGAGCAATTTGAGCTGGTTACGTTTTGAGCTGGATCTTGGCCAGTTGCTATGAAGATAGCGGTGACCATGTTCGCTGCGTGAGCGTTGTTACCTCCAATAGATCCAGCTAAAGCGGATCCAGAGAGATTCTTAATCTTGTTACATCTAGCTAAGGTCCTGGCATCAGTTTTGAAGATCGTTCGTAAACTGTCATTAGTTATGGTCGTCTCGCAAACCACCCTTTTGCCTCTACCTTTGACCCAATTGATGGCTGCTGCTTTTTTGTCTGAACAGTAGTTTCCAGACAAGCTAATAACTTCCATATCTGGAAAGTAATTTTTCAAGAGTTTTAAGGCATTTTCGGCTCCCTTGGACACCATGTTCATGCCCATAGCGTCTCCGGTTGTGGCTCTAAATCTTAGGTATAAAGTTGCTCCGTCGACTCCTATATGGATTTCTTGGAGACGAGCGAAGCGAGATGTAGAATCAAAGGCCTCTTTAATTAGTGCGTAATTATCTTTATTGTCTATCCATTGCCGACATTCGTGAGCTCTCACGACGTTTGGTAGTTTGACTGCGGGAGCTCTTGTCATTCCTACATCTTCGACTACACTGGTGACTCCTCGCAACCCTATCGCTTTAGCGCCTCTGTTTGTTGAAGCTACTAAAGCGCCTTCAGTTGTAGCCATAGGAATCATATAAGGTTTTCCATCAACCACTAAGGGGCCAGCATATCCAACAGGTACACCAACGTATCCAATCACGTTCTCACAGCAGGCGTTAAGCACTTTAGAATAATCATAATTTAAGTAAGGCAGCTGCTTTATCGCTAATTCAGTTTGGAATCGCGATCCCACAACTTTTCTGCGGAGTCGGACGCCGCGTAAGGGGTCTCCTAAAACCGCTTCAAGTCTGTGTAAAGGTATGTGAGATTGTTCTACCAACATAACGACTTCTTCGTCACTTAAAGAGGAGCACGCACCTTCAGATCTGTATATTTCGAGGCATTCTGCCATTGGACGCTTTTTGGCGTTGAGTTTAGCTGCGGAAGAGCTAGGTGAAAGAGTTGGCCATTCATCTTCTAAAACACCTTCCGTTTGTGTGGATACTTCAGAATTTGAGTCATCACCTACCGAGAACTTTGGCTTACGACTAGCCTGATCTTGTACCACTTCTTTGACCGTCATATCATTCATATCTATGACCCAATTCCGCTGCTCTTCAAAGAAAATGAACTTTATAATCAGAGCGCATAGCAAAGTCGCTATGACAATGTAGTCTGCAGAAACTGAAAACCACTTAACATATGAATGTAAGAGGATATTGTCATTCGGGGCAGGGGTCAAAGTGTCTATAGGACCTTCAATGATACCGCTATCGGCACTCCAAGGCCACCGGCTCGTGAGATGAACACATAATAATCCAGCTGCCATAATCATCTTTACTCTTTGGACCACAGGGTTTGGTTTCAGATCTGCCTCTGAAAACGGACTGTCTGGAGACATTTCTTTACGTCCTGACGTAAAATCGGCGACTAAGGACAGACACGCTGGGTAGAAGGTGACAAA
This sequence comes from Shargacucullia verbasci, assembly GCA_947562105.1. Classification (NCBI taxonomy): domain Eukaryota; kingdom Metazoa; phylum Arthropoda; class Insecta; order Lepidoptera; family Noctuidae; genus Shargacucullia; species Shargacucullia verbasci. The sequence continues at coordinate 1,081,069 of OX387307.1, read as the reverse complement.
GACTAGGTAGTCTACTAACAAAGCTAGACAGGCGAATGTACACATATGCTCTAATCTAGGCACTCCAGATAATGCTCCCACTCCTACTAAGAGTACTGCTAGCAAGGTGTCCAAAGTTGCTGTAGGTCCTAGTAATGCTAATGCCCTTCCAACTCTCTTCCCCTGGTCTTCACCAGCCGACCACCCAGCTTTCGCCATCCTGGCTCCCCTAGCTACATCAGCAACCAACAAAAACAGGAAAGGGGCATCCTTAATACTCGCTAGCTCACTCCAGAACAGACTAGCGACAGCCGACGTGAAAATGAAGCTGGCAAACGTCGAAAACACCCCGGCAATGATGAGAAGATACTTCGAGGCGATTTTGTGGAGGTTAGAGATTTGGTAGTAAGCGTACAAGAGTGCTGCACAACGGACGAAGGTCATAATAACAGCGTCTGCGGCTTGGTATTCCGCTTCGAGACCTGGACATGCTCTGGCCCAGCCGGCGCAGTGTTCGGACCTGTTGCCTGTTCCATTTCGTTCGACACTGGCAGCGCAGGCGAGGAGGGCTAAGGTAGCGACGATGACCTCCCATTGGTGACGCGCGCAGAACTCTCCATGTGCTCCCCAGACTTTCATTTCTACTGGTTAGCTGCTGAACAGCTGATATCTGGAATAAGGGAAAAAGTAAGGTGATTTTTTGGTTTACATTAAAAAGCAAAGCAGCTTAAAGTAACCAGGGAATGCTGCATGAGCAGTTTTTTGCAATCAAATGGATCTAAGTGAGAAAAAGAAGAATAAAATTCTAAATATTTATTGATTTGCATATTATTCCGATAAAACTTAGTTTTAGTAACGTTTATTATGAAAGCAGAATAAAAAATAGTCAATAAAATGGTCGGCCTTGCGCTTTGTTGCGTAAAAGTTTGACAGTATAACATATTTATAAACATAACATATTTTTTTGTAATGGAACCTTGAAAAATATGTCGCATATAGGTAGGTACTTTCCGCATATATTTTTTTACTGCCAGAAAAAAATTACTACTGTTTTATTCAATCATGAGTCAGCTGAAGTTTTCAGGAATATAAATTTCCTATATACAATCTTTAAGCCAGTATTCCATGAGATTCACATCAGTCGAACCATATACTTTGCTGTCGGGGAAAATTGAATAACATAACATAGCGTCACGCCGGAATCCCCGAATATTTAGGCAGAAGGAAACACCCACATTTCACCCACGCTTTTGAGTCCCATATAATGACGCATAAACCTATTGCAATGAACAGTTCCAAACTCCGTGCTGCTAATGAGAATATCTGTACAGTAAAACCCAATTTCCTCGATCCGAGAACCGTGGAGCATAGGCATAGCAGTTGCAAAAGCGACCACAAGACCAATAGAAGAGAACCTTTTCAAGATATAACTCCACTGATTAATCACAAAATCTCAGGAAATATGAAACCTACAAACTTGAAATTTGGTAGACAGGTTCTTTATAAGCTGCAAACATCAGTTAAGAAATAATTTTGCGAAAATCATACCTTAAGAGTATCGTTTAGCTGCCGGTTTCTGACAAAATTGTCTTGAAATACACCCAAAATAAGTGTTTGGGCGTTAACGTTTCTTACATCGAAATCATAACGAATTAATTTGATTTTGGTCTCTATCGTTTTATCAGAGTAAAAACTAGGTCGACACGTGTTGTTTATTCAATTTTTTTATTAATTTAATAATTATCACGAGGTAAATAAGGAAGATTTTTAGTTAAAAAACGCATTTTGAGGGTTAATTATTTCTCAATCTATAAACAATATCAAAAAAACAAAAACTCATGCTCATGTTTAGTGGGGTAAAAGCGTTAACGCATTTTGTATGAAAACTTTTAGCTAAACTATACTCTTAAGTTGGTAAAATTGTGGTTTCAAAGTAGCATAAAACATCTTTCTACGCTGCCACAGTGATTAAGTTATAAATAGCATTAGCATTAGCAAGGCGTGATGATTTAAAGAGGCCTTCCTCTTTAAATCATCACGCCTTAATATTATCTATACATACAAATAAATAAAATTGAAGTATCTTTTTGTAATGTCAAAATAACAGCTTTTTATCAAATGCATATGAAAATATATACGGTACTTATAAAAAAAAACAATTTATAATTTTTGTCTGTCTGTTTGTTCCGACTAATCTCCGAAACGGCCGGAACGATTTTGACGGGACTCACTGGCTAATAGATGATGTTATAAGGAGTAACTTAGGCTACTTTTATTTCGGAAAAAGAATTAGGGTTCCGCCCAAAAAATGCACGGTTTCGTAATAAACGCGGGCGAAATCACGGGCGGAAGCTAGCGTATCGATAAACCGTTAGGTACAGTCGCACAAGAAGATACGAAAACCGGGTCACCGTGGTCATTGGGGATATCTAAAGGTGGATTTTTAAATGGGATTTTTCTTGAACTTAGCTCAAAACTAAAAATCATCATCTTTCGTCCACCTTTGTCCCATTTTACTTAATGGCAGTGCAGTTTGTGATTTTCTACCACTTATTTATCTTAAACGTCATTTGCAATTTCACTTTCTTCTCATTCAGAAATGAAATGAAATTATTTATTTTGCAATTAGGATTTTTCAATCACTTTTACACGTCTTTTTTAAACTAGATGGCGTCAGCATTTCCTATGACTATCTCTGAGAAGAAATCTCTCTCAGAAAATCTATCTCATTTGTTTATTTGTGATACATAGGTACAGTGGCTGGTAAAGAAGTATTATATTTTTAAGTGCTCTATGATCAGCCAATTAAAAGCATACAAAAAGGAATACAATTAATGCATTACATTCAAGTCAAGTCTCACACAAACGATTCATAGGTCATACAAATATTTGTTTCGGGAATTGTACCCACGATCCGTCACACGTGCCGTCAAAATAGGTCAACTTTAGATAAAACACAATAGTTGAAAAATGTTTTATAATTAAATAATATATGTAGCGACATCTAGCGTTTGACAATTGTACACTTATTTATTTCTTTGTCCGACTGTACATCATTATCACCATCATAAGCCAGAAGACGTCCACTGCTGAACGAAGGTTTAAAGAAGAACGAAGAACGGGGGGGTGTGTTGCATAAGTGTTTTTAAGAACCTAAACTTGTAAATTTTATTAGTTTTAGTTATAAAATATCGTAAATTCATCAAATAATATAATTGTAACCACAACAATTATCTTCTTTGATACATTTTCCAAATTACGGAAACATTATCTGCTTACGTCGCTGACTGTACCATGTACAGTTACACGTCGGTCAGCCGACGCTTATTAAAAACAAAACATTACACTGACCTATAACGAGAACCGGTTATTTGAGCGGCGTAAACTGACGTCTGACCGTGAGATACGACTTTCTACCGCGTTGACATTTAAAAAGGTAATTTAAAAATGAAAGTAATTGGAGTTTTCCTTATGTGTTGTTTATATCAGCGTCATAAGTCCAGTTTTGGTCCAGGGATCTCGTAGACCATTTTTAGGAACACCGTTTAGACTACTGTTTCATTGTCCAGACGACACGGTTGGCGCAGTGGTTGAGAGATCGACTGCTGAGCTACGTGTCGCGGGTTCCATTCCCGCACGGAACAAATATTTGTATGATCTACAGATATTTGTTTCGGGTCTGGGTCTTCGTGTATGTGAATACACACCGTGCCTCGGAAAGCACGTAAAGCCGTTGGTCCTGCGCCTGATCTCTCTCCGGTCGTGTCGGATTGCCGTCCCATCGGACTATGAGAGTGAAGGAATAGAGAGAGCACCTGTGTTTGCGCACACACTTGTGCTCTATAATATCTCCTGCGTAGTTGGCTAATCTCCGGTGAGATTGGCCGCCGTGACCGAAATCGGTCAGGAGGACATTATTATTATTCATTGTCCTCACATAACGATTTATTTTTCGTTAAAATATTGTTAGGACTGCCTGATTGGGCTGTCCGCAGGCGCGACTGCTACGTGTGAGGTCTTGGGTTGGATTCTCGAGCCAAAGTGTTACTGGGTAAATTCTCAGTAGCAGCACGTAGTCTGAAACTGTGCCCGGTAGTAGATTGCAAGAGGCTCGTTTACGGGACTCAGTTACGGCATCGGCGAGTTTGTTGCCCGTTCTTCTCCATAGGAAGTTAACATTTTGGAACGTGGCACCTAGTCTGACTATTCTTAAGTAACTGTATATGGTCTACATTAATAAAAACTTATCTCACATATTTCGCTCAAGTTGCACACTCCGTATTCTAACTATCAAAAATCAGGGGTTTATTATGTACTTAAGAATGTAAAAATATGAGAGGCAGGAAGGACTCCTCTCCCATGCCCCCATGTAGCAAAACAATATGTTGAAACGAAAAAATACATCCCCGGTTATGACATATGAATACTAAAACCCGCGGCAATTAAGGAGCAATTTTAAGAAATAGCTTTTTTATATAAATGGCTGTCATATATTTGTCCAAATTGTTGTATTTTTTTCCGTAAAAGCCTTTAGTATTTTTTTAAGGAATCTATTGGCATAATAAACATAATTAATTAGTTGAAAGTCATAAACTACGATTTTCAATAATAATTCAACAATATGTCTATATTAAAGTTCTTGACGGTGTGTAGTCCGCCAACCCGCACCGGGCCAGCGTGGTGGACTAAGGCCTAACCCTTCTCATTCTGAGAAGAGACCCTTGCCCAGCAGTGGGACAGTAATGGGTTGAATTTATTTTTTTTTTTTTTTTTTTTTTTTTTTTATGTATTCTGTAACTTGGCGATCTGTGTTAAACACAATAAGCCATTCAGTTGAGGGGTCACGTTCTGTATTTTATTATCAGAAGGGATTCTTGGTAGTCCCTTTCATATGATGTGATCTAGTCTCGCAGTAAGTGTAGGGACACTATGCCGTTTCAATCGGGTATGTGTGACACTTCCTGTGCCTACAAGTTTTGATGCCAGTTCATTGACGTGAGTTGATAGTCTCGTCTGATAACTTTTACTATGTCTAGCAATCTCTTGTCTGACGGTATTGATCTTTAGATCCTCGTGTATATATTTGTTGCTCACGTAGTAGGGTATATCTAGCATGGCTCTCAATGTCTTGCTCTGAAATCTTTCGAGAATCTCTATGTTGCTATTGCTAGCAGTACCCCACAGCTGGATTCCGTAAGTCCAAATAGGTTTGAGGATGGTCTTGTAGACAGCTATCTTGCTTTCATGTGACAGACTTGATTTACGACCTATCAACCAGTATATTGATCTGAATTTCGTATCCAGCTGTTTGCGCTTGGTCCAGATGTGTTTTCTCCAGGTGAGTCTTCGATCCAGATGCATCCCTAAGTATTTGGCATCTTCAGCCCGGGGGATTTCCTCATTATAGAGCTTTATTGAGGGACAGGTTTGCCTTCTCAAGGTAAAGGTCACATGGACCGATTTTCCCTGATTAACCTTTATACGCCATTTATCTAGCCACTTCTCCACTTCATGGACGTGGGTTTGTAGTTTGGCGGATGCTATAGCGGAATCCTCGTGTACTGCCAGGAGAGCTGTGTCATCTGCATATGTGGCAGTTATAGTGTCCGCGTGCGTTGGCAGGTCTGCAGTAAATAGCAAGTACAGTATGGGTCCTAATATACTTCCTTGTGGTACTCCTGAGAGGATTTCGATTAAAGGAGCGATTTCGTTGTTAAATTTCACTTCCAAGCATCTTCTGTGTAGGTATGATCGTAAAATCGGAAAGAAGGAGTGGGGCAGTAGCTTTTTAAGTTTGAAGAGAAGTCCTTCATGCCACACTCTGTCAAACGCCTGGCTAATATCTAGAAAGACAGCAGAGCAGAACTGTTTGCATTCTAGTGCACGACTTATAGTATCCGTAATACGGTGTATCTGTTCAATAGTTCCATGTTGCTCTCGGAAGCCAAACTGGTGGAGAGGAGTAACTTCCGGTAGATAGGAGCGCATCCTGCTAAGCAATATTTTTTCCAGGAGTTTACCCAACACTGGAAGTAGACTTATCGGTCTGTAGGAGCTTACTTCATGGAGCGGTTTGCCTGGTTTGGGTATCATTATAACCTGCGCAATTTTCCACTGAGCGGGATAGATGGCTAGTCTTAGGCAGGCATTGTAGATAGCCGTGATATGAATAACGCACTTTCTAGGCAGCTGCTTGAGTAGTTGTGCATCGATAAGATCATAGCCTGGAGTTTTGCCCTTCTGTAGTTTTAAGATTTCTCTCCATAATTCTTTGGGGCTAGCACTTTTTAGTGGTAGGCTCATTTGCAGTGGTGCGTCTAGATATTCGTAGACTTCCTTGTCGTGTTCAGGATGTTTGCTAGGTAAAGGTCTGAATATAGAGTTTAGGTGTTTCGCGTATACCTGGGCCTTCTCAAGTTCGGTTCTTGCCCACTTGCCATCAGTGTCTTTTATGGGTGGTATATGTGGTTTTGGTCTTTTCAGCCTTTTTGTTATCTTCCACAGCGAGTAGTTGGTGTCTTTATTAGGAGTAAGATTAGATAGCTGATTTTGAAGGCGCTCGTTTTCTGCTTGGCAGATCATGTGCTTAAGTTCCTCTGAGGCCTTGTTGAAAGCCTTTTTGTCAGAAGGATATTTTGTAGAATGCCATTTTTTCCGCAGCTGTCTTCTTTCATTTACTTTATCCTTTATCAATTTCGAGTAATGGGCATTTTGGGTGGTTTTCAGTCTCAGAAGAGGTGTAGATTCTTTGGCCGCTAGGTGAATAAGCTTGTTGAGTGACTCGATAGCTGTTTCGATGTTATCCGCATTATTTAGCGGAGAGTTCAGGTTTATGGATTCTGATATTTTGTTTCTGTAGCAGTCCCAGTCTGTTCTGTGATTATACAGTTTTTGTGGATACTCAGTCAGAATGGCCTTGCAGTGAACATTGATTATCACCGGTGTATGGTCTGACGACAGGTCAGTACATTCTTCTACGTCTATTTGGCTGAGCGGAATATTTTTGGTGATGAAAAAATCCAATAGGTCTGGTACCTTTTTTGGGTCTGCAGGCCAATATGTGGGTACACCATGTGAAGCGCAATGAAGGTTAAGGTGACTCGTAGCTACATAGAGTTGTCGACCTCGTGGTAGGGTTAGTCTGGAGCCCCAGAAAGTATGTTTTGCGTTCCAGTCACCACCGCAAATGTATCTGTTTCCTAGTGTGTTGAAGTAAGTCTTGAACTCATCACTTATAATAACGTGCCTAGGTGGGCAGTAGATTGCAGAAATTGTTGTTTCTATTTTGTTATTCTGTATCCTGACCGAAGTTGCTTGTATCTTTTCAGTTATATATTCCCCAAGAAGATAATGTTTGATGTTCTCTTTTATTATTATTGCAGTTCCTCCATGTGAGTTACCAGAAGGGTGGTTAGTAGTGTACACCATGTAGTTTTTGAGGCGGAAGTGGGTTTTTGGTGTGAACCTTGTTTCTGAGATTAAAGCCACGTCAACTCTTTCGATTTTCAAGAAGAGTTCAAGTTCCTGTCGACGTTCTGTCAGCCCGTTGGCATTCCAAGTAATTATTCTCAGGTTTAGGGGTGCTTTATGAGGCTTGAGACTAATTGGATCATACGATCCATCATGTTGTCTAACATAGTGTTTATGATGTTTTGAAATTTATCGAACATTGCGTCTAACACTTCCACAAAATTATTTGGGTCTTCGATGTTGGTTTTTGATCCTCCTGTCCTTTTTTGTTTTGTCGCTTGTGCGTATGTGATATTTGGTTTTGAGTGTTTGTGAAGATTGTGATTCTTGTTTTGGTTGTTTTCTTGTACATTTTCTATTGTGTTTTTGCGGTATTGGGTTTGTATTATGTTATTTGTGTTTTCATTGCTTTCTTTGGTCTTTCTTGTCTTGTTTTTCATAAGTAAATCTTTGTACTGCTTGTATTTTGTGCAGCCTTTATAGCTTGCTGGATGTTCTTCTTGGCAGTTTGCACACGTTGCCTCGGTGTCTGGTCTTTTTAAACAGCTTGTTGTGGAGTGTTCTTCGCCACATTTCACGCATCTGAACGGCCTGTTGCATTGGTTTTTGGCATGTCCGAATCTCTGACATCTTTTACATTGTAGAATGTCTAGTTTTTTGTATGGTGCTTCAAATGAAACTTTTACGTAGTTCACTCGGTTGATTTTGAAGATTTCTTTATTGTTATGTTTGGGCTCAAGATCCACATAAAATAAGGGTAGTGGTTGTTTTGTATTTTTATGTTTTACATTTGTGATGTGCCTGATTTCATGCCCTAGTTCCAAAAGTTCTTTTTTTATAAGTTCTGTGTCTTCTGATGAGTGTAGACCACGTAAAACTACTCGATATGCTCTTTCGCTTTTCAGTTTATATGTATAATGGCTAACATCATTCTCTATGAAGTTAGCTCTTATGTTTTTGTATGTGTCTACATCAGCAGGCATTATTTTAACTATGTGACCTGACCTCAAAGTTGTCATAGTATATTTGTTAGTATCTACAATTGAGGAGAGGAGTTCTTTTAATTTCATTATGTCAATGACTCCCGTGACAAATATGGGTTCTGGTTTTGGCGATTTGGGCTCCTTGAGTTGTTCAGTGGGTCTCTCGTTGCCTGCTGATTCTAATTCTAAGATTTGAAATCTGTTTTCTGTTGTTACTGCATATGTTGTCTTAGTTACTTTACTACTTTTGTTTATCAGTTCTGGACTGGAATCCGCTTTCCTTTTCATAGGTACCTGATCGTTTTGCCAGGGTTGGCTTTTTTTAGCTTGTTCTTCATTCGTGTCAGATGTATTTGGTTCTACATAATGCTCATCTTTTGAGTTTGTTTGTTTTGGTGTTTCTACTGGTATTGTTCCAATTGAGTGACTCCTTGTACGTGTAAACATGCTTTTTTGAAGTATTTGTTGTGTCATCTTTGGGCTTTTTTCGTTTTTGTTTTCTTTTTCATTTCTCATATTCATTTTGTTCCCACGAGTAGGGTCGATATAAGAGGTCACTTGAGGGGTGACGCCCATTCCCCCAAGAAGGCGATCTTCAACGACGTTTGCCAGGTCCGCCGAGGTTGGCGCCCGGTACTGATCTCCCATCAGTCATGCATTCTATTGGCACGTATCCCACCGTAGAATTGGGGTGATTATTTTATTGAGGTTTTCTACCTCTTAGCCCGGGCAATTAAGCCAAGACTCCCGATCGCTAGATTGCGGTTGCGGGCGTGGGTATTCATTTCCTAACACCCACAGTTGACTGGCTTGTTAGGCCAGTAGTGTCAGGTTAGTTGACCGCCGCCCGAGGCTCGGCGTTGAGGTTCGTTTGGCACCACCCGGGGGGCACGTGTAGGGTTACATGGGTATTCTTCCTACGGACGCGAACCACATCACCCCCCCGTTGAATTTATTATATTATTTTTATTAATATGTCTATATACCCTTCATTTGTGGAGGCCCCCGGACCTTCAGCCTCTGGAGCACTACCCTAAATCCGGCTCTATTTATAAAGATTGTTATTAAAAAAATGTTTCTAGGTGGTTTTAATTAAACTAACAAATAAAATGGTCAAAATTTTTTTTGAGAACCCTTCCAAATTTCGTGGAAGTAATTTATTCATTTTTTACTTTGTGCCTGTCGGGTTTTTTGCTCCAAGAGACAATACGGCACGTAGCTCTTCTATAATAATATGTAAGGATCATAACGACATGCGTGTCACGTAGACCTCGTGCAGACGACCGTCACAATTTTATGTTCTTATGCCCTACAAATATAGGTACCTAAGCTGCGAATAGACCACGTTAAATGTACAGGTAAAAAAAGAAATTACCATCACCTTCCTAGCTTTTCCCAATTACATTGGGGTCGGCTTCCAATCTAACCAGTTGCGGCTGAATATCAGTATTGTACAACGCGACCATCATCTCATTTCCGCCATACAGTTATTGGGAGACACTGATACTATAAGTTTAGACTGGTTGTCAGACTTTTTGGGCTACTGACACCTCGTAATGACTGTCATAGATCTTCATGACTCCAGGCACCAACTGCTTAACGTGCTTTCCGAGGAACGAAGCAGGTCTCGATGTGTGAAAAACGATTACTCAAGCCAAGACAGACCGCAACTAGCGCTTCTTCAATTCGCAAATCAACCGATCTGCGCAGGAGCTACGCAGCTACTTCAACTCAAACTTTTAACACAGTATAAAGCTTTCATGAGCCTTAACGATCAATCAAGATGAACTGAAACTCGTTTAAAGAAACGGGTCTGATTTCTATCTTCGTGCCTTCACGAGCTATTTTTGTCTATAGTAAAGTAAAAGCATTAGCCATAGACCCGTAAGTTGAAAATATGTGAACCGATCTTTTTTTAAAAGTCACTGTAATAGTGACATACAAAGAGCATCCATCATATGATGGACCGGTTTGACAAGATTTCTTAACGACTTCTACACCTATGTTTAGCGATTGAACAGGTTTACATGCTGTAGTATAGTCCACTAACCTCTTTTTTACCCAATTCTATTATTGCCTAAGTTACCAACTCTGTACTCCCTTTAGGGTTGGATTTAGGAAAACCATTTCTGAGCAGATGCCTACACCCTACTATAAAGAACCTATCTGCCAAATTTCAAGTTTGTAAGGTTTAAAATTCCTGGGATTTTGTGACTGTTTTTGTGTTAGTGAAGGGTCCGACTGTTGGAGAGTCTTCTATTGCATACTCATTCCTTCACGTATATAGTACTAGCTGCCACCTGCGGCTTCGCCCGCGTGGATTACGAACCTTGGATAAATTTGTCGCGGACACCAATCCCACCATACATTGTCTTCGTGTAATTCTAACGGTTTATGAAGCTTTTTTCAGACATACTTGACACTTATTGTTATAATTTGGCTAATTTACACAACATCATTATAAATTATAGCCTATATATTATTTTGATGTATAAGCTATATTATTGTAAAGTTCCATTGATATCCGTTTAGTAGTTTTTGCGTGAAAGAGTAACAAACATACATCCATACATCCTCACAAACTTACGCGTTTATAATATTAGTAGGATAGGATAGTTATTCGGGCGAAAGTTCACCTGTAGACTTGCGAACAATCTACAATCGTAATAAAATAGAAGTCAGCAAAATATACTGAATTTCCGCAGTCGAATAATCGCGAAATAATTTTTTAGGTTATTTCAACAAAGCTTTTTATCATTTGAAGTCGTATTTACTAACCATGTTGGAACACAAGGTCAAATACCACGATGAAAGACCAAATACGTGTTAGGTAATGATCCAAGCAATTATCACTTCAAATTCTTGACATCTAAAGTCTAAAATGAATTGAAAGGTGCTGCGTCTAGTTTTGTCCGCAATGCTTGGTGACTATCAAAAATAATTGACTGTGATTTTTGGAACGTTGGATCGTTCTGGAAAATAAGTTTTCTTTTGCTCGATATTCTTATTCGAAACATAACAAGAAAATCTTCTGCGTCTTTTAGAAAATATGATATTCTGGAATATTCTCACACGCTTGCGGGTGCAATTTTCACGCCATTTTAAATAAAAATGTTTCGAAAACCATCCTGGAAATTGCACTTCTAACTTTTCTGAATTCTCGTAGACATTCATCATTTTTATATATTTTTACGCTCAACGCTTTATAATGTCGATTAGACAAACCTTCCAAAAGACTTAGAGACTGTCTCTAAAAGAGATTTGTGTAAGTAAGCGTATGAGAATTGAACCCTTGGTAATTTCGTCATACCTATGACAGTCGTTACAGGTGTCGGCAGTTCAAATAGTCTGACAACCAGTCTAACCTTAGAGTATTAGTGTCTCCTATTAATTGTGTGACTGATGTCAGATGGCAGTTGCAACACGCAAGCCGACTCCAATGTACCCGGGAAAAACCTGGGCAGATGGATGTGTGAGTTTGAAACCCTGCTACAAGTAATCATCATCATCAGTCAGAAGACGTCCACTGCTGAACGAAGGCCTCCCTCAAGGGGGGGTTCGCCATAATCCCCACGCTTGGCAGGCGGCTTGGGGATCGCAGTGGCTCACCGATTAGTGAGAGGAGGCTGCTGCCCGTCCTCCGGTGTCTGGCCGCTGTTTTAAGACGTACCCGGGTCTGCTACAAGTAAACGATCGTTTATTTATTTATTTTTTATGGGAAGAAGTCACCGCCGCCTATTGATATCTACAATACCAGCGGTACCACAGGTGCGTTGATTTTATGATAATTTTGATTAAATCAATTTTTATACATTTCCTTGCTAAAATGGGTGTTATTTGTCACAAAGAGTTGCGGCGAGAGACGGCACGGTTGGCGCAGTGGCTAAGCGATTAGCTTTCTGCCCTACGTGTCGCGGGTTCGATCCCCGCACGGAACAAATATTTTTATGATCTACAGATAGTTGTTTCGGGTCTGGTTGTGTGTTCATGTGACATGTATGTTTGTAAACTGTACCCACGATACAGGAGAAAATCCTAGAGTGGGGAAACGTTTTTTTTTTTAAAAAGAGTTCAGTATCTACCAACATAATTATCCAACTAAATGTATGGGAAGCAGGCATTACTCAGGAGTACGCCAGTTCTGAGAGGGGTAGGCTGCCTGTCCCTTGTTCATCCATGAAACAGTTTAAAAAACCAAAATTCCTGCTTTTAAACAGCTGCTGATTGCAAAAAGTGACGTGTGCGTTTCCATAGACAGGTGCCAGATGTCAGTCCTATGTCGATAATTAAGGACAGCTAATGGTAATGAAGGAAAGCAGTGGTATAAGCGAGTGTTAGAAAGGCGACGGTACGCATCGCAAACAATCACAGGTGGTAGGTGAGGGAATATTTTGATGCAATGAGCCTTTTTATGAAACAACTAGCTTCATCTCGCGGCTCGAAATTACGAACCCGTAAATTTTTTTGCACGGAACCCTAATTCTTTTTCTAAAATAGAAGTATTTGCTCTTTATAACATCAGCTATCTGCCAGTGAAAGTCCCATCAAAATCGATCCAGCCGTTTACAGACAGACAGACAAAAATTTCAAACTTGTTTTTTTTTTGTTATACGTACCGTTTAAACTTTCGTACCGTAAAAGCTGTTATTTTGACATTACAAACAGACACTTGAATTTTATTTATTTGTATAGATAAAATTCCGATGTGCGTGTGTTCGTAATTCTATAAAATGTCTCCTAAAAGGCTTGATCGATTCTGATAAAAATAAATGTACTTATGGGGTCGCCTGAATGGTTCTTAGCTATAGTTAGACCCGGCAAGTGGCGCTGTTGTCGAGATCTAAAATAGGGTCCACTAGTATTACTACAGAATATCGTAACTTTATCGATTTCTATAATAGTGAAGGTGTAATCTTGTACATCCACATTTTACCGAACCTGTTAAAGATTCCCGTGTAATAGGGGGCCTATTGCCATCTACCGGGCACAGTTGCAACTCCGTGCTGCTACTGAGAATTTTCATACAGAACCCAACAACACTTTGTCCGATCCAGAAATCGGACCCGTACCCGTACCCGTACCCGTACCTGACGCTCAGCAGTAGCGTTTACGACCACTCGACTAATGCAGTCAATATTGTGATGTATTATAATTTTGTATGTAAATAATGTATTAATACGTAAACCGACTTCCGTCGCCATTTAAATCACAATACTCCTATTGTACGTGATGACGTCACTGATATTATCACGACACCTATCGAATAAGGTATCGTCAATAATAGTAACGTTTTTCTAATAAACACTATAAGTACCCTACTTCATGAGGGTCTCGTAGCCACATAGCTAACGCGCATATCGGTCGATCTGCGAGGTTAAGCAGCGGTTGACGCGGTCAGTCCCTGGATGGGTGACCATTTGTCACATTTCGAGACCCCTCCGTGCCTCGGTAAGCACGTTAAGCTTTTGGTACTGGGTACATATAGGAAAAAAAAAAAGTTGACCATACAAAATTATTTTTTATCAGCTGTTTAAAGTTAAACTATAAAAATCCATCCAAATTGCCTAGTCTTTATAACATAATAAGCGTGTATCATTTATATTCGCTTCAACACTAGGGTTGCCAATATTTTTTAATGATTGTATTTTTGACTGCCACATTGGTGTAGTGGTCGTAAGCGATGCTAAGCGTGAGGTCCTGAGTTCGATTCCCGGTCCGGGCTTCGTGATATTGGGTTTTTCTGTATGGAAACTGTGGCAGCACGGAATCTGGAATTATGCCCGGTAGATGGCAATAGGCCCGTCCTTATTACATGGGACTCGATAACTGCATCGGCGAAATGTGGGTGTACAATAATACACCTCTGCCTAACCCTTCGGGGAATACAGGCGTGATGATGTTATGGTTCATCATCAGCATAACCTTTTTCTAGCTTTACTGCGATCGGCTAGTCTTAAGAGATGCGGCTGAATATCAGTATTATACACAGTGCGACTGCCATCTGACTTCCGCCAATACCAATACAGAGACACTGATGCTCTAAGGTTAGACCGGTAGTGAGACTTTTTGGGTTTGCCGACACTTAAACCGACTGTCATAGGCAATCTACTCAGATGACAAATATTATATTTTTGTCCAAAACTTTAAATTGAAATAAAGTATTTATTAAATCATCATCATCATCATCATCAGCCAAAAGACGTCCACTACTGAACGTAGGCCTCCCCCAAGGGGGGGTTTGCCATAATCCCCACGCTTGGCAGGCGGCTTGGGGATCGCAGTGGCTCACCAATTAGTGAGAGAACGCTGCTGCCCGTCCTCCGGTGTCTGGCCGCAGTTTTAAGACGTACCCGGTTCAATTACAAATTTACGAATTACAAATACACAGACGTAAAATATCGTATAATAATATTTTTTTACAGAATTCGCTTGGCAGCCCTACCTATAACCGATATATAGCATTAAAATAACTTCTTGCTAAATTTAAGTAACAGGAAAATATAAAAAGTAACCATTATCCGTATTAATATTTACACGAGTTTCATTTTCTTATCTCAAATAACTTTAGGTAAAGATATTTTGGAAAAAAATAGGTAACATTTTGATAAGATTCCAATCTCATATCGTTTAGGATTAGAAACGTCAAATGTATTGGACTAATATTGACATTAACAGATAAACTCATTATGCCTGTATTCCGAGATGGGTTAGGCACAGATGTATGTGTATAACTAATATTTCACTGAACACGTTATTAAGGTTCAAAATCTGGGCGATCGAGCGCCCGTGTGGGACAAAATCTTGGTAATTTATCTGATCACGATTTTTTCCAGAGACCTAGCTAGATCCCTTGAAAATTTGATCGAATTCGTTGGAGCAGTTTTCGTGAATGCGATCACAGACTTACAAATAAATAAAATTGAAGTCTGTTTGTAATGTCAAAATAACAGCTTGTTACTAAATGCATATGAAAGTATATTCGGTACATATAAAAAAAAATGTCTTTCTGTCTGTCTCTTTATCCCATCTAATCTTCGAAACGGCTGGACTGATTTTCACGGGACTTTCACGACATTTTCTATACTTGCTTCTGATTAGAAATAAATGTTCACGTAAACCGGCGTTTTTCAAAATGTTACCCCTAAGAGGGTGAATTAGAGGTTGAAAGTTTATATGGGAACCTCGTTACTTTCCTTCCCTTTAGTTTTTTTGACTACTCAAACTACGAGCCTTATTTTTATATACATATATCCACGCGAGCGAAGCGGCGGGCAACAGCTAGTCTAAAAATAATTTGCGCGCGTTTACAATAGAAGTTTACTCAAAGACGCGCGCACGATGTTTACATACATCATCATCTGCATGCCTTTTCCTAACTACATTGGAGTCGGCTTCCAATCTAACCGGCTGCGGTTGAATATCAGTATTGTACAACGCGACTGCCATCTGACCTCCGACACACAATTACTGCGAAACACTGATACTCTAAGATTAGCCTGGTTGTCAGACTTTTTGGGCTGCTGACATACGTAACGACTGTCATGTGTTCATATGACACCCGGGACCAACTGCTAAACGTGCTGTCCGAGGCACGAAGTAGTCTCGATGTGTGAAAAATAGTCTGGTCAGGGCTGTGGGCCAACCCTCAATCTTAACTTTTAAACGATAGACATCATAATCAAATGTCATGTATTTGTCAAAATAAACAATGCAACATGTTTCTTAATTTACTCACCATAGATAAGATGTTATTTTTTTTTAGGTATGCCTCGGAACTGGTATGTTTCCGGGCTCCGGCAGCGCGGGCGCGCGATCGTCTAATGATATTTTAGATTTTATGTATCGTATGATATGGTTAATTTTTTTATCAGTTTAATTTAATGGTTGATATTTTTATCCACCATCTCTAGTGCGCATTAAAAAGGTTATTAACTTCATAATAATGAATTCGTTCTATTAGAAAAAAAAAAAATACTAGGTCGAAAGTACAAAAAAAGGATCTTATCATACTTTTTTTTGGATATTATAAATTAATATCTAAATGGCTTTATACTGTAAATATAACTGCCTCACTGGTTTAGCGGTCGCGAGGGAGACTGCTGAGGCCCTAGTGTAAGTTTCTTGGTGCAGAGCACGAAACGGACCAATCGGAGCGCCGAACGCGTTCGATTTAGTAAATCGAATTTGTCGAAAGAAACTTACACTAGGGCCTCTGAGCGGTGAGGTCCTGGGTTCGATTCTCGAATCGGGCAAACTGTTATTGGGTTTTTCTGAATGGAAATTCTTAGTAGCAGCACGGAGAAAGAAACTGTGCCCGGTAGATGGCAATAGGCTTGCTCCCTATTATATGGGACTCAGTAACGGCATCCGCGAAATGTGGGTGTACAATATGTTAGTACACCTCTGCCTAACCCTTCGAGATTCCGTGCTGCTACTGAGAATTTACATGCAGAATAACCAAACACTTTGCCCGAACCGGGAATCAAACCGAGATTCTCGCGCCCAGCAGTCACACTTGCGACCACTAGACCAAAGAGGCAGTTAAATTAAGTCAATTATTTACTGCATTTAATTTGACAGTGGCAAATACATAAAAAATTATGTCTCATTTTCACTGACAGCCATTTATAAATTGATATCCATCTCACCAAGAACTCGAAAACAGATTAAATTTAAAATTTTAAAAACTATTGTTGTTGATACTTCCTTGTATTATTTATGCACCCACACATGGCAACCTTCACTCATTTTTAAATGTTGCCACATCTTATATTTTAACACTAGCTTTTGGCGGGATTTCGTCGGCGTAACCTACGTGCAATATGTAATTTGTAGCCTATAGCACTCGGGAATAATATATAATGCATGTTAATTTAAGATTTTAATTGTAAATTAACTTTTTGTTTTTGAAAAGAGCATCCATGGAGTTTCTTGCCGGTCTCTTCTCCATAGGACCTACCCCCTTTGGAACCGTGCGCCTAGAGTCTCGACTTTTTAAAAGTGCCTGAAAAGGCCTACTTGAAATAAAAAACATTGACTTTGACTTTCTATCAATGAAAGAATTTTTAGAATCGGATCATTAGTTCTTGAGATTATCCCCTACATAAAGACAAACAAATTTTAGCTATGTAATTTTTTTAACAGCAGCGAGCTAATATAAAAATTAACACAATGGCAATTATGTTGGTTAGAATCGGTGAATTATAGTATGATACGGTAGTTGTTTTACTTTGAATCCTGTCTGAGTAGGTAATATTAATTACTCATTACGATTCATTGTTAAATCTGTTAGTAATTATTGATTATATAAGTGTTGTTAGCCATTGGTTCGAGCGGTAGAATTCTTTTCGTAATACGTGTGTCATATGCCATTAAATCTTGATATTATGACGAATATTTTTGTTTGATTAGGATCACGAAAAAGCGGGAATAATCTAGTTACTATATCACTACATATTATAAAACGAAGTCTGTCTGTCTGTTCGCGATAAACTAAAAAACTCCTGAAAGGATTTTCATATGGTTTTCACCATTAGACAGAGTGATTCATGAGGAAGGTTTAAGTGTATAATTCATGAAGGTTTTGTGTAAATTGCCTGAAATATGACGTTGATAGGTAGCTTTACTGGCGTGCGCCGAGTAAATGCTCGAAAAAAAAAATTATGGCGTATATGCTCTGCTACCCGTGCGTGGTAGCAGAGCATATAAATTTAGTTGTCTTAGTGATTGTCAGGGCAATGTTTGTCTGAAAGATTTTTGTTTATGAAATCCACTAGAAAGTTGGATATTTGAATGATATTTTTGTACAAAAAGTTCAATTAAAATAAAAATGCATCCGTGCGAAGCTGCGGCAGGTCGCAACTCATATAAAAAAAAAAAATAGTCTAACTCTAAATCGAATGTTAGGCTGTTTACATTTATCTATGATAAATGTAAACAGCCTAACATTCGATTTTCAAAAATCGAGCAATGGAATTTCTTTTCATCCTCGTGCTCAAATAATTCGGAATTTCGCAACATATGTATAGTACATAGAGAATGAAATTGAATTATTGCTAACATAAAATCTTAACATATTGTACAGATGGCATTTCAGGGTTACATAACTTTAAATAAATTGTGTTGAATTTACATAATGCAATTTTTATTTATAGTTTTCATATTTGGTATTACATGACTCTAAAAATAAAACACAATAGGCACAGTGGCTAAGCAATTGGCGTTTATGTTGTGGGTTTGATCCCCGCAAGGAACAAATATTTGTATGAAATATTGATAGTAGTTCTAGGTCTGGGTGAGTGTGTATGTGAGTTGTCTGTAAACTGTACCCACAATACATGAGAAATCATAGTGGACAGACAGCATCAAAAATATGTATACACATAGCAAATTTCAAACACTAACTTATTCTTGAAAAAGTTTTGGTTAAAATCATAAAATTTAAATGACTGTATTATTATGTATTCATAGATACTATGTCTAAAATTGGTCGAGATTCCAATCACTATTTCCTATAAAAATCGCTTTTGAATTTCATTAAGTTCATCTTATTGTAAAGCCTGTACAATGTTTGTAAAAAAGTAAAAACTGCATCACACCTTGATTTCCTGAAAGGTAGGTAGAGGTATTCTATTTAAAACTCATCATTTGTTAATGCTATAATTAGGTACCATGTTATATGAGGCAAGTGGTTTTTGTTTTTAATGCTTTTATTTATTTTCAAAGGTTCATATTTTACCACTATCTCACTAAATGGTTAGTGAAAATGCAGTCAACAATGGACTACACATGCCAAGAAGTAACCTATCCACTCTACAATTGAATGAAAGATTATTATAAAATCAAATGTTCAAGCTTTATATACAAGTCAACTGAGTGTGGTGAGGCACTCAATTTGTCACTAATTTAATTAGCTGTACACTATATAAATAACATACTTTAGCTATTCTGTTGGTTGAGGGAATTTCCTGCAATGATTATTAACTGCCAGATTTAGGATAACATGAATCATCATGTGGTATTGTTGGTTTTAGACAAGTTATTTTAGTAAGAATGCTGAAGATAGAATCAAGATTTTGGTCCCAGGATGACCTACATATTAAAGTAGCTTTCAGTTCCTCACTCTAAGAGTACCTATAATTATGAGATAAAAAAACCAACCCTAAGCTTTTGATATTGTTACCAAAAAAATAATTATAAACAATGCTTTCTAATTTCTAAAATACACCAAAAAGTTCCCATAACACTTTCTATTCAAGTTTCCTTTGCACCTACTTGGAGAAAAATAAATTGAATAATTGTCTATGATCTAGAAAGTGTGTCAATTGTCTTCCGCACCGTTAGTAGGTCACTAAAGTTTATACACATACTTCTTATTTATCAACATTCAAAACCTATTTTCTGGTAATAATAACTTACGTGATAATATTTTCCGGCGGAACACACTGTTTTTCTGCACGTTAGAACGTTCTTAGGCTCACTTTAAACTGATTACTGTAGAGTATCACGCAATCCTTTATGTAAAGCACTGACTCCGAACAAAGTCATTTTTCATTCATTTCAGAGTGAAAAAGAACTGAATACATACATCTACACACTGATAAACACTCAGAAATAGTATCAGAGTCGATCGCAGTCAAGATCTCTCTTTATTATTCAAATTAATTGAATAAATACACAACCAAAGTTGACTCTCAAATTTCACTTTTTCATAATAATTAAATATATTAATTCTACTCACCAGTAGAGTGTTTTGTAAAGGTGGTCTATATCAAAACTTGATTCACAGTGTTTGGTAGCTGAGCAATTAATTTTCGCTTTAAATACTGCTCAGATTTAACAGAGAAATTAAAAATAGTTATAACGTAACACACTTCTCGCCATTTTCGGGGTGACTGACGTAAAGGAATTATTTTTCTACCATCTGTTCCCTGTCACTGTCAATGTCAATCGTCAGATGTAGTGCTGCTACAAGTAAATAAAATTATCTACTAATTTAAATTATTATTATTATTTTAAAGGCTCACCGTTATTTATTGATACTTGGCCCTTTGCCTTCGCTCTGCGGTCGGCTACATGACGTGAAAGAACGATTCATCGCCGTAATGAAAGTTTCTTTCTTGCCGCACGCTTAGATAGGAATAGGACACGCATGTGCACATCGATCGATCGTTTGTTATCTAATTAGTTTTCCTGGTGCTGAGATGAACAATAAAATACTGGTTGCTGTTTACCCTCACAACCAAATTAACACATTGGATAAACACAATATACTACGCCGCCGTCTAAGACTCGTAGTTGGCCAATTTCAATAAACGTGTAAATAGTTTAACTCTTGAGTTACGTACCTATTTGGAATAGGTACAATATATATATGTGGCCGGGTTGAGTTCGACCCTCATGCATATTTTAGGGTATAAAGGTCATATAAACAAGTGGATTAACGTTTAAGTTGTACAGCAGTCAGACAAGAATCTCTAACAGTCAACAAATCAAAACAAATCTTCCAAGAGGCAAATAATTATTAAAACATTTATTTTTATGTTTGAAGCCTTACAGTCAGCGTCAAAATTCATTGTAACTTTTTCGACTAATAAACTAGTTATATATTTTTTTAATATTATTATGAACTCATTGTGTCCCACTGAAGGACAAAGGCCTCCCTCCCCTCATTCTATATATCCCGATTCGTTGCGATTCAGGACCAATCCCTTGTATAGCAGTGCTCATCCCATCACCTGAGTCTGTCGCGCTGTCGTATCCTGCCTTTTGGGACCCACAGTGTGGTTTGTCATTTTAGACATACGGCAGACGTGGCCAGCCCAGTTCAAAAATTAAGAAAAGTTAATCTACTTATATCTCTGATTGTACTAATGTAACGTCTGACCATGAGTATTGATTATGTGTATTAAAACTCCATCTTATTCTCATCCAGACTATTATAAATACGAAAGTAACTGTGTCTGTTTGTTACCTCATCACAACTAAACTACTGAACCGAACGTAATAAAATTTTACGAACAGATAGCCGGGACTTAAAGAAGGAAATAGACTTATTTTTATTATTGTAGCAAAACAATTATTAGATAATTAATGTACAAAATACACACTAGTCGTGGGCAACCGGTAGTTCACATTCAAGCAGTTCATAGGTTAAAATCTAGTAAATGTAAATAAGTTTAACAATCACAATATCACACAATAATCTATATACTATATCTATAAAATTTTATACTCAGAACAATTCAAAGTTGAATGAAATAGTTTTGGTATAATATAAAAATGAAATTAAAAGTCAAATATCTTGTTGTAGGTAGTTTGTGTATTAGTAAAGAACGTCGTATATAAAGACTTCTATTATAAAACTTAATATGGTTGTGGGGTGACTCGGCAGTGGCACAGACGAACTATCAACAGGTGTATCAAAAATCTCACCCTTTCGAAAACAGTACTTTCTGAAAGATAATCGTGTTGCATTTTTAGGTCCCGCGGGAGGTCTTTCATCTGTAAATGCCTCGTAAAATGCTTCAAAAAATGGTATGACAACCGATTTTCCGAACCAAACCCAAAGCATGGCGAAAAATGCTGTTAAAAGTATAACTTGACAAAACATATAGAAGTAATAAGGGAATATTATTGGGTCTGGAGTCGTTAGTCGTGTGATTTTGCAGACAACCCATTGTATCATCATCCAGTATACAAGGCATTGGTTTGTGCCGGCGCATAGTGATACACAGCAGTCCCAGAACCTCGCGCATAATATGTATGGAAAGCAGAACACTTCCCACCAATTGTATCTGAACACATCGTCTGTTTGTGCATGGAATCTTTCGCCTTCTACTTCGTCGCAACGGAACCTCTCCCGGCGCTTCTTCTTCTTTGGCGCCATATTTAAATTTCTCCTTGTATTATAACTTCACCAGTCCTATAAGCTCGTTGTCATAATTTGGGTTGAATAAACATTCATTATTCATGTATTTAACACATATGAAGTGGTAAAATTAAAATTTATTGTAATGTCACAGATTATTGCTTGACATTATCAGAAATAGTTGACACAATATTTTAAGACTTCTGAGGGCATGACAGTTGCTTCGCAGCCATATTAAAAATTGAACTTTAATTGTCTATGGTTTGATTTGACATCTGGCCTAAATCTCATTTCTACATTGTCTATGATTTGTTAGTTCCGTGTTGATCATGGGAGGGTGAAGTTACGCAGTTCTTTTAACAAATAATATTTCGTGTTTATAACAACGTATTTATTATGATACGAACATAGAAAATCGCCCATCGACTGCAGGATTTCGCGTAATCAATGTTGCTTCAAGGATTAAGCGGAGGTAATTTGTTTTTATATGACTTATTATAAGTGAAAGTTTTGATCGTAGTTCGTAAAGATTCTAAAGTTAAAGTTTCAAGGGAATGCAATCGATTTATAACTCATTAATTGGTCTTAATTAGACGTAGAAATAAACTACATTAAGTTTAGCAGTCAGTTGTCGCATTGTTTGGAGAAAAACTGGTTTCTTTGACCTTTAAAATTGCAAATTAAGTTACGAATATATAACTTCAGAAAACTTTGAAAGACCTTATGTTTTGCAGCCTTGAATAAGTTTATATTCGTCATACTGTCCTTACGCTATTTACAAAGTATAAGTCCGCTCTTTTTGTTTGCATTCTCATAACTTAACAGTATTTTTATGACCATAGTATATCCATAAATATGAAACTTAAAACATAATAATTAATAATATTTCTACGGTTTTGTGTTGCATCGGAGATATGGATTAGGTATATTGAAGACACGGTTGGCGCATTGTTCGAACGATTGAGTGCTGTTCCTCATGTGGTGGGTTTAATTCCTGCACGGAACAAATATTTGTGTGTTGCTTGTGGATGTTCAAATTTGTGATAATAAATGAACCCCAAATACAGGAATTACACCTATACTCCATTTATAATAGCATTCGAAAAAAGAGGCATGCAGAAGCAGGAATGCAAAACATTTTATTTCAAAGTTAAAACAATTTTAACATCATGTCATCAAAATCATCATGTTTCATGTGCTTCCGTTGGCGCGAGGGAGATTGCAGGCAACCTTTTGTGCTGTATATTGTATACAGTGGCCCGAGATACGCCTATAAGAAAATATAACATATATTTCCAATGCATGTTACTTTCAAATATCTATATTGTAATAATTTTATGATTCATCCTTACGGTGACTTCTGCAGTTTTCTTTATCATCTCAGTCTTATAACAAGTATCTGCTGGCCAGGACTCCTTAAATTGTTTAAAAAGATTGATCACAGTTTGTTTTTCTACAGCATGAAGTGGAGTTTGCTTCATTCGCTTTTTTTTTGGAGACATAACTATGTCACTACTTATAAAAAGATTAGGTACATTTGGTAGAATTATAGTGAAACGAAAAATATTCCCAGTATTTTTCACCCCGGCTTCTTCTAGGTTTTTAGCATTGACAATGCAATTTTAAATTAGAATGAATTAATATAACTGAATGAAAGCCACTTAATTTCATTAGATAAATTGTTACAATGAAGTGTGACAGCTGCTGCATAAATAGATTATAATACTTTCGGCGTCTATCGTAATTGTAATATGTTTATTGTACTTTTGAAGCAAAGTGTGTATTAAAAATAATCTTTTTTAACTTCTCTCTAATGCTATTATAATGGAGTATATGTATATCTTAAAAATATTTAAACCTTTTCATTTCATATATATGCTGCACCTTAAAATAAGCTCAGACCTTTTAATCCTTATTCTGTGACGAAACCGAGGAATCCTCTTTCTTTAATGACCTAAATAAGGCGGCGGCGAAATTTGCCTGCGTCCCGGGCGGCTGAAACTCATGCTACAGGACTGTTAATGAATATATGTATAAAAAGAAACAAAAATTAAATATTTAAAAAATGCTCTTATAATAATTAAAGCTTAGAACTCACACCCTCCTGCATGGAAGGCAATCGTTCAACCTCTACGCTGACTCTGTATAAAATTAATATAATTTAATATTCAATTTCAGATCCCTCACCCATCACCAAAATGGTCACAAAAATAATATTTACTCTGGCAACACTGCTTACATACACAAACGCTGAGTACATACCACCGGGCCCAATATACCCCTGTCCAACAGACTCTAGTACGACCCTATTTTTCCCTTGTGTGTGTGAAAAGGGTTCAGATAGAGGGTTGTATATTAAATGTGAGAATACTGGGTTAGCGGTGCTCAGTGTGGGGTTGGGCAATATTGCCGGATTGGGGTTCCCGATTGAGAGGTTGTTGCTGAAGGAGTGTAAAATATGTGAGTGTTTTATTTAGTGTTTTAATTCACCCTATTGGCGTAGTATAAATACACACAATAAGGAACAACTATATTTTAAAATGTAAAATTAAATTTTACAAATAATTGTCTATGTATAATACTCTATGTACAAATCTCTATGACATTCGACATAAATCTCTTCGAAATACATCTTAATTTCGACATAATCTCTAATAGCGAGAATTTCTCCCATGAACATATTTCATTACAATCTTTATTGTGTCCAACCATTCAATTTCATACATGAAATCGAATCAAATTACCTCCCAGTAGTAATGCGTGGAGATATTGTTTTGTAACAAACTTGCTATTTAATAAAAACTTGTTACATTTTTTTTTCAGCAAAACTCTTCGGCTCCCTCTTCCACAGATCCACAATAAGAGTGATAGAGATAGAAGACACACCAATAAAGACGATAGACCAGTATGCGTTCGCTGGTGTGAACAGGACCTTACAAGAGTTGTACATGAGGAACACGAACATTGAAGAGTTTCCTAAAGATGCGTTTATGGTAAGAAAAGATACACGCAATAGAGTTGAAAATTACTTAACAAGTGTTGCCAAAGACAAATGTTTGACTACCCTCTATCTACTTCAGATCCTGGGAAACCTGTCAGTGTTGTCAATAGATGGCCACAAGATGACCAAGCTTGCGAAAGACATCTTCGCTGGGAGCGAGGCAGTTGGCAAATTAGAGAGGTTACACTTATCTAATGGACTGATTGCGGATATACCGGTGGAGGCTTTCCAGGTATGTTGCGGATATTTTACAGGTTTGGGTATATGACACCTAAAAATAGGACATGTTGTTTTCGGATATTTTAAATGTGCGGATATCCGAATGTTCGGATATTTAAAACTACAGATATTGTATAAAAATAATGATGATACATATATGTGAATTGGAGTATACCACGTAGGAGTGATAATATCCGAAAATCAATATCCGTAATATCGATTTTCGGATATCCAATCCGATAGTTGCTGCAAAAGTTTGAGTTGTTGTGAATAAAATCTGTATAAATAAAAATCAATTGCCAAAAATGTATGTAAGCGCATAACTTCAGAACGGCTGCACCTATTTGGCTAATAGTATGAATTTTTTTTTTGGAAAATTCACTGGAAAACTCATTATTTATTTAGTAAATTGCACCCGTGCGAAGTCGGGGCGGGTCGCTAGTAATAAATGATCCAGCTTACTTTCCCACCGCTGGGCAATAGTTTCAGAATATCTCAATACTCAAATATGTATCATCATCATCATCATCAGCCAGAAGACGTCCACTGCTGAACGAAGGCCTCCTTAGACCACCACATCGAACGACATTCCGCCACTTGCATTCATCGGTTGCCCGCGACTTTCACAATGTCGTCGGTCCACCTAGTAGGAGGCCTTCCTACGCTGCGTCTTTCGGTTCGTGGTCGATATGTATAACATTATTTTTTTCAGGTACTGAAAAAGTTAAAGAAATTAGATCTGCACGGTAACAAACTGGTGACATTGAAACGAAGTCAGTTCAAGGGATTGAGGGACACTGAAGTTTTAGATTTAAGGTAATATATATATATGTACTAGCTTCCGCCCGCGGCTTCTCCCGAGTGGATTACGTACCCGTATATTTTTTGGGATAAACAGTGGGCTATGTGCTATTCCAGACTATAATCTATCTTTGTGCCAAATTTCATCCAGATCCGTTCAGTAGTTTTTGTGTGAAAGAGTAACAAAGATCCATCCATCCATCTATCCATCCTCACGAACTTTCCCATTTATAATACTAGCTTCCGCTCGCGGCTTCGCCCGCGTGGTTTACGAACCAGTACTTTTTTCCGGGATAAAAATTAGCCTATGTGCTATTCCAGACTATAATCTATCTTTGTGCCAAATTTCATCCAGATCCGTTCAGTAGTTTTTGTGTGAAAGAGTAACAAACAAACATCCATCCATCCATCCTCACGAACTTTCACATTTATAATATTAGTAGGATGTAAACTGCCTCATTG
Source organism: Shargacucullia verbasci (assembly GCA_947562105.1). Classification (NCBI taxonomy): domain Eukaryota; kingdom Metazoa; phylum Arthropoda; class Insecta; order Lepidoptera; family Noctuidae; genus Shargacucullia; species Shargacucullia verbasci. The sequence goes on along the minus strand of OX387307.1, from coordinate 1,054,284 downwards.
GTCTAGTGGTCGCAAGCGTGACTGTTGAGCGTGAGGTCTTGGGTTCGATTCCCGGGTCGGGCAAAGTGTTATTGGGTTTAAATTCTCAGTAGCAGCACGGAGTTTGGAACTGTGCCCGGTAGATGGCAATAGGCTCGCCCACTACTACATGAGACTTAATAACAGCATCGGCGAAATGTGGGTGTACAATAGTACACTTCTGCCTAACCCTTCGGGGAATACAGGCGTGATGCTATGTTAAATTAAACTGCAAGATTCTAGAATATTATCTTTGACACAGTAAAAAAATTCGTCTGTTCTTTTGCTGTGATCGCTTTTTTCTTAATATTTATTTATTTTGGAAGACCAACAGCAATTACAATAAATCGCTAAAACAGGTCTTCGCTATTAAACTATTGTATAAAACTATTAAAAGACATGTGGACAACAAAATAAGCAATGCATATTATAAATTAATGTAAGATACAGTAACTATTAAGTAGATTATTATATATTAAATGAAATGAAATGAAATTATTTATTTTGCAATTAGGATTTTTCAATCACTTTTACACGTCTTTTTTAAACTAGAAGGCGTCGGCATTTCCTATGACTATCCCTGAGAAGAAACGCCGAAACAAACTCAGGGGTCAAAGTCTATTTTAAAGTCCAGACAGATTGTAATGATGTAAAGGTTTATGTGAGACAAATATAGGGTGGAATAGCCTTTTGAAGAAAGTGCCATAACTATTTACTATATTACTACAAATAGGTAAAATCAAACTTGGTATTTTGCAAAAAAATTCGCGGCTTAGCAACCGTCTCACTGATCTTAAGTTTGCGTTAAAAAATATCAAAATCATGTGATTGAATATACTTGCGACTGTTAAGTATGGGGTCTTGGGTTTGATTCTCGGATAACCTAACTTTATATTTTCACATATTTTGGTTTATATTTTCAGTCACAACAGTCTAACTAAACTAGATGGCAGCCATATTGGTGATTTGACGAAACTTGGTTGGTGTAATGCCAGCCATAATCAAATTGGAGAGATACCGAGGTAAATATAAAGTAAAATTACGCTTGTTACGTGTCGCGGGTTCGATTCCCGCACGGAACATATAGTTGTATGATCTACAGATAGTTGTTTCGGGTCTGGGTGTTTGTGTATGTGAATATATGTGTTTGTAAACGCACCCACGATACAGGAGTATTTCGTCCCCGTAGAGCGAAAATTAACCAACTAACATTTGTAGACTTTTGAGATATGGCCCTGTTTCTATTTTATATTAGATTCACTTTACATATCTGGACATTCTTGATGTTTCAATATTTTGTATTCTTTTTTGTATTTTTTTATTTCTGTTTTATCCGCTTTGATCTGTTTATCCCGTTTTTAGTTTATATTCGAAACAATTGTTTAACTCATGTTGTATTGCCTCATTGTGTAAGTAGCGTTCTATTAAGTTTGTATTTTTTCTTATATAATGCATGTTAATTTAAGATTTTAATTGTAAATTAACTTTTTGTTTTTGAAAAGAGTATCCATGGAGTTTCTTGCCGGTCTCTTCTCCATAGGATCTACCCCCTTTGGAACCGTGCGCCTAGAGTCTCGACTTTTTAAAAGTGCCTGAAAAGACCTACTTGAAATAAAAAACTTTGACTTTGACTTTGACTTTGACTTTGTTTAAAAAACAAGATTTTTTATTTTTATATTGATATATAATTAAAGATCTTTGCGTGAATTTCATTAAGAAATTAATGATTATTTTCTTGTTTTTGAAACAAAACAAAGGCCATATATCAAAAATCTACAAATATTAGATAGTTAAATTTTGCTCAACGGGGATGATTTATAAAAAAATATTGAAAAATACGGCAATATTGGTCTAGTGGACGCATGTGCGGCTGCTAATCATGAGATCCTGGGTTCGATTCCCAAGTCGAGCAGTGTTCATGACATTTTCTGAAATTTTCAGTAGCATCCCGCCCAGTGGCCAGTAGATGGCAATAGCTCGCCCCTATTATAGTGGGTGTACGAAATACACTACTGCCTAACCCTTCGGGAATACAGGCGTGATGCTATGCTTTTTTATAAGATATACAACTAGAATATTTTGTTGTAATTCCGCCAAACTACTGCAAGCTTGGGTGCATGCACAGTACCGCTCTCCCGCCCGCAAATATATGCACATGCAGAAGCTGAGACAGATATAATGTAGTTTGGCGGAATTAAAACGAAATATTCTAGTTGTATTACTTATACTAGCTTTCGCTCGCGGCTTCGCCCGCGTGATTTACGAACCCGTACATTTTTCCGGGATAAAAAGCCTGTGTGCTATTCCAGACTATAATCTATCCATGTGCCAAATTTCATCCAGATCCGTTCAGTCGTTCTTGCGTTAAAGATTAACAAAGATCCATCCATCCATCCTCACAAACTTTCGCATTTATAATATTAGTAGGATATCATGGATTTCCGCATATCACGCCTGATTCCATTAATTATCTATGTTTTTTTTTTTCAGAGGCATGTTTGCAAGGAACACGGTTTTAAAAGTAGTGCATTTGGACAATAATAAGATTAAGAAATTGGACACCAACAGTTTTAGAGGGATGAGGTTTTTGAGGTAAGAATTTTGTATTCTTAGCAGTGGCGTGAGGTTCATAAAGACAAAAAGACACTGCCTACCCTACATAACTCAGATAAATATTTATTATAAGATATTTGAGTTGGCAAATCACATACATCATTATTTAATCGACAAGACGACGAACCAATACCAACATGCAGTAGGTATTATTGGTAAGTAAGCTTTTAAAATTTTCTACTTACCCTGTCTAAAAACTCTGTGCACGCCGCTGATTGTTAGTATAATTAATTTTAACTGCCTCATTGGTTTAGTGGCTGCAAAGTGTGGCTGTTGAGCGTGAGGGACTGGGTTCGATCCCTGGGTTAGACAAAGTGTTATTAACTTTTTTCTGTATAATAAAAAAGTAAAAATAAAATCTTATTATTCATGTAGACCAGTTAAAGGCACTTATGAATAGTCAGACTCTAGTTGCCATGTTCCAAAGTATTGTTTTCCTATGGAGAAGAACGGGCAGGAAACTCCATGGTTACTCTTTTAAATTGTGATTGTTTAACATTTCATACTTATGAATACACTAGATTCGGCGCGCGGCTTCGCCCGCGTTGTTTACGAACCCGTACATTTTTCCGGGATAAAACGTAGCCTATGTGCTATTTCAGACTATAATCTATCTCTGTGCCAAATTTCATCCAGATCCGTTCAGCGGTTCTGGAGTGAAAGAGTAACACGATCCGTCCATCCATCCATCCTCACAAACTTTCGCATTTATAATATTAGTAGGATTGTTCCCTCAACGTTATGTGAGGAAAATGTAGTACTAGGTCTAGACTAAACAAACTGATAACTATAATATCCGGATATTTTAGTGGCAATAAGTTCGCTCCCCATTATGAGTCTCAATAACAGCATTGTCTAAAAGTGGGTGTACAGCAGTACAGCCAGTGACCCTTCGGGTAATATAGGCGTGATATTAGAAAGGTTAAATTAATACGATTGTAGCGACTACTACTCGCAACATGGCAAAAAGTAAAGCGCCATCTATCGGAGTGAAACTACAACAACAAACCCTGAATCGCACTATGAGAGTTTACAACGATTCTAACACGTATACGAATATCCGACATCAACAGTCGGGTTTCGTCCCCTCAGGCACCACCTTGCCTAGTCGGAGGATCCTCCCTTTTCAATGGAGGAACACCATACCTCGTTCCCCCATACGACAATCAGCATTAATATCTCTCTCTCTTTCTACCCACAGACGTCTCTTTCTACAAGACAACCAGATCTCAGACATCGGTCGCGGCACGTTCTCTGCCGTTACCCGCATCGGTACTGTGGACCTCGCGAGGAATATGATCACCAAAGTAGATTACCAGATGTTCCAACAAGTCAAATATGCTGAGGTATGGGGTCAGAAGTACCTTTTTTTTAGAAGAAAAACGTTGCCCCACACTAGGCTATCTCCTGTAGCGAGGGTAATAAGGGGGACCTCTCTACAGTCTCCCCGGGACGTGTACGAGGGGGTGGGGTCTTTACAGTCACCCCCTCCGAGAAGTGCCGTTCGGCACGACACCGTGGTGGGCTTCGGTGCGGTCTTCTAAGAGTTCCCGAGGCCCACCATATGGTGTCGAGGCGGACCACCGTGGTGAGTTTAGCCGGTAGGAGGCCAGCACACCACTCCGTTTCCAAGGCGGAGGATAGCCCATGAAGGGTTCTCACTACGATAATAAAAAAAGATATCTCCTGTATCGTGGGTACAGTTTACAAACATACATGTCACATGCACACACAACCAGACCCGAAACAACTATCTGTGGATCATACAAATATTTGTTACGTGCGGGGATCGAATCCGCAACACGTAGCGCAGAAAGCTAATCACTTACCCACTGCGCCAACCGTGCCGTCACCTATATAATAATAATAATTACTTTTTTTTTGGGATGTTGCCTCCCTACGAATATTTCCTGTATCTCTCGTGATCTCAGTGGCAGCAGGAAGTCTGGAACTGCCCTGAACATTGTAATAAACTCGTCGGACTCAATAACAGCATCGGCGAAATATGGGTGTACAATAGTACACCTGTACACTTCGGGGTATACAGCTATGTTACATTATTTTCGTTTATATTTTCAGATGATAAATCTAGCTGAAAACAATATAACGATAATCGAAACCCAGGCCTTCACTGACCTGTATCTGGCTGTAGTCAACATATCTCACAACCAGTTGAACACGATAGAGACCGGCGCCTTCCAGAACTGCAACAACTTGACCCTCCTGGACTTCAGTTACAATAACTTGTCGAAAATCGGCGCACGCGCATTCGACGAGAATAGTTACGCTTACCACCTGCAGATGGCGCATAATCAGTTCACTGATTTTTCGCAGGTTTGTAGTGAAATAATTGAGATAGGCTCGTAGCCACATAGCTACTACGCAGATCGGTCGATTTGCGAGGTTAAGCAGCGCTTGACGCGGTTCATCCTTGGATGGGTGACCATTTTTCGAGAACCGTCCGTGTCTAAGTACCTTAAGCACTTGGTCCCGGGTGTTATACGAAGACCTATGGCAGTCGTTACGGGTGTCAGTAGCCCAAAAAGTCTGACAACTAGTCTAACCTTAGAGTATCAGTGTCTCCCAGTAATTGTGTGTCGGAGGTCAGATGGCAGTCGCGTTGTACAATACTGATATTCAGCCGCAACCGGTTAGACTGGAAACCGACCCCAATGTAATTGGGAACAAGGCTACAAAAAACATTAAAAAAATGGTTTATATCGCAAAAAATCCTCAAACTAACCAAAGATTTCTTTCATTCACAGATACCCATACAAAACATGTCCGGCATACAGATACTGAACGTCTCATACAACAAAATAGAGTCCATCCCGAAGTTGGCGTTCCCAAAGTTGTACGAGCTTCACACTGTTGATCTTTCACACAATAATTTAAGCGAGATATTTAATGCAGTGTTCCAAAATCTTTTCTCTATAAGGTATGTATTTTTAAACTATGGAGTAGAGGTGTCACTAATATAATCATAATAGTTACTGGTAACATAATATCAAGTATTAATACGATAAAAGATTATTCAAATCTGCAGTAATAGTGTTACTCAGTAATAAAAAAATAAAAATAAAAAAAAAATATATAATAATAAAATATTTTTTTATTCATGTAGACCAGTTAAAGGCACTTGCATGGCATGAATAGTCAGACTCTAGTTGCCACGTTCCAAAGTGTTGTTTTCCTATGGAGAAGAACGGGCAAGAAACTCCATGGTTACTCTTTTAAATTGTAATTGTTTAACATTCAATACATTGATGAATACATTATTTCCTCAAAATTATGTGAGGAAAATGTAGTGCTAAGTCTAGACTAAACAATTATGAAACAAACTGTTAACTGAAAATTTCTGACAGTACTGCCACATAACGGTGATTTACGTATGAACTGAAAGTATGAAGGAAATTCTAATGACCGTTTCACGTAATATGTTAGTCGGTATCGATAATAGTGTAATCATACGACTGAGTACGTTAAATGAATAATATATATTATTGAGTAACGAATACTGAATCCGTAAACTATTATTTGACTTTTACCGAGTAATAGTTATAATAATATAATATCAGTAAAGCGTTATATTTAATAATATTATTAGCAACTAATGACCCTATTACCCCATCTCTACTATGGAGGATCGAGGTATGGTGTTCCTCCATTGAAAAGGGAGGATCCTCCGACCAGGCAAGCTGCCTGGCGGGACGAAGCCCGACGATTGATGTCGGACATTCGTATATGTGTTAGAATCGTTGTAAACTCTCATAGTGCGATTCAGGGTATTCTGTTGTCGCTTCACTCCGATAGATGGCGCTTTACTTTTTGCTATGTTGTGACGATAGTCGCTACATTTTTCTTCTAATGGTATATTTTAGTATACAGTAATACCTCGACTTACGCTACCCCGACTTACGCGAATCTGGAGTTACGCGATTTTCGAATCTCATCGATTCGTCGTTACTTTGAGAGCTACACAACTCGATTACACACTCCCCCTCATTATTGTTATGTTATGGTCCATTTCGTGCTCTCCACCAATCGGAGCGCCCAACGCGTTCGATGCGATAAATCGAGTTTGTCAAAAGAAACTTACATTAGGGCCTCTGGTCGCAAGTATGATTGCTGAGCTGAACGTGAAAGTCTGGGTTCCCGGATCGGGCAAAGTGTTATTGGGTTTTTCTGTATGGAAATTCTCAGTAGCAGAACGGAGTCTGGAACTGTGTCCGGTAGATGGCAATACGCTGACATTTACATGGGAAATGTGGGTGTACACTAGTACTCTGCCTACCCCTTCGGGGATTACAGGCGTGATGCTATGTTATGTTAAATATTTTTTGTTTTTCATCAACAGATTTCTAAACATAAGCTACAATTCCATGGAGATTATAAAGCCGGCGACATTTGGCACTATACCCACTGTCCTAGAGCTAGATTTGTCACACAACAAGCTACGCGATATATCGCGAGGCAGCTTAGCGAAGCTGGTGAGCTGTCGGCTTATAGACGTCAGTTATAATAACGTGGAGAAGCTGTTCCAAATACCAATTAGTTTGGGGTAAGTTTTTTTGACCCGGGTACGTCTTAAAACTGCGGCCAGACACCTGCGGAGGGCAGCAGCGTCCTCTCACTAATCGGTGAGTCTGCCAAGCGTGGGGATTATGGCAAACCTCCCCCTTGGGGGAGGCCTTCGTTCAGCAGTGAACGTCTTTTGGCTGATGATGATGATGAAGTTTTTTTTAACCAACTCCGAAAACAAACGATGCACGTATTTGACGGCAGGGTTGGCGCGGTGGCTAAGCGATTAGATTTCTACGCTACGTGTCGCGGGTTCGATCCCCGCACGGAATAAATATTTGTATGATCTACAGATAGTTGTTTCGGGTCTGGTTGTGTGTGTATGTGACATGTATGTTTGTAAACTGTACTCACGACACAGGAGAAATCCAAGAGCGGGGTAAAGTTTTTTTTTAAAAGAAAAAAAAATCTAGAGTGGTAAATTTATTTGAAAAGTAAATCTGTAGCTTCTATCTCACTCCCACCGGCACACATCGTATTTACAATAATACCATTTTATTATCCACAGTGAACTAAATCTATCTCACAACAACCTATCAGAAATAAAACCTAACGCATGGCCGTCAATGAATGCACTGCTCCGTCTCAACTTGTCGGACAACATGTTGGGCGACTCGTTGGCCTCCGATAGTTTCTCCAGTCTGTTGACGCTACAAGCGCTGGATCTGTCGGCCAACGGGTTGACCAAACCGCCGTGGGAGGCGTTGAGTTCTCTATCGAGTCTGCAGTATTTATATTTACAGGTAAATATCTTTAACTAATTCAGTGGCTTGTAAGCACGACTGCTCAGCGTGAGGATTTGACTTCGATTCCCGGATCAGGCAAAATTTTATTGGGCTTTTTGTATGGAAATTCTCAGTAGCATGAAGTTTGAAACTTTGTCCGGTAGATGGCAATAGGCTCACCCCTTATTATATGGGATTCAATAACGGCGATAGTATAGTAATAGCATCGTGTCGCGAGTTCGATTCCCGCACGGAACAAATATTTGTATGATCTACAGATAGTTGTTTCGGGTCTGGTTGTGTGTGCGTGTGACATGTATGTTTGTAAACTGTACCCACGATACAGGAGAAATCCTAGTGTGGGATAACGACTTTTTGAAGTTATACTTCTTTAGTCGCGCTTGATGAGAGTGAATTCTTACGATGCGCGCGCACACCGTCAGATAAAAGCGACACCATGAAGTTGCCTGGTAAACGTCTCGTAAATTTTCTTGGGAATTGATAGCTATATTCAAGGTAGTTATTGAAATATTTGTGCATCTGTAACACGTGTTTCATATCAGTGGAAATAAAAAAAAAAATAAGAAGTATAATTTCTTACGTGCGCACACACACACATTTTGTTTTTTGTAAAAAAAAGAAACGATTAAGAAAAATTATCATCTCTACTTCTGCCCAACCCTTCGGGGTATATAGGCGTGATGGTATTTTAATAGAATTTTACTAATTTCAGGATAACAACTTAACAGAACTAAGCAGGTCAGCGTTTGGCAATTTACCAACAACATTCAAAATAGATCTATCACGCAACCAGCTGACGACTATAGCGCAGCGGTCGTTCAACGGGTTGCAACAGTTGCTAGACCTGTCGCTCAGCGGCAACCGCCTCGAGACTATACCTAATGAGGCTTTTAAAGGCCTTGTGGCTTTAAGGTGAGATCATCTGCCTAGCCTTTTCCTAACTACATTGGGGTCGGCTTCCAATCTTACCGGTCGCGGCTGAACATCAGAATTGTACAACGCGACTGACATCTGACCTCCGACACACAATTACTGGATGACACTGATACTTTAGGGTTAGACTGGTTGTCAGATTTTTTGGGCTGCTGACACCCGTAACGACTGTCATAGGTCTTCGTATGACACCCGGGACCAACAGCTTAACGTGCTTTCCGAGGCACGGAGGAGTCTCGATATGTGAAAAATGGTCACCCATCTGAGGCCTGACCGCGTCAAGCGCTGCTTAACCTCGCAGATCAACCGACCTGCGCGGTAGTTATGTAGCTACGAGCCCCTCGGCTCTAAGGCGGCTTTAAGGTGAGGTACAAAGAGTATAAAATCACTTGTTGACACCGTTGCCTCCAAACGACCATATGATAGGGTCGTAAGTAACCGAGAACCCAGAGCCTGCGCATCACGTACCAAAATCCGCCTTCTTTCATGATGCGTCAGTAGCTTTATCACAGCATTTTTATAGGAACGAGTTCGAGTCCATTGAAGTAATGCCATCTCTCTGATATCTCTCAGACAACTATTCGACATCTCTCTGAGAACACAAACATCTCTCTCTGAGAACACAAATATATCTCTCTGACTAATATCCGACTACTCTCTGATAACTATCCGACAAGTCTCGGACAACTATTCGACATCTCTCTGAAAACACAAACATCTCTCTGACTAATATCCGACAACTCTCTGATAACTATCCGATAAGTCTTTGACAACTATTCAATAATTCTTTGATAGCTATTTGACATCTCTTTGAATACTATCCAACATCTCTATGACAAATATCCGACAACTATCTGTAAACTATGTGACATTTATCCGATATCTATCTGACCGCAGGTTTTCCTATCCACCTAAAGAGGAAGGTGGCCAATTCTTGACCGAAGACCCTAAAGCATTGCTTTGTTTGAATATTACATATATTTTTTGTTATTTTACAGAAAGTTGGACCTATCATACAATTTCTTAGAGAAGATCGACAACAAGACTAATGGGTTGCTTGATGACTGTTTATCTTTGGAACAAGTAAGATTAACATATATTAACAGCAACTAATAAAAAGCTTTGCCTCCACACTAGTAATAATTCCTGTATCGTGGGTGCGTTAACAAACACGAATATTCACATACACAAACACTCAAACCCGAATTCAGGCGCATTCGCAGCCAAACACTGGGGGGGGGGGGGGGGTCATATTATCAGTAAAATGACTGGTTGAAGTTGAGAAAATTAGAATTAATAGATAGAACCAGAGAAATAGAGCAAAAAAATAATTAGAAATTATATTATAAATGCTAAAAAAATATATATATACTATTTTTGATTTCATTGTTTAAGCGTTTAATAATTCATTTAAGATTTTCGTAAATTGTCTATTTTTAGGAGGTTTGTCAATTTGACGAGTACGATTGGGGGTCATGACCCCTCGGACCCCTCTCGGACCGTCTCTGCTTACCATGTAGCTATGAAACAACTAAAATAATAATATTTTAAATTTTTCAGGTAAACTTAAGTCACAATAAAATTGGATTTCTAACCAAGAAGATGTTTCCGGCGAGTCCCTGGATACCGTACAGACTGAGGGAAATTGACCTGAGTTACAATGAGATACCTGTCCTCACGCATGACCTCACGGTGGGCGCGCAGAAGGTCAAGAAACTAGTGCTAACTGGCAATTATATTAATGATGTTAGAAATAGTAAGTTGTTTTTAAATTTTTTGTATGGCAACACTGGCGACATCTTGATAATATTGCTATATATTAATTACTAGCTTTTGCCCGCGACTTCCTACGCGTGGAATTTAGAATCTGATATTTTCCTGCGGTAAAATGGTGCCTATATTTTAAGTTAGACCTCTAGCAATACATCGGTGAAAACTGCATTCAATTCCATGCAGTAGTTTTTGCGTGATGTGTGTACAAACATATAGGCAGACAGACAAAAATTCTAAAAAATGTTGTTTTGACTTTTTTGCTCTAATAAAGACCTTATTAGTTTTTCTCCAATATCTATAATGTACAGACATCGGCTTGTTATAATTTTATTATATGTATATAAAAAATTGTTATAAGTTGACTTAAATTTTTGCATAGCAGCAGAGTTAATATAACATAGCATCACGCCTGTATTCCCCGAAGGGTTAGGCAGAGGTGTACATTTGTACACCCACATTTTGTTGATATCACTATTAACGCCCATGTAATAATGCCGGACGCAGTTACAAACTCCGAGCTATTGCGAATTTTTCCAACAGAAAAACCTAACAACATTGCTATGCCTGGGAATCGAACTCAGGACGTCAAGATCAGACCTTATTAAATTTTCTTTTTATATGTTTTCAGACGTACTCGGCAACCTGACTTCTTTGGAAATTTTGGATTTATCACATAATAATTTAAAAGATCTAATTTCAAGAACATGTAAGTATGCACATTATCGCTTGCTGCGGTCATTTCTTGAATGGGTGATTGGTCTTCACGCACGTTAAGTGGTTGGTCCTTGGTGACAGAATACCTATGACAGTCGTTACGGGTGTCAGCAGCTTCAAAAGTCTGTCAACCAGTCTATACTTAGAGTATCAGTGTCTCCCAGTAATTGTGTGGCGGAGGTCAGAAGGCAGTCGCGTTGTACAATACTGATATTCAGCCGCAACCGGTTAGACTGGGAACCGACTGCAATGTAGTTGGGAAAAGGCAGCCATATAATGATTTAATACAGTCAAAGTCAAAGGTTTTTTGTTTCAAATATGCCTATGCAGGCACTTTTAAAAAATCGAGACTCTAGGTGCACAGTCTCAAAAGGGGGTAGGTCCTATGGAGAAGAGACTGGCAAGAATCTCCATTATCCTACTAATACTATAAATGTGAAAGTTTGTGAGGATGGATGGATGGATATTTGTTACTCAATCACGCCGGAACGGCTGAACGGATCTGGATGAAATTTGGCACAGAGATAGATTATATTCTGGAATAGCACATAGGCTACTTTTTATCCCGGAAAAATGTACGGGTTCGTAAACCACGCGGGCGAAGCCGCGGGCAGAAGCTAGTACACAATAAAAATATACAGACGACTGCACGTGAGCTCGATATATGAAAAGCGGTCACCCATCCAAGGACTGACCGCTTCAAGCGCTGCTTAACTTCGCAGATCGATCGATTTGCGCGGTACATACGGAGCTACGAGCCCCTCTGAATTAAATATATTTTAATTAATTTTCAGCTGAAATTAAGTTCAGTTTCCCAGAGAACCTGACAGAATTGTATCTTCAAAACAATTCCTTGCAAGCGTTACCTACAGACAACATCATGAGAGCGAAGAACCTCAAACTCCTGGATGTGAGGGACAATGAGCTAGCCAGCTTCGAGCCACAGGTAGTCAGGAAAGTCAAGAAAGACGGATTAGTCGTGTTGTTCCAAGGTCAGTGTTTAACATTGTAATTAACATAACATAGCATCACGCCTGTATTCCCCGAAGGGTTAGGCAGAGGTGTATTATTGTACGACGGCACGGTTGGCGCAGTGGTTGAGAGATCGACTGCTGCGCTACGTGTCGCGGGTTCGATTCCCGCACGGAACAAATATTTGTATGATCAACAGATAGTTGTACCGGGTTTGGGTGTATGTCTATGTGATTATGTGTTTTAAATGCACACATGTGGAGCAATGTGTTTAAAAAAGAGAAAAAAAAACCGTGCTGCTATTGAAAATCCTAATAACACTTTGCTCGACTCGGGAATCGAATCCAGGCCCTCACGTGCAGTATCTTACGACCTCTAGACCACTAGTTTACATATTTTATTTCGAAAACAACTCAAGACAAATATTTTAATTGTTATCCATTTATTTTCAGGCAACATCCTAAAATGCGACTGTTTTACCCGTCCCCTAAAACATTATTTAAACCACATGCGACCATCTTTGTTAAAAATTGATTCCAAATACCAAAATCTGACATGCGCAGAGCCGGCAACATTACAAAATGAAAATCTATTGACGGTTGATGAAGATAGATTATTGTGTACTGGCAACACTGAAGTCGATACAAGGATTTTGGAGCATAGCAACACTGAAGGTGAAAGCGCTTTCGATTTTGTGTTAGAACCGGATTTGGCGTTTAGAGATATACAGTAGTAAGTATTGTTGTAATTTTTTTATTTTATAATTATTTTACAATACAGATCTATACATATAATAAAATTATAACAGGCCGATGTCTGTACATTATAGATATTGGTGAAAAACTATTATGGGGGGTCTTTATTAGAGCAACAGAAGCCAAAACAACCGTTTTTAGAATTTTTGTCTGTCTGTATGTTTGTACACGCATCACGCAAAAACTACTGCATGGCATTGAATGCGGTTTTCACCGATATAATGTTAGAGATCTAACTTAAAATATAGGCTCCATTTTACCGCTGGAAAATATCAGATTCTAAATTCCACGCGTACGAAGTCGCGGGCAAAAGCTAGTTTAAAATAATAATAACAGTTTTAAAAATAGCTAATTATATTATCATTATAAATATACTTATTTAATACTAATAATTAATTATCAATTGACTACCTCATTGGTCTAGTGGTCGTAAGCGCGACTGCTGAGCGTGAGGTCCTGGGTTCGATTCCCGGGTCGGGTAAAGTGTTATTGGGTTTTTCTGTATGGAAATTCTCAGTAGCAGCACGGAGCCTGGAACTGTGCGTGGTTGGCAATAGACTCGCACCCTATTACATGGGACTCAATAACGGCATCGGCGGAATGTGCGTGTACACTGGTACACCTCTGCCTAACCCTTCGGGGAATATAAGCGTGATGCTATGTTATGTTACGCAAAAAAAAGAATTGTGTAATCATTGAATACTAATTAATTATCAATATGCTTTATTAACATATAAAATAGCATCACGTTTTATAGCATAACAAGAAGCTTTTTTTTCGTTTTGTTTCAAATATAGCCGTTTAACAATAATATAATTAGTCTTTAGCATGTTCACGAACACTGTAATAACATGTGTTTTATTAATCAGTTCATTAATAGTAAACAGCTGTTTAAATAAACATTAACATATTGATTATATACAACTCAACACTATTAGAACGTAAATTTCGCCAGGTTTCACAAGTCTTCGGTAGTATAGTGGTCAGTATCCCCGCCTGTCACGCGGGAGACCGGGGTTCGATTCCCCGCCGGAGAGAATCTTTTTGTGATTTTTTTACACTTTTTTTTGTAAAGCGTTTCATTATGGTAGACATCAAAACGTAAATATATAGAAAATTTGCTATGAAAAGTATGTGAAATATTTTTTTTTACCTAAATTGCATAGTATTGTCTAATTTTTTTTTGTGAAATCCTGTTATTTGATTCGTGCTTAGACTTTTGTTTCTTGTATTTGATTTCTGTACCTATTCGCACGACTGCTTCGTTGGTCTAGCGGCCGCAAGCCCGACTGCTGAGTGTGAGGTTTTGGGTTCGATTTCCGGGTCGGGCAAAGTGTTATTGGGTAGTAGCAGCACGGTGTCTGGAACTGTGCCCGGTGGAGGGTTAAGGCTCGCTCCCTATTACATGGGACTCAATAACGGCTTCGGCGAAATGTGGGTGTTTAGTAAACCTCTGCCTAGCCCTTCGGGGAATACAGGCGTGATGCTATGCTATGTTATACATTCTAATTATTTTATTATAATTCAACAGCTCTCAGTCATCAATTTACGTGCACTGGTTCATAACGACCAACGAAGATGTCGGCGATTTTATAATTTACATCCGAGATGCAAACAACAAGATACACTTTACTTCGGACGTGGCCTACAACCTGCGGTCCTTGACCATACCCATAGACGAGGACTTCAAACACTCTCTACAAGACGCCAAGACTCATGAAGTTTGCATACAGGCGAAAAATTCTAACAACACTCCCAGAAAATGGCACCCAAGCCAGTGTCAGACTGTTGAGAGTGACTTCAACTCTTGGCCGAAGAAATTGGTTGTTGATAAAAGGAGATTGACGAAGAAAAAGGTTAAATATAGCTGGTTTGGTAACAGTGTGTTAGGTTTGGTAAGTGACTCCATTTTAATAACTCTTTGTATATTTTTGAGTGTGTGTTTTAAGATAACCGATTCGAATTTGTGAAGAATTAATTGATAATTTTCAATCTTAAAAAAAAATAAGAATGATACGTGAAATCTTTTAGAAATTAAAATCTCTATACAGTCCTCATAGAAAAACGGGGTTTTGTACAGTCAGCATCAAAAAGATGCATACACTTTATGAAATTTAAAAGAGATTTTTAGAGTGATTGAAATCTTGACCAATTTTATACATAGTATATACGGATACATAAAAATATTTAGTCATTTAAATTTTATGATTTTTTCCAATAGTTTTCTAAGGAATAAGCGTTTGAATTTCGCTACATGTATACATATTTTTGATGCTGGCTATACATAAATTGAGAAATAATTATATTTAACAGATTTAAATGACGATGATAAAATATTAAATAATTTGTAATATATTTTTTATAAAGAAAGTTTCGATTTCTTCAATATTTGAATTTTTAAAAATGTAAGTAAAGTTTTTGTTAGATATTACACAAAGTATTATCACTGCCACGTTTAATGTGACGTCACAAAACGACGCCAATTGTGTAATTACGTCATCAAATCGGCGTATAATGTGACTCTATTTTTTTACATAAAATATTTATTTTTTAGGCCATTTTCACTGACAAAAAAATAGTTTAAAGTCAGTGAAAACAAAGTTTGTTTTTGAGGTGTCTGTTTTTTGTCGGTTTATATGGCTGTAATTTTTTTTATTAAATGTTAAGCTACAGACGAAAATAAAAAGTCTAAAAAATACGTTATTTATAAAGGAAATACGTTTGAAAGATTTTTAAATGGACCGATATCATAATAACTGATGCGCTATTTGCTTTTTAAAATGTAAACATTTAACCAAAGTTGTAAGTACGAGTATTTTAATAGTTTTCAACGATAAAAATGAACATATGGCAGCCATTTTGAAAAAACAAAATGGCGGACTGTCAAAATCTTTAAACGCCTTTCAAAATGTATTTTCTATATACGTAGATTCAAAAATAGTCATCATCATCTGCCTATTATTTTGCCCACTGTTGGGCCAAGGCTTTATGTTACAGAGAAGCATATTTTAATATATAATTCTCAATCTATACAATATATTATCGTTAAACGATGCATGAATGCAGATGAAGCAAAAGTGTTATGTAAGGATCGTAGCTCGCGTTCCGTATTATCTGCCTACCCCCATGGGTAAAAGGCGTGACGTTTATATATGTATGTATGTATTTAGTGATATTATAAAAAATCATCACAAAATAACTTTAATTTGACATATTATAGAAACATGTATGTCTAATAATTATCTCTAACTCACTGGTGAAATTTTGATGTGTACATTATTCCGAATATTCTTTGCGCCGGACACTGAGACCTCCTTAATAAACGGCATATCTCAGCATCAACTAGAAGACGTCCACTGCTGAACGAAGGCCTCCCCAAGACGGGGGGGGGGGGGAGGGGGTGCCCATAATTGGCGGCTTGGGGATCGCAGTGGCTCACCGATTAGTGAGAGGACGCTGCTGCCCGTCGCCCGTCCTCCGGTGTCTGGCCGCAGTTTTAAGACATACCCGGGTCAATGAAAGTGACCTAACTCAAAATTCCTGAACAACCAAAACTGACCTTAAAAAGTATACTTTTTTGAAGACTTTCTTGATCATTTCCCATAAATTACATTTTTGACTTAGGTCACTTTAATACTAAGGTTGCGATATAAAGTTCATTGTGCAATGTGCACAAAATTTTATTGCAACGAATTTCGTGGCGGTTTGAATTGAGCCGTACTCTCTGATTCTGTAACTACACTTTTGAATTAAACCGCTATAGTATGGTCACTAGTTTAAAAAATATCAAGATGTCACTACACTACAATTCTGTAGCAATTATACAAAAAAACTATATGTGCTTATTGAGCTCAAATGATATTTTTTTTATTATTAAAATCTTTTTATTTTTATTCTACGTGTAATTTAATGTAAGACTGCATACACCCCAATAAGAAAATTGGCTTGATCTGTATATATATATATATAATGATGTATTCCAGTGCCATCTAGTGGCGAGTTATAGCAACATGGATAGCGCGAAAATATTTTCCGTGTTCAAATTCAAATATGTATACCAATTTTCATGGCGATCAATTGAACGGTATAGAAGTTGATGCGTTGCAGCGCCATCTATTGGCGAGTTTAATAAACACTTACATCTATATATATATATTATAAATGAAGTGAATCGCAAATGAAATCGTAAATGAATCTGTATTTAAAATGAAGTCTTATTACCTTTGAATAAGATTTCATTTTGTTTGGCAAAATATCTTTATATATAAAATTCTCCTAAACGGCTTGATGATTTTTTGTACTTATTCACCTGGATGGTTCTTAGTTGGAACCGATAGGTGGCGCTGTTGTCGAGATCCAGAAAAGATTAGCAAGTTTTCGAGAAAAATATATATATAAAAATAAATTAAGTAGTTATTTATGAACAAAATACTTAAAGAGCTTGTTTTTATTCTCTTACACGTATATTATATATTTTTTATACAAATTTTATAGTGTATATAATTGTATATTCTAGTGATAGTGTTTATATTTTTATAAATGTTGATACAATAGTTATCGAATCTCAATACTGACATTCCGAAATGAGCTTTATCATGTACGAATTAAATTTTATTTTTGTAAAATGTATAATATATTTTTTGTTGTAAATTATAAGAGAAAATGAAATTCCGTCCGTTTTTTATACATTTTTTTTATTGCAATAAATAAAGTTACCTTATAGTATAAATGCAGTTTTATTTAATTATAATAAAGCTAGTTAAATTATTATTTATTATATATATAGTTAGAGATCATGACGAAACGGTTGGTGCAGTGGCTTGGCGATTAGCTTTATGCGCTACGTGTCGCGGGTTCGATCCCACACGGAACAAATATTTGTATGATCTACAGATAGTTGTTTCGGGTCTGGTTGTGTGTGCATGTGACATGTGTTTGTAAAACTGTACCCACGATACAGGAGAAATCTTAGTGTGCGGGATTATAAAAAAAAGATGATAAGTGCAATATTAGCCAAGACATTATTACATTTGGAAAAAAAATGTTCTTACTAATATATCTATATAAATAAAAATGAATCGCCAAATGTGTTGCTAAGCGCATAACTTCCGAACGGCTGCACTTATTTGGCTAATTCTTTTTTTGTTGTGTTTGTAATTGTCAGGAGAAGGTTTTTATGTAAGATTTTTTTTTTGGAAAATCCACTGGAAACGTCGGAAATTTGAATGGTATTTTTGTACGAAATTTTTGATTTTGTTCATTAGTAAATTGCACCCGTGCGAAGCCGGGGCGGGTCGCTAGTATAGAATAAAATAGCGGTAGATTGCTTCATTAGTTTAGTCTTCGCAAACGCAAATGCGTGACGTTCTAGGATCAAGTAAAATATCGATATTTTCTGTATCAATAAAGCATTTTGAACTTTATTAAAATTATATGAAGATATATTTTAGGTTCAGACAAAAAAAAAATGTTTTATTAAATTATATCATATTCCAATGGTTTTATTAAATTTTATAGATTATTATGACCAGTTTGTGTGCAGGTAAGGCGCCATTCAATTATTACGTAAGACGATTTAGGGGGAGGGGGGTCGACCATGTCTTATTTTTTCTTACAAGGGGGTGGGAGGGAGTCTTGATGGTTCTTACGTAAGATCACAAAAATGCGCAAAGTTAAGATGATACTTTGAAAAAGCGCAGGAAACCGCGCGATTGCCTTTGTAGGTACAAATTAAAATTCCTAAAAATGTTTACTTTGAAAAATAAACATTAAAACAAACCAAACGTGTATTCATTTTTTCCTTTAGATTCTTACGTAATAAATATTAAACAGGGGGGAGGGGGTCGGATTATTCTTATTTTCTCTTATGTAGGGGGGGAGGGGGTAAAAATTAACAAAAATAGTCTTACGTAATAAATGAATGACGCCTAAGATTTCTTTCATGTTCTATAACTACTGAAAATAACTAACATGCTAAATAACACAATGGCTACACAACTAAATACAACATGCCAAAACACTAGATAATTATAAGCTGTACCAATATAGAAAAGAATCTAAAATGGCGGCTTGTACTGTATTATGGGGGAGCGAGAAAAGAGCCTCCACGACGAGATTCGAGTTCGTCTGAGGCACCCTGGGCAGCACCACCATTGCTGACAATAGCGCTCATGACCCTAAAATCGTACACGTCAAATTGACAAACATAAAAATACACAATATATAAAAAAAAAGTTACTGCTTAAAACGTCTACACAATAAAATCAAAAATAGGTAGGCTTTTTTTATTTATAATATTTTTTTTTTAATTAATTTCTAATTTGCAAGTGACAAGGCATTGTAGCGATTACTACTCGCAACATGGCAAAAAGTGAAGCTTCATCTATCGGAGAGTAGCTACAACAACAAACTCTGAATCGCACTATGAGAGTTTACAACGATTCTAACAGATATACGAATGTCCGATATCAATCGTAGGGCTTCGTCCCGCCAGGCATCATCTTGCCTGGTCGGAGGATCCTCCCTTTTCAACAACACCATACCTCATTGCCCCATAGCATATTTAGCGCTACCATTTTAGATACCTTTCTTAATTGGCACGAGTTATATATTATTAAATAAATACTTATATTTACTCTACTCTACTCTATCAACTGTGTGGCTTGGTCTCCTCACTGTAATCTGGATCCTCTAACGATGGCTGGTAATCCAGATGCTTGTACTCTGGGATAGTCTTGTATGGAGGTGAGGTGTCGCTGACTTCTGGAGTATAGGAGTTCCAGGCTGCAGGGTAGTATGAGCCTGGGAAATAAATGTGATGAGTGGGTAAATATTTGATGATATATGTAGATAGTTATTTCGGATCTGGTTGTGTATGCATGTGATATGTATGTTTGTAAAATGTACCCACGATACAGGAGAAATAATAGTGTGGGGCAAAGTTAAAAAAACAATATAAGGTCATCTCAAAATTGGACTGGAGGATTTCCTATAGGCTTCCGCTAAAAGCGCTAAAATAGTTTTTTTTCCAAAATTCATCCCCTAAGGGGGTGAAATGGGGGTTCAAAGTTTGTAGATATACAAATTTAGTTATCAACAAAATCTTATTTATTTACAAAGCATTTATATAATGTAAATGATATATTTCTTACCGGTATCCGGCAGACTTCTGTCATACCCTGCAAATAGAAAACAGATACGCTACATATATTATAAACAAGATTTTGTTAGATAACTCATATATTTCCTAGATAAATTTAAAATACTGGTAAAACCTCCACACTGTACAGCGCCATCTATCGGAGTGAAGCGACAACAGAAAATCCTGAATCGCACTATGAGAGTTTACAACGATTCTAACACATACACGAATGTTCGACGTTACCGGACGGGTTTCATTCCGGCAGGCTAACTACCTTACCTGGTTGCAGGATCGTACCTTTTTAATGGTTACCTCGTTTCTCCAACTACTCTCCCGAGATATCATGTGTGAGCTTATGGGAATTTGCTCATTATCTAGTAAGGACGTTCGTAACGGAGCGTTTGCTCTAAATGGGGCAAATTGGTCTAACGGGGGCAATCCATATATAAGACCAGAGACTTTTTTTCTCATAGACCACTTTCAAAATTTAGCTGGTTCCGGTGGACCCCTGCAGCTACATTTCTACCATATTGTAAATTGGATTGTACCCCCATTTTTTTTGTCACGCCAATGTAGACCTCCGTCGGGTCTCCCGTGGACCCCTGGGGGTCCATCTGGGCCACTTTGGGAACTAATGATATAGACAAAAATAATCAGCTAAATAGGGCGGGAAGGGCTCAGAATGACAGCTGGCTGTCCAGGTTTGCCAGTACAAGTGTAACGTAGTATCTGAGATGGAATTGTGCAAGTGTCTTGGCGTTTACCACCCATCTGAGCAATATGGAGTTGCACAGACTTGCACAAAGATATCGTAAAGTGTGTTAAATGGGCAGAACAAAAAAAAATTTTTTTTTCATGGTTTATGTGTAGTTCTAGCAAAATCAAAAATTATATTTAGGTAAAATTGTATATTTAAGGTGGATTGGTGTGGTGGAAAAATAGTTCCCTGTGCCTGACCAAGGGTTAGAACTTACCATGGTGTTCCATATGGTGGGGTGTCCAGGAGTACTCGTGATGATGACCCTGTTTCCCCTTCAACGCTGTGAAGAAGGACGCCACCTGAAAACAAAAAACACATGAAGAAATAATTACATAACATAGCATCACACGGTGGTGGTGTAGAGGGGCGGAGGGGGCGGTCCGCCCCGGGTGTCAAGCTCTAAGGGGTGATAGTCCGCGCCTGCAGGAGAGCCACTGTCACGAACTTAGACTAAGAAAAAAAAAAGGATTAACTTAAGAGCTTTGGACATTCATAGTAAAATGGGGGTTTTCTGAGTCTGTTCCGAGATTTTTTTAACTATTTGCGTTTCGGGGGATTCTTGTGAAAGGTTTTAAAAATTAAAATTTATAAAATCTTACCTCAAGATCCACAATGAGCCAAGCGCGAGTTGGTTACTCAACCAAAGGGGGGACAGTCTCCCCCTATTACATGGGACTCAATAATGGCATCGTCGAAATGTGGGTATACAATAGTAAACCTCTGCCAAATCCGTAGAGGAATACAGGCGTGATGCTTTAGAAATGTTTTATGACCCGTTGTAATTTCAGGCCGGTGGGTATGGATGTGAAAACAAAAGGGGGGAACATCTGCCCCCCAGTCCCCCTGCCCCCCAGTCCCCCTGCCCCCTCAGTAGACCAATGCACCCGTCAGACTATGAATAGTATAAGAATGAGTTCACTAACGAAAGTTGTTCCCGTGAACCTGTTATATACAGCAACATTAAAAGATTTATTATCCAGATACTCGTTGCGCAAGAGTTTACGACCTTGTTAATATTGTATTGTAAAGCACCTCTTTTAAAATTCAATATTGTATTTCAGTTTCAAATTGATTGGTATGTCAAGCGGTGCGTTAATAGAAATAAAATTGAAGACATTATTATTAATTTAAAACTAACACACAGCCTATTACCGTTATTGTAAGGATGTGGTTCCACTCTAAGCGGAGCGATGAGTTTGTATGTGACTACCGAACTACCGAATCATCATCCACCTGCCTTTTCCCAACTACATTGGGGTCGGCTTCCAATCTAACCGGTTGCGGCTGACTATCAGTATTTTACACGGAGCGACTGTCTTCTGACCTCCGCCATACAGTAACTGGGAGACACTGATACTCTAAGGTTAGACTGGTTATCTGAGTTTTTGGGCTACTGACACGCGTAACGACTGTTATAGGTCTTCGTATGACACCCGGGACAAACTGCTTAACGTGCTTTCCGAGGTACGGAGGGGTCTCGATATGTGAAAATTGGTCACCCATCCAAGCACTGACTGCGTCTGTGAAGCGCTGCTTAATTCTGCCAGTCTTCTGGGCACACTGCCGTTAACAGCGATGTCGACGAGTATTTTGATGCGTAATATTTTTATAATTTTTACTTTTCTAATCTGGTTAGTGTGTAAATATAGTGTTTATAATAACTAGTTAATGTTATCTTGAAAATAAAACGTATGTTTTGAATAGAAACGCTATTTTCTTTATATTTCAAATTCGCCATCCGTATGTTTGTGTTCGTAAAACTCGAAAAGTAATCGATGGATTGACTTGAAATTTTTACACAACATCACATTTGTATATAAAAGTGTTTTTATATCCCTTTTATCCCGAAATTCCCACGAGATCAGGAAAGTATAGGCGTTTCGCCAAGTTTAAATAAAAACAAATCAATATCTATCAAATGTCTATAAGACTGAGTTATAACGAAGCGTGGCCGGGATTAGCTTGGTAATTTTATTTTACTACCTGGTATATTACCATTTATCATTTAGGTCAGGGGGTCTAGTACAAGTTTTACTCCATCTCGACCATAATTAACGCGTACCATAGAGTCTACTGAGAGCGCGTCAAGTGCGCGCGCATGATTTTTTCATATTTTTTTGGCGAAACGTAACGACGATCTACCCTACCTTTATGTGGTGCAAAGTTTTCTGTACGAAACAAAATAACTATTGTACTTCACAATGTCAGAATACAATTTTTGTATTAGTTCAAAATGTAGGTACTGACTTGAAAGGATTTACCAATGATTCGTTTTACACGTGCATTACGTAAATGGTTTTTTTAATACATAGATAACATAGCATCACGCCTGTATCCCCGAAAGGTTAGGCAGAGGTGTACTATTGAGCACCCACATAAGGCCTATTCTGTTATTGAGTCCTATGTAATAGGGGGCGAGTCTATTGCCATCAACCGGTCACAGTTTTAAACTCCGTGCTTGCACTGAGAATTTCTATACAGATCTTCTATATACTTAATTATTAGTATATTTATAATGATAATATATAATATATAATAAGTATATTTATAATGATAATATAATTAGCTATTTTTTTAAATGTTACTATTATTTTAAACTAGCTGTTGCCCGCGTCTTCGTACGCGTGGAATTTAGAATCTGATATTTTCCTGCGGTAAAATGGAGCCTATATTTAAAGTTAGACCTCTAACATTACATCGGTGAAAACTGCATTCAATTCCATGCGGTAGTTTTTGTGTGATGCGTGTACAAACATACAGACAGACGGATAAAAATTCTAAAACGTGTTGTTTTGGCTTCTGTTGCTCTAATAAAGACCCCCATATTACATATGACACTAGACTAATGAGGTAGTCTTTTATTCTGTCAAATACATTAAATTGACTACCTCTGCCTTGGGCTGCCACTATTTCTTGTAAATACTATAATTATTGTGCCAATGTGAATTATTTGCAAGGCCATAAACCTTCATAGAAGCATGGCGAGAGTTTCCCGTTAAGTTATTTGGATTAGCACTTCAATTTTATGCGTTTGTCTGTTATTTATATAGTGAAGTATGATTTTAATGATACAGTTGTGTGTTGTTTTAAATGTTTTGATGTGGATGAAACATTTTATTTTGCAACCACTAGACTGCCTCATTGCAGTTTTTTTTAAAATAATTAGTACTAGCTTCCGCTCGCGGCTTCGCCCGCGTGGTTTACGAACCCGTACATTTTCCCGGGATAAAAAGTAGCCTATGTGCTATTCCAGACTATAATCTATCTCTGTGCCAAATTTCATCCAGATCCGTTCAGCCGTTCGGACGTGAAAGAGTAACAAACATCCATCCATCCATCCTCACAAACTTTCACATTTATAATATTAGTAGGATGTACTTAAAAATAATTAATGAATATTAATGAGTTGCACGCTACTTCATTTGTTTAGTGGTCAGAAAGCTCGGGTTATGAGCTTGAGGTCCTGGGTATATTCCCAGGGTCGGCCAGTGTTGGGTTTTTTTGAAGCCCGGAGTTTCGAATTGTGCCAGTGAAAGGCAATAGGCTCGCCATATATTGCGGCTTAAAAACGGCGTCGGCGAAATGTGGGTATACAGTAGTACAACTCTGCCTTTCCTTTTGGAAAATACCTATGCTATGGGACCTAAAAACAGCATCGTGGAAATCACGGATCTCTGTTTGACCCTTAGGGGAATACAGACGTGATGCCATTTTGTTGTGAAGTTCATTACAATCCTAATCCTATAACTAATTTTATAAATGCGAAAGAAAGTTTGTTTGTTTGTTACCTTTTCGCGTCTAAACCACTGAACCGATCATCGTGAAATTTTGCATATACGTTGTCAGGGGTACAGAAAAGGACATAGGATACCTTTCATCTAGAAAAACAGTACTGTTCCCGAGGGAAAGAACAATAACTTTCTTAGGACGCTAGATGGCGCTACGTGTGATCCGAAAAAATGCACGGGTTCGTAATCAATGCGGGCGAAGCTGCGGGCGGAACCTTATTTACGGTACAAAAACACGCCATCCATAGATCACGAAAGCAACGCGACAGCAGAAACGACTTGGTAATACAAAGTTGTTTTTGCTGCCGCGCCAATGTTCGCATTTTTTTTTATCATACTTTGCCTGTCACTAGTAAAAAAAAAATTTCCTGTGTCGTGGGTGCGTTTACAAACACAAATATTCACATGGACATACACCCAGACCCGAAACAACTATTTGTGGATCATACAAATATTTGTTCCGTGCGGGAATCGAACCCGCGACACGTAGCGCAGCAGTCGATCGCTCAACGTCTCGTTATTATATTTAAAATAAAACGAACTATAAGTTGTCAGTCAATAAAAAGTCTTTCGAACTAATATCGCATCTGATCGTAGTGGAAAACAGAACCTCTCAGAGAGTCCAAGTCCGAGCTCCAGTCATGAAAACCAGATGATGAAAGGCTTTAGCTTTTCCTGAAACCTAAAGGAAATGGAAGAGGCTTACCTTAGCAGAGCTGACGGCAATTTTGAAAACCAGCAGGGCTAGCCCGATGGCTACAGACTTGGCTGCCAGGATGCTGGTCAGCAGCATCCAGGTGGAGGTGGCTCCAACGTGGAAGATCAGCGGGATCATTGCCATGCCCATCTTTTTCATGCTTTTACTTTCTGTGAGTGAAAAATCGAATAATACTTTACATTATTCTGGAATAAATTTTTGATATCCGCAATTAAAGATGTCTCTAATATAGAGATCAATATAGAGAAAAAAAGTCCTCGCTCGACCTTTTCCCCAAAAAAATCTATAGAGACATATGTCTATTAGGGATTAATGTCCTCCTGACCGAATTTCGGTCACGGCGGCCAATCTCACCGGAGATTAGCCAACTACGCAGGAGATATTATAGTGCTTAAGTGTGCGCGCAAACACAGGTGCTCTCTCTATTCCTTCACTCTCATAGTCCGATGGGACGGCAATCCGACACGACCGGAGAGAGATCAGGCGCAGGACCAACGGCTTTACGTGCTTCCCGAGGCACGGTGTGCATTCACATACACAAAAACCCAGACCCGAAACAACTATCTATAGATCATACAAATATTTGTTCCGTGCGGGAATCGAACCCGCGACACGTAGACCAGCAGTCGATCTCTCAACCACTGCGCCAACCGTGCCGTCATTAGGGATAATCTCTATATATAAAGTCACTCTCGACTGTTAAAAGTTAAAGATATCTCGAATGTGTTATTATAAGATATCGGAACATGGTACGCGAGTAACATCAGTGATGTTTTTTAGACATATCTCTACTTCAACGTGATCTCAAATCGCTTCGACATAAATCTCATTTATAACAGTTAACCAAGTGAAATACAATTTCGTTCACGCGAAACAATGATTAGGTAGATTTTGAAAATTGGTATCTCGTTATCCTAGTTTTGTAGATAATTTTCTGAATGCCTTCATACAAAAAACGACTGGTCAAGTAAGACCTACTTGTAGTACTAATTTTGACCAAAGTGAACTATTGCGTAGATTCCATACCCCAACGTCTACCACAAGTGCAGGATAGTACACGAAAGACAGGTTAATTCAGACCTACTTGTAGTTGGTACTGTTGCTTCTGATACTGAGAATTTCCACATAAAAGAACCCAATATTACTCTGCTAGACCTGAGAATCGAACCTAGGATGCTCGGCAGCTTTGGTCGCGACCACTAGACCAATGGACAGTCAAAAATTAATTTATAGTAAAACCGTATAGTAATATTTTATCTGTGGTATTACTTTATCTGTTTTCGAGGCCTAAAATAGCTAGATATCAAACGGTTCTGGATTTGATTTTGAAGCTATTTTCCACACTAAAAATAATTCCAGAATAAGCTTTATTTTTAAATATAAGAACGAACCCAGAGCCTTGCGGACGTTATGTATGTCTCGATCTCTAATTTTACAGGCTATTAGACCCAATTTTTTTAAACTTCCTTGCATTTGGAGTAATTCCTGTATCGTGGGTGCGTTTACATACACAAATATCCACATGCCAGTCACTCAGACCCAGAACAACTATCTGTGGACCATACAAACATTTGTTCCGTGCATCGAACTTGCGACACGTAGCGCAGCAGTCGATTGCTCAACCACTACACCAACCGTACTTTCAGTAAAATTAGATAAGTCTAAAAGAGTATCCATGGAGTTTCTTGCCGATTCTTCTCCATATAATCTTTCCATAGGTTCTTCTCCATAGGACTTTTTGGAACCGTGCAACTAGTCTTCTAACTTTTCAAAAGTGCCAATGTTAGGTTTATTTGAAATAAAATCAATTATATTCCATTATATTCTAACGAAAAATCACGCATCAACAATTTTGGTACGGATCCCTAAATTGAATGACTTTTTAATCTTTATATAAGTGCTATGATGATTGTTGAAGATTGCTATAGACTAGATAACTTAGGAATTATTCAGTTCTTTACTGTCCCACTGCTGGGCAAGGGCTTCTTGCTCAGAATGCGAAGGGTTGGCCCTTAGTCCACGCTGGCCTTGTGCGGGACTGCACACCATCGAGAACTTTACGGAGCCCTCTTAGGTGGTTTTCTCTGATGGTTTCCTCATGATGTTTTTCATAACATAGCATCACGCCTGTATTCCCCGAAGGGTTAGGCAGAGTTCCATGTAATAGGGGGCGAGCCTATGGCCATCTACCGGGCACAGTTCCAGACTCCGTGTTGTTACTGAGAATTTCAATACAGAAAACCGAATAACACTTTGCCCGACCCGGGAATCGAACCTAGGACCTCACGCTCAGCAGTCGCGCTTGAACACTGAGGCACTCATTTTGAGGCACCGATGTTTTTTCTTGAAAAATGCAAGTGATAATCAAATTCTGATCCGCACTTCAATTCAAAAAGTCAAAGGTGCAGGCCGGGGTCGAAGACAGCCCTGAGGCCCTAGTGTAAGTTTCAGTCGACAAACTCGATTTACTACATCGAACGCGTTCGGCGCTCCGATTGGTCCGTTTCGTGCTCTCCACCAATCGGAGCACCGAACGCATTCGATGTAGTAAATCGAGTTTGTCGAAAGAAACTTACACTAGGCCCTCTGGTTACATTTCTTTATATGTTTCGGCACCTAAGATCGCCTAGAGCACCCTGGGCAGTCAGCAATGATACCACCATACCTAATGTTTCCACTGTGGCATAAGCTATTTCCATGTGAAAGCTCGTTCCGCTTAAGAAGAATATGTTTGAGTAAAGCTTATGAAATTTACATAATGTCTTATGGGTCATCGGCAACGGCGTGCACAGAGTTTTTAGACAGGGTAGGCAGAAAATTTTAAAAGCTTACTTACCAATAATACCTACTGCATGTTGGTTCGTTCGCCGTCTTGTCGATTAAATAATGATGTATGTGATTTGCCACCTCAAATATCTTATAATAAATATTTATATGAGTTATGTAGGGTAGGCAGTGTCGTTTTGTCTTTATGTACCGCACGCCACTGGTTGGATCGTCTTAGTTTAAATATTTTCTTACATAGGTACACTTTACAAAACTAACAATCGAATCTAGAACGCATGCGCGTTTAGTCCCATACAGTTTGATGAAATTATCAAGAAAAAAAAAAAGACTTACTCCTTGCAGAATCCACACTAAATTTCGGTTTTAAATCTTCGTACCGAAGTATTCGTCCTAATTCACTGTTCCCTAAATGCTTATCATTGAACTGCTCCAGCCATTTTGCGACATAATTAGTGTATTCACTCAATTTATTTTCTAATTTTTCTTCCAAAGCCACCATTAACTTGTTGTCTTCTTCAGCCATATGAATGTCAAGATTCGAAAAGAAAATTAAAAAATATATTAATTTTGATAAAGACTCCATATTGGATTTTTGAATTTCGAATGCGCGCGCTCGCTCGCGTTCCGCAAATGCGACTGTACGATATATTGGCCATGAATGTTTGTTGTCTATGCGAATGTAACATCCAAATTATGTTGATCCCTATTCGTCGTATAGTTGTAGTTGTGAGTGGGTCACATTAAAATGGAAGTATATACAATGATTTTTCATTGCATAGATAAAAAAATGAATTTTGTTAATTTCTGTCACCCGATCATTAAAACTTTTAAAATGTCATATAACCAAACGAAACTAAGTAATTTTGAACTGCCTTATGATGGTTTAGTGGTCGAAAACGGGATTTTTGAACGTGGTCTTGAGTTACAAAACCGATATAGGGCTTTTCTTTTTGAAAATTCTCAATAAAAGTTTTGAACTGTGCCCCGTGGTACAATAACTTTGCCTAACTCTTAGTGAATTAAATCATGGTCTTCATAAGATTCAAAAGAACCTACTTAAAATCTCAATCAATATTGGAAAAAAATAAGCCCAAAATATTGTTGTAGATCAATATTTTACTAAAATAAACACTTTCACTGAAATCATCCACTGTCGTCTTTTGCTAATTCTTCCGTCAAAATTTAAATTATCTTTTTATCTAATTTTATTTAATTAAAGTAATTATCACGTCTGTTAATTTATTTTTAAAAAACTACAAAGCTATTATTTATGGTACAGCGGATTTCATTATTTTAAGTGTGAATTTCAAAACGAAAGTTTTGTAATTTATAAAATTTTCTCTTAATTAATAATTTTTAAATTTAAAAAATCAGACGTAAGTGCCTATAACTGTATTGTACATATTGGGCCTGCTTAGAATTCAAAAATAATAAAAAATAAAAATAAAAATGGCCTACAACATTTGTTAAAACCTGAAATTTATTTATTTTTCTATGTATTTCCTAGCAAAACATGTACATATATACTATTTTAATTTGTATTTAATACTTTTTTATACCATGTTTTACGCAAATAAATGATTTATTTATTTATATGGCATTCTGGACAATCCTCAGTGGTTTTTGGTCTGCCAGTATGCAATGTTGTTATATTATATCGTATGTAAAAATATATATATATATAGGTATATAATTACTGATCTCAAAAATGCTCTACTACATACTTTGTAATTGCAAGCGTAATAGCGCGAGGGCCGGGGTTTGTTCCTGATTCAGGCAGTGTTATTGGGGTTTTGTGTAAAAAAAACTTGTAAGCCTCGAGTTTGGTTTTGTCCCCAATAAGTATAGAATCGCTTAATAACGATTTCGGAAAATTCTGGTATATAGTACACCTCTGCCTACCCCTTCAGCGTACAAGCGTGATGTTGAGTTATGTTAATAATCATTTGACACGGGGCTCGAACCCGACGACTTCACGCTCAAACAAAATAAGATTTCATTAAAAAACCATTAGCGATGTAAAATTAGAAAAAGCACGCACAAAATATTTTGAACAAATAAATTAAACAAACTTAACTTTTGTATAATTTTTGGGTTCCGTTGCGAAATAAGTAACGGGGCCTTTTTTGCACGTTTTGACATTTATAGTCTAAAAAAACTATCGCTAGTAGATTATAGATTCATATTTCGATTGTGCCCAACTTTGGAAGTCTTTTGAATGTCGAAAGGATTCTGAACTTGACCCTCGATCGAAAAAAAAAAACAAGAGATGATGCTCTATTTCACCGATTTCACCATGACACTCTAAAGAATACTTTCAAACGTCAAAAAAAATCCCTTGTCAATTTGACTTTTGACAGATAATTATCTAAAGTTTTTTTTTTAAATTCTTGTTTAATAACAATTAGCATTAGGAGTTTGTTTGTTTTAAAAAATCTAGCTAAAGCTTCAAGAAGTAACAAAGAGTGGAGAATACCTCCTTTTGAAACCCTGAAATATTCCTCACAGTTAAATACCATAGTATATAGTAGTATAGAAGTAGTATATAGTATATAGTAGTAGAATAGAATAGTATAAACTTTATTTCAAGTCTTAGACTCATATATTACATAACATAACATAGCATCACGCCTGTATTCCCCCAAGGGTGAGGCAGATGTTTACTATTGAACACTAGGGATGTTACGAATGTCATATTTTAGAAATTCGAGTGTTTGAAAGGCGAATGTGCGAATGCGAATGCTTGTGCGAATGTTGAGAAGGGGCAAAAAAAGAAATATCCAGGTATGATTTTAATCATCGCTTTTTATTTATTTAAGGTTATACAGTGTATATATATAATATACACAATCAAATTAACAACAAATTTAATAATCGAATTTCAATAGGGGCTGATTATATTTTCAACTCGAAACGAACGCGAACGCGAACATTCGGAACATCCCTGTTGTACACCCACATTTCACCGATGCCGTTATTGAGTCCCATGTAATATGGGGAGAGCCTATTGCCATCTACCGGGCACAGTTCCAGACTGCGTGCTGTTATTGAGAATTTCCATACAGAAAAGCCCAATAACACTTTGCTCGACCCGGGAATCGAGCCCAGGACTTCACGCTCAGCTGTCGCGATTGCGACCCCTAGACCAGAGAGGCAGTCAAATCATAGTATAATTATGTAGATATAAAAGGATTTTTTTTTTTTTTTTCATATTACATACTTTTTACTTTCTTATTCTTCTACGGAACTCTTAAAACAAATTTAAGATAACTCGATTCAAAAATCTATGTGACAATCGTTTGTCCCTAATACGTTTGTCCAAATCGCCATAATGCACAGATTTACAACAATACCCCACTTCTCATTGTGCTTTTATACGTAACGACCACGATACGACCACGAGAACTAATCACCAATTAGTTTATTTTGGGGTTTGTTTTTTTATAATAATATGACCGTCGCGGGCCGTTATAGCAGATGAGGTTCGATGACCTGGTGTAGGCCATAAAAAGGCACTTACAAATTGTTAGGCTGGCTCGCATTTCATGGAGAATAATCAGCAAGAATCGCCTTCGTTACTCGTTTAAATAACATTCGTGTTCTAGGCCGGGTTCAGAGGGGCAGGGGAGCTGCTCTCCTCCTACCCTACCGTCAATACGGGATTATATTAATAACAAATCAGAAAACATTTATTGTTGGTGTCTCTTTTGCGTATATTTAGTTTTCTGGATTTCGACAACAGCGCCTACCGGGTCCAACTATGGCTAAAAATCATCCATGACCTGATCAGTACAAAAAAAAAAACATTAAAATCGATCTAGCCGTTTAGGAGGCGAAGAATTACGAACACATGCACACCGGAATTTTATACCCATATATGTATTTATACAGAAAAAATATCCTAGAACTCGCTCGCAGCGCAACCTACCGAGTCCAATCCATGTAAACCATCCAGGAACCCACTCAAACACAAACAAAAAATTCATCAAAATCGGTCCAGCCGTTTAGGAAGAGTTCAGTGACATACACACGTATAGAAAAAATAAAAATAAATATATTTATTTGTATAGCGACCCACCCCGGCTTCGCACGGGTGCAATTTACTAATTAATAAACTAGTTCCTGTTTTAACTTATATACTTACCTGTGTAACTTATTAATAAGTTAGTTTTCCAGTGGATTTTACAAAAAAAAAAAAAACTTTCATGCAAACCTTGTCCTGACAATTTCAAACACAACAAAGAATTTGCCAAATAGGTGCAGCCGTTCTGAAGTTATGCGCTTACATACATTTTTTGGCAATTGATTTTTATTCATATATAGATTTATCGTATCGGATACGTGTCGTGTGTTGTAAAAAGATGTAATATCTTTACCAAAATCTAGTGAAAATTTGTGGTTTTTACTATTGTTGTTCATTGCCATTGTATCCAGTCGTTTGAAGTGTTGAAGTCATTTACTTTCTTTGGTCAGTTTCTAGAAGATTACAAGAGAATTTCCTCTTCATCAGTTGTGTAGCTTCTTCCAGACTACGTTGGGGTCGCCTCCATTTTTGACCTGATGCGGCTGAATATCAGTATTTTATACGGAGGGACTGCCATTAGACCTCGAAATGAATTCGAAGGAAAAACTTATAAAGTATTTAGGAAGTATTTTCCAAAATTCAACCCCTAAGGTATTGAAATAGGTTTCAAACCAAAATGTGGTATATGAAAAATCTTTTATGTGCGAATGGAATCGTGGGCATACTTATTATACATTACTAACAGAACCCGGCCGACCACGTCGTCCTGACATAATCATCTGCCTGCCTTTTCCCAATTACATTGGGGTCGGCTTCCAATCTAACTGGTTGCGGCTGACTATCAGTATTTTACACGGAGCTGACGCGTGAGCGGACTTTTTGGGCTGATGACAACCGTAACGACTGTCATAGGTCTTCGTAAGACACTCGGGGTGTCATACGAAGACCTATGCCGGTCATTACGGGTGTCAGCAGCCCAAAAAGTTCGACAACCAGTCTAACCTTAGAGTATCAGTGTCTTCCAGTTACTGGGTGGCGGAGTTCAGAAGGCAGTCTCTCCGTGTAAAATACTGATATTCAGCCGCAACCGGTTAGATTGGAAGCCAACCCTAATGTAGTTGGGAAAAGGCTAGATAGAAAAATACGAGTATACCAACATTCATTTTTAAATCCATACCAGCAGACCCGATAGACGTCGTCCTGTCCTGCAAAAATAAAATCCTAGTACTCGACCGCAGCGCCACCTACCTGGTCCAATTGTGACTTTAAAGCATTCAAGAACTTCAACCCACTCAAACACACAAAAAAATTCTTTAAAATCGGTCCAGACGTTTAGGAGTTCAGAGACATACACACATATAAAAGAATTATCGGGATAATCGGAATTAAAATCGGTTTAGCGGTTTCGGAGATTAGCGTAAACGAACATCGTGATGGGATTTTTATATATAAATATATATCCTATCCTATCCTACTAATATTATAAATGCGAAAGTTTGTGAGAATGGATGGATGGATGGATGGATGGACTGGATCTATGTTACTTTTTCAAGCAAAAACTACTGAACGGATCTGGATGAAATTAGGCACAGAGATAGATTATAGTCTGGAATAGCACATAGGCTACTTTTATCCCGGAAAAATGTAAGGGTTTGTAAACCACGCGGGCGAAGCCGCGGGCGGAAGCTAGTAGATTATATACTCATGATTTCGTGAAGATTCTTCAGTTATTTGAAACCGCAGACTGACCCGTATTTTAAGTATTTATCTAACTAAGAACAACTTCACAAACAGGTAGGTGCTCAAGTTACAATAACACAATCCTCAACACACGAGAGGTCGGCCATTTTTTTTTTGTACCACTAATATATAAAAGTGATATTATATTTCAAGTGACTTTCTAGAAAAAATGAAAGCTGATGTCTAGATATATTGTTTGATTTTACTGATTTATTTATGTACTGATAGTATATAAGTAAATCAAGAATGAGGTGATCACGCTTGTCTTGCCCGAAGGGTTAGGCAGAGGTGTACTATTATATAAATACTAGCTTCCGCCCGCGGCTTCGCCTGCATTGATTACGAACCCGTGCATTTTTTCGGGTCACACGTAGCGCCATCTAGCGTCCTAAAGCAGTTGTGACCGTCGAAAGTTATTGTTCTTTCCCTCGGGAACAGTACTTTTTTATTGTATGAAAGTGGTATAAGCGTGAAAAGGTAACAAATAAACAAACTTACTTTCGTATTTATAATATTAAGTAAGAAGAATCATAGAATCATCTACCAGCTACAGTTCCAGATTCAGTGCTGCTACTGAGAATTTCCATATAGAAAAATCTAATAACACTTTGCCCGACCCGGGAATCGAGCCCAGAAGCTCACGCATAGCATCCGCGCTAGACCACTGAAACAACGCCTATATTGTTCGAAGGGTTACGGAGAGGTGCACTTTCGCTGCCTAACCCTTCAAGAAAAATAGGCGTGATGCTATGTATACAAGATGAAAGTATAGCAGAGCATCACGCCTGTATTCCCCGCAGGGTTAGGCAGAGGTGTACTAATGTACACCTACATTTAAACGATGCCGTTACTGAGTCCCATGTAATAGAGGGTCGAGCCTATTGCCATCTACCGGACACAGTTCCAGACTCTGTGCTGCTACTGAGAATTATCATACAGAAAAACCCAATAACATTGCCCGACCCGGGAATTGAGCCCAGGACCTAACGCTCACAAGACCAGAGAGGCAGTCAAAATGAAAGATTATGATATTTCGGTCAGTCAGTTCAAAGGTGTGATTGGTAGATATTATAAATTAATTACACAACAAACTACTATGTTAATTTATAAACGACTTTAAAAGCACCTAATATTAATCTAATTATGTGCGTGTTTCAGTCTAGACATACTGCGCTAGAGGGAATAAAATTGTAGCACAAAAAAATAAACATAAACTTATTTAGAGCAAGACTTTGAGTTGGGCTAGGTAACATCGTGAGATTAAGCGTTTTTCTAGCTCCGGTTTGCTCAAAAATTATAATATATTCAACTTTACATTGCAGTTTAATCTATCTATATATAAATAAAAATCAATTGCGACATGTATGACGGAGCATCACTTGAGAATGGCTCGACCGACTTGGTTGATTTTCTTTTGTTGTATTCGTAATTGTCAGGACAAGGTTTGGTATGAAAGAAAATTTTGGGAAAATCCACCTGAAATGTAGGAAATTCGGATGATAATGTTGTATGAGAATCTCAATTAAAAACTGCACACTATAAACTTGTTGTTTAAAAAAAATAACATAACATAACAGAGGTACAATTGTACATCCACATTTCGCCGATACCGTTATTGATTGCCATGTAATAGCACGAGCCTATTGCCATCTACCGGGCACAGTTCCAGACTTCGTGCTGCCACTGAGATTTGACATACAGAAAAACCCTATAAACACTGCGCGACCCGGGAATCGGACCCACGATCACCACTAGACCAGTGAGACAGATAATTAATACTTCATTTGATACAAATAACAAACAACATACACACAAACAAAAACAATACAGTCTAATAATATTGAGAATCTCGTCAAATCAAATCAAACCTCCTTTTTAAAATTGTTTCTTTCTATACATTTCCTTGCTAACAATGAACTTATATTGTCTACTAGCTTCCGCCCGCGGCTCGCCCGCGTGATTTACGAACCCGTTCATTTTCCAGGATAAAAAAGCCTATGTGCTATTCCAGACTATAATCTATCTCTGTGCCAAATTTCATCCAGATCCGTTCAGTAGTTTTTGCGTGAAAGAGTAACAAACATCCATCCATCCATCCTCACAAACTTTCACATTTATAATACTAGCTTCCGTTCGCGGTTTCGCCCGCGTGAATTACGAATCCGTGCATTTTCCCGGGATAAAAAGTAGCCTATATGCTATTCCAGACTATAATCTACATATCTTTGTGCCAAATTTCATCCAGATCTGTTCAGCCGTTCTGGCGTGAAAGAGTAACAAAGATCCGTCCATCCATCAACATCCTCACAAAC
Source organism: Shargacucullia verbasci (assembly GCA_947562105.1). Classification (NCBI taxonomy): domain Eukaryota; kingdom Metazoa; phylum Arthropoda; class Insecta; order Lepidoptera; family Noctuidae; genus Shargacucullia; species Shargacucullia verbasci. The sequence continues at coordinate 1,017,909 of OX387307.1, read as the reverse complement.
TTTTGCATTTATATTATTAGTAGGATTAGTAGGATTGTCACAATAAATGGAGGAGACACGCCTCGCTCAGCCTCTTATTTTGATAATACATAAAATAAGTACTTCAAAACCGCTCAAAGTGTAACCACAGACTGACTTTCACTTCTCAAAATAAGAAATTACTAAGAGAAAAGAAAATAAACGAGTTCAAAATATTTTGGGCACTCATTGTGAGATGTTTATGAGTTTCTAATAAGCAAGTAGATTTTAATGTCCAATTTTCAAATAGGCAGGCGGCCTCGTAGCTACATAGCTACCGCGCAGATTGGCCGATCGGCGAGGTTAAGCAGCGCTTACCGCGATCAGTCCTTTGATGAGTAACCTCATTTCCCATATCGAGAACCCTCCGTGCTTCGGAAAGCACGTTACGCAGTGTCCCGGGTGTCATACGAAGACATATGACAGTCGTTACGGGTGTTAGCAGCCAAAAAAGTCTGACAACCAGTCTAACCTTAGAGTATCAGTGTCTCCCAGTAATTGTGTGGCGGAGGTGAGATGGCAGTCGCGTTGTAAAATACTGATATTCAGTCACAACCGGTTAGACTGGCAGAACCTTATGTAGGAAAAAGCTAGGCAGATGATGGCTGTTCTAGTAGGTAATAATTTTTTCTTTTTCTGGTGGGCCTTAAAGTGTATTGTATTGCTCCCCAGTACCTGAAACCTAGCTCTCACGGAAGTAATATGGTCTAATCTTAAAGCAGAAGAGAAGCCAACAATTTTACTTTTCTTACATCTTTAAAGCGTCTGAAGCTTATTTACGAGACTGTACAGAAAGAGAACGCACAGCTTAATTAGTGCATTTGTCATGGTGAGAACACTGTTACGTCATTATAGTTCGACTGTAAACATTTTGATACTTTGAGGTTGCATTATAATCTTTAAATTTAATTAAACTTAAATTTTTCTTCTTTAAAAGGGATAGAAACCCCTATTACCCGAGTTGAAGTTCTTTCACGTAACATATGCCATAGTAAATTTAAGGAATATTTTAACAAACGAAGTAAAGAAAAAGGTATATGGTACAAAACTATACAATGTGAGCCTCCTCAGATCCCTTGGTTTGCTGAAATTGAAATAAGTAGATCGGATGTTGTCATGGCACATCGATTACGTTCGGGTCACTATCCATCGAGAAAGTTTGGATATCTCATGAAAAAAGTCGATTCACCAAAATGTGAAGTGTGTGATAAGATTGAGGATGTCCAACACTTACTGATGGATTGTGCTTGGAACCAGAGAGAGAGAGAGAGAGAGATGTTGATGTGTAATTTCAATATAAATAAATATGATGTTGGGATTTTCGCAAGTTCGTTAGCTGAGCACAGATCTAAAACAACAAAATTCATATTTAAAATGGTGGCTGCATCAAAATCTCCCTCCTCCGCGGCAATTATATAATTATTGTAATTATTAGATTAGGTTACGATAAGGCTGACATACCTTTATAAGGTAATAGCCTCGAAATAAATAAGAATAAAAAAAAAATAAGTTCTTCTTAGTCTCAATGAGTGTTTCAATTAAATGTATTTGTAAAAACAATGTAAGTTTCCTTCTACGCCACGACACGACGGTTCTCTTTCCGCACAGACTGTATTAGAGAAAGTGCTTTCAAAACATGCTTAGTAATTTTCAAGTACGTCTGTCCATATATTTTATTATCCTAATATTATCCTACCATAATATTATAAATGTGAAAGTTTGTGAGGATGGATGGATATTTGTTATTCAATCACGCCAAAATTGCTGAACGGATCTGGATGAAATTTGGCACAGAGATAGATTTCTTCTTCTTTTTTTTAAAACATTGCCCCACACGACGATTTCTCCTGTATCGTGGGTACAGTTTACAAGGGTACAGTTTACAACCATACATGTCACATGCACACACAACCAGACCCGAAACCACTATTTGTAGATCATACAAATATTTGTACCACGCGGGGATCGAACCCGCGACACGTAGCGCAGAAAGCTAATCGCTTAGCCCCTGTGCCAACCTGTCTGAAACCTGTCTGAAATAGCACATTCCGGTGTGCCTGTGTTCGTAATTCTTCTCGTCATAAACGGTTTGATCAATTTTCCAAAAGGTAAAATAATATAACAATAAAATCTACTTAAATAACTTTATTAATATTAACAATATAACAGATTCCACATCAAGCTTAGTACTACAATTACACTGGACATCTTCACGGCCTCTCCCCGGCCTCTCTGGGGTGCGAACAGAGCCACATCGTGGTAATTAGAGCTCCAGCCTATTAAGGGCTCGTCGCGGTTTTGGACTCGGAGCCAGAGCTCTAAGGGGCGGAAATATCTGGAAATATACAGATTAGAGGTAATAAATGTGTATATTGTCCCACAGCTGGGCACAGGGGTCTTGAAATACTTGGGTTAGGCGTCCGCCACGCTATCGAGAATGGAGCCCTCTCAGGGGTGTAGGTTTCCTCACAATATTCTTCAAAAATTGGAAGCAGGGTCCAAGCTACCAGTAGATAGGGCTCCAGAGACAGGAACCTCCTTACAATGCGAGCCGTGTCGAGGAGTACCACCCCCTATATTAAGCCCTTAGTCCAGCTTCCACTCTGGAGATGTTGGTCAACGCTCTTGCTAATACTGTACTCCACATCATCACTCCGCATCAGGACTGCGTCATTGGTCTAGTGGTCGTAAGCGCGACTGCTGAGCGTGAGGTCCTGGGTTCGATTCCCGAGACGGGCAAAGTGTTATTGGGGTTTTTCTGTATGGAAATTCTTAGTAGCAGCACGGAGTCTGGAACTGTGCCAATGTGTGCAATAGGCTCGCCCCCTATTACATGGGACTCAATAACATCGGCGAAATGTGGGTGTACAATAGTACACCTCTGCCTAACCCTTCGGGTAATACAGGCGTGATGCTATGTTATATTGTGTCCACATCATGTGTCATTTACCGTTCTCGGGTTTCATGAAATTTCCGTCACGTGGGATGGTCTTTCCCCAAATAGGTCACCGAATCTCAGCCATGATACAAACGCCAGAAAGTCCACACCAGGAGTATAGAGGGTCCGATAGGTCCTATTCATAAATTCATCATCATCATCATCATCAGCCAGAAGACGTCCACTGCTGAACGAAGGCCTGGTTTGCCATAATCCCCACGCTTGGCAGGCGGCTTGGGGATCGCAGTGGCTCACCGATTAGTGAGAGGACGCTGCTGCCCTCCGCAGGTGTCTGGCCGCAGTTTTAGGACGTACCCGGGTCACATCCATAAATTACGTCACACGAATTTCATCCTTTTTTGACCCCTCTCCCGTCCTTGTCACAGCTGGTCACATTTGTGAGACTCCCCCCTGTGTGACGTCACACATTTTGCAATTTTATATCCAAAAATTATTAAATTAAAACAGCAGTTCCGGAATTAGTTTTATTTCCATTTTATTTGAAATCACGGCGAGGCACTCGAGGAACTCGCCAACATAACAATTTAAATCTTATATTCACACAGAGTCGGAAATATTTTTAAGTTTTTCGTTAATAGTTCAAATTTCACGTTTTAATATTTAGATATGTTAGATTTTGAAATGTGATGTCACGAAACTTAGGACCCCTCCCACCCCTTGTCACACAATGTCACACTTCGTCGACCCCCTTTCCCCCCCTTAACGTGTGATGTAATTTATGGATGGCCCCTAACGCCTTACTCTGGCATACTTCTAAGTTATCGAGTGTTATTATGATATTCTATGATATTCTATGACTTACTTGACAAGGGCTTCTGGCGATATTCTGTTCGTCTTGCCTCTGGTCATAGACTTAATCACTTCGGAAGCTGGCTTCGAGGACCCAGACTGCATAATTTCACTGAAATATATACATTTTTTATTAAAAAAATACTTTGTTTGTTACCTCATCACGACTAAACTATTGAACCGATCGTTATGAAATTTTACAAAGAGGTAGCCTGGATCTTGGAGTAGAACATAGGCTTATTTTTGCTATTGCAGCAAAACAATAATTAGATAATACGATAGACAATACGAATTACACGCAGATGAAATCGCAAGCAATACCTAGTTATGTGTCTTCATAATGTCCTCCTGACCGAATTTCGGTGACGGCGGCCAATCTCACCGAAGATTAGCCAACTACGCAGGAGATATTATAGAGCACAAGTGTGTGCGCAAACACAGGTGCTCTCTCTATTCCTTCACTCTCATAGTCCGATGGGACGGCAATCCGACACGACCGGAGAGAGATCAGGCGCAGGAACAACGGGTTTACGTGCTTTCCGAGGCACGGTGTGTATTCACATACACACAGACCCAAACCCGAAACAACTATCTGTAGATCATACAAATATTTGTTCCGTGCGGGAATCGAATCGGCGACACGTAGCGCAGATCTCTCAACCATTGCGCCAATCGTGGCGTCAGATATGTATATGTCTATTCGTGGTTCGAAAAAGGTATCTTGCAGTTCATAGACAGATAGAATTGTTTTTATCCTACTTCCTACTAATATTATAAATGCGAAAGTTGGAGCGATGGATGGATGGATGGATCTTTGTTACTCTTTCACGCCCGAACGGCTGAATGGATCTGGATGAAATTTGGCACAGAGATAGATTATAGTCTGGAATAGCACATAGGCTACTTTTTATCCCGGGAAAATGCATGGACTCGTAGCTAGTTTCAAATAAATCAGGCACTTTTTAAACGTTGGAGGACTCCAGTTGCACGGTTCCAAAAATTTTGGTCCTATAGCTCCGAGATCCGAAGTGTCTAGCTGTCCGGATTTTTTTGCTTACCTTAGTACTCGTCCAGCGTCCCTGCTTCTATAAATATCACATTCATAGAGGTGTCCGGTGTGTCCGGACACTGAGCACAGCTGCTCGAAGATCTGGAACTCCAGGATTGTGGCGAGGAAGTATTTGATGTACTCCTGGAATGTGAGAATGATGTGAGCATCATTGATTGTGATATATACGTATAATAAAATTATAACAGGCCGATGTCTGTACATTATAGATATTGGAGAAGAACTAATATGGTGGGTCTTTATTAGAGCAACAGAAGCCAAAACATCAGTTTTTAGAATTTTTGTCTGTCTGTCTGTATGTTTGTACACGCATCACGCAAAAGCTACCGCATGGAATTGAATGCAGTTTTCACCGATGTATTGCTAGAGGTCTAACTTAAAATATAGGCTCCATTTTACAGCAGGAAAATATCAGATTCTAAATTCTACGCGTACGAAGTCGCGGGCATAAGCTAGTTATTATATAAAAATAAATATTTGTATGTATGTTCCCTATGGACCCCAAAACGGCTGGAGCGATTTAGATCAGTACCGCTATCACGAGTTTTCTTACTATTTACTATCATAGTAAAGTAAATTTTCATGATAGCGATTTTAGTTCTTAACTTGGTTACATTAGGGATTAGAGTCGCTTACGTGACATATGTGTCATAGTAAAGTTTTGATTTACTATTTACTATATTATAGAGATGTCATGTTAGCGACTCTAATCCCTAATGTAACCAAGTTAAGAAGTAAAATCGCTTGCATGAAAATTTACATTTACTATGAAAGTAAATAGTAAAAAACTCATAATAGAGGCACAGCGGGTGATCCTGTGAAATTTCGTAGCGATCGGAAAAATATTTTTTTTTTGACATTTTTGTAATTTTTTTGGGGTATCCGAGCGCAGCCGGGGAAGTTCGCTAGTATCTTATAATAGGCTTCGATTAAATTGGATAAATCCATGCAAGGACATTAGAAAGGTGAGGGAGAACATGGAGAACTTTGCCCAGCAGTGGGACAGTAAGGTTTAGCAACAAAAGCCCGCAAAGCAGATCCATAATTAAGTACCTGATCAGAAATTATGTGGTATTTGGAGCCAGGGTCGAAGTCACCCTCATGCCTCGACAGAGGCGGTATCACACCCTGAAACAGAAGAATTTTCATAAAGACGAATTAATTACAAAACTCAAAAAAAAAAAGAGTGTTTGCCTTGTGACTGCTGCATTTGTGTAGTGGTGCCAAGGGTCACTGCTGGGCGTGAGGTCCTAGCGGGTTGATTCCTGGATCGGGCAAAGTGTTATTGGATCTTTCTGTATGGAAATTTCCAGTAGCAGCACGGAGTCTGGAACTGTGCCCGGTAGATGGCAATAAGCTGACCTATAAATATGGGTGTACAATAGTACACCTCTGTATAACCCTTCGGGGACCACAGGAATTAATTTTACCTGATACCGTAATTTCATTTGCCACCATCTTGTGTTCATGTTTTGGACTCCATCCTCAAACACAGACCACCTCCACTGGTCCACCATGAACGCGAAGGGCAGGTAGGCCACCTTCTCCAACGCCATCGTCATCAGGAAGTTCATGCCTACTTCATAAGGATCGTGACTCCTGGAAACAACAGGAGGATTTACTTCCTCATTGGTCTAATGCAGGGTTTCTCAAACTTATGGCCCCACGTACCCCTGTTGAAGTTCCTAAACTACTGCGAAACCCTGGCCCCTCTACCTTAACAAAACAAAATAAAATCCAGCCATTTATTTTAGTTACTAAAAACGAAAATAGTAAGTACTAAGTAAAAGGCAATTGTAAAAAATAAAAACTTATTAATGTGACGGATGGGCTTGTTTTTTAGCGCAAACTGAGTCTATTTTAGGAAAAATTTTGGATAATTTTAATTATACTCTATGCTTTCTCTACTCTACGCACGCGCAATCATTTGTGTCGCACGCGCTTGCCAGCTATCCAGTAGCCATTACGTAAATTTTGTCGTGAACCCCCTACCGGCAAATGAACCCCTAAGGGTTCACGTACCCCAGTTTGAGAAACCCTGGTCTAGTGGCTGCAAGCGCGACTGCAGAGTGAGGTCCTACGTTCGGTAGGATAAAGTTGTATTGGAGTGTATGTATGGAAAATCTCAGTACCAACACAGAATCAGGAATTCTTCGGTAGGTATCTAAAACAACCAGAAAGTTACACACTCTGTGTAATTCCTGTACCGTGGGTGCGTTTACAACACCCAGACCCGAAACAACTATGTGTAGATCATACAAATATTTGTTCCGTGCGGGAGTCGAACCCACGACATGTAGCGGAGCAGTCGATCTCTCAACCACTGCCCCAACCGTGCCGTCGAAATTAGCTAAGAATCAGCTACTGATTCAATTTCAGACGTTTTTAATGTGAGACCTCTTCGTGCCTCGGAAAGTGCGTTAAGCAGTTGGTCCCGGGTGTCATACGAAGACCTATGACAGTCGTTACGGGTGTCAGCAGCCCAAAAAATCTGACAACCAGTCTAACCTTAGAGTATCAGTGTCTCCCAGTAATTGTGTGGCGGAGGTCAGATGGCAGTCGCGTTGTACAATACTGATATTCAGCTGCAACTGGTTAGATTGGAAGCCGACCACAATGTAGTTGGGAAAAGGCTAGGCAGATGATACTTGGAACTCACTTATTTTGATAAAGTCCGACTCTTTGCAGATGGGGAACATTGTAAACTGATAGAGTGGCTGCGTTTGCGACTGCTTCGTGGAAGGCTGAAGAAGACAATACATTTGATAATATTAAAAATGGCAGCTATACCGTCTTATTGGTCTTCCCGGATAAGGCAAAGTGTTATTGGGTTTTTTTACGGTGAAGGAAAACATCGTGAGGAAACCTGCACACCTGAGAGGGCTCCATAAAGTTCTTAACGGTGTGTGTAGTCCGCCAACCCGCACCGGGCCAGCGTGGTGGACTAAGGCCTAACCCTTCTCATTCTGAGAAGAGAACCTTGTCCGCCAGTGGGACAGTAATGGGTTGAATTATTATTATTGGGTTTTTCTGTATGGAAATTCTCAGTAGCAGCACGGAGTCTGGAACTGTGCCCGCTAGATGGCATTAGGCTCGCCCCCTATTACATGGGACTCAATAGCAGCGAAATGTGGGTGTACAATATTATGGTACACCTCTGCCTAACCCTTCGGGGAATACAGGTGTGATGCTATGAAAAACGTTAAAGCATTTTGTATGAAAACTTTTAGCTAAACTATAGACTTAATAGCGTTTGCTTATGCATGATGGGGACTCACACCCTGGCAGGTACTCACCAGGGTTAGCGCCATCTCTGAAGAGTTGCGGCTGCTCAGAGTACTGAAGGTAGTACTGGATGTGAGCCATCTCGTGGTGCGTGGACACCAGGTCCTGCATTGTCACTTCTGTGCATTGCTTGATCCTGAAGAGGAAGAAGATATTGGTTTAATTTTGGATGGCTATGATATTCAGTGCCTTTGATGGCATGGCACCGTGGTGGGCTTCGGTGCGCTCTTCCAAGAGTTCCGGAAGCCCACCATATGGTGTCGAGGCGGACCACCGTGGTGAGTTTAGCCGGTAGGAGGCCAGCACACCCCTGCGTCTCCAAGGCGGAGGATAGCCCATGAAGGGTGTTCACCACGCCAACCAAGAAAACAAAAAAATAAGTTTCTTTATATAAGTACCTGTAGTCTATTCTATTGCACAGGTCCCAGGCACTGGCCGTGCACTGCACACTGCGCTGTGCAGGCCTCACCAGCATGGAGCCGCGCCAGAACTCTGGAGGTACTGGCTTCAGGCCCATCGACGTGTAGAACTCTTCCGCCATTTGGAACATCCTGGAAGACAAACATGTTCTTTGTGAAGACATAACATGGCATCACGCCTGTATATCTGACTGGGTTAGGCAGAGATGTAATATTGTAATACACATTTCTATATTGTATATAACCAATTTTGTGTGAGAGTGATTTGGAATCAGTTTTTTTTTACGTTGCTCCACACTAAGATGTCTCCTGTATCGTGGGTACAGTTTACGAACATACATGTCACATGCACACACAACCAGACCCGAAACAACTATCTGTAGATCATACAAATATTTGTATGATCTACAGTGTAATTTATGTGTATTTTCTTTTTTTTTTTCTTTTCTGTGATTGATGTCGGACATTCGTATATGTGTTAGAATCGTTGTAAACTTTCATAGTGCGATTCAGGATTTGTTGTTGTAGCTTCACTCCGATAGATGGCGCTTTACTTTTTGCCATGTTGCGAGTAGTAGTAGCTACAATACTATGTATTAATTATTATTAACCGCGACGAAAAAGTTGGAGCAGTGGCTGAGTGATTCGTTTTCTGCGCTAGGTATCGCGGGTTCGATTCTCGCACGGAACAAATATTTGTATGATCTACAGATAGTTGTTTCGGGTCTGGTTGTGTGTGCATGTGACATGTATGTTTGTAAACTGTACTCACGATACAGGAGACATCTTAGTGTGGGCTTCTTTCTCACACAAAAACACGCTTATGTTATAATATGCTTTATCAGTCAGAAAGTTTCGAAGCCTTTTTTCAAATAATAATTAAAAAATATTAACTGAAAAACGGTTTCCTGTTTTTTTTTTTTTTTTTTTTTTCTCTGGTTATCGTAGTTCTTACCTGAGTGGTGTGAAGCCCTGCCTGAGCATCTCAGCGGTGACGTCAATGTTGGGTGACTGCGGGAACGGCATCACCAGGTCCATTATGGATTTCCAGTTCTGGGCCCACATGTTGCCTGAAGACAAAAACTACCTATATGACGGCAGATGCTAAGCGATTAGCTTTCTACGCTACGTGTCGCGGGTTCGATAACCGCACGGAACAAATATTTGTATGATCTACAGATAGTTGTTTCGGGTCTGGTTGTGTGTGCGTGTGACGTGTATGTTTGTGTGTTTGTAAACGTTACCCCAAACTAGGATTTCTCCTGCATCTGCAGACCGGACTTCAAAAGCGCCATCTGTCGTAGTGAAGCTACAACAACAAACCCTGAATCGCACTATGAAAGTTTACAACGATTCTAACACATATACGAATATCCGACATCAACTGTCGGGCTTCGTCCCGCCAGGCTAACCACCTTGCCAAGTCGGAGGATCCTCCCTTTTCAATGGAGGAACACCATACCTCGATGCTCCATAGTTTACTCACGATACAGGAGAAATTAGAACTTGGGGCAACATTAAAAAAATATAAAAAAAAACAAATACAACACTACTTAGATTTTTGCCAGGAACATCGCAATAAACTTGTGTTTTATTGCATGAGACATAATACTATACATCTACGAAATTTGGGTCTATCCATCTTCCGGGTACATTTCCAGGCTCTGTTCTGCTATTGAGTAGGTTATTTTCACCAAAAAAAACCTCATAACATTTTACCAGACCCGGGAATCGACTCCAGAACCAATTATCATGCTTGCGACCACTAGACCATAAGGCCGCGGTCTCAGGCAAAGACTTTGGGGTCATATTAACAGTAAAGTGACTTTGGAGAGGTCATATTAAAATTGAACAAATGAGAATTTATTTTTCAAAAAAAATAAATTAAATATCTATACATATAATAAAATTATAACAAGCTGATGTCTGTACATTATATATATTGGAGAAAAACGAATGTGGGGGGTCTTTATTAGAGCAACAGAAGCCAAAACAACAGTTTCTAGAATTTTTGTCTGTCTGTTTGTATGTTTGTACACGCATCACGCAAACACTACTGCATGGAATTGAATGCAGTTTTCACCGATGTATTGCTAGAGGTCTAACTTAAAATATAGGCTCCATTTTACCGCAGGAAAATATCAGATTCTAAATTCCACGTGTACGAAGTCGCGGGCAAAAGTTATTTATAAATTTAAAAAAACCTACCTTATTTTTGATTTCATTGTTAAGACGTTTTAAGCAGGAACTTGAAATTTATTTAAAAAAAATTGTAAATTGTCTATTTTTAGGAGGTTTGTCAATTTGACGTGTACGATTTTGGGGGAGTCAGGACCCCTACGACCCCCTGTCCCCTCGAACCGCCACTGAGACCAATGAGAATGTTTGGTAGACATTAAAGACCTGGAACATCTCACTTACCTAACAGATGAGCTGGTATAGGCCCATCAGACCTGACGCTGGTCTCCCCATACCGCTGGACCAGCCGCCTCCTCACGTACGTGAACAGCTGCTTGTATAGCGGCTGCACCTGGTTGTAGATCTCCTCGACGCTGGTCCTGAAGGAGGTGTCCTCGTATGCCGCTCGCATTTGGTCGCCAGCGTCCCTGTAACCTGGAGTCAACAGATCTGGTAAATGTTAGGACTGCTTGCATGAGGTTCTGGTTTCGTCATTAATTCCTATTTAATATAGAGCGTCCCATCCACCGAGCATTTTTTTTTATGCGATAGGCGGCAAGCGAGCAGACGGATCGCCTGATGGTAAGCGATTAACGTCGCCCATGGACACCCGCAACACCGGAGGAGTCACAAGTGCGTTGCCGGCCTTTTAAAAAGGAGTACGCTCTTTTCTTGAAGGTTTGAAGGTCGTATCGGTCCGGAAATACCGCAGGCGTCAGTACATTCCACAGTTTTATTGTGCGAGGCAGAAAGTTTCGCGAGAAACGCACAGTTGTGGACTGCCAACCATCTAAATGATGGTGATGGAACTGCTGTCGCGTAGAACGATGGCGGAAAGAGGCGGCAGGGATCAGTCCGAACAATTCCTCGGAGCACTCCCCATAATATAGGCATGATCCAAAATTCCAAAACATCGGATTGCTACTGAGAATTCCGCAACATAAAAACTCAATAACAGTTTGCTCGATCCGGGTATCGTACCCAAGGCCTTACACTCAGCAGTCGCGCTTGGGACTACAACACCAATGAGGAAGTTATTTATTTGTTATATTATTGTACATCTTTATAGAGCTATGAAAGGCTTTTCTCAAAATTGAAAATGGAGGTTTAAAATTTGGGAGTACATGGCTAGTTAAAAAATCCTTACCAGTCGCAACAGCCGCCTGATTCGCCAGCTGAACATATCTCATGAACCGATTCCTCAACTTCGGACCCGTCTGATCTCTATAACTCCTCCAGACATACAGCAGTTCACTCTCAATCCTCGAATGCGCCAGAATCCTGGATATTTCCGGATCCAACTGCATGTCACAATAGTTGGACTCAGTAGATTCTGTGTATGGTTGATAGTGTTGGTACGGTTGGTTGGAGAGCTGGTAGCTTTGGGCCATGTCCTGGTACTCGTTGCTATATGGCACCCTGGGTATGTGAGGGTCGTAAGGTTTGGAGCCGTACGGACAGATTTTCGCTGAGTTGTAGATTTCTTTCATTTCTGATATTAGTTGTTGGAGCTGGAAAGAGAATGAGGTTGAGAGTTAGGTAACTGGGGTAGATGGATGATTACAGTGATTTATTTATGGAAATGTTATGATAGAACTTTTTTTAATGGATATATACAAGATATTCCGGGTACATCTTAAAACTGCGGCCAGACACCGGAGGACGGGCAGCAGCGTCCTCTCACTAATCGGTGCCACTGCGATCCCCAAGCCGCCTACCACGCGCGGTTATTATGGCAGCCCCTTTGAGGGAGGCCTTCGTTCAGCAGTGGACGTCTTCTGGCTTATGATGGTGACAAGATATTCCCCGAGACTCCTCACCTCAGAATACTTGTCATCCGGCAACGCTGCCCTGCTAGCCTGCACAATCTTCATCAGCTGCCTCCTCCCCTGAGGGTCGGACAGCCTTGAGGAGTCGTACGCAGCCGCCTTCCTCCAGGAGAGCCTCTCGAACTTGGAGCTCAAAGCCAACTCCTCCATCATGCGACGCCGGTTGTATTCTGTTATATTGGTTACGAAGCGCCATTGTGACATTGTCACCCTGGAATTATAGGAGGTTCCGAATAAAGCAAGATTTGTTAGCGTCTCGCCTGTATTCCCCGACGGGTTAGGCAGAGGTGTACTGATGTACCCACTTGTCACCGATTCTGTTATTGAGTCTCCTGTAAGGGCGAGACTATTGGCATCATCCGGGCATGACCATAAACTCTGCGCTGCTACTGAAAATTTTCCAGCAGAAAAGCTGCAGTTACTGCAGTACACGCGACACTTAACGTAGCAGTTGCTTAACCAGCACGCCATTGGGTGTTCGAAGCTTTAACCGTTAACAGGTTTATCAGATAGGAAGCAAGGAACGAGCTCTCACGATCGACGAAACTTGAGATCATCTGGCCTGGGCAGTCGCCTCGATATCATCATTGCTGACTGTCTGATCTTTCCACTACGGCATGAGTGATTGTAATGATAAAATATGTTTTTATTCATTTAGACCAGTTAAAGGCACTTATGAATACCCAGATTCTAGTTGCCACGTTCCAAAGTGTTGTTTTCCTATGGAGAAGAACAGGCAAGAAACTCCATGGTTACTCTTTTAAATTCTGATTGTTTAACATTTCATACTTATGAATACATTGTTCCCTCAGCGTTATGTGAGGAAAATGTAGTACTCGGTCTAGTAGACTAAATAAACTGATAACTATAATATCCGGAAATTTTTGACAGTACTGCCATGGCAGCTATGAGCTGACCAGTCCTTGCAGACAGCACCCGTTCACGAGTATGACGTATGTGTCAGCGTCATTCAGCTCAACCATATTGCAGGGAACCAAACGACCCGACACACCGTCATAGCTCGAGCTCACACGACACAAGAAGAAAGAAAGATTGGCGAAGTGGTTGAGAGATGGGCTGCTGCGCTACGTGTCGCGGGTTCGATTCCCGCACGGAACAAATATTTATATGATCTACAGATAGTTGTTTCGGGTCTGGGTGTTTGTGTATGTGAATATTTGTGTTTGTAAACGCACCCACGATACAGAAATTATTCCTAGCGTGGAGCAAAGATTTATAAAAACAAAAATATTATGATATGGTAAGCCATCTGACCACACCTGTAGCACATTCCAGAAGCTTCTCTGTCATATTCTCGAAGAAATTGCGATGCTTCAGCTGAATTTGAGTTTACACCCTGAAAAAGAAAAGGAGGAACTTGTTAGAATATATTATCACGACTGCTGTACGACGGGGTACGCAGAGTATCGTAATTACACTAATATTATAAATGCGAAAGTAACTCTGTCTGTCTGTTTGCTACCTTATAACGACTAAACCTATGACATGGGTGTCTACACAGATAGCTGATGCTATAAGGAGTAACTTAGCTTACTTTTTATTTTAGAAAATGAACTAGGGTTCCGCACAAATAAAATGCACGGGTTCGTAATCCACGCGGGTAAAGTCGCGGGCGAAAGATAGTACCAAATAAAATTTGAATTTGGCGGCCTACAGGCCTCAACCATTTCATCTTGTAACTCATTCTCAGAATCCATTACCACTGGTGTTATGTGGTAGACATAACGCCACGGATTCGTAGTACGAATCCGTGGCGTTATGTCATCTTTAGGAAAAACCATAGATAATGCACACGACCATGTCATAAATCGCCGGAAATCCTTTAAGTTATTACTAGGGTTACAAGCATTTCTAATAATATAATTATGTGACCTTCAGATGGCAAACAATGTCTTATATAAATGTGGTGTGGCCTTGTGTAGAAGGGGGCATAAGTGGGGTCGCCAGTTTTTTAGAAGAAGTAGAGTATATCTGAATACAGCGAGGGTAAATAAAGAGTACAGATTAATAAGAGTTTTATTCATTTTTTTTAAATATATTTCCAAGATACTGTTTGTCTTATTGACATTATATTTTGACGTGACTGATTGTAGCTGCGTTCAGAAACGGCCAAGTTTTATGGCTTTGGGTACGAGTATATTAATTCAGTAAACAGAATGTCTTATTTGTGTTGTGGGCATGGCTGGCATCAATGAAATGCGAAAAACGTCAATTCATGTAAAATGAGTATTTTAGCGTACTCTATTAGTGTTATAGATTATAAAGAATCAGAGTACAATACTCTATTTTAGAGTGTGGTTGGCCATCCTAGGCATCATCGTCATCATCATCAACCAGAAGACGTCCACTGCTGAACGAAGGCCTCCCCCAAGGGGGGGTTTGCCATAATCCCCACGCTTGGCAGGCGGCTTGGGGATCGCAGTGGCTCACCGATTAGTGAGATTACGCTGCTGCCGTCCTCCGGTGTCTGGCCGCAATTTTAAGACGTACCCGGGTCTACTGTCCGGGTGACCCTAGTCATAAGTGAACTAAATACACTTGTATAACCGAACATCACGGCTGTCAACTTTCAAGGATCTGGCAGAGATTTATTTATACAATTTATTTACATAACATAACATAGCATCACGCCTGTATCCCTCGACAGGTTAGGCAGAGGTGTATTATTGTACATCCACATTTCACCGACGCCGTTATTGAGTCCCATGTAATAGCGGGCGAGCGTATTGCCACATACCGGGCACAGTTCTATTCCGTGCTGTTACTATTTTTTTTTTCTATTTTTTTTTAAAAAACATTGCCCCACTAGGATTTCTCCTGTATCGTGGGTACAGTTTACAAACATACATGTCACATGCACACACAACCAGACCCGAAACAACCATCTGTAGATCATACAAATATTTTTTCCGTGCGGGGATCGAACCCGCGACACGTAGCGCAGAAAGCTAATCGCTTAGCCACTGCGCCAACCGTGTCGTCAAATTCTATGAGTAATATTCACTGAGAATTTCTATACAGAAAAACCCAATAACACTTTGCTCGATCCGGGCATCGATCCCACGTCTTCATGTTCAGCAGTCCTCTCACAATACTTTATTTTAAACACTGGTTTATTTTTAATATTGTAGCAAAACACTAATTATAGCTATGTGTGGTAATAATTATAAAATATACGCTAGATGATGTCGCGGGCAACAGATAGTAGATAATTAAAAAACCCCGTGGATTGGCTGTTATGGCCCCCACTTTCATTAGACCCATTGTTTCCAAGCTGATAGACAGACGGATGTCTGACAATGGAGAGACACTTTCGTTTATATTACAGTAACATCACGGTGTGTGGGTATCGGGGTAAGCACAAGACCAAAGCATTGCAAAAAGCCAGAGTTAGATTTACCTAGCTTTCGACTTAGGGTGGCGAGAAAAATGGGCGGGGAGGTCCAAAAGGAATTTTCATTCAACGGTATTTAGGCATAGACATCAGATCAGGACTCGTAGCTAATATAGCTCTGGCTACGGTCATTCTTTGGATGGGTGACAGTTTTTCACATGTCGAGAATCCGTGTTTCGGAAATCACGTTAAGCAGTTGGTCCCGGGTGTCATACGAATATCTATGACAGTCATTATGGTACTCTGCAGTTAAAAAATTTAACAACCAATCTAACCTTAAGAGTATCGTTTAGCTGCCGGCTTCTGAGAAAATTGCCTTGAAATACGCGCAAAATAGGTGTTTGGGCGTTAACGTTTCTTACATTGAAATCTTAACGAATTAATTTGATTTTGGTCTCTATCGTTTTGTCAGTTTATAAACTAGGTCGACACGTTTCAGTTTCAGAGGCCCTAGTGTAAGTTTCTTTCGACAAACTCGATTTAACGCATCGAACGTGTTCGGCGCTCCAATTGGTGGAGAGCACGAAACGGATCAATCTGAGCGCCAAACTGAAACGTGTCGACCTAGTTTATAAACTCAGTTTCGAAATATCAGCTAAACCAGCTCATGTTTAGTGGGGTAAAATGTTATCGCATTTTGTATGAAAACTTTTAGCTAAACTATAGTCTTAAGAGTTTCAGTATCTCCCAGTAATTGTGTGACGGAGGTCAATTTTTTTTTTTTTTTTCAGACATCAAGGCCCATATAAACATATACAATACCATATAAAATATAAAACTTAAAAATACTATACAAACAAATGGTAGTCGCGTTGTACAATACTAATATTCGGGATGTAGATAGACTAGGAGCCAACCACAAAGTAGTAGGCAGGCAGATGATAACGATTTGGACTTTAGAACTAATAGCCTACTACTCTAGCGCATCCGATCTACAAGCTTTTGTATGATTAAAAATAAAATGATGTTTGTATATAGATACAATGTTTAAGTATTAAATATTGTCTTGACGTTGTAATATTATGATTTGACGATGAATTAAAACAGTTATTCGAACAAGATAACAATAAAACAAATATACTTTCTCATTTCATAATATTTAATGAGGCGTTATAAAAACAATGCTTCATTACCTGTCACGCATAAATTAATTAAACAAACATTTTTAATTATAACATAACATAGCATCACGCTTGTATTCGACGGGTGCTTGAAAGGAGCCTCCCCGAGTAATGTACCATCTGAGCTACTGTAAGTTCAACGCACCCTGGGCAATCAGCGAGCTATCTCCAGTGATTGGCAAATCGTTTCACCATGATGGTAATCAAATAAACAGATAGTCCACTCACAAACGCCTGTATTCCTCTCTAATTATTATGACATAACATTTTTACGCTTTACTTTATGCGATGTTGCACGAAATACTTGGTCGCTGCAAGTTATTTATCTGCAGTTTGCGAAATACCAAATAAAATTTGAAGTTGGCAGGCTTAGCGAGCACCTTCGTCTTAAGGTAACGTAGCATCTCGCCTATATTCCCCGAAGGGTTAGGCAGAGGTATACTATTGTACACCCACATTTCGCCGATGCTGTTATTGAGTCTCATGTAAAAGGGGGCGAGTTTATGACCATCTACTGGGCACAGTTTCAGACTCCGTGCTGCTACTGAGAATTTCCAAACAGAATATCCCACTAACACTTTGCCTGAATCGAATCTCACGCTCAGCAATCTCGCTTGTGACCACAAGACCAGTGAGGCTCTCAAAGTCTTAGCAAAGCAAAAGCAGACGTAAGGTTAATCTCTAAATTGCCGTAATTTTTTTTAAACGTTGCCCCACACTAGTATTTTCTCCTATATCGTGGGTACAGTTTACAAACATACATGTCACATGCACACACAAGCAGACCCGAAACAACTATCTGTAGATCATACAAATCTTTGTACCATGCGGGGATCGTACCCGCGACACGTAGGTAAGTTAATCGCTTAGCCACTGCGCCAACAGTGCCGTTATTATTATACATCTTTCAACAACAATCTTAACTCTATTTTCAACCATAGTTACATATGTCGGTCATGCACCGTGCGGTCCGAGAAGGTTACCCCACAAAAACTATCACAAGTCACATATAATAATTTGTCTGTAAGTATTTAGGTGCTTCACAACCGTGACGTGTCACAAAGAGTACAAGAGTACTTATTTCTGGGTCATGTGTACCGACTATTACTTGCAACATGGCCAAAAGTACAGCGCCATCTATCGGAGTGAAGCGACAACAGAAAAACCTGAATCGCGCTATGAGAGTTTACAACGATTCTAACGCGCTAGGCTAACCACCTTGCCTGGTCGGAGGATCCTCCCTTTTCAATGGAGGAACACCATACCGCGTACCTTCATTGTGTTTGCGGTAGATTCCGGTGTAGTCTCTTTATTTGCTATTCATCATCTGCCTGCCGTTTCCCAACTACATTGGGGTCGGCTTCCAGTCTAACCGGTTGCGGCTGCATATCAGTATTGTACAATGCGACTGCCATCTGACCTCCGTCACCAAATTACTGGGAGACTCCGATACTCTAAGGTTAGACTGGTTGTCAGACTTTTTGGGCTGCTGACACCCGTAAAAACTATCATAGATATTCGTATGACACACGTACCAGGGACCAGCTTCTTAACGTGCTTTTCAAGGCATGGAGGGGTCTCGATATGTGACAAATGGTTACCCATCCATAGACTGAGCGCAGCAAGCGCTGCTTAACCTCGCAGATCAACTTATCTGCCCCCCTTGCATAAGTAAACGAAGCGATAAAAAATTCAGATCTTTTATAACAATAGAATACAATATGTTCCTTTTCGCAATAGTTGCAGAACCAAGATTATGTAAGAAAGCTGATTCTGCATCACAATGCGTTCTGAAGTGAACATAACATAGCATCACGCGTGTATTCCCCGAAGGGTTAGGCAGAGATGTACTATTATGTATACACATATTCCACCGACGCTGTTATTGAGTCCTATGTAATAGGGAGCGAGCCTATTGCCATCTACCGGGCACAGTTCCAGACTCCGTGCTGCTACTGAGAATTTCCATACAGAAAACCCAATAACACTTTGTCCGACCCGGGAATCGAATCCAGGACCTCATGCTCAGGAGTCGACTTGCGACTACTAGACCAACAAAGCAGTCTAGATTCTTAAATGATACAATTATTATAAACTATGTTATTTACAATTTACATAACATAAAATTGCATCACGTCTGTATAACCCAATGGGTTAGGCATTGTACTGCTTGTACACCTACATTTACACCTCATAACATATCACCCACCTAGGAATTGAACCAAGATCTAACGGTCAGCAGCCGCACTCGCGACCACATGGCCAATGAAGCAAACATTATTAACAAAATCAAAATTTACATAATCACTTAATAATCAGTGCAAATTTAAATTTTAAAGCAATGAATTAACACGTAATTGGTACACTTACCATTCTGAAGTACTCCTGAGATTGTGCATACCGTGTGAAGAAAGCAAAAAATATTAGACGCACATACGCGATTTTGCTCGCGTCCATTTTAAAAAAGATAACTGTCAAACATCAATTTACACACTCATTAAACAAAACAACTCATTACAAACTTTTAGCGATTTTGTAAACGTCTATTTTGAATTAACATACAACATTAATTAAATATTTACATTAAAATTAACAACATTGAAATTAAAAAAGTAATTTGATTTGCATAAAAATTTAGGCGGCAATTTTTGACAGATTTTTTATTTTTAAATTATTCTACTATTAGGCAATGGTAAGTAAGCACACAGCCGTTGGTTAAGATTGTTATTTTTGATTATTTTAATAATTATTTGTTTAGAAAACTGTCCTCTGGGCTTTCTTGTCGTCGACTGGAGTAATATTTCCGTTGCTTTTGTTTTGTGCATGGTTTGATGAACACGACGCGACTTGCGAGGGAGTGGCACGAGCCAAGATATATTTATCTTGAGAGTTCTCGCCATTTTGTTTTTATTTTATTGATAAGGTTCAACAAACAGCTATATGCTTCTCTTTATAATTAATAACAAATAATTTTAACAAGTAATAATGCAGTCCACAATGCTGTTTATAAGTTAGTTCAAGATAGTATACCTAAAATTATACGCTACGGGATATATTTATACATGATATAATAAGGTTAACGGGTGAAAAAACATAGTGAGATAGCATAATCATAAACTAAGAGGCATCCATTTGTCCGCGTAGAAATATTTTTCATACCAAACAACTCTCATTTTGATTAACACCGATGAAGTTGAATTTTGGAAAATCCTAGCCGATATCTACATTCCTTAAGGAACATCTGGCGAACAAGTTGAATAAGAACAAACCTTTACAGTTTCGCAGATACATAATTCCTTTTCATCCTGTTTTTTTATTAAGATGACACTGGTGGCTTTCACACTAACTCTAATAAACGTAATATCAATCAATCAATTAAGTGCAGTGCTAGAGATTTCCCAAATTTCGTCATAACACTGAGTTCTCCGCCTTCATCTAAGTCTGACTCAGCTACTTTACTCAGATCATCAGACCACCTGGCTAGGCATCTATAGGCTGTTATCCTACTAATATTATAAACGTAAAAGTTTGTGAAGATGGATGGATGGATCTTTGTTACTCTTTCGTTATGGCCTTCTCAACTCACCAACATCCACATGAACAAAGTGGAATAAATCTCGGAAATCACAGGTGAGACGAAGAACACATAAGATCTATTTCAAGCTAGTTATCTCATGTGCGCCCGCGCAGGCGTCGCGCCATCGCGTGCGTTACTGCGACATACTTGACCAAGACTAAAATGTTTTAGACAAGACGAGACATTACTGTTATCTTTGTGATTTTTGTGCTGATATAACTTTTGGTGTACAATTTACACCTGCCTTATTGGTCCTAGTGGTGGTTTGATGACAATTGGCGCAGTGGTTAAGCGATTAGCTTTCTGCGCGATTTGTCGCTGGTTCTATCCCCGCAAGGAACGAATATTTGTTTCGACGTATAATTGTTTCGGGTCTGGTTGTGTGTGCATGTGACGTGTATGTTTGTAAACTGTACCCACGATACAAGGAGAAATCCTAGTGTGGTAAATAACATAGTATAACGCCTGTATTCCCCAAAGGGTTAGGCAGATGTGTACTATTGTACACCCACATTTTGCTGATGCTGTTATCGAGTCCCATGTAATAGGGGGCGAGCCTATTGCCATCTACCGGGCACAGTTCCAGACTCCGTACTGCTACTGAGAATTTCCATACTTACAGAAAAAAACTTAATAACTCTTTGCCTGACCCGTGATGCTTTGTTATGTTATATACTTTTTAAGCCATAAAATATTTCAACAAAATGTCGCATCTACACAATAATCTTTGCATATATTTATGTAGGTCCCTCACGGACTAGAGAGCGCCTCTTTTGATATACAGCTGTAACAGTTGAGATGTTTGGTTAAATTACCTGCCACACGCGAAGATCACGAGATGATCTGTTGGTACAACGACTCTCATACATATACAATGTACTTATGTACCTAAGTACATGCAACTGGGACTAGACAGTCCAAGATTTTGGCGGGATTCCATTTGAGCGTCCGGCGCACCCTGGGCAGCTGTGGCGGTCCGAGGGTGGGGTCGTAGGGGTCATGACCCCCCCCAAAATCGTACAAATCAAATTGACAAACCTCCTAACAATAGGCAATTCTCGAAAATTAAAAATAAATTATTAAGTTCCTGCTTAAAACGTCTAAACAATGAAATCACAATGATAAGCCATCTGCCGTAGATAATTCCAAATCTTCGGGGTCTTCTGCCTTACCTAGAGAACGAAACGAGTACCTCACTTGACTAATGAGCCAGTCCAAATTAGAGAAGGACCAAATCTACCAATTAGAGAAGCATAATAAGATTTTGGTTTGAGGGGTTCGCAGCTAAATAGCTACCGCGCAGATCGATCCATCTGCAAGGTTAAAGAGCGCTTGCCGCCGTCAGTTCTTGGATGGGTGGCCGTTTCTTACACATCGAAACCGCTCCGTGCCTCAGAAAGCACGTTAAGTAGTTGGTCCCGGGTGTCATACGAAAACCTATAATAGTCGTTAAGGGAGTCAGCAGCCGAAATGTCTGGCAACCAGTCTAATCTTAGACTATTAGTGTCTCCCAGTAATTAGGTGGTGGAGGTCAGATGGCAGTCATTCTAGTCACGTCACTACGTCAGTATGAAACACTGATATTCAGCCGCAATCTGTTAGACTGGCAGCTGACCTGGGTTACGAAAAGGCAGGCAGATGAATAAGATTTTGGCAAATATAAAACCACTTGGAGTTTTTCGACTCCAAATATTTGTATGGCCTACAGATAGTGATTTGGGTCTGGTTGAGTATGCATGTGACATGTATGTTTGTAAACTGTACCCACTTGTCTTGATGAAATCTAGATGATGTCCTATCGTAACTAAATTACTAGTAAATAACTCAACAGGCTTACAGGCAATTGACCCATCCTTACATATTATAAAACAAAGTCCCTCGCCGCGTCTGTCTGTCTGTTCGCGTTAAACTCAAAAACTACTGAACGGATTTTCATGAAGCTATCACCAATAGACAGAGTGATTCATGAGGAAGGTTTAGGTGTATAATTCGTTAAGGTTTTGTGTAAATCGGCTGAAATATGACGATGATTATTGAAGATGCCGGAAAAAATCACGCCGACTGGAAGCTTTACTGGCGTGCGCCGCGTAAACCGATAGAATTATATAACTACTTATTGAAGAAGATTGTAGGCTTTCTTGACTCGAAAAAAATGCACGGGTGCTTAATACACGCGGGTGCTAGAAGAAGCAAGTTATTGATAAATAATAATTAAACCCGCGACATAATACGACGAAAGTCGGCACACCGACCGATGCGCCTTCACGCGGCGGCTAGATAATAGACATGCAATGATTTTAATATGCATACAGAATTCCAAGAAATGTCAAATAGACAATAATATGGAAATGAAGTCGTACATTTCTTAGCCATCACGCTATTCATTTGCGTAGAGGTAGGGTGAGGTGTATTGTTTATATCTTCACATAAATAACTGTTTATGTTACATAAGCGCCTATTTACTGCCATTGATCTAAGATTTGCAAGCGTTCTGGAGGACAGTGGTCTCCTTCTGTGAAGCAGTCATGATCCAGGAGTCTGCTGAGCGGGATCGGGAGAGGGCCGATATGATGTCGAGGTGGACCGCCGTGGTCAGTTTAGCCGGTAGGAGTCTGGCACATCCCTCCCCCCCAGGCGGAGAATAGCCTTTGAGGGGTTGCAACCACGCAAACAAAAAAAAAAGGATTTGCAAGCGTTGCTGAGCAGAGTCCTGAAAATGTCTCAATATCAGCCCGGAGTTTGGTGTTGTACCTAGGGTTGCCAAGCATACTTTATAATAACGTATCCTACTTTATTTTCGATAAATATACTTTATACTCTAATTGTATAAAAATAAAGTACCTATGCGAAAATACTTTATTTCCAATTTTTACTGTGATGCGTAAAGCGAAACACTCATATGGGTAATTACTTGTTGAAAGCTGATCTGATAGCTGACCTCTATTCCCGTTTTTTATGGGAATAAAAACATATTCGAAAAATACTTTTCTTTTTTTCTTCCAAATACTTTATTTTTCCTATTCAAAGAATTTATTATACTATAATATACATTATTTTTCTCAAAAAAAAAAGTTAGTAACCCTAGTTGTACCCGGTAGATGACAATATATCGTTATTATCATTTCCAACAGGCTCCTGAATATGATTACTGGCAGGGTGGATTGCCCATACGCAGTTCACTGTTGCCTGTATCAGTGCAATTTTATTTACTAGTTTCATCATCACACATCATCAGCCAGAAGACGTCCACTGCTGAACCAAGGCCTCCCTTAAGGGTGGGGGTTTGCCATAATCCCCACGCTTGGCAGGCGGCTTGGGGATCGCAGTGGCTCACTGATTAGTGAGAGGTCGCTGCTGCCCGTCCTCCGGTGTCTGGCCGCAGTTTTAAGACGTACCCGGGTCATAGTTACATTTACTAGTTTACTAGACTTGAAATTAAGTGTATTATATTCTATTCTTAGTTCCCACTTGATAGGGAGCGAGCTTTCTACGGACTTAATAACGAAATAGGTGAAATCCTCCGTGGAGTCGGCAGTCGGCACGTGGGAATCGCTCATGCTGTAGTGGAAACATTATCCAGTCAGCTATGGTGGTATCGAAGCTGATTGCCTAGGGTGCGCCAGACGATCTCAGGTCTTGTCACTCGTGGGTGCATTTTACTTGCTTCAACATCTAGTGAGCAACACAGGATCAGAATTTAAGACAATTTTGGCCAACGAACGGACTGAATAGACGCTGATCAGCCGATCTGCAAGGTTAAGGGTTGAACCACATCTGGCAGTATGGAATCGCATTTGTTCCGTCTGTGTTACAGAGTGCTGCAGCATGCTGCCGCCTCCCTCGAGCGCCTCGTCGATTCGGCCGCGTGCGGTCGCACTCCCGCTCTTTCTCGCTCTAGTAAATGACGGTTCTAAGTGAAAGAAAAGGATAGAAACACAATAAAGTGCGATTCGGTGCGGCCCAACTCTAAGAAGCCCTTGCTGCGGTCAGTCCTTGAATGGGTTACAATTCTCTGGCTCTGTTACTCGAAAACGACGTTAAGCAGTTGATGTCGAAAAGGATAGCCAAGTCATGTCTTTTTTAAATTCTTAATTCGTACAATGACTTTTGATGTTAACAGACATCTTTTCAAGTCATCCAGATCTCGCTCACACACCGCTGCACATCTAGTCCTGACAGACAGTCGCGTCGGCGTTAAAACAAAAGCTGCGCAGGCGCAACGACGCCAACACTAGTGATACAACAATACAGTCATGAACCGTGGTAAGGTGTCACATTTCGGAGTATTATACTTTAAAACTGTAGTTAGTAGTAAGTCCCACGGCTATGGGTCACGGAGGAAAAGTACTTTAAATATTGTAGACTAGCTTCTGCCCGCGGCTTCACCCGCATGGATTACGAACCCGTGAATTTTTGGCGCGGATCCCTAATTCATTTTTTAAAATAAAAGTAACCTAAGGTACTCTTTATAACATTAGCTATCTGCTAGTGAAAGTCCCGTCAGAATCGGTCCAGTCGTTTCGGGTTAGATTATTGCAATTTTCGTAGGGATCTCTAATTTCTTTGAAAATAAAAATAAAGGTAAAAGAATTTTTAAAATCGGTTTAGTAGTTTTTGTGTTTATCCATTACAAACAAACATACAAAAAATGTTATGTTACTTCATAAAGACAAAGACAAAAAAATAATTAGACGACACGGTTGGCGCAGTGGCTAAGCGATTAGCTTTCTGCGCTACCTACGTCTCACTAGTTTGATTCCTGCACGGAACAAACATTGGTATCATATATAAATAGGTGTTTCTGGTCACGTGTGCATGTGACATGTATGTTTGTAAAACTGTCACAGAAATGACAGCGTCAGTGGCTTTGGCTTTCTGCGTTATTTTTCGCGGGTTCGATTCCCGCACGGAGTAAATATTCGTTAACATAGTTCAGCGCCGTTATCAGGGTAAAATAAAAACCACCAGATTAATAATAAAATATTGCTTTTATTTATTACATATAGTACAAGAGTATATTTATATCTATTATTTACATTTTGAAATAATGATGCGCATGGGCACACATCGATCTATGAAAACACGTGATTTGTTAATACACTCGCCGATGAGTGCGCACCCTAATAATCTTTATCTTCAAGCTTGCTCTCTTATACGGAATGAATAGAAATGCAGGCTATTGTAGCAGAAATTGTATTTTTTAAAATATAGTAGTTTTATAATTATTATTGTAAAATATAATAATTAACCAAAATATGTCTGATGTTCTTAATAACTTAATGGACATTATCATATCGGTTGGCGCAGTGTTTAAGGGATCGACTGCTGTACTATGTGTTGCGGGTTCAATTGCCGCACGGAACTGATATGACCCCTGTGTAGGGTTGCCATCCTCAAATTTTGAAAACGAGGATTTGTAATTAGAAATGCCAGGATATTTCGGTTTAAAAACAGGACGCAGTATAAGAAAAGTATACGAAAGCAGTGTCAATGAATTTCAATGAATAGCAATTATAATGTTTTATGAAATTATCTTCTATTAAATTATAAAATAACGCCGATGATTAAACGTAAGGTTTGAGGCAGTAGTGGCGCGCGAATAATAAAACACAGGACTTTACGAGGACTCTTTAAAAAACCCAGGACGCTACTTAACAACTATCCAGGACAACACAGGACACTACAAAAGCAGGACATGTCCTGGGAAAACAGGACGGTTGGCGACCCTACCCCTGCGATCCCTTATAACATTTTCAATGTTCTGATCACAATGGTCAAACATTGTTCATTCACGCGTGTCCACTTTGAAGGGGAATATAACACACGCGAACAAACAATCACACAGATACACAGACAACTGATTAAATGAGGCACCGGTTATCATAGAGACATTTGTTACGTTAGCATAACATATCACCACGCCTCTATTCCCCGAAGGGGTAGGCAGAGGTGTACACTCATTTGCCGATGCCGTTATTGAATCTCATGTAATATGGCGAGAGCCTATTGTAATACCGGGCCCAGTTCCAGATTCCGTGCTACTGAGAATTTCCATACGTGAAACCTTATAAAACTGCCCGACCCGGGATTGAACTCAGGACCTCACGCTCAGCGGTCGCGCTTGCGACTAGACCAATGCGACTTGCGACTACTAAACCAAAATTTCTGTAACGGCATCGGCGATCAAAAATATGTATATATACACGTAGCGAAATTCAACGGCTTATTTTTGGAAAACTATTGGTTCAAATCATACAATTTAAATTATTATGTATTTTTATGTACCCGCATATACTATGTGTAAAATTTGTCAAGATTTCAATCACTATTTCCTCTAAAAATCGCTTTTGAATTTCATTAAGTATATACATGTTTTTGTTCCTGACTGTACAACAAAACATTTCTGCCTAACCTTTCGGGGAATATAGGGGTGATGCTATTTTATGTAAATATTTATGAGAGTTATAAACTGACTGAAGAAAAATTTTTTGTGGTATGATCTACACCTTCTCTTCATCCAATATTTGAACAAAGCTTGAAGATAAGACCATTTTTTTTCTTACCAAAACCTATGTTTGTATGGTCTCAACATCACTGCCTTCCAAACTAGGTTCATTTTCAACGATATTATTGAATTTCTTCCTCGACGTATCAATATTGTGTCTCCGCTTCATATGTTTCTTAAAATTAGACCCGTTGGTAAAGTCTCGTTGACAATAAACACATTTGTAAGGCTTAGCACCTGTGTGTTGCCGCAAATGGAGGTTCAAACGGGTTTTAAACCTAAAAGTCTTATTGCAATATTCACAGACGTAAGGCATTAAGTCAGTATGAATGATTGAGTGGGATTTCAAGTGTCTTTTAACTCGGAAACTTTTACCGCACTGTTCACAGACAAATGGTTTCGCACCGGAGTGGAGACTGATGTGGGATTGAAGATTCCCTCTCGCCCGAAAAGCCATGGGACAGAATTCACATTTGAAAGGCTTTGTGTCATCATGGGTCATCATATGGGTACTCAAAGTGCCTTTTGTGAAGAACATTTTGCCGCACACATGACAGGAGAAGTCTCTGCTACGGTCCGTATGTACTAATTTATGTTGCTGCAAGTTACTTCGTGATTTAAACTCCTTTTGACAGTGTTCACATTTTAGTTCGAAATCTATCTTCTCACATTTGACTGTGCGTTTTCTGTAACCTTTAGTATATAAAATAATATGATCATGAAGCTGTTCTTCGGACTCAAATGTAGCTCCACAGTTTTGACATGTAGTTAAATATATGTTGACATGAAACGTGTTTCTATGTTTTTTCAAGAATGATGCCATTGAGAAACGTTTATTGCAGAACTCACAGCAGTATCTTAATAATTTTTTGTGTGACCGTACATGGTTAACAAATGATTTGTAGTTGTTTATAACTTTACCGCAGTCCGAACACTTAAAAATGCAGCAACGAGAGTGTATTTGTAATGAATGTAAGCGCAATGACATAACATTCTTGCATTGAGCGTCACAATCAGCACAGCGGCACATATAATCATCCCAAGTCAATTGATTGCAGCGTTCAGACTCTTTTATAATATTCTCGGTGTCTAAATCAGAATTGTATTTTAATTTCTTCTTTTTCTTGATTTTTTTCTTTTTGACTGCCATGTACAGTGGTGCGTCACTGTCTGTGGTGTTTAAACCCTCAGAATCACGCTGGTTATCATCGTCACTGTGTCTTTCTGTTTTGACGGCAGACAAATCTATGTCGAGTAAGGAATTTGGGTCTACAGTGACTATTTCAAGTTCTTCACTCAATATTTCAGGTTTAACCTCTTGTTTCATGACCTCGAAGTCTTCCCAGTCTACATTTACCGGTTTTCCATCGTTTTTAGTGACAACTTTAACCTCAGAAACGGAATTTTCTTGTTCATGTTTCTTTAAAAATATCTCGTTCAGTTTTGTTTGTGCGGTCCTCACGTTGTGCAAAAACGACCATGTACGTTCTAAAGCGTCGAAACATGAGAAACAAATGCTTTTCGGAAGTGTATCTGAAGTTGCAATATCAATATTTATCCATAATAATTTTGTCGCTATTTTAGAGTTTAGTCCAACATCTTCGTCGGGAGCTATTAGCGTTTCTTTCAACGTTGGTTCTGCACACAAACGACAGTAGGCTTCATCTTCGTCACACATTGTTGATTATCAACTGAATTTTTTTAGCATTTGATTGTAAAATAATTATTTTTCGTAATAATCGTAAATAATTTCAATGATAAACAACCATTTTGACAATAGACGCGTTGATGTTGCCATAAATCGTTCAGAAAGTCTACAAAATAGAATGATAGAAACTACCAAATGTCAGAACAGAAATAACTATAGTGAATGGCTTAAAGCTTGAATATTCATATGTAAAAAACTCAAAATTGTTTTTAAATTATTATTTCCGGTAGCTTCTTAATAAATCATTGTGATGAACCTCAAAATAAATTACATTAATTTATTCTAGATTCCACTTAGTTGTGTACTGGTGTCCGATTGACCATGGCAATACAACATCAGTTTTTTAATGCATGAAGAGCTATCTGTAGGTTTATTTTGGTAACATTTAGTACAATTCTTTGGTATACTCCTTCTTTGTCATAGTTACTAATAAGGTTACTAGATGGCGTTATTTTCAATAATTTATTATTATTTTGGATATGATTACAAAAATATTCATATTTTTGATAACCCTTTTCCTTCTTCCATTTCCTCCAGAATGGGGGAGGAATCCTCCCATTCTCGATGGAAGCTAACATCTCTGTCAAGGCATCAGCGATCCTATGGTGCTGCAAATTTTTATAAGCGACTGTGATGAACTTATCATCAAGCTTGTTTGCCACGATAAATTGCTATCCACTTTTGATGAACGTTACGTGTAAAAAACCCAACTCAAGGGAGGCAAATAGTAAAATATTTAAAATAATATTAAGGCAGAAGCGGACTCAGGGGTGACTGGCCAAGTCCAGAGCTCTCTTACGGCCCCCCAGACTTCTCAACCTAGAGAAGCGGCGAACAAATAGTAAATTATATACCTATATTAAATATTATTTATGCAATGTATGGGTACACATATACGGCTAAATAAACTCCACGTATTAAACAAGTTAAGATACTATCACATAACATAGTATCAATATATTTAGATTCACATTGTATCCTGAATAACAATATTGATGTACTTACACGGAATACAAACGAGGGCCTTCGAGCCATTGACCTGAGCGAAATATCTTTTACATAACTTCTGTCTAAATATTAGCATCTATACTGTGAAATGATAATAAAAAGCTAGTCAAAATGTCTCGTCTTTTGCTAAGTCTTGTCTCCATACAAAATATAATAAAACTAGCTTCCGCCCGCGGCTTCGCCCGCGTGGTTTACGAACCCGTACATTTCCCCGGGATAAATAGCCTATGTGCTATTCCTGACTATAATCTATGTCTGTGCCAAATTTCATCCAGATCCTTTCAGTAGTTATTGCGTGAAAGAGTAACAAAGATCTATCCATCCATCCATCTACGACCCGGGTACGTCTTAAAACTGCGGCCAGACACCGGAGGACGGGCAGCAGCGTCCTCTCACTAATCGGTGAGCCACTGCGATAGGATAGGATTAGTAGGATAAGGCTCGTTTGAAAAATGCCGATATAGGTACATTTATTTCTAACCAGAAGCAGGTATATGAAATTTTGTGCTTCTTACCTTGCAAATGACGGTTTTCCATACAACCGTTCATGTCCTATTTTACCCCCCTCGGGGTGAAATTGCCGAAAATCTTTCCTTAGTGGATGCTTCCAACATAAAAGGCATCAACTGCCAAAATTTCAAGTTTGTAGCCCCAGCGGTTTAGATGCGGCTGAATATCAGTATTGTACAACGCGACTGCCATCTGACCTCCGCCACACAATTACTGGGAGACACTCATACTCTAAGGTTAGACTGGCTATCAGATTTTTTGGCCTGCTGACTTCCGTAACTACTGTCATAGGTATTCATATGACACGAGGCACGGAGGGGTCCCGATATGTCAAGAACGGTCACCAATCCAAGAACTGACCGCAGCAAGCGTTGCTTAACCTCACAGATAAAATGATTTGCGCGATAGCTTTGTAGCTACGGGACCTTCTGAAATCCAAGTAAATAGAATTAATCCCTGTTTCCAACTATTAAACTCGTGTCATACATATTTCCATTTTAATACAAAAACTCTTTTGTATTAATTCCGACATTATAATAAAAATCTTTTTACTCTAGTCACGGATGAAAAAAAAAAAAATAACACACACATCTGGACTTGTTTAAAAATGGAACAGTTTGCAAATTTATGGTCTTTTTAGAAAGAATTATGTGTGAGCCGCATCTGATTGTATTACAAACTAGATTTTGCCCGCGACTTCGTACGCGTGGAGTTTAGAATCTGATATTTTCCTGCGGTAAAATGGAGCCTGTATTTTAAGTTAGACCTCTAGCAATACATCGGTGAAAACTGCATTCAATTCCATGCAGTAGTTTTTGCGTGATGCGTATACAAAAATACAGACATACAAAAATTCTAAAAACTGTTGTTTTGGCTTCTGTTGCTCTAATAAAGACCCCCATATTAGTTTTTCTCCAATATCTATAATATACAGACATCGGCCTGTTATAATTTTATTATATATACATATGTATAGATTT
Organism: Shargacucullia verbasci; assembly: GCA_947562105.1. Taxonomy (NCBI): domain Eukaryota; kingdom Metazoa; phylum Arthropoda; class Insecta; order Lepidoptera; family Noctuidae; genus Shargacucullia; species Shargacucullia verbasci. Next base: position 986,539 of record OX387307.1, on the reverse strand, counting down.
ACGATACATATTTAATTTTATCGGAATAACGGTTGCACAGATAAACAGGTCATTGTGTATAAAATGTACAAGAGATTCGTGAAGGCATTTTTATGTGTGACGTTTACTAAAGAACGTAAATAGGTTGGGTTTTTCATTGGTAAATTGGGACCAATATATACTTAGACGGCACGGTTGGCGCAGTGTTTGAGAGATCGACTGCTGCGCTACGTGTCGCGGGTTCGATTCCCGCACGGAACGAATATTTGTATGATCTACAGATAGTTGTTTCGGGTCTGGGTCTTTGTGTATGTGAATACGCACCGTGCCTCGGAAAGCACGTAAAGCCGTTGGTCATGCGCCTGATCTCTCTCCGGTCGTGTCGGATTGCCGTCCCATCGGACTATGAGAGTGAAGGAATAGAGAGAGCACCTGTGTTTGCGCACACACTTGTGCTCTATAATATCTCCTGCGTAGTTGGCTAATCTCCGGTGAGATTGGCCGCCGTGACCGAAATTCGGTCAGGAGGATATTATACTTATATATAACGACATAGCATCACGCCTGTATTTCCCGAAAAGCTAGGCAGAGTCACTAGTAGGCTTATTGAGTCCTATGTAATAGGTGGCGAGCTTAATGCCATTTACCGAGCACAGTACCAGACTCCGTGTTGCTACTGAGAATTTCTATACAGAAAACCTCAATAACACTTTGCTCGACCCGGGAATCAAACCTAAGAACCTCAGCAGTTAAGCTTGCGACCATTCGACCAATGAGAGTCTAACAATAGGAAATTTAGTTTGTACATGATGTTCTTTACTGGAATATATTTGATCTTTTGACATGGTTGGGTGTGTTACTTTGGTAATTGGTTGAGTTTAGCGATGACGCATGCGTCATGCTCGTGAACGGGTGCCGTCTGCCGAGACTCGTCAGCCTGTAAATGCCATGGCAATCTTATTCAGAGGCAATCCTACTTATCCTACTAATATTATAAACGTGAAAGTTTGTGAGGATGGATGGATGGATCTTTGTTACTTTTTCACGCCGCTGAAGAGATCTGGATGAAATTTGGCACAGAGTTAGATTATAGTCTGGCATAGCACATAGGCTACTTTTTATTCCGAAAAAATGTACGGGTTCGTAAATCACGCGGGTGAAGCCGCGGGCGGAAGCTAGTCTTATTATGTTTTGTTTTTCCTAGTATTTTTTTATCGTTAAATTACATTATTCTCTCATTCTCTTACCACAATCTTACCAAACATGATTGTGAGATCGATTTATTTTAAAAGAGTTTCCATGGAGTTTCTTGCCGGTTCTTCTCCATAGGACCTGCTATTTGGAGCCGTGGGCTTAGAGTCTCGACATTTCATAAGTGCCTGAACTTGGTTTACATGAAATAAAGATATATTCTATTCTATTCTATTGACATTTCATTGCGTGATAACTGTCAAAGGGAGTGATTTTTAAACTGTCAAAATTGAAATGTCAATCGCGATTAATTAGCGGTTTGGAAGCTATAATTTAGTTATATTTATTATAAATTACACATTTAAACTTAACTTTATTCTGAGCACGATAAAATGTAGAATTATGTTGCATGTGTGTGATTTAAATTCGCACGAGGGCACAGACCTTTAGGCTAGACAAAAATGCGTGGAGTAGGCAGGTTTAGTCAAAGATTATGAAGTATTATTTAGATTTATAAAACAGTGTCGTGACTGACCGATAGACACCACACAGCCTAAACCACTGCAGATAGAAACGTGAAAATTGGACCATGTGTTCCTGAGAAAGTGTAGAGGAGAACTTAAAAAGGATTTTTTGAAATTCCCATTGTAACTCCTCCTATTGCGGGTAATACGACGGAGAAGAGTAAATAATCGTTTGTAGCAATTAATTTCTTTGTGAAATGTTTGTTTATAAGTTGCTTTATTGTTCAATAAATAACTTTTAACATAACATCACGCCTGTAGCCCCAAATGGTAAGGCAGAGGTGTACTCTTGCATACCATACTTCACTGTTGTCGTTATTAAGTCCCATGTAATAGAGAGACAGCCTACTGCCATCTATCGGGCATAATTTTAAACTCCGTGCTGCTACTGAGAATTTCCATACAGAAAAACCCAATAACACTTTGCTCGACCCGGGAATCGAACCTAGGACCTCACAATCATCAGTCGCGCTTCCCGTTGAGGTAGTCTTGAAGCCTTATAAATATCTATACTCGTTTTGTTTAGGTATGTAAATAAAGATAAAGAATCTTGATAAGACTTTTTACACAAACACATATTAAACAAATAAACTAATGCTTAAACTAGTGGTTCAATTGATTTGGTAATCGTTATTGTTGTTTTACATTGGTTTTTAGTCGCGTTTTATTTTTAAACTGAGCTTTTAAATAAAAAATATTAAAAAGACACATCAAGATTGTTTACCTTTAGTTAAATACCTAAACAAAACGAGTATACATCATTTTTTTCCAATATTAAAAAAAAAAGTCGACTCCATTGTTTTTTTATAGATTACATCAGAAACTTCGTAGTGACTCATCGTTAGGGGTCGTGGCTCCACAGATCTAGACGCCAGATCTAGGATGAAACGTGTATATGTCTAGGTTTTTGGTAACGGCGGATTTAAAAGAAAGATAATTATGAATTTATTACTTTTTTTTCTGAAAAATAGGAATGGTTTTTGCAAAAACTTGTATGTTTTTAGAATATTTTACATATAAATAATAATCTATCTTTCCTACTAATATTATAAATGTGAAAGTTTGTGAGGATTGATGTATGGATGGATGGATGGATATTTGTTACTCAATGACGCCAGAACGGCTTAACGGATGTGAATGAAATTTGGCACAGAGATAGATTATAGTCTGGAATGTACGACTTCGTAAACCACGCGGGCGAAGCCGCGGGCGGAAGCTAGTACATAATAAAATTCCGGTGTGTGTGTTTTCGTAACTCTTCTCCTAAACGGCTTAATCGATTTTGATGATACTTTTTTACTTATGGAGTCACCTGGATGTTTGTTGGTAACCAACCGGTAGGTGGCGCTGTTGTAATGAAATAAAATGATTTATTTTGCAATTAGGATCTTTCAATCACTTTTACACGTCTTTTTTAAACTAGATGGCGTCGTCATTTCCTATGACTATCCTTGAGAGGAAACGCTGAAACAAACTCAGGGTTCAAGGTCGAATTCCAGAACACAAATTACAGGCAGATGGCGCTGTGGGCAATAACCAGTAACTAATAAATATCCTAGCATCACGAATTCTTCGAAGGGTTAAGCAAAAGTCTCTCTCACTCACACAGTGCCATTTATCGGGCACAATTCCAACCTCCGGGTTGCTACTGAGAATTTCATAATGTTCTACCACTTTGCCAGACCTGGAACAATCGAAGCCAAGACCCAGTGGCGGCGTAGCATGGGTTGTCACCCAGGGCCAGGGCCGAATTAAGCAAGCGCGGGGCCCGTAGCAAATTCTATCGTGGGGCCTTTGATCTGCTATGTGCTTTTAAGTATAAAGTGACTTTTTGTAGAACTTGTGCGTTTACCGTATGAAATTCTGTGTTTTATTTTGGCTAACAAAATAATCGGTTACCGATTGTCTGACGTGGATTGTCTTAGTCGGAAAACAGGTGTAACGTTTCATGTTCTTGTGATATCAAGTAAATTCAATATACTACGTCTTAATAAGTTTCACTCAAAAAATTATGCTCAGGCGGAGTTTGGTTTGGATTCGCGAGGATCCCCCCTTTTGCGTGGGGTCCGTAGCAATTGCTACTCTTGCTACGTGGTTTAGTCGGCACTGCCCAGGACAGTATCCTATCGAGCACAACCCCGTTCCCCCCAAATAAAACAACAACTACTGAATTTTCTTTTTTTTTTCAAATTTCATTTGACACAATAGAATAATTGGTCTACACCGTATCGAAAATGGTTAAGGAAAATCTCAGAACAGACTCAGAATAGCCCCAGTCAACGATGAATGTTAGAAGCTTCAAGGTAGTCCTTTTCCTTAGTCAGTGCGTGACAGTGGCTCACCCGCGGGCCGGACTGTCACCCCTTTGAGGTTGGCACTTGGCACTCCCCCTTTACGCCGCCACTGCCAGGACCTCACGCTCATAATACGCACTGGCATCCACTAAACCAATCAGACGTTTATCATAGAGCTCATAAAATTGTCAATACCTCATTGGTCTAGTGGTCGGAAGCGCGACTGCTGAGCGTGGTGTCCAGAGTTCGATTCCCGTGTCGTGCATGTTATTGGGGTTTTCTGTATGAATTCTTTGTAGCAGCACGGAGTTTGGAACTGTGCGCGGTAGATGGCAATAGACTCATCCACTTTTACATGGGACTGAATAACGGCATCGGCGAAATGTGAGGGTACAATATTACACCTCTGCCTAACCCTTAGGGGAATACAGGTTACATGTTACACAATAAAAGATGTTTGCTATGAAAACGGCCGTTTACTCATAGAAAAAGACCGTGTTAAACGGTTGATTATGTCTTAAAGATCTGTTAAATTATCGATAAATATGGACCTTAGACCAGGGCCAGATTTAAGAGACAGGGCTCAAATCCCGAACTGAGGGAAAATCCTCCACAGTATGATTAAAAACAAAACTGTGACTTTGATTGTTGCCTAGTTACTATTAAAAATGATTCGGGTCTAACTTCGTTGCCCATGCGCCTCAAAATATTTAAATCAAGCCCTGATTTAAAAACTAAAGTTGAGTACCTATAGTAACTCATACGCAGGTACACAAGTAATACTCCGTTAAAAGCCTTTTACCTTCCGAGTAAGGTAAAAAAACTAAAAACCTACAGACCCCAATAAGAAAACAATAAAAAAAATCCCGTAAATCTAACCAAAATATGTGTTTTGTTCATTCCACTCACGCGCAGGTGTCGCCGCGAATTTTTTGCGGCGAACCGCTTTAACAGTAACGTTAGTACTGTTAACTTTAAATTTATCACCCTCACGATATCTGGATTAAGAGCTTTTACGGTATATAGCATAACATCACGCCCGTATTCCCCGAAGGGATAGGCAGAGGTGTACTAATATACCCACATTTCGCCGATGTCGTTTTTAATCACCATGTATTAGGAGGCGAGCCTATTGCCATCTACAGTCTACAATGTCATACTTCAAGCTGCTTCTGAGAAGTATTCTAACAGAAAACCCAATAATATTTAGGCCAACCCCGGAATCAAATATAAGTCACTATTGGTAGCCTCTCCTGCGACTTAATAACGTTATCAGTAAAAAAAAAGAGATTTTGTCCCTAGCTCGGTTGCCCAGATATGATTATTTAATTTAATTTAATATGTCACTCGTAGAGGTTTAATGAAATCACTACATATGATAAAACAAAGTCCCCCGCCGCGTCTATCTGTCTGTCTGTTCGCAATAAACTCAAAAACTATTGAACAGATTTCCATGCTGTTTTCACCAATAGACAGTGTGATTCATGTGGAAGGTTTAGGTGTATAATTTGTTAAGGTTTTGTGTAAATTGGCTGAAATATGACGATGATAGTTGAAGATGTCGGAAAAAATCATGCCGACTGGGAGCTTTACTGGCGTGCGCCGAGTAAATGCTCGGCGTAACAGGATGATACGACACTACGACAGAAAAAAATTAAGGCGTATATGCTCTGCTACCCGTGCGAAGCCGGGCCGGGTCGCTAGTTATAATAATAATGAAATAATTATTTATTTTCTGTAAATAATTCCGTATAGGAAGCTTTCTCAGGTCTTATAAATAGATCTTGATGGCGCCGACATTTCCTACTGACTGCCTCTGAGAAGAAACGCCGAAACAAATTCAAAGATGTCTTTTTTAAAGTCCAGATATGTATTTTAGATTAGTTTCCGCCCGCATTGAATACGAACCCGTACATTTTTTAGGTCACACGTAGCGCCATCTAGCGTCCTAAAGCAATTGTGACCATCGAAAGTTATTGTTCCTTCCCTCGGGAGCAGTACTTTTTTCTGTATAAAAGATACCCTATGTCCTTTTCTGTACCCCTGACAATGTACATGCAAAATTTTGTGATGATCGGTTCAATGGTTTCGGCGTGAAAAGGTAACAAACAAACAAACTTACTTTCGCATTTTTAATACTAGGTTCCGCGCGCGGTTTCGCCCGCGTGATTTACGAACCCATACATTTATCCGGGATAAAAAGTAGCTTATGTGCTATTCCAGACTGTAATCTATCTCTATGCCAAATTTCATCCAGATCCGTTCAGCCGTTCTGGCGTGAAAGAGCAACAAAGATCCATCCATCCATCCATCCTCACAAACATTCACATTTATAATATTAGTAGGATTAGTTAGGATTATATGAGAACATCTAGGGGTCTAGAATAGCCTTTTGAGGAGAAAGCCATACAGTTTTTTAAGGCACACATGCATCAGTCATCGTGGAGCTCAACCTTATTTTAGGTTCTTACCTTACACCCGATGGACGCACTATAAACAGCAAACGATCACCCATGGCCCATGTTTAGTACCTACTTCATTCTATCAGAATCTGTGCATTCTACGCACCGACTGGAATTATCACATTAGACAACTGAAGACTGATTATTCACGAGTGTCTGAAAATGGATTTCATGAATAATATTATTCATATTACATTTGAAAAAAGGGGTAGGGCTCGTAGCTTCAAGCTACCGCACATATCAGTGGATCTGCGAGGTTAAGCGGCTTCGTAAACCACGCGGGCGAAGCCGCGAGCGGTGGCTAGTTTATTATATAAAGATTAATTTGAATTTTGCATACATTCAATAAATTAATTTAAGTAAATTGACGACACGGTTGGCGCAGTGGCTAAGCGTTTAGCTTTCTGCGCTAAGTGTCGCGGGTTCGATCCCCGCACGGAACAAATATTGGTATAATCTACAGATAATTGTTTCGGTCGGGTGGATGTTTGTGTATGTGAATATATGTGTTTGTAAACGCACCCACGATACAGGAATTATACCTAGAGTGGGGCAACGTTTTTAAAAAGAAATAAAAAAATGTGCTAAATTCATTCTAATTTGGTAACATTCGAGACTTACAACTTATAATCTAAGAACTGACGTAAAAGCATTTATCAATTAACATTTTTGTTAGAATACTCTTGAATTTAAAAAATGGGAGTGACGTTATTGAAATTTTATTATAGATACACTTGTATACATATAATGGTCTACAGTTAATTGTTTCGGGTCTGGTTGTGTGTGCATGTGACCAAGGGCGGATCCAGCTTTCAAGTCAGGAGGTCACATGTTTGAAGTCTAGTCGGGATAGGCTCCTATTCGATTACAATAATAAATACTGTACGATCAATGCGATTAGAAAAATTATCAGTGGTCGACCTAGAACCAGCACAGGGGGGGTCATGACCCCAGTGACCCTCCCTGGATCCGCCCTTGCATGTGACATGTATGTTTGTAAACTGTACCCACGATACAGGAGACATCCTAGTGAGACAAACCTTTTCTTGAAGTGCTGATTGCGGTATTTAAGGCTGTTAGAGGTGAGAAATGCTTATTTTAGGCCCCAAAATGACCTTGATGTCCTAATAACGGGTACCGTGGGATATTCATAACAAAATACCTTTAGCTACGCGTTGGATTCCATTCAATGTAGTCAATGGTTCGCGTTCGTCAACCAATCGACTCTGGCGTGGTTTTTTGTAACCACATTAGGATTTCATGTCACATATCACAGAGACTGCCAAAGCCAAGATCAAGGTAGCGATAGCAAAAAAAAAAAAACTGAAAAGTAAAAAAATAAAAATTGTAACATAACTCATAGCCAGTAGCGGTCCAAGGGGGGGGGGGGGGTCGTAGGTTCATGACCCCTCCCCCAAAGTCACACACGTCAAATTGACAAACCTTCTAAAATTAGACACTAAGACAATTTTCATTTTGTCTAAACAGTGAAATCAAAAATCGGTCTTTTTTTTTTAAATTTGTGATATTATAAGTATTTAATTTTTTTTGTGCAATAAATTGTAATTTGCTCAATTATTTTTATCGTTAATATGACCTCCCCCAAAGTTACGGCTGTATACTTTGAAGAGATAAGCAGAGCTGTACAGTTATAAGAATCTCTTGTAATTGGGCAAGCATTAGCATCTACCAGTCGCGATTTCGGGATGCTACTGATAATTTCAGAAAATTTCAATAGATCTTTGCCCGAATTGAGGATCGAACTGAATACCTCATGCTCAGCAGCTTCATATACGACCGATAGACCAATGATGCAGTTTTTATATTATTGGATTTTTTGTATGAGAATTCTCACTAAATGTCCTTAGTTTGTAATCGAGCCCAATAGATGGCACTAGGCTCGCTATAGGGATTTAATACTACCCGAATATATCAAGGCTGTACAGCACACCTCTACCCAACCCTCGCGAACACAGGCGTGATGCTATCTAATATTTGAAGGAAAAAAAAATATTTTTCGATTGATTAAAAACATCCGCCCTTTTTTTCTGCTGTCGCTACTTCATCATTGCGAATTCCGTAGATAGGGTAGGCCATCGGTTATAAAAGAGACCTACACCACCGCAGGTCGTATAGCCGAGTACACGCGAGAGGAGCCAGGTGTCTCAACTAGTGAAATTGTGAAGTGTATTGTGAATATTAATAAAATTAAATATATATAAAAAATATTGAATTTAATTGTAAATTTTGGATAAAAAGTAAGTAGGTATGTTTTGTGTATTTTTTTTTTGGATGTGGGAGGCCTAATACCAGCATTGGACAGCTATATGTTCAGTGATTTAGTTGAAATAGTATTTTGTGATTTTTTTATTTGATACCAAAACTGGATTGTCTAGTTTTGTGGCATAATTTCGGAGATGCCTTTAATCAACCATTCAGATAGCGAGAAGTTCAGTTTGATTGGTTGAAATCTTGATACTTGAATTTGTGATTTTTAATCACCATCAAAGGATTCTCTAGCCTTAGCATACGCAGAGGTGTAGCAACCTTGTCTGTCGGTTTCGAAGTCCCTCTCGCCTCTATGGAAGGCAAACGTTCAACCGCTGGACTATCACTGCTATAATATGACAAATTATTTTTATTTTATTTATTTTATTATTGCGCACGGTTGGCGCAGTGGTTGAGAGATCGACTGCTGCGCTACGTGTCGCGGGTTCGATTCCCGTATGGAACAAATATTTGTATGATCTACAGATAGTTGTATCGGGTCTGGGTCTTTGTGTATGTGAATACAGACCGTGCCTCGGAAAGCGCGTAAAGCCGTTGGTCTTGCGCCTGATCTCTCTCCGATCGTGTCGGATTGCCGTCCCATCGGACTATGAGAGTGAAGGAATAGAGAGAGCACCTGTTTTTGCGCACACACTTGTGCTCTATAATATCTCCTGCGTAGTTGGCTAATCTCCGGTGAGATTGGCCGCCGTGACCGAAATTCGGTCAGGAGAATATTATTATTATGACAAAATTATTGTATAATAATTAAGCACAACATAGCATCACGCCTGTAGTCCCCGAAGGACTAGGCAGAGGTACTATTATACTACCAAGTTGGTGAATGATGTTATTGAGTCTCATGTAACAGGGAGCTGGTTTATCGCCATCTATCGGACATAATTTCAAACTCACTGCTAATCAGAATTTTTTAAGTGAAAAATCCAACGACAGAGCCCGATCCAGGGGCTGAACCCATGACCTCACGCTTAGCAGTTGCGATTGCGATCAATGATGCAGTCATATAATCATTTCAATAGGCTTATTATGTATGCTGAATAGAAATAAAGGTATTATAATTTCTTTTATAAAAATATTGATACTAACTTTTCAAAGATAATTCAATTCAATGACTTATTCAATGAACAACCACTGATTGTTACATACACGTCTATTTTTCTTTAAGTTTGCGAGTGACTGTGTGTAGAAAGTGAGTTTGTTTTTTTCTAAAATATATTTTTTTTGTGTAAATGACCTTTTTTGTCGTATCTGGAAAGTTTAAAAGTCACAGTTTCATATTTTTGTAATAATTTTGAGATATGTTTAAAGTTTCATGTCTCTAGTATATCGGGAAGTTAGTTTAAACTCGAAATTTTGTTCTGTACCCCTAGTGTAAGTTTCTTTTGACAAATTCGATTTAATACATCGAACGCGTTCGGCGCTCCGATTGGTCCGTTTCGTGCTCTCCACCAATCGGAGCGCCGAACGCTTTCGATGTAGTAAATCGAATTTGTCGAAAGAAACTTACATTAGGGCCTCTGAACAGATAAACAGACTGACAAGAAAAACGGATCGGGGGATTTTTTACGTCAAGCCAAAAATGTATGAGAATAGTGCGCGCATTTGTGATAAATGTCCACTCTGGAAGGTTTAACGGAGGATGGTTGGTCCAGTGGTTGAACGATCGAGTGTTGCGCTATGTATTACGGGTTCGATTCCCGAAAACAAATATTCGTATGGCCTACAGATCGTTGTTCCGGGTCTGAGTGTTTGTGCATGTGAATATTTGTATTTAAAAACGTATCCATGATACAGGAATTATTTAATTCAAGGACAAGGAAAGAGAGATCTGATAATTTTCGTGCCATTTTTGAGTTTGACGCCACCTTCCACCTCTGACTTTTCACGTGATTATCACTTGCGTTAACGGTGAATGAAAACATCGTGAGGAAACCTGCACACCTGAGAGGGTGACTTATAGTGGTCGATGATTTGACGACACGGTTGGCGCAGTGGCTAAGCGATTAGCTTTCTGCGCTACGTGTCGCGGGTTCGATCCCCGCACGGAATAAATATTTGTATGATCTACAGATAATTGTTTCGGGTCTGGGTGTTTGTGTATGTGAATATATGTGTTTGTAAACGCACCCACGATACAGGAATTATTCCTAGTGTGGGGCAACATTTATTTAAAAAAGAAAAAGAAAAAAGAAAAGATGATGTGTGTAGTCCAGCCGCATCAGGCCAGCGTGTCGAACTAATGTTTAAACACTAATTCTAAAAGGCCTATGTCCAGCAGTGGGACAGGGGTTTTAACGACGACTGCTTAGTGTGAGGGAATGTATAAATCCTCAGTAGCAGCTTGGAGTTTGGAGATATTTCCGGTAGATGGCAATAGGCTCGCCCTCTTACATGGGTCTTAATAACGGCATAGGTGGCATGCGGGTGAACTATGGTATGACCTATCCTATTCAATACCGGCGTGAAGCTATTTATATAATAATATATTTGTTTTAGAATTGTCACAATGACGCTGTTTCGAGCCAGACATCTGTTTATCCTGCTATTGGTTACGTTCGTGAGTGGTGACGATGCTGATTTTAAAGCTGGGGGCAGTGTCTTAATAAAAGCTTTGAGGGTACGTATACAAAATTAAACCGTTAAGTGTGCGCTAGTGTTTTTTCGTTAATATAATATATAATTAATAGTGTGTTAATATAATATATAGTGTTTTTTCGTTAAAATAATCTATCTTATCCTACTAATATTATAAATGTGAAAGTTTGTGAGGATGGATGGATGGATGGATTGATGGATATTTGTTATTCAATCACGCCAGAACGGCTGAACGGATCTGGATGAAATTTAGCACAGAGATAGATTATAGTCTGGAATAGCACATAGGCTACTTTTTATTCCGGGAAAAAGTAACGGGTTCGTAAACCACGCGGGCGAAGACGCGGGCGGAAGCTAGTAATTTTTATAAGTCGACAAAACCGATGTTAATATAATAAAAATCTCTACCTAACACTTCGGGGAATACAGGCGTGATGCTATATTATTTTATTTCTTCCAGGAACTAACAAATCAAACTGAAGCAGACACATTAAACCTACCCGCAAACGCCTCCTCCATCAGAGAGAACATCACGGATACCTTCAGGTATGTTAGCGGAACTTTCCATGTCCCGAAAGCAGGTCCCAAATTCAGTAGCTCAAAATAAAAAAAATATCCACGTGTTTACTTGAAGCAGGAAATCTAACAGCGGCGTGCACAGTTTTTAGACAGGGTAGGCAGAACATTTTAAAAGCATACTTACCAAAAAAAAAAACTTACACTGGAATTGAGAACCTCCTCCTTTTTTGAAGTCGGTTAATAATACCTACTGCATGTTGATGTTGGTTCGTCGTCTTGTCGATTAAATAATGATGTATATGATTTGTCACCTCAAATATCTTATAATAAATATTTATCTGAGTTATGTAAGGTAGGCAGTGTCTTTTTGTCTTTATGAACCGCACGCCACTGGAATCTTTACATTGATAAGCTACGCTCCCTGTCGCAGCTTCGGATTGATTTGAAAGCACGGTTGGCGCAGTGGTTGAGAGATCGACTGCTGCGCTATGTGTCGCGGGTTCGATTCCCGCACGGAACAAATATTTATATGATCTACAGATAGTTGTTTCGGGTCTGGGTGTTTGTGTATGTGAATATTTGTGTTTGTAAACGCTCCCACGATACAGGAATTACTCCTTGAGAGGGGCAATGTTTAAAAAAGTATATATATATATCCACAGCTGCGAAAACCGCACCTATGGTTACTACGCTGACGTGGATAACGACTGCCAGGTATTCCACGTCTGCCTACCCTCACAGACGCCGTCTGGTCGCAATGTTACCTACCGCTGGAGCTTCATATGTCCCAACGAGACCATCTTCAATCAGGTAATATTGGCTTTCTTGTCTTTTGTTTCGAAGAGGCATAGGTGTTGACACGCCGTTATTGAGACCCATGTCATACGAGGCGCGTCTATAGTGATTACTGGGTACTATTCCAAACTCTGGCTTCTTACTGAGTTTCTGTACAGGAAAAACTGTTGAAGTGAAGTGATTGGGTTTTCCTGTATGGAAATTCTCAGTGGCAGCACGGAGTCTGGAACTGTGGCCGGTAGATGGCAATAGGCTCGGCACGGGACTCAAAAACAGCATCGGCTAAATGGTGATATATATCTAATAGTACACCTCTGCTTTACCCTTCGGGGAAAAGAGGCATGATGCCATGTTATTATTATAATATTAAAATTCACAAAAGCCACACTCACGTTTTGTTAACCATTTGATTGATTCACCAACTAAACAGTTTGATTGATTAAATTCCAGGAAGTTCTGACTTGCACAAGACCGGCGGACTCAATCAACTGCGAAGACTCCCCATTGTTCTACCACTTAAACCTGGATATTGGCAAAATTTCCAACAAAACAGAAGAAGGCAAAGACAAGAACACCAGAAAGACACAGAAGAGAAAACCAGAGAAGATAAGACAGAACATCGTTATGGAGAATGTCATAACTGATATAGTTCATGAAGAATTAAAGGAGAAACTTCAAGCCATAGAATTTGATAATAGGAGTGGACAAGATAGTCCAATGTTGATAGAAGCAGTGATTGATACTGTAGAACCAGAACCAGATTCATCAGCAGAATTAGAAGATGCAGTGGACTTGGATATCGATCTGGAGAAGAAAGTGGATGAACTAGACAGAATAGTTATGGAAAGAAGCATTAGAGACGAAAGACAAATGCGGAGAGGAGCGTTTAGGTTTAGAAGTGATGTTTAATGATTGATTGATTCAATGGTTATGATAGATGGATTTAACACAAAGGCAATACAACATTGATTTTTTGGTCAATTGATGTTCTTTTTATGATGCCAGTTATTAAACTGAATGTCTATTAAATTAGCTGTTATTCAAGGTCACTGATATAGCTCTCAGGCTTTGCAAGCTGAAGTGGCAATGGGCAGGCCATATCGCTCGAAGAACTGACAACCGATGGGGAAGAAAGGTTCTCGAGTGGAGACCACGAACCGGAAGACGCAGCGTAGGAAGGCCTCCTACTAGGTGGACCGACGACATTGTGAGAGTCGCGGGCAACCGATGGATGCAAGTGGTGGAATGTCGTTCAATGTGGTGGTGTAAGGGGGAGGCCTTCGTTCAGCAGTGGACGTGTTCTGGCTGATGATGATGATGACTAAGATTCATGATTAATATTTTTTATGATTGAATGATCTTGGAAAATTTTTACTGTCCGTGGATTGAATCTGCATCACAGCGCAGAAAACCAATCGGTTAACCACTGCGCCAATCGTTGCGTCGAATTTTATGCAATTGTCTCTTAAGTTTCTGAGCATGTCATAAAAAATATGCATAAATAAAAACGATTGACCAAAAATCGACTTAAAAGTTTTGGCGATAAACAATCGATCTGTCATGATTTCTTAACAATAAGTTTCCGAGTGGCCAAGTCTATTTAAGTTACAATAAGTTAATTTTAAGTTATTGTAAATAGAGATTTGAAGTTTAGTTGAAAATATTCATTTAAATAAGTTTTTTTTTTTATAAAGAACACTCGTACTAATTGTCACAAATAAAAAGAATAATATAAAAGATTTATTAATTAGATGTTTACTCAAATGAAATTCTAAAGTTTATAATTCAATGTAATATAACATCACGCCTGTATTCTCCGAGGGTTAGGCAGAGGTGTATTGTACACTTACAATTCGACGATGGCGTTACTTAGTCCTATGTAATCCTGCGCGAGCCTATTGCCATCTATAGGACGCTATTTCAAACTCCGTATTGCTGTTCAGAATTTCCATACTGCCCGCACATCGAACCCAGGGGTAACTATTAAGTAATTACCAGTTTGGGCATTCACTATTTTCCATCGACCACTAGAGCAAAGAGGCGGGGTATATTTAATTACTAACTTCCGCCCGTGGCTTTGCCCGCGTGGTTTACGAACCCGTACATTTTTCCGGGATAAAAAGTAGCCTATGTGCTATTCCAGACTATAATCTATCTCTGTGCCAAATTTCATCCGGATCCGTTCAGCCGTTCTGGTGTGATTGAGTAACAAATATCCATCAATCCATCCATCCATCCTCACAAACTTTTACATTTGTAATATTAGTAGGATAGGATAGTAGGATTAGTAGAATAGTAGGATAGGATAGGATAGGATTATAATATTAGGGGGATTTGTGACCTAATATATTAATTTCGTTTTCTAACTTAGTATAATTATTGCTGCCTCTTTTTTCTAGTGGCCGCATGCGCGACTGTTGAGCGTGAGGTCCTGGGTTCGTTTCCCGGGTCGGGCAAAGTGTTGTTAGTTAAAAAAATGTGGGTGTACAATACAATACACCTCTGCCTAACCCTTCTGGGAATACAGGCGTGATGCTATGTTATGTAAAAAAATAAAAACTGGGAGGACTCCCGATGTCAATGGCGTACAGTCAGCTTCAGAAATATGTAGCACACAAAAAAATGAAGAATTCAAAAAGATGAAGTCATCATCTGCCTGCCTTTTCCCAACTACATTGGGGTCGGCTTCCAATCTAACCGGTTGCGGCTGAATATCAGTACTGTACAACGCGACTGACATCTGACCTCCGACACACAAGTACTGGGAGACACTGATACTAAAAGGTGGCGCTGGGATCGAGTAGTAGGACAGGTTCGGGTAGGACAACGTCAGTCGGGTTTGCTTGTATCATATAAATATTTGTTTTATGGGAGAATCGAACCCACTCGGCTGGAGGCCCTTCTGGTCTCGCCATTTGCCGGTTAAGCAGTAAAAGCTCCCTGAGCTAACTGCGAGAGACAACTCAAAAAAAAAAAAAAAAAGAATCGAACCCGTTACACTTAGCGCAGAAAACTGATCGCAAAGCCACTGCACCAACTATGCCGTCAATTTCCTCGTGATTTTTGAAGCGCAGTCTATTGTTTTGAGATTTCAAAACCGCGTCAGCGAAACGTGGCTGAACATTCTGTACTCTGCCTAACCCTTCGCGGAATACAGGCGTGATGTTATTTAGATTACGTAAATTATTTATTTAAATTTT
The DNA here is from genome assembly GCA_947562105.1 of Shargacucullia verbasci. Lineage (NCBI taxonomy): Eukaryota > Metazoa > Arthropoda > Insecta > Lepidoptera > Noctuidae > Shargacucullia > Shargacucullia verbasci. The sequence goes on along the minus strand of OX387307.1, from coordinate 970,691 downwards.
AAATCTATTGAATGTATTTTGTTATTTGTTTTTACCGCTTTCAGTTTAATACTGTTAATAGTTGACGACACGGTTGGCGCAGTGGTTGAGAGATCGACTGCTGCGCTACGTTTTGCGGGTTTGATTCGCGCACGGAACAAATATTTGTATGATCTACAGATAGTTGTTTCGGGTCTGGGTTTTCGTGTATGTGAATACACACCGTGCCTCGGACAGCACGTAAAGCCGTTGGTTCTGCGCCTGATCTCTCTCCGGTCGTGTCGGATTGCCGTCCCATCGGACTATGAGAGTGAAGGAATAGAGAGAGCACCTGTGTTTGCGCACACACTTGTGCTCTATAATATCTCCTGTGTAGTTGGCTAATCTCCGGTGAGATTGGCCGCCGTGACCGAAATCGGTCAGGAGGACATTATCATTACTGTTAATAGTACGATAAAAAAAACATGTTTAATTGTATATTAATTTAACTCTCGTGCGTGAGGTCCTGGGTTCGAGTCTAGGATCGGACAAAGTGTTATTGGGTTTTTCTGTATGGAAATTCTCAGTAGCAGCAGTGGAACTGTGTCCGGTAGATGGCATTACGCTCGCCTCCTATTACATAGGACTCAATAACGACATCGGCGAAATGTGGGTGCAGAATACACCTCTGCCTAACGTTTCTGGGAATACAGGCGTGATGGTATGTACTTGAATACATACATAATTTTCTGCGTTAATATTATTTCTGGTGCTGTAAAAATGTTTAAATTCTCTTTTTTCTCATTTTGTAATTCAAATATTTATCTTTTGTCAAGTTGAGAGACAAATCTTACCTCTCTTACTCTATTTAAACCAACAGATGAATCAGTAATCAAACGCAAATATTAATCGAAAACAACATGGCTACATATGATGTGTCATTGGAAAAAACTAATTATTCCTTATCATCTACCCAATTACCATTTCCACGGTTGATTTCAATCAAATATCTGACTTCTTAATCTTAAATTAGAGTCGAGTAAAAATTACTGAGATTAAAACAAAAACATGCTATGAAGTAAAATGCTCGTCATATTTTTAATTTTATTCCAAAATGTTCTCGTTTCGTGTTCTGATAGTTCCGAGAACAAATATGTTGATCTTTTGCCGGATAAGGAAAAACGACAATTCATGGAAAGAGTAGCGAAGAGAATACTAGAGACAATTGAGAGTAAGGAACATGACCCGCAAAAGCCTATCGCAATTCCAGACGAGCAATTAGGATATCAAGACTTTGTCAGTTCTATATTAAGAGAAGAAATCGATAATGATAACAAACGAAGAAGTAAAGGAGAAGTGCCTAAAGAAACCAAGGCAGATAAAGCAGCTTCTCAAGAGAAAGAAAATTTAGATGTTAAACCTTTAGAAAGTGAGAAAATTGCTGATGATCCTGATATGGATCAAGTGGACTTGACACGCCATGAACAAGAGAGGAGAGGAGGTATCGATGGTGCTCAAGTAAAATCCTCCGATTATATCAACATTGAGATTGATATTGATGTCACCAAGAAACCTATCACCAAAAGATCTGTACAAAATGACACTGGCATTGAGGATTCCGTAAGTGATGATATATCATCTGGGTCATCAGAAAATGTAGAATTGAAAACTGAAAGACCGCTACCTCTTGATCCTAAAAATCACACATCTGAAAATTTAAATTCTACGAAGAATCCTGTAGAAAATGCTACTGCAGCGTTTAAGCTCATAGAATCTACAACACTAGGATCAAAACCCATTGAATCTTCAGTGGAAAGCTTGGAAAGTCAAGAAACTAAAATAGAAACAACTGTGCTTTCTAATAATAATGACTCTAAAGTAGAATTTACAACTATTGGATCATCTAAAAATAGTGGATCTAGTGAATCGGATGGAGAAGATATACAAGTTAGAGTCATAGAAAACCTCAAGACACGCAAAGCAAACTTTGACATCATGAGCAACGAATCAATGGAAAATACCACAGAAAGCAGTACTCCACATCCTCCATTTGAATATTTTGGTCCTAATTTGACTGATCATAAATCAAATGAGTATAACAGTGATACATATAGTGATACAGACGTAGAAGAAATTACAACTGTAGCTGCACCAGATAATAAAACAACAGAAAGTGAACCAACGACACTGAATATAGATGAATTTACAGAGCAATCTACTCCAACTGTGTATCACACTGGATCAAAAGAAAATAATACCGAAAGTACTTTAACCAGTACAATGACTGATGAAGAAACAACGTATTTTGAATCAACTACTTATAAAGCATCCAGTGAAAATCCAACAACACACGTGAAATCTGATCGAAAAACAGGACCTACGCGTACAACACAAAAATTGAAGATCGTGGACGAAGATTTTATACCAGCCACAACCTTACGTTCTAGTGTTATAGGAGTTCTAACTACAGAATCTTCAACAAAATCTGATAACCCGAAAGTTAATGAACGTGCCCAAGAAGCTCAAGAAACTACAACGGTCGAAGTAAATGAAGAAACTGCAACAAAAAAAGTAAAAAAAGTAACTACGACAACCGAAGTAAATACAGAAGCTACAACAACCGAAGTAAACACAGAAGCTACAACTGAAGTAAACACAGAAGCTCCAACAATCGAAGTAAACACAGAACCTACCACAATCGAAGTGAACACAGAACTTACAACTGAAGAAAGCAAAGAAACTACAACAACTGAAATAATCAAAGATACTACAACAAAGAAAAAGAAGCTGAAAATAAAACGATACAAGGTTAATAAAACTCCATTGAATCCGACAAAAGAGATTGATGTCAAAAATGTTGTTGAAAAATCAAGTGAAAACAGACCCGATAAGAATTTTATAGAGTTAGAAAAAGTATATTATAATAAGAAAAAAGATAAAAATATCAAAAACGAATACCATGTTTTTGAAATACGTAAGTAACATTACATAATATCTTTTTGACCGGAGCTTCGCCCGGGTTAATATGTTTATAATGATTGGTCAATTACTTTGCGTGACAAACTGGCTGTGGTCTAAAAGGCTTGAACAATAATATGATTTTCATCACAAACGTCAAAATATCCACATATTTGATGATTCTTAATATCATTTACGTAAGTTTTATATTCAGCAATGTCAGTTTGACAGTTGCTATCGACATTCCTGGATGAATTGCTCTTTTAGACCTCCAGTTTACTTCGCTAGAGTGAAAAGGAAGTCACTGAACTGTATAAGAGGATATCCAGAATATGGCGCCCGTCCAATTGTGTTTTCATTTGAAACGCTTACGAGGGCATAGCATCATCTTTGCGTTAATAATATACTACCAATGGTACAGTCCAACAAGGGTGGTCCCGGGGCCTAGACTAACTCTGAGCCTTTCCTGCATTTAGCTGGTAAAATTTGTAGTTTTACATCCTGTTGTCATTTCCTCCGCTTTAGGCCAACAGTATCACGGGCCAAGGCAGGGGTGATGAGGGTGGGGGGGGGAATTGAATTGAATTGAATTTCCTTTAGTATTGTGCTTCGGATAATTTCCGTTCATTGATTGATTTTTTATTGTTACTGCTTATGGAAAGAGTGAATATTCTGATAGGTATTTTAAACTGCGTGGAAAATTAGATTTGGGCTAGTTTTTTTTTTCTAAAATTTTGGTCTACTTTTTTCATTTTTTATAATTTAAATGTAATCGTACCCCATACCAGGATTTCTCCTGTATCGTGGGTACATTTCATAAACATACATCTCACAAGCATTTGAAAAACACCCAAACATAGAAGAAAGACCAAGAAATATCATTTATTTGGATAAAAGATGAGACACCACAAGAAAAAAATAACATTATAATCACGTTGTTTCAGAATAACTATTTATAGGTCAAATAGATATTCGTTCCATACGGCAATCGAAATTATAGTTCACCCATGCTAATCGCTAAGCCACTGCATCAACCGTGCCATCCATTACTGGATCCACACCCCTTTCCTGCAATTCTTTAATCATATCGTGTATATAATCAATGAACTCTCGAATTCATACTAATATTTTTACTTTCACAGCTGCTAACAAATCGCCCTTCACTGAACAGGCGGAAGCCGTATCGGAGGGTCCCTACTTCGTTCCCATGTACAATTATTCAGCAGACAACGCGTATTTTAATCCAACAAATCGTCTAGGACAAAACCCTGATGACGATCCCGAAGAAAAAATTGAACATTTTGGAGCTTTCTCAATAGCTGACCAAGAAAACGATGTTCTCCTTCAAGAAATATCAAAAGAAGATATATTAGCACAAAATTACGATATGGACTATGTAGACACATCATTCAATAGTCAAAGAAAGAAGTTTGGTAGCAACCAAAAACTATCCCACAGTATACATAAAACACCAATGCAAGACGTTTCGTCAGCTAAAAAAAGAGGTAAAGTTAACCCTGAAGATTATTTAGATTCCGATTACTATTTTGGAAAGATAAGAAAGGATTCGAGGTCTTTTCCCAATCAAGATATATTTCCAAATTCTAACGAGGTTAAACATACAAGTAATTTAAAAGATCATGTTAGAGCTATTAGGACAATGTTGTTTCAGCAAAAACTCTTCGGCCCTATAATCGGTCGTACTAATTCCGAAAATGAATTAAAATCAAGAGAAAAGGTGAAAAAGCAAAGTGTTAGCGATAACCATATTAGAAGTATTGACATGAATAACAATAATATAGGCATAGACTACGCCGACTTCTTTGGAATGAAAAAGATAAAAACTGAAACAACGACACAGAAAGATAATAATAATTTAAAAAGAGTTGGCTATATAAAAAGCAGGAACCAGACCAAAGACTTGTATGCAATTGGCAAATATTTTAAGGAGAACGTAGTAAAATACATACACCAACTTAAGAGTCAAGATGATTCTTACTTCAAAGCCGATATACCGCGTGGAACTCCAAAACCGTACACAAAATTTTATGAGCAAAAGAAAATAGAAAACGATTTTGGAATTCAAACTTTCAGAGATGAAGAGAAGAAGCTTAACGCGGAGCTTATGAAAATACCAGTACAAACAGAGAAACGGAAAAAAGTTTTTAGCATTTCGGAGTCTCATAAAATTGACACAGTCAAAAACACGATTAGCATCAGTGATAAGAAAGATATATTTCTAGATATACAGCAGATACAAGAGCTTAAATTGAAATTGTTTAGACGAGCGAGCGATGTAAATGTCGGCGTTCATTTAGAAGTTTTGAAAGATATGATATCTTTGGACAACAAGGCGTTGAAACAATATGATTGGTTGGGTACAACAGTTGACATACAGTCGTCTTTGCAAAAACTTTTTGAGTTAATGTAAGTAGAGGAAATTGTATTTCTATTCATACATTTAAATGGTATCATGCAGGAGCTCGTAGCTATAAAGTCACCGTGTAGGTCGGTCGATCTGCAAGCTTAAGTAGCGCTTGACGCGATCAGTCCTAGGATGGGTGAGCATTTTTCACACATCGAAAATCCTTCGTGCTTTGGAAAGCACGTTAAGCAGTTAGTCCCGGGTTTCATACGAAGACCTATGGTACTCGTAATAGACGAATAGACTCGAAGTTACCTTAGTTAAAATTTCGGCCCCCTACACTGTCCACACTATGACTATAATTGAAGCGTAGACTGCTAAGCGTGAAGTGTTAAACTTGATTCCCGGAGCAGTGTTATTGGATGTTTCTGTATGAAAATTGTCAGTAGCAGGACGGAGTTTGATAGATGGCAATAGTCTCGATGACTGGCAAAATGTGGGTACTTGACGCATGATGTTATTTTCTATCTCTTTCAGAGCTTTACTAAAAGAAGAGGGTGTGATACATCCAAGTGACATGGAGATTTTAAAATACCTGATATTTTTACACAAAGTAGCCAGTGAAATAACAGAAGCTAACGAATTCGGTGCTCAGCTGAGGAAAAAGCTGGCGTTGCCACGGAATAAGAAGAAAAAGAAGAACAAGAGTCGCCTTCTGAAAGAGAAAGGGCTGCTCAATAGAGTATGGCTATATTTGAGAAGGGAGGTTCCTGAAGTCAATCAAAATGACGCCTTGGAGAATGTTAACAAGTTCTTAATGAATGTAGAAGATGATTTGTTTGATGTAAGTATTCTTTGAAATGATTCCCTTGTATTTAAAAAACAGTCTACCAAGGGTTCAATATCTTTTGATCCATTTCTTTAAATATAGTTTAACCTCATGTTGATTGACCATTCATCATCATCATCAGCCATAAGACGTCCACTGCTGAACGAAGGCCTCCCTCAAGGGGGGGTTTGCCATAATCCCCACGCTTGGCAGGCGGCTTGGGGATCGCAGTGGCTCACCGATTAGTGAGAGGACGCTGCTGCCCGTCCTCCGGTGTCTGGCCGCAGTTTTAAGACGTACCCGGGTCAAATTGACCATTAAGGGTCATAAAAGCATTATACTGTCTTCAATCTCTGTTAGCAGACACATTGTTTATTTATATATATGTATTTTTGTCATAAAATGGGTCGTATTTGATTTATAGTTCAGATATAAATCTTTTATAAAATAGTAGTAATTAGTTATTGATAATACAATTGGCATGTAAAAGCAACGATAGCCTAGCGGTTGAACGTTTGCCTTCCATGCAGGAGGGTCTGTGTTCAGACCTGGTCCGCACCTCTGACTTTTCGGAATCATGTGCGGATCAGAATTTTATTATCACTTGCGTTTACGGTGAAGGAAAACATCGTGAGGAAACCTGCACACCTGAGAGGGGTACATGAAGTTCTTTATGGTGTGTGTAGTTCGCCAACCCACACCGGGCCAGAGTGGTGGACTAAAGCATAAACCCTTCTCATTCTGAGAAGAGACCCTTGCCCAGCAGTGGGATAGTAATGGGTTAAATTTATTTATTATATTTTAATACCATTGGCATGGGAAACTTCTCTGAAAAAGAAAGATTTAGGGTTCAATTTACGTTGGCGAGATGTTGGTTGGCGGACTACACACACCATTGATAAGTTTATGGAGCCCTCTCAGTTGTGCAGGTTTCCTCACGATTTTTTCCTTCACTGTTATTGTAATTTAGACATAACATAGCATCACGCCTGTATTCCTTAAAGGGTTAGGTGTAATATTGTACACCCACATTTCGCCCATGCCATTATCAGTGTCGGATTAAGCAAGCGCGGGACCCGTAACAAATTCTATCGAAGGGCCCTTGATCTGCTATGGGCTCTTAAGTATAAAGTGACTTATTGTAGAACTTGTGCGTTTACAGTATGTAATTCTGTGTTTTATTTTCGCCAGCAAAATAATCGGTTACCGATTGTCTGACGTGGATTGTCTTAGTCGGTAAACAGGTGTAACGTTTCACGTTTTTGTGACATCAAGTAAATTCAATATACGACGTCTTAATTAGTTTCACTCAAAAAATTACGCTCAGGTGGAGGTGGTGCGCGGGGTCCGTAGCAATTGCTACTCTTGTTACGTGGTTAATCCGGCACTGGGCATTATTGAGTCCCATGTAATAGGGGGCGAGCCTTGCTACCGGGCACAGTTGCAGACTCCGTGCTGCTACTGAGAATTTCCATACAGAAAAACCCAATAACACTTTCCCCGACATGGGCTTTCGACCTCACGCTCGGCAGTCTTGCGACCGCTAGACCAATAAGGCAGACAAAAAACCTTTTTTTTTGTTAATAGCCTATTTCCCTCTACTGGGCAAAGGCCTCCCCTTAAAAAACCAATTTATTCCATTCAAATTCTTACACCAGCATTTCTAAAAGATGGTATTGAACTCAGACCCTGCAGACAAGCAAGACAAGCGTTCAACGGCTAGGCTATCACCACTTTCATTCACTGACGACACGGTTGGCGCAGTGGTTGAGAGATCGACTGCTGAGCTACGTGTCGCGGGTTCGATTCCCGCACGGAACAAATATTTGTATGATCTACAGATATTTGTTTCGGGTCTGGGTCTTCGTGTATGTGAATACACACTGTGGCTCGGAAAGCACGTAAAGCCGTTGGTTCTGCGCCTGATCTCTCTCCGGTCGTGTCGGATTGCCGTCCCATCGGACTATGAGAGTGAAGGAATAGAGAGAGCACCTGTGTTTGCGCACACACTTGTGCTCTATAATATCTCCTGCGTAGTTGGCTAATCTCCGGTGAGATTAGCCGCCGTGACCGAAATCGGTCAGGAGGACATTATTATTACTTTCATTCACAATTGATGAAATCTAGACTTAAAACAATGCCTTACTTAGATTCACAAACAAACGCGTGACACTCAAAAGGGTTCAACCCTTTAACATCTGCTTTATCCTTCACGATGATCATGGAGAACACCCTCGTGTACACCAATGAGGCAGCTGGTTTAATATGTTCAATTAATCTTTTTCAGTTACATGATGCAATCAAAAATATAGCAAAAGTGACAAAGTACAAAAATCAACATTGGTATCAGAATTTGAAGGACTTATATCTAAATGCAGATGATAAACATCTTCTAGAATTGTTACTCCATATGACTGTCGCCCGACTATATGGTCTGATAGAAGAAAGCGCCAAGAACGGCCTAGAAGACGACTACGTGGAATACATGAAGCAGAATAAAAAAGAAGCAAAGAGAACTTTAGAAGAATTGTTGTTTGTTATGCAAATTATGGATGAGATTAATAAAAATGTAGAATAGAATTATTGTTTTGTTGTTAACTCATGTGATCTCCCATTAGGATTTTTCCTGTGTCGTGGGTACAGTTTACAAACATACATGTAACTAGCACACACAACCAGACCCGAGACAACTATCTGTAGATCATACTTTATCCATGCGGGTAATGAATCCGCTAATCGAAGGTAAACGAAAAAATTGAGGTACCTGTAGACGGTAGATCGATCTGCGAGGTTAAGCAGCACTTGCCGCGATCAGTCCTCGGATGGGTGACCATTATTATAAAAATAACAGCCAGTTCTTGTTCTTTTATTTAAAAAAATATAATCTGTTTCAAAATATAATGGTCCCCCATTATATTTTGAAACAGATTATATTTTTATATTTCATATAAATAATCATATAAAAGTAAAACACAAAAAAATATTTTTCACAACAAACTTTATTTATAAACAATTCTTAATTTTATTTAGTTTCGTCTATACTAAAATCACAAAATAATTATTTTGGTATAAAATACATTATTAAACTAATGTTTATCAAAATTTTTGAGGTAACATAACAATGAAGTGACATTAGATTTGTTGGCCATAATAATAAAAATTACTTTATCTTTTACCTTATCTTCATATGATTAGGATTCATTAATATTGTTTAAACAATATTATCATTGTGCAATATACATATGTACATATATATCGCACCCTCAGAATGAAAGTGAGCTAACTCAAAAATCTGATTTTATTTTATTTTATACTTTTTTTGAAGACTTTTTTTGATAATTTTCCACATATTGCATTTTTGACTTAGGTCACTTTCGTTTTGTACGTGTAATGTGATGTAATATCTATTGCAATTTGAGAGATGATTTATTTTTCAATAGCGACATGATTGTAACACTAATATTTTGAAAAGAGTATCCATGGAGTTTCTTGCCGGTCTCTTCTCCATAGGACTAACTCACTTTGGAACCGTGCACCTAGATTCTTAACATTTTAAAAGTGCCTTTTGAAATAAAAAGCTTTGACTTTGACTTTGATTTCAGGGAATGTTAAAGTTTTTTATACAAAATTGTAGAATTAAATAATAGTAAAAGTATTCTAATTAAAGATATTCACAACGTAAAATATTAATATTAATACAGAAAATAATATATGTTTTGTTTTTTGGCAAAATTGGTTTGATTTTTTTTATTAAATCTGAATTTAACGTCACAAAGATTGATAATAAAATTGTTATTTTTTTATTATTAAACGTCAAAATGCTGCTGTCAAAATTTCTGTGATTGTAATAAGAAAATATAGACAATACTTCTATGGCTCGGATTAAGATATTAAACGTCTATACTGGGTCCTAATACCGTCATTTTCGAAAGGATCTACAGACGAAAGTATTTGAATACAATACACCTCTTGTCATCTATGTTATAAAAAATCTTAATAACACTGCCCGACTCGGGAACAGAACCCAGTGCCCTATTTTCAGCAGTCACACTTGTTACCACTAGACTAACGAGGCTATATTCAATTCATTAAGCCTCCTGTGCAAAATATACATCGTGTTTTATATATTATTTATATTTAATATTTTTTACTTATATATATTACTTAATTATATAAATACTTAATTACCTACTGGATTGGTTATATTTTGAAACTGAAATGGAAGTAAAAGAAAAAAAAAAACGTTGATTTTAATAATAACTAGCTGCTGCCCGCGACGTTATCTGTGTATATTTTGTATTTATTATCTAATTAGATTATCTAATTGATGCAATAGAAAAGATAATCCTATGTCCTTCTCCAGGTCCCAGGCTACCTCTTTGCAAAATTTCATAACGATCGGTTCAGTGGTTTGGTCGTGATGAGGTAACAAACATACAGAGTTACTTTCGCAATACAATATTTTTTGTATATTTCTAAAGGAGCACAGATTTATCGTCAATTTTTTTTTATTTTAGACTGCACACTAACTTTCCAGTCATTTGCGGCCTTATTCCACTAATTAAACAGCTATTTAAATAACTGAACAACGTTTGAACAGCAGATTTTTATAAGAAAACCGTCGTCGTTATTGATCGGGTGTGTTTCAATTGCAATTAGAAAAATCGGCCCCCTAATGGCAAGTGATCACCCACCCGTGAACGTCCGCGACCTAGTGATTTACGCATGCGCGTAGTCGTAAGGGTAAAGTTGGGTAGCCTTGTGTTCTATAATGTTTCTACCCTTCACAGAACACAACTACTTACAAATAGTGGTTATGACGTCAAATATTGTCTATTTTTCTTTTATTTTCGATAAGAGAATATAAAATTTTTATAAAATTAAAAAAAAAATTTTTCCTCTATACTGTATGAAATTGATGTGGACGAATCGATGATTTTTTAAATTATTTCATTATGCTGTACTCAATGCGATTGGGGCTTGGAGCGATATTTTATTAATTCGGAGTACTGTTTCGCCTTAAAAATTCCTATAAAAATATTATATTTTCAAAATCTTCATATTCGTTCTGACAAATAGTGTTTTGAGACGAATTAAATACAACAAAGTGATAATTTAAAATTCATCGATTCGTCTCAAGAGAAATTTATCGTGAGACGAATCAACGAATAACTCAAAAATACATTATACATCGTCTGTTATTAATGGTTTGACTTATCACGCTTCAGTTTCTAAATCGGCTTCTATTTCTTCGGGAGTTCGAAGATCTATGGCAAACCGCTTTTTCATACTCGGCGGCCTGTCGTCCAGTTCTGAAACAAAATAATTTTAATTAGACTTTTCGCGTGTTGGGCAGTGTCTTGAATTCTTGTTATATTCCTAGTAGCAATGGCTTTTTATGTTTGGTATATGAATAAAAATCAATTGCCATATGAATGACGGACCATCACTTGAGAACGGCTCGACCGATTCGGCTGATTTTTTTTTTGCGTTCGTAATTGGTGAAAGATATTTTAGATAGTTTAGATTCGGAAATTTAGATGGTGTTTCCGTATCAAAATCTCAATACAAAGCACCCGTGCGAAGCCGTGGGTCGGTAGTTAGTAATATTTTTCTACTAGAAATTATTTTATGTAGACGGATTAAAATAATTCTATGAATCCAAGACATGGTTTTGTATGAGCCAAATTATGTCCAGTAATAAATTAACAAACACACATTTCTACATTTATAACAATGTAGTCAATAAATATCTAAATTATGCATGTCAATGTTAACAAAACCTGTATAAGCTGGCCTCGCTTGTTATTGAAACCACTGACTACGATAGCTCAGGGATGATTATTTTTATCATCCACCTAAGATCTGAAGGAAACATAATTGTTTATAACAGCTGATGAGGAGTTAATTACTGGTTTACAGAAATTCTGTAGCATGCCCAATTGCCCAGTTTAATTTAGCTATACCAGTGTATGGCCAATAATAGACATCAGCTGGCGATATAGTTTGTTGTTGTATGGCCAATTGGCTGTTTATAAGTTTCGATGTGGGCCGATCCCGGCGGCACTGCAATGCCGGGCCGACCCGTGACGGGAGTGGAGCGAGCCCCGAACATCCCGTCAGTTTACAAAAATCAGTTTAATATACTGGTCCCTCATTGAGGGAACTTTCAGATATTAAGCTGAAAAGAACAGATACTACACTTTGATCTTAGCCAAAAGGCCGAGAAGCGATACCGTAGCTAAGTTCTTGTGGAGGGTCATTAAACCGCGGAAAATCTTAACACCGCCATTCAGAATGTGACGTAGATTGCACACCGCCATCTATTGAGGCGTTTAAGAACTATTCAGTACCTATCATGTCATCTTTGTAAAGAGCTTCTCCTATTAGCCGATAGAGGCGCCACCGTCCCCCTCTTTTACTTTCAAACATCTGCAATGTTTGAAAATACACTAATTTTGCAATAAATTTTATGTATTGTATCGACTTGTAACTTTGCAGACTTATAATGAAAATATTAATTCAAAACAACTCTTGCAATGCTATATTTAAATCATTAAGAGTAATTTCTGGATTTATTTAGTTAAATTCATACAAAATACGTAATAAATTCCATAAAATGACCGCTTATCCTATAAATACACCTTTACCAACCAATGCAGTGCTAGACAAAACAAAAGAGGACAGAAAATAAAAGGTAGAGAAGAGAGATACTATGAGCCAAAAAACATTCACAGTAAGAAGACCAAGAGTTACGCTCCTCAAATAAAAAGATATTCAACATTTTTAATGTGAACTTCACCGTCGCCGTCGTTAGTGAGGTCGCGGCCATGAGCGATTCTCATGACACGACAATCGACAAATTGTTTTCTATTTTTTCTTGACAGATTATAGATATTTTAACCACCAGAAAAATACGAGTAACAAATAAATACATTTGAGTACAGAAGAGCAAAATTATATTTTCGAGTTGTTAGCTAATTCGTCTAATACAAAGTTCGTCTCAAGAGACGAATTTGTGAATAAATTAGTCAGACACCACTTGTTTCAACGAACTAATGAGACCATTTTTAATTAATATTATGTTGCGTTTACTGATTCGTGTCAACATATTATAATGAGAGTTGGAGACAAATTAATACAATCAAAATAATATATAATTGAAAACCATAGGTCGTTAAAATATGCGTCTTGAGACGAATTGACAAATAAATTATTTAGTCTTTGGTTCGTCTTCTTAGACGAACTTCACGTGAGACGAATCGACTACCCCAACCACATAAAAACGAGTTAGAAATCCATAAGTATGAAACCCAAAATTGTTCAAATGATTACTTTAGAACTGGTCCCCATAACAAGACGAATCAATCACTGATTTTCCGGCTCTGTAAGAGGCACCAAGGTGATGGCCAGGTTTCACCTGTGAACACCATATTGCGATTACTAAGTGTGGTGGTGGGGATGACCAGGATAGGTACTGTAGAGGTTTTATATTTCAAGATACATTCATCTTTGGCACAAAGACTGGTCACCGATGAAAAAGAATAAAGTATCTGAAGGCACGTCAATATTATGTAATTGAATGATGGACGTTGAATGGAAATAATAAAAATTGTATCTTGGAACTCGTAGCAGACATTACAGTATTTAAATATTCTAACAGCAGTTTGATTCCTGGTCCCCCATAGTACCTACAGCAATAAATAAAACGTATATGTGTAGCATCACGCCTGTATTCCCCGAAGGGTATGGCAGAGGTGTATTGTACACCGATATTTCGTCGATGCCGTTATTGACTACTATAGTTATAACAGGGGGCGAACCTATTGCCATCTACCGGGCACAGTTCCAGACTCCATGCTGTATTTAGGATGCAAGGAAACAGCCTCCACGAGCGATCCTGAGTTCGTCTGGCACCCTCGACAGTCTTGGTACCACCACTGCTTACTGGCTAATCTTTACACTACGGCATGGACGATTACCATGTGATAGCTCGTGCAGACAGAAGAATACTGCTTTCATTCTTCTTCCATGATAGTCTATGCTTACCAGTATTTGCTTGCATCTCTTTCACTCTCCTGGAGTAGTCCTGGAAGGCTGCTGCCAAAGAATAAGTCAGACGTCTGGCGGCATTTCTGAAATATTCCGATATTATAATATTAGATCGTGGCTAACGCAACTGATAATCATAAGAATAATATGTATTTGCATTAAATATAGTACCGTAAAATGGGGCTATTTGGGAAACACGGGGCAATTTGGGACTAACATTTGTTTTTAGAAATTTTGTCATATTTTCCAAACTAAATCAAAATTTCCTTTGTCATTGAAAGCATTCTACACTACCGCTGTTTAAAAGCAGTTACTAATCCATGAGAAGCACACATAATGATCCTTTTACTAAATCTCAATTAGCCCCGCGCTTCCGAAATAGCCCCATTTTACGGTATACAATATTATTTTTAGTATATATTAGCTTTTGCCTGCGACTTCGTACGCGTCGAATTTAGAATCTGATACTTTCCTGCGGTAAAATGGAGCCTATATTTTAAGTTAGACCTCTAGCAATACATCGGTGAAAACTGCATTCAATTCCATGCAGTAGTTTTTGCGTGATGCGTGTACAAACATACAGACAGACAAAAATTCTAAGAACTGTTGTTTTGGCTTCTGTTGCTCTAATAAAGACCCCCCATAGTTTAGTTTATAGTTTTTCTCCAATATCTATAATATACAGACATCGGCCTGTTATAATTTTATTATATGTATATATACTAAACCAGAAATTAGTTTGTTCAGAATCGGTAACAGAACCGATTGTAATAATTTTTATACCATATTATATACATAATACATAAAGTCACGCCTTTTTCCCATGGGGGTAGGCAGAAACTACAGAACGCCACGTGCTACGATCCTTACATAACCCTTTTGCTTCATCTACATTCATGCATCGTTTCATACATGAACGCCGGTTGTGGGTACTGCGCATCTGACCTTTTTGAAGGACATCACCGATAAGGTCCGTATATGTCCTTCTAGGGCGTTTCCACTAACAACCGCGTTATAAATCTTTTTCGTTAATCGCCTTTCATCCATCCTCCCTACATGACCAAACCAAAAAATCATGTTGTATTTTGTCCAATTAATATTTAAAAAATATATTTTTAAATTATACGCCTCATTGGTGTAGAGATCGCAAGTTTGACGGCTAACATGAGATCGTGTGTTCAATTCCAGCTCGGGCAAGACTGTCATCTAGATTTGTCTAAACTAACAAAAATTTATCGCAATACTTGTTAATCAAAGATACTGTGACCTGAATCTCAAAGAGATTAAATTGTAGTATTTGATGTTATAATTTTGAAATATTGTTATTTTGAGTTCGTTCACATTTGAAACACTTTTGAAATATTGTTATCTTGACATTTTCGTGTATTGAATGTTGAGTAATCTATGTATGAAATATGTTTTTTGATAGGTGACTGGAATAATGTCATATGTGAATAATTTTATTGGTAATTTGGTATTAAAAGTGCAGATTGATCAATATGCAAAGTTAAGCTGCACTTGATGCGGTCAGTTTTTGGATGGGTGAACGTTATTTTGGGATCAAGGCGTCTCCGAATTCGGAAGGTTAATTCAAACATTGTTTGAGAGGTTTATTTTAAATACAAACAACATATCATCACGGCTGTATTCCTCGAATGGTTAGGCAGAGGTGTACTATTACTACTGGTGTACAATAGTAAACCCATATTTCGGGGATGCCTTTATTGAGTCCCATGTAATAGGAGGCGAGATTATTGCCATCTACGGGGCACAGTTCCAGACTCTGTGCTGCTACTGAGAATTTCCAAACAGAAAAACCCAATAACCTTGTCCGATCCGGGGATCGAACCCATTACCTGACGCTCAGCAGTCGGGCTTCCGATCTCTAGACCAATGAGGCAGACAAAGAATTCAAATTCTGATCCTAACTTTTCCAAAAGACTGAAGCCGGGGATCGAACTCAGACTCTCATGCAAGATAAGCGTTCAACGGCTAGGCTATCGCTACTTTCATTCACAATTAAAGATATCTAAACTTAATTTCTTACCTGGATTCACAAACAAACGCATGACACTCAAAAGGGTTTAACCCTTTAACGTCTGCGTTATCCTTCACGATGATCATGGAGAACACCCTCGTGTACACCAGGTCCTGTACCCCATACGAGATGGACTCGATATTGAAGAAGACGGACATATGTTCAAACTCGTCTCGTTTTGTCCCGTGGTGGACCGTTTCTAGGTGGACACCGTCTACTGTGATTGTTAGCTTCACGATTGGCAGGATTTGACCTGGAAGAAGAAAAATGGAAGATTAGGAGGCTGATGATATGACTGCCGTTAGTTTAATGGTCGAATCAAATCGTTTATTTGCGAATATAGGTAAATAAGTTGTTACAGTTAAAGTATGGCATGCAAAAATTAATTTAAATAGACTTTACGTCCATTTTAAAGACAACGAAAAATATTTAAGGAATAATACATCTAAAATTGGTATATTACTTAAAAATATAATAATAATTTGTACCTAAAAATTACAATATTGAGTTAAATTTGTCATCGAGATATTCACACTTTAATATATACTTAAGAGAATTTTTATTTTATTTATTTATTGGCAAATATTAGTGTTTCGCTGCAATAGTAAACACAAGCTTGTGTCCTTCTCCAAGTCCCAGGCAACCTCTTTGTAAAATTTCATAACGATTTCGGACGAAGGCACGTTGGCTAAGCGATTAGCTTTCTGCGCTACGTGTCGCGGGTTCGATCCCCGCACGGAACACGCGTACATCTGTCGATCTGCGAGGATAAGAAGTGCTTGACGCGGTCAGTCCTTGGATAGGTGACCTTTTTTCACATATCAAGACCCCTCCGTGCCTCGGAAAGAACGTTAAGCAATTGGTCCCGGGTGTCATACGAAGACCTATGGCAGTCGTTACGGGTGTTGGTAGTCCAAAAATCTGACAACAAGTCTACCCTTAGAGTATCAGTGTCTTCCAGTTACTGGGTGGCAGAGGTCAGAAGGCAGTTGCTCCGTGTAAAAGACTGATATTCAGCCGCAACCGGTTAGATTGAAAGCCGACCCCAATGTAGTTGGGAAAAGGCTAGGCAGATGATGATGATGATGATGAGGTAACAAACAGACAGATTCATCATCAGCCACAAGACATCCACTGCTAAACGAAGGCCTCCCCCAAGGGGACGTTTGCCATAATCGCCACGCTTGGCAGGCGGCTTGGGGATCGCAGTGGCTCACCGATTAGTGAGAGGACGCTGCTGCCCATCCTCCGGTGTCTGGCCGCAGTTTTAAGACGTACCCGGGTCTAATAGGGTAATGCCAAATTACCTGGAGGTAACGCTTTGGCAGCTGCAACCATCAGATCGACTGGTTTCCTTGTGTGTTTGATTCCCCATAATCCTCGAGCGTCACTTTGTCCTAAATACTTGACCTGGAATAAAAAAATAAAGATAATATTACTATAAACTCCCTCATTAGTCTAGTGGTCGTAAGCGCGACTGCGAAGCGTGAGGTCCTGGGTTCGATTCCCGGGTCGGGCAAAGTGTTATTGGGGTTTTCTGTATGGAAATTCTTAGTAGCAGCACGGAGTCTGGAATTGTGCCCGGTAGATGGCAATAGGATCGCCCCCTGTTACTTCGGACTCAATAACAGCATCAGCGAAATGTGGGTGTACAATAGTACACCTCTACCTAATCCTTTCGAGAATACAGGCGTGATGTTATGATAAGGAATAGAGAGCAATCCTATTGCCATCTACCGGGCACAGTCTCAAACTCAAGATGCTAATGAGAATTTCAAGAAATCTGGGAATCGAATCCAAGCCTTCATGCTAAACAGCCTACATAACGAATTCGTGTGAATTCGTAAAGGCAAAATTGTCGCTGCGTATGAGCAAGTTTTATGTATTGTATTGGACCCCAAACAGAATGATTGTGTAACACGCTCAAACATAGTTGATACTTGATAATAATTTCACTTTCATTTTAACTTTAATGATACTAATTAAGAAGCAACACACGATTTTATTCCGCTTTCTTTTTTAGATAGTATTGTATTATGGTTAAATATTGAATGTTAATATTTTAGATCTGGTAGACCAAGGGACGTATGGTGGCACCTGGCCTTAAATAGGCTAGCCTTTCTCTTTTAATGACTTTGGAAGGGATAAGGAACAAAAGGAAGTGAGTCAGGTACAGTCCAACAAAGAGACAAGTACACGGGGTCACTAGAATAGATGACTCTTCTTAAATACAGTACAGCTCTGACCTATTTTTTTCGGTTACGTCATGACATAGACATACAATCAAGACAGACCCATCAACACAACAAAAGTATCAACATTCCTTGATCGCTATTCCAATTTATCTAAAGTATCAAATCTGTTACAATGCGCTATAAATCGTCGCAATTAGAGCGGGCGCCATATTGTTGTGAGCGGAAGTGACGTCATCTATAGTGTAGTCACATAGTAAATACATACAGTACCCCTAGTGTAAGTTTCTTTTGAAAAATTCGATTTACTACATCGAACGCGTTCGGCGCGCCAATTGGTCCGTTTCATGCTCTTCACCAATCGGAGCGCCGAACGCGTTCGATGTAGTAAATCGGATTTGTCAAAAGAAACTTACACTTGGGGTACAGAAGGGTGGCGTTTTACATCGAGCGAAAATAAGCGTACGACACGGCGACGTCGCGAATCGCGCATCGTATGAACGCGTCTGTGTGCGTGCGTTTTCGCTTGTTAAAGGGAGTTGGGCTTCTGTACCTATGTGTTTTGTGGCATAATGTATCTTTTGCATAATGATTAGCGGTAAAATAGCTTGTATGTGTTACGGGCAGTGATTTTAGGAACAGCAGAGGCAAATCATTATTATAAATCATCTAGACCAGAGGTACCCAGACTTTTTTTCTCATAGACCACTTTCAAAATTTAGCTGGTTCCGGTGGACCCCTTGCAGCTACATTTCTACCATATTGTAAATTGAAATGTAAACCCCCATTTTTTTGTCACGTCAACGTAGACCCCGACAAGTCTCTCGTGGACCCCTGGGGGTCCACCTGGACCACTTTGGGAACTAATGATCTAGACTCTAGATGGACCGAAATACTTTAGATTTATCTACCCGCGTCAAATACAACTAAATTAAATGTGCGGCTCAGAAATTATCAGCTACTTTAGAAGTAAGACAATATTGATAATTGCAATTTATTAATTTTTGAATTTTGATGAAACCTACCTATTTTAGTCATTTTGATTGACTAGCACCGATCGTGTTTTAATTTATTGTTGTTATGTCGTCCACCCTGTATATTAACTAGCTATGGCCATTGACCCATTATTCACGCCATGGCTAGTCCCATAAAGCTCATAGTATAACAGTATATTAATATGGTGTAATGCCATACGGCCCGTGGAAATTGTGTACGCGCATGAAGGGCTACTGAAAGGAAAGACGTATTAAAAAGATGAGACGATTGATTGAAAATACTGTTGCATTTCTTTTTTGTATATTGTTTGTTGCATGTTTGAGTTTTGGTTGAAAATTTCAACAATGTTGTATATTTGATATTTGTGTAATATAATGCGTCATGAGTCGGTATTTGATTTTTGTTGCATATTTGAATTTTACTTGCATATTAGTTCTGTTTTGCATATTTGATTTTTATTGCTATTTTTATTATTAGTTGTTGTATATTTGACTTTGTAACATATTTTATTTATATTCTATCTATCCTGATGCAATTTGTTTATCTATGCAATGTGCACGGTAAAATCATTACTGTACGTTGTCCCCTGGGGACACGAGTAAGGGGACAAAGTGCACTAATGCATTATAACATTCCTTGGGAATTTATTTATTAGGTATTTTTAATTCAAATGTAATTTGTCAGTACCTTACCGACATACAAAGTACCATTTATTAAATTAGTGTCAATAGATTTGACCCTAGGATATGACAATTGTCATGCATTCATGTTACGTGATATGAATCATTAAAACTGTTGCACGTAATACAGGGTGGCACTAACAGTACATTTAAATAAAACGACATATTTGTTACAAAAGTCTGAGGCCGAATAGGAAACTGTAATTTTTTGACTGCCTCATCGGTCTAATGGTCGCAAGTGACTGCTGAGTGTGAGGTCCTGGGTTAGATTCCTAGGTCAGGGAAAGCTTATTGGGTTTTTCTGAATGGAAATTATCAGTAGCAGCACGGAGTCTGGAACTTTGCTCGGTAGATGGCAATAGGCTCGCCGTCTATTACATGGGACTCAATAACCGCATAGGTGAAATGTGGGTGTACAATAGTACACCTATAACAATACACAAATGTTCACGTGTATAAAAACTCAGATCCGGCACAACTATGTATATGTAGATTATATAAGTACAAATATTTGTTCCGTGCGAGCATCGAACTCACGACACGTGGCGCTGCTGTCGACTGCGCCAAACGTGTCATCGGCGTTACACAGTAGACCGGCAGGTGTACAGATGTCTTCACGATGTTTTCTATCACAATTAATGGTTTTATACTCACTTGAAATGACATAGGCAGGTCATCGACTGTTACAGGACCCTCTTTCTCCGACATTTTGGTTTTTCACATAACTTTTCAGTCTTCAATATTTAATTTAGGCTTCACATAATACTTTTACCTGCAATAAAAATAATAATTATTATGTATTGTATAAAATCACTACATATTATAAAACAAAGTTCCCCGCCGCGTCTGTCTGTCTGTCTGTTCGCGATAAACTCAAAAACTACTGAACGGATTTTCATATGGTTTTCACCAATAGACAGAATGATTTATGAGAAAGGTTTAGGTGTATAATTTGTTAAGGTTTTGTGTAAATTGGCTGAAATATGATATAATAAATAATTCCTGTAACGCCTGTATTCCCTGAAGGGTCAAGCAGAGACGTATTTTAGTATACACTAATAGAGAGCAAGCCAGCTTCAATTTAATGGTGAATAACACTAGCTGGTCGTAAAATAGATCATAAGAACCAATCGTCTTGCAGCTGCGGTTATAACCACACCATCCTTATGCCAGGAATCACAGACAGTCCCCTATATGTACAGCATGCATGGAGGAGGACGAAACGGCAGCCCACATGCTACTAAACTGCCCTGAGTTCGCCATATACAGGGCCAAGTACTTCGGAAACCCAGGTACCCTCAGAGAAATTGCCGGCAACGCAATGCGTCTGCTGGCATTTCAGAACTGGGTTGGATCGAATAAATTAGCACTTATTCGCACCCCTACGCAAAAGACGCGCTTCATGCTGGATTTGCGGAAACCAGCCTGATATATCAATACCAACCATCGTTATAAGTCTAACTAGCTTTTGTCCGCGACTTCGTAAGCGTGGAATTTAGAATCTGATATTTTCCTGCGGTAAAATGGAGCCTATATTTTAAGTTAGACCTCTGGCAATACATCGGTGAAAACTTCGTTCAATTCCATGCAGTAGTTTTTGCGTTATGCGTGTACAAAAATACAGATAGACACACAAAAATTCTAAAAAAAACTGTTATTTTGGCTTCTGTTGCTCTAATAAAAACCCCCCATATTAGTTTTTCTCCAATATCTATAATGTACAGACATCGGCCTGTTATAATTTTATTATATTTATAGATAAATGCTTGGGTTAGGCCTTAGTTCACCACAGTGGCCTGGTGGGTGGACTACACACCATCAGGAACTCTATGAAGCCCTCAGATGTGCAGGTTTCCTCACGATGTTTTCCTTCACCGTTGAAGCAATTTAATTTTGACCCTCAAAAGAATTCGAAAAGTCAGCGGTGCGGGTTTGAACTTAGATTCTAAATGAACGGTAATCTTTAACTGCTGGGTAACCATTCAAATCATTCTGTTATCATAAAATAATTGTCACAATTTATATTTCCAAGACATTGTTCTACTGATAAACAGATAAGAGTTACCTTGAATAAATGAGTGAAATGTTTACATAAATATAATTTACATAAAATATCTTCGCCTTTTTTAACCTATTCGAGCAAAGTGTTATTGTATTTTTTTGTATGAAAATTCTCAGTAGCAGCACGGAGTCTGGAACTGTGCTCGGTAGAAGGTAAAAGGCTCGCTCACTATTACATGGGATCGGCGAAATGTGGGTGTAGAAT
The DNA here is from genome assembly GCA_947562105.1 of Shargacucullia verbasci. Lineage (NCBI taxonomy): Eukaryota > Metazoa > Arthropoda > Insecta > Lepidoptera > Noctuidae > Shargacucullia > Shargacucullia verbasci. The sequence goes on along the minus strand of OX387307.1, from coordinate 948,357 downwards.
ATTACACCTCTGCCTAACCCTTCGGGGGATGCAGGCGAGATGCTATGTTATATGAGACAAAATATACGCACATCCACCCTCTGCTTTTACACCTGTTATACTTATATTTTGTAACGGTCATAACATCTGTTCCCCTAAATCGAGACCCTCTGTCTAAAACAGGTGCGTACACGCAAAAAGTTTTGTTAAATATCTGTATATTTTTGAGGTTATGGAGTGCAATCGATATTTAGGTATATTATACATAATCCGAGTGTGTTTCGGCGTTTCTTCAAAGAGATAGTCATGAGAAATGCTAACGCCATCTAGTTAAAAAAAAAGACTTGTAAAAGTGATTGAAAAATCCTAATTGCAAAATAAACAATTTCATTTATGTATACGAGTATGTAGGTACGAAACAAAAAAAAATATTTTTATATTGCTATTTGTTATAGCATCACGCCTGTATTTCCGAAAGGTTAGGCAGAGGTGTACCATTGTCCACCGACATTCAGCTGATGCCGTTATGCAGTCAAATGTATGTAATGTTGATGTCGGACATTCGTATATGTGTTAGAATCGTTGTAAACTCTCATAGTGCGATTCAGGGTTAGTTGTTGTCGTTCCACTCCGATAGATGGCGCTTTACTTTTTGCCATGTTGCGAGTAGTAGTCGCTACAGATTTGTTTGTGGATCGGCCCATTCCCGATCCCGCTCAGCGGCCTCCTTCTGGAGCATGACTGCTTCACAGGAGACCACAGCCACCGCTCAACCACTGCGCCAACTGTGCCGTCTGCATACGTATGATATTATTTTGTTTATACAAGGTGGCCCACAGACAAGGTCACAATAAACGAGTGAAACTTTAAAGTACGCACTACTCGTAGTTGACAATATTATTTGCACAAGTGGTTCTTAATTACGAGCTAAACGCTTCACATCATGTTATTGTTTGTAAATGATAATGAATTTGTTTTTACATACATAACATAACATCACGCCTGTATTCCCCGAAGTGTTAGGCAGAGGTGCACACACACATTTCACCGATTCCGTTATTGAGTCCCATGTAATAGGGAGCGAGCCTATTGCCATCTACCGGGCACAGTTCCAGACTCCGTGCTGCTACTGAGAATTTCCATAGAGAAACAACCCAATAACACTGCCCGACCCGGGAATCGAACCCAGAACCTCACGCTCAGCAGTCGGTCATTATTTTTACCTACGTTATAAAAATTTACTGCAACATTGGTCGCCAGCGCGATTACTGAGCGTGAGGCAGTGTTATAATGTTTTTTTGTATAGAAAAACAGAGAGAGAGAGATGATGATATGGTTCGACTGCTAAGCGTGAAGCCCTCGGTTCAATTCCCGGGTCGGGCAAAGTGTTATTGGGTTTCACTGTATACAAATTCTCAGTAGCAGCACGGAGTCGGTTACTGCCCGGTAGATGGCAATAGGCTCGCCGTGTATTACATGGGACTGAATGACGAGATCGGTGAAATGTGTGTGTACAATAGTACACCTCTGTCTAACCCTTCGGGGAATACAGGCGTGATGCTATGTCATGTTACGCTGTATGGATGAAATGATAGCAATTCAGCCCCCAAGTTCCAAACTTGGGCCGGAGAATTTACTAACAGAAAAACCTATTAACTGCCAAGACGGGGATCAAAGTCAGTACTTATCTATCCTATACTGAATTCATTACTCCCAAACTATAGTAACCTTGGCATGTTGTGAACACATACGATACGGATGGGTGGCCGCATTCAAACCAATTTTATTATTTCATTTTATATTTTACGCTTTCATTTCCTGTCAGAAAGCGAACATTAAATAACTATATAAACGAAAACTATACATGTGTATTCATAATTGGTAGTTTCGCCGATGCTGTTATTAAGTCTCATGATGATACGGTTGGCGCAGTGGTTGAGAGATCGACTGCTGAGCTACGTGTCGTGGGTTCGGTTCCCCCACGGAATGAATATTTGTATGATCTACAGATATTTGTTTCGGGTCTATACTCGGTTCGTTTAGGTACTTAAATAAAGGTAAACAATCTTGATGTGACTTTTTACACAAACACATATTAAACAAATAAACTACTGCTTAAACTAGTGGTTCAATTGATTTGGTAATCGTTATTGTTGTTTTACATTGGTATTTAGTCGCGTTTTATTTTTAAACTGAGTTTTTAAACAAAAAATATTAAAAAGACACATCAAGATTGTTTACCTTTAGTTAAATACCTAAACAAATCGAGTATAGGTCTGTGTGTATGTGAATACACACCGTGCCTCGGAAAGCACGTAAAGCCGTTGGTCCTGCGCCTGATCTCTCTCCGGTTCTGTCGGATTGCCGTCCCATCGGACTATGAGAGTGAAGGAATAGAGAGAGCACCTGTGTTTGCGCACACACTTGTGCTCTATAATATCTCCTGCGTAGTTGGCTAATCTCCGGTGAGATTGGTCGCCGAGACCAAAATTAGGTCAGGAGGACATTATTTAGTCCCATGTAATAGCGAGCGACCCTATTGCCATCAACCGGGCACGGTTCCAAATATTACTGAGAAATTCTATATAGAAAAGTTCAATCACACTTTGCCCGACCCGGGAATCCAAACCAGGACCTCACGGCAGTCCAACAATACAAGTAGAAAAGAAAAACATATTATAATTAATTCAAATTTTTGCATATTTGTAAATGTCAAAAACTGGCAACAAATCAAATGTCATTTTCGTCTGCAGTTTTGTAAATCAGAAATGCCTCTACAATTTTGTAGCGCATTAAAATGTGCATAGCTAGCTCTATCATAATATTACATCATTTTTACGTCACCAATTGACATTTTATGTATATCGCAACCTTGTGTACAATCGATTAATACGAAATTATAAATATTTATCAGCTTTCTTTTATCTTTGCGTCGATAACTTCTGTTTTACCAAATCTATACTAATATCATACCCATCCTACTAATATTATAAATGCGAAAGTTTGTGAGGATGGATGGATCTTTGTTACTCTTTCACGCCAGAACGGCTGAACGGACCTGGATGAAATTTGGCACAGAGATAGATTATAGTCTGGAATAGCACATAGGCTTACTTTTAATCCCGGGAAAAATGTACGGGTTCGTAAACCACGCGGACGAAGCCGCGAGCGGAAGCTAGTATATTATAATACAGTACGTAATCTAGAATTACGAGTGGCTCGTATTGTGTTGCCAGATATCCCTCTTTTGGTGGGAAGTCTCGTTTTTCAGCCCTCTCAGGATGCATCTCGCTAGGACCCTCAGCGGAACGCCTAAAATCCCGATTTTTTATTCAAAACAAAGCCTGCAATTTAAAACTATCAGTCAGCGAACGAGAAGAACTTGAAGAACTTGCATTTTAATACGTCCCGAATTTTTCTTTTCAGTCCCGCTTTTTTTCCATTTACGTCCCGATATTTAGAAAAACGAATCTGGCAACACTGGGCTCGTAGCTACATTGTTACGCGCAGACCAGTCGATTAGACAGGTTAAGAAGTGTCAGCCCTATAATGGGTAACCGTTTTTCACAAATTGAGACCCCTCCGTACCTCAGAAAGCACGTTAAGCAGTTGGTTTTTATCATACAAATATCTATGACAGTTTTACGGGTGTCAGCGGCACATACAGTCTAACAACCAGTCTAAAGAGTATCAGTGTCTCCCAGTAATTGTGTGTCGGAGGTCAGATGGCAGTCGCGTTGTAAAATATTGATATTCAGCCGCATCTGGTTAGACTGGAAGCCCTACCAATGTAGTTGGGAGATTCTGAATCTGCGCAAATTAAGTAACGAGCTTTGATAACTAGTCATTACAAGGAGATTGGGGTTTAAGCAGAGAGTCTCCACGAGTGAGAAGACTTGAGATCGTCTGGCGCACCCTGGGCAGTCAGCCTCGATATCACCATTGCTGACTGGCTAATCTTTACACTACGGCATGAGGGATTAAAATAACTCGTACCGACCTGATTAAATTAAATATATATACGATAAATTATCATTTAACATCTTTCAGAAGACACCGATGTGATGTTAATGATCGGAAAACATGATATTTTAAGATTTTATCTTTGATTATGATAGAGGAAAAAAAGCTCTCAAGTCAGCTGATCTTAAAATTAAATATATCAATTACTGGGAGACACTGATACTCTAAAGTTAGATTGGTTGTCAGACTTTTTGGGCTGTTGACACGCGTAACAAGAGTCATATTCGTATGACTCCCGGGGCCAACAGCTTAACGTGCTTTCCGAGACACGGAGAAGTCTCTATGTGTGGTAAAACGGTCAGCCATCCAAGGACTGACCGCACTAAGCGGCATTTAACCTCACATATCCACAGACATGCGCGGTAGCTACGAGCCTCTTTGGATGCCCCATGGATTATGAAAATCGGGGATGATTTTTGCTCGATTAAAGATATCATCAAAATCGTGATAATTCGAAAAAAACATGGCGGATATCTCTTACCTATATTATTCCGAGTGCTCGTAATATAATATTAGATATACCTTTACTGTAAACTCTCGCTAAGCATCCAGTAAATATAACATAACATAGCATCACGCCTGTATTCCCTTAGGGGTTAGGCAGAGATATACTATACTACACCCACATTTCGCCGATGCCGTTATTGAGTCCCATGTAATAGGGGCGAACCTATTGCTGAGAATTTCCATACAGAAAAACTCAATAACACTCTGGCTGAACTGGGATTCGAATTCTACTAGGTCCACGGTTCGATTCCCGGGCCGGGAAAAGTGTTATCGGGTTTTTCTATATGGGAATTCTCAGTGGCAGCACGGAGTCTGGAACTGTGTCCGGTAGATGGTAATAAGTTCGCCCCTATTACATGGAACTCAATAACGGCATCGGCGACATGTAAGTGTACCTATTTACAACACACCTTTGACTAACTCTTCGGGGAATACAGGCGTGATGCTATATTATGGACTAGCTTCCGCCCGCGGCTTCGCCCGCGTGGTTAACGAACCCGTATATTTTTCCAGCATAAAAAGCCAATGTGCTTTTCCAGACTATAATCTATCTCTGTGCCAAATTTCACCCAGATCCGTTCAGCCGTTCTGGCGTGAAAGAGTAACAAAGATCCATCCATCCATCCATCCTCACAAACTTTCGCATTTATAATATTATAGTAGGATACGCGATACTAATACAAGACCAGTATTTCTGCTGACCCCTTAAATGTATTTCACCGTAATGATATGACTAAAATGTAACACAACGTACTTCTTGAAGTACCTGATACAATGATATTGTGTCTGACACTGATAACGCTATCTTTTAACTGATATAAGATAAGATGGAAAACACGGTCGAGTTATTTAAGTGACGTGAGAGTGAAATTTATAACTGTACATGAAATATAACATAACTTCACGCCTGTATCCCCAAAGGGTTAGGCAGAGGTGTACTATTGTGCACCCGCATTTTGCCGAAGCTGTTAAAGTCCCATGTTCCAAACTCTGTGCTGCTACTGAGAATTTCCATGCAGAAACACCGAATACCGAATCCTACTTAATCCTGCTAATATTATAAATGTGAAAGTTTGTGAGGATGGATGGATGGATGGATGGATGAATCTTTGTTACTCTTTCACGCCAGAACGGCTGAACGGATCTGGATGAAATTTGGCACAGAGATAGATTATAATCTGGAATAGCACATATGCTACTTTTTATCCCGGAAAAATGTACGGGTTCGTAAACTACGCGGGCGAAGCCGCGGGCGGAAGTAGTATTATATAATACTGGCTTCAGCCCGCGACTTCGTCCGCGTGATCTACATATATCATTTATAGCCTATATAGTACTCGGGGATAATGTAGCTATTTATCGGTGAAAGAATTTTCAGTTGCGGATCATTAGTTCCAGAGATTGCCCCCTACATACAAACTTACAAACAAATTTTACCTCTTTATAATATTTATAATAGTATACAGGATGTCCCGTAAAGTGGATCAAACTGAAGGCAACTATTGCTCGCCTCATTATCTACTATTAATTTGGTATTTTTGTTTTTAAATTTTATATATTTTTTGTTTTTCTTAAGCCCTTTCTTTAAGAAGTAAAAAGATTTTAATTAATTTGTTATTTTCCTACATGGTCAAACTAATTACTAATTAGTTCGACCATGTTTTACAAAAATCAGATTTAAAAAATATTAATACACAATATTTGTAGGAACAGCATAAAAAAATATTGAAATTAGGTAGAAAAATCACAAGAATTCATTTCGGCAACAGGTTAAATACGGTTTAAAAACAAAAAACCAAATTAGTTGTAGATTATCAGGCGAGCAATCGTTGCCTTACTTTTGATCTATTATTTACGGGACACTCTGTAGATGTAGAATAATTCCCAGTGTTTTGAAATGAACTCTAAATTATTTCTGGCTGTCAATAAAATATGTTACTTACCTATCCTAACTAGATGCTGAATACCTCCTATAGATCATTGAGTGACGTCATAATTACCCATCCATTTGCGAGCCTTAATGACCGTCGCTTAACAATGACTATAGTTCATTTATTTATTCATTGTTTTTTCTTGCATCGTTCATGATATTTTCTTGAATCATTCATAGAAGTGAGACAGTCATGTGATTAGATGACCGTATGCGCAAGATTCTAAAGGGGATAGGTGATGGATATGCATGGTGGAACCCTCAGGCTATTTTGTCTGATAATGGCTCGCTATATTACGTGGAACTCAATAACGGCATAGGCGAAATGCGGGTGTACATCTCTGCTTCACCATTCGGGGAATACAGGCGTGATGCTATATTATGTTTGTGTTACTTGGTAAAGAATGAATTTTAAGACTTAATTATGCCTATTTAAATGATAAAACATAATATGTATTTCTATGAAAAATTGTATCCTACTAATATTATAAATGCGAAAGTTTGTGAGGATGGATGGATGGATAGATCTTTGTTACTCTTTCACGCCAGAACGGCTGAACGGATCTGGATGAAATTTGGCACAAAGATAGATTATAGTCTGGAATAGCATATAGGCTACTTTTTATCCCGGGAAAATGCACGGATTCGTAATCCAGCGAAGCCGCGAGCGGAAGCTAGTAAATTATATTTTAATTACTCTGTGATTGGTTATAACTTCAATATTAATTTTATTCGTTCTGAGGTAAAGTATTGTTGGATTGTTCTATAAGAAAATCCTTATTGGTGTTCAGAATTTGGAATCGTGCCCGGTAGATGGCAATAGGCACGTGCCCTATTACATGAGACATCGGGGGAAATATGGGTTTACAAAAATAGTTACAGTTCTGCTTAACCCTTCGGGGAATATAATCGTGATATTATGTTAATATTCATTTCAAATAAGCATAGATTAGCGTTATTAGTTAGATAACTAATTAAAATACTATTAATATGTACCATAGATAAATAAAATTAGTGATTTTAAGTTTTAAACTTTGCTATAAAGGCAGTTATCGCCGTGTTTATAAAGATGATAGACAAATTAAAAGGAATTTTAATTTTATCACGTAGTTGTGATAAAGTTCACTACTTAAAACTAATTGAACAAATAAACACTGTCGTAGACTTACGCGCAATAAAAATCACATAGACACTGTTTTTTCGTCGTACAAATCCATTAAAAAATCACAATTTTCCAAAAAATATAAAATTTTGACACTACGATTAAACACTGTTTTTTTTAAAAAAAAAAAACCGTGTTATAAAGAACCAAAATGGCCGCTGCGCGCGACGTCCAACTCGCGAATGAATAAGTAATTCAGTTTTCAAAATCGGAACGCGGAGTAACCAGTTGTTTTTGACCTCTTAACTTCTATGCGTTTTACCTTTACACTTCCATTTGTATTATCAATTGGAGGGACGGAAGAGCTCACCTTAGATTGGTTGTGATGCATGTCCCTACCAAGTTTTATATGCGGTTGAGTTATGAAAATGTGTTTAATTTTTGGAGTTATTAAAGTTGCTTTTAGGTTGACTTAACTGCAAATATAAGTTGGTTGATTACTCATATGGTAAGGTAAAGTAGTGATAAGATGTACAGGTTGATACAAAAATAATTATCGATATTAAAAATAAATTTTCTGATTTCCTTCAAGATAGTAGAATTGAAAATATTATTGCGTGCATATTACTTACTCCTAAAAAAATGTGAAAAATATGGCATACGCGGCAAAGCAAATGCATGGTTAAAAAGTTATCTTACAAAACGATCACAATTTGTAGAAATCACCGTAGATAAAACTAAACAAAGCGAAATGGTATATAAATCTAATCTAGGACACAATTGCACAGGCGTTCCCCAGGGTAGTATTTTAGGTCCTCTACTATTCCTACTATACATTAATGACCTAATTGAAGTCACAAATTACCCTTCCATACTTTTCGCAGACGATGTGTCAGTTATAATACCAAAAAATAACGAATATTACAACCAGGAAATAAATAACACTGTCAACAAAATCATAAGTTGGATGGAGAATAATAACTTAAAACCTAATATAACAAAAACTAAGTACATCCAATTTTGCAACACAAACTGGAATAATATAAATCTAAAAATAACTCACAACGACAAACAACTAGAACAAACTAATAAAGTAACTTTTCTTGGTATAGTTATAGACGAAAAGTGTTCCTGGATTGATCATATAAACAAGGTGTGCGAGAAACTTGCTAAGTTTGCTTATGCTCTCTGGCGATTATCTAGCCTAACAACTAAACAAGCTACATTACAGGCTTATCATGCATATGTTGGTTCAGTGTTACGCTATGGTATATTGGTATGGGGCAACTCGGTGCATATCGAAAGCGTACTAATTGCTCAGAAACGATGTATACGTGCTATATGTAATGTGGACCCACTTACATCATGCAAACCATTATTTAAGAAACTTAAGATTTTAACAGTAACTTGTATTTATATTGAAGAAATCTGTAAATTTACAAAGTCTCATTCAGAGCTATTTGAAAAAGTGGGAGATAACTGTAATTTCAAAACTAGATATCCAACCAAATTAAGTCTTCCCAGAATGAGAACTGAGCTATACAAACGAAGCTGTTTTCCTATGTGTATCCAAATTTATAATAAACTTCCTGTCCAACTGCGAGAGTTATCAATTACTCGGTTCAAGAGGGCACTACGTAGATGGCTAATAGATAATCCTTTCTACTCTATAAAAGAATTTTTACAGTATAAGTTTCCGAAATAATTGTATTATGTATAGTATATAAACTACTTGAAATGTAACATTTGCATGTCATTACCTTATGACTGAATACCGAACCTATTGACCTTTTGTAACACCTTTTATGTAACTGTATTCAATCGCAAATAAATCCTTTGACTTTGACTTTGACTTTGACTTTTCTAGGACAAACTGTTTGAGTCAAAGGTAATAAATGGGCTATTAAATAGACGATAAGGGAATTCGTCACAGGCTATAAAATTGTGGTATGGCTTTTGTAATCTACACTTATTTTTCTGATTTTATAAAGAGCGAATGTTTATTTTTGTATAAACGATGAATGAGAACGATGAAAGATGTAGAAATGTAAGAAATTGGGAGAGTAAGGACCTTCCCAATTAAGCTGGGTAGCTCGTAAATATGATAAATAAGTATATACCTTCTCAGCCTACTGCAGATAGCAGCCAGTCTTTACGCATTGCGACGTCGGTTAGGTTTTTAGAGCGTGAATTTTTTTTTCACACTATCTTTGGCTCTTGATATAATTTTATTAAGTTATTTAGTCTAGCTATATGTCTATATTTTGTATTACTTAAAAAAGAGACTGGTAATTTATATTCCTTATTGAAAAGCGATTCATTCCAAATCCAATTTAATTTACACAAAGGAAATTCTTTACATTTCAAATTCAATTGGATATTCAAGAGCCAGAACGCGTATTTGATCTTAAAAAATATTCTAGGGTAGGAAACGTTAAAATTTTACATACACAGTAGATTTTTCATTGCATTTTGAGAACCTGTATGTATAAATATGGAATAAAAATGACAAATGGCTGTCTCATTGGTCTAGTGGTCGTAAGCGCGACTGCTGAGCGTGAGGTCCTAGGTTCAATTCCCGGGTCGGCCAAAGGGTTATTGTGTTTTTCTGTATGGAAATTCTCAGTAGCAGCATGGAGTATGGAATTGTGCCCGGTCGATGGCAACAGGCTCGCCCACTTTTGCATGGGACTCAATAACAGCATAGGTGAAATGTGGGTGTACAATAGTACACCTCTGCCTAACCCTTCGGGGATTACAGGCGTGATGCTATGTTATGTTATGTAAAAATGACAATAAAAATGTTTTGTTTTTTAATCTCCTTAACTGGTGTACCTTATAACTTTCTTTAACCATGATGCACTAAGAGTGCATCATGGTTAAAGAAAGTTATAAGGTCTAAGGTCTAAGGCCTGTTTCTCAAGAAATTTCAATAATTATTTTTAAAAATGAGTTTTGTCAATTTTTGTTAAATTAAAATATTTTTGATGGAATCATTTATAACCAAATTCAACAAAGTCAGTTCCAAAATTAACAGTATACTTAAATATATATTAAAAAAATCGAACATACTGTATACAAAACATTCGTATGTGTACACCTGTTGAAGTCTGCCTATGTGTGCGTGCGTACGTGTGTAACATACGGATATTGTGTGGGAGAGGTGATGCGTGAGTATATCGGGTAAGATGCTCTACTTTGTTTAACCTTAAGATTGCACTTTTAGGTATAATAATGTCTGGGTAAAATATAGGTCAAAGGGTCTGTACGAGATTTCTTGGTCCGCTATCTTCGTTATCGTTAAGACACTCCACGGTTACTCTTTTAAAATATGATTGATGACACAGTATATGTATGGAAGACGTGTAAGAACAATATGGGTCAACGTCTGGACTGGCCTTTGGAAAAAAGTACTAGTGCCATGACAGATTTTTAGCGGACCTGTCCTTACAGACGGGACGCATGCATCAGTACCCCTAGTGTAAGTTTCTTTTGACAAAATTCGATTTACTACACCGAACACGTTTGTCAAAAGAAACTTACACTAGGGTTACAGTGATATGTTAATATGAAATACAAAATACAAAAGCATTATATTTGTAGGGGTATGATGATTAGGGATGCTCAATGAAGGTCATGTTGAATATATATATATATCTTTACTGGTACCAGGTTACAAATACATACGACTAAACTAACGACCTGACTGTACGGTTGCGGGGAGACGACTGCTGCGCCGCGCTAATACTATCGTGCGCCTGAGTACACAAAACTAATGCGTCAGCAGTGTCCCTACATATTTATTTACTATTTTCCAAATAGAGCCACCTGCAGTCCACACTACCCACACCGGCAGACACGCATGGTAAAGCACACATACTTAGTGTTATACTCGTGCACGGTTCACGAAACACTATGGTTCAGTGGTTAGTGCTCGTCTGACACGGGTTCGATGCCCGGCGGGGTTTGTTAAAAGGGGTTGGTGATTTATTTGTTTCTAGATAGCAAAATAAAGTCATCAAGTCCTAGTACTTATATAATTACTAGTTTCCGCCCTCGGCTTCGCCCGCGTGGTTTACGAACCCGTACATTTTTCTGGGATAAAACGTAGCCTATGTGCTATTCCAGACTATAATCTCTGTGCCAAATTTCATCCAGATCCATTCAGCCGTTCTGGCGTGAAAGCGTAACAAAGATCCATCCATCCATCCATCCATCCATTCTCACAAACTTTCGCATTTGTAATATTAATAAGATAGGATTAGTGGGAGTTATAATATTGGTAAAGAAAGAAAGAAAGAAAATACGTTTATTTGGCCCAAACTAAAGGCACACAATAATAATATATAAAAGAGAACAAAGAAAAAAAAAGTAAAACAAACAGAATAAAGAATAATGATAATAATACCTACTCAGCTTTAGAGATGCATTGTGTGCCTTATCAGCTGCGCCAAATAGGTCCAGTTCAGCAAAATGCCAGACAACTAGTGCCTGACGCTGGTTTTCAACTGCACCTTTGGTAGTGAAGTGTTACGGATGTAAATCAGTTTTATGTTGTGTGTGTGTGTACGATTTAAAATTTTGGTTTAAACGCATTCCTATGATTTCTCCTGTATCGTGGGTACAGTTTACAAACATACATGTCACATGCACACACAACCGGACCCGAAACAACTATCTGTAGATCATACAAATATTTGTTCCGTGCGGGAATCGAACCCGCGAAATGTAGGTCAGCAGTCGATCTCTCAACCACTGCGCCAACCGTCAAAGAGAAGATACCCTCTAACGAGGCAGTGGTTAAACTAATTCGCTTTATGTCAGGTCATGGATTCGACTACCGTACTGAACAATATTCATAACATAGCATCACGCCTTTATCCGAAGGGTTAGGCAGAGAGTTTACTATTGTGCACCCACATTTCAGCGATTGAGTCCCATGTAATAGGGGGCGAGCCTACTGCCATCCACCGGCCCCAGTTCCAGACTCCGTGCTGCTACTGAGAATTTCCATACAGAAAAACCACTAAACCAAAGAGGCAGTCTCCAATAAGGAACAGTATTCATATGTAGCTGTTACAAGTCTTGCTGTTAAATGCAAGAAAAGGGTTCATAAAGTTACAATATATAGTGTTTCATGAGCGGCCTGTCACAGGTTCAATGCCCGACTTGTGTTATAAAGGTTACTGTTTTCCCATGGAGGGTGAAAAGTAGGGGTTGCTATTTCTAAGTATGGTTCGGTGATTAGCGTGCTGTGTGGTGCAGGTTCGATGCTTGAGTAATTAAAGTAGTAAAGTATAATTTTGACGACACGGTTGGTGCAGTGGCTAAGTGATTAGGCTTAGCCAATGCGCTATGAGAGGGATAATATTACCAACTCCTCTCCTCTCCTCTCCTCTCCTCTCCTCTCCTCTCCTCTCCTCTCCTCTCCTCTCCTCTCCTCTCCTCTCCTCTCCTCTCCTCTCCTCTCCTCTCCTCTCCTCTCCTCTCCTCTCCTCTCCTCTCCTCTCCTCTCCTCTCCTCTCCTCTCCTCTCCTCTCCTCTCCTCTCCTCTCCTCTCCTCTCCTCTCCTCTCCTCTCCTCTCCTCTCCTCTCCTCTCCTCTCCTCTCCTCTCCTCTCCTCTCCTCTCCTCTCCTCTCCTCTCCTCTCCTCTCCTCTCCTCTCCTCTCCTCTCCTCTCCTCTCCTCTCCTCTCCTCTCCTCTCCTCTCCTCTCCTCTCCTCTCCTCTCCTCTCCTCTCCTCTCCTCTCCTCTCCTCTCCTCTCCTCTCCTCTCCTCTCCTCTCCTCTCCTCTCCTCTCCTCTCCTCTCCTCTCCTCTCCTCTCCTCTCCTCTCCTCTCCTCTCCTCTCCTCTCCTCTCCTCTCCTCTCCTCTCCTCTCCTCTCCTCTCCTCTCCTCTCCTCTCCTCTCCTCTCCTCTCCTCTCCTCTCCTCTCCTCTCCTCTCCTCTCCTCTCCTCTCCTCTCCTCTCCTCTCCTCTCCTCTCCTCTCCTCTCCTCTCCTCTCCTCTCCTCTCCTCTCCTCTCCTCTCCTCTCCTCTCCTCTCCTCTCCTCTCCTCTCCTCTCCTCTCCTCTCCTCTCCTCTCCTCTCCTCTCCTCTCCTCTCCTCTCCTCTCCTCTCCTCTCCTCTCCTCTCCTCTCCGTGTACACTGCACACCCTGCACCATTGGTAAAGCCGGCACTGAATAAATCATTCAGCAGTACAAAAAATATCGAATGAATTCGTGATTAAATGGATTTTTTCACCATTATAACTGTTATATGTACGGAAACGGATAGAGGCGCCAACTGTCATGTTTTGTTTGTACTACCGGCGTATACGACAAGAGTTATTTATTAAGTGTCAATGTTAATTGTTATACTTCAAACAGGAACGTTTGAGCTTCAATAAACGTTTTTCGCTGGTCTAACGCGAATATTTTGACGTATATAAACGTAACCGTATCGTTAATATCAGTGAATTTTGAATCGAAAATACAATCTCGCATCAAAAATTCGTCAAAAATCGTAGCAACTCCGTGTAGACAACGCCCGGTAGATGGCAATAGGCTCGCCCTTATTACAAGGCGAAATGTGGGTGTACAATAGTATACCTCTGCCTAACCCTTCGGGGAATGCAGGCGAGATGCTATGTTATATCAACATGTGAGGTATTGAACATGATTTCTTGCAAATGTAAAGCTGAAGACGCCTTTCAATATAGCTATAGCAAAGTTTTACATATGTACATATGTTATATATCATTTATCAAATTACAATATGTAAGGCGTTTCTTTTGCACTAGCTGTAGCTAATCGGTCGATCTGCGAAGTTAAGCAACGTTTGACACGGTCAGTCACGGTCACGGTCAGTCATTTTTCACATATCGAGACCCCTCCATGCCTCAGAAAGCACGTTAAGCAGTTGGTGTCATATGAAGACCTATGACAGTCGTTACGGGTGTCAGCAGCCCAAAAAGTCCGACAACCAATCTAAACTTGAAGTATCAGTGTCTCCCAGTAATAGTGTGGCGGAGGTCAGATGTCACTCGCGTTGTAAAATACTGATATTCAGCCGCAACCGGTTAGACTGGGAGCCGACCCCAATGTAGTTGGGAAAAGGCAGGCAGATGATGGTCTTCCGAACAATAAATAAATAAATAAAAGCTATGAACTGATCATGTGAGCCTATATTGCGTGATAAATTAAATCACTTAACATCGTAGACATACCTGTCAGTTATGACAGTATCAAAGTGATTGTCAAACTTTTCCGTCGTGAAAAACGCTATTATAAACTATTTTCGCGATAAAATTTGATTCTAAATAGTTCTTTTTTGTCTCCGATAGTTTCTTCTTTGTCGTGTATTTAATTATTGTAATGTAGAAGAGCAAAAAGTCCGATGATCACACCAAATACAGTAGGGTTAGGTGTACAGAAATTAATAATGTGTAGTAAGTTTGATGATTTATTAAAAAAACAACTGAAAAAGTCAAAATCAACATCAAAGCAATAATATTTAAATAGTTGCGTGAGTCACGTTAATTTATCTAAAAAAAAAAAAATTGACATAATAAACCTACGTTTTGAAATGAAAACCTAAACCTTATAAAATCAGCTAAAAAACAAAAAAATACACCTAATACCTAATAACGTACACCATACACCATAAACCTATAGACCCGGGTACGTCTTAAAACTGCGGCCAGACACCGGAGGACGGGCAGCAGCGTCCTCTCACTAATCGGTGAGCTACTGCGATCCCCAAGCCGCCTGCCAAGCGTGGGGATTATGGCAACCCCTCCCCTTGGGTGAGGCCTTCGTTCAGCAGTGGAAGTACCCCTTGGATTTGGTATGTCGATATTACACTTAACAGGACAATTAAACAGTTTAAATTAACCAACACAATGAACACGGATAAACCATCGCATGATAAAATGAATCAAAGAAAATAATTGTCAATTGTCTATGCTCGTGTTTTTTTTTTCCTTTTCCAATTAATAAACACGTGGTGCGCAGGCGCGTGACTGTTTTAATAGGGTTAAGAAGAATTTCTTTCATATTTTTTTTTTCTATGTGAGACCTATTTTGACTTTGTATTAATAGTTTAGAAATATGTTTTTGTACAAAATTTGATCCCAATTTCACTATGATGGGTGTTGAATTCAAAATACGCTTTTTTCCAGGATGCCTACACTTTGCCTCTGTTATCTGTTCATAGGCCTGTTGTTCGCAAGCGTGACTGCTGAGCGTGAGGTCTCGGGTTCGCTTGTGTTATATTTTATCCAATGGGTTTTCTGTCAGCACGGAGTCTGGAACTATGCCCTGTAGATGGCATTCAGCTCGCCCCCCTATCATGAGTGACTCAATAACGGCATCGGCGAAATATGAAAAGAAAACTTTTCGTCATTTTGAAATTGATTCATCAAAACGGATTTTTTTTTGTATATTTTATTAATCATTACTATTAACTGCCACGATGGGCGGTTTGACCCGGTTACGTCTTAAAACTGCGGACAGACACCGGAGGACGGGCAGCAGCGTCCTCTCATTAATCGGTGAGCCACTGCGATCCCCAAGCCGCCTGCCAAGCGTGGGGATTATGGCAAACCCCCCCCTTGAGGGAGGCCTTCGTACAGCAGTGGACGTCTTCTGGCTGATGATGATGGGCGGTAAAAGTACAATTGTATTAAAATTTATTACAAAAAAAACGCTTTGAAACTTTGTTCAATGATCGGGCTACTTTTGCCGTTGATTTTTCTCTGCCTGACCCTTTGCAGAATACAGGCGTGTTAATATGTCATACTATACATAATTATGATTCCATCTGGGTCCCCCAAGCCCACCTGGTGAACCACGAGAATTTGTTTGTAATTTTGGTTTCATTTAGTTTCTTTGGGCAGTGCGGAACCCGAGATAAGCAAGAATAAAACGGTTTTAAAAAATAGTAGCTAATAATTTAATTAGTTCATGGAAAAATAAAATAAAAAATAAAGAATTCTCATGGTAATTATATTAATACAGATATGATTAAGTTTATCATTGTTAATGATTGCAATTAAAAATTAAATCATTATGTTAGACCAGTGTCAACTGGCTATTGTCTATGGATTTTTTTTTATAATCAGCTTCATTCCTGCCTTCCTCTTATTATAGCAATGTTAATTCTAGAAAAAGTAATAAAAATCATAAAATGTTTTTTTTTTATGTATTAGATTATAGGTATTTCTAATTCAATCACCATCTATCTATCTATGATGATCTATCTATGTATGACGACACGGTTGGCGCAGTGGTTAAGCAATTAGCTTTCTGCGCTATGTGTCGCGGGTTCGATCCCCGCACGGAACAAATATTTGTATGATCTACAGATAGTTGTTTCGGGTCTGGTTGTGTGTGCATGTGACATTGTATGTTTGTAAACTGTACCCACGACGCAGGAGAAATCCTAGTGTGGGGCAACTTTATTTAAAAAAAAGGAAAAACGAAAAATTCTATCTATGTTCCTATATAATATGTATAAAAATGAATGTGTGTATGTATGTTCCCTATGGAATCCAAAACAGCTGGAGCGATTTTAATGAAATTTTTAGGTAATCTATATCTTTTATGCATTTATATCTTTTATGCATAAAGTTCTTGAGCGAAACTATAATTAAATTGTATAACAGATTTTTTAAAATATTCTTTTGTATTTTTTATGACTGGTTTTTTTTCTTTATATTTAAATATTTTTAAATCTATAAAAAAGTGTAAAGCAGTTATTTTAAATCAAATTAAATTAAATCAATTTATTAAAAGTGTATTCTGGACTTTCGTGGCGGTCTCGTCTCCATAGGACCTACCCACTTTTGGAGTTTTATTACACGTTTTAAAAGCTTCTATAAAGGCCCGGTTGAAATAAATCTATGGTTTTGATATTTTTGAGGCCGGATGTACATTATTCACCGCCACCATTTTGTGGTTGCTCATCTGTACACCTCTGTACACCTCAGATAATAATGACGGACATGAGAATCAAACCCTACCCTTTTAAAAGACATTGCCCACCACTAATATTTCTCCTGTGTCGTGGGTACAGTTTACAAACATACATGTCACATGCACACACATGACCCGAAACAGTCTGTAGATCATACAAATATTAGTTTCGCGCGGGATTCGAGCCCACAACACGTACTGAAGAAATCTAATCGCTTACCCACTGCGCCAAACATGCAATCAAAATAGATTGGCCAAGAACTATACTCCATTTTTTATTGTTCTTGCACATCACCAAAAGTTCATGTCACAATGATTATCATAATCATTACGGGTTTAGTGGCGATTCTAGAATGGTTATTAGCGAGGCGGCCATGTTGCAAGAGCGCGGGAAAACGGGCGAAGTTCGTAACATCGCGATCATTTGTAACTGTACCTTTTGTTGGCGTATAGTGGTTTTGATACTTGTCTTTTTTTTATTGTGATTTAATTTTATGTGATCGAATAGTGGGAAAGACTTTTTTGCTCTGTAATGGTAGTCTTGGAACATATTGTGATTAAAATAAATATAATTAATAATAGATTTTTTTTGTAAAAGTTATCGATTAGGAAACGATGTAAATGCTTAATATTGTTGTGTCGTTTTTATATAATTAACTGCAGCTTTCTGATAGTTAATTATATTAAATAAAAGTATCTTATCTAGATTGATCAATTATTGGGAATTCCATATTGATTAATATAAATCTGTGGTCCTCACTCAATTCCGGTTCATTTTCAAGCCTGGGTGGGTCGATCATAAGTTAAACACATTCGCAACTTAATGTCTGATGAATAAGGAATATTTCTAAAGCCATTGGTAACTAGCTAATCTTTCCACTACGGCATGAACGAGTCCCATGAGATAGCTTGTGCTGACATGACTAAAGAGGAATAGAGGTATCTAGTAATTCAGTAAAAATCTTTAAATATAGAAGAATTTTCTTCTACACATTGTTCCTCAGTTAATAAAAATATTATAATAGCAAGTATCAAGACCATTCGTCACCCTCTGGTCCGTAGTTTGTTTTGCAAACAAATTGTTATGGGAACGATGATAAAAGCTGCGCTTGCGACCATCTCGCGGTGACCTTGTAGCTACGTTTTTTTGCTTTTTTGAGTATTAACAGAATAAATAGTAAAATTAATTAGGTTATTCTGAGAAGTGCTTTTTTCTGATGTATGTAATATAACTTTTTTAATGTTTCTATTATTGCTTGCTTTGCTATTTATCTGAGTTACTTTATATGACCTGTCAAAAATGACATTTTGTTCTAAAAATGTTTGGAATACAAAAGCGTGACGTCATAGTTTTGCATTGCCATTTGCATACTTATTGTGTGATTTTGATAAATTAAAAATCTAAAACGCCAAAGATAAGCAAGTGATTAAGTTTTATTGAGTTTTTAGAAGGAAAACTATTTACGAAACAAGATTTCAGAATTCATTTTTGATGCAGTTATCTAACCTATTCTGTTTATGAAGCTTTCACAAGTCTTTTTTAGATCTAGAGGACGCCGGCGTTTCCTACTGATTGCCTCTGAGAAGAAACGCCGAAACAAACTCAAAGATTTCTTTTTTAAAGTCCAGTACCGCTATCACGAGTTTTCTTACTATTTACTATCAAAGTAAAGTAAATTTTCATGCAAGCGATTTTAGTTCGTAACTTGGTTACATTAGGGATTAGAGTCGCTAACATGACATCTCTATAATATAGTAACTCTAATCCCTAATATAACCAGGTTAAGAACTCAAATCGCTTGCATGAAAATTTACTTTACTTTGATAGTAAATAGTAAGAAAACTCGTGATAGCGGTACTGGACTTTAAAAAAGAAATCTTTATATATATATTATAGCAATATTTAAGTAAGATATCATATCTTTTTTGTTTTTAAACCTTACCAATACCGCTTGGGCTTCAGCTGTCCTTTCAAGGGCAAATTAAAACATACATTTTGCGCAATTCGAGTGCATCAGATGACATTCTCCGGTCGGACTGGGCATTGTCCTTTAAAGAGAAGGTCTCAGTACCGAAAGTCAGACGTTCACTAAACCTGACATTTGGATCACATATTTAAATTCCCTTCACTAGGTCCTGACCTAGATTGGTGCCTGCTCATCCTGTTTGGCACAACCGACCGTTATACCGTCCTCGCCGGCGCACTATGGGGAAATTGAGTCGTTTTCATGTCATAAATCTATAACTTCCATGTTTTTATAGATATTTAGGTGATTTTTTTTTCTAGTAATCTTGAATAAATATACTTTAAAGTAACATAGACTTTATAGGTATACGTGTAATTTTAATAGTTATAAAAATTGAGAACATAATATTGAAAAAATAAACAAAAACTTACAACTATCATAAAATAATATTACAAATAATATATCATAAATGATAAAATTAAATTCTTTAACTTAACTGCAATTAAGTATAATAATAATTAGAAAGCTTAAAATAACTTAAAACTAACCTACTAGCTCCAAAGCTTCATCTAGAAGTTCCATAGACTTTTTACTATAAGGTTTTCTTAGACTTGTTATGTAAGGGTCCGAGGTGTACAAAAGTGTATGTAGAACGTCTTCATTAGTGGCTATTCGAGAGTATTTTCTAGCATGATGAAGCCTGAATCGTTTATAGTCTTTGTTCCTTGTCTCCTGGGCATCTTTGCAGAGTTGTCCAAGATCTAACACAGAAAAATGTCGAATTACACTTTCCCCGTGAGTTAAGACTTTATTAACAGAAGATAGCATATAATACCACTTATATTTATTAACATATAGTTGTACTGTATCGAATGCGTACCTACTGTCCAAATTTCGTAGCATTAATAACTTTTCCGCTTGACATAACTTGGAGTATAACATAAAATCGTCTTATCAATTTCTCATTTATACCAGTGATTTTTGCTGTGCAATGATAATTTTGAAAAGAACGCAGCTGTATTGCCGTCATTAGTGTTGCCCGTGCCTTGCGTGGGTTTATCTATATTTAGACCAAGTTCTTCTCTGAACCTCCTTTGTACATAAGACTTTTTTTGTGTTTTCAAATCTTTATTTTCTGTTGTTTTGGCAGCCCACTTTTCAAAACCCAGATAGTAAGGTATATGTAAAATTAGTTCCATCAATCTAATCCAGCAATGCACAGTCGAAAGCCCATATTGATAAGAACCTTTATCAACAAGTTTATTTTGTACTTTTTCTATATTATTCACCACAAATAGTGCATACAGCACCCGATAAAGTTTCTGACAAAACTTGGACCACTTTTCCGTCAATCATGGTTAAATAAATGTATGTTTGATTTCAACACCATCATATTTGTTGATTAAGCTTGGCGTAAGGGTGGCTATTTGAGCATTGATTTCATTAACTACACTAGCAGTCTTCTCGGGTGTCTCCTTTGAAAATTCTATTAAAATGAAGCGGCAAAAATGCTTCTTCTGCTTTTTCATGAGGTCTTAGACCATGAAGGTATGAATTTAGTATAAGGTCAAGGCTAAAAGTTTCAAGTAACTCCTTGTTTTTTCGTCTTTTGTTCTCTGCGAACTGTCTTCCTAAGTTTTAGACGGACGTCCTCGCTTTCCCGTTGATGTCGCAGGTTCAGATTCACAAGTAGGATCTTCCGGATTTACAGTGAATATGCCATCTAACCACACGCTATTTAGTCTGAAGAATTTTTCTTTGTTTTTGCCAGATTAGAACATTTTTCATAATTTCACGTTTTATTAAATTAACATATGTAGTGCATTAAAGCCGCAACTTTTTTTTTCTTCCCGTGAAAGAATATTAAATTTCCTATCAAATGACACCATTTATAGACCTTCGGCAAATTTCGGCAACTGTCAAAACATTAATTGAAAATTTTAAATACGCAAAAACTACATGTCATGCGATATGTATCTCTAGTGGATTTATTAACAAATAAATTGCATATTTATGTAAACTATAAGAAAATATGTATTTTGAGCTTTCTGAAATGGTATAATACTTGTATAGTTCCCATTGCTAGGTCACTAGAAATTCATACTGAAAAAATTACAAATTGAGAATTAATTGTAACAATTTTTCAGTCAGCATATTTAGACGCTCTGTGCCATAAACTAGTAGCAGGTAGATGAATAATTTATACTTAATGTAATAGACTAACTTCTTAGCTACAATTCGAGGTACAATACATGTACCTGCGCAGATTTTTGATAAAACCATTTTTGGCATGGCTCTCTTAAGCGCTTCCCCATAGTGCGGCGAGGCCCGTCGCGAAGACCCGTTCATTCCCCACCCTGACCCTTGCTCGAGCCAGCCCGCGCTGAGCCAGTAGTAATAAATCAAATGTCCCTAAATAATCACAATCCGATCCAGCCGCCCAAGCCGAGGTTCGAGTCCCACTATGGGACACCCTTAGCAGTGTTGCTTAGTTTTATTTAATTTGCTCGGCTGGAGGCCCTTCTGGTCTTGCCATTTGCCCGGTTAAGCAGTAAAAGCTCCCTGAGGTAATTGCGAGAGATAACTCAAAAAAAAAAATCATCCTATTTGGGATAGGCTTGATGATATGTTAAAATAATTGAAAGTTATATTGGTCTAGTCCCGCACCCGGTTGTTCAGCGTGCCGTCGGTTCGATTCCCGGTTCGGTCAGAGATTTTCTATTAAAAATTTCGTTTCTTTTTTAGTCATTATAAAATTAGCAGCCCCGTGTCCGGTAGATGTCAGAGGGGCTCGTAGCTACGTAGGTACCGCGCTGATCGGTCGATCTACGGGGTTAAGCAGCGTTTGACGAGGTCAATCCTTGGGTGGGTGACCGTTTGTCACACATCGAGACCCCTTCGTGCCTCAGAAAGCAGTTGGTCGCGGGTGTCATACGAAGATATATGACAGCCTAAAAAGTCTGACAACCAGTCTAACCTTAGAGTATCAGTGTCTCCCAATAATTGGGTGGAGGTCAGATGTCAGTCGCGTTGTACAATACTGATATTCAGCCGCAACCGGTTAGACTGGGAGCCGACCACAATGTAGTTGGGAAAAGGCTAGGCAGACCTTATTCGAGTTCATAGTTATTGAATTCGGTAATAAATGACCAATACATACACCATAGTTAAAAATTCGTGATTTACAAATGGTCTAAGAACATAAAACTCATCATTAAAAATTGTTCCAAAAGGTCAAACGGCTCTATAATTATATATTTGAACTTATAACAATGAGATGATATTATCAATAATGTACCATTTTATGTGGGAATCTTCTGTCCTAATATCAGCAGACGATCACGCCTGTATTCCCAAAAGGGTTAGGCAGCGGTGTAGTATATTACTCCGACGAGTCCGACTCCCATGTAATAGGGGGCGAGCCTATTGCCACCTACCGGGCACAGTTTCAGACTCCGTGCTGCTACTGAGAATTTCCATACGGAAAAACCCAATAACGGGAATCGTACTCAAGACCTCACGTTCAGCAGTCGCGCTTGAAACCACTAGACTAATGAGGTTTTACACAAAACGTACTTCAAAATTGCATAAAAATCTTGTGCGTAAAAAATCGGCGCAGTCGCACATTTATGTGAATATAAAGAATTTGGTAAAGCTGAAAAATGTTTTTGATGGAATGATTGGTGCAGTGGTTAACCGATTAGCTTTTCATGCTACGTTTCATTGGTTCAGTTCCCGTACGGAACAATTTATATTTATAGATAGTTGTTTCGGGTCCGGTTGTGTGTGTATGTGAGATTGTATGTTTGTAAACTGTACCCACGATACAGGAGAAATACATGATTTTACTCTTTTTTTTCGCGGGCAACCGATGGATGCAAGTGGCGGAATGTCGTTCGATGTGGTGGTCTAAGGGGGAGGCCTTCGTTCAGCAGTGGACGTCTTCTGGCTGATGATGACTCTTTTTTTTAATTTACCTTTTCAATTATGCATCCGTTGGTTTCAAATTTAAGTAGAAGTTATTTTGTAGTTATTGAGCATGTCACTGACTCATGGCTAGATGACTGCGTCAAAAATAAATTCTGGTATAGAAAGAAAGAATGAAAGAAAATTTGTTTATTTCCGCCATGATGTGACGCATAAAATAAAAGCAACAATAAATAATAAGAAAAACAACTGAGGAAAATATGCGCCACATCCGCGCAAAAGCAGTATCCTGTTTGGTAAATAGTTTTCCTTCTAAAAACTCAGTAAAACTTAATCTCTCGCTTATCTTTGGCGTTTTCAATTTTTAATTTATCAAAATCACACTATAAGTATGTCAATAGCAATGAAAGACGTCACGCTTTTATATTCCAAACATTTTTAGAACAAAATGTCGTTTTTGACAGTTCATAAAAAGTAACTCAAATGACTAGTAGTCATCTACCGTATTGTCAATTATATCAGTAACATATTTTGTGCAATTTTGAAGTTGGTTATGTCAATAGATTAACATAATTTAACATCACGCCTGTATTCCCCAAAGGGTTAAGCACTAGTGTAGGTACTCTAATCCACATTTCGCCGATACTGATTTTTGATAAATTAATTTATAAATTTGACTTATTTTATTTATAATTTTGACATCATCATCTCATTGGGCTATTGCGCGACTGCTAAGCGTGAGGTCCTGGGTTCTATTCCTGAGTCAGACAAAGTGTTATTGGGTTTTTCTGTATAGAAATTCTCTGTAGCAACACGGAGATTGGAACGATGCCCGGTAGACGGGATCAGAGATATGTGGATGTACGCCTCTGCCTAAGCCTTCGGGGAATACAAGCGTGATACTTTGTTATATTTCTGATTCGATGGTAATACGTAGGTACTAGATATTTCAGTCTTTTTGACGCTGAAAATACATAATTAATTGCCCAGTTAATAAATAAAAATTGATTAACTGTACACATTAATTACGCATTCCCATAGAAGTGTGGTAACATAGACAGACATAGACAATTTAATAATGTTTTTAACGTAGTTGCACAGACCGCGCTGGCCGGCTCGCGTGGGAAACGCGACAGAATAGTATGGATTTACCACAAAGTAATATTAATTTAATTCATCATCTGTCTGCCTTTTCCCAAATACATTGGAGTCGGCTCCCACTCTAACCGGTTGCGGCTGAATATCAGTATTGTACAACGCGACTGACATCTAACCTCCGCCACACAATTACTGGGAGACACTGATACTCTAAAGTTAGACTGGGTGTCAGACTTTTTGGGCTGCTGACACACGTAACGACTGTTATAGGTCTTCATATGACCCAAAACTAACTGCTTAACATGCTTTCCGAGGCACGGAGGGGTCTCGATGTGTAAAAAAAGGTCACCTATCCAAGGACTGACCGCGGTAAGTGTTGCTTAACCTCGTAGATATAGCTAAATAGACGCCTTAGATCAGTATCAAAAAACTTAAGTAGGTTTTAAAGGGAGTATCTATACAGATCTCATTGGTGATATTCTTCAAAAAGTTCAGGTGACAAATAGCATGTGTGTATGACACGATGTATGAATTTAGATGAAACAAAATGGTTATGTAAGGTTCCTATTATGTAATGTTCCGTAGTTTCTGCCTACTCCCATGGGTCAATGGTGAAGCGTGGGATTCAGCCGCCCGTGGCGCAGGCAAATTTCGCCACCCCTTTATTTAGGTCTTTAAGAACGGGATTCCCCGGTTTCGTCACAGAACAAGGAATAAAAAGTTCTGAGCTCATTTTAATCGGTCCGAATTCGACATAATTATGAAACGAAATGGTCCAAATATTTATAAGATATAGGTATTATTACTATTATTTATTGTGATATGTTGCCGCCCCTGCTGCCCCCTACGCTATACCACTGCCATGGGTAAAATGATTATGTATGTCGATTTTAGGCATCGGTTATCAAACTAGAGTTTAAGAATTTAACGAACTAACACATCTTGGTCATAGACCATTGACCATAAATATTTACTGCTATATTATGTATTTTTGCAAACTAAAACTTTACGTGAAAGTGAGGTTTATAGTGCGAATGACCTGTTCATAGTTTGTTGAAAAATTTGACGTAATAACACGTAATCACATAACATAATACAGTAAATATTATGTAAATGTGTTTGTGCTTATCGGAAGTAGAGTTTTAACAAATTTTTAGAATGTGCAAGTTAAAGTCAAAGATTTTTTTTTTTAATTTGGCTTTTAAAGGCCCTTTTATTAGACGTTATGATTCTAGGTGCGCGGTTCCAAAAGAAACTCCATGGATACTCTCATACTGTTTCCAAAAACTGTTTTACAATATTCTTTAAAAACCAAATAATACAAAATAAAAACACAAATTGGCGGCACGGTTATGTTGGAACATTGTTTGAGATATCGACTGCTGCGCTACGTGTCGTGGGTTCGATTCTCGCACGGTACAAATATTTGTCTGATTTACAGTTGTTTCAGGTCTGGGTCCAGTTGAGTTCAATTCCTGTAACGTGGGTGCGTTAACACACACAAATATTCACATACACAAACACCCAGACCTGGAACAACTACATATATGTATGTAGCTCATACAAATATTTGTTCCGACATCCCATGAAAATCTTTATCGACAAAATCACTAGGGATTTACCAAAATTTCTTTACTATACAAAATTGTATTTTTTCTCCATCAACTGTCGTATCCACACAAATCCAACGCTACATATAAAACAGTAACCCGACTGCGTTCACATTTCAGTAGAGTGTTGTGTTTACACCGGTGTACAGTGTTACTGTGAGATTTTGTGGTATGTACACTTCATTTGACAAGTTATTCAAATTATTCATTAAGTTTATCTATCTATATAAATAAAAATGAATCGCCAAATGTGTTGTTAAGCGCATAATTTCCGAACGGCTGCACTTATTTGGCTAATTTTTTTTTTGTTGTGTTTGTAATTGTCAGGAGAAGGTTTTTATGTAAGATTTTTTTTTGGAAAATCCACTGGAAACGTCGGAAATTTGAATGGTATTTTTGATTTTGTTAATTAGTAAATTGCACCCGTGCGAAGCCGGGGCGGGTTCCTAGTACATAGTAATTATTCATATTGAGAATTTCAAACAGCGTGGTGCGTTTTAAAATTAGTGGCATATCGTTAAGGGTTACTTTGAAAGGAGGTCAAGCAATTTTTTCGCGGTTAAGTTTTGGATGGGTGTTTTTTTTTTTTCACAATTATTTTTAGTGTCACGCCTTTTTTGCCCAAAGGATTAGGTTAGTGGTTTAGTACAAACTTTACTGTACTGTACAAACGTTTCACGATGATCGGTTTAGTGGTTTAGGCGTGAAAAGGTAACAAACAAACTTACATTCGCATTTATAGGAAGTTAGGATTAGTGTTTTGCTGCAATAGTAAAAATAAGGATATATCCTTCTTCAGGATTGAGCTACCTCTTTGTAAAATTTCATAACGATCGGTTCAGTGGTTTAGTCGTGATGAGGTAACATACAGACAGACAGAGTTACTTTCGCATTTATAATAATGTACATAAGACTGAAAGTAGCACGCGTATTTCCCCAACGGGTTGGGCAGAGGTGTACTGTTCACCCACATTTCATAAATGAAACATAAGTTTTGATGTGACCCGGGTACATCTTAAAACTGCGGCCAGACACCGGAGGACGGGCAGCAGCGTCCTCTCACTAATCGGTGAACCACTGCGATCCCCAAGCCGCCTGCCAAGCGCGGGTATTATGGCAGCCCCTTTGAGGGAAGCCTTCGTTCAGCAGTGGAGGTCTTCTGGCTGATGATGATGATGATGATGAAGTTTTGATATGTGGTGCAATTAATATTGGATTTCAATTCGAGAAAAACTGTATCAAATCTGTTTTACACTAGGTGTTTTGAAATTGAAATTCATATTGGTGTTTTTCAATATTCGGTTCTTTCAAAGTTTTATTTAAATCAATATTTCGTTTTTATTTTGTCGTGTTACAAGCTATAACACGAGATTCGCTTGGCACGTTTGGCGCAGTGGCTAAGCGATTAGCTTTCTGCGCTACGTGTCGCGGGTTCGATCCCCGCACGGAACAAATATTTGTATGATCTACAGATAGTTGTTTCGGGTCTGGTTGTGTGTGCATGTGACATGAATGTTTGTAAACTGTACCCACGATACAGCAGAAATCATAGTGTGGGGCAACGTTTTAAAAAAAATAATAATAATTTAATAATGAATAAATAATCAGATTGAGACATCTTATTAATTTACTTTCTTTCTTTATTTCGCGAAAGTAAAGCTTTCTTTCCCGGCCTTGAAACAATAGGCTGTAATTAGACGGTCAACTGTCTGGTAAAACAAGACTTAATTACTAATTACAAGATTTTTGAAGAGTTCCAAAGTCACGGTTTTAACATAGCATCACGCCTGTATTCCCCGAAGGTTTAGCAGGCACGTGTTATCGAGTCTTCATACGGAGCGAGCCATTTACTGAGCACAAATTGAACCCCGTGCTCCTACTGACAATTTTCTACCAGAAAAACCCAATAACACTGCCTGAACCTGAATCGAATCTGGACGTTACGCTCAGGCGCACTTGCGAACATTAAACCGATGAGACATTACATGATACATACATATTTTATATGGACCACCTCATCGGTCTAGCGGTAGCTAAGCGTGAGGCTCTGGCTTTGATTTCCGGGTCGGGCAAAATAAACAGTAACCTTTTCCTTTATTTGGCTCATGTAACTTATCCTTGGTTTTCCTTTCCCTCTCGTTCCTTCTATCTTTCCTTCAAGTATGTTTTTAATGAAACTGTCATGTCTTATAAGATGGCCTATCATATTTCCTCTTCTTCTTTCAATTGTGTTTAAGTTAGCGTAATTATTTTCTGTGTTTCCGTGCCTCGGAAAGCACGTAAAGCCGTTGGTCCTGCGCCTGATCTCTCTCCGGTCGTGTCTGATTGCCGTCCCATCGGACTATGAGAGTGAAGGAATAGAGAGAGCACCTGTGTTTGCGCACACACTTGTGCTCTAATATCTCCTGCGTAGTTGGCTAATCTCCAGTGAGTTTAGCCGCCGTGACCGAAATCGGTCAGGAGGACATTATTATTATGTTCTGTAACAACACAGTGCAATAAATAAATAAATAATCAATCGATAATATGGACACCATGATAGTTTTTTAAAGTACATTTAATTGACAATAAGTGATACAGCGTTTAAAACATGCGATCTACAGTTGTATAATTATTGGTGCGCCTGCACATGAAATTGCAATTAGAAAGTATGTTCAAGGAACACAGAACATCACGCTAATAGAACATACACATTATGATAATATCCTAACTAATATTATAAATGCGAAAGTAAGTTTGTTTGTTTGTTACCTTTTCACGCCTAAACCACTGAACCGATCATCCTGAAATTTTGCATATACGTTGTCAGGTGTACAGAAATGGGCATAGGGTACCTTTCATCCCGAAAAAAAGTACTGTACCTCTATTATGAGCTTTTTACTACTTACTCTCATAGTTAATGTAAATTTTCATGCAAACGATTTTAGTTCTTAACTTGGTTACATTAGGGATTAGAGTCGCTAACATGACATCTCTATAATATAGTAAATAGTTAATCAAAACTTTACTATGACTCATATATCACATAAGCGACTCTAATCCCTAATGTAACCAAGTTAAGAACTAAAATCGCTATCATGAAAATTTACTTTACTACGATAGTAAATAGTAAGAAAACTCGTGATAGAGGTACCTACTGTTCCCAAGGAAAACAACAATAACGTTCTTATGATAATAGATGGCGCCACGTGTCTCTCGCAAGCAGAGTACTACTTGAATTGATTGTCAAATTCTAAATTAACGCGAGCGAAAGCCGCGGGCAAAAGCTCGTGTGTGATAACATTGTAACAGATCGGTCGATTGAGGTTAAGTAGCGCTTGTCGCGGCTAGTCCTTGGATGGGTGACCATTTTTCAACAATCGGAACCGTACCTCGGAAAGCACGATAAGCAGTTGATCCCGGGTGTCATAAATAGACCTCAGTCGTTACGGGTGTCAGTAGCCCAAAAAGTCTGACAATCAGTCTAACCTTAGAGTATCAGTGTCTCCCAGTAATTGTGTGGCGGAGGTCAGAAGGCAGTCGCGTTGTACAATACTGATATTCAGCCGCAACCGGTTAGATTGGAAGCCGACCCCAATGTAGTTGGGAAAAGGCAGGCAGATGATGATGATGTTTTTTAAAATTAACACAATCTTGAGATTCCATCGGCTGATTCCGTTATAGCCGAACTTTGCCGATCGAAATGCTAGTACTTTGCTTATATCATAGCATCACGCCTGTATTCCCCGAAGGGTTAGGCAGAGGTGTACTATGTAACTAACATTTCTGTGATGTCGTTATTGAGTCGTATGTAATAGGACACGAGCCCGTTACTACACAAAGAAACTCAAATACAGAAAAACCCAGTAACACTTAGCCCGACTCGGGAATCGAACCTGGAGACTAATGAGGCAGTCAATTTATAACAATAATTCGAAATTATAACTATCTCATTGGTCCAGTGGTCGTAGGCGCGAGTGCTGAGCGTGAGGTCCTGAGTTCGATTCTCGAGATGGGTAAAGTGTTGCTGCACAGAGTCTGGAACTGTGCCCGGTAGATGGCAACAGACTCGCCCCCTATTACATGGGACTCAATAACAGTTTTGGCGCCATGTGGATGTACAATAGTACATCTCTGCCTAACCCTTCGGGGAATGCAGGCGTGATGCTATGTTAAAAACTCGTTAAACGTTGACCCATCCTAAAATTTCTCCTGTACCATGGGTACACTTTACAAACATCCAACCCAGTTCCAAATATTAAGGCCATGCATATATTTGTTCCGTGTAAGATCGAACCCGCAACACGTAGCACAGAAAGCCCATCGCTTAGCCTCTGCACCTATTGTTTCATCATAACATGAATTTAACATAACATTAAACTAAAAATTAACTGCCTGTAACATGAATTTAGTTAATTATTTACCATATATTGCGCAACGTACAGTGAAAAAACGAGATGGGTTCGCTAGATTATACGGTAGTTGACTACTAGTCATCTGAGTTACTTTTTATGAACTGTCAAAAACGACATTTTGTTCTAAAAATGTTTGGAATAGCAAGGCGTGACGTCATAGTTTTTCATTGCCATTGACATACTTATTGTGTGATTTTGATAAATTAAAAATTGAAAACGCCAAAGATAAGCAAGAGATTAAGTTTTACTGAGTTTTTAGAAGGAAAACTATTTACCAAACAAGATTTCAGGATTCAGTTTTGATGCAGTCATCTAGCCTATTAGATGAAGATTTCTCATTAAATTAAAGATGCATTGGAGTTCTAAATTAACTGTACCTCTATTATGAGTTTTTTTACTATTTACTCTCATAGTAAATGTAAATTTTCATGCAAGCGATTTTAGTTCTTAACTTGGTTACATTATATAATACATGTAAATATTCCTGTATTGTATACTTATATTTCGCCGATGCCGTTTTTGACGGTACGGTTGGCGCAGTGGTTGAGATCGACCGTAGCGCTACATGTCGCGGGTTCGATTCCCGCACGGAACAAATATTTGTATGCTCTACAGATAGTTGTTTCGGGTCTGGATCTTTGTGTATGTGAATATATGTTTTTAAACGCACCCACGATACAGGAATTAATCAAAGTAAGGGGCAAAGTTTAAAAAAAAATTGTTTCCTTTACGAAACTTAAACAGAACCATTTCTGCCCATCATTAAGTCCTATTTAATAAGGGGCGAATTGCTACGGAGAATTGTAATTAATAAATGCAAAAAATATTTCTCGACCCGGGTACCGAACCCAGGACCGCTCAGCAGCCACGCTTGCAACCACTCGAGTAAGTGGAAGTCTTGTTGTCACAAGCTCAATTTATATCTGGTGTCTACCTATCTATTTGTTTGACTGTACCTATGATGAATTAGAAATCAGGCGTGTTTTATGAAACGAATTATCATAATTATTAAGTTAAGATAATGTGAATTAATTATAATTTCACTTAGATAACGTTGATTGATAAAAATGTCATAATATACCATATCATTACGCCTGCTATCCGTGAATGGTTAGCCAGAGGTGTACCAAATGCGGGAGAGAACTTTTATCTAAAACGCGCGCATAAAATTTTCATACGTTTTGGCTTGACTAACTACGATTAATAGTTGTATCATCCACCATAGTTAAGGATAAAGGTATTTCTAATCTCATGGAATTGTCAGCGACTTGTCTAAGGGACTGGCTTTAAGAGGAGTGAGATGTACATATGCTGAACGCTCTTAAATTCATTAATTCTCACCACTGGTCTATGTTTGCTTCTACATATGTTACGTTGACGGCACGGTTGGCGCAGTGGTTGAGAGATCGACCGCTGCGCAATGTATCACGGGTTCGATTCTCGCGTAAAACAAATATTAGTATGATCTACAGATAGTTGTTTCGGGTCTGGTTGTGTGCGCATATGACATTTATTTTTGTAAACTGTACCCACGATACAGGAATTATTCCTAGAATGGGGTAATGTTTTTAAAAAAGAAATAAAAATAAATAAAAATGAAAGTCTTTGCTGTTTAAATTGAAGCACAGATAAACAATGTGTGTACGCGACTTTATGTAATGGTTTTCAAACAGTCGAGACCCGGCTTTACACTTCAACTGTTGCCGCAATTCAAATTAGCGTAAAGATTATCATTGCATGCTCTTCGCCATTAACCATTGTGATTCCATGCGAAAAACTTTTAGAATACAATTACAACACCGAATTGTTCGAGTTAAAACAAAATGTCTGCAATATTTCGTTGTGGAAAACTTTGGATACACATTCAGTCGTTTATTTGTCGGTCATCTTTATTGTGAATGTGACTTTAGATGTATCTTGTATGTCAAAAAGGAATGTAAACTATAGACTTAGAATTTCGCTTACGCTAAATGTTAACTGAATGATGTGTTTTTTTGTTTGATGGTGATGATTTCTACTGCTGAATATGGGTTTGATTCGCAAGTTGAGAATTTTATTTGACTTTCATGTATGGAATTTTTGAGGTTATACTTCTTTTGGCGCGCTTGATGAGAGTGAATTGTTGCGATGCGCGCGCACACCGACAGATAAAAGCGACACCATGAAGTTGGCTGGTAAATGTCTCTTAAATTTTCTTGGGTATTGATAGCTATATTCAAGGTAGTTATTGAAATATTTTTGCATCTGTACCACGTGTTCAATATCAGTGGAAATATAAAAAATAATTAAGAAGTATAATTTCTTACGTGAGTACATAAGTACACACACACACAAGTTGTTTGTAATGTATTTTGGAACGTGCCTGTTAGATGGTAATAGACTCGCTCGCTGTTACGAGTCAAATAAATGAATATATAGTCTGGAATAGCACATAGGCTACTTTTTATCCCGGAAAAATGTACGGGTTCGTAAATAAATCGGGCAAAGCCGCGTGCGGAAGCTAGTATCCCTATATATTACCTCTTATCTAGATTCATATCGAACCTATTTATGTCTCATAAGTAGAAACTCATTGTTACATGATCTACCATTTCTCAAGTTGTCTGTGGTCGCGGGTTCCTTTCCTGCGTTGGGCAATCGTTTGTAATAATACTGTTTCTCAGTACAAATAATGCATGCTACTTGGTTGGTTAAGTAATTTAGTTGTTATAGTGTTATTAGTATAGTGGGGCTTGGAGCTACGTATTGCCTGATCTGTGAGGTTAAGCAGCGCTTGACGCGGCCAGTTTTTGGATGGGTGATCATTATTTATTAACTTATAGTAGGGCTCGGAGATACGTAGATACTGCGCAGATTAGTTGATCTGCGAGGTTAAGCAGCACTTAACGCGGTCAGTTTTTGGATGGGTGACCATTTTTCACACATCGAGACATCGTGCTTCGGAAAGCACATTAAGCTGTTGGTCCCGGGTGTTATATGAAGACCTATGACAATAGTTAAGGGTGTCAGTAGCCCAAAATGTCTGACAACCAGTCTAACCTTAGAGTATCAGTGTCTGCCAGTAATTGTGTGGCGGAAGTCAGATGGCAGTCGTGTTGTATAATACTGATAATCAGCCGCAACCGGTTAGACTGGGAGCCGACCCCAATGTAGTTGGGAAAAGGCTAGGCAGATGATAAGTGATATTAACGTATTTTATTGTCTCTGAAATTCTCATTATCAGTATGGAGGCTGAAATTGAGGCTGGTTAACTTAATTACGAAAACTCGAGTACGTCTTAAAACTGCGGCCAGACACCGGAGGACGGGCAGCAGCGTCCTCTCACTAATCGGTGAGCCACTGCGATCCCTAAGCCGCCTGCCAAGCGTGGGGATTATGGT
Source organism: Shargacucullia verbasci (assembly GCA_947562105.1). Taxonomy (NCBI): domain Eukaryota; kingdom Metazoa; phylum Arthropoda; class Insecta; order Lepidoptera; family Noctuidae; genus Shargacucullia; species Shargacucullia verbasci. The sequence goes on along the minus strand of OX387307.1, from coordinate 914,482 downwards.
AACCTCCCTTGGGGGAGGCCTTCGTTCAGCAGTGGACGTCTTCTGGCTGATGATATGAACTTAATTAGGATAACTTAGACATATCACTCTGTATTGCTTGAAGGGTCAGGCAGAGGTGTATTGTACATCTTCATATTGCCGATGCCGTTGTTAAGTCCTATAAAGAGGTCCTATCTATCGGACACAATTCCTTACTGCTATTGAGAATTTACCAAACCGAGACTCGATCCCAGGACCTTTCGCTCAGCAGCGCTTGCGATCACTAGACTAAGAAGCAGTCAAAGTCAAAGTCATTTTTTTTAATTTCAAATAGGCCTTTTCAGGCACTTTTAAAAAGTCGAGACTCTAGGCACACGGTTCCAAAGGGGGTAGGTCCTATGGAGAAGAGACCGGCAAGAAACTCCATGGATACTCATTTCAAAAACAAAAAGTTAATTCACAATTAAAATCTTAAATCAACATGCATTATATAAGAAAAAATACAAACTTACAGTAAGTTTACACAATACAAACTCCGGGCATCGAACTCATTACCAGCTTGTCATGAAACCAATGAAATCGCATACATTTCCCACGACGGTAAAAAGAAAATATCATGAATTATTAGCAATAGAGTTTAACTAGCTTCCATACATGTTACATATGTCTTTTTGTATGACTGTCTGTCCGTGTGATTTGTCACAAATATTGTAACACTAGCTTTCGCTCGCGGCTTCGCCCGCGTGGTTTACGAATCCGCACATTTTCCCGGGATAAAAAGTAGCTTATGTGCTATTCCAGACTATAATCTATCTCTGTGTCAAATTTCATCCAGATCCGTTCAACCGTTCGGGCGTGAAAGAGTAACAAAGATCAAACATCGAAGATAAGCGATTAGCTTTCTGCGCTACGTGTCGCGGGTTCGATCCCCGCACGGAACAAATATTTGTATTATCTACAGATAGCTGCTTCGGGTCTGGTTGTGTGTGCATGTGAGTTTACCCACGATACAAGATAAATACAAGTGTGGGGCAACGTTTTATAAAAAACAAACTTATAAAGTCAGCGAGTCTTGCATAGATAATATTTTAATGAATAATAATTATGTTTATTTATGTGAGAACAAAGACATTTATTCTTGGCCAATGTTAGCTAAATTAACTTTAATAAATTAGTTATTCGTCTAATTTATTTTTAGTTGATGATGACATTTAAAATTTGCAATCAAGTCAAATGTCTTTCAAAATTAATATTGTTTATAATTAAAAATTAAAAATGATAGTCCAGTAATTCTCCTCTATATAAAATCATGAATATCGAACATGCATACACACATACACAATACATCAACCAATACCACTATCTTTTCTTTTTTACTGTGTAAACTAGAAAGTAACATATTTTAACTTCTTAATAATGTCTTCCTGACCGATTTCGGTCACGGCGGCCAATCTCACCGGAGATTAGCCAACTACACAGGAGATATTATAGAGCACAAGTGTGTGCGCAAGCACAGGTGCACTCTTTATTCCTTCACTCTCATAGTCCGATGGGACGGCAATCCGACACGACCGGAGAGAGATCAGGCGCAGGACCAACGGCTTTACGCGCTTTCCGAGGCATGGTGTGTATTCACATACACAAAGACCCAGACCCGAAACAACTATCTGTAGATCGTACAAATATTTATTCCGTGCGGGAATCGAACCCGCGACACTTAGCTCAGCAGTCAATCTCTCAACCACTGCACCAACCGTGCCGTCGAAGTTTAAATTCTTAAAATACCAATTGTTACTTTTATTATTATGTTTATTTACACAAATATGTGAACCTGTACCCCCTACTATAATTCTACTTTTATATTTTCCGAAAGAGGGGAGACCTGGTCTCCTAAGATACAGGCCTAGGCTTAGTTTAGGCACCAGTCCCCCACAAATGATTTTTGTCGTATTATACTATGGAGGAACGAGGTATGGTGTTCCTCCATTGAAAAGGGAGGATCCTCCGACCAGGCAAGGTGGTGCCTGACGGGACGAAGCTCGACAGTTGATGTTGGAAATTCGTATATGTGTTAGAATCGTTGTAAACTCTCATAGTGCGATTCAGGGTTAGTTGTTGTAGCTTCACTCCGATAGATGGCGCTTTACTTTTTGCTATGTTGCGATTAGTAGTCGCTACAATACTTTGTGATAATATCCTAAACTGTTATAATTTGTGGAAGAGAATAAAATGTATTGCATTAAAAAAAAAAACATATATATATAGCGTGAGATCCTGGTTTTAATCCCTGGAACAGGTAAAATTATATTGGAGTTTTTTACAGAAATTCTCGGCTCAATACAATAGTACACCTCTGCCTAACCCTTTGGGGAATACTAGCGTGATGTTACGTTAAAACGAAGGACAATTAAATTTGTGTAATTTAATTGTTTTAATTTTCATTTTAAAGTTAATTTTAATCGTTATTAGAGTTAGAGAATCGTGTTTAGAGTTAATTTAATTATGCAATAACTTAATTATCACTTAGATAGTGGTTGAGTCTTGCAGTTTAATGAAAAGTAACATTGCGTTTGATGTTAAAATATAGCAACTAAAGCAGTGGCGTTCGGTGCATAAAGACAAAAAGACACTGCCTACCCTACCTAACAAAGATAAATATTTATTATAAGATATTTGAGGCGGCCAATCACATACATCTTTATTTAATCGACAAGACGACGAACCAATACCAACATGCAGTAGGTATTATTGGTAAGTAAGCTTTTAAAATTTTCTGCCTACCCTGTCTGAAAACTCTGTGCACGCCGCTGAACTAAAGCTTGATAATACAAACAAACTATTAAGACTATAGTTTAGCTAAAAGTTTTCATACAAAATGCGTTAACGTTTTTACCCCACTAAACATGAGCTGATTTTGCTGATTTTTCTTATATGTTATAGACACAAGAAAAAAATAGGTCGTCACGTTTTTGTTTTTTTTTAATATATTTTATAGATTGAGAAATAATTAACACTCAAAATTCAATTATTTAACTAAAAATCTTCCTTATACTTATCTCGTGATAATTAATCAAAATTTTGAATAAAACAATACGTGTCGACCTAGTCTATAATCTGACAAAACGATAGAGACCAAAATCAAATTCATTCGTTAAGATTTCGATGTAAGAAACGTTAACACCCAAACACTTATTTTGAGCGTATTTCAAGACAATTTTGTCAGAAACCGGCAGCTAAACGATGCTCGTCTCATTAGTCTGCTAAGCGTGAGGTCCTGGGTTTCATTCTCAACATTCTCAAGACATAACATAACATCTCGACTGCATTCCCCGAAGGTTTAGTTAGAGGTGTACTATTGTACACCCACATTTCACCGATGTGGTTATTGAGTTCCGAGATTGAAGGCGAGCCTATTGCCATCCATCGGGCACAGTTCCAGAATCCGTGCTGCTACTGAGAATTTTCATACAGAAAAACCCAAATAACACTTTGCCCGACCCGGGAATCGAACTGAGGACCCCACGCTCAGCAGTTGCACTTGCGACCACTAAACCAGTGAGGCAATCAGATATTTTTTTGTGTATTCATCATCTGCCTAGCCATTTCCCAACTACATTGGAGTCGGCTCCCAGTCTAATCAGATACGGCCGAATATGAGTACTGTACAACGCGACTGCCATCTGACCTCCGACACACAATTACTAGGAGACACTGATACTCTAAGGTTAGACTGGTTGTCAGACTGGGCTGCTGACACCCGTAAAAACTGTCATAGATATTCGTATGACACGGGACCAGCTTATCGTGCTTTCCGAGGCACGGAGGGGTCTCGATGCGTGAATAATGGTCACTCATCCAAGGACTGGCCGCGGCAAGCGCCGCTTAACCTCGCACTAGCTATGTAGCTACGAAGCCCCTCAATTTATTTTAATTTTTAGTATATTCATTATTCATATTAACTGTGAATTTTGATCCCAAAAGAGGTTATAACAGATTGGTATTATTTTGTAGACTTGTTATTGAAACAATGTTTGAGAGAGATGCTATCAAACTATAAACACAATACAGTTGCAACACCAAGGTTATAATATTATTATAGGTATATGACCTACAACATGACACACTTCTTGTTTTTGTGTGATGATCCAGTTTCAAATAGATATGGGGTCAATGTGTGAAGGTACGTGACCTTTTCAACGCTTATATTAGTTCCCAAAGTGGTCCAGGGGAACCCTAAGGGGTCGAAATGAAATGAAATTATTTATTTTGCAATTAGGATTTTTCAATCACTTTTACACGTCTTTTTTAAACTAAATGGCGTCGGCATTTCCTATGACTATCCCTGAGAAGAAACGCCGAAACAATTCCACGTCCACGGGAGACTCGACAGGGCTCGCTGGCGTGACAAAAAATGGGGGTTTACAATTCAATTTACAATATGGTAGAAATTTAGCTGCAGGGGTCCACAGAACGAACTAAATTTTGAAAGTGGTCTATGAGAAAAAAAGTCTGGGTACCTCTGGCCCTTATGCTTTGAAAATGTGTTTGTGTGTGGAGGATGTCCGACAAGTACCAATCAATGTTAAATTGAATGGAGTGGAACTGGACATTGTGGATTCGACTGTTTTTCTAGGCATCACTATAGACGCCAAACTGCAATGGGGCCCGCAAATAAACAAATTATCGGGTAGGCTTAGTTCTGCCGCGTTTGCTGTCAAAAAAATTCGGCACTTAACTGATGTGGATACAGCCAGAATAGTTTATTTCAGTTATTTTCATAGCGTTATGACTTACGGCATCCTCCTCTGGGGAAACTCTGCAGACATCAATACTATATTCGTCTTGCAGAAAAGGGCTGTCCGAGCTATTTATAATCTTGGTCCAAGGGTGTCGCTGAGACACAGATTTAAGGAAATTAATATTCTAACTGTAGCGTCACAATATATTTTTGAAAATTTAATATATGTTTATAAAAATATTTCGAACTTTGTCAAACTGTCTGATACTCATTCTTTGAACACTAGGAATAAACACAACCTTGCTGTACATGCTACGCGCCTCCACAGAATAAGCAACTCGTTCATGGGACAATGTATACGCTTTTACAATAAGCTTCCCAATGATATACGTAATTTAACATTAAAGAAGTTCAAAATTGTAATTAAATCTAAACTTTGTAAAAAAGGATACTATAAAATTTCGGACTATTTAGATGACAAAAACGCTTGGGATTGAGCCGCTCTTTAGCCTTTCCTTTTTTTTTATATACAAATTTTGCCATTAATTATTATATTATTTACTTCATTATTTTGTTATTGTAATGTCGTTTAAATTGAAATTATTTCTTATATATAACCGCTATACATTGTAAATGTGAGTGAGATCTAGGCTGAGCGCTCTTCATTTCATTAATTCTCACGATAACTGATGCATGCTTGCACTCTGTTGCGACAGGTTAGCTCAAATAGTTATGGCACTTTCTTCAAAAGGCTATTCCACCCTATATTTGTCTCACATAAACCTTTACATCAATACAATCTGTCTGGACTTTAAAATAGACTTTGACCCCTGAGTTTGTTTCGGCGTTTCTTCTCAGGGATAGTCATAGGAAATGCCGACGCCATCTAGTTTAAAAAAGACGTGTAAAAGTGATTGAAAAATCCTAATTGCAAAATAAATAATTTCATTTCATTTCATTTCATTTCATTTCATTTCATTTCATTTCATTTCATTTCAGGAAATGTTTATTTTGGTTTATGTATAGCATTACGCCTATAATTCCCGAAGGGTTAGGCAGAGATGTTCCTAATGTTATACATTGGAAGCATTGCCGGATTAACCACGTAGCAAGAGTAGCAATTGCTACGGGCCCCGTGTATCCAAACCCGCCCTGCGTACCCAAAACCTCTGCCTGAGCGTAATATTTTTACTGAAACTTATTAAGACGTGGTATATTGAATTTACTTGATGTCACAAAAACGTGAACCGTTACACCTGTTTACCGACTAAGACAATCCACGTCAGACAATCGGTTACCGATTATTTTGTTGGCGAAAATAAAACACAGAATTTCATACGATAAACGCACAAGTTCTACAAAAAGTCACTTTATACTTAACAGCCCATAGCAGATCAAGGGCCCCTCGATAGAATCTGCTACGGGCCCCGCGCTTGCTTAATCCGGCACTTACTGGAAGGTGGCAACGAGACTCTGACTATTCATAAGTGCCTTCAACTGGTCTACATGAATAAAAATATTACGCACTTTACGCCATCCCATGTATGGGGGCTGATATGAAGAATTTGTGTGACAGAAATTAAGAATTTCACAGTTTACGCAATCTGGCAAACCGACCAGGATCTGCAGGCTTACCAGCCGCGTTTGCGACCTCTAAGATCAAAGGGGTTTTCTGTTTGGAAATGAAAAGTAGCAGCATTCTCGATTTATGGTAGAGTAGGATTGCCAACCGTCCTGTTTTCCCAGGACACGTCCTGCTTTTTGGAGTGTCCTGGGTTGTCCTGGATAGTTGTTAAGTAGCGTCCTGGGTTTTTTAAAGAGTCCTTGTAAGGTCCTGTGTTTTATTATTCGCGCGCCACTACTGCCTCGAACCTTACGTTTAATCATCGGCGTTTTTTTATAATTAAATCCTTCATTTCATTTAATTTCTTTTATTACATCATTTAATTGAAGATAATTTCATAAAACATTGTAATTGCTATTCATTGAGTTTCATCGACAGTTTTCTTATACTGCGTCCTGTTTTTAAACCGAAATATCCTGGCATTGCCACTTTCAAATCCTGGTTTTCAAAATTTGGGGATGGCATCCCTATGGCAGAGTGACCCTCTATTAGGTTTAAGCGACTCAATAACATCAAGGATAAAATCCGGAACGAGATTATCCGACAGAGGACCGGTGTAATCGACATAGCCCGTAGGATTAGTCGGCTGAACTGGCAGTGGGCTGGTCACATAATCCGAAGAACCGACAATCGTTGGAGTAGGCGAGTTCTCGAGTGGAGACCGCGATTAGGCAAACGTAGTGTAGGGCGCCCACCAGCCAGATGGAGCGATGACTTGCGTAAGGTGGCTGGTAGAAAGTGGATGCGAAGAGCCGAAGACCGGGCTCAGTGGCGCTTACTGGGAGAGGCCTATGTCCAGCAGTGGACGAATATGGGCTGATGATGATGATGACTCAATAACGACATCTATGAAATATGGGTGCGTTCTAAAGTTCTGCCCACCTCACCAACAATAACCGTGAAGTTAATTTAAAGCTAAAACCATTGGCAATACCAGTTAGGTAATAATTATCATGGTATGCGAATTGTAACAAAAACAATATCATTGTCAACTAAACAAAGTATTGCAAGCAACAAAAATATTTCATTACAATAGTAATTATCCTATGTACCCATGTAATTGTATAATTGCACTATTTGAATGTGTGTGTACACACATACATAGATTATTCAAAGTCGTTATTATTGGCATGTGAAATTCGTTCGTCAATCAATTAATGAGCTTGTGAAACCGCGGAAATAAATTGATCTGCGAGGTGAAGTAGCGTTTTCTGCGGTCAGTCCTTGGATGGGTGACCGTTTACACATCGAAACCGTGCCTGGAAAAGTACGTTAAGCAGTTTGTCCCGGGTGTCATACGAATACCTATGATAATCGTTACGGGTGTCAGCAGCCCAATAAGTCTGACAGCCAGTCTAACCTTAGAGTATCAGTGTCTCCCAGTAATTGTGTGTCGGAGGTCAGATGGCAGTCGCGTTGTACAATACTGATGTTCTGCCGCATTTGGTTAGACTGGGAGCCGACCACAATGTACAGGTGATATGATGAAGTTGTGAATCGTATTTATTACCTCACCGACTGCTCAGGCGCATGTAGGACTCCACATTTGACGTTAAAGAAGTGTGAGGAATACTCGCGCCTCGAGGATTCTGTATCAAAACATGGTTTAGTGGTTTGCAGCGCGTCTGCTAAGCGTGAGGTCCTAAGTTCGATCCCCAAGTTTGGCAGTGTTATTGAGTTTTTCTGTTATAAAATTCTCAATTGCTTGGAGTCGGTAGATGGCAATATGTTCACCCTACATGGGATCTAATAACGGCTTCCGCAAAATGTATTAGAGTGCCTCTGCCTAGCCTAGGTAATGCAAGCGTGATGTTAATGTTATATGAGTGTCAAGTTCTAAAGAAAAGCCTACCTAACAGCGCCCCACACTAGGAATAATTCCTGTATCGTGGGTGCGTTTACAAACACATATATTCACATACACAAACACCCAGACCAGAAACAACTATCAGTAGATCATACAAATATTTGTTCCGTGAATCGAACCTGCGGCACGTAGCGCAGCAGTCGATCTCTCAACCACTGCGCCAACCGTCTTGTATACATACTAATATAAAATTTTTCTTTGTTACAGGTGTGATTGAACCCAAAAATTAGGGTACCGCAGCCAATATGTCACAACAAAAACGACTTTGCGGAATCAGCGTGGGTTCCGTAGGAGTTTTAACTGTACTATTCTATTTAATAGACAGATCATTAGCCGTAAGTACCTGCTTTTTTTTAAATTCTTGCCTCCTAGCATAACATCACACCTGTTTTTTGGGTAGAGGGAAGACAGAGGTAAGTTGTACACCCATATTTAGACGCAGCCGTAATTAAGACCCATATGTGAGCCTCCTGCCATCTATCAGCTGCTGCTGAGAATTTCTGCACATAAACCCGATAACATTTTTGTCCGACCCGGAGGTTGAACCTAACACCTCACACTCAGGAGTCACTCTTGCGTTTACCAGAACAGTGAGAAAATTATATAACCCTAGCTGACTCGCTTCCGCCCGCGGCTTCGCCCGCGTAGTTTACGAACCCGTACATTTTCCCGGGATAAAAAGTAGCCTATGTGCTATTCCAGACTATAATCTATCTCTGTGCCAAATTTCATCCAGATCCGTTTAGCCGTCCTAGCGTGAAAGAGTAACAAATGTCCATCCATCCATCCTCACAAACTTTCACATTTCTAATATTACTAGTTTCCGCCCGCGGCTTACCGCGTGGTTTACGAACCCGTACATTTTCCCGGGATAAAAAATAGTATAATGAAAACTCAAAAAGTTACAAGCCTTTAGTGTTGTCTCATTGTCCTCCCATAAACATAGTCATCTCTAGTTTCTGAGTGACTAGGGCGACGCGCGTGCAGTAGCGGGGTGAGTGCGATGGCGCATGCCGCTATGTCACGTTTTTGGCTAAGCGCGTATGAGACGTCAGTCATTTAAAGAATTTTTAAAATATTATTTTCACAAAATATAACATGGGATAAAAATTATTACAATCGGTTCTGTTACTGATTTTCAACAAACTACTTTCAAGTTTAATATATCGACACTGAACTGGCAACTGGTACTATCTCATTTTTGACAACATTAAAGGATTAAGAAAAAACTATCGACCACGTTGTGCATACAATGAGGTCGAAAGTTACTTTATAGTTTTTAAAATATACTATTAGGTGCGTTGGGGTAAAACCGGCAATGGGGTAAGATCGTACCGATCGAATTTCCGGCTGATTCGACCACTTTTTATATGTTGTACTCCAGTCAATACAAGCAGTTTTATTAGCTTGTATTACCTGGAGAACAAGGTCAGTAAAAAGGTGCTCGAATCGTTTCGATCTTACCCCACTGCCGGTTTTACCCCAACGCACCTTACTGGCGTCTAATTTTGATTGAAGTAAAATATGCTTGTTGCAGCGCTGCCGGGTATTAAATAGTTTAGAATGTTATAACCAAGTAAAATCCTCATAAAATCGAGATACAGACATGTTGCCAGTTCACAGTCGATATACTAAAAATAATGTTGTATATCGGACGCAGTCGCAATTTTGTGACCTTTTTTTTAAAGATCTCTTTGTAATGATTTGTCTAAAATATATTTTTCTTAGCCCGCGCGAATAGCTTGAATTCTACGGAGAATTTTCTATGAGAAAAACCTAATCCTCAGTCTAGGAATCCACCTATTAATCTTTTAGAACCTCGACGGTTCAGGGGCGCAAGTTTGATTGCAACTTGAAGCCAACTGGCCTACATTTTTTATTCCAACGCGTAATGCATTAAAAATCACTTCTAAAAACGCAGCTAGTCTTGTCTGTTCATAAGTGCCCTATATGGCGTGCATGAATAATAAAAAACCTTGTTTCAATCAATCAATTGTCAAAAAAAAAAGTATTTGATTTAATAATCAATTCATATTCTATTTCACTGGATGGAGTTTTTAGAACAGTTTTTTTTACCGTTTTTTTAAACAGTTTTTTTAACCGCTTTTTTAAACCGTTTTTTGTTATAAGCGTGTGCAATAACTAAACGTTGACACACTACGTTTTTATTTTACACCTATATATATATGCCTCACTGGTCTAGCGGTTTCAAGCGACTGCTGAGCAAGGGGTTCCGGTTTTGATTCCCGGTTAAAGTGTTATTGGGTTTTTCTGTATTGAAATTCTCAGTAGCAGCACGGAGTCTGGAATTGTACCTCGTTGACGGCAATAGGCTGGCCCTTTATTACATGGTACTTAATAACGGCATCGGTGAAATGTGTTGCACAGTAGTATAGCTCTGCCTTACCTACATATGTATATACAATGCTCAGTGCCGGATTAAGCAAGGGGATGGGTGACCCTTATACAAACGTTGATGGTCTCAGGTGTCATAAGAAGACCTATGATAATCGTTACGGGTGTCAGCAGCCCAAAAATTCCAAAAACCAGTATGTACCCGTAATGATGACCCGTATGAACCAGTTAAGAGTATCAGTGTGTGACGGAGGTCTGATGTAGTGAGGCAATTTTGATCAACACCATCGATATACAGACTCATTACAAAGAGAGGCGTTTGTCCTGACACTTCGAATATTTCCTTTTGAATGTGGAAATGATTCACCTATAATTATTAATACACATTACATAGCATGTTACACGTTATAAAAAGCAGCGACAAAAAAGTAGCAGCGTGTGACAGACACGCAAGCATATTTTAATCGTAGCTTTGATTTGTTAAGTAGCTTTAATTAATGTTAATTGTTGCATCTATAATTACATAATTATATTGTTATTGAGGAAATTATTTCTAAGAAAATCAGATTAGTTATTTTTTATAACATAGTCTGTTAGTTACATAACATAATATATCATCACGCCTATATCCCCGAAGGGTTAGGCAGAGGTGTATTATTGTGCATCAACATTTTACCGATGCCGTTATTAAGTCGCATGTGATAGGGAACGAGCCTATTGCCATCACGACAATGCGAGACTGTCACTGAGAATTTCTATACAGAAAAAACAGAATAACACTTTGCCCGACTTGCGAATCGAACCCACGGCTTCACGCTCATCAGCTGCGCTTGCGACCACTAGACCGATGAAGCAGTTATACTAATTAATTCACATTGCTTCGCTCGACTTCACATTATAAGGAAAGAAAGCAGATATCGACATTTCAGTAATAAAACGCGATTTTATGTGGAAATGCCAATAAAACATTATTTACTTAAAAAACAGTCTGCCCAGGTACCACAAACTTCTTTGGTCTAGTCGTCGCAAGTGCGGCTGTTAAGCGTGAGGTCCTGGCTTCAGTCCTCGAGTCAGACAAAGTGCTATTTAGGTAACTGTCAGAAAAATCTCAATAGCAGTCTGGAGTTTGGAGTTGAGCCCGGTAGATGGCAATAGGCTCGTTCCCTATTAAATGGGATGCAATAACAGCATTGAAACGTGGGTGTACAATAGTACAACTCTCAGTCATTGTCTTCTACCTAACCCTTCGAGGAATATAGGCGTGATAGTGATTTGTTTTTTTTTTTTGTATTTACTTTGTGACATTGTACTTTGAATCATCTGTCTAGCCTTTTCCCAACTACATTAGGGTCGGCTCCCAGTCTAACCGGTTGCGGCTGAATATCAGTATTTTACAACGCGACTGCCATCTGACCTCCGACACACAATTACTGGGAGACTGATACTCTAAGGTTAGACTGGTTGTCAGATTTTATGGGCTGCTGACACCCGTAACTGTCATAGGTATTCGTATTACACCCGGGATCAATTGCTTAACCTGCTTCCTGAGACATGGAGGGGTCTCGTTGTTACCCATCCAAAAACTGACCGCAGCAAGTGCAGCTTAACCTCTAGCCTTAGCTTTTATATAATGAATATTGTTGTTATTTCCAGTCATTAGACGGCTACATACCCGGTGAAGATTACCCGGTTTTCACTGAGGTCCCGAAGGGTTTATCCTTCACGTGCGATGACAAATTACCGGGATATTACGCTGATCCGGAAACCATGTGCCAAGTAAGTCTGCTTAGTCCCTTCCCTTCCCAACTACGTTTGGTCGGCTCCCAGTCTAACCAGATGAGGTTGAATGAGAGTAATTTACATCGCGACTGCCATTTGACTCCTGCCAGTTAAATATTGGTCCAGCAATTTTGACTTCTGCGCTCAATCTGGCTGCCCGGCCCAGTGGGGAGTATATGAACAAGTGTGAAGGATTTCAATTACATATTTACACATACATAATGTTAAAACATTTAAAATTTATCTGGCTTGTCATATGACACCTAAATGTATGCGGATACCCGACAGCCGGATAAAGTGAAAAGGCTGGCCCAGTTTACTTTTCGGGCTGCTGATTGCTTGTAATGACTATGGTCAAAATAATATTATGACAAGAGCCCAGTGGTTCAATGCGCCTGACATAACTCTTATAGCAATGTGTTCCGTTCCCGAGTATTGCTTGTATAGTCGAATTTCGTTCTTGCAAACAGCGCCAAGTATTGGCTCATTGGGCCGAGGCAATGGTATCCCTATTACTCAAATGGCTTTGCAACAGCCAACCCAAGCTAGGAGTTGGTTGAGAGATTTGCATATTTGCTACTGCAATTCATCTAACGTTTATCTATTATAAGACGGCACGGTTGGCGCAGTGTGTTGAGAGATCGACTGCTGCGCTAGGTGTCGCGGGTTCGATTCCCGCACGGAACAAACATTTGTATGATCTACAGATAGTTGTTTCGGGTCTGATTGTGTGTGCATGTGACATGTATGTTTGTAAACTGTACCCACGACACAGGAGAAATCCTAGTGTGGGGCAATGTTTAAAAAAAAAAAAGTGGAAATATATTTCGATCAGAGTTAAACGCCTGTATTTTTAACAATAGCAATGTCTCTTTCTTGCAGGTTTGGCACTGGTGTGTGCCTAGTATCGGCGGCAATCAGATGTACTCTTTCGTGTGCGGTATTGGCACCGTCTTCAACCAGAGACTCAGAGTCTGTGACTGGTTCTTCAAGGTAAACAAAATAGAAGAAATAGTAAATAGAAATAATTTTTAACATAAAATAACATAACATCACGCCTGTATTCCCCGAAGTGTTGAGCAGATGTAAACTATTGGACACCCACATTACGCCGATGCCGTTAATGAGTCTAATTTAATACGGGGCGAGCTTATTACCATGTACTGGGCACGGTTCCAGACACCATTTTGTTTTTATTGTTTACTAGCGACCCGCCCCGGCTTCGCACGGATGCAATTTATTAATGAATATATCTCGATCGAAATAAGAAAAAATACCATCCAAATTTCTGACTATCGCGATGGATTTTCCAAAATAAAATCTTTCATATAAACTTTGCCCTAACAATTACGAACACAACAAAAAATATCAGTCAAATCGGTGGAGCTGTTCTCAAGTGATGCTCCGTCATACATGTGGCAATTGATTTTTATTTACCTATATAAATATAGATAGATAGATAGACTTATTAACACAGCAAAGTCTAACATTAATAAATTAGATATATTATTTGTACATAAAAAATCAAAAACAATGCATAAAACACTTAATAAATAAATAGAAAATAATAAATTCTTGACTTATTTCACTACTATTGTACGATCTTATTAGAATTCGGATGACACGGTTGATGCTGTGGTTGAGAGATCGACTGCTGCGCTACGTGTCGCGGGTTGGATTCCCTCACGGAACAAATATTTGTATGATCTACAGATAGTTGTGTATGTGAATATATGTGTTTGTAAACGCACCCACGATACAGGAATTATTCCTAGTGTGAGGCAAAGTTTTTTTTAAATGCTCCAGACATTCCTCCAAGATCACCTTCCATTCATCTTCACGTCACGATCCGGTCTACAGTCAAGGAGAGACAATTTGAAGATAATAAACATTGTCCTATTTTCCAGGTGGACTGTCAAAACGCTCCGGCATACTACGGCATAAACGAGGACCTGTATAAGGACGAAGCTGGCAACTATATTAACGGCAAAAAGTAGATTTTATGTAGAGATGTACCGACTATTTAGTTAATAAATAATCGACTAAAATCTGATTTTTTAACCCTTCAAAGCGCTATGTTGATGTTGTGTAGCTTGATGAATCAATGAATATCTTTAATAGTTTAGTGACAATTATTTTCAAATTGAAACGGTTTTACTAAGGTCAAGAATAAATTTGTTCTGCCATTGAAAAACGGCTCTAAGTACCTATTACTAGTGGTCCAATTTGAAAATTGAAAGGCAATTGATTTTGAAGACAATAAATTTATTTTAACATGTCCAGTCAGCATCAAAAAAATGTAAACACTTGATGAAATTCAAAAGCGATTTTTAGATAAAATTTCAGATTGAAATCTTGACCAATTTTACACATACAATATCTGCGGATACATAAAAATACATAGTTATTTAAATTTTATGTTTTTACCAATAATTTACCAAGAATAAGCGTTTTAATTTCGCTACGTGTAAACATATTTTTGATGACTGACTTTACCTAATTGATTTTAAATGTATAAATCTGCATCTAAAATGGACTTTTAAATCCATAATACTAGAGAGTATCCAACAGATTTGAAGATTTATTTATAACAATTACATAAGAATTGTGGAGATTAAAAAAATATATCATCGATTATTCGCCTAATATTAATTGACAAATCGATTATATTACTATAGTCGGTGCATCTCTAATTTATTAGGCGACTAAAATATAACAAATTAGGGTTAACATTTTCAATTAGTACGACATCATTTATTTCATTTCATCATTTAAAACATTAAAGATGATTTAAAAAAATTAAAATTCGAGTCGTAGACATACCAGTGAAATTATTATGCTGTGCCGCGTTAGTAAAGAAATAAGAACATAATTTGATTAACAAATTAAAATCAAGTTAAAACGGTACAAAATAGTGATGTGATCGATTTTAAATTATATATGTGATACGTATAGTTTTTTTACTGTATTTTAGTCATTATAAATTTAGTATAAGTTTTTTATAGTTACCAATTTGTAATAGATATCACAGTACCTTTATTGTAATAAAAAAAATAAGATGGAAAATTATTTAAATTATAAATTTATGAATTAATGGAAATACTTATTAAATTTTCCATTAAATCGGTAAATTTTCTACCAATTTTTTTTAATCCACACATAATAAAACAAATTATATACGTAATACTTATTAAAAATTTATTCAATTGTTTTTTTATACATTACGAATAAAATTTAGTAAAATTTTACCATTGGTTAATTTTACCACTGTTTTTTTTTTTTTTTTATATTTTTTATGTGCAGTTAACTCTATTTGTATAATTCCAGGGGCAATTCATACAGCAATATGTATGACAGACGACGACTGACTGCCAGACGTAAAAGACACGACTACGCAACCGCCACGAGACGGTCAGGCAAAACTGACAATTATGACAGAATACAGAACAGGAGTGACAGACTCAAAGTGTTACCAAAATCAAGTTAAAATTAACGATATTGACTGACGAAATATTAATTTAAAAAGGGTCTATCGAATTTTTTTTTAGTAATTTAAAAAATCAAGCTAAAAATTACTAAAGTAAATTAAAAATGGCTGAAATGACATATCAAACCACATAACATAATTAGCATCACGCCTGTATTCCCCGAAGGGTTAGGCTGAAGTGTACTATCCTACATCCTCATTTCACCGATGCCGTTGAGACCCATATAATACTGTATTGCCATCTACCGGCCACAGTTCCAGACTTCGTGCTGCTACTGAGAATTTTCATACAGAAAAAACTCATTAACACTGCCCGACCCGGGAATCGAACCCAAGACTTGACCCTCAGCAGTCCCGCTTGCGACGACCACACCAATGAGACTGTCATATCATCATATCATATCAAATCTCTCAATTTTTCTAAATATTTTATTGAATTGACTGACAAAATGGTAAAAAATATTTAAAAACAAACCCAGATTAGTAAAGTATATTTTTTTACGGATAAATGAGATAACATTTTCATATTGTTTATGTATTTATATTCTGACACTATGACTGACCAAATAGACACATACTTTGACAATTATATAATAACTTAAAAAATGCTAGCTATACGGATTTTTATGCCTTGATTAATTTTTATTTAAATAATAAGTCAATTTTAATACAAAATTTGACGCATAAAAACCAGTTAAATTGATTAAGTTTTATATTGTTTAAATTTATTTCAGGCCAGTTAAAAATATTATGCCTTGTAATAAAGTGATTAAGTAACTTAGGGAATTGTCGTCTGTGTATATAATTGTTATTGTTTAGTGAAACCTAACATTTAATTCTTCAACTTTTTTGCCATAAAAATCATTAATTCTAAAATTAGGATTTCTATGTAAATATAAAGTAATTGTAATTTTTTGTACCTAATAATAAATACATTAATGTATTGTGGTTTTAATTTTATTTTCAACCCCTTTTTCACCCCTTAGGGGATGAATTTCGGAAAATCTTTACAGTTTTGCGTGAGAAATAAAATAATAATATTTGGGAACACGAAAATCGATCGACCCGTTTAGGAGATGAATTAGAAACACACGCATTTTTTTATATATAAAGATATTGATTGTTGCTTACATCACGAGTCTCTCCGGCAACCTAATTACGTACAAAAGTGACAGCAACGCGACAGCCACGCGACAGCAATCTCACTGTCAGACAGATATATGTATATACAAATAAATGTGTGTATGTATGTTCCCAATGGACTCCAAAACGGCTGGAGCAATTTTAATGAAATTTTTAGATAATCTTCAGATTAGCCAAGCGGGTGATGCTGTGAAGTTTGGTAAAAAGTTTGGCTTTTTGGTAATTTTGTGTGCTACCCGTGCGAAACCGAGGCGGGTCGCTAGTATGGCAATAAAATATATTATATGATACAAAAATTACATTTGACAGTAGCTATCGCTCGATCTACACCTGTCGCAAACTGATTGCTACATCGGTAATTAGGCTGCGGTACCCTGTTCATCTGTTTTTTTTTTAATTAGAAAAAGGTTACAGAACTAATTAGATGCGAGATTAAGTTACGATTGCCGCTGTTAAGGGCCGGCGCTGACTGACGTCGCGGCACGGCACGGCACGGTACAGGATTTAATTTCTGACCAAGTTATTTTTGATTCTTATTTCAATGAGTTTAGAATTCATATTACTTTACCACGTCGTGGCATACTTCGGCATGCCACGTCATACCAAAGCTTCCTTCGGCCTGCCGAAGCACGCCCTGCCGTAGCGTGCCGTGCCGCGACGTCAGTCAGCTTAAGTCTTGGATGGGTGACCATTTCTCGAACATCATCTCTCCGTGTCCTATACAGCGCGAATTCTGTCACGATTTTGATGAAATTTTGACAACTAGTTCAACCATGACACGATCGGCGCAGTGGCTAAGGAATTGTCTTTCTGCGTTACTTCGCGGGTTCATTTCCCGGTGCAGATAGTTGTTCCATGTCTCGGTGTATTTGTATGTGAAATTTATGTCTGTAAACTGTGTTCACGGTGCAGGAGAAATAAAAGTGTGGACAGAGATTCTATTAAAATATCCTACCGAAATCTATATATAATAATATACAGTACTAGCTTCCGCTCGCGACTTTGCCCGCGTGGTTTACGAACACGTACATTTTTTCCGGGATAAAAAGTAGCCTATGTGCTATTCCAGGCTATAATATATCTCTGTGCCAAATTTCATCCAGAACCTTTCAGTAGTTTTTGCGTGAAAGAGTAACAAACATCCATCCATCCATCCTTACAAACTTTCACGTTTATAATATTATAAAGTAGGATAGAGTAGTTCATTAGAATCATAATAATTCCAAACTTGAGTAAACTTAAAATAAAATTCCACAAAAACACGATAAGGTGTTGACCAGCCTTAGAATCGAACCCGAACTCACTCAACCCATAAATTTTCAATACATGCGCATACGCATCTGCCTGACACTTTTGGTAAATCAAGTGTCACAGTTACATATACCAACGTACCATCATGCTACAGCCTTGACAGGATATGCAGAGAGAACGTCGCGGGCGCAAAGCTCTTTAATATGTATAATGCAGTCTAGCACACACACATGCATGTACAGTTAAGTTGCATTGCGTTTGTATGTGTGCGTGTTTAAGTAAAGGTGTGGTTATGATGTGGGAAAGAGAGGGTGTGACTTTTTCTCGTAAATTCATTAAAACTGCCTCATTGGTCTAGTCGGTTCGATTCCCGGGTCGGGCAAAGTGTTATTGGGTTTTTCTGTGAGGAAATTTTCAGTAGCAGCCTAATCTGGAACTGTGCCTGGTAGCTGGAGGCCCACGATATGGTGTCGAGGCGGACCACCGTGGTGAGTTAAGCCGGTAGGAGTACGGCACACCCCTCCACCCCATGAGGCGGAGGATAGCTCATGACGGGTTCTCATAACGCTAATCAAAAAAAAAAAAGGTGCTTGAGTTTTATGAAAACAAAATTCAGATTATTATGAAATTGTGAGAGTTTAGGGACTCGCCACGGCCGCAATTTCTCACGAGTGTAATTTCGTTTTTTTATCGAGATTTTCATATAAAATTACCATCCAAATTCCTGAACTTTCCAGTTAATTAAACAAAAATTTTCTTTGGTCGGTCGAACCGTTCTTAAGTGATGATCTTTCATACATGCGGCAATTGATTTTAATTTATATATCATCAGCATCATCACCAGTCAGAAGACGTCCACTGCTGAACGAAGGCCTCCCCCTTAGACCACCATATCGAACGACATTCCGCCACTTGCATCCATATAATTTATATATATAAATCTCTGTGTTGAAACGAGGCTATTTGGGAAACAGAAAGGGCTATTCGGGACGTTTGGGTCGGCTCCCAGTTTAACCAGTTGCGGCTGAATATCAGTATTTTACAACACGACTGCCATCTGACCTCTAGCACCCAATTACTGGGAGACACTGATACTCTAAGGTTAGACTGGTTGTTAGACTTTTTGGGCTACTGACTGTCATAGTTGTTCGTATGACACCCGAAGCTTTACATAATTTTCGTAGGCACGGAGAGGTCTCGATGTATGTGAAACAGTCACCCATCCAATCACTGACCGCAGCAAGCGATGCTTAACCTCACAGATCAACTGATCTCCACGACAGCTATGTAACGACGAGCCTCTCCAATCAACAAGATAATATTATTATAATCATCTAGCTTTTGCCCGCGACTTCGTACGCGTGGAATTTAGAATCTGATATTTCTTGCGGTAAAATGGAGCCTATATTTTAAGTTAGACCTCTAGCAATACATCGGTGAAAACTGCATTCAATTCCATGCAGTAGTTTTTGCGTGATGCGTATACAAACATACAGACAGACCGACAAACATGCTAAAAACATTTTTTTTGACATCTGTTGCTCTAATAAAGACCCATATTAGTTTTTCTCCAACATCTATAATGTACAGATATCGGCCTGTTATAATTCTAATATATGTATAGATACGCCAAAACGTAAACCTAAATACATTATTAAATATTACATAAATAAACGCATATTTTTATCAGTCAGTATGAAATAATCTTTACTGGCAACCACTTCACTAACTAAGTGGGGACGTAAGGCAGTAAGCGCGAAACGCCAGCCACAACCAGACGTGGCACGCGCAAGAAAAAAGTGATTTCTAAAAAGTACCGTAGTGCCAGTGTAGTGCCCATATAGATACAAAAAAGTGTTATTACTGGAACGGTAAACGGTATTTCTTTGTTTATTTTTATTTGTGTAGTATTATTATGTAATTTCGGTAGCGCCATTTCAAATTTCGGTAACGTAATATTGGAAACCGGTTCTGTAACCGGGACGGTATGTTTTAAAATTTCGTGTTGATGGATAGACTGAGAATAAATTATCTGCCGTTTCGTTTTTTTGACATTTCACCAATAGGCTACACTTTTTAGTGAGCCTAAATCATCCCACAGCTGGGCAAATACCTCTCCCAAAATCTTCAAAAACATTAATCTCACATACACACACAGATCAGGAACAATCTTTAAGCCACACCAATATTTGATGCCGGAATCGACCGCACGCATGGCACTGAAAAGCCACGCGCTTAATCACTGCACTCCACCGAACTATATACTCTTAGCATGTGCAGGAGAATTAAATAGTCATTGAAATACAAAGCTGCATATAGCATCACGCCTGTACCCCCGAAGGGGTTGGCAGAGGTCTACTGTACTGTCCATTAATAGGGAGCGAGCCTTCCAAAGAAAACAAAGCTGAACCCGTGCCTATTTTTAGACTAAAATATTAAAAAAAAAACTCAGACACTTTTGATACGTTAATAGGATTTTAGTAGAATGAAAATCAAATTTGTCCTACCTTGGAATCAAACTCAAGATATGACTGTTAACAACCACACTTTTAAAAAATACACCTTTATTTTCTATTAATAGAATAATTTATTCAAATATTTTTTTTGGCTGCCTCATTGGTCTTTAGGTCCTGGGTTCGATTCCCGAGTTAGGCAAAGTGTTACAGGGGTTTTTCTGTATGGAAATTCTCAGTAGCAGCACGGAGTCTGGAACTGTGCCCGGTAGATGGTAATAGGCTCGTCCCCAATTACATGGGACTCAATAACGGCACCGGCGAAATATGCGTCGACAATCATACACCTCTGCCTAACCCTTCGGGGAATACAGGCGTGATGATATGTTATTTTAAAACAGAAAATCTTTCTTTAGAATATTTTCTCGGCCTTTTCTAAACAAAGTTACATCAGGTACTTGTTATTCGTATCGGGGTAGGCAGAAAGAATACTAATTTAATACCGAACTAAAGCTGCGTATACGCATTCTTGAGCAACACGTTGTCTCACCAGTGAGCAACCTGTTTATCGATATCGGCCCAACATTGTTGTGCAATCATTAATTCGACCTTGCTTGTAAGTAAAGGCAGAATAACAAACTTTCCTTCACCATCTTTTACGAGTAAGGCGGATAACACACGGTGCCGCGCGGCATTGTGAGTCGCAGCGCGGTTGAGAAGATGATTTGTGCATATAGATCATAATGTGCGCGGATTTTTGAATATACATTTTTTTTTAATCGTTGCCCTCCCTTTTTCTCCTGTACCGTGGGTACAGTTTACAAACATACATGTCACATGCACACACAACCAGACCCGAAACAACTATCTGTAGATCATACAAATATTTATTCCGTGCGGGGATTGAACCCGCGACACGTAGCGCAGAAAGCTAATTGCTTACCCACTGCACCAACCGTGTCGACAACCGTGTTTCATACATTTTTGGCGTGTTCATAGTGTGCGCGCGTTTTTGATATTTCATACATTTTTGGCTTGATATTCAGCTATGGTGCATAAAGACAAAAAGACACTGCCTACCCTACATAACTCAGATAAATATTTCTTATAAGATATTTGAGGTGGCAAATCACATACATCATTATTTAACCGACAAGACGACGAACCAATACCAACACGCAGTATGTATTATTGGTAAGTAAGCTTTTAAAATCTTTTGAAATTCTCACTTTGAAAATTCTCAATAACAGCACAGAGTCTGAAACTGTGCTCGATAGCAATAGGCTCGCCCCCTATTACATGGAACTCAATAACGGCATCGGCGAAATGTGGGTTTATAGTACTACATCTCTGCCTAACCCTTCGGGAAATAGAGGCGTTTAGCTGGGCAAGGGCCTCTGCCCTTCCTCAGCTTGAGAAGAGTTTCAGAATGAAAAGGGTCAGGCCTTACAAGTTATGGGTCGGACTGCACACACCACCAAGAACTTTATGGAGCCCTCTCAGGTGTGCAGGTTTCCTCACGATGTTTTCCTTTACCGTTAACGCAAGTGATAATCAAATTCTGATCCGCACATAATTCCGAAAAGTCAGAGGAGTGGGCCGGGTTTGACTACAGACCCTCTTGCATAAAAGGCGAGCGTTCAACCGCAAGGTTATCACTGTAATCCTATCCTATCCTACTAATATTATAAATGTGAAAGTTTGTGAGGATGGATGAATATTTGTTACTCAATCACGCCAGAACGGCTGAACAGATCTGGATAAAATTGGGCACAGAGATAGATTATAGTCTGGAATAGCACATAGGCTACTTTTTATCCCGGAAAAATGTACGGGTTCGTAAACCACGCGGGCGAAACCACGGGCGGAAGCTAGTAATGAATAAATAAATAAAGTTATTGCCCACTGATACTGGCAATTGTACACGCACCCTTACTGCTCATGTCAATATGTTGTTACCTTGATAATATAGGAAGTGTATAGCGTGGAGTAAAAGTTGTCGCCTTCAAGTAGTTTTACACATATATATCAAGCTTTGATAATAATCCACACTATTCAAAATGCGAAAGTAACTCTGTCTGCTTGTTACCTCATCACGACTAAACCACTGAACCGATCGTTATGAAATTTTACAAAGACATAGCCTGGGTTCTGGAGAAGGACATAGGATAATTTATAACTAGCTTTTGCCCGCGACTTCGTACGCGTGGAATTTAGAATCTGATATTTTCCTGCGGTAAAATGGTGCCTATATTTTAAGTTAGACCTCTAGCAATACATCGGTGAAAACTGCATTCAATTCCATGCAGTAGTTTTTGCGTGATGCGTGTACAAACATACAAACAGTCAGACAAACATTAAAAACTGTTGTTTTGGCTTCTGTTGCTCTAATAAAGACCCCCATATTAGTTTTTCTCCAATATCTATAATGTACAGACATCGGCCTGTTATAATTTTATCATATGTATAGTTTGTTACCTCATCACGACTAAACCACTGAACCGATCGTTATGAAATTTTACAAAGAGGTAGTCTGGAACCTGTAGAAGGACATAGGTTTATTTATAAGGAGAATTCTTGCAACTGAGCCTGGCATAGCATCACGTATGTACACAGGTAGCAGGCTGTCTTAGGGTCGTATCAGCCTGTTACGTCGAGCATTTACTCGGCGCACGCCAGTAAAGCTCCCAGTCGGCATGATTTTTTCCGACATCTTCAACAATCATCGTCATATTTCAGCCGATTTACACGAAACCTCAATAAATTATACACCTAAACCTTCCTAATGAGTCACTCCGTTTATTGATGAAAACCGTATGAAAATCCGTTCAGTCGTTTTTGAGTTTATCGCGTTCAGACAGACAGATGCGGCGGAGGGACTTTGTTTTATAATATGTATTGAATTACATAGGCAAATAAAGAAAGAAGGAAAGAATTAATAATAAAAATTGTTTGCATATAAATATTGGTTAAATTAAAATCCTATTTATTACTCAGTCTAATTCAAGTTGTTGCAACTGGGTAAGTAATAAGTTAACAAAGCATTTAGCAACAAAATTGTTGCCAAAGTTAAAATTTGCAATTTGACAAGCGTACACTTGTTGCAACACTAGGCATTCTGTTTTACAAAGTAGTTAAGTTGCCTTATTGGTTTGGAGGTGGAGCGTATTGCTGAATGCGAAGATCGGGGTTCGATTCCCGGGTCGGGGAGTGTTAATGGATTTTTCTATTACAAAATTGTCAGTAGCAAGTTTGGATGTAATCAATGGATGGGAAATACTCGCAGTGGGACTGCGAAAGAAAAAAAATCATAAAAACGTAATAACACTGCCGAATCTAGGAGTCGAACTCAGAACCTTATTCTCAGCAGTTATTTAGAATCATAAACCTGGTAGCAGCAGTTAAACAATTAGTACACCGCCCAGTTCCCTGAACTGACCTAGTGAGTTCACAGAACTCGTAGTGGGAGAAAATAATGTCATGAGTGAAATGTGGGTGTCCAATAGTACACCCAGATTATACAGGGGTGACGCTAAATTCATTGAATATTCAATACTTACAGAAAAATCCAATAACATTTTGCTCGACCCGGGTGGGAACCTAAGACCTCACGGTCAGCAGTCGTACTTTCAACCACTAGACCAATTACGCAGTCAAATATTGTAACGTCATTAAACAAATTCAATCTATAGTAATTTTATAAAGAAGTAAAATTTGTTTGTATGTAGGGGCTAATCTCGGGAACTTTTTTTTTTAAACTTTGCCCCACACTAGTAATATTTCCTGTATCGTGGGTGCGTTTACAAACACATATATTCACATACACAAACATCCAGACCCGAAACAATTGTCTGTAGATCATACAAATAATTGTTCCGTGCGGGGATCGAACCCGCGACACTTAGCGCAGAAAGCTAATCGCTTAGCCATTGCGCCAACCGTGTCGTCAAACTAATGATCTCATTTTAATTATTTTTACTGATTGATAGCTACATTATCTCCGAGTGCTATAGGCTATAAATAATTATATAATATGTACGTCACGTGGAAGATTTCGCGGGCAAAAGCTAGTATAAAACTTATTTTTTTTAATAAAAATCTGTTAATTATTAAATCATTTATTTCAGAATAATACATTCCATAAATTGTTTGTAATAATTAAAGCTATGTTAATTAAAATAATAATATTTATATTTACTAATTTAACTCACAGATTAATTTTCTTAATGACCTTTGTATGAATTTGTATGTATGATCCGGGTACGTCTTGAAACTGCGGCCAGACACCGGAGGATGGGCAGCAGCGTCCTCTCACTAATCGGTGAGCCACTGCGATCCCCAAGCCGCCTGCCAAGCGTGGGGATTATGGCAACCCCCCCTTGGGTGAGGCCTTCGTTGAGCAGTGGACGTCTTCTGGCTGATGATGATGATGATGAATTTGTAAACGCACCCACGATACAGGAATTATTACCAGTGTGAAAATATATTGCCGTATATTTCCTAAATATTCTTCATGTCAACACAGAACTTTAAAACATAAAGTTTATTAGTAGCGAGCGGTTGCCCAATCGCCTACAAGTTGTTAAATAACCGATTGATGTTAACATCGGGCGTCAAGCGGCAACCATTCACTGTCAAATGTATATGGCGACATATATTTGTATTTCTTAACACAAGTAAACCTTTGATTAGATTGCTAGAAGAATGATATTAAACATCACTTGGAACCGGTTGGTAGACCACATAAACGCACGTTATAAAGAATTATAAGGGTAAATTTGGCGTCATTCATTTATTACGTAAGACTATTTTTGCTAGTTTTTGACTCCCTCACCCCCTACACAAGAAAAAATAACAATAAGCCGACCCCCTCCCCCCTGTTTAATATTTCATCATCATCATCAGCCAGAAGATGTCCACTGCTGAACGAAGGCTTCCCTCAAGTGGGGGGGTTTGCCATAATCCCCACGCTTGGCAGGCGGCTTGGGGATTGCATTGGCTCACCGATTAGTGAGAGGACGCTGCTGCCCGTCCTCCGGTGTCTGGTCGCAGTTTTAAGACATACCCGGGTCGTTTAATATTTATTACGTAAGAATCTAAAGGAAAACATGAATACACATTTGGTTTGTTTTTGAAAAATAAACATTTTTAGGAATTTTAATTTGTACCTACAAAGGCAATCGCGCGGTTTCCTGCGCTTTTTCAAAGTATAATCTTAACTTTGCGCATTTTTGTGATCTTAAATAAGAAGCATCATGGCTCCCTCCCACCCCCTTGTATGAAAAAATAAGACATGGTTGACCCCCCTCCCCCCTAAATCGTCTCACGTAATAAATGAATGGCGCCTTTGTCAGCCCCATTTCCCAATAACACTTTGCCCGCCCTGGGACTTGAATTTAGAACTTCAAAGTCAGCAACCGCGCTTCTTACCACAAGACCAAGAATATATCTTTAAAACAGTTATAAAAACAAGATGGCAAATATTTTTACCAATCAAATAACAATCATTATCTTTCTTTTAAAAAACATTGTCCCACACTAGGATTTCTCCAGTATCGTGGGTACAGTTTACAAACATACATGTCACATGCACACACAACCAGACCTGAAACAACTATCTGTAGATCATAGAAATATTTGTTCCGTGCGGGGATCGAACTCGCGGCGCGTAGTGTAGCCGCGGATCGCTGAACCTCAGCACAGACCACGCCGTTCGTTTTTTTAACTATTTTACATATTATTTGCCTATATTTTATATTACCAGATAAAAATTAAAGGCGATATTAATTAAATAAATAGTCGAGCAAAGTGTTATTGGGTTTTTCTGTATGAAAATTCTCAGTAGCAGCACGGAGTCTGGATCTGTGCCCAGTAGATGGCTATAGGCCCCCTATTATATGAGCCTCATTTATCAGTGAAATATGGGTGCACAATAGTGATACTATGTTATGTTATGTATAAAAAAATTACGGGTAAACTTACTCACAAACATATTATAAACTAGAGCAAAGATAAATCTTCAAGTTATTGCTTAATTAGCTTCCACTCGTGGCTTCTCCCGCGTGGTTTACGAACCCGTACATTTTTCCGGGATAAAAAGTAGCCTATGTGCTATTCCAGACTATAATCTATCTCTGTGCCAAATTTCTTCCAGATCCGTTCAGCCATTCTGGCGTGAAAGAGTAACAAAGATCCATCCATCCATCTATCCTTACAAACTTAGACGTTTATAATATTAGTAGGATATATACTATAAACTAGAGCAAAGATAAATCTTCAAGTTATTGCTTAATAACTTAGTTACGACTTAGCTAACTTGGCGGTAACTTAAAGTGTAGATAATATAACACACTAAAGCCGGTCTAATTCTTTAAATGTTCTCTTCCTTGTTGGAAATAGTGATGGGGCCTTGTAGCGCTCGATATTTATATAATAACTAGCTTTTGCCTGCGTGGAATTTAGAATCTGATATTTATCTGCGGTAAAATGGAGCCTATATTTTAAGTTAGGCCTCTAGCAATACATCGGTGAAAACTGTATTCAATTCCATGCAGTAGTTTTTTCGTGATACGTGTACAGACAGACAGACAGACAAAAATTCTAAAACTGTTGTTTTGGCTTCTGTTGCTCTAATAAAGATCCCCCATATTAGTTTTTCTCCAATATTTATAATGTACAGACATCGGCCTGTTATAATTTTATTATATGTAGGTATATAGATAATAAATAAATTCAACCCATTACTGTCCCACTGCTGGGCAAGGGTCCTCTTCTCAGTCTGAGAAGGAGCTCGATATCTAGTCAAATATAATTATTATATTATAGCATAACAACATCACGCCTGTATTCCTCGAAGGGTTTGACAGGGGTGAATAAAACATCCACATTTTACCGATGCCGTTATTGAGTCCCATGTAAAATTGGGCGAGCCTATTGTCATCAATCGGGCACAGTTCTAAACTCCAGGCTGATACTGAGAATTTCTTCATCAAAAATCTTAATAACACTTTGCCCGACAAGGGAATTGAACCGAGTACCTCTCAGCAGTCACGCTTGCAACCATTAATCCAATGAGGCAACCTTTGAGAGTATGTAACAAAAAAAAATTGGTTACAAAAAAGGTTAAATATTAAACAATACTCAATACTGCTTTCACTATAGCGAACGAGGCGTGAAGTTTACCAAATTTTTCAATCAACAACTGATTGTTTCTGAAATTGATTAAGGGATGTCCCCTTTGTGGTTAAAACCGATACCATAACAAACTGGTTAAAAGTGTAGGTAATACTAAAGAACCGTGAATTGCCCATTGTTGGACAAACGCATCAACTAACATCACATAGCATCAAGCCTATATTCCCCGAAGGGAGGCACTGAATTAGTAAAACCATATATCATGAAAAATTCAAAGAGCATATTGCCCTCTATCGGACAGAAATTAAAACTAAAATAAAAACCCAATAATACTTTGCCCGACCCGATAATCGAACCCAGGACCTCACGGTCAGTAGTCGCGATTGCTACTTCTACACCTAAGAGGTAGCAAAAAAGATGGGACATGTCGGATAAAGAAAAAAAACTCCAAAATATGATTACGTTACTCTATTATATCGTAAAATTAAATTTGTCTGCTTCATTGGCCTAGCAGACCCTCGCGACTGCTAAGCGTGAGGTTTTGGTTCGATCCCGGGTCGGGGAAAAGTGTTATTAGGATTTTTGATTAAGAAATTCTCAGTAGCAGCGCGGAGTCTGGAACTGTGCCCGGTATATAGGCTCGCCCCCAGTGGCGTGCGGTTCATAAAGACAAAAAGACACTGCCTACCCTACATAACTCAGATAAATATTTATTATAAGATATTTGAGGTGGCAAATCACATACATCATCATTAAATCGACAAGACGACGAACCAATACCAACATGCAGTAAGTATTACTCATAAGTAAGCTTTTAAAATTTTCTACCTACCCTGTCTAAAAACTCTGTGCACTCCGCTGCTTGCCCCCTTTTACGTGATATAATAGTACACCTCTGCTTGACCCTTCGGGGAATACAGGCGTGATGCTATGTTATGTTATATCGATTAAATCTCGAATGAAATAAATTTCCCCTCACTAGCAAGGACTTGGACGGTTGCCACAGAATTACACAAGTCTCGCCGACCAATTGCGTAACTCGATACTCGATGTATTATCGATAACTCGTTTTAAATTGGTAGCGTTTTTTGTCTGTCGGTCTGTCAGTCTGGCATTTTAGGTATTTAGGTTATACAAGTTCTATTTTTGTATTGTGTTGCTTTAAAATTCGTGAGGTTAGGTCACGGTGTGGTTGTACTAGTTTCGCTCGCGGTTTTGCCTGTGAATTTGAGGTGAAATGTTGATTTATGACACGGCTGAGTAATTGAATTTTGCGCTGCGTGTCGTGAGTTTGATTCGTGTATGAAACCAATATTTTTATAGGTTAGAGATCATTGTTTCGGGTCCGGGTGTTGTGTACGTGAATATTTGTGTTTGTAAACGCACCCACGATACAGGAATTATTCCTAGTGTGGGGGCAAAGTTTTGTAAAAATAAAACATACTATATCTTTCTTTTTTTTTTCAAGTTTGATGTTTAAACTTACAACACGATGAAAGCTAATATCAATAACAATAATTTAACGTATAAATCATTTCGCTATCTCTTTTAAACAAAGAGTAAAAGCAGATATGGTGAACACGTTCCATTGAATACCTATTTCCATACAAAAGACATCAACGCGTTAAGTTTTTTTAAGAATAATAGTAAGATAATTTGTTTAATTTTTACAAATATTAGTCCAAACATCACGCATGTATTCCCCGAAAGGTTAGGTAGAGGTGTACCACTCACATTTCGCCGACGCCGATGAATCCCATGTAATAGGGGGCGAGTTTATTGCCATCTACCGGGTACAGGTCCAAACCGTAAAATTCAAAAACACTTTGCCCTACCTTGCAATCGAACTCAGCTGCTGAGCGTGAGGTTCAGGGTTCAGTCCGAGTCGAGAAGAATAGTGTTATTGGGTATCTCTGCTAGAAAATTCTAGGAGTTTGAAATTGTGGCCGGTAGATGGCAATAGGCTCGCCCCCTATTACATGGGACTTATTAACAACGAAATGTGGATATGGGTGGTGTGGGTTTATTTTGATATTTTACGCGTTTCGTCTCTTAGGGAGTCTCTTTCTGTGCATCCTATTATATTTATCTTTATCTCTTCATTACATGCAACAACACATCTCAGACTTTGTGTTAGCAATAATATTTAAACAATAAACTAAAAGATTTCTAAACGCATGAACATTATTTACAATTCAATTAAATTTTACAACACAGTGAAATTAAATATTCTTACAATATCTTCAGCTGTATTTAGTGAGGATTTTAAGAATGTAAGAACTAGAAACTATACGTGATACACAAAAGCAGATCCGGGGTCGTTTATATATAGCATCACGCCTGTATTCCCCGAAGGGTTAGGCAGACACCCACGTTTCATTAATGCAGTAATTAAATACCATGTAATAGGGGGCCTATTGCCATCTATCGGGCACAGTTCTGGACTCCGTGCTGCTACTGAGAATTTTCATACAGAAAACCCCAAAACACTTTGCCCGATCTGTGAGAAACCCAAGACCTCACGATCAGCAGCTGCTCTTGCGTCCACTAGACCAACGAGGCAGTCATAAAGCCTCATGTAATAGGCAGTCTTGCCATCTACCGGACCGATTCAAATTTGAGGCTGGTACGGAGAATGTACATAAAAAAAACTCTAATAACACTTTGCCCGACCTGGCACCCAGAGTGTCATGCTTGGAAGCCACATATGGGACCACCAGAACAATTTTTTTCCGTCGTGTATATAAGCTATCACATGGGAACCGCTAATGCCATAGTCTCGTCTTGTCTTGTCTTGTCTTGTCTTGTCTTTTTAAAACATTGCCCCACACTAGGATTTCTCCTGTATTGTGGGTACAGTTTACAAACATACATGTCACATGCACACACGACCAGACCCGAAACAACTATCTGTAGATCATACAAATATTTGTTCTGTGATCGAACCCGCGACACGTAGCGCAGAAAGCTAGTCGCTTAGCCACTAGTGGATTAGCCAGTCAGCAATGGTGGTATCATGGCTGCCAAGGAGACAGAAAATCTCAAGTATTACTCTTGGAGCCTCTATTTTGCACGAAACAGTCAATCTTTGTTAGCATATCTTATTTGTTAGGGGCCTATTGCCATCTAACGGGCACAATCCTAAATCTGGCTTGCTAATGAGATTTTTTGAAAATTCCAATAACAGTTTGGCTGTCCTGGTAATCGAAACCAAATCCTAACGCTTAACAGAATGGTGACGTCATGAAACGTAGGTGTATTTAACATAATTAACCTTACACAAGGAAAACATACAATAGTTTTGTTTTAACATTAAAAATTCCAATATTATCAACAATCTATACAAATAGATAAAATTGAAGTGTCTGTTTGTAATGTCAAATATATATATATGTATATATACTTAGCCCTGAGTGTCCCATTGGTGGGCAAAGGCCTCCCCCTGAGTCTTCCACTGATTTCGACTGTTAGCCGCTTGTCGACACTATAATGTCAAAATAACAGCTTTTTACTAAATGCATAATTTTATGAAAATATATACGGGACTTGTAAAAAAAAAAACACTTTTTCAAATTTTTGTCTTACTTTCTATCTGTCTGTTTAATCTCTGAAATGGCTAAACCGATTTTGACGGGACTTTCACTGGCAGATAGCTGATTTTTTAAGGAGTAATTTAGGTTATTTTCATTTTAGAAAAAGAATTAGAGTAAAAAAAAATACGCGGATTCGTAATCCACACGGGCGAAGCCGCGGTAACTAGTAGAATATAATAAAAATTATAAATACGAATTTAAAACCTAATTTATTTAAATTAGTAAAACTATTTAGCAATAAAACCTAGTTTGGTATAAGGTGAATTAGATAATTATTTTGACAACCCAAAAAAGGCTGTATAGGTATTCTAAAAGGTTAAATTAATTAACATTAGCGGATGTAACTTTTTAAGTATCCTATTTGGTTTTGCGTGGGTATTTTTTTTTAAACGTTGTCCCACACTAAGATTTCTCCTGTATCGTGTGTACAGTTTACAAACATACATGTCACATACACACACGACCAGACCCGAAACAACTATCTGTAGATCATACAAATATTTGTTCCGTGCGGGGTTCGAACCCGCGACACGTAGCGCAGAAAGCTTAGCCACTGCGCCAACCGTGTCAATAATAATATCAATACATAGCCCAAAATAAATAATAGGGGCTCGCAGCTACATTGCAGCGTTTCCTAAGGTCAGTTTTTGGATGGGTGACCGTTTTTCACACATCGATACTTCTCTTTGTCTCTTTGCAAGTTAAGCTTTTGGTCCTTCCAATCTAACCGGTTGTGGCTGAATATCAGTATGTTACAACGCGACTGCCAACTGATCGCTGCGTGGTTGAGAGATTGACTGCTGCGCTACAAGTCACGGGTTCGATTCTCGCATGGAATAAATATTTGTATGATCTACAGATAGTTGTTTCGGGTCTGGGTGTTTGTGCATGTGAATATATGTGTTTGTAAACGCACCCACGATACAGGAATCATTCCTAGTGCGAGGCAAAAAATCTTTGTATATGGTACATATTTTACATAGGTTTACCATGATGTCTTGCATCTACAGCAATCACAGTACGCTTCACAATGTTTTCCCACAGACTGTCGACAGCCGAGGAGTTCATTTCAATGGGGCAACACACATTGCACATAGTGTAAAGGTTTTTTATTCATTACATACGACGTAATCCCATATTATTTTATGTGATATTTAATGTACAAAATGACTAAGAAGAATGTAATATAGTTAACTAGCGACCCGCCCCGGCCTTGCTCGGGTAGCACTAATTATTAGCTACGTGTCGCGGGTTCGATTTCCGCACGAAACAAATATTTGTATGATGGGTAACCGTTTTCCATACATCTAAATCCACAAACCATCGCTAAAATCATTAAGCAGTCAGCTCACCCATCCACAAAAAGACTGCGGCAAGCGTTGCTTAACTACGTAACTTAAGAGAGGGGGTAGTTCCAAGATTTATAATAGATTCGATATTCCCCAATTTATGAAGAGCCGCATTTCTTAGATGTTTCAATTGTAACTGAGTTCAACACACGCTGGTTGATCATGCACTATTTACTTTCACCATTGCTATGTTTTTGCTGCGACTTCGCTTGTGTTTTTTAACACTATGAACTGTACATAGCAAATATATAAGTATACCAATATATATATACGTCACTGTAAAAACCCGTATATTGGTAAATCTTAGGTTTAAATAGTAAGTTCTTAGGATTTACCAACATGAATTGGTAAATGTAAGGTTTTTATAAATAAGATAATTTTTTTCTGACTTTTACCATTAGAGTTTGGTACATTCTAGGTTTTACCAATACCGGTTGGTAAATCTTGGTTATGGGAATAAAACAATGAGTTAAAACCTTCGACTTTTATCCAAGAATTACCGAGTGGGTGGTGGTAAAAGTTCGAAATGAACGATGATCACAGATCATTTCGAACTTTTACCATTCACAGTTGGTAAATCTTAAGATTTACCGTAGTTTGGGCTTTTACAGTAACTTATATATATAGGTTTTGTATGTTTGTTTGTAGCTTAAACCGAACTAGCAGGTTTCATAACATAGCCTCGCGCCTGTTTTGTCCTCAGCTGCTATTGAGCTTTTTGTTTCGGAATCGAACCCAGGACCTCACGCTCAGCAGACGATCTAACAACTTCTCGACCAAGGGGACGGAAAGATAAGAGTTAAAATATCTTCACGCCTGTATTCCCCGAAGGATTAAACACAATGTAATATTGCTAAATTATAATTAAACTAGCTTCCGCTCGCGACTTCGCCGCGTAATTTACGAACCCGTACATTTTTCCGGGATAAAAAGCAGCTTATTTGCTATTCCAGACTTTAATCTATCTCTGTGTCAAATTTCATCCAGATCCGTTCAGCCGTTGTGGCGTGAAAGAGTAACAAAGATCCATCCATCCATCCTCACAAACTTTCACATTTATAATATTAGTAGAATTAGTAGGATATTACTAAACATCAAGCATTACTATTTCTAAAGGGATAACCAGTACGCAATCAGTATGTTGTCAGTACGGAAGGTCAATGTTGCAATATAATTATGTGGCAATATTTATAATGTTTTTAATTATAATAAAAGACTGGCTTGCTTGACTGTGCTAAGCGTGAGGTCCCGGGCTCGATTCCCGGGTCGGGCAAAGTTTTATTGGGTTTTCCGTACAGAAATTCTCAATAGCAGCACGAAGCCTGGAACTGAGCCCGGTGGATGACAATAAGCTCGCCAAATTTTACGTGGGACTCAATAACGACTTCGACAAAATGTGGGTGCAGAATAGTACATCTCTGCCTAACCTTTCGGGGCATACAGGCGTGAAAATACTATGTATGTACGAGTTGTTTAATTGGAATATCGTAAAACTATTAAACTCGTTAATAAAAAAACTAGTTGAGCTATTCAAATCCAATTAACAAAGTAATAAATTTGACGACACGGTTGGCGCAGTGGCTAAGCGATTAGCTTTCTGCGCTACATGTCGCGGGTTCGATCCCCGCACGGAACAAATATTTGTATGATCTACAAATAGTTGTTTCGGGTCTGGTTGTGTGTGCATGTGACATGTATGTTTGTAAACTGTACCCACGACACAGGAGAAATCTTAGTGTGTTATGATTAATTAAATTAAATGGCGTTTTGGTTGAGGTCAAAGCTTTAGGCAATTTTGTACTAATAACCTGTCTATACAAGTAATCATTATGGTCAAAAAGGAACTAACAAGACTACCTCATTGGTTTAGTGGCCGCAAGCGCGACTGCTGACCGTGAGGTCCTGGGTTCGACTTCTGAGTCGGGCAAAGTATTTATTTGGATTTACGGTAATTCTTTTTAGCTTCACGGAGTTTGGAACTGTGCCCGATAGATGGCAATAGGCTCGCCCCCTATTACATGGGGCTTAATAACGGTATCGGTGAAATATTGGTTTACAATACACCTCTGCCTAACCCTTCTGGGAATACAGGCGTGATGCTATGTATGTTTTATCGTTGTCCTGTAATCATATTTACAGTTAAGTCAAATTAATTTTTAAAATATCGTGCGCGCTCTGTTTTTTGGCTTCTTAATGCGCACACATAATTTTCATACATTTTTCGTTTACTTTAAATAATTTGGAGGTTTAGGAAAACTTTCATAGGCCATAAGCCATATTAATATCTCACAAATACCACACAAACGCCTATCAAACCTTCACTAAACTAAACGCCACCAAAAACCGAACGAAACGGCTGCGCATGACTTTCTCTTGTTACGCAAAAGTAAAGCAGCGCGGTGTTCACTCCTGGCATTATAAACAATGAGCGTTACTTGCATACAAGAGTGAAATAGATCATGTTGTGACGAAATCTTGTGGGCACAGCCTAATGAAGCCATTGGTGGTGCGAGGGGGGATCGTGGGGGTCATGCCCCCCCCAAAAATCGTACACGTCAAATTGACAAAAATAGACAATTTAAGAAAAATTTAAATTTTAAATAAATCATTAAATTCTTGTTTAAAACGTTGAAACAATAAAATGAAAAATAGGTAGGATTTTTTATATTTAATACAACAATTTCAAATTTTAACAAAATCAAAAATTTCATACAAAAATACCATTCAAATTTCCGACGTTTCCGGTGGATTTTCCAAAAAATTCTTACACAAAAACCTTCTCCTGACAATTACAAACACAACAAAAAAAGTTTTAGCCAAATAAGTGCAGCCGTTCGGAAGTTATGCGCTTAGCAACACATTTGGCGATTCATTTTTATTTATATATTATGTTATATTATATGAAATGTTTTTGTGAAATAAGTTCTAAAATTTGATCCACTCCCCCCCCCCAAGTAATTTTACTGTTAATATGACCCCCCTCAAAGTGATTGGCTGCGACCGCGCCGGAATGAAGCCCACTGTTGAGACTGAGGGCCAATTTCACTGACGATATATAAGACAGTTAAAGCACAAATCGGTTGTTTGACAATGATTTTTGTATAGGTCACCCATTTTCAATTAAATCATCTGTCATAGCGTCCGTGAACTTGACATTAGTCAAGAAAATGAACAGTTGGTTGTTGGTTAAGATCTTGAGGACACGGTTGGTGCGTTGGCTAAGTGATTAGGTTTCTGAGGTATGTGACGTGGGTTCGATTCACGGAACAAATATATGTTAGATCTGTAGTTCTTTTTGGTCTATATGTATATGAGTTTTTGAGATGTTTGTAAACTATACCTTTTATGCAATAGACATTTTTTTTAATACGTAATCCGGTAATTCCTGTGGCCTAAATTATATGTATATACCATTAGCGAAACACTTGGAATTTCCCGTTCCGAAAAAGTATATAAAAACTCTCTTATATAGAAATGCAATGTTGTGTAAAAATGTCAAGTCAATCCACCAAATACTTTTCGAGATTTGCTGACACAAACATACGGAAGCAAAATTTTTATTTAAAAAAATATTAACCGTTTACATTCCGAAGTGCAATAGAGACACAATGGAAGTATTATTGACTTTATAATTGCAAAATTCAAGAGCCTAACAGCCCTAGAAAGTTCTAGAACAAACCAAAACTCAAGTAAATGTAATCTAGATTATTTTTTCACGATGTCTACACAATGTTATAGTAAAAAGGTTTTGCTTAAGCAATATGGTCGCGTGACGAATTGAAAGAACATTTCTTATAAAAACACAGACCTAATTAGACAAGTTCTGCAATGTGTCAAAGTTGAGTTTCATTAAGTTTATCACGCATGACATAACATAGCATCACGCCTGTATTCCCCGAAGGGTTAGGCAGAGATATATACATCCACATTTCGCCGATGCCGTTATTGAGTCCCATGTAATAGGGGCGAGTCTATTGCCATCTACCGGGCACAGTTCCAGACTCCGTGCTGCTAGTGAGAATTTCAATACATATAAACATAAAAACACTTTGCCCGTCCCGAGAATCGAACCCTCATTTTAATTTAACGAATCTCGATTTTCATATTAATCTGTAATCTTGCAAAAATTTCCCCAGAGCTTGAACAGTTAGCATCAAAAAAATTTATATACTTACGTAACGAAATTCAAAAGCGAATTTTAGAGGAAATAGTGATTGAAATCTTGACCAATTTTACACATAGTATCTGCGGATACATAAAAATACATAGTCATTTAAATTTTATGATTTTAACCAATAGTTTTCTAAGAATAAGCGTTTGAATTTCGCTACATGTATACATATTTTTGAAGTTATTGCTGATCTTTAGTTTTTTTAAACATTGCCCCCATTCTAGGAATAATTCCTGTATCGTGTATCGTGGGTGCGTTTACAAACACAAATATTCACATACACAAAAACCCAGACCCGAAACAACTATCTGTAGATCATACAAATATTAGTTCCGTGCGGGGATCGAACCCGCGACACGTAGCGCAGCAGTCGATCTCTTAACCACTGCGCCAACCGACACTATACATCAGACAATTATTATAGAAACCATTTATAAACCTATTGTTTTCATACATACAGTTCTGCCAATAACCTTAATTATAAAAGTCGTGAGTAACACATACAAGTACTTTCATTTTTTAACAATAGACAATAGAAAGATTAAGTAAAACACATCATTATGGACGAGGAACTTTATACCCTGTTGTTATCTAAGTTATACTGATGTTATCTTGTAGATAAACTATCTAGAAGTCTAGTACATAACATAACATAGCATCACGCCTGTATTTTCCGTAAGGTGAGGCTACACTAGAGTTGCCACCCCCAAATTTTGAAAACCAGGATTTGTTAGTGGAAATTCCAGGACGGAGCCTGCCAGGTCATCCACTGGTGGGCTGATACCTGCCGGGTGTGCGGTGAATGCGCGAGCGAATCCCGTATCTCCGGCGCTACAGGTATGCCGCAGGAACACCGTGTGGTTTTAGTCGGTAAATATCCGACATCACCCGTCGCCATCCCCAGGGCGGCGGGTATGCATGAGCATTTCCACACGTAAAAAAAGGACATTTCTGTTTAAAAACAGGACGCAGTATAAGAAAACAGTGTCAATTAAACTCAATTAAAAGCAATTACAATGTTTTATGAAATTATCTTCAATTTAAGTGTATAATATGAGAAATGAAATGAAGGATTAAATTATTAAATTATAAAATAACGCCGATGATTAAACGTACGGTTCGAGGCAGTAGTGGCGCGCGAATAATAAAACACAGTACTAAGGTACTGTGTTTTAATAGAGGAGGACTCTTTAAAAATCCCAGGACGCTACTTAACAATTATCCTAGAAAACCACTCCAAAAAGCAGGACATGTCCTGGGAAAACAGGACGGTTGAAAACTCTAGGCTATATCGACATTTCGCCATACCGTTATTGAGTCACATGTAATAGGGGGCAGATTCCGTGCTGCTACTGAAAATTTCCATATAGAAAAACTCAGTATCACGTTATCCGACCTGGGATTCGAACCCAAGACCAGACACTCAGCAGTTGCGTTTGCGATCACTAGACCATCGAGGCAATCACGTACAAAAGTCTAGTACCAGCTTTCTCGTAAGCTAAACAAAAAACACAATGACCCTTTGTCTGGCTTAGAAATCGAACTCGGGACCTCAAAAACTGCTGTCTATCGAAATACTGTACCCAACTTGAGAATCGTATCCAGAACCCCGGGCACGCCCGCCATGTTTACAACTGACTGTATTGTCTTAATTATCCACTTAATTTGTAAGCGTTTCATAACAGATGCATCAGTTTAATATAGGCATTGAACTCATGCGCAGCCAACAGAACGACTTTCTACCAGTCACACGTCATTTTTATCAATAGAAAGTACATATTACGTACAATTATGACTTTAAAGTGTAATATGTCTGTCCTGTACACAAGTGTACATACAATATACATCATATACATCATCTGCCTAGGCTTTTCAGATGAGACTGAGTATCGATATTGTACAACACGACTGCCATCTAACCTCCGCCACACAATTACTGGGAGACACTGATACTGTAAGATTAGACTGGTTATCAGATATTTTGGGTTGCTGACACTCATAACGACTATCATAGGTCTTCGTATGACACCCGGGACCTACTGTTTAACGTGCTTTCCGAGGCACGGAGGGGTTTCGATGTGTAAAGAAAGGTTTACCATCAGCGGCGTGCACAGAGTTTTAAGACAGGGTAGGCAGAAAATTTTAAAAGCTTACTTACCAATAATACCTACTACATGTTGGTATTGGTTCGTCGTCTTGTCGATTAAATAATGATGTATGTGATTTGCCACCTTAAATATCTTATACTTATAATAAATATTTACTTGAGTTATGTAGGGTAGACAGTGTCTTTTTGTCTTTATGAACCGCACGCCACTGTTTACCATCCATGGAATGTACGCACCAAGCGCTGCTTAACCGCATTACGACGGTTCTGTAGATTTGTAGTCGCAAGCCTCTCTACAGTACAATAATAAAGAATTGACACCTGCAAAATGTAGTTCTTCTGTCGTGTCGGCGTGATCTATCACATGCAAATCGCTCATGCCGTAGTGTAAAGATTAGCCAGTCAGCTATGGTGGTATCGAGGCTGATTTCCCAGGGTGCGCCAAACAAATTCAGGTATCGTCAACACGTGGAGGCTGTTTTCTTGCAAAATGCACTGAATTCACACGAGTTGATAAAAAATGGACATACGAAGGCTCCACGAGTGATGAAATATGAGATCGTCTGGCGCACCCTGGGTAGTCAGCCTCGATACCACCATTGCTTACTGGCTAATCTTTACATAGTGATAGCTAATGCCGATTCAAAAGAAGCAGCTGTCAAATAGTGACGTAATAGGGGTTTTGGAGTTTCGAAAAGAACAATCCCGGAATCCTGGAGGCCTGTCCATACTAATATAACGTATAGAATTGTTTTTATTTCAAACTAGTGGATCCGATAGGTTGTCCTGCCCGAACGTTGTAAATTAAATAATAGAAAACAAAAAAATAATTCAAATTATTTTCATGACATTAATACGTTTTATGTCAAAATAACGTCAAGCTACCAAAAAACATTTTCGTACTCGGTCACAGCGCCTACCGGGTCCAAGTCTGAATCTAAGCCATTCAGGGACCCACTCAAACACACAAAAAATTTCATCAAAATTGGTCGAGACATTTTCCAGTTTTTGCGAGACTAACGCACGACAATTGATTTATATTTAAATGAATAAACCTACTACAGGCACTTTTAAAACGTTAATAAGACTAGTTGTACGGTTCCAAAAACTTGGTCCTATAGAAGAGAACCGGCAAGAAACTCCATGGAAAATATTACACATATTGTACACCCACATCTCGCCGATGGCATTATCGAGTCCCATGTAATAGCGAGCGAGCCTATAGCCATCTATCGAGCACAGTTCCAAACTCCGTGCTGCTATTGAGAATTTCCAAACAGAAAAAATCCAATAACACTTTGCCCGACCCGGAAATCGAACCCTCATGTTCCGCGGGCACGCGTGCAATCTCTAGACCAACTCAGTTTTCTAGGTATGAGGATTGCAATTCGTCCAGAGAGATCTAACACGATAGAATATCAATTGTTTAAGTGACAGCTGATTTAAACTAGCTCAGTTGTTTCTTCTGAGCGAAATATATGGACCAATTGCGTGTTTGTGTCTATTTTTTCTAGCTAATTAGAGCGTAGCCTACGGGCAGGTGAAAACTAAAGAAAATACATACATATACAGCGACTACTACTCGCAACATGGCAAAAAGTAAAGCGCCATCTATCGGAGTGAAGCTACAGCAACAAACCCTGAATCGCACTATGAGAGTTTACTTACATACTTACATATTTTTACTTTTCACACATTAGTTGTTAAATTAATCTTAATCCTGGGCAAAACTATTAATTTCACACTCGCAATATAGGTGAGTTTGTTGCAATAGGGAGCCAAAATATCACGTCAAACTGATAGCTTCCAACCGTTTAACAATATTCTTTTATATACCGAATTGTTACATCAACACCAAAATACCAGAGAAAGGTAATTATATGTACAATTAAAATTATAACAATAAAATATATAATAATAATAATGTCCGAGCTCCTGACCGAATTTTTGGTCACGGCGGCCAATCTCACCGGAGATTAGCCAACTACGCAGGAGATATTATAGAGCACAAGTGTGTGAGCAAACACAGGTGCTCTCTCTGTTCCTTCACTCTCATAGTCCGATGGGATGGCAATCCGACACGGACCGGGGAGAGATCAGGCGCAGGATCAATAGCTTTACGTGCTTTCCGATGCACGGTGTGTATTCACATACACAAAGACCCAGACCCGAAACAACTATCTGTAGATCATACAAATATTTGTTCCATTGCGCCAACCGTGCCGATAAAATGTATTATATAAGACACACAAATCGAGACAAAGTAAATTACAGATTTTATGGTCTGTAACACAGTAGTTAGTAGTATTGGAATAGGCAATATGATTACAGGTTTGAATCTAGCTAAGTGCCGATGATTGTCAGGTACGTATGACTGGCTCGCATAAATTAGAATTTCTTTCTTTATTTTGATACAGTCGTAGAAAGAGAGAGGCAGAGAGGATCAGCTGATTTCTATTGAGTTTTCTAAGAAAATTTTTGATGCATTTGAGTTATATATTATTTAAATAGCTTCCGTCCGCAGCTTCGCCCGCGTAGATTACGAACCCGTGCGTTCTTTTGCGCGGAACCCTATTTCTTTTTCTAAAATAAAAAGTAGCTTAAGTTGTTCCTTATAATATCAGCTATCTGTCAATCAAAGTCCCGTCAAAATCGGTCCAGTCGTTTCGGAGATTAGCCGGAACAAACAGACATACAGAAAGACAAAAATTATGAAAATTGTTTTTTTTTTATAAGTACTGTATATACTTTCATATGCATTTAGTAAAAGCTGTTATCTTGACATTACAAACAGACACTTTAGTTTTGTTTATTTGTATAGATTTGGTAGTTATTTAATGGAGATATTAAATAACTAGCTTCCGCCCGCGGCTTCACCCGCGTGGTTTACGAAACCGTACATTTTTCCTGGATAAAAAGTAGCCTATGTGCTATTCCAGATTATAATCTATCTCTGTGCCTTTCATCCAGATCCGTTCAGCCGTTCTGGCGTGATTGAGTAACAAATATCCATCCATCCTCACAAATTTTCACATTTATAATATTAGTAGGATATTATATATATTATTAAGTAGGATCTAATAATCGATTGAATTATAATAGCATATATCAATTAAATAACTTGTAGTTGAATAAGTTGTTTCGGGTCTGGTTGTGTGTGAAATCCTAGAACAAAAATAATAGTTATTCCATTAAGAGATTTTTTAAATGTATAAAATAATCCCGGAATCCCGGAGGCGTATCCACACTAATTATAGCGTTTAAGGTCTTTAAAACAAACAATATTCCCATTACTCATTAACGTGGCATTATTTTAACCAATCGTGTGGAAAACAAAAAAAAAATCGCTCTAACTACGGGTTTCCGACGGAATCGCTTGAAAAAATATTGGTAACCAATAAAGGAAATAAAACGAGGAAGGAGATTTTTTTTAATTGCACGAATAGAGTTATTTTGCTTGAAGGAAGCTCGGCTTCACGCAATGCTGGCCAATTACGTGGCAGTTCCAATCAAAGCGAATATTTCATAAATTTTATTATGTTTAAACATTGCCCCACACTAGGATTTCTCCTGTATCGTGGGTACAGTTTACAAACATACATGTCACATGCACACACAACCAGACCCGAAACAACTATCTGTATATCATACAAATATTTGTTCCGTGCGGGGATCGAGCCCGCGACACCTAGCGCAGAAAGCTAATCACTTAGCCAATGCGCCAACCGTGTCGTCAAATTAACTAATAATAAACTCAATCTATTACTGTCCCACTGCTGGGCAAGGGTCTCTTCTCAGATTGCGAAAGGTTAGGCTTTAGTCCACCACGCTGGCCCGGTGCGGGTTGGTGGACTACACACACCATCAAGAACTTTATGTCACCCTCTCAGGTGTGCAGGTTTCCTCACGATGTTTTCCTTCACTGTCAACGCAAGTGATAATCAAATTCTGATCCGCACATGATTCCGAAAAGTCAGAGGTGCGGGCCGGGTTTGAACACAGACCCTCCTGCATGGAAGGCAAGCGTTCAACCGCTAGGATATCACTGCTTCCTGCTATATATTTTGTGTGCAAAAAACTGATTATTATATTGACCAATAATCTTTCTTTTTTTCATTCTAACTAGCTGAGACAACCTTCATTGGTCGAATAATTGCAAGCGCGACTGTTAAGTGTGAAGTCTTGAGTTTGATTTCTAGGTCGGGCAGAGTGTTATTGGGTTTTTCTGTATGGAAATTCTCAGTAGTAGAGTGTGGAGCTGTGCTCGGTGAATGGCTATAGGCTCGCCCCCTATTACATGGGATTGAATAACAGCTTTGGCGAAATGTGAGTGTATAATAGTAGGCACATCTCTGCCTACCTTCGGACAATATAGGCGTGATGCTGTTATATATTCTGTTCCCGCGACTCAGTCCGCGTCAAAATATTTTTCATTCAAACTTTAAACCCCCATTTCACCCCCCAGGGGTTGAAATTAAAAAGATCCTTGCAGATGCGTAATAAGAGACCTGCCTGCCCAATTTTAAGTTCGTAGACTTATAGTTAGTTAGTACCGAAGAAATACAATAACTTTACCAAACCTGGAAATCGAACCCAGAACCTGATGCTTAAATGCAGTACTACTAACCACTACACCATTAGGTAGATTTTTTCGAATACCACAAATTTACATGTTGTTGCCGAGTAGCTAGTATAACGTTACCGACGCGAGTTCGATTTCACGCGATCTGCGCAAGAGTCGGCGACGCGACTAGGGTCACCACGTGAAGTAATAGTTATGTAAAGGTATCGCAACACACGAATTGTTATGGCGACCATACACGCTTGTATGGTCATTGTATGGAAGTGGGTGAAATTAATTAAACCATAAAGAAATTGTTTTGTATGGTCGTTAGGCATGTAGGTGAGAATTTTTTACATGATGTACCTATTATTTATGTATGATATAATCATGCACTTTTTAAATATTGGGTAGGCTGTATGGGCGGTGAAGATTTGGTCCAAGCAAACACAGGTTAAAAAATGGAAATTACCATACCACCTTCTCGATTCCACCATCGCACGACCAGACGTGGGAGGCTTCCATCTGTATATCGTTGATATTCTTTTATAGGCACTAAGAGTTTGACCCGGAGGACGGGCAGCAGCGTCCTCTCACTAATCAGTGAGCCACTGCGATCCCCAAGCCGCCTGCCATGCGTGGGGATTATGGCAAACCCCCCCTTGAGGGAAGCCTTCATTCAGCAGTGGACGTCTTCCGGCTGATGATGATGATGAAAGGTTCTGCTTCATCATTTCTAGGCCTGGGAATGGAATTCTGCCGGCGTCTATATTCCCCGATTCGTATAACTTAGGTATCTTCAAGGCGTGTGAATGGGCGTTATTTGAGCGTTCGTGATCCATTCTCGCTCACCATCACTCACCATCAGGTGAAATGCTGCCAAAGGTACTCAAATTAGTAGTAAAAAAAAAAAAAAATTTTTTTGACATACCTGAGAATTGAACCTATATTCATACTATGGACGTAGAAGGTATATATTTCCATATACCAATGGTGAAGATCAAATTATACTATCTATCAAGCATATGCATCATGCAGCGGCGTGCACAGAGTTTTTATACAGGGTAGGCAGAAAATTTTAAAAGCTTACTTACCAATAA
This sequence comes from Shargacucullia verbasci, assembly GCA_947562105.1. Lineage (NCBI taxonomy): Eukaryota > Metazoa > Arthropoda > Insecta > Lepidoptera > Noctuidae > Shargacucullia > Shargacucullia verbasci. Next base: position 869,791 of record OX387307.1, on the reverse strand, counting down.
TACCTACTGCATGTTGGTATTGGTTCGTCGTCTTGTCGATTAAATAATGATGTATGTGATTTGCCACCTCAAATATCTTATAATAAATATTTATCTGAGTTATGTAGGGTAGGCAGTGTCTTTTTGTCTTTATGAAACGCACGCCACTGGCATCAAGTATATGCAAATAAAATCTACTCTATACAATGGTTGTGTGTGCATGTGACATGTATGTTTGTAAACTGTACCCACGATACAGGAGAAGTCCTAGTGTGGTGTGGCTAATCTTTTAAAAAAAGGTATTGCCATATCAAGCCTACTGCCATTTATCGGACATAATTCCAAGCTTCGGGTTGCTAATGATGATTTTCTAACAACAAAAATCTAATAACATTTTCCCCGACCCAGGAATCGAAGCAGCGCGGCAGTCGCGCCTCACGCGCGCACTCTTTTATCGATTTATGGAAAATTAAATGATAGTTTGGATTATTTTCCTCGTTATAATGTTATTTATTTGTTGTTAGACTGCCTCAATGGTTTAGTGGTCGCAAGCGTGACTGCTGACCGTGAGGTCCTGGGTTCGATTCCCGGGTCGAGCAAAGTGTTATTGGATTTTTCTATATGGAAATTCTCAGTAGCAGCACGGAGTCTGGAACTGTGTCCGGTAGATAGCAATAGGCTCGCCCCCTATTACATGGAACTCAATAACGGCATCGAAGAAATGTGGGTGTGCTTATAGTACTGCCTAAACCTTCGGGGAATACAGGCGTAATGCTATTCAAAAAAATTCAACGTGTTCGAATCCTGGCTAGGAATATTGTTCTTTCAAAAATCCAATGATGCAGTTTTAGTTTTCATCAAAATTGGGATCGAGACTCCTTTGAGTATTTTTCGCTATTCCTTATAGTTTAGGATATGGCTATCCACGCCCACTTGAAAAAGTCACCCTGTATATATTATACTAGCTTCTGCCCGCGGCTCCGTCCGCGTTTTCCCGGGATAAAATGTAGCCTATGTGCTATTCCAGACTATAATCTACCTGAGTGCTAAATTTCATTCAGATCCTTTTAGTAGTTTTTGCGTGAAAGAGTAACAAACATAATATTAGTAGGATAGGATACCATATGTGTTTCTAGTTACCTGTGGGGTACAATAAATAAACTAAATTATTCTATTCTAATATTTAACAACACTCAACATCGCCGCAAACATTTTGCCACTCAATCAATAAACCTTGAGTTCTGTCCCCGTATTGCTCAACCCATGCTCACCGTAGCTCCCCACCCCCCACCATGCGCAAGCGACACTTACCAGTCAGGCCTGCGCGCGCGTCGATTCCAGTACACGATTTTATTTTTGTTTTTACCTTTTCTTTATTTAAACAACTTACTGTCGTAGTTTTTTTTTTATAGTACTTAAATTTTTGTGTTTTATTTGTTAGTTTTAAATGTGAGAACATTTTTAGATGGTATTTTTTCGTGTATTTTTTTAATAGTTGTTCGATTCAGTGTATGTGTGTTATGTGTCGCATTGTTTTGTATGTATGTGTGTGTGTTCGTGAGATTTTCTAAGCTAAACTTAGTATATCTTTTATAATAGATACTTTGGTCTTACGAGATAGTTTGAATTGTTAGTGATTTCTACCTAGGTACCTAGAATTTGTTTTTTACGGTTCAATATATATAAGTTAGTCCTTTGACTTTTATAACTTAATCGCAGTAAAATTTAAGTCTTATCACGGTTTAAAATATTTTGAAAATCATCCTTCACAAATATCAAAATGTATGGTCCCATACAAATTTGAATTTGATGGACCTTTTTATACATTTAACTAAATTAAAACAACGATTTATTTCTTTGTATTCTAATGTACAATATTGGTAAATAAGGCAGATTTAATGCCACAAGGCATTCTGTCAGTCAACCTTTGGGTTAAAAAGACAATATTAACTTATTCCTTTTAATATTATTACAAAAATATAGTCAATAATGCCACCATTAGTTAATTATCTAACATTCTCGGAACTATCTCGGAAATTATCATTTTCCTAGAATCCACCATTATAATTCTACCGTAAATAATTTAAAATCACCACAAAGTTAATGTCGCTTCAAATCACAGAATTGTATGGGAACCATACATTCACACATACATACAAAACACATACATTTCACATTACAGGAAAAAAAATGGCAATTTAATTTTAAATGCATAATAACGCCGACCAAAATCAAAGGGGCATAGCCCAGAAACTATTTTTTTATATTAAAGACATATTTTATTTATATTTTAAATTCGCTCTGTACGCTATAGTTATTTACATAATTTTCTATTATTACGACTATTATTTTGGGTAATCAACAGTTCTGTTTTTAGAATAGAGATGTGAATAAAAGTGAAAAGTGAAGTGTAAATGATATAACATTAGTGACTTTTGGTGAATTGTTCAACAGAAAAAGGAGATATTGGTAAGTTAAAAAAACAAATCTTTTTTTTTTCTATATTTTGTGTCACTTTAAGAGTGTTTTTTTATAATATAACCTCAAAGCAGCGGCGTGCACAGAGTTTTTAGACAGAGTAGGCAGAAAATTTTAAAAGCTTACTTTACAATAATACCTACTGCATGTTGGTATTATTTCGTCGTCTTGTCGATTAAATAATGATGTATGTGATTTGCCACCCCAAAATATATCTTACTAGTTTCCGCCCGCGGCTTCGCCCGCGTGGTTCACGAACCCGTAAATTTTTCCGGGATAAAAAGTAGCCTATTTGCTATTCCAGACTATAATCTATTTCTGTGCCAAATTTCTTCCAGATCCGTTCAGCCGTTCTGGCGTGAAAGAATAACAAAGATCCATCCATCCATCCATCCATCCATCCTCACAAACTTTCACATTTATAATATTAGTAGGAAAGTAGGATAGGATAATAAATATTTATCTGAGTTATGCAGGGTAGGCAGTGTATTTTTGTATTTATGGACCGCACGCCACTGCCTCAGTGGTATATTTGCATGCTATATTAGTAATTTAAAAACCCGGGTACGTCTTAAAACTGCGGCCGGACACCGGAGGACGGGCAGCAGCGTCCTCTCACTAATTGGTGAGCCACTGCGATCCCCAAGCCGCCTGCCAAGCGTGGGGATTATGGCAAACCCCCTTAGGGGAGGCCTTCGTTCAGCAGTGGACGTCTTCTGGCTGATGATGATGATGATATTAGTAAAATATTATATTTAAAACTACCGCGCAGATTACTAAGGTTAAGCAGTGCTTGCCGCGGTCAGTCCTTAGATGGGTGATGATTTTTCTCACATTGTGAAATTCCGTGTCTCGGAAAGTATATAAAGCAGTTGCTTCGGGTGTCATACGAAGACCTATGATAGTCGTTACAGGTGTCAACAGACCAAAGGGTCTTGATAACCAGTCTAACTTTAGAGTATCAGTGTCTCCCAGTAATTGTGTGGCGGAGGTCAGATGGCAGTCGCGTTGTACAATACTGATATTCAGTCGCAACCGATTAGACTGGGAGCCGACCACAATGTAGTTGGGAAAAGGCAGGCAGATGATGATGAAGTAAGATATGATTGCAGAAATGAAATGATATTTGAGTTTACAATAGTACGTACACTTGGGCCTAATCCTTCGGGATATAAGTGTCAGTTATGTATGTGATATTTATCTTAAACCTTTTTCTTTGCCCAATTAAGCTTAGCCCCGGGCTATGGGGTAATATTATTATCCTACTAATATTATAAATGTGAAAGTTTGTGAGGACGGATGGATGGATGTTTGTTACTCTTTCACGCAAAAACTACTGAAAGGATCTGGATTAAATTTGGCACAGAGATAGATTATAGTCTGAAATAGCACAAAGGCTACTTTTTATCCGGAAAAATGTACGGGTTCGTAATCCACGCAGGCGAAACCGCGGGCGGAAGCTAGTAATAAATAAATGTAGGTCAATATACTCTTATTAATAGAAGCTGTTATTACATATTACAATTACACCTGGCATTGCCCGGGGCAAGCAATATTATAGTTTTAAGCAATACACTTTTAATTGCATAAGCATCTTCATCTGTCAGTTATCAGAGATCGTAGCTAAACAGTTACCGCGCAAATTAGTCGATCTGTGAAAGCAGCGCTTGCCTCGGTCAGTTCTTGGATGGGTGACCGTTTTTCACACATCGAGACCCCTCCGTGCCTCGGAAAACACGTTAAACAGTTGATCCCGGGTGTCATATGAAGACCTATGACAGTCGTTACGTGTGTCAGCAGCCCAAAAAGTCTGACAACCAGTCTAAACTTAGAGTATCAGTGTCTCCCAGTAATTGTGTGGCGAAGGTCAGATGGCAGTCGCTCCATTTAAAATACATATTTTCAGTAAACTAACGACGCAGTTAAAAAACTTAATCCTTATTTATTAATGATCTATCAATATTTAACTAACGAGTAATTATCTATACATCTATACATATAAATAAAATTGGAGTGTCTGTTTGTAATATTGAAATAACCGTTTTTTACTACATGCATATGAATATATATACGGTACATACACCAAAATAACATTTTTTTCAATTTTTGTCTGTCTGTCTGTCTCTCTGTCTGTCTGTTTGTATAGGCTAATCTCTGAAATGGCTGGACCGATTTTGACGGGACTTTTATTGGCAGGTAGCTGATGGAATAAGGAGTAACTTAGGCTACTTTTATTTTAGAAAAATTCTTTTATTTTAGAAAAATATAGGGTTAAGTGCATTTGGTCTCACAAAAAAATACATTGTTAAGTTTCAACATCCACGCGAACGAAGTCGCGGGCACAGCTAGTTTAATAATAAAATCACGTTTGAATTGCACGATATTTGTAATTAACTTTTTGATTACTTTCTGTTTAAATATTAGAACTGGTTGAACCTCATTGGTTTAGTGCTCGCAATCGCAAATGCTGAGCAACTCCTGGGTTCGATTCCCGGGTCGGGATGTACTATTGGGTTTTTCTGTACGGAAATTCTCAGTAGCAGCACTGAATCTGGAACTGTGCCCTGTAGACGGCAATAGGCTCCATTTCAATTCCAGTAAAATGTCGCTGAGTGTACCAGTGACGTGATAGAAAGGTGTCTCAGGATACCAAGGTCACCAGGCCCTCGACCCCAACTACGAAACACCAGGTCAATGTGTAACCTACTCTGAAAAAGGGAGGTTATATTTCACAATCCTTTTAAAGTTGCGATAAAGAGGTGAGCAGAATATTAAGTTATTATTACTGTTAGTGCCTTCCTTAAATAGAGGGCGTGATAGTAGAATGTAGTTTGGAGGTCGATTTTGTTGAGGTGACCTATTTTTAGTTGGTCAAAAGTGACTGCCTTAGTGGTATAGAGGTCGTAAGCGTGCTGGTGAGGTCCTTGGTTCGATATCCGGGTCGGATAAAGTGTCATTGGGTTTTTCTGTATGGAAATTCTCTGTAGCAGCACGTAGCAATGGCTTCGCCTCCTATTAAATAGGACTCAATAACGGTATCAGCGAAATGTGGGTGTACAATAAAAACTCTGTCTAACCCTTAGGGGAATACAGGCGTGATGCTATGTTATGTTATATAAGTGTAAGTAAAATGTCAATTTCAAAGAGAGACTTTTGCCCAGCTGTGGGCGACGTTGGACTGCGTGTGGATGATGATGATGAAAGTTAGATATAAATTTCTCTGATTTTTGGTCAAAAAATTTGCATCTCAGAATTTTCGACTCAGTTTTGAATGATTGTAGTTGCCCAGTAGATGGCAAAAAGCTCGCCCCCTTTGATTGTCTAGAAGCAATTTAGGATGGCACGTTTGGCGCAGTGGCTAAGCGATTAGCTTTCTGCGTTACGTGTCGCGGGTTCGATCCCCGCACGCAACAAATATTTGTATGATCTACAGATAGTTGTTTTGGGTCTGGTTGTGTGTGCATGTGACATGTATGTTTGTAAACGGTACCCACGATACAGGAGAAATGCTAGTGTGGGGCAACGTGATAGTGAAGGGGTTTTCCTTGCCCTAAGAATCACATAACTTTCGACCACACCGTTACAAAATATCTATTGAAAAATTCAACATTATCAATCGATTACTCAGATCTCGGAATCGTTATAAATCATTTGAAAGCGTCGATTAGACGGTGTCAAATCGATTCTAAACGACTGTAACCACGCTTCCAAAGTTGTGTAATGTTTTGACATCCAATTTCGACAGTAAACGTTATAAAATTGCGTTATTCTTCACTTTTTAAATCGAAATGCTATTTAAATTTAAATCATGAATTTTAATTTAAGAAGTACTTAGAATTTTAGGTGTATTTGTGTTGATACTTATGTGTTGCAGACTGTACTGTGTATATATTATACTTTATATCATAATGTGTCTTGCTGGCTTAATATCCAATGGCAAAAAGTAAAGCGCTATCTATTGGAGTGAAGCTACAACAACAAACCCTGAATTGCACTATGAGAGTTTACAACGATTCTAACACATATACGAATGTCCGACATCAATCGTCGGGTTTCGACCCGCATCGGAGGATCCTCCCTTTTTAATAGAGGAAAACCATACCTCGTTCCCCCATACTATCCCACTAATATTATAAATGTGAAAGTTTGTGAGGATGGATGGATGGATGGATATGGATCTTTGTTACTCTTTCACGCAAAAACTACTGAACGGATCTGGATGAAATTTCGCACAGAGATAGATTATAGTCTGGAAAACACATAGGCTACTTTTTATCCCGGAACAGTAACAAAGATCCATCCAAGCTCAACTTCAACCAACCAAGTCATTCTACTGTTAATATGACCCCCCCTCCAAGTGTTTGGATACGATCGCGCCTGTATGCAGTAGCACAAATACTCATCTACTTATCACTTCAGGGAATATAGGCGTGATGCTATGTTTACTGTAGCCTTATTGGTCTGTTCTGAGGACATTTTAAAAAAGATATAGCCACAATTCAAACCAAGGACAAAAAGGATATGACATAGGATTTGACATTTAGAATGTAGGTACTTGAATAGCAATTTAATTTTATATCCAACCAGAAAAAAACGTCATGTAGGTGTAGATTTACAATTTTAAATTGAACTCAAATTTAAATTTTTATTTTTTCTTTTGATAACTGATTTTTCTAGAGATGAGACTTAGCTAGATTGATGTTTTGCCCCGAATTTCCTTATAATTGTAAATTTTATCGAAACCGCTACAGCCGTTTTCGAGAACACGATTATTTATATAGGATGTTGACTAAAATGATTTGAATGGTGATAAAAAAATCATGCTGTATATATAAATATTTCTCGTATATTATATAACTAGCTTCCGCTCGCGGCTTCGCCCGCGTGGTTTACGAACCTATACATTTTCCGGGATAAAAAGTAGCCTATGTGCTATTCCAGACTATAATCTATCTCTGTGCCAAATTTCATCCAGATCCGTTCAGCCGTTCTGGCGTGAAAGAGTAACAAAGATCCATCCATCCATCCATCCATCCTCACAAACTTTCACATTTATAATATTAGTAGGAAGTTGGATAGGATAAAAACAATTTTATCTATCTCACGATATTTTCCTTCACCGACCACGTAAGTAATCAAATTCTGATCCGCACGTAGTATTTGAAAAGTCAGATGACGCGCCTGGTGTGATTTCAGATCCACCTACAGGGCACAAGGAGTAATTGACCTCTTTATGACCTTAAATCAGGATTTTACGGTACCCCAGGATCATCGACCATTTGAAACCACACGTATCTGAGTCAAACGTCCCGTTTGGAACAAGTCAAACAGGTTGATAAATACATAATGATTATTGCAAAATTTTATGTTAATATTATAAAACATTACAGGTTTTCCGAATTTTTTACATCATCCTATATAAAATGTTATACATTAAATTGATTTATTAAACCAGTTGTGTTTTAGATGCTAAATTTTCCATGATACAAGGATATCCTTATCGTCATCTGCCTAGCCTTTTCCCAACTACATTGGAATTCCAATCTAACCGGTTGCGGCTGAATATCAGTATTGTACAACGCGACTGCCATCTGACCTCCGCCACACAATTACTGGGAGACACTGATACTCTAAGGTTAGATCGGTTGTCAGACTTTTTGGGCTGCTGACACTCGTATCAACTGTCGTAGATATTTGTATGAACTCGGGACCAACTGCTTAACAATTATTATTATCAAAATGTATGAAAAACGGTCACTCATTCAAGGACTGACCGCACAAAGCGCTGCTTAACCTTGCAGATCGACTGATCTGCGCCGAAGATATTATGAAGTTCCATATAAAAGGGGGGCGAGTTTATTCCGGGCTGCTATTGAGAGTTTTCTAATAGAAAAATCAAATAACACTCTGTACGGTCCTTCTCGCTTTGAGCCACGGTTGATCCCAGGCCTTCACGCTCAGCTGCCCGCGATTGTGACCACTGGACCATTGAGCCAATTTCTTTTTCGTATTAAACTGTTTCAACCACAGAAATCTAAATAATCGTTAAGATTTCTGTGGTGCAGACAATTAAATATAAAATTTATTACCTAACTATGTAGTTTCAAAATTAAAAGGATATATTTTTTGTCTAAACTTGGCAATATTGTGTGTTTATTATTCCTGTCTGGTCTGTTGAAAGTTTTTTGACCTTAAAGACTTATTATAATGCTAGCGTTTCCAGATATTTATGTGCCGATGAACCGATAAGTTGCAGGGTGAATGTACCAATAACCGTCTATTATATTATAAACAAAAAATAATTTATTTTTAATAAAAATCAGCGTTGTTAATTTTTTTTATTATCTATTTAATCTACATTGATGTATGAGTGACAAAATTCCTTTTATTTTTTTGAACTCTTCGAAATCTGAGTTTTCATCCAATTTATCGCAATTATCTGACTAAATTTTACGTGAAGTCTTCATGTATCTCTATGAATTTTAATAACTAACATAGCATGACACCTGCTTCACACAAAAGTGTTTGGCAGATGAGTATTATTGTATATCTTAATTTGAACCGATGCCGTTAAGTGTCAAGTATTTATAATATGGAGCTAACTGCCATCTACCGGCCATTGTTCTTAATCACTATTGAGAATATTCTAACAAGAGAACACTGCCAGATCAAGGAGTCAATGTTTGAGTCGCTCTGAGCAGTGTTGCTTAAAGCTATATATTTTGCTCGGTTGAAGGCCCTTCTGGTCTCGCCATTAGTCCAGTCAAGCAGTCAAAGCACCCTGAGCTAACAGCCAGAAATTTGCGTTAAAAAAATGAGGTAGTAATATCGGTTTTACTTGGTCAACTAATAACTAGTTCCAATAGATGGCGCCACTTATCTTATGACGGTTAAATATATGTGGAAGAAGGATTCAACATAGTGAGCGGAGAGTGTGGTAGCTCAGAAGCTAGAGGTTGGTATACTGAACCAGAACGTCCCAGGTACGATTTCTGCACGCAGTCGTATTTTTCTTTGGAATTTAGCTTCTTTACTCATGTGTGGAGTTAATATAATTTATGTCTGTGTGTTCATCCTTATTGTCTCTATAATTATAAGAAGTGAAGTTAATGTTTCCATTCATTCATGAATGAAAACTCCGACGCAAACTAAGGAAAGTGGTGTTGATATGCTCCAGTGGGTCTACGCGTTGCATTACAGCGGGGAAACGACACAAAAAGAAATTCTCTACACACGATATGGCTGTAAAACATGTTGATATACTTTGTGAAGTTTATTAATAGAATACTAAGGAAAATATGACGGTCTAAATTCAAACCCTGAATCTGTGGCTCTGAATTTGACTATCACTTGCGTTGACGGTGAAGGAAAATATTGTGAGGAAACCTGCACACCTGAGACGGCTCCATAAAGTTCTCGATGGTAAGTGTATTTCGCAAACCCACACCAGGCCAGCGTGGTGAAAGCTTAAACCTTCTCATCTGAGAATATAAGGGCAAGGGCCTCTCTTTGTCCAGCACTGGAACAGTAACGGGCATAGTTTATTATTATTGGATATTGGAAATCGAAACTTAGGAACGCGACAACTAGAGTCTGACTATTCATAAGTGCCTGAAAATGGTTTATATGATAAAAAAATATATGCTGAGTCAGTAATCTTAAACACGATGTCCAAATCGTTCAGTTCCCTAGCTGTTCCCCAAGCAATGCTGAAGCCTAGGTCCGAGTCCCATTAGGGGGCGCACTAACCTGCTATTGTCTGTATAGTTTACAGTTTAAATTTCTCGGCTGAAAAACATTCTCCTGCTCGCCTTATTTATTCTGGTTAAGTAGTAAATACTCCCATGAGACCTAAAACGAAACCCTGTGATTGTTAGATAGATACTGAGTCCTGAAACTTCGCACTGAGAATTTCCATACAGAAAAACCCAATATTACTTTGACCGACCCGGGAATCGAACCTAGGACCTCACGCGTAGCACTCGAGCTTGACCAATGAGGCAGTCAAATCTAATATATTAAAATCAATTTTTGTTTGTTTGTTCGTATTTTATACGCTGCCATACCGTTCATCTGATTGCGATAAAACTTTGTCAACTTATTGCTTATACTTGCTCGAAGATTATAAGCATAGTACAAGTAACTTAAAATAGGTGACGCGCGTGTCGTACCGTATTTCTTCTGCGGCAGTAAATCGCCGGGTACCAGCTTGTCTCTTATAAAATTTATGTTAACTGTCAGAAAAGGATATAAAATTTCTCAGCCAACAATCGGTGTCGCCACCCTATTATCATTTTACAGTATTTCTTTGTTTATTTCGTTTGTCCCGACGCAATACGAATATAAATTAGATAATACTAGGTATTGCCGGCGGGCTTTTGTTTTATTTGTATTGTTTGTATCAATACAATATAACTACTTCGGTTCATGTTTTTAGTGTCATCGTGAAATAATAAGGCTCGATTTCTCAGTCTCATGAAAGTATTATTTCTGTCTCTTTCTGTCGTCAGCTCTCACTCTCTCATCGCTCATGCTATGGTGGAATGGTTGAGAACATATTTTCTTAAATATAACTAGCTTCTGGCTGCGGCTTCGCCTGCGTGTATTACGAATCAGTACATTTTTTAACGCGTTATCCAAATCCTTTTTTAAAATAAATGTAGTCTAAGTTACTCCTTAAAACATTAGCTATTTACCAGTGATAGTTCCTTTAAAATAGATCCAGCCGTTTCGGAGATTAGCCGAAACAAACAGAGACAGACAATTTTTTTTAAATAGTTTTTTTTTTGTTTTTTGTTTCCATTGACTTAGAATTTTGCTTACAAATGTAGTATGTACTGTAAATACTTTTATATGCATTTAGAAAAAAAACTATTATTTTGACATTACAAACAGACACTTCAATTTTATTTCTTTGTATAGACCACTCCGAGAGGCTCTTTAGGTGCAATCACCTCCTTTTTACCAATGGTGTGGCAATATAAATATTATCAATAGCTATTTTTATGAAATGCATCTATGTAGGTACATTCATTATCGACGCCATCTTGTTTGTGATAAAGTCCACTTGAATAGATGTAAGATAGAAAAATGAATTATGAAAAATGTTGTGATTTCCGGAATACAATTTCAGACATCAAGTATTTTTGTATGCTTATTAGTATAAATCGTTGATGAAGGCGTAATACTGATCTACGACATGTATAATTAAAAAAAAAAAAACATAACCTTCCATCATCATCATCATCATCAGCACATAGGCCTCTCCCAGTAAGCGCCACTGAGCCCGTTCTTCGACTCTCCGCATCCACTTTCTACCAGCCACTTTACGCAAGTCATCGCTCCATCTGGCTGGGCGCCCTACACTAGGTTTGCCTACTCGCGGTCTCCACTCAAGAACCTACCATCACACCTGTATTCCCCGAAGGGTTAGGCAGAGGCGTAACATTCTAATATGATACCGTTATTGAGTCCCATATAATAGGGAGCGAGCCTATTGCCGTCTACCAGCCACAGTTCCATACTCCGTGCTGCTACTGAGATTTTCGACACAGAAAAACCCATTAACACTGCCCGACTCGGGCATCGAACCCATGACCTCACATTCAGCAGTCACGCTAGACAAACGAGACGGTCCTCATATTGAATTCTTATGCAATATTCAGTCAAAATGGAGAATGCTCAAATTATAGAATGTAAATTAGCTAAATATTTTATTTTATTCTTATTATGTCGTCATAACGATATAAATCAGTAAATATCTAATTAGTGGATGCTTAATTGTGATATATTACAACAAAAATGTAAAATTTAAAAAGCTTAATTTATGTGAAAGTAGATTGATCCCATAAATCATCATCTGCCTGCCTTTTCCCAACTACATTGTGGTCGGCTCCCAGTCTAACCGGTTGCGGCTGAATATCAGTATTGTACAACGCGACTGCCATCTGACCTCCGCCACACAATTACTGGGAGACACTGATACTCTAAGGTTAGACTGGCTGTCGGACTTTTTGGCTGCTGACACCCGTAACGACTGTCATAGGTCTGCCTATGACACCCGGGACCGGCGTAACGTGCTTTTTGAGGTACGGAAGGGTCTCGATGCGTGAAAAATGGTCACCCATCCAAAGACTGACCTCTATGTAGCTACGTTCTATGGGAACTTGAATGAAACTGCAATTACAATATTAATCTCGACATGGTTGGTGCAGTGGCTAAGTTATTAGCTTTCTGCGCTATGTGTCGCGCGTTCAATTCCCGCACGGAATAAATATTTGTACGATCTACAGATAGTTGTTTCGGGTCTCTGTGTTTGTGTATGTGAATATTTGTGTTTGTAAACGCACCCACGATACAGAAATTATTCCTAGTTTGGGGCAAAGTTGTTAAAAAAGAAGAAAAACGAAAAAAACAAGATATTACAATAATATTTATCAAGTTCCATCACTAAATGGTGTCACACATTGACGTTTCATCAAATATTTGTTCCTTTTATCATACCAAAGATCGTATCCTGTACCTCTATTATGAGCTTTTTACTATTTACTTTCATAGTAAGTGTAAATTTTCATGCAAGCGATTTTAGTTCTTAACTTGGCTACATTAGGGATTAGAGTCGCTAACATGACATCTCTATAATATAGTAAATAGTAAATCAAAACTTAACTATGACACATATGTCACATAAGCGACTCTAATCCCTAATATAACCAAGTTAAGAACTAAAATCGCTATCATGAAAATTTACTTTACTATGATAGTAAATAGTAAGAAAACTCGTGATAGCGGTACTGCTGTATCAGACCTCTACCATACATACATATTTAATACTCCAAGGTATAATATCATTGCATGATCTATTACAAAATGTTGACGTAACATCTCTGCCCATTATGTGAAGGTTATGTAATAAATATATGTTTAGGTCACTTGTGCAAGATCTAGACATCTAAGTGCCTAGACAAGCGTTTGACAGACATTTTTTTTTCAGTTAACTTTACATAATCGATATATACATTATTTTTAGTATCATCATCAGCCAGAAGACGTCCACTGCTGAACGAAGGCCTCCCTCAAGGGGGGGTTTGCCATAATCGCCACGCTTGGCAGGCGGCTTGGGGATCGCAGTGGCTCACCGATTAGTGAGAGGACGCTGCTGCCCGTCCTCCGGTGTCTGGCCGCAGTTTTAGGACGTACCCGGGTCACAATATATATATACATACAGAAAATCTAACCTAAATATATGAATAACCTTTCTATTTTTTTTTTAAATAAGGTTGTGTTCACACATTCACCATTTATAAGTAGTGTCAACAAAAACTATGTAGGTAAGCAGGCCGCGCGGTCATATCATATTGAGGTAATAATTTACACCTGCGCACACGCAATACCAGATGTCAATGTTTTGTCAAGTTATTGACGGGTGTCCTTGGATGAGAATAGGCTCTTTCGCTTTCTGTACGTCGAAAGAGGGGATTAGGGGCTATTTATTAGTAATAATACTAGCCTTTGACTGCGATTTCGGCTGCGTGCATTTTGTATTATTATCGAATTAGTGTTTTATTGCAATAGTAAAAATTATTATAGTTTACGGTGAAGGAAAACATCGTGAAGAAACCTGAGAGGGTGATATAAAGTTCTTGATAGTGTGTGTAGTCCACCAACCCGCACCGGGCCAGCGTGGTGAACTAAGGCCTAACCCTTCTCATTCTGAGAAGATACTTTTGCCCAGTAGTGGTACAGTAATAGGTTGAATTAATTATTTACTAGCGACCCGCCCTGGCTTCGCACGGGTAGCAGAGCATATATGCCTTATTTTCTTTTTTGTGTCGTAGTGTCGTATCAGCGTGTTACGTAGAGCATTTACTCGGCGCACGCCCGTAAAGCTCCCAGTAGGCATGATTTTTTCCGACATCTTCAACTATCATAGTCATATTTCAGTCAATTTACACAAAACCATAATAAATTATACACTTAAACCTTTCTCATGAATCAATCAGTCTATTGGTCAAAACCGCATGAAAATCCGTTCAGTAGTTTTTGAGTTTACCGCGAACAGACAGACAAACGCGGCGGGGGACTTTGTTTTATAATATGTAGTGATTTAATCTATAAAGCAAGGTTTTATGAAACTGGTAACACATTTTTTTATAATCCCAACATTTTTATTACCTAATCCAATAACAAAACTTCATTTAAAGTAACAGTACAAGCAGTAAGTACCTTTTGTTTCTTAACCGACTTATTTAAGAGAGGTTATGTAATACAGTGTAACAAATGAAGAATATTTCCGGCGTTTTGTCTCACTGTGGTATAAGCGTCATTCTTTTCACAATATCATGAACGCCTCATTTAGTATGTTAACGCTTTAAGACTATAGTTAAAGTGTCTTTACAATCAACTAGCTAATTCACTGTCTAGGCACACTGTTTGTTTAGTAACCTGAATTAAATACCTAAGTTAATTGTATTAACGTTAATGATTCATTTTGACGACACGGTTGGCGCAGTGGTTGAGAGATCGACTGCTGCGCTACGTGTCGCTGGTTCGATTCCCGCACGGAACAAATATTTGTATGATCTACAGATATTTGTTTCGGGTCTGGGTCTTTGTGTATGTGAATACACACCGTGCCTCGGAAAGCACGTACAGCCGTTGGTTCTGCGCCTGATCTCTCTCCGGTCGTGTCGGATTGCCGTCCCATAGGACTATGAGAGTGAAGAAATAGAGAGAGCACCTTTGTTTGCGGACACACTTGTGCTCTATAATATCTCCTGCATCTCCGGTGAAATTGGCCGCCGTGACCGAAATTCGGTCAGGAGGATATTATTACCATTTTATATAAAATTATTTTACGAGTTTCTATTGGACGATGCTTGTTTCTGATTGGCTGAAACAACGCGTCTTCCGATTCTCTAGCAAATGGCATCAAAATGTCAAAACCGCCAAAAAATGACTCACGTGGCGTTAGAACTTCAACGACGATATCCATATAGATAAATCTTCCATTTTCCCTGTTTACTTTTCGATTGTATGTTAAAAAAAAATAACATTTACGGTTTCAAAGAATTGACGAATGACAGATAGAGGACCATACAATTTATGTATGTATGTGTTTTGTATGGATGTATGGGTGTGTATGTGTTGTGACCTTGCTCACTTGGACAGATCAATGAAGGTCGTTTTGTATTGAAATATACAGATGTAGCAATGTTTAGACAGTACCTACGGTCAGCGGCGTGCACAGAGTTTTTAGACAGGGTAGGCAGAAAATTTTAAAAGCTTACTTACCAATAATATCTACTGCATGTTGGTATTGGTTCGTCGTGTTGTCGATTAAATAATTATATCTGTGATTTGCCACCTCAAATATCTTATAATAAATATTTATCTGCGTTATGTAGGGTAGGCAGTGTCTTTTTGTCTTTATGAACCGCACGCCACTGACTATGGTGAAGTCTGACAACCTTACTCTTGAATAGCACAGAATATAGTCACATGGCTTTCTGTGCTACAGGTCACGGGTTCAATGTCCGGTTGAAATAAAGATTACGGCCTACAGCTTGTTGTTCCGGGTCTGGGTGTGTATGTATGTGAGATTTGTATGATAACTGACTTTTTCCGTGACTATAGTCAAGAAGAAACATTTCTCATACATACTTTGACCCCCATTTTCACCCCCTTACGGTTGAGTTTTAAAAAATTTTAGCGTTGATAATTGTCTATGAAATATATCTACTAAGATTCATGTTCATATTTTTTTTTTGTGAGGAATATACAACTGATTATGAATTAGTTTACACCAGTATCTAATACATTTTACTGGCCTATATATATAATTAATTTAGCATGTTTCATATAAGAACATGATTACAGGTGTCAACATCCCCAAAACAGTCTGACAACGAGCCTAACCTTAGAGTATCAGTGTCTCCCAGTAATTGTGTGTCGGAGGTTAGATGGCAGTCGCGTTGTAAAACACTTATATTCAGCCGCAAACGTTTAAACTGAGACCCGACTGAGTAGTTGGGAAAAGGCTAGGCAGAATGTTTCATATAAGCAAAAACATCGATTTAAAAAAACCTGTTTAATCTGATGACATACATACACACAGCCGCAACACATAACACTACCTTCCGCAGTCGGGTAAAGTTGTCTTGTTAAGTATTTTATTAAGGCTGTGTCACTTGTCTAGTGGCCTTTGAATCGCGTGACATTCTCATGCTAAAATTAAACATGTAATTTGCTAAACTGACCGAGAGACTGTATAAATTTATTTGTCGATACAAGTCGGAGGATATCTTTAAATTTTATTTACATAACAACTATTAATTCATAGGTAATATAAAGTTTAAATATTGCCCCACACTACGAATGATTCCTGTACCTCTATTATGAGTTTTTTTACTGTAAATTTTCATGCAAGCGGTTTTAGTTCTTAACTTTGTTACATTAGGGATTAAAGTCGCTAACATGACATCTCTATAATATAGTAAATAGTAAATCAAAACTTAACTATGACACATATGTCACATAAGCGACTCTAATCCCAAATATAACCAAGTTAGTGTGAGGTAAAGTGAGGCAATCATCAGTACATCAGTTTTATTAAGAGTATCGCTTATCTGCCGGCTTCTGACTAAATTGCCTTGAAAAACGCGCAAAATAGGTGTTTGAGCGTTAACGTTTCTTACATCGAAATCTTAACGAATTAATTTGATTTTGGTCTGTATCGTTTTGTCAGATTATAAACAAGGTCGACACAGTTTGATGTTATTTTTTTTCAAAATTTTAATTAATTTAATAATTGTCACGAGATAAGAAAGAATAAGGAAGGGTTAATTATTTCTCAATCTGTAAACAATATCAAAACAAAAACGTGACGACCTAGTTTTTACTTGTGTCTATAACAAATAAAAAAATCAGCAAAATCAGCTCATGTTTAGTGTGGTAAAAACGTTCAAACATTTTGTATGAAAACTTTTAGCTAAACTATAGTCTTAATACCATAAAAATTACATAACAAACTTCAGTTAAAATTGAAATATAATTAAATCTGTGACAATGCCGTGTCTATAATTAATTGTTTGACACACAAATGATCAAATTACATTCGTGGGAGTGCAGTGTCTGTTGTGTAACGCCCATAAAGAATGAATGTTTGATAAATCATTGTATAGGTTATGCAGTTTTATGTTTTTAAGACACTGTGACTATCTCATAGGTCTGATGGTGGCAAGCTCGACTGCTATGCGTGAGATCTTGAGTTCGATTTCCGGGTCCAGCAGTGTTATTGGGTTTTTCTTCAGCACGGACTCCGGAACTGTGCCCGATTGGTGGCTATAGGCTCGCCCCCTATTACATGAGACTTAATAACGCACGACCGCATTCCAAACAGCTACTGAGAATTTCCATACGACAAAACCAATTAACGCTTTGTCTGACTCAGGAATCGATCCTAGGTGGTGCGGACTTCATTGGTCCAGTGGTGAAACCACTGAGACAGTCTGAAATCAACAGAGATTACGACTTTTTTTGTTCTGTTTCCAATATCCAGGAAAATAAAAGCATAAGCTAGTTGCCATTGTAAGCTAATATTTGATAATCAGTTTCTTTTTATACATGTATAATATAATCTTACGCTAGCTACAGATGGCTATCCATTGTAAATGTGAGCACAGTGTAGGGGTATTCTTTTTACTTTTATTTTTATTAACAGACTTTATATTAAAGTTGCATTTAGTATTTATTTGACGAAACCTACATTGTTCTCCCATACTTTATCCACATTATGTTCATGGCAAGATTGTTAAAAGAGACTTTAAAAGAGTATCCATGGAGTTTCTTGCCGGTTCTTCTCCATAGGACCAACTTTTTGGAACCGTGCAACTAGAGTCCTATAACGTTTCATAAGTGCCTGTATTAGGTTTATTTGAAATAAAAACAATTCTATCTATCTATCTTTCTATAAACTATTTTTAACATCAAGTCGGCCATTTTGTGAATGAAAAATGGTCTCAGTCATTCAGAATGGTACGCACTACCATTCAAAGCCCTGCCAACACCACAAAAGTATATATGCAATACAAAATGTGCTCTGCATTTGAATACAATAAACAATTTCTATCACGTAATATTACAGTTATATAAACTGACAGACAGACAGACAAACGTGATCAAAATGACCCAGTTCTGTTATAAATAAGGTGAAATTTCACTAATTGTATTGTAATATACCTCATTGGTGTAGTGGTAGGCACGACTGCTGAGTTTAAGGCCTTAGGTTCATTCCTGGAGTCGGGCAAAGTGATATTTAAGACTATAGTTTAGCTGAAAGTTTTCATACAAAATGCGTTAACTTTTTTACCCCACTAAACAAGAGCTGATTTCGCTGATTTTTTTATATGTTATAGACACAAGTAAAAACTAGGTCGTCACGTTTTTTTATATTGTTTATAGATTGAGAAATAATTATCACTCAAAATGCGTTTTTTTTAAATGAAAAAAATCCTTATTCTTATTACGCGATAATTACTGAGTTAATTAAAATGATGAAAAATAAAAACATAACGTGTCGACCTAGTTTATAATCTGACAAAACGATAGAGACTAAAATCAAATTAATTCGTTAATATTTCGATGTAAGAAACGTTAACGCCCAAACACCTATTTTGCGCGTATTTCAAGACTATTTCGTCAGAAGCCGGTTAAATGATACTCTTAAGATTTTGTTTGGAAAATTCTCAGTCTGGATTTTGGAAATGTGCCCGGTAGATGGCAATAGGCTTGCTCCCTGCTACATGGGACTCAATAACGGCATCGGCGAAACAACGGTGTGCAGTACATCGCTGTCTAATAGCAAGCAACAGACAGACGCGGTGGGGAGACTTTGTTTTGTAATATGTAATAATAATATCCTCCTGACCGATTTCGGTCACGGCGGCCAATCTCACCGGAGATTAGCTAACAACGCAGGAGATATTATAGAGCACAAGTGGGTGCGCAAACACAGGTGCTCTCTCTATTCCTTCACTCTCATAGTCCGATGGGAAGGCAATCCGACACGACCGGAGAGAGATCACGGCATACGTGCTTTCCGAGGCACGGTGTGTATTCACATACACGAAGAACCAGACCCGAAACAACTATCTGTAGATCATACAAATATTTGTTCCGTGCGGGAGTCGAACTCGCGACACGTAGCGCAGCAGTCGATCTCTCAACCACTGCGCCAACCGTGCCGTAATATGTAGTGAAGTGATAAAGCTTTGTACAAAAATATAGGTGTTACATTATATTAAGGTATTTTAAAGCAAAAATACATAGGCACATATCATCACGACTTTCTCTTATATGGGTAAGCAGAAACTGCAGACAGCTGCGTGCCGTAATCCTTTTACTTTATCTTAATTCATACATTTTTTCATACATCCGCACCGGTTGTGCATAATAATAATTTTATATGATACTAGCTTTTGCCCGCGGCTTTCGCTCGCGTTAATTTAGAATTTGACAATCAGTTCGGGCTGTACTCTGCTTACGAAAGACAAGTAACGCCATCTATTATCATAAGAACGTTATTGTTGTTTTCTTCGGGAACAGTAGTTTTTTTGGGTATGAAATGTACCCTATGACCATTTCTGTACACCTGACAACGTATATGCAAAATTTCAGGATGATCGGTTCAGTGGTTTAGGCATGATAAGGTAACAAACAAACTTACTTTCGCATTTATAATCTTAGTTCGGATAACAACTACACATCATTCAGTTTCACATTTTAAATCAACAAAATATTTAGTTAAAACGTAATAAAATTATACAACATAACTAAATTAGCAAGTATAATAAAATATCTTATATAATACACACTTAAACAATACTAGTGTACCATCAGACCTCGTAGAAAGTGGGTGGGCAGTCGACCGTGCCGAGGTGCGCGTGCGCAGCGTGTGGACGACCTTCGAAACTGGAGCTTAGTAATGAGTATTGGGGTTTTTACACAATTGTGTGACTGTCTCTCTCATTCAGATCTAGCTCATTGGTCCAGTGGTGGCAAGCGCGACTGCTGAGTGTGAGGTCCTAGGTTCGGATCGCGGGTCGAGCAAAGTGTTATTCGGTTTTTCTGTATAGAAATTCTCTGTAGCAGCACACATTGAAACTGTGTCCGGTAGATGGCAATAGGCTCGCCACCTATTACTTGGGACTCAATAACGGCTTTAGCGAAATGTGATTGTATACTGCCTAACCCTTCGGGGAATACAGGCGTGATGCTAACTCACTGTCCCTCTGCTGGGCATGAGCCTCTGCTCTGGATCAGAATTTAGACCTTACTTCAGAACCCTGGTTGGCAGACTACACACACCATCGAGAACTTTTTAAAGGCATTTTATCTGTGGAGGTTACCTCACGATGTTTTTCTTAATTGAGGCAAATGATAATCAAATTCTTATCAGTACCGCTATCACGAGTTTTCTTACTATTTACTATCATAGTAAAGTAAATTTTCATGATAGCGATTTTAGTTCTTAACTTGGTTACATTAGGGATAAGAGTCGCTAATGTGACATCTAGTCATAGTAAAGTTTTGATTTACTATTTACTATATTATAGAGATGTCATGTTAGCGACTCTAATCCCTAATGTAACCAAGTTAAGAACTAAAATCGCTATCATGAAAATTTACTTTACTTTGATAGTAAATAGGCCAGGCTAACACCGTGATTATCCCTTGTTTACTAAAAGTCGTGATAATACGCTCGATATTGTTAGCAGTAATAGTAAGCACGACAAGGACGCACGATGCAAGGTAAACGACCTGCCACACAATCTCCCAGTTACATATATGTATATATACCTATATATCCATATTATCGAGACTCGTAGCTGCGAGGTTAAGCAGCGCGTGGCGCGGTCAGTCCTTGGAGTTTTTCATATATCGAGACCCCTCCGTGCCTCGGAAAGCACGTTAAGCAGTTGGTCCCGGGTGTCATACGAAGATCTATAATAGTCGTTACGGGTATCAGCAGCCCATGTATGCCCATGATAGGACATGTTGCCAGTTCACAGTCGATATGGATTATACATAAAACACTTGTGCTTAATCCTGCCCGGAATACAGGCGTGATGCTATGTTATGTTATTCATCATAACATAGCATGACGATGTATTGCCTGATGGGGTAAGCAAAGGTATACAGTAAACACACATTTCATAATAGAACACCTATTGCCATCTACCGAGCGTAAGCCTAAACTCCAGACAACTAATGGATATTTTCTAACAGTGAAACCCAATAACATTTAGTCTAAGCCAGGAACCAAACCAAGAACATCACTCTCGGCAGCCGTATTTACGACCATTGGACCAATGTCATCTTCCTTCAAAAAACATTGCCCCACACTAGAATCTCTCACATACATGTCACATGCACACAAAACCAAACCCGAAACAACTATCTGTAGATCATACAAATATATGTTCCGTGAGGGAAACGAACCCGCGACACGTAACCACTGTCCCAGCCATATCTCCAACTTTAATAACTTAACTGTTTACTTAGCCATTATCTTTAGACATGCTAAGTTAGTTTTAAGTAACTAATTAATTGAATAAATGAGCAATAACAATGATAGGAAACGAGTGCCGTATCGCTATATCAGTCTATTGTCTGTTATAGTGATGGGCAAGCATCGGTTGATTAAATTGTCGATAGATTTGTCGATTTTATCGACAAAAATTTGGTTCTAATGTTTTAGTGAGATCACCAATTATTTTGATAAACGTGATGAATATGAAAATGTTTACAGCTATCGATTTTAGTCCTATTTTCGGCAAAAGGCGTTTAAGTACACTAATAAAAATACCTATGTTGATTTTGTTCGACCATAATGTACTAATTTTTAAAGTGCGACTAATTTCATAGAGCGTGACAGTCAGACGGATCTAGCAGTCTGACTGAGAATTTTCTCAGCCCAGAAATCGAACCAAGAACCTCACCGTCAGCAGTTGATCTTGCAACCACTAGACCAATGAGGCTCTCAATGACATTTAACTTACTAATATGTTTACAGATAAATAAATAATTGTGATTATAATTTTATCAACCTGAAGCTCCCAGTCACAGGTGACCTTTTTTTTTTTTTTTTTATTATCTTTGTGAGAACCCATCATGGGCTATCCTCCGCCTGGGGGGGGGGCGGAGGGGTGTGCCGGACTCCTACCTTCTAAACTCACCACGGTGATCCGCCTCGACACCATATGGTGGGCCTCGGGAACTCTTAGAAGACCGCACCGAAGGCCACCACGGTGTCCTGCCGTGAGGCACTTCCCGGAGGGGGTGACTGTAAAGAGGCCACCCCCTCGTGCACGTCCCGGGGGAGACTGTAGAGAGGTCCCCCCGTTACCCTCGCTGGGTGCTGTGTGCACGGCGACACGGGACCACACCGTATCGCCGTCTTCTCGGGGGTCGCTAGACGAGAGCGCTAGCAGAGTCCCAACTCTGCGCGCTCGCGGCCCCTAAGGCCCCCCCCTAAGGTGTGTTAGGCAGGGGGTTAGTCACAGGTGACCTACTCTCTTAAAATAGTTTCTTACAAAAAAAATCAATAAGGAAAATATAAATGTTATATACTCAATACTCCATATATTTATTGCGTTCCACAATGTAATGTACTTAGGTGGTAAAATTAATAATATGAAACAATTGTAGACCCTGTCGGGCACAGCCAAGTAGGAGAGAGGAAGTACTGTATTTGACTTAAATCTAACAGTTATATGATTATATTTATTTATACATATTGCATAAATAGACCCGGGTACGTCTTAAAACTGCGGCCAAACACCGGAGGGCGGGCAGCAGCGTCCTCTCACTAATCGGTGAGCCACTGCGATCCCCAAGCCGCCTGCCAAGCGTGGGGATTATGGCAAACCCCCACTTGGGGGAGGCCTTCGTTCAGCAGTGGACGTCTTCTGGCTGATGATGATGATGATGATTGCATAAATAAATTATATGAATTTCTCGTTTAAATATTTGTTTACATATTCTCATTAGTACTCGCATTCGTATATTCTTATTGAAAGTCCCAACAAATATTTCACATTTTTTTAAATTCTCACCACTTTATCTCAAGGTAAACTACTAAACAGGACCAAAGTATTTACAATGTATAATGTCGCTTATTTAACCTTGGAGGTTCAACAGAAATTATAGCAAGATAAATGTCAATACATAATTACTTCGACCTGCGATTCCTGAGTAATAAATCTTTAGCTATTTCTAGATACACAGCAAAAATTACTATAACGCCATCTATCCAAATTTAGTGACAATGACGGTGAAGGATAACATCGTGAGGAAACCTGCACACCTGAAAGGGCTCCATAAATTTCTTGATGGTGTGTGTAGTTCGCCAACCCGCACCAGGCCAGCGTGATGGACTAAGGCCTTACCCTTCTCAATCTGAGAAGAGGCCCTTGCCCAGCAGTGGGACAGTAACGGGCTGAATTTATTATCTATTATACGAACACACAAGTTTATATTTTTGTTTCTCAACTGCAGAGGTCAGGAAAGATGAATAAAATAGGTACTTAAGTTTCATATTATACAATAGTGTGAACCCATCTAAATTGGTTTAATATTTCTAAACATTGCGCACACACATAAAAAAGTTACGAAAAATAATAAAAGATTTTTTGTTATTTTTTTTTAGAGCTGTTTTTATGTGTCATAAGATTATAATGGTTAGTTTTATTGCGATTAAGAATTTAATTGATATTGCTAACTTTATTTTGGATCATCAATTAGTTAATTGATATTAATTGGTGGTCCGTGACAATATTCGACCGTTTTTACGTGTCTTTTTATTTACGACACTAAAATTATCGTTGCTTTTTCAATAATGTATCGTCATTGATATTCTCTTCTCAAACTTTGAATAGTATATTATTAACAAATTATTGTTGTCAAAAATCACGATCACACATTGACGACACGGTTGGCGCAGTGGCCAAGCGATTAGCTTTCTGCGCTACGAGTCGCGGGTTCGATCCCCGCACGGAACAAATGTTTGTATGATCTACAGATAGTTGTTTCGGGTCTGGTTGTTTGTGCATGTGACATGTATGTTTGTAAACTGTACCCACGATACAGAAGTAATCTTCGTATGGGGCAACGTTTTATTTTAAAAAAAAAAATTAAATGAACACACATTATACCACACAATTATCCACAAAAGAAACTATTGTCTATTACGACTATATTAGACAAAGACTAATAAACTAACTGACATTGACAGTTGATTACTCGACACTAGCAGAATAATCGTCATCAGCTCAGTTGCCATAAAAAACCTAACACACCTATTCAACATTCAATGTTTTTTAATAATAAAGACTAATCTTTTTCTTCTGTCGTGTCGGCACGTGCTATCTCACTGGAATCGCTCTTACAATAGTGTAAATATTAGCCAATCAGCAGTAGCCAGGCTGCTTGCCCAGACTGCGCCAGACGATCCTAAAAATCGACACTCGTTAAAGATCTTTCCTTGTTATCCGGATTTGCATATAACCGATAAAAAATATTGATTAATTTGACGTATCGATAAACATTGGTCACATCACTAGGCGCAAACAATGCAAGGTCTTGTACATTTCACTTTACTCAACTATGGATAAAGGACCTGTTATGTGCTTATGACTATATAAGGTAGTAATTAATGTGAAGTACATACCTATTTACTTTGATTCTAATATATTATTTACCTACTAGCTTTTGCCCGCGACTTTGTACGCGTGGAATTTAGAATCTGATATTTTCCTGCGGTAAAATGGAGCCTATATTTTAAGTTAGACCTCTAGCAATACATCGGTGAAAACTGCATTCAATTCCATGCAGTAGTTTTTGCGTGATGCGTGTACAAACATACAAACAGACAGACAAATTTCTAAAAACCGTTGTTTTGGCTTCTGTTGCTCTAATAAAGACCCCCCATATTAGTTTTTCTCCAATATCTATAATGTACAGACATCAGCTTGTTATAATTTTATTATATGTTACGTGAAGATTAACAGAAATACAGAATCTTCTAAAGACAAATTTTACGCTTAATATTTGTATCTTTGCACAAGTTATTTAAACATGATCATCATCATCATCATCATCATCATCATCAGCCAAAAGACGTCCACTGCTGAACGAAGGCCTCCCTCAAGGGGGGGTTTGCCATAATCCCCACGCTTGGCAGGCGGCTTGGGGATCGCAGTGGCTCACCGATTAGTGAGAGGACGCTGCTGCCCGCCCTCCGGTGTCTGGCCGCAGTTTTAAGACGTACCCGGGTCAACATTAAACATGATACTACTACCTGATTGGTGTAAAGGTTGTAAGCGCGACTTTTGAGCACGATGTCCTGGGTTGGATCCCCTGGTCGGGCAGTGTCATTGGGTTTTTCTGTATGAAAACTCTCAGTAGCAGCACAGTTTGAAACTATACCCGGTAGATGGCAATAGGTTCGCCCCCTATTACATGGGATTTAATAACTGCATTAAAGAAATGTAGGTGTATAATCGTACGCCTCTGCTTAACCTTTCGGGGAATACAGGCGTGATGCTGTGTTATGGTAAATAATCTTTGTTTTTCTTTGTTCTCAGGTGGAAGTGACAAAATGAAGCGTTCGCGACACAGATGGGTTGGACTCAGTTTATTTTGTAAGTATTCTTTTATTTGTTTATTTTTTCATTTATGCCCGCGACTTCGTACGCGTGAAATTACGAATCTGATATTTTCCTGCGGTAAAATTGTGCCTATATTTTAAGTTAGACCTCTAGCAATACATCGGTGAAAACTGCATTCAATTCCATGCAGTAGTTTATGCGTGATGCGTGTACAAACATACAGACAGACAGACACAATTCTAAAAACCGCTGTTTTGGCTTCTGTTGCTCTAATAAAGACCCCCCCCCCCATATTAGTTTTTCTCCAATATCTATAATGTACAGATATCGGCCTGTTATAATTTTATTATTATGTATTATGAAGCAGTGGCCTCGCCTTATTTCTTCCATTGAACTCTGTATTTTGAGCAACTGGTTGCCATTCCTATTCGCTTTTGGATTTCTCACATAAATAATCAAATAATCCCAAATTTTCAGCCTCCAAGCACCTCTCAATATATGTATATGTAACCAATAACTGGATCATTCTACGACCAGAATTTTTTACGTCAATTTCGTGGCAAATTATTTACATATATATTTTATTTTTACAAATTTATTCATGTGTAAACATCAGCACTTGTATTCTTGTAAATTTTAATACACTGAAGTTCGTTTCATAAAAATATAAAAAATATATTTGCCACGTAAATGACTCAAAGAATCCTGCTAGAAGAATAACCCATCTGCGTAATGTCAATAGCAGATAAAATAATACAATGGTCAATAAACCACCCTGTATAGTTAGACTACCATTTTACAATAAAGATATATCTTCAATGACACGCGGATTTAAATGAAGTCAAGGCCACAAACGAGGAACTTATGCTAACACAATCTAATTTTAGGATTTTATAGCCAACACGCATGCCGCAGCTTTGGAAACTTCTAGAATATAATTAAATAATGTTTTGGTAACAATAATAAAATTTAGAGCCTTGAATAATTAATTTGCTGCCTAATTGGCGCAAGCGCAACAGCTAAGCGAGGGTCGAAAGTTCTATTTAGTGTCGAGAAAAGTGTTATTGAGTTTTTAAAAAGCTGGAGTTTGGAACTGTAGCTGGTAATAGGCTCGCATATTATATAGGACTCAATAACGGGACTGTCGAAATGTGGGTGTACAATATTACACCCCTGCTTTACCCTTCGGAGATATAGGCGTGATACTATACTATGTTATACTAGCTTCCGCCCGCGGCTTCACCCGCGTGGTTTACGAACCCGTACATTTTTCCAGGATAAAAAGTAACCTATGTGTTATTCCAGACTTTGAATCTATCTTTGTGCCAAATTTCATCCAGATCCTTTCAGTAGTTTTTGCGTGAAAGAGTAACAAAGATCCATCCATCCATCCATCCATCTTCACAAACTTTCACATTTATAATATTAGTAGGATTATATCATTCAATTGAATACATAAAACGGATATCTATGACAGTCGTTACTGGTGTCAGCAGCCCAAATATCTGACAACCAATCTAACCTTAGAGTATCAGTGTCTCCCAGTAATTGTGTGTCGGAGGTCAGATGGCAGTCGCGTTGTACAATACTGATATTCAGCTGCAACCGGTTAGACTGGGAGCCAACCCTATAATTGGGAAAACGCTGGGCTGATGATGATGATTTGAAATGTAATTACATCATGGGTCAGAGAGGTTTTATTCCGACCTGTGGGATCTAGGTTGAAGATGAGACGGTGACGTTATCTGTGCACCGGTTAACCTCTCGACCCGCCATTCTAATATTGTCACTGGGCTATTGTTGTGCACCCACACTTCTCGATGCTTTTATTAAGTCCTCTGTAATAGGGGTAACGTAACGAGCCTATTGCCGTCAACCGGCCACAGTTCCAAATTCCTTTTATTTAAAAAAAAATCTCCTGTATCGTGGGTACAGTTTACAAACATATATGTCACATATACACACAACCAGACCCGAAACAACTATCTGTAGATCATACAAATATTTGTTCCGTGCGGGGATCGAACCCGCGACACGTAGCGCAGAAAGCTAATCGCTTAGCCACTGCGCCAACCGTGTCGTCGAGCTGCTACTGAGAATTTCTATACAGAAAAACCCAATAACACTTTGCCTGACTCGGGAATCGAACCTAGGACCTCATGCTCAGCAGTTGTGTTTCCGGCCACTAGACCAAAGACGCAATTTGAATGATGTCATAGGCCAAATATAAGTATAAAATACAGGACCAGAGTAAATGTTCTGCTGTGTCTTTTGAGGAATGTTGCCGTGATATTTGATGCCACCCACTTGTAAACCTTGACCTATATCCAGCATTTAGCATTAAAACATGGCATATAAATCAAAACTGGCATATTAACTCATCATACAAAAAATTGTCTACATGACCAAAATTGGATGGAAAATTTATGAGTGTTTTTATATTTATGAAGGACTAGCTTCCTCTCGCGGCTTCGCCCGCGTGGACTACGAATCCGTGCATTTTCTCGGTATAAAAAGTAGCCTATATGCTATTCCAGACTATAATCTATCTTTGTGCTTAATTTTATCTAGATCAGTTCAGTCATTCTGACGTGAAAGAGTAACAAAGATCCATCCATCCTCACAAACTTTCGCATTTATAATATTTGTATGAAGCATTTTAGTATGAAGTATGAAG
Organism: Shargacucullia verbasci; assembly: GCA_947562105.1. Lineage (NCBI taxonomy): Eukaryota > Metazoa > Arthropoda > Insecta > Lepidoptera > Noctuidae > Shargacucullia > Shargacucullia verbasci. The sequence goes on along the minus strand of OX387307.1, from coordinate 840,988 downwards.
CAAGTTTAATTGCTTGCGTTCCTTCAAGAGAGGGTTTTAGTCTCATGAAAATTAAATAAATTGTTTTGACACGATTGGTGCAATGGCTATGCGATTAGTTTTCTGCGCTAATTGTTGAGGATTCGATTCCCTTACGAAACATATATTTGTATGATCTACAGATAGTTATTTCGGGTCTGGTTGTGTGTGCATGTGACATGTATGTTTGTAAACTGTACCCACGATACAGGAGATATTTAAGTGTGGGGTAAAGATTTTTATTTTAAAGAAAATCATTTTAAATATAAGCAAATGAAGGGCGGCGTGCGCTAGCGCTACGAAGTTTTACAGATCTAAGATCTTATAACTCAGTAAAGGCATCAACGAAATGTTGGTGTACAATAGTACACCTTTGCCAATCCTTTCGAGGGATTCAAGCATGTTACTCTATTATATTACATGTAAAATCCACGAAAAATAGTCCCGAACATAAGCTATATTTTTAGACAAATTAATTGAATATTATCTTAAACCTAGAGTCAAATCTTAATCGCCTGAGTCTATGTAAATTGTGAATTAAGCACTCTATATGCTTGCAACACTAGCTTGGCTGAAAAGTCAAGGACTAGTGATGACTAGATGGCGAAACTTAAGCAGAAATGCCAAGATTTGCATTACATAAATAGGTATTATTTAAAATAGAATTGTAGGAAAATTTATCTCAAATTAATTGACATGATTTTATAACAACACGTGATGTAATATTTATTGTGCAAGATGGCGGCAGTTGATTAAATAAAAAGTCGTAAATATCATCATCATCTGCTGAACGAAGGCCTCCCTTAAGGGGGGTTTTGCCATAATCCCCACGCTTGGCAGGCGGCTTGGGGATCGCAGTGGCTCACCGATTAGTGAGAGGACGCTGCTGCCCGTCCTCCGGTGTCTGGCCGCAGTTTTAAGACGTACCCGGGTCATAAATATACATGGTGTGATTTAGTTTAAAAAATTTAAATTGTTAATTTAAATTATTGCTAAAAATTCATCCCCTACCAGGGTTTCATAAATGTTGAATATAATTTTAATTTAACCTCCAACGCAAGCTTTTTATTTTTTTCTCTCTGATCTGTGATATTGTTTTATCCAGGTGTATTCTCTTATTTTAATTATTTAATTTATCAATAAATAATATGGATTTCAACCAAATTTTCTATAACAAATTTTGTGATATACACCTCATAACATAACATCACGCCTGTATTCCCCGCAGGGTTAAGCAGTACTATTGTACACCCACATTTCGCAACTCCACCGTTATTAAGAGAGAGCCTATCGCCATCTACCGGGCAACCAAAGTCCTAAGCGACAATTACCATGCAACATTTTGCACGACCGGCAGCCTAATTACGTAAAAAAGCGATAGCCACGCGACAGTAATCTCACTGTCATTCAATACATTATATGTCACAAAAATGACGTTTGACAGAAGATATCGCGCGATCTACGCCTGTCGCTACATCGGTAATTAGGCTGCGGCAGCCTGATTACCGATGTAGCGACAGGCTGTCAAACGTCATTTTTGTGTCATATATGTATTGGATGACAGTGAGATTGCTGTCGCGTGGCTGTCGCGTTGCTGTCGCTTTTTTACGTAATTAGGCCGCCGCAGCCGACAGCAACGTGACAGCCACACGACATCAGCCTCACAGTCAGCCAATACTAATATGACACAAAAGTGACGTTTGACAGTAGCTATCGTGCGATCTACGCCTGTCGCAAACTGATTGCTACATCGATAATTAAGCCGCCGGGAATCGAACACAGGACCTCACGTCAATGAGGCACTTTTTTACGGGCATTCTTAATGTCATCAGATAACCTTTGATGATCAGTTTTCGTTGACATTATCCTCAAAGTTGAACACAGTTCCAAGAATTAAATGTTTTTTACATCATTATCTTGCGATGTTCGGTCAGACTAACATGAAAGGTAATTTATACCTTGACTTATGTTTGAGTGTGTTTTAAAATTTAAATTAGTTAAGAGTAGGTACCTAATGACTCGACTGCTGAGCCTGAGGTCCTGGTTTCGATTTGCGGGTCGGGAAAAGTGTTATTTTATTGAATTTTGCTGTATGGAAATTCTCAGTAGCAGCACGGAGTTTTCGATCTGTGCCCGTTAGATGGCAGTAGATTCGCCCCCTATTACATGGGACTCAATAACAGCATCGGCGAAATGTGGGTGTATAACAGTACACCTCTGCCTATACCTTCGGGGAATACAGGCGTGATGCTATGTTATGTTAGTAGGTACTTAAATGTATGTGCCTACTTTTTTTTTTTTTTTTTTTTCCTAAACAAAACGTTGGCCCACACTAGGATTTCTCCTGTATCGTGGGTACAGTTTACAAACATACATGTCACACACACACACAACCAGACCCGAAACAACTATCTGTAGATCATACAAATATTTGTTCCGTGCGGGGATCGAACCCGCGACACATAGCGCAGAAAGCTAATCGCTTAACCACTGCGCCAATCGTGTCGTCATATTTTGTTAACTTCATGTTTTGTTTGAAATAACGGTGAAGGAAAACATCGTGAGGAAACCTGCACACCTGAGAGGGCTCCATAACGTTCTTGATGGTGTGTGTAGTCCGCCAACCCGCACCGGCCCAGCGTGGTGGATTAAAGCTCCTCTCATTTTGACAAGAGGTCCGTGCAAAGGGATTAATTTTAAATACTCACCAAATCTCTTTCTCTTTTCCAGGCATTTCCTTAACTCTCCTGGCTGTGGACTTACCGATCACATCAGCAGCAAAGGCCACATCTCTCATCCGCAACAAGCCTTCCACCACCACTGCAGCTCCTGAGGAGGCGGCGCCAGAAGATGGATCAGACGTTGGTTCCCATTGCATAATATAATTTTATTTTTTACCCCACACTAAAATTTATCCTGTATCGTGGGTACAGTTTACAAACATATATTTGTATGATCATATATTTGTATGATCTACAGATAGTTGCTTCGGGTCTGGGTGTATGTCCATATGAATATTTGTGTTTGTAAACGCACCCACGATACAGGAATTACTCCGAGTGTGGGGGAATATTTTTTTTAAAAAAAACAACATACATGTCACATACACACACAACCAGACTCGCAGCCTAATTACCGATGTAGCGACAGGCGTAGATCGCGCGATAACTTCTGTCAAACGTCATTTTTGTGTCATATAATGTATTGGCTGACAGTGAGATTGCTGTCACGTGGCTGTCGCGTTGCTGTCGCTGTTTTACGTAATTAGGCTGCGGAACAACTATCTGTAGATCATACAAATATTTGTTCCGTGCGGGAATTGAACTCACGTAGCGCAGAAAGCTAATCACTTAGCCACTGCGTCAACGTGTGATTGTTATTTAAGCCAAACGCTCATAGATTATTTTTATTGGATTTTCTGTTACAAAATTCTCAGTAGTCTAGTGGTCGGAAGCGCGACTACGTAGCGTGAGATTCTGGGTTCAATTCCCGGATCGAGCAAAGATTTATTGTTTTTTTTTTGTATGGAAATTCTCAGTTGTACCACGGAGTTTCTGTGCGCGGTAGATGGCAATAGGCTCGCCCCGTCAAGGTGTGTAATAGTATATCTCTGCGTAACCATCATCATCTGCCTGCCTTTTCCCAACTACATTGGGGTCGGCTTCCAATCTTACCGCTTACGACTATTTTACAAGGAACGACTGCCTTCTGACCTCTGCCACACAATTACTGGGAGACACTGATACTCTAAGGTTAGACTGGCTGTCAGACTTTTTGAGCTGCTGACACCCGTAACGACTGTCATAGGTATTCGTATGACACCAACTGCTTAACGTGCTTTCCGAGGCACGGAGGGGTCTCGATATGTGAAAAATGGTCACTCATCCGAGAACTGGCCGCGTCAAACGCTGCTTAACCTCACAGATCGATCGATCTGCGCGGTAACTATGTAGCTACGAGCCCCTCAACTCTGCCTAAACCTTCGAGGAATACAGGCGTGATGCTATGTTTTAATCCGGAAATAAGCCAAGTATTATCTAAGGCTTGTCGACAAGGCTATTTACTTTTATTCCCTTTATGTCTTCATGAAATATTAATAAGGTAGACTTAAATAATGGAAAGTTTTGACGGGTTAAGCCAACAGAACCTTTAGTAACATAACATATTATCACGCTTGAGTCTCTGAATGGTAACGCAGATGTTGTTGAACTACATTGCAAGATGGATCTTTTAACCGCACCCACGATACAGGAATTATTATAAGTGGAATGTTTTATTAATAAAAATTGTGTGTGTACTTATGTACGCACGTAAGAAGTTATTACTTCTTATTTATTTTTTTATTTCCACTAATATGAAACACGTGTTACAGATGAACAAATATTTTATAACTACCTTGAATATAGCTATCAATTCCCAAGAAAATTTAAGAGACGTTTACCAGCCAACTTCATGGTGTCGCTTTTATCTGTCGGTGTGCGCGCACATCGTAAGAATTCACTCTCATCAAGCGAGCCAAAAGAAGTATAACTTCAAAAATATCACCATTGGGGTAGGTTCCTACAACCCCAATTATTGGGAGTCATCCTGAGCTTAGACTGGTTGTCAGAATTTTATCTTTAATCTTTATCTTTAAAAAAACGTTGCCCCACACCAAGAATAATTCCTGTATCGATTGTGGTGCGATTACAAACACAAATATTGGATGGATGGATGGATGGATCTTTGTTACTCTTTCACGCAAAAACTACTGAAAGGATCTGGATGAAATTTGGCATAGAGATAGATTATAGTCTGGAATAGCACATAGGCTACTTTTTATCCCGGAAAATGTACGGGTTCGTAAACCACGCGGGCGAAGCCGCGAGCTGGAGCTAGTATTTCATATTCGTCAACACAGATTTTATTTTTACCCATCTACTTTCTACATTTCCAGACTGAAACTACGGGCGAAGGCAGCGACGCTACCAACACAACCAGTAAACTATCTGGCATACCCCAGATTGACTATATTTATGACCCCAACTTACCCCGGGAGCTGAACGGGTATAACCTGTCGGAATACCCCTTCTACGAGACCGTACCCAAACCAGAGACCATAGACTTCAAGTGCGATGGCCTCCATGATGGGTTTTATGCGTCTGTTCCCCATAAATGTCAGGTAAGACGAATTTACTATAGTATTTTATTAACGAACCAAAAATTTATGAATTATTGGACTACACATACCATCGACAACTTTATGGAGTCCTCTCAGGTGTGCAGGTTTCCTCACGATGTTTTCCTTCACCGTTAACGCAAGTGATAATCAAATTCTGATCCGCACATGATTCCGAAAAGTGAGAAGAGCGGGCCGGGCTTGAACTCAGACCGAATTGTATCAATTCAAGGCAAGGCTATCACTCCTTTATCTAAAAAATAAGTTTCGATTCCAGGTTCGGGCAGTGTTATTGAGATTTCTGTATGAAAATTCTCAGTAGCAGCACCGAGTCTGGAACTGTGGTAGGTGGCAATAGGCTCGTCGAAATGTGGATGTACAATAGTACTCCTCTGCCTAACCCTTCGGGGAATACAGGCGTTATGTTATGTGATGTTATCTTAACACCTTCGTGTCATCCAGGTGTACCACCACTGCCTGTACGGGACCAGGTACGACTTCCTGTGCGCTAACTACACAGCCTTCGATCAGAAGACATTCATCTGCCACTTCGTGTCTGAAGTAGACTGCAAGAACTCGCCCAATTATTTCAGCAGGTGAGGATTTGGATGGGAGTTTTCAGAACAATTGCCAGTACAAGTTCTGTCAAAATTGGTCCAGCCGTTTCGGAGTTTAGCCGCAACAAACAGACAGACAGACAAAAATTTTAATAAAACTTTTTTGTTACCTTTGTTTAAGTACCGTATATACTTTGATATGCATTTAGTAAAAAGCTGTTATTTTGACAATACCAATAAAAACATCAATTTTATTTATTTATTTTTATAGATATACAGGGTAGTGAACGACAAAAAATTAAAACACGATCGCTGCTAGTCAATCAAAATATTTTCAAATTATTAAAATAGGTGTTGCATTAAAATTAAAAAATCGGAATTCCTTATATATATTATTATTATTATTATTCCTTATATATATTATATTATATATATTATTATTCCTTCTTTATATTGTCTTATTTCAAAAGTAGCTGATAATTTGTGTGCCGCACATTTTGTTTAGTTGTATTTTACGCGTGTAGGTAAATCTAAAGTGTTTTGGTCCATAATATTGCTTAGAGAACTCGTACAAATTTTTAAAATATAAAATGAAATCTGTGGCTATACGCTTGATTGCTCACTAATTTTTGAAAGTGTATTGTGTACACAAATTCTTCGATATCCGAAATTCGTTGTATGATATTTAAAATCTTATGCAGACAGAATTGCGTTTACAACTAATAACTTATCTGTCTATGAAAATCCCGTGAACATCGAAGTCACGACGTTGGCATATTGCATTCTCCAGCTCCATTAAATCAAGTCTACATCAGTGCAATGAATATTGCACTCATTTTAAATGCAGATATGTATGTTCAGTTATTGGTTATTGTCAGAAAAAATTACGAGTACTAGAGACTTGTGGTGACGGCACGCTTGGCGCAGTGGTTGAGAGATCGACTACTGAGCTACGTGTCGCCGGTCCGATTCCCGCACTGAACAAATATTTGTATGATCTACAGATATTTGTTTCGGGTCTGGGTCTTTATGTATGTGAATACACACCGTGCCTCGGAAAGCACGTAAAGCCGTTGGTCTTGCGCCTGATCTCTCTCTGGTCGTGTCGGATTGCCGTCCCATCGGACTATGAGAGTGAAGGAATAGAGCGTGCACCTGTGTTTGCGCACACACTTGTGATCTAGAATATCTCCTGCATAGTTGGCTAATTCTTATAGTATCACCATCTTAAATTCTTATGACAATATTTCTCTATTTCCAGGAACGATGCTCTGTACGTAGCAACCACGACCACGACTCCCGCCCCGCCGCCCCCTCCTCCCACCACGACCACCACCACCACGCAACGACCACAGCGCCCCGGCCGCAGGCGACCAGCTTACAGATACGACTATGATGATGAAGAATATTATGATGCAAGGGATGATTATGACTATCAAGACAGGTTGGTTAAATTTAAGTTGTAAATCCAGCTTGCGTAAAGCTTGTAATGTCTGGGTAACCCGCTTGGGACTAAATCCTTATATGTTACTAGTGGAATAATACTTAATTATTCCAGAAATGAGATCTAGCTGTATCGATTTTTTGACCCCGAACACCTTTGTTGCTTTCATCGAAATCGATAGAGTTGTTTTCGAGATCGCTATTACATACAACCAAATTTATAATTGCAAAAAAATAATTGCCAACATACAATATACACGTAAATGACTGCCTCGTTGGTCTAGTGGTTGTAAGCGCGACTGCTGAGCGTGAGGTCTTAGGTTCGATTCCCGGGTCGGGCAATGTGATATTGGGGTTTTTCTGTATGGAAATTCTCAATAGCAGCACGGAGTCTGGAACTGTGTCCGGTAGATGGCAATAGGCTCGCCCCCTATTACATGGGACTCAGTAATAGCATCGGCGAGATGTGGGTGTTCAATAGTACACCTCTGTCTAAACCTTCGGGGAATACAGGCGTGATGTTATGTTATATTATGTTTTTGTAATTGTCCCTCAACACGAATATTTTTTCCTGTTTCTTGACTACAGATTACAAACATACATACATGTCACATACACACACAGACTCGAAACAACTATCTGTAGTTGTTCCGGGTTTGGAAAATGATTGTGGAAAAATGTTTTTTTTAAAGAAGATTTTGATAACAAAATTATAAACTGCAACTCAAGTGTAGAGCAAGCTAAAAATTATCCTCACATGTTGCCTTGTATTTCTAGAAGGAGACCAAGGCCTCGCAGACCTGGAAAGAAGAAGAGGCCAGCTGTAGACGATTACGAAGACGATAGGTATGTTCTAGATTCACCTAAAAGGTTTGATTTTTAAGAAGATAAAATACCAGTTCGTGTTGATCATGATTCATGATCACGACGACGCAATTTAACGATGACTGATCCATGCTTGCCCTCTGTTGCGACGGGTCAGCTCAAATACCTATGGCACTTTCTTCAAAAGGCCATTCCACCCTGTATTTGTCTCACATAAATTCTACTATAATCTGTCTGGACTTTAAAATAGACCTTGAACCTAACAAATCCAGATTAAACTTATAAAGCCTAAACCTACCATTAATAATTCCAGATACGACCGTCGTCCAAGACCAAGAGACGAAGAACCAGAAGACGATTACGAAGATCGAAGACCATACGACAGAAGACCAGGGAAAAGACCCCAATACCCAGAGAGAAGGCCTTACGAAGACGAGGAAGATCGCAGACCAGGCTTCAGAAACCGCAGACCTAGGCCGAGGGATGAAGAAGAAGAAAGATATAGGCCAGAAGAAGAAGAAAGGCCTAGGGTGGGACAGCGTGATCAGAACAGAGAAGACAGGCCCAAACGGCTTCGTCCAAGAGATGAGTATAGACCTAGGGATGAAGTTAGGCCTCTAGACGAGGTAAGGCCTCGTGATGACATTAGGCCTCGTGACGAAATTAGGCCTCGTGATGAAATTAGACCTCGTGATGACATCAGACCTCGTGATGAAATTAGACCTCGTGATGATATAAGGCCAAGAGATGATTTTAGGCCCCGTGATGAGATACGGCCGAGAGATGAGGTTAGGCCCCGTGATGAAATTAGACCCAGGGACACGGTGAGGCCCCGAGATGAAATCAGGCCACGTGATGAAATAAGACCTCGAGATGAAAGTAGATCTAGAGAAGATATAAGACCTAGAGATGAAGTTAGACCACGTGACGAAATTAGGCCTCGTGATGACATCAAACCTAGGGACGATACTATAAGGCCCGAAAGAGAACGACGACCTGTAAGAGAAGAAATTGAAAAACCCAGACCTTCTAGACCAAGAGAAGACAGATTCTCTGAAGGCCGAAGGATCAGGGGAGAGAGTCCTTTCAAATCGAGGGATGATAGACTTTACACGAAGGGTGATCTAGTTCAAAGAACAAATGATGAAAGAAATCAAGGTGGCAGAGGAGATATTCCTAGTGCACCTGAAAGCTCAACCGCTTCCCTAGTAAAGCCGAACGGCCATGGTATATTCAGTAAGCCGCGAATGCCTCCAAAAATAAAAAGGCCAGTTCCTATTACTGAGAGACAGAAATATGATTATGTCCCTGCTACAACAAAACCTCCTCCGAAGGTAGACGATGATGAATACTATGATTATGAAGAAGACGAGACTAGTAAACCTTCGTCTTCTGGAAAGACAAGTACGGTGCAAGTGAGGCCGAAGTACGAACCAATTGAGAAAGAAAAATTTAAACCAACTAGACCTCATTATCCAAACAAAGGTCGCAAAACTAAGAGACCAATTGATTATGAAGAAGAATTTTATGACGAACCAGTGAAAGCCCAAAAGTATACTTACAATCAAAGAGGTAAAGATGACAGGGTTAAGCCAAAACCAGCAGATGACGATTATTATGATTATGAAGATACAAAGAAAGAAAACGAGAGAATCAGACCAGGAGAAGATATCACAAGCAAAATTAAAGATTTGCGACCAAACGTGAAGGTAGTTAAACGTCCTTTTTTACCCTCTAGGGGTGGAAGCCCGTACCTTCCCCGCGGACTACAGCCCGTTGCGGGAAGGGATGTCTCAGCGCCACTAAATACCACCCCGAAACCTACCACCACTTCTCCTCAACCTACCACTACCCCTGCTCCCACTACTACATCTACTACACCTAGCACTTCCACTGTTACAATAACAACCACCAGTACCACAGAAAAACCTAAAACTACAATAACAAAAGAAAAAACCACCACATATCAGAAAGAAGAATACGAAGAAGAATATTACGACGAAGAAGATATAGATTACGATAAGAACAAAAAAGAAACAACAACAGTTGTTGCTACAACACCTCCGACCACTACTAGAGCAACAACTTTTGCTCCTACAACAGAACAACCAACAACAGCAGATAAAGCGAAAAATTTAGCAACAAAAGTACTAAGAGTATACAATGACAATTATGAAGCAATTCGCGACAAATTAGAGTCTACTTTATCTCCTGGTGACTATATAAAGCCTTATTTAGCAACAGCCGTACCACTAGAGGATGCGCCATACAAATCTCGAGACCCATACAAAAAAGACGTCAAACCTAGACCAGACATATCAAAACCTTACACAGCGACTGGTAAACCGTTGATACCAGAAAATATTTCTATCAGACAGAATTTAGCTGATAGTTTAGAAAACGATTATGATGTCAGAATAAATGAAGCGTTAACACCAACTTTGCCAGTAGGTAGAGTGCCTTCAGGCTTCGTTATACCCTCAGATAGAGATTACACATTCTCCAGATTTAGAAATAACTTACAGACAGTTGATCCTCAGTATGCAGCATCAGATATTTCCAGTTTCCAAGTCAGAAAAAGACCGCAAGTTTCAGGTGTTAGTATTAGGACACCGTCGTCATATTATATTCACCCACAAAGACTGGTTTATCAAGATGATCCTGGGAGGTACCCAAGACAGTTATTTTATAGGTCAGTAGACTTTTATTAAAGATGATTAGTCATATGAAAACTTGTGGGGATGTTGCTTGAATATCCGACAACAAAAAAGACGTTGGAAAGAGACGTTTAAAATAAGAAAAATAAATCTCAAAGCTATTTATACACCAATGAAAATGGGATTAAACGAAATGTCTAATTGTCTACTAAACCAGAAATAATAATTATGATTCATACATTTTACGAAATAGTTCATTAAACTTTTATAAACTATACATTTGTTTAAAAAATGCTGCACTGTCGGATAATTTTGTTAAAAATACAAAACATTCTAATACCCTACAGGTTTTCGTATAAAAAGTACATTAAAATATTATAAGTCAATTAATTAAATTATGTAAAAAGAAAATTATATTTTCGATAAAATAATTGAATGACCACTGCCAATTCTAATTTATAGAAATTATAAAAAATATATGTGTAATAATACTCTTAGTTACCTGTATTTTTAAGAAAAAATTAAGTGATCTTATGATCGAGAAAAAATCTAGATTTCAAGTTAAATTCTAATGAAAGTAACACTCTCAACCACATTTGGTCATCAAAAGAGCGGTTAACCATTTTTGTTCGGTGTCCACACCACTTTATCCATAAAAAGATGTTTGTTAAGATTATACATAATTCTAAAGACAAGAAAAAAAGTATAATTTGAACAAAAATGTATAAAAAATGTCTTTAGTGAACAAGTGTGTTGCAAAATATTGCCATTTTGTTGAATTAAACCAACAGAAGTGAAGTTATTTTTTTATCGATTGTATTGTACACTGCAAACATTTGTACATTTTTTATAAATACGAACAACATTTTTTTATTTTATACACAATAGTTTTAGGGATACTTTCCTGTAATAAAAAACTTTGTAAAATAATTTGTGTTTGGTATATACCTCCGAGTTCTCTCCTTCTCTTTCTCTCTTTCTAGATGGCAAGTCTGTGTTCACACTATCATAATATAATATTGACTACCAAACAATGGGGGGAATATACTAACTTAATATTATAAATTCGAAAGTAAGTTTGTTTGTTTGTTTGTTACCGTTTCACGCCTAAACCACTGAACCGATCGTCATAAAATTTTACAAATACGTCACAATTGCTTTAGGACGCTAGATGGCGCTACGTGTGACCCGAAAATCTCACGGGTTCGTAATCAATGCGGGCGAAACCGCGGGTGTAAGCTAGTCTTGGAATAAATGGCGACAAAACTTAGAATAAATGTCAACCATAGTTCAAAGCAAACTTCAAATTAATCTTGACGACACGGTTGGCGCAGTGGTTAAGCGATTAGCTTACTGCGCTATATGTCGCGGGTTCGATCCCCGCAGGGAACAAATGTTTGTATGATCTACAGATAGTTGTTTCGGGTCTGGATGTGTGTGCATGTGACATGTATGTTTGTAAACTGTACCCACGATACAGGAGAAATCCTAGTGTGGGGCAATGTTTAAAAAAAAAAAAAAAACAAATCTCCTAACTGCTCCATTGGTCTAGTGGTCGGAAGCGCGACTGCTGAGTGTGAGGTCCTGTGTTATTGGGTTTTTCTGTATATCAATTCTCAGTAGCAACACGGAGTTTGGAACTGTGCCCGGTAGATGGCAATAGGCTCACCCTTTACATGGAAACTAATAACATTATCGTCCAAATGTGCGTGTACACCTACGTAAGCCTTCGGGGATGACAGGCGTGATGCTATGTTATGTCTACATTACTGTTTATTGTTTACTTTTAGCCTGTCACATCCCACTGCTGGGCAAAGGCCTCCCCCTTGTCTACATTAATTTATTTAAATATATATATATTATTGACAGTCAATCAAATTAAAACTAAAATTCCGTACTGAAAGTTATAGACATTCCCTTGTAAAAGTTAACCTATTTGACTATTGTTATGTGAAATAACAATATAATATGAACCGGATACGTCTTAAAACTGCGGTCAGACACCGGAGGACGGGCAGCAGCGTCCTCTCACTAATCGGTGAGCCACTGCGATCCCCAAGCCGCCTGCCAAGCGTGGGGATTATGGCAAACCCCTCTTGAGGGAGGCCTTCGTTCAGCAGTGGACGTCTTCTGGCTGATGAGGATGATGATGATGATGATATGAAATAGACTTTAGTTATGTAAAATTGTTTGAGTCATATTGGAAAGATTAGCCATTGGTTTGTGACGTGGTCTGCCCGGAATCCACAAATAATACAAAATTAAAATTCTATTTATCTATATTTTAACTTAATTTATACATGGATAAATATTATATTGCTTTTCCTTAAAATCTAACTTATTTAACTCACTATCAAATATATTTTTACGAAAATACAAAACTGAAATATTTCGAATGACAGAATTCGCCACATAACATTTATTTGAAATTTGTAAATTCGATATTTCTCATTTTACATTTTCGTATTATTTTTAATTAAGTTTACAGCATTTTATCATATAATTTTTAAGATACATATTTAAGCCAATAATAAATTATTAAAATTTTGAAAGTTTTATCAAATAACAAAAATGTGTTTGTCAGTTCGACAACAAATTCAAAATGGCTGAACTTATTTTTCGGAGATCAATGATTTGTCAAGAAACTATTCCAGAATTAAACCCATTTCCTACCAAATATTATCAGTTAATAGTCAAGGAAGTATAATCTAAGGCTAAAAAAATTGTCTAGGCATTTATAATATCACTGAACAGGCACAGAGCTGCGGCCGGGGTGACCGAACCTGTGTCCCTGGGTCCTCAAGCCTTCAAACCCAGACCATTCATGCAGGGTAAATTTTGGCTGTCATTGTCAAGAGACCCGATTCCACTTACTAAAATGCACTCAGAAATCCGCCCATTAACCAACCGCCACATTATTGTGTCGTGTGGTGTCATGACACAGGATTGACCAATCAAATGAATCTGTGCACGAGTGCATCATATAACAACGAGTTTTGATTAGCTAACACTGCATCAGAAAGCGCCACAACACACAAATCTAGCTTTAATTACAATTTTTACATGAGGAACTAGCTAAAAGCTGTTGACCGGATGATTTTTGATTGAAATAACCCCCAGAATAATATTGAGATTTGGTCAAAAATGAAATGTTTTCTTGCATAATATAATGGAACAAGGGGCCTTATTTACATCTTCTTTGCTTCTTTACTCTTTCTTTGCTGCACATTGGAGCAGAAGAGATCTTTACAAAACATAAGTTACGATGGCAGCCAAGCTCTAAACTATTACAAGATACGTTAAAATATGTTCAGACACCGTACATAACGTAGATAAACGTAAATCTTAGAGTTCTTTCACATATCCTCTACCCAATAGTGCAGAGAAACTTCAAAAGACTCCAAAAAGACCCATTATTCTTTGAAGGAACTTAAAATGTGTCTCAACTAAAATTACTAACTTTGCTGGCTTAAACTCGTGAGACAATGGAGCAAATATCACATCAGTTGCTGGTCCAAGAGCCAGCTAGATGGGAGGAGGTCCTGCGTTCACTATTTCACCAAAAATCCAGTGTTACGTGTTTCTTTCTCCACCTTAGACTACCAAAACTTGGTCAACCAACACTCTCTCCCTCAATTAACAGTAACACTCCAAAATCCAATCAAAAGCTGGAGTTCTCTACATGTGTCTTCGATCTGTGCTTCAGCCAACTGTCTGGTAATCCACTAGATTCGGTCGTGTAGGCTCCATTTTGGATTCCATTCTTTTCTTCCTGGACCACGGCTTTCTGTTGTTCAGTTTCCTCTCTGTGGAACAACCGGTTGATGGGGAACTGGATGAAGTAGAAGATGAAGGTGGATGCCCAGATCATGATCTGGTACAAGCAGACCTGCCACCAGGTCATGATGCCGAAGACAGCGTAGAGCCATCGGTTCGCGAAGAAGAAAATGGAGTAGTACCTGGAAATATTTGGAAAATGAGAAGAAGCTTGTTAATCAATCATGGTGTAACGTGCATGCCCGTATTCCCGTGATGTACTGTTGTACACCTCAATTTTGCAGACACCTATAATAATGTCGTCCTGACCGAATTTCGGTCACGGCGGCCAATCTCACTAGAGATTAGCTAACTACGCAGGAGATATTATAAAGCACAAGTGTGTGCGCAAACACAGGTGCTCTCTCTATTCCTTCACTCTCATAGTCCGATTGGACGGCAATTCGACACGACCGGAGAGAGATCAGGCGCAGGAAACGTGCTTTCCGAGGCACGGTGTGTATTCACATATACAAAGACCCAGACCCGAAACAACTATCCGTAGATCATACAAACGTTTGTTCCGTGCGGGAATCGAATCCGCGAAACGTAGCGCATCAGTCGATCTGTCAACTACTGCGCCAACCGAGCCGTCAGACATCTATGAAATATAGTCATCTACCAGGCTAAATTTAAGTTACTGAAAATTTTTCTATCCAAAAATACCAATTATACTTTGCCGGATCCGGGAATCGAACCCAGGACCTCACGCTTAGCAGCGCTTGCGACCACTACTCCAATGACGCAGTTAATATACTCACACAATAGCATATAAAACTCCAATAGCTCCGTTCAGGGCCAGTTCCAGTTTGAAGTGGGTGGGATGTCTCCTGGCTTGCAGGATCGTCTCCACTAGCACCACAATCGTGATGTTCGTGTGGACGCAGTGGTTGAACCACCACGGCACCAGCTGGTCGTATACTTGGGGGAAGACCAGCTCCCGGTCGATCCAGAATAGAGTCCAGAACATTGAGGATATGAACTGGAATGAAGAACAATTGGAATTAGAGGAAGGAGCTTCAGAATTTGAAGAGTATTTTCTGATTTTTAACATAGCATTACGCCTGTATGCCCGAAGGGTTAGGCAGAGGTGTAATAGTACACCTACATTTCACCAATTCCGTTATTAAGTTCAATGAGGTGGCGAGCCTTTTGTTGGGATTATTCTAAACAGAAAATTTTAATAACAATTTGTATGACTCGGAGTTTGAACCCCGGCCCTCACGCTCAGCAGCTGTGAGAGACCGCTAGGCTAATAAAGCAGTCTTATCATCATCTGCTTCCCTTTGCCCAACTAACCAGTGCCGGCCAGTCTAATCAGTTGCGGCTGAATATCAATATTTTACACTTTCTGCCGCTGGCTACTGGCATCCGTAACGACTGTCATAGGTATGACACCTGGGATCAACTGCTTAAATTTCAGAGGGATCTCGATTTGTGAAAAACGCTCACCCATCCAAGGACTGACCGCAGCAAGCTCTGCTTAACCTCGCAGATGAACAGACCTGCGCACTATGTAGCTACGAGCTCTCAGTCTTAGCAGTATGAAATGCTCTTCACTAAATCACTACATATTATAAAACAAAGTCCCCCGTCGCGTCTGTCTGTCTGTCTGTTCGCGATAAACTCAAAAACTACTGAACGGATTTTCATGCGGTTTTCAGCATTAGACAAAGTGATTCATGAGAAAGGTTTAGGTGTATAATTTGTTAAGGTTTTGTGTAAATTGGCTGAAATATGACGACGATAGTTGAAGATGTCGGAAAAAATCATGCCGACTGGGAGCTTTACTGGAGTGCGCCGAGTAAATGCTCGACATAACAGGAAGATACGACACTACGACAGTAAAAAAAAATGAAAGCTACCCGTGTGAAACCGGGGCGGGTCACTAGTATTTCATAAGTTCAAAACTCCACTCACCAAAGTCAAAGGCACTACGATCCCGCAGAACATGACATCTCTGCAGAATTTGAGTTTCTTCCCCAGACTGGTGTCGTGACGGTCCAGCCACTCCATCAGGTCATACACCACTGACATCGTCAGGAAGATCGTTTGAAACAGCTGGAATAGAGAAAAAGAGAGTCTAAATATCTGGAAAAATTGGAATATTTGGCGCAAGGTTTCAGTTGGAGTGTCGTGGGTTCGATTCGCGTATAGAATAAATATTTGTATGATTTATAGATAGTTGTTTCGGATCTGGGTGTTTTTGTATGTGAATATTTGTGTTTGTAAACGCACCCACGATACTAGTGGCTGCAAGCGAGACTGATGAACGTGAGGTTCTAGGTTTGATTCCCGGGTCCGGCAAAATGTTTTTGAGTTATTCTGTATTGGAAGTTGTCAGTAGCAGCGCGGAGTCTATAACTGTGCCCGGTAGATGGCAATAGGCTCCCCCCCTATTAAATGGAACTCAATAACGGCATCGGCGAAATGTGGGTGTGCTATAGTACACCTCTGCCTAACCCTTCGGATAATACAGGCGTGATGCTATGTTATGTTAATTTACTTTAAACTTTAAGTCCAATATTTCCATAATAAAGTTCAATATAACATAGCATCACGCCTGTATTCCCCGAAGGGTAAAGCAGAGGTGTACTTAAAGTGCATTTCGTCTCAGCTAACTCCAATGTAATAGGGGCCGAACCTATTACCACAAAATTCAAAACACCGGACAGCTACTGAGATTTTTTGAACCGAAAACCCTATAACACTTTGCCAGACCTGGGGAATACGGTAGTTGACTACTAGTCATCTGAGTTACTTTTTATGAACTGTCAAAAACGACATTTTGTTCTAAAAATGTTTGGAATAGCAAGGCGTGACGTCATAGTTTTTCATTGCCATTGACGTACTTATTGTGTGATTTTGATAAATAAAAAATTGAAAACGCAAAAGATAAGCAAGAGATTAAGTTTCACTGAGTTTTTAGAAGGAAAACTATTTACCAAACATGATTTCAGAATTTATTTTTTGATGCGGTCAACTAGCCTATTGAACGTAAGCCCCCACGATCCACAGCCTCGCTTACCACCATTAAACCAATCAGACAGAAGAAAATAATAGTGTATTATCATCTTGACTATTTCTTCACACAATAACCCACTGTTTTCGTTATAATCAGTCAGTTAATTAAAGGTTAATTAAGGTCAAATCATGTCTGTTCATTATCAGTCTATGACAAAGTTCAATTTAGATGTATGGCACTGTCTGTCCATAGGATACAAACGTGATAAGGTCAGGCCTCACTGACCACGTGACCACTGGTCAAATTAATCATCTTCTATAGATATAATAAAATTATAACAGGCCGATGTCTGTACATTATAAATATTGTAGAAAAACTAATATAAGTCTTTATTAGAGCAACAGAAGCCAAAACAATACTTTTTAGAATTTTTGTCTGTCTGTCTGTATGTTTGTACACGCATCACGCAAAAACTACTGCATGGAATTGAATACAGTTTTCACCGATGTATTGCTAGAGATCTAACTTAAAATATAGGCTCCATTTTACCGCAGGAAAATATCAGATTCTTAATTTCACGCGTACGATAGCGGGCGAAAGCTAGTTATATTATAAAATTCCGGTGTGGCTTGATCAATTTTGATGACTTTTTTGTGCTAATGGGTCCACCTGGGTGGTTCTTAGATATAGTTAGGCCCGGTAGGTGGCGCAGTTGTCGAGATCCAGTTTTTTAAAATTTTACCTCATATTGCATGTTGATGCATGAATGTAGATGAAGCAAAAGGGTTATGTAAGGATCGTAGCACGTGCCGTTACGTAATTTCTGCCTACCCCCATGGGAAAAAGGCGTGAATTTATGTAATGATGTACCTAATATTCTGATGTGTAAACGGCTAAATCGATTTTGATGTTTTTTTTTTCTGTACTTATCGGTTCACCTCGGTGGTTCTTAGATATAGTTGGACCCGGTAGGTGGCGCTGTTATCAAGACCCAGAAGTCCGCGGACGAAATCGCGGACCAAAAACTAGTTTACTATATTTTTGTGCAATTTCCCTATCAACAAATACTTGTTCACGATCGAAAGTACACCTAATTGCATAAAAAAACAACAAACAATCATAAAACCATCAGAATTGGAAAGTTGTTTCTTAATATTCAAATTTATTTAAAGATGTCTGACCTTTCTTTTAGAAAGGGCCGACCTTGAAGATAAAAATAACAAACAAATTATTATGTGCTAGCTTCCGCGCGCGGCTTCGCCCGCGTGGTTTACGAACCCGTACACTTTTCCGGGATAAAAAGTAGCCTATGTGCTATTCCAGAATTTATCTCTGTGCCAAATTTCATCCAGATCCGTTCAGCCGTTCTAGCGTGAAAGAGTAACAAAGATCCACCCATCCTCACAAACTTTCACATTTATAATATTAGTAGGATAGAATTGTTTTGTCTTAACTACGCTACAGCCCCTCCCCTTAATGAATATGAAAAAAGTAACATGTTATTGGAAAGTATTAATTGGCTTGGTCTAGTGGTCGCAAGCGCGGCTGGCGGCGTGAGGTCCTGGGTACGTTTCCCGGCAGCCTAATTACGTAAAAAAGCGACAGTCACGCGACATCAACACACAAATAACGTTTGACAGTAGATATCACGCGATCTATGAGTGTCGCAAACTGATTGCTATATCGGTAATTAGGCAAGGTGAGCAAATGTAGTTAAGTTTTTCTGTTTGAAAATATCAGTAGCAGCACGGAGTATTGGCTTAGCATTATGCGCAAGTGTCGCGTGTTCGATCCCCGCACGGAACAAATATTTGTATGATCTACAGATAATTGTTTCAAGTCTGGGTGTTTGTGTATGTGAATATAAACGCACCCACGATACAGGAATTATTCCTAGAGTGGGGCAAAGTTATTAAAAAAAACATTGTCTCGCCCCCTATTACATGGGACTTAATAACGGTGCAATAGTACATCTCTGCCTAACCCTTCGGGGAACACAGGCGTGATGTTATGTATAATTCTCAATATTCTTCAGTTGTCGACACGAGCTATCATATTGGAATCGATCATGCCATCGCAGTGTAAAGATTAGCCAGTCAGCAATCGAGGCTGACTGCCCAGGGTGCGCAGACGATCTCATGTATCATCACACATGGAGGCTTTTCCTTGCTCCCCATTTTAAGTAGCATCCTGGAGATTCGCTTTGTGCTTGATAAATGGCAATAGACTCGCCCCCTATCACATAGGACATAATAACGGCCTCGGGCAAATCTAAACCCGGAATAACTATCCGTAGATTATACAAATATTAGTTCGGGGCCGTCCATCACGTGAGGCTCGAAGGGGGGGAGGGGGTTCGGCAAAAATCACGAAATATCACAAGGGGGGAGGGGGGTGTAGTAAAATATCACGTGTATTTATTTTTTCAGTTGCTAAGAGATATGGCACGTATCCCAAAGGGGGAGGAAGGGTCTAAAAATGTTTAAAAAAAACATCACGTCATTAATGGACGGCCCCTTCCGTGCGGGAATCGAACCCGCGACCCATAGCACAGAAGTCGATCTCTCAATCACACACAACCGTGTACCGTTACTTACTTTTACCGCTCCCTGTAAGCTTCTAGCGCCCACAAGGGGGTGTTATCGCTCACTTTGAGAAAGACTGGCCAAAATCTTCAGGGAATATAGATACACTATTTTATGTTCATAAATTATTAAATTTTGTACTGACTGTACCAAAACTGATAAAAACGCTTTTCGCCTATCGCCACTCGCTTGTAATAGGACCTTATCAAAAAGGGTCAACCAAGATATCACGTCCAAATTGTATCCGCAGGGCTGATAATAGGCAATGTTAAAATTTGGGCCATACACGTGACGCCCTTTGGACACGAGATAACGTGTTCGATGTCCGGTTGAAGTGATGTATTATAATTTTGTAACATGCTGAAAGGCGATTAACGAAACGCCAGGAGGGGACGCCCTAGAAGGACATATACGGACCTTATTGGTGATGTCCTTCAAAAAGGTCAGGTGCGCAGTACCCACAACCGGCGTTCATGTATGAAACGATGCATGAATGTAGATGAAGCAAAAGGGTTATGTAAGGATCGTAGCACGTGGCATTCCGTAGTTTCTGCCTACCCCCATGGGAAAAATGCGTGACTTTTTGACGGCACGGTTAGCGCAGTGGTTGAGAGATCGACTGCTGTGTTACGTGTCGCGGGTTCGATTCCCGCACGGAACAAATATTTGTATGATCTACAGATATTTGTTTCGGGTCTGGTTCTTCGTGTATGTAAATACACACCGTGCCTCGGAAAGCACGTACAGCCGTCAGTTCTGCGCCTGATCTCTCTCCGGTCGTGTCGGATTGCCGTCCCATCGGACTATGAGAGTGAAGGAATAGAGAGAGCACCTGTCTTTGCGCATACACTTGTGCTCTATAATATCTCCTGCGTAGTTGGCTAATCTCCGGTGAGATTGGCCGCCGTGACCGAAATTCGGTCAGGAGGACATTAGTATTATTATTTTATTTATGTATGTATGTAATAGAAGGTGAATGCCAACAAATGGGGACAATTCCAAACTTCAGGGCTTATGACAAGGTTATATCAGGTTATTACTGGAAGGTTTAAAGGTTACGAGATTATTAGGGACAGACAGATAATTAAGAGATAATTATGTAGATCATAATTAGCCAATCTACTGCAATCAATTAAAACAAAATAAATGATATCAATTTCAAATTAGTGTTATCTTTGCAAATGAATTAAATTGAACCGTCTGTTTGTAATGTCAAAATAACAGCTTTTTACTAAATGTACATATATGAAAGTATATATGTATATTATGACAAAAAATATTTTTTTTAATTTTTGTTTCTCTGTTTGTTTCGGCTAATCTCCGAAACGGTTGGACCGATTTTGACGGGACTTACACTGGCAGATACCTGATGTTATCACTACATATTATAAAACAAACTCGCCCGCCGCGTTTGTCGGTCTGTTCGCGATAAATTCAATAACTACTGAACGGATTTTCATGCCGTTTTTGGCAATAGACAGAGTGATTCATGAGAAAGGTTTAGGTGTATAATTCGTTAAGGTTTTGTGTAAATTGGCTGAATTATGACGATGACAGTTGAAGATGTCAGAAAAATCCGACTGGAAGCTTTACTGGCGTGCGCGTAGTAAATGCTCGATGTAACAGGCTGTTACTACACTACGACAGAAAAAAAAAATGAAGGCGTATATGCTCTGCTACCCAAGACGGGTTGCTACTACAGAACTCGATCAGAGTTCTGTAGTTCTGTAGTTTTAATTCATATTCCATCTGTGTCTCGGAAAGAATAATACCGATACAACATCAATAAATTTAATTAATACTAGCGATTCGCCCTAGCCTCGCACGGGTGCAATTTCATCATCATCATCAGCCAGAAGACGCCCACTGCTGAACGAAGGCCTCCCCCAGAGGGGGGGATTTGCCATAATCCCCACGCTTGGCAGGCGGCTTGGGGATCGCAGTGGTTCACCGATTAGTGAGAAGACGCTGCTGCCCGTCCTCCGGTGTCTGGCCGCAGTTTTAAGACGTACCCGCGTCAAATTACTTATAAAGAAAATTACTATTGAGATTTTCATACACAAATACCATCCAAATTTCTAACTTTTTACAGTGGATTTTCCAAAAAAATCTTTAATCCAAACATTGTCCTGACAATTACGAATACAACAAAAAATAAAAATCAACCAAATCGGTCGAGCCGTTCTCAAGTGATGCTCCGTCATACATGTGGCAATTGATTTTTATTTATACATATAATAGATGAATGATATAAAAATTACTTAGATATATCAAATTATCGTAACTTTTGCTTCTAAATACCCTCATTCATTTCTCCGTCATGATAATTTACTATCGAGAAAGTCGTATCAACCTCTGACCATCGTACGATTGGTAATAATCAAGATTATACATATATGATGATATATTTAATAAAAGTAATATCGCATGTAGTGATCATGTGAGGCGAAGATCAAGGTCACCTAATTACACACATATGCTGAGCATGGGGTTTTGAGTTTCGATTCCCAGGTCGGGCAAAATGTTATTGGGAATTTCTGTTTAACTAAAAAACAATACAGCATCATGCCTGTATTCCTCAGAGTTAAACAGAGGTGTACTATTGTACACCCACATTATATTTATGCCGTTATTGAGTCCCATGTAATAGCAAGCCTATTTCTATCTACCGGACACAGTTCCAGACTCCGTGCTGCTACTGAGAATTTCCATACAAAAAAACCCAATAACACTTTGCTTGACCCGCGAATCGCACCCAGACCTCACGCAAAGCAGTCGCGATTGCGAACAGTGAGGGACAGACAGTGAGGGACAGACAGTGAGGGATTTTCTGCAGTACTAAAAAACAAAATAGCATCACGCCTGTATTCCCCACGATAAGCAGATGTGTACCTACTATTGTACACCAACATTTCACGCGTGTATTTGGCGGTGACTGTACCAATCTTTTATCTATCACACGTGTGATATGAACAGTCAATAAAAAATCCTAATTACTAAATGTTTATAATTACGAAATATCGTGATAAGAGATCGTTTAAGTCTGAAAGAAGATGTAGTGACAAGGATAGAGAAAAGTATGCTTCGTTGGCTTGGTCATGTAGAGAGGATGGATGAAAGGCGATTAACGAAAGAGATTTATAACTCAGTTGTTAGTGGAAACGCCAGAAGGGGACGCCCTAGAAGGACGTATACGGACCTTATTGGTGATGTCCTTCAAAAAGGTCAGGTGCGCAGTACCCACAACCGGCGTTCATGTATGAAACGATGCATGAATGTAGATGAAGCAAAAGGGTTATGTAAGGATCGTAGCACGTGGCGTTCCGTAGTCTCTGCCTACCCCCATGGGAAGAAGGCGTGACTTTATGTATGTATGTATAATTACAAAATAATTATAATATTAGAACTGCTTTATTAGTCTAATCAGGCGCCGCTGAGCGTCACGTCCTGAGTTCGACCGCTCAGACAAATTGATAGGTCTTCTTCTTCTTATTTAAGAGCCTTGCTCTTGTCGGTGTAGCTGATAAAGTTCTTTCCATTTTCCTCTCTCCAGTGCAGTCTCCTTGACCTCTTTATACGACATGACGGCAACCTTTTCCTTTATGTGGCTCATGTAACTTATCCTTGGTTTTCCTTTCCCTCTCGTTCCTTCTATATTTCCTTCAAGTATGTTTTTAATGAAACTGTCATGTCGTATAAGATGGCCTATCATGTTTCCTCTTCTGTTTTCAATCGTGTTTATTAAATTCTCCTCTCATTAACCCTCCTCAGTACTTCTTCATTATCTTCTCCATCCTCCTCCAAAACCACATCTCCAATGCCTCCATAAGCTCTCTATCTTTCTGTGTCATGTCATCATCATCAGCCAGAAGACGTCCACTGCTAAACGAAGGCCTCCCCCAAGTAGGGGGTTTGCCATAATTTCCACGCTTGGCAGGCGGCTTGGGGATCGCAGTGGCTCACCGATTAGTGAGAGGACGCTGCTGCCCGTCCTCCGGTGTCTGGTCGCAGTTTTAAGACGTACCCGGGTCGTCATGTACCCTGTGTCATGTGTTAGGGTTTATTCTGTTAGATATTTTTTAGTTTAGCCCTTCGTTTGGAATTGTGTCCGCTAGATGGCAATAGGCTCGCCACCTATTACACGGGACATAATGCACAATAATACACCTCTGCCTAACACCTCGGGGAATATAGGCGTGATGTTATGTTATGTTCGGATTATTTCTGTCCCAATGCTTGGCTCAGAGCCCGGAATAAGAAATGTTTAGACCTTGAACGTAGGTCTGATGCGGTTTTTTATATACTACACACGCCATCGAGAACTTTATGGAGCCCTCTCAGGTATGCAGGTTTCCTCACGATGTTTTCCTTCACCGTAAACGCAAGTGATAATCAAATTCTCATCCGCACATGATTCCGGAAAGTTTTCCCCACGATGTTTTCTTACATCACCAAGTAAATAAAAAAGAAAGTAAAGATTTAAGAACTAGTATGATAGAAGGCAGTTATGTTGAACATAAGTTTTTTTACCAGCCACCCACATAAATACGTTTTTAATTATTAAAAACAGTATTGAAAACTTCGCCTAACTGTATCAATTAATTTTCGAGATTATCAAAACATACACGGATAAATTGTAATTTCAAAATTAAATTGTTTTTTTTTTACAATTACATAGAATTCTTAATCTCAATAAAAATTTTGAGTTTTCATATTTTTTATGACTTAATCTTAAGAACTATTTGAGAAGGACTAAGGCCTCATCCTTCTCATTCTGAGAAGAGGCTCTTGCCCAACAGTGGGACAGCAATGAGCTGAATTTATTTTTATTATTAATGAAATGTCGCAACAAATAAAAAAGCCTAATTAAATAAAAAATTATACCAATGTATTTTACTCCATGACGTTGCAAACGAAAGGCAGTAGTATGTCAGAATATCTAAAAAAAATACAGATCTTATTCTGCTGTCTTATCGAGCTATCACGTGCAAATCACTTATGCTGCAGTGGAAAGATTAGCCAGTCAACAATGGCGTTTTTTAGTTTGACTGCCCAGGGTGCGCCAGACAATTCTAAGTTTCATGTAGGCTATTGCCCTTGCCCCAAAAATTCAGTAACACAATACAAATTCTATAGTTTCTCTTCTCGGTGCCAGACGCCGCGTGTGTCTTAGATTATTAATCAAAAAGGTGGGTACTCACGAAATTCCATCCAGTCAGATATCCAGCCCGAAATCTATACAAATTATCTAGTTCTACATGAGGACTGCTCTTTATATCTAGGCTGGCAGCGAAAATACTAACGTAAGTATTATGCAAAAGCCCAAAAAGGTGGTAAACAGTGACCCAGTAAAGTTTTGAATCACTTCTATCGAACAACTTCTCATTTTCGGTGATTAAAAAACAAAGGATGTTATAAAAAATGTTACTGTCCTTCCATAAAAAAATATCTTCCATTTTAAATTTCGAACACTTCAAAAATAGAACACTTCAAATTGAAATTTAATTTACTCAAAACAACAAAAAGAACACTATTATAATTTGAAATAATAATATTAAGAGCACTATTTTTTAAATTTATGTTTTGTAAAAATTTAAGGGTTATTATTTAAATGTTATTATTAATTCAACTTATTCTATAGACGCCCGATTCCCGTGGCGGTTTAGGGCGACTAGTAGATGAATCGTAATAATAATTAGTACGTCGGTATCTCATTATTTATTTGTTAATAATATTATCGCGATCTTATTTATTTTACCCTCTATTAGTATAAATTGGATTTGTACATTCATCGTACGTTAAATTGTGCAATAGGTCGTTTGGACACAATAGCAATTGGCTTTATGATTTATGAGTCCTGGGTTCGATTCCCGCCCGGAACAAAAATAATTCTATAGTGTACGGTTTTTCCTGTACGAATAGCAACATACATATCTGGGCACATACCATATACACTCATGAGGCCTCCAGCCTCCCTTACCTTTACAAATGAAATGAAGTGAAATTAGATATTTATTTTGCAATTAGGATTTTTCAATCACTTTTACAGATCTTTTTTAAACAAGATGGCGTCTGCATTTCCTATGACTATGCCTGAGAAGAAACGCCGAAACAAACTCAGGGGTCAAGGTCTATTTTAAAGTACAGACAGATTATAGTAAAGATTTATGTGAGATACATATAGGGTGGAATGGCCTTTTAAAGAAAGTGCCATAGCTATTTGAGCTGACCTGTCGCAACAGAGGGCAAGCTTATATCAGTCATCATGAGAATTAATGACTTTAAGAGCGTTCAGCCTAGATCTCACTTACATTAAACATATATAGCGGTATATAAACGATCATTTAAGTTTAATCGGCATTACAATATCAAAATATGAGTATCAAAATAATTAAATTTGACGTCTTGTATCATAACCATATTGTTAACGAGCGTAGATTTTGAATTGGAAATACTTGTTTAAAACGTATTTTTTTTAAATGAAGCTTCTATTTATTTATTTTAAATTAATATCTTTTAATTTAACGCCTATCATTTTTATAATAGCAAAGCTGTTTTGATGAATTAATTTGCCTTAATGAAATATGAACTTAATAACGTAACAGCATCCAGTGTCGGTCCGCAGGGTGGGAAGAGGTCGTAGGGGTCATGACCCCCAATCGTACACGTCAAATTGACAAACCTAAAAATAGATATTAAATGAAAATTTTAAATAAATCATTATGTTACTTCCTAGACAGCAGTGATAGCCTAGCGGTTGAACGTTTGCCTTCCATGCAGGAGGGTCTGAGTTCGAACCCGGCCCGCACCTCTGACTTTTCGGAATCATGTGCGGATCAGAATTTGATTATCACTTGCGTTTACGGTGAAGGAAAACATCGTGAGGAAACCTGCACACCTGAGAGGGTGACATAAAGTTCTTGACGGTGTGTGTAGTCCGCCAACCCGCACCGGGCCAGCGTGGTGGACTAAGGCCTAACCCTTCTCGTTCTGAGAACAGACCCTTGCCCAGCAGTAGGACAGTAATGGGTTGAATTTATTTATTATTTATTATGTTCCTGCTTAAAACGTCTAAACAATGAAATCGATAATAGGTAGCTTTTGTTATTTATAGTATTATATTTAATTCTTTTATGAAATTAATTCGCATTTACTCAATTTAAATATGACCAATAAAAAAAAACCCCTCAAAGTCACTTTACTGTTAATATGACCCCCTACCAGTCTGTGGCTGCGACTGGGCCTACCTGCGCACGCGACGAGACCATGAGGCAGTAATTTATGGCTTAGCTTAAAAAAATCATTGCAAAGTGCTTGGGTATTTCCGATGGATAATTCGCCATAAACGTAGAATAACGACGGATTTTAAAAAATATTACTATTTATTTTTTGTTTTTTGCATAAATTATTTTAAAAAAGGGGATTTTCACTCGGTAAATTTAATTAGCAAAAAATTGCCAAGTGATAATGCACTTTTTTTTAAAGACATTTTATGATCATATATAGCAATAGCAATATATATAAGAAAATTGCAAATTTTTAGTACCTACGTCGTTATTCTACGACTATGACGAATTCTGAGGAGCTCGAAATTTGGAACTGTGCCCGGTAGATGGCGTTAGTGACGAAATGTGGGTGTTCAATAGACCTCTACATAACACTTGGGTAAATACCAGCGTGATGATATAGACGGATGCAGTATTCTTTATTGTACACCAAAGGAAAAACTACAAAGCGAAAATACATTTTACACATAGGGTACAAATGGCGATCTTATCGCTAAAAGCACTTTCTTCCAGACAAACAGTGCATGGAAAGAATCATGGAAGAAAATATAGAGGGTAGTGGTCGGTGTACGAATATTAACTCATAAATAAACATATATATACGGACCTTATTGGTGATGTCCTTCAAAAAGGTCAGGTGCGCAGTACACACAACCGGCGTTCATGTATGAAACGATGCATGAATGTAAATGAAGCAAAAGGGTTATGTAAGGATCGTAGCACGTGGCGTTCTGTAGATTCTGCCTACCCCTATGGGAAAAAGGCGTGACTTTATGTATGTATGTAAATAAACATATATATAATATGTTTTTCTGTATTGAAATTCTCAGTAGCAGCACGGAGTCTGGAATTGTGCCCGGAAGATGGCAATAGGCTCGCCCCCTATTACATGGGACTCAATAACAGCATCGGCGAAATGTGGGTGTACAATAGTACACCTCTGCCTAACCCTTCGGGCAATACAGGCGTGATGCTATGCTATAATATGTTAATAAAATCGTCATTGTCAAACATATTGCAAATGTCTATTAGAAGGTCATAATGGCCTTCTAACTAAGGAAGTGTGATTGAATAGCTAAGGTTTATGAACATATTCTGACCTTAACATTCAGGCCACAAGATTATAAATAGGAAATGCAAATTTTTAAATGTTGTTTGTATTTTAAGAAGTGCGGAAAATACAAGGAACTTGAGGGGGGGATTGCCACGCACTTGAATGTAAGTCTATTTTAAAATAATAATAATAATGTCCTTCTGACCGATTTCGGTCACGGCGGCCAATCTCACCGGAGATTAGCCAACTACGCAGGAGATATTATAGAGCACAAGTGTGTGCGTAAACACAGGTGCACTCTCTGTTCCTTCACTCTCATAGTCCGATGAGACGGCAATCCGACACGACCGGAGAGAGATCAGGCGCAGGACCAACGGCGACACGTGCTTTCAGGCATGGTGTGTATTCACATACCTACACAAAGATCCAGACCCGAAACAACTATCTGTAGATCATACAAATATTCGTTCCGTTTGGGAATCGAACCCGTGACACGTAGCTCAGCACTAGGCAACATGTCCTATCTCGATTTTATGAGGATTTTACTTCGTTATACCATTCTAAACTATTTCATACCCGGCAGCGCTGCAACAAGCATATTTTACTTCAATCAAAATTATTACGGGTTCGTAAACCACGCGGGCGAAGCCGCGAGCGGAAGCTAGTAATATTATAAATGCAAAAGTAAGTGATTGTTTGTTATCGATCGGTTCAGCGGTTTAGGCGTGAAAAGCTTCTTTTTTTACTAACTTCTTCTTTTTTTCTTTTATTACTGGCTTCCGCTCGCGGCTTCGCCCGCGTGGTTTACGAACCCGTACATTTTTTCCGGGATAAAAAGTAGCCTATGTGCTATTCCAGACTATAATCTATCTCTGTGCAAAATTTCATCCAGATACGTTCAGCCGTTCTGGCGTGAAAGAGTAACAAAGATCCATCCATCCTCACAAACATTCACATTTATAATATTAGTAGGACAGGATAGAATAGGAAGTAGGATATATATATATATACAATACTTAGGATTGGAATTTAAACTGTGGCCTTAACCTCCAGAGTCTATATTAGTCATGCTATTTCAGACTTTGAACTCAAAAATTGTTTGAAACTCATTATGTTTCGTGAATTCATTAAAGCAAATTATTCATGAGTTTTTCTGCTAACATTTTTTGTTAATTGCAATTCAAAATAATATTTTACCTTTACCGAGTGAATTGTCAGAAATATATATATATTTTAATGACGTCTTCAACGCGATAAGAACCTAAAACTAAGCAATAATAACACAACACATCACGCCTGTATTCCCCGAAGGGTTAGGCAGAGGTGTATTATTGTACACCCATATTTCGCCGCTGCGTTATTGAGTCATGTAATAAGGGGCGAGCCAACCGGGCACCAGTTCCAGACTCCGTGCTCCTACTGAGAATTTCGATACAGAAAAACCCAATAACACATTGCCCGACCCGGGAATCGAAACCCATGGCCTCATGGTTAGCAGTCGCGCTTGCGACCACTAAACCAATGTGGACACTAACTATACAATATCAACAATTTCGTGTATATAATATACTATAAACCGTCATCGTGGCCATTTTACTTCAAAATTGACCATTTTGAAACTTACACAGAGTAGGCTATAAGACTGCATCAAAAATAAATTCTGAAATATCGTTTGGTAAATAGATTTCCTTCTAAAAACTCATTCAAACTTAATCTCTTGCTTATCTTT
The DNA here is from genome assembly GCA_947562105.1 of Shargacucullia verbasci. NCBI lineage: Eukaryota > Metazoa > Arthropoda > Insecta > Lepidoptera > Noctuidae > Shargacucullia > Shargacucullia verbasci. The sequence goes on along the minus strand of OX387307.1, from coordinate 810,895 downwards.
GGCGTTATCAATTTTAAATTTATCGAAATCACACAATAAGTACGTCAATGGCAATGCAAAACTATGACGTCACGCTTTTGTATTCCAAACATTTTTAGAACAAAATGTCGTTTTTGACAGTTCATGAAAAGTAACTCAGATGACTAGTAGTCATCTAGCATAGATAGATAGATAGATATACGCTTTATTGCACACGACACAGTTCAAAAACATACATAAAAAATTACAATTAGCATGTACAATGGGCGGCCTTATCGCAATCAGCGATCTCTTCCAGGCAACCATAGACTACCACACTTGGACTTTTATAGCTATGATGAAAATTTTAAGTAAATATTTAAATACAAAATTGTAAATATAGTATAGTTATTGTCACGTTAACTATTGTCAAAAATCTACAAAAAAAACGTCACCCCACACTAGGAATAATTCCTGTATCGTAGGTGCGTTTACAAACATAATATATTCACATACACACAGACCCAGACCTGAAACAACTATCTGTCATTATTATTTTTCATTATCAGCCAGAAAACGTCCACTGCTGAACGAAGGCCTCCCCCAGGGGGGGGGGGGGGGGGGTTACCATAATCCCCACGCTTGGCAGGCGGCTTGGGGATCGCAGTGGTTTACCGATTCGTGAGAGGACGCTGCTGCCGTCCTCCGGTGTTTGGCCGCAGTTTTAAGACGTACCCGGGTCTCGAACTATCTGTAGATCATACAAATATTTGTTCCGTGCGGGGATCGAGCCCCTAACACGTAGCGCTGCAGTCGATCTGTCAACCACTACGCCAACCGTGCCGTTGAAATCATTGATCTACAACAGCCATACTCAACCTGCGGCCCTCAGGCCGCATACGGCCCGCCGAGCTCTTGTGAGTGGCCCACTATGCCAAAGGTCAGTGGCGTACGGTTCATAAAGACAAAAAGACACTGCCTACCCTACACAACTCAGATAAATATTTCATCATCATCATCATCATCAGCCAGAAGACGTCCACTGCTGAACGAAGGCCTCCCCCAAGGGGGGGTTTGCCATAATCCCCACGCTTGGCAGGCGGCTTGGGGATCGCAGTGGCTCACCGATTAGTGAGAGGACGCTGCTGCCCGTCCTCTGGTGTCTGGCCGCAGTTTTAAGACGTACCCGGGTCACCCGGGGGATAAATATTTATTATAAGATATTTGAGGTGGCAAATCACATACATCATTATTTAATCGACAAGACGACGAACCAATACCAACATGAAGTCGGTATTTCTGGGAAGTAAGCTTTTAATTTTTTTTTTGTCTACCCTGTCTAAAAATTCTGTGCACGCCGCTGCCAATAGTAGTCAAGTTGTCAACCACTTTAAATTTCGCGCAGATCGCATGATCACCTCATAATATCCTCACATTATAAGAGTTAGAATATTATTTTTTTTGTAAAGTTTTTTATTAATCGTAAAATTTTGTGATGTGGCCCGCGGCACCTTATCTAAAACGTTTTTGTTGTCCTTATAGAAAAAAGGTTATGGCACGGTTGGCGCAGTAGTTGAGAGATCGACTGCTGCGCTACGTGTCGCGGGTTCGATTCCCGCACGGAACAAATATTTTTATGATCTACAGATAGTTGTTTCGGGTCTTGGTCTTTGTGTTTGTGAATACACACCGTGCCTCGGAACGCACGTAAAGCCGTTGGTCCTGCGCCTGATCTCTCTCCGGTCGTGTCGGATTGCCGTCCCATCGGACTATGAGAGTGAAGTAATAGAGAGAGCACCTGTGTTTGCGCACACACTTGTGCTCTATAATATCTCCTGCGTAGTTGGCTAATCTCCGGTGAGATTGGCCGCCGTGACCGAAATTCGGTCAGGAGGACATTATTATTATTAGAAAAAAGGTTGAGTATGGCATTCTACAATTTCCGAAAATCCAAATCAAATTTGAATTTGGCCGGCTTAACTTTTACCTTAATTTCTTTAATTAATCGCTAACCCGCACACCAGCATGGCGGACTAAGGCCTAAGATCATGTTAAACTCACCAAATTCCAGTTTGTTAACAAATAATTTGAATAGTTGCGAATCAGACTTAATGGAGGATGTTTTAATTGTTCTTCTGTCAAATTGGTCCTCAACGCCGAACCCCAACTTATAATGAAGTAAAATATATCACAGTTCACGGCGTGGTACACCGTTCTTATCAAAAGCCTAGTCTTATCGGTTTTATAGTAAAACATCTTCAACAATTAATGAGGGAAAATTGTCACAGGAATGACTTTGCCACACGAATTTTTAACGCGAAATGATTTTTCGCTGAAATTTTAATTCTGTTGAAAACTTTAGTAATTGATGTTGGTCGGATTAAGAGTATGGTTGGGTTATTAGGAACCATTATCTTATTTTAAACTGACTGATTCATTAGTTTAAAGATCGTAAACGAGGCTGATGAGAGTAATTGTTTCGTGCGTGAATTGAACTCGACACGAAGCGCGGAAAGCTAATCGCTTAGCCTCTGCGCCAACCGTCCCATCAGAATTTCAAAGACCTCAATGTTTAGACGAGGCGTGGTCGAGGCGAAGTCGAGGCGTGGGGAACCAAGTACGCCTTCTTTTACTTAAATAAATAAATTCAGCTCATTAGTGTCTCACTGCCGGGTAAAGGCCTCTTCTCAGAATGAAAAGGGTTAGGCCTTAGTCCACCACGCTGGCCTGGTGCGGATTAGCGAATTACACGCACCATCGAGAACTTCATGTAGCCTCCTTTCGAAGGTGTGCAGGTTTTTATTCTCGCATTCTCTTACCAAAACAATGTACCAAACAAAAATGGTAACATCTATTATTTTATATGTATAAATGAAAATTGTAACATCTATTATTTTATATGTATAAATGAAAATTGTAAGATCTATTATTTTATATGTATAAATGAAAATTGTAAGATCTATTATTTTATATGTATAAATGAAAATTGTAAGATCCTCTCCGGCCCTCAGTACATGAAATAAAATATTTGTATTATCTACAGTACCTCTATTATGAGTTTTCTAACTTTTTTTTTTTTTTTTTTTTTTTATAAAAACTTTTCCCCACGCTAGGATTTCTCCTGTGTCGTGGGTACAGTTTACAAACATACATGTCACATGCACACACAACCAGACCCGAAACAACTATCTGTAGATCATACAAATATTTGTTCCGTGCGGGGATCGAACCCGCGACACAGCGCAGAAAGCTAATGGCTTAGCCACTGCGCCAACCGTGTGGTCAAACTTTTTTACTTTTATTTACTTTCATAGTAAATGTAAATTTTCATGCAAGCGATTTTAATTCTTAACTTGGTTACATTAGGGATTAGAGTCGCTAACATGACATCTCTATAATATAGTAAATAGTAAATCAAAACTTTACTATTACACATATGTCACACAAGCGACTCTAATCCCTAATGTAACCAAGTTAAGAACTAAAATCGCTATCATGAAAATTTACTTTACTTTGATAGTAAATAGTAAGAAAACTCGTGATAGCGGTACAGATAGTTGTTTCGGGTCTGACTGTGTGTGCTTGTGGCATGCAGCGGCGTACAAAGAGTTTTTAGACAGGGTAGACAGAAAAATTTAAATGCTTACTTACCAATAATACCTACTGCATGTTGGTATTGGTTCGTCGTCTTGTCGATTAAATAATGATGTATGTGATTTGCCACCTCAAATATCTTATTATAAATATTTATCTGAGATAAGTAAGGTAGGCAGTGTCTTTTTGTCTTTATGCAACGCACGCCAAGGTGACATGTATGTTTGTAAACTGTACCCACAATACAGGAAAAATCCTATAGTGAAAAAATCTGTTCTAAGACATGCTTTTGCTCATAATAGGTTAACTCGTGATGTTTTCCTTCACCGTTAGGAATACCTATTAGATTTTTTTTCAATAGTATTTAGCAATCATAATAGCAGTAATAAAGAGTTACTTAACAAGTACATAATGATACATAATTGTACATAATTAGGGTCTATTTTTATTTGATCGCTGTTCTCTTACATGGAGAAATACCTATAGTTATGCCTAGAGTTTTCCACGATCTAGAGCAGAAGTTCCCAGACATTTTTTTCTCATAGACCACTTTCAAAATTTAGCTGGTTCCGGTGGACCCCCTGCAGCTACATTTCTACCATATTGTATATTAAATTGTAAACCCCCATTTTTTTGTCACGACAACGTAGATGACCGTTGACTCTCCCGTGACCCCCGGGGGTCCACTTCGACCACTTTGGAAACTAACTAAGTCAAAAATGTATGGAAAAAATACATAATTTGCGCGCGTTTTTGATGCTCACTCTAATGCGGGCGCGACTTTTTTCATTCTGACCGTGAAGTCCTGAGTTCGATTCCCGGGTAGCAATGTGTTAACATAACATAGCATCACGCCTGTATTCCTTGAAGAATTAGGCAGTGGTACTACACACCTACATTTCGCCGATGTCGTTATTGAGTCCCATGTAATAGGGGACGAGCCTACTGCCATCTACCGTGCACAGTTCCATACTCCGTGCTGCTACTGAAAATTTCTATACAGGAAAACCTAATAACTCTTTGCCCGTCCCGGGAATCGAACCCAGGACCTCACGCTCAGCAGTCGCGCTTGCAACGACTAGACTATTGAGATAGGCAAGTGTTGTTTATTCATTTTTATGTATGAAAATTCTCAGTAGCAGCACGGAGTCTGGAACTGTGCCGGTAGATGGCAATGGACTCGCTCCTTTTACCTAGAACTCTGCCTAACCCTTCGGGGAATACAGGCGTGATGCTACGTTATGTTTAACTAGCTGTTGCCCGCGGCTTGGCTCACGTGGATATATGTATATTAAAATAAGGCTCGTTTGCAAAACGCTGATACACGTGTACATTTATTTCTAACCAGAAGCAGGTATATGAAATTTCACGCTTCTTACTTTGAAAATGACGGTTTCCATACAATCGTTCATCCCTTATTTTATCCCCTTAGGGGTGAAATATCCAAAAATCCTTCCTTAGTGAAAGCTTACTACATAAAAGGCATCAACTGCCAAAATTTCAAGCTTGCAGCTCCAGCGGTTTAGGCTCTGCGTTGATGAATCAGTAGGTCAGGACAAGTACTTATAATATCTACTAGCGACCCGCCCCGGCTTCGCACGGGTAGCAGAGCATATACACCTTCATTTTTTTCCGTCGTAGTGTCGTATCATCCTGTTACGTCGAGCATTTACTCGGCGCACGCCAGTAAAGCTCCCAATCGGCATGATTTTTTCCGACATCTTCAACTATCATCGTCATATTTCAGCCAATTTACACAAAATCTTAACGAATTATACACCTAATCTTTCCTCATGAATAACTCTGTCTATTGGTGAAAACCGCATGAAAATCCGTTCAGTAGTTTTTGAGTTTATTGCGAACAGACAGACAGATAGACGCGACGGGGGACCATCGCAACATAGCAAAAAGTAAAACGCCATCTATCGGAGTGAAACGACAACAGAATACCCTGAATCGCACTATGAGAGTTTACAACGATTCTAAAACATATACGAATGTCCGACATCAATCGTCGGGCTTCGGCTCGGCAGGCTAAACACCTCGCCTGGTCGGAGGATCTTCCCTTTTCAATGGAGGAACACCATACCTCGTTCCTCCACAATAATATTTAGTGCTAGATTGAATTATAGGTGCACTGTTCAAGTTATACCCCATCTCCTCTTATCTCTAATTATATTATCTTTTGTATGACTTAAGTGACGAACTTTTGTTTTTTTTTTTTAAACTAATTATGACAAGGTGAGTCGTTTCTAAGTCTGGTCATTAAAAATTAATATTCATTCATTCTCGCGTTGGTTGATGAAAATATTAATAAACAATAAGACTACTGAGCGTGAGGTCCTGCGTTCAAATCTCGGGTCGAGCAGTATTATTGGGTTTATTTGTATGGAAATTCTCAGTAGCAGCATGGAGTCTGGAACTGTGCACGATAGATGGCAATATGCACATTACATGGGACTCAATAACAGCATCGGCGAAATGTGGAGGTACAATAGTAGGTACACCTCTGCCTAACCCTTAGGAGAATACAAGAGTGATGTTGTGTGTTATAAAAAATGAAATTATAAAAAAGATTTCATGTTTGTGGTTGCTTAAACTGTTCATCATTAACTAACGAGATGGCGCTAGTAGTAGGACATTAGCAAAACCTATCCATTAATCCAGCGTTCGTATTAGATTTCGCGTGACGTCACATCTGGGTCAAAATACATCCACAGACCATTTATACATTTTCTCAAATTGATTAATAAGTTTATATGTAATAGGGAACAACAATGCAACCAGTACAGCGCCATCTATCAGAGCAAAGCTATGACAGTTTACAACGATTCTAACCCGTATAAAAATTTTCAACATCATGTCCTTGGTAGGTCTTGAATTCGATTACCAGGTCGGGCAGTGTTATTGGGTTTTTCTGTATGGAAATTCTCAGTAGCAGCACGTAGTCTGGTTCTGTGCGCTGCAGATGGCAATAGGCTCGCCCCCTATTACATGAGACTCAATACAAAATCGGCGAAATATGAGTGTACAATAGTACATCTCTGCCTAATCCTTCGGGGTATACGGTATTATGCTATGTGTCTTCTAAAAATAAAAACGAATGACTCCAAAAGCCTTCAAAAGCAAAAAAAAATACAATACAATGTTCCAAAAACCTGTTTTGTTCTTATTTTCGTCGCTACTAAGGTCGTTTTATGTAAAATATAGTAACAAAACAAAATTATTATTTTCAACATCTTAAATGGTGTAGACTTGTACCGCATACAAGTTTATACATTATACATTATTTTTAGTACAAACTACTTTCAGGTTTAGTATAGGGCGAGTGGGGGGAAGATGAGAAACGGTGTAACACAAAAAGTCGTTCATAGTGCATCTTGCATTATGAGAAACGGGGTAATACAAAAAGTCGTTCATAATGCAAGATGCGCTATGGACGACTTTTTGTGTTATCCCATTTCTCATCTTCCCCCCACTCACCCTATACTAAACCTGAAAGTAGTTTGTTCAGAATCAGTAACAGAACCGATTGTAATAATTTTTATACCGTGCTATATTATGTCCAAATAATATTAATAATTTAACTGACTGCTCTTTCATCCACGCGTGCAATCGGCGCATGGCAAAACATGTGACACAGCGGCATGCGCCAGCGCACTCACACTGCTACCTCACGCCGCCTAGGGATGTCCATGTTTATGGGAGAACAACGAAGGGTTCAGCCTAAGTCCACCGCGTTGGCAGTGCGAGTTGAGTAAGTGTTCAACCGCTAGGCTATCACTGCTTTTCTCTTAAATATTTATAAAAGTACCTAAATGCATTACATCTACGCGTAAAATGAAACATTTGAGATGTCAATATTGACATAATTTATAATACAGTAATACCCCGAACTTACGCGATAGGTGGGACTAAGCGGTAATCGCGTAAGTCGAATTCGCATAAGTTGGGGTATAATAAATTTCAACAAGCTCACACTCCGTAGTTCAGAAATAACACAAAATAAACTATAGCTAAGCGTTGATTCCGCGCGACACGTCCGAACATGTACATTAGCTGAACAATAATTTGGGGGAGTGAATAATCGAGTTGTGTAGCTCTCAAAGTAACGAGGAATCGATGAGATTCAGAAATGGCGTAACTCCAGATTCGCGTAAGTCGGGGTAGCGTAAGTCAAGGTATTGCTGTACTTTAAATCTTAAATACAAAAAAATAAATATCGAAAGTACACCGCGACATAATAATATAGAAGAATTCAAAAGTGGCAGCAGTATACATTACAATTAATCTCAGGTCCTGGTAGCGTTGCCAACATTTCTTCGGCGAAATATAGTATTTTTCAAACTAAGTTATAAAAAAATATAGTACACTTAAAAAAATATAGTATTTTATGGCAAAGGCCAAAAATAGACAAAGATAATATTTCTTACTTATTTATTTTTATAAAATCAATAATTTTTTTGCACTTCTTGCATTTTAAAACGAAGGATTTGTTTGTTAGATTTCGGTGTTGAAAATATAGTATTTTTGCGTACTATATATTTCTTTAACAGTATATAGTACGCAGACCCGAAATACAGTAAAATACTATATATTATAGTACGGTTGGCAACCCTAGGTCCTGGTCCCAAGCATATATGGCACTGGTGTTTTTTTACAAAGAAATAGCCTAGAACCTGAAGAGGATTTTTACTATTGCAGTAAAACACTTTTTTTTTTACATACAATTTTTCCGTCTATCCTTTCGAGGAAATACTGGTTTATAACAAGGTTAATATAATTGACGATACGATAACACTGGCGTTTTTATGGATACAAAAACTAGATTTCCAGTCTGATAAGAGCAGAACTGGTTATCATAAACAATCTAGATTCACCTGAAGGTTGAGAGAAGGGTATTAAGTTAGACTTGCCAACCGTCCTGTTTTCCCAGAACATGTTCTGCTTTTTGAAGTGTCCTGGATAGTTATTAAGTAGCGTCCTGGGTTTTTTAAAGAGTCATCGTAAGTTCCTGTGTTTTATTATTCGCGCGCCACTACTGCCAGGAACCTTACGTTTAATCATCGGCGTTATTTTATAATTTAATCCTTCATTTAATTTCTTATATTATTATATAATTATGAGTATTTTACTATTAACTTTCATAGTAAATGTAAATTTTCATGATAGCAATTTTAGTTCTTAACTTGGTTACATTAGGGATTAGGATCGCTAACATGACATCTCTATAATATAGTAATTAGTAAATCAAAACTTTACTATTACTCGATGTCAGTCACATAAGCGACTCTAATCCCTAATGTAACCGAGTTAAGAACTAAAATTGCTATCATGAAAATTTACTTTACTATGATAGTAAATAGTAAAAAAACTCGTGATAGCGGTACTGGTTTTCAGAATTTGAGGATGGCAACCCTGTATTAAGTTGCATTTTTACTTGGTGCATTAATAAACCACTCGTCTGTCCAGTCCCCAACAACATTGGGGTCGGGTCCCAGTCTAACCGGTTGTGGCTGAATATCAGTATTGTACAAAGTCAAAGTCAAATGTATTTATATCAACTGGGCCTTTACGGGCGCTTTTAAAACGTTATGATTCTAGTTGCGCGGTTCCAAAAGTGGGTTGGTCCTATGGAGAAGAGACCGGCAAGAAACTCCATGGATAACTCTTTTCAAAAAAACTGTTTTACAATATTCTTCAATGATAATAAAAGTATCTAAAATACGGACAAATACAAAAAATAATAAGTCGTAGGGTTTAGACACGATGTGCTAATTACCAGGGAAGCCGTGTCTGTGTTCCTCTTGATGTGTGAAAAGCGGTCACCCATCCAAGAACTGACCGCGGCATGCGCTGCTTAACTTTAACATTGCTCTTAAAAACTAACATTAGAACGGTAATTTAAAAGATCTAACATTCACAATACCGGTCCATCTGTATTATTTGACTGTCTCATTGGTCCAGTGGTAGCAAGCGCGACTGCTGAGCGTGAGGTCCTGGGTTCGATTCCCGGATCGGGTAAAGTGTTATTGAGTTTTTCTGTGAGGAAATTCTCAGTAGCAGCACGGAGTCTGGCAATGTGTTGTAAATGGCAATAGACTCGCCCTATTACATGGCACTCCATAACGGTAAATGTAGTAACCGGTGAAGTGTAAGTGTACAATAGTACACCTCTGCCTAACCCTTCGAGGAATACAGGCGTGATGTTATGTTATGATTATGTGTATCTAAGATCTTATTGAATAGCATGTTTATTATCCATAGCAATTGTCAAATTTTCGTCACCTAATAATGGTGCATTTGGAGTTGGAGTACCCCAAGGGAGTATCCTAGGTCATTGGGTATTTCTATTGACGTTTTATATCGATTTGACAGCATAGTTAACGCAGTGGCTAAGCGATTAGCTTTCTGCGCTTCGTGTCGTGGTTTCGAATCTCACACAGAACAAATATTTGTATGATCTACAGATAGTTGTTTCGGGTCTGGTTGTGTGTGCATGTGACATGTATGTTTGTAAACTGTACCCACGATACAGGAGAAATACAAATGTGGGACAACGATACAAAAAGAAAGATTTCTCTTGGTGTTAGAACAGAAAGTAAGTACAAATTAATAATTATATAATGAAACTATGGAGGAACGAGGTATGGTGTTCCTCCATTGAAGAGGGAGGATCTTCCGACCAGGCAAGGTGGTTAGCCTGGCGGGACGAAGCCCAACGATTGATGTCGAACATTCGTATATGTGTTAGAATCGTTGTAAACTCTCATAGTGCGATTCAGGGTTTGTTGTTGTAGCTTCACTCCGATAGATGGCGCTTTACTTTTTGCCATGTTGCGAGTAGTTCTCGCTACAAAACTATCGAGGTTCTTGAACTTTTCACGGTCACATAACTTGGACATTGTAACTTAAACTTGTATTAAACTTTGGGGCGATTCTTGCGCGTTTAGACATAAGTCTATCTACCAGTTTTTGAGATACTGCTTCTATAGAAAGAGTCAAAAAATTTTGAGTCGTGTGAAAAGACATCACTGATATAATAGCATAACATAGCATCACGCCTGTATTCCCCGAAGGGTTAGGCAGAAGTGTACTATTGAACACCCACATCTCACCGATGCTGTTATTGAGTTCCATGTAATACGGGGTGAGCCTCTTGCCATCTACCGGGCACAGTTCCAGACTCCGTGCTGCTACTGAGAATTTCCATACAGAAAAACCCAATAACACTTTGCCCGACCTGAGAATCGAACCCAGGACCTCACGCTCAGCAGTCGCGGTTACGACCACTAGACAAATGAGGCTAATATTATATTACGAGAATTCACAAAATGGTAGAAGAGCAATTATATCCGCCATGTTTTTTGGATATATCTCGATTTCGACAGTATTTCTATCGCACGAGAATCGCTCCCCTAATCTCATGTTAAGTGTACTATTGTACACATGTTATCACCTACATCACTGTTAAATCGGAGGGGGCGAGTCTATTGCCATCTACCGGGCACAGACCCAAACTCGAAGCAGTCACTGAAAAAAATCAATAAAACTTTGCCCTATTTGAAAATCTAACTGACAACCTCACGAGAATTTGAACTACTTAGTATTAAGGAACCGGTTTCATTTTAATGTTCAAAAGTCTCGTTAAAAACGCGTTAATTAAAGTTATAACGATAATAATTCTTAATTTACATTGTATCTAATTTAGGAAGTAATTAATATTCCAATCAAATTTAAGGTCATTTTAAACTAAAATACTGATTTGTTTAACTTAAGATTATAGTTTAGCTAAGCTAGTTTTCATACAAAATGCGTTAACGTTTTTACCCCACTAAACATGTGCTGATTTTGTTGATTTTTTTTATATGTTATAGACACAAGTAAAAACTAGGTCGTCACGTTTTTGTTTTTTTTTGTTATTGTTTTTAGATTGAGAAATAATTAACCCTCAAAATGCGTTTTTTTTTTTATTGAAAATCTTCCTTATTCTTATCTCGTGATAATTATTAAATTAAGCCTTTTTTTAAACAATATCAGACCAAAATCAAATTAATTTGTTAAGATTTAGATGTAAGAAACGTTAACGCTTAAACACCTATTTTGGGTGTATTTCAAGGCAATTTTGTCAGTAGCCGACAACTAAACGATACTCTTAACATTGATATTTAAATGTGGTTGAACGCTCGCCTTCCATGCAGGAGGGTCTGAGTTCAAACCCGGTCCGCACCTCTGACTTTCCGGAATCATGATATAGCTGCGGGGATCTGCGAGGGTAAGCAGCGCTTGACGCGGTCAGTCTTTGGATGGGTGATCTTTATTCACACGTTGAGACAGTAACGGGTGTTATAAACCTATGACAGTCGTTACGGGTGTCAGCAGCGCAAAAAGTCTGACAACCAGTCTAACCTTAGAGTATCAGTGTCTCCCAGTAATTGTGTGTCGGAGGTCAGATGTCAGTCGCGTTTTACAATACTGATATTCAACCGCATCTGTTTACACTTGAAGGTAATCAGGACAGCTAACATCATGTGGAAAATGTATCATACCCGCTTTGAAGGTCATTCGCCCACCGCAGTCGCACGCGCATGGGTTTTTCCATCCTTATTTTTTGCGATTCATAAATATTTAATTTTTATTAACATTTTTATTCAACATATGAACATTTATTATCATATCCTTGAATATTTACGTCATTTAAAAAAATCATACTACTAATATTATAAATGTGAAAGTTTATGAGGATGGATGGATGGATCTTTGTTACTCTTTCACGCCAGAATGGCTGAAAGGATCTGGATGAAATTTGGCACAGAGATAGATTATAGTCTGGAATACTATAAACTTTTTATCCCGGGAAAATGTACGGGTTCGTAAACCACGCGGGCAAAACCGCGGGCGGAAGCTAGTCCTATGCACGGTCGGATTGTTTGCATCAATATTCAGCCTTATTTATCAAAATTAATTAGAGTGCTAACGGTCACAGGCACGGTCGCGAGACATGGAGTCCAAGGTTCTATACTCTAATCATTCAAATAGAAGTTTTGTCTGAAAAACTTTCAGTTGGAGCCTAGGCGTTTCGTCTAACGCACACTGGACAATCAGCCTCGGCCTCATTTTAATTTGATAGCTCGTCCCGAGTCGACCTCCCAAGATGGAGCCAAGGCCTCTAATTAATAGGTCGCAAACGTGACTGCTGAGCGTGAAGTACTGGGTTCGATTCCCCATTCGGGCAAAATGTTATTGGGTTTTTCTGTATGGAATTTCTCAGTAGCAGCACGGAGTCTGGAACTGTGCCCGGTAGATGGCAATATCGCCCCCTATTACATGGGACTCAATAACATCGGCGAAATGTACGACGAAATAGTACACCTCTGCCTAATCCTTCGGGGAATACAGGCGTGATGCTATGTTATGTTAAGTAAAATATAAAATTCCGGTGTGCGTGTGTTCGTTATTCTTCTCTTCCTAAACGGCTTGATCGATTTTGGTGATATTTTTTTACTTATAGAGATCCAGAAAAAGGCCCGCTAATTTTACAATACAGTAAAAGCTCTTTATTCACGGTTCCCTTAATCGCCTTTTCAGTATTCGCGGTTTAAGAAAATTGTGACCAAGTTCCTGTAATCGCCACTAAAAAATTCTTTATTCGTGGATCCAGTCGGTATATTAAAGAGATTTGGTGTCCTTTATTTACCCGGTCTGACTGAAGGTAATGATGATGAATAATGAAGATTCAGTGCAAATTCAAACGTTAACAGCAAACATTGCTCAAGTTGCCAATGGAATAGGAAGAGAGGGCTTTGAGCAGACAGAATCAAGTGACATTCATGAGTTCCTTGAATCGCAAGACGAAGATTTGACTGAAATCGACTTGGAGGATATGTTAAATCCGCATTCCATTAAAGAAGAGGCTTCAACAAGAACTGGATAGGTGACCTTTAACTTGAAAAACCTAAGTGAAGGTTTACGGATCGCGAATAAGCTTTGTGATTTCTTCATGAAAATTGATCTATATATGGAAAAGAGTCTTATTTTTAAAAGGCAAAATGTTAATGCCACAGCTGTATATCAATCTGAATTGAGAGAAATTTTAAAAGCGGCAACACAAGAAAATCATATTACTTAAGTTCTTTAAGCCCTCGCCTAAGCCTAACAATAATAATTAATAGATATTATTGTAAAATTCTCATAAAATTGTTTTTATTTTGATTTCGTTTTTTATTTTGGAAGCTTGGAACGCCTCTCTTATAATAGCGGGCAGTCGAGCGTGTGGGTTTCAGGCTGTCTGAGTTAACATAGGCATATGTATCTACCTCACGTATTTATTATTATTAGACTGGTGTATTTTATTTTATTGATTTATTTTATATGATGGATTTATTTTATTTGATTAATTTATTGTAAGATTTTATTTGATGTATTTGTGATATGTGTTGACTGAATTGCGAGACAATTTTTTTTGGTACTGTATACGGATTATTATTGTAAATCTAAAATAAACGATTATTATTATTATAATATTATAATCCTATACAATATTCACGGTTTCTATATTCGCGGCGTATTTACGAAACGTATTCCCCGCGAATAAAAAGCTTTTACTGTACACAACACATAAAACGTGACAAATATTGCCTACAGCTACACATAATACGTGATCACATACTATAAACTATTATTTTAAATATAGTTCCGGGTTTCAACGTCAGAAATACTTACATGTAATTTTGTCAGACAATTAAGTAAATAAGTACTTGTAGTTCAACAACTTCCTCATAGAAAATAACTGATATTTTCTAAGAGATACCCTTACTGGTTTATTGGTTGCAAGTTTGGTAGCTGAGCGTGACGTCTGTGGTTCGATTTAAAGGACGGTAAACAGGGCTGACCATTTTGAAATCGTGCTTGGTTGATGGCAGTTGGACCTAATAATGACATCGGTGAAATAGAGTGTAGAACAGTACATTTCTGCTTAACCCTTCGGGGAATACAGCAGTGATACAGTAGGCCCACATCTGGGCACGGGCCTCATCTCAGAATGAAAAGGGTTAGGCCTTATTTCTATATTATGTTGTAATAACATGTCTAACGTAAGTAATAATATTGCCTCATAGGTCTAATGGTGACAAGCGCTGCTGAGCATGAGGTCCTAGGTTCGATTCCCGGATCAGGCATTGGGCTTTTCTGTATACGAATTATCAGTAGCAGCATGTAGTTTAAAACTGAACGGTTGATGGCAATAGACTCATCCCCATTACAAGGGACTTAATAACAGCATCGGGGAAATTTGGGTGCACAATAGTACACCTCTGCCTTACCCTTTGGGGATACAGGCGTGATGTTTTGATGGTATATGTAAGTTGTAATAATAAAATACTCACGAAATTCCAATTAGTCAGGTAACATGGCGTAAACCATTTGACAGTCAAAATCACAGGATCCTTAACTTCTTCACTGATTAACTGGAACCACAGGTAACCTCCATAACTGAACACCGAGCAGAATATTCCACAAGAAACCACATGAAACAGAATCCTTAGATACAATCGTATAGAACGTTTTTCTTCGTATTCTTCGTTCACTGTTATTTTCAATTCATTCATTTTTTTTTTATTATATTTTTTGGTATTTTTTTTATATTTTTTGGTATTTTTTTTATATTTTTTGGTATTTTTTTATATTTTTTTGGTATTTAACTGTATTTTTTTTGTAATTTAATTGAAATATCGTTCACGTTATTGTTATTATTATTGTGTAATATTCAAGACGTGTGGACGACTTGAGGTCACCATCTTATGTGATCAACTAGTATGTATAGCAATGATTCTTGGGTTCCTTAGTCGTAAAAACCATTTTATGATTCTAATTATATTTTTTTTTATAAAATTCTGATGAATCTGCACTTAATATGTGCACCTCATTAGTGCGATTAAATAAACAATAAATTTTGTTATTACGCGGATAATTTGCAATATTGGAAAAGGAAAAAAAGTGAATTAATGATAAAACGACTTATAAAGCATATTATCACTTGTGTATTTTATATGTTGTCCCTGTCATTTTCCCTTAATAAATAAAATGTATTACGCGTCGCGCGAATATTTTAGACGGTTTAGAATGTTCTTGGGTGCTTCTGTATGGCAATTCTCATAAGCAGCACGTAGTCTGGAACTGTGCCTGGTGGATGGTAATAGACTCGCCCCCTATTACATGGGGTTCAATAACAGCAACGGCGAAAAGTGGGCGTACAATAGTACACCTCAGCCTAACCCTTCGGGGAATACAGGCGTGATGCTATGTTATGTGTTGTTACATAAATTAGTCGCAATAAGTGGCAGCGTTCAAAAACATACCAGGGTCATAAGGCAAGTACTTCCTAATTAATATTAATATTTTTATTTTAATATTATAAATGTGAAAGTTTGTGAGGATGGATGGATTGATGATTTTCAATGGAGGAACACCATACCTCGTTACCCCCACGACACTATGCCCGACATGGGAATCAAACTCAGGACCCCACACTCACTACTACCAATGAGGCACTTGTATATATTGGAGATACCTTGCCATTTGAACAATATTACCAGTAGTTGAGCAAAGCTAATTAAAACAATAGAAGTACGGTTTTTTTTTCTTCTTATTTACTTTTTTTTTGATAAAATAGCCACACATGTCCACAGCAAAATTGGGTAAAATTATTTAGGTTTCCTTTTCTTTTTTAATGTATGATCATGTCCATTTGTTACTGAATACTATATTTTTTACTGTAAACAGGAGTCAAGGGTTTAAGCTGAAAACCAGCGCTTAGCAACCCTCCAGAGGGGACCTAAGCATTATGCTGACGCTTGAACCTTTTGCTTCCGGTATTATAGTTCTATGTATATAATACTAATAGCTGTAATACTGGAGACAATAAACGTTTATTCTATTCTATTCGTATATTCTACGGAACCAATTGAAATTAGCGAATAAACTTGTGAATAAAACCTGCTTTGATCACAAGTTTCAATGGTGCGCACGCTAATAAAACTAAAAAAACACACTGGTTTGTAACTTAATTATAAATTATCCGTTGTATATCTATATTTAGTAGCGGCGTGCACAGAGTTTTTAGATAGGGTAGGCAGAAATGTAAAAGGTTACTTACCAATAATACCTACTGCATGTTGGTATTGGTTCGTCGTCTTGTCGATTAAATAATGATGTATGTGATTTTGCCACCTCAAATATCTTATAATAAATATTTATCTGAGTTATGTAGGGTAGGCAGTGTCTTTTTGTCTTTATGCAACGCACGCCACTGATATTTAGGGTCTCGTAGGTACATAGCTGCCGCGCAAATCCGTCGATCTGCGAGGTTAAGCAGCGTTTGACGCCGTCAGTCCTTGGATGGGTGACCATTTTTCAACTATCAAATCCCCTCCGTACCTCGGAAAGTGCGTTAAGTTGGTCCCGGGTACCAGACGAAGGCCTATGACAGTCGTTACGGGTGTCAGCAGCCCCAAAAGTCTGGCAACCAGTGTAACCTTAGAGTATCAGTGTCTCCCAGTAATTGTGTGGCGGAGATCAGATGGCAGTCGCGTTGTACAATACTGATATTCAGCCGCAACCGGTTAGATTGGAAGCTGACCCCAATGTATTTGTGGAAAAGGCTAGGCAGATGATTAAATTCAATTGAAACGACCTATAGCGTGACAGAGAAAAAAAATTCAATAGTATTGTAATATGGCAGAATTAGTCTTGCTCTTAAGTATTACGATACTTATAAAAATCTATACATATAATAAAATTATAACAGGCCGATGTCTGTACCACGGTCTGTACATTATAGATATTGGAGAAAAACTAATATGGGGGGTCTTTATTACAGCAACAGAAGCCAAAACAACAGCTTTTAGATTTTTTGTCTGTATGTTTGTACACGCATCACGCAAAAACTACTGCATGGAATTGAATGCAGTTTTCACAGAAGTAATGCTAGAGGTCTAACTTAAAATATAGGCTCCATTTTATCGCAGGAAAATATCAGATTCTAAATTCCACGCGTACGAAGTCGCGGACAAAAGCTAGTTATTATATGAAAATAAAAAAGCGTACACGGTTGTTTATGTATTTGACTCTTTGATATTATTTTTATTTCAAAGCAGGTTTACGGACTGGTCTGGTTTTTGACCAAACTGGTTGGTAATGACGTCACCATTCTGGTACCAGTGCATCTTGAAGAATGTCGAATTGTTGAACGTGATGTGTTATTTTATTTATTTTTTTAAGTTTTCTTGCTATCAACAAGTTCTTTGTTTCAAACTCAAACACAAAAATTTTTTATTCGTGTAGGCCGTAAAAGGCACTTACAAATCGTTTAGCTGGTTCAAATTGTCATTCCATGGAGAAGAACCAGCAAGAAACTCCATGGTTACTCTTTTAAAATATGGTTTATGACACAGTACATGGAAGACGTGTAAGAACAATGTAGGTTAATGTCTGGACTGGCCTTTGGAAGAAAGTACCAGTGCCATGACAGATTTGAGCGAGCCTGTCCCTACAGACGGGACGCATGCATCAGTAACCGTGTAGCTCAACCCTATTTTAGGGAGCTCAACGACCCGACGCACGACACCACCAGATCTGCGGGAAATACAAAAGATGTCGCGAATACTTTTAAATTAACTAACGACCACATTGGTCTAGTGGCCGCAAGCGCGACTGCTGAACGTGAGGTCCCGGGTTCGATTCCCGGGTCGAGAAAAGTGTTATTAAGTTTTTCTGTATGAAAATTCTCATAGACAGCAATAGGCTTGCTTCCTATTACATGGAACTCAATAACGGCATCGGTGATATGTGGGTGTATATAATAAACGTCTGCCTAACCCTTCGGAAAATACAGGCGTGATGCTTTGTTATGTTTGTTTTGAATTCTGTATAATGTAAATGACTAGATGTTGCCCGCGACCTCGTCTGCGTATAATTTGTATTTAATATCTAATGACCGTTTTGTTGCAATTATAAAAATCTCCAGGTCCCAGGCTACCTCTTTGTAAAATTTCATAACGATCGGTTCAGTGGTTTAGTCGTGATGAGGTAACAAACATACAGAAAGTTACATTCCCATTTTTATTATTATGGATAACATTTTCAATGAATGCAACCGGCCTTAATATTGTTCCTGTATCGTCAGTGCGTTTACAATCACAAATATTCACATGCACAAACACCCAGACCCGGAACGACTATCTGTAGGTCATACAAATATTTGTTGCGTGCGGGAATCGAACCCGCGACACGTAGCGACAGCATTTAATGTCTCAACCGCGCTTACCACGCTTTCAAAATACCAATATTATATCATAGTGTAGATACCTAACGTATTATTCTACTGGTACCAGTGACTATCGATCCAAGTATGCAATCAAACGGTAATTGATCAAACTGACACCACAAGGTTCTTTTTTATTTATAAATAACACGTCATATACAGAGTGGTGATAATAATAAATCATTCACTCGCCCTTATTTATCCTTTAAGTAATATATTTTATCAAATAATTTAAATGATTTTTTTAACGTACTTGAAAAGAAAATCAATTATGTACCGAAATTAAAAATCAATGAGTATTTCGTTAAATCAGCTACCCTGTATGTATGTATCACGTTTTTATAAATCATATTTATCTATTCTATATGGTTAATTTTATGCAGTAAACACCGACAATGATTTTGCGTTTTATAAATAAAATATCCTTCACAGTAATATGCTAATTATCACAATTAGCACATTACCTCTAGGCAAGGCGGCTTATAAAAGTTCCTAGGTTGAAATTGGTCGGGCAGTCGGGCAGCGCCGGCTTTAGGGTGAGGCTGCCTGGACGGTCGACCGGGGCGCCACGGTCTACAGGGGGCCGCGCGTCCGCTATCTTAACTTAACCACCGAATTTGAATACCTATCTCTATCGATGTAATGAAAAGCAGCGTATCAACTTTTATGAACTTTTCTCTCAGAGGGAGTATGAATATTCAGCATTTTATGACCCTCCCCCCCCAAACCGTACAAATCAAATTGACCCCCCCCCCCCCACGCGTCTACATGGTTAAAGCCGGCGCTGAGTGATATTATAATTTTTAGATTAGAAATTCTTAGTAGCTGCTCAGAGTTTAAAAATACGTCCGATAACGGCTTTAGACTCACTCAGTTTTCTTTATTTTATACCGGTATTGATTCGATCGTAAAGGTAGCCCAAAAGTCTCACAATCAGTCTAACCTTAAAGTATCAGTGTCTCCCAGTAATTGTGTCGGAGGTCAGATGGCAGTCGCGTTGTAAAATACTGATATTCAGCTTCAACCGGTTAGACTGGGAGCCGGCCACGATGTTGATGGGAAAAGGCTAGGCATTTTATTCGTAAGTAATAGGGAGTGAGCCTACTGCCATCTACCGTGCACAGTTCCAAACTTCGGGCTGTTACTGAGAATTATTAATAAACAACAACATCTATACATATGTATAATAAAATTATACAGATAGTGCCACCACGAAGACGCGCCCCACTCTTCTTCCTAATAGCTTACAGTACAAGTGTGTAACCTTCCGCTAGTGTTTTAGTTCTGTCGATACACAATAATTACCTATGAGTGCACACGCACACTACGAAATATTAACTGATCACGAGAGAGCATTACGGTCAGCTGGAAAGCCTCGAGCAAAAATTCGCGCGGCTTCGTGGACGGCACTATCTATAACAGGCTGATGTCTGTACATTATAGATATTGGAGAAAAACTAATAACGGTAACTTTATTAAAGCAACAGAAGTCAAAACAACAGTTTTTAGAATTTTTGTTTGTCTCTCTGTATGTTTGTACACGCATCACGCAAAAACTACTGCATGGAATTGAATGCAGTTTTCACCGATGTATTGCTAGAGGTCTAACTTAAAATATAGGCTTCATTTTAAAGCAGGGAAATATCAGGTTCTAAAATCCATGCGTACGAAGTCGCGGGCAAAAACTAGTCTAATTACCTACTATTTATAATTAATGCCAATCATCTAACTACTATATAATTTCATCAATCATCTTTCCTGTATTATTAAATGATCTTGTAACTACATGATTGTGCAAATTAATCTGCGAGGTAAAGCAACACTTGCCGCGGTCAGTTTTTGGATGGGTGACCGTGCTTCACTTGTCGAGACCCCTCCGTGTCTTAGAAAGCAATTTAAATACATAAAGCATTGACTTAAAATCGTACATAAGACATTAATTCATAATTTTATATAAATAAATTAAAACTGTGCATAGCTTTAACCTAATTATAACTCAAGGTGTAAAGAAACTGTGATAGTCCAGTGGTTGAACGCTTGCTTTCCACACAGGAGGGCCTGAGTTCAAACCCAGCCCATCGCTCTGACTTTACGAAATCAGATGTGGATGGAAATATGAATATCACTTGCGTTAACGGTGGATGAAAACATCGTGAGGAAACCTGCACACTTGAGAGGGGTCCATAAAGTTCTTGATGGTGTGTGTAGTTCGCCAGCGTGTTAGACTCTAAGGCCAACCCTTCTCACTGCACAACCCTTGCCCAGCAGTGGGACAATAATGAGCTGAAATTATTTTATTATTAAAGGGCCTCCAGCCAAACAAATCACTACATATTATAAATCAAAGTCCCCCGCCGCGTCTGTCTGTCTGTTCGCGATAAACTCAAAAACTACTGAACGGATTTTCATGCGGTTTTCACTAATAGATTTAGGTTTAGGTGTATAATTCGTTAAGGTTTTGTGTCAATTGACTGAAATATGATAGTTGACGAAGTCGGTATAAGTAAATGCTTGACGTAACAGGCTGATACGACACTACGACAGGAAAAAAAATTAAGGCGTATATGCTGCTACCCGTGCGAAGCCGGGGCGGGTCACTAGTTAAATAATATTAAGCAACACTGCTAAGGCTGTCCCATAGTGGGACTCGAACCTCAGCTTAGGGCGTTGCTGGAGGACAGACAGGAGAGGACTTGCTGGATCTGATTGTGATTATTTAGGGACATTTGATGTATAACTACTGGCTCAGCGCGGGCTGGCTCGAGCAAGGGTCGGGGTGGAGAGTGGACGGGTCTTCGCGACGGGCCTCGTCGGTGAGGACGGTGTGACGGTCGGTTGTGTGTAGTGTTGGAAGTCTTCCTAACCAATCGGAGCGCCTCCTGATAGAAGGTACTAAGGTACTAGGTGAAGGCTACGTTAAGCCATCACAAGATAATATCAAATACTAGCTGTTGTCTGCAACTTTACTTATATATTTAACGCGTTTTATTTGCGTATATTTCTTCTCAGGGATAGTCATAGGAAATGCCGACGCCATCTAGTTTAAAAAAAGATATGTAAAAGTGATTGAAAACCGCAACAGGTTAGATATTAATGTAAAACAACAAAATATGGTCTTTAGTTCACAGTCAACAAACTAGATGGCGCTACGTGTCACCTTTCTCAGTTATTCGCTAGACTGTTCAGATTTTCTGGCTCAGAAATGGTGACTAGGGTACAAAGAAAGAGCCAAGTCAAGTGACGAGGCCTATGTCGACACCCCTAGATAACCAGCCAGCTAGTTTCACTACTTGTAGGTAAAATGTCCGAAAGGTTATTTTTTTTTTTAATACTTTGTCCCACACTTGGATTTCTCCTGTACCGTGGGTACAGTTATTCTGCAATAAATATTTGTATGATCTACAGATAGTTTTGTTTCGGGTCTGGGTCTTTGTGTATGTGAATATAGTATGTGTTTGTAAACGCACCCACGATACACGAATTATTCAAAGCGTGGGGCAACGTTTTTTAAAAAAACAAAAAAAAAACTTCTCCCAAGAATCGAACCCAGGACAGATACAGCAGTCATGCATACTACCTACACAGAGAGAGATTAATGATCTAGTTATACATATAATACTTATTTATATATAAATCAAAGTAATCTTAAAAAAGTCATTTAAATATACAACTCTGCTTACCTCACAAACCAAAGCTTGATATCAATCTGTCTTACAACAACCTAAGTAGCCCACCCATCGAATTCCAGTCCTGTCACACAGCTTAACCCTCCCCTGCCCGAGAAAGAAAGTAGACTCAATAAAACGCGTTTCATTCACTCGCGCATCTCAGTTTAACCTTGAACGCGTCCGCGAAAGTAGCCATATGTAAAAAAAAAAAATACAAAAAAGATGGCGTCAAAATTTTTACTAGTTTTTCTTTTAATATTTTGCTCGGGGGTAAATAGTGCGACTTTGTTGGAGAAGGGGTATGATTATTTTGTTAGTTTGGGTAAGAGTTATGCCCCCAATTTGCTATCGATTCTGGAGTGTATGACCAATGAAGATGCATGGGGTTGTGCGAAGGAGAAGGCGGGAAAAATGTTGGATGGCTGGGAAGACGACGTGGAGAAGGAACGGAGAAGCTGGGAAGGTAAACTTTCAATTTTATTAATTTTTAACCGACTTCAAAAAAAGAGGAGGAGGTATATTACTTTTATGTTTTACTTGGCACCGACTTTAATATTCTTCAACTACTATATTGTATAATAAAACATTTATTTTTCGCTTTTTAGTTAGTTTTGTTTTTGAGTTTTTTGAAGGAGGTATTTTTTAGCAAAAAAAAAAACATTTTTATTATTAAATGTTTTGAAATTAAAAAAAGACCAAAAACACAAAAAAAAAAACTTAAAAACAAACAATAAAATCGTAACTATAATTATGTCATATCAACTGTGAACTGACAACTAGTACTATCTCATTTTTGACAACATTACAGGATTAAGAAGAAACTATCGACCGCGTTGTGCATACAACGCGCTCGATGTTAGTACAAATTGAATGAATTCGATTTTGACGTCTAATTTTGATTGAAGTAAAACATGCATTTTGCAGCGCTGCCGGGTATGAAATAGTTTAGAATGGTATAGCCAAGTAAAATCCTCATAAAATCGAGATAGGACATATTGCCAGTTCACAGTCGATATTTTAGAAAAGCTTTTAAACCCATTTAAAAAGTTTTAAACTCATTTTAAAACATTTCTTATGTTACATAAATCCTCATTTCTCTCAAAAAGATTTTTTTTCATAAGATTAACCCACATTCGCTGCCCATGTTGTTTTATTAACATCATCTATGCGAACCATGATGTGCAAGTTGTTTTTTACTAATTTGACCAGTAACATACAATTTAGATTCGTATCATCTAAGTGGCCTCATCTCATAAGAAACAGACCGAGAAGATTAAAAATATATATTTATTTTTTAATTCGTTGATATTCCTTTTATACGCACTAAGCTTGCTTCATCGTTTCTCATGCGAACGGCTAGGGAATGGAATTCTCTGCCGGCGTCTATATTCCCCGATTCGTATAACTTAGGATTAAAGGCGAGAGTGAATAGGAATTATTTGAGCTTGCGTGATCCATCCTCGGCAGCATTGTCACTCACCATCAGGTGAATTGCTGCCAAAAGCACACAAATAAGTAGTAAAAAAAAATAATTTTAACAAAATAAAAAATAGTACGTAGTAGTAATTAAAAATAGTAGTAAAAAGCAGTGATAGCCTAGTGGTTGAACGCTCGCCTTCCATGCAAGAGGGTCCGAGTTCAAACCAAGCCCGCACCTCTGACTTTTCGGAATCATGTGCGGATCAGAATTTGATTATCATTTGGGATAACATCGTGAGGAAACCTGCACACCTGAGAGGGCTCCATAAAGTTCTTGACGGTGTGTGTAGTCCGCCAACCCGCACCAGGCCAGCGTGGTGGGCCAAGGCCTTACCCTTCTCTATATGAGAAGAGGCCCTTGCCCAGCAGTGGCACAGTAATGGGTTGAATTTATTTATTTATAAAAAATAGTACAAATATGTCTCAATGCCTTTTAGCGTAGTTTTTAGTCATTCTAATTTTAATTACAAAATTTTCTACCTATTTCTAAAATAGGATTATAAAAGCAAACTTTTATATAAAAGTGTGAGCTCCGTACAATTAAAAATATATATTTTGACGTTACTCTATAACATAAAGTTATATATTGTTGCTTGTATAGCTTACGAGCTCTCAAAAGGCTCTAATATTTGTGCAGTAATAATTACCAAATCACATTACAGTTTTGGTTTAAAAACGCATCAATAAAACAGAAAAACAAATTCATTCAAAACAATAGTTTGTCTGTTTTGACAACTTTATACCTACTGTTTAAAGAATTTAAAGAAGAAAATACATTATCTACTGTAAATGTAAAGTACAAATAAAAATATATAAATATATAAAAAACTAAATAACTGGCACACTAAATATATTTATTAAATATCAAAAACAAAAATGATTCCAAAAAAAATGATGTTGATTCTAGATCATCATTAGAACGAGAATGATGATATTTGATGTTTCATAATTCTCGTTTTTCCTTTCAAGTATGAAATTTTCTCGTATTACTTATGCTGCTTAGCCCAAAAAGAAATAAATCCGTAAGCATATATAATTATTATTATCACATAGGAGCAATTATTATGTATACATATTTAATAGGAGAAAACAGATGAGCCTCCACATAAATATTTATTTAATGATTATTTCTATCATTTATTTTACCATAATATCCGCCTCTTTTCTATAGCAACTATTAGGCAATAGTAATAATAATAATTATATTATATGATAATGGTAGAAAGCGGTTGCGTTTCGCCATGTTCCGG
This sequence comes from Shargacucullia verbasci, assembly GCA_947562105.1. Classification (NCBI taxonomy): domain Eukaryota; kingdom Metazoa; phylum Arthropoda; class Insecta; order Lepidoptera; family Noctuidae; genus Shargacucullia; species Shargacucullia verbasci. The sequence continues at coordinate 785,627 of OX387307.1, read as the reverse complement.
GTTCAATATCCAAGTCACGCAAAGAGTTAATCTACGGGTTTTAGAATATTCTCAGCACTGAAATTATCATTGCGTGTAATATAAAACGTAACACTCTCTTTGACAAATAGTTGGTGTACAATAGTACACCTTTATGTACTCTTTAGAGAAGTTAAACCAATTTTTTTAAACGGATATTTCTTTATTTTCGGGTTAAACTCAAAACCTGTAACGTCACTTCTGTCATGAGAATATTGAAACGAGGATAATTACATTTCTAATGATCAATTATTATATTTTTATGGTAATATATATGTATTAATTCAGCCCATTATTGTCCCACTGTTGGGCACGGCTCTCTTCTCGAAACGAGAAGGGTAAGGCCTTAATCTATATATATATATAAGACTACACACACCACCGAGAAGTTTATAGAACCCTTCCTGGTGTGCAAGGTGTCCTCACGATGTTTTCCTTCATCGTTAAGGCAAGTGATATTCAAATGTGAACCGCACATGAATTTTGAATAGTCAGAACTGTAAATAATTGAACTCAGACCCTTCTGCATGTAAGACAAGCGTTGAACTACTAGACGTATCACTATTATCTCAGAAAAATCTAATAAAAAGCTTAAACAATAAAGATAATCCAATAACTATACAGAAATTGTAAAACAGTTCTTTGAAAAGGCTATCCATGGAGTTTCTTGCCGGTCTCTTCTCCATAGGACCAACCCACTTTTGGAACCGCGCAACTAGAATCATAACGTTTTAAAAGCGCCTGTAAAGGCCCAATTGAAATAAAAACCAGCCAGTTGAAATAAAAGAATTTGACTTTGAAATACAATAGTCTAGATTTTAGAGAAATATTGACTCTATCATGCAAACAGTATTGTAAACGAAAGTGTGAAATATTTGTAGGCCTTACACAACCAAGTCAAAAAGAAATGTGTTAAATAAAATATTAAACTATTTAGAGATAACAATTTATATGTGTGTGTTAATTTTTGCGAAATATTTATGTATTTTAACTTTCTATCTACATATTGTACATACATTGTAACTAATTAAAAAATATTTTACATATTTTAAGTGTCAAAACTTAACGATTTTTTAAAAATGAAATCCTACTATCCTACTAATATTATAAATGTGAAAGTTTGTGAGGATGGATGGATCTTTGTCACTCTTTGACGCCAGAACGGCTGAAAGGATCTGGATGAAATTTGGCACACAGATAGATTATAGTCTGGAATAGCGCATAGGCTACTTTTTATCCCGGAAAAATGTACGGGTTAGTAAACCACGCGGGCGAAGCCGCAAGCGGAAGCTAGTATCCTATAAATATTTCATAGGAGATATTCTACAAATCGGTTAAGAACGCTTACTATTATGGCAGTGGGTTCGAACCCGGTGCGCGCTGACACCGAATACCATAGACATCTATAAACGTGCGGTTAGCGCAAACTACCGTTCAACTGATAGCACTTAGTTTAGCTAGGGTTAGTACGCACGAGATTTTGTCTATGGCCTAGAAAAATATCATTGATTTTAGGTTGAATATTGAATTTGACGACTGTTTTAACTGCCTAGTCTGTTTAGACAGTCTAGTGCAGAGGTTCCCAGACTTTTTTCTCATAGACCACTTTCAAAATTTAGCTGGTTCCGGTGGACCCCTGCAACTACATTTCTACCATATTGTAAATTAAATTGTAAAGCCCCATTTTTTTGTCACGCCAACGTTGACCCCCGTGGACCCCTGGGGGCCCACCTGGATCACTTTGGGAACTAATGGTCTAGTAGTTGCAGACGTGACTGCTGAGCGTGATGTCCCGGGTTCGATTCCCGAGTCGGGCAAAGTGTTGTTGAGTTTTTCTGTATGGAAATTCTTGATAGCAGTACGGATTCTGGAACTGTGACCGGTAGATGGCAATAGGCTCGCCCTCTATACATAGAGTCGCTTATGTAACATCTAGTCATAGTAAACTTTTGATTTACTATTTACTATATTATAGAGATGTCATGTTAGCGACTCTAATCCCTAATTTAACCACGTTAAGAACTAAAATCGCTTGCATGAAAATTTACATTTACTATGAAAGTAAATAGTAAAAAACTCATAATAGAGGTACAGATTACTTTGTAAAATTTCATAACGATCCGTTCAGTGGTTTAGTCCTGATGAGATAACAAACAATTAGAGTTACTTTCGCATTTATAATAGTACATATATTTATAATCCGTCGCTCATTTAATTATAAAATTGACGTATTATCTTTCTTTCTTTCCTTAATATAATAATAATAATAAGAATCTCGTGAAAGCTGAGAAAGAGAAACAAATGCAGTATCTCTACTTGGCGCACGAGGTTGTCGACATGTGGAATGTCGATTCAGCTATCGTCGTGCCGATTGTTGTGACGGCCAATGGTCTGATGGCCAAGAGCCTCGACCAACATCTCAAGAGGCTCTCGTTGGGCGGCTGTGTCAAGGGACTGATTCAGAACGCGGTACTCCTTGATACGGCACGTATTGTGAGGAGGTTCCTCTCTCTAGAGCCCTAACCACCGGTAGCTTGGACCCTATTCCCGATACCGGTTGGTCCCTATTTTTTTTATATTTATAAATGTATTTTTTATTATTATATATATTTATAAATTTAAAAAAATATATGTAGTTAAATAAATAAAGGAAATAATAATATATTTATTTGCGTAAAAACATGGTATACAAAGGTTTTATATAACAATTTGAGATCATACATGTTTTGCTTTAAATTAAAGCATGCAAATTTATAAACATTACTGTTTATGTTCAAAAAATTCCTTAATTGTATAGAAATTATATTCATTCAGCCATTCACACAATTTAATTTTGAATAGTCTGTAGTTTAGTGAAATTTGTTTTTAATGTATTAGGTAATTTATTAAATATACGCACACACATAGCCAGACAGCTTTTGTTATATTTTTTTAGCCTTGGGAGCTCCTCTAGTACAAGTCTGTATTTATCACGGCGACTGCGAGAACTTATATCTTCTGCTGTTTTGAACAGTTCTTTATGTTTCTGTACAAACATACACGCTTTATATAAATATAATGAAGGTAACGGTAGCAAACCAAGCTTCTTAAAAATTTCACAACATGTCACTTTCACACATCTATACATACATACATACATATAAATAAAATTGGAGTGTCTGTTTGTAATATTGAAATAACCGTTTTTTACTACATGCATATGAATATATATACGGTACATACACCAAAATAATATTTTTTACAATTTTTGTCTGTCTGTCTGTCTGTCTGTCTGTCTGTTTGTATAGGCTAATCTCTGAAATGGCTGGACCGATTTTGACGGGACTTTTATTGGCAGGTAGCTGATGTAATAAGGAGTAACTTAGGCTACTTTTATTTTAGAAAAATTATTTTATTTTAGAAAAAAATAGGGTTAAGTGCATTTGGTCTCACAATAAAATACATTGTTAAGTTCCGACATCCACGCGATCGAAGTCGCGGGCACAGCTAGTAATAAAATAATTTCTCAGTAAGGCAACCCTGTAATTGTCATAATACTCTGCAGTCAGACAACTGTGAAGCGGTCCCCTCTAAATTGCTTGCAAATTATCACTTCAACTAACACGTTTATATCAAGGCTGTGGGCAGAAAGGATGACGTGTTTTTGAATAGAACTTCAGGCGGATAAAGTGTAGATGTGACCTTAAAAAATAGTGCTGAAATATTGTACTCAAATTGATTTTTGAGGTTATACTTCTTTTGGCGCGCTTGATGAGAGTGAATTCTTACGATGCGCGCGCACACCGACAGATAAAAGCGACACCATGAAGTTGGCTGGTAAATGTCTCTTAAATTTTCTTGGGAATTGATAGCTATATTCAAGGTAGTTATTGAAATATTTGTGCATCTGTAACACGTGTTTCATATCAGTGATACGGATAAATAAGAAGTATAACTTCTTACGTGCGTACATAAATACATACACATTTTTTTTTTCTGTGATATCTTCGGGAAATAACATGAGTTATTTCCCGAATGTTAGGCAGACGTCCCATATAACAGGAGCGAGCCTATTGCCATCTATCGGGCACAGTTCAAGACTCCGTGCTGCTACTGAGAATTTCCATAGAGAAAAACCCAATGATACTTCCCGACCCGGTAATCGGAACCAGGATTCGGTCAAAATTTACGATTTTTTTACGATTTTAGAGACTCGTAGCTACCACACAGATCAGTGGATCTGCGAGGTTAAACAACGGTAACTACGGTCAATTTTTGGATGGGAGACCGCTTTTCACACATCGAGATCTCCGTGCTTCGGAAAGCACGTTAACCAGTCGGTCCCGGGTGTCATATGAAGATCTATGACAGTCGTTACGGGTGTCAGCGGCCCAAAAAGTCTGACAACCAGTCTAACCTTAGAGTATCAGTGTCTCCCAAAAATTGAATATTAGAGGCCAGATGGGAGTCGCTCTGTGTAAACATTTAACGCCCGACTTGCATGTGATGTCGATATTTTTTACCCATACTTTATAATAAATCTTATCAGTGAATTTGAAAATGACGTCTAATGTAGATGAATTGAAGAAACACTGTGCCGAACCCAAATAAAATAGGACAAGGACAGGAGAATGATGATTATTTGCGACAAACTCTAGAATATTCATCGTGCCCTAAATAACTTTGCTAAATTCAACCAAGTACGTTATATTCAGAAAGTATTTATTTATTATTATTTATTGTACACAAGAAATATATATACATACATTTTTTTAGATGGAAAGTTTATGCACAAAGGCGAGATTAACTCAGACATGAGTTCTCTTACAGCAAACCATAGAGCGATACAGATTTGATATTGAAGGACAGTTAAGTGTACATTAAAATGAATAAAAAATAAAATAAAACTACGAATTACTACATATGTATATAAACTAAACAAATATGTGTATATCACACAATACATAGACGTATAATAATAAGTATTTTATTATTCAAAAAATGTTGTATTTTAAAACCGCATCTCACTTTTTAAAACAACGATAACTAGTTCTGTGTTTTTGTGAATATTAGACAGTAATTAGAGCGCGTCATATGTTTGACTAGCTTTGCCCGCGACTTCGTTCGCGTGGATGTCGGAACTTAACAATGTATTTTTTAGTGAGACCAAATGCACTTAACCCTATTTTTTTTTCTAAAAAAAAAGAATTTTTCTAAAATAAATGTAGCCTAAGTCACTCCTTATTACATCAGCTACCTGCCAATAAAAGTCCCGTCAAAATCGGTCCAGCCATTTCAGAGATTAGCCTATACAAACAGACAGACAGACAGACAAAAATTGTAAAAAATGTTATTTTGGTGTATGTACCGTATATATATTCATATGCATGTAGTAAAAAACGGTTATTTCAATAATACAAACAGACACTCCAATTTTATTTATATGTATAGATAATTATAGAGACTAAGTAAAGACGGTGGAAGTTAAAGACTGATCTAGTTAATGTAATTAATCTTTACGTTCCGGGACACTTGAGTATTAGCAAATGTCACGATATGACACTTCAAAATCCCATACATTTTATCATACCGTCTACAGCCGTACTACCATTACATATATTTTTCATTTTTTGATACGACCATTACGGCCACAGACGTTGACGCCTATGAGCGGAACGTCATACCATGACTAACAATGAGCAATGTAATGAGACTGTGCGGCTACTTAGCTACCGCCTTTAGCCGTCCTGTCACGTAACGATATACCGAGATAACGTCGAGAGGCGGTCTGTCCTAGAAAGTGTTAAAGTTAATTTACTATTAGATTGGCAAGTGATTTTTTTTCCGCATGCTTTCTACATATATCTCTTATTAGAGACCTCTAATTATGACGAAAACACGAGCACAGGCAGAACTCGGTACGGTCGTGTCAAAAAAAGTAATAAGTTCACTTTGCGGTTTTAAAATACAAATTTTTCCTCATTCATGTTTTGCTATTCTCTAACTTGAGGTTGGTTTGCGTTTTTTACGGATTGAGGTTATCATATTATTTAATTATTTTTAATATTGAAAATGTCTTCATTAAGTTTGTGGAGGAACGAGGTATGGCGTTCCTCCATTGAAAAGGGAGGGTCCTCCGACCAGGCAAGGTGGTGCCTTGCGGGCCTAAGCTCGACGATTGATGTTGGACATTCGTATATGTGTTAGAATCGTTGTAAACTCTCATAGTGCGATTCAGGGTTTGTTGTTGTAGCTTCACTGCGATAGATGGCGCTTTACTTTTTGCCATGTTGCGAGTAGTGGTCGCTACAAGTTATTATCGTAATTACTATTGAAATGAAATGAAATGAAATTATTTATTTTGCAATTAGGATTTTTCAATCACTTTTACACGTCTTTTTTAAACTAGATGGCGTCGGCATTTCCTATGACTATCCCTGAGAAGAAACGCCGAAACAAACTCAGGGGTCAAAGTCTATTTTAAAGTCCAGACAGATTGTATTGATGTAAAGGTTTATGTGAGACAAATATAGGGTGGAATAGCCTTTTGAAGAAAGTGCCATAACTATTTGAGCTAACCTGTCGCAACAGACTGCAAGCATGCATCAGTTATCGTGAGAATTAATGAAATGAAGAGCGCTCAGCCTAGATCTCACTCACATTTACAATGTATAGCGGTTATATATAAGAAATAATTTCAATTTAAACGACATTACAATAACAAAATAATGAAGTAAATAATATAATAATTAATGGCAAAATTTGTATATAAAAAAAAAAAAAAAAAAAAAAAAGAAAGGCTAAAGTGCGGCTCAATCCCAAGCGTTTTTGTCATCTAAATAGTCCGAAATTTTATAGTATCCTTTTTTACAAAGTTTAGATTTAATTACAATTTTGAACTTCTTTAATGTTAAATTACGTATATCATTGGGAAGCTTATTGTAAAAGCGTATACATTGTCCCATGAACGAGTTGCTTATTCTGTGGAGGCGCGTAGCATGTACAGCAAGGTTGTGTTTATTCCTAGTGTTCAAAGAATGAGTATCAGACAGTTTGACAAAGTTCGAAATATTTTTATAAACATATATTAAATTTTCAAAAATATATTGTGACGCTACAGTTAGAATATTAATTTCCTTAAATCTGTGTCTCAGCGACACCCTTGGACCAAGATTATAAATAGCTCGGACAGCCCTTTTCTGCAAGACGAATATAGTATTGATGTCTGCAGAGTTTCCCCAGAGGAGGATGCCGTAAGTCATAACGCTATGAAAATAACTGAAATAAACTATTCTGGCTGTATCCACATCAGTTAAGTGCCGAATTTTTTTGACAGCAAACGCGGCAGAATTAAACCTACAATATATTATTGGTCTTCAATTTGCGAAAACAAAATTAACATTTGAATTTGGCGAGCTAAGTCTGACGCCATCTAGTTTAAAAAATGTGTGTTTAAGAGTGATAAAAAAATCCTAATTGCAAAATAAATCATTTCATTTCATTTCTGCCTCATTAGTCTAGTGTTCGTAAGCGCGACTGCTAAACGGTCCTGGGTTCGATTTCCGGGTCAGGCAAAGTGTTATTGTGTTTTCCTGTATGAAAATTCTTAGTAGCATCACGGAGTATGGAACTGTGCCCGGTAGATGGCAATAGGCTCAACCCCTATTACATGGGACTCAATAACAGCATCGGCAAAATGTGAGACAATAGTACACATCTGCCTAACCCTTCGGTGAATACAGGCATGTAGAAAAACCCAATAACAATTTGTCCGACCCGGGAATCGAACCCATGACCTTACACTCAGGAGCGGCGCTTACGACCATAAAGCTATAACCAGTAACCAAAATTACAACATACGTGACCAAATTATCTGCTAATTGACCTAATACCAACTTTCACGAACAAGTCCAAACTAGTTTATCATCCAAAGATAAATCTTACGATAGCGACCGCCTTTTACTTTAAATGGGAACTGAATTTTGAAAATTTCACCTTTTTTTTGTGGCATTTGCGTAATTTTTTGCAATGAATATGTATACAAAAAATCTATTTTGAACTTTCACTTGGAATGAAAGTTAATTTTTTCGGTGTCTAATTAGGCAGGTATTTTGGAATTGGTCATTTGAAAGATAATTTTATTGATGAGTCATTTACAAGTCACATATACCTATTAGTCATCTTTTCTATTCAGCTGCGCATGCGCAACCATAAGTTTCTACAATACAATGTTTACTATTTAGGTATAGAAAATCGGAGAGGCTACGTGACAACCCTGTGTGTATAAAAAAACGGTCACCCATCCTTATCTTCACCGCGTAAACGTTGCATATATTATATAAGTTTTTAAATTAATTATTTTGTTATAATATTACCTTACTGCCATCTGACCTCCGCCACACAATTACTGGGAGACACTGATACTCTAAGGTTAGACTAGTTGTCAGACTTTTTGTGCTGCTGACACCCGTAACGACTGTCATAGGCCTGCGTATTACTCTCGAAACCAACTACTTAACATACTTTATAGGTAAGGAGGTATGTAAAGCGGTCACCCATCTAAGTACTGACCTCAGTAAGCGCTGCTTAACGTCGCAAATCGACAGATCTGCGCGGTAGCTATATACCTATGTTACGAGTCTCTCCGTGAAACTGACGCCTGTGCCATGGGAAATATTTTGATAGAGCGTAGAAAATTGCTTTGTATTCTGATTGAAAACTGAATATTGTTTTCCATGAGAAAAAAACCTGCATTTTTATGGCAATTATTCTGCAAAATAGATAATTTAACTTACATACAATAGTTTATAGTATTTAATCTTTTACAAAGATTCATTATTTATAATTCGTTGGCTTTTGAAAGACTGGCATTAATTTCTTTGACCATATTTATTATTTACCTAAGTGCAGACATTGGTAATAATGTCCTCCTGACCGAATTTCGGTCACGGCGGCCAATCTCACCGGAGATTAACCAACTACGCAGGAGATATTATAGAGCACAAGTGTGTGCGCAAACACAGGTGCTCTCTCTATTCCTTCACTCTCATAGTCCGATGTTACGGCAATCCGACACGACCGGAGAGAGATCAGGCGCAGGACCAACGGCTTTACGTGCTTTCCGAGGCACGGTGTGTATTCACATACACAAAAACCAAGACCCGAAACAACTAACTGTAGATCATACAAATATTTGTTCCGTGCGGAAATCGAACCCGCGACACGTAGCAGTCGACCTCTCAACCACTGCGCCAACCGAGCCGTCAGACATAGGTATTCATATTAATGTATTATCAATAAGACATGAAAACTGTTTCATTGGTCTCTTGGTTGCAAACGCAGCTACTGAGGGTGACGTCCGATGTTCGATCCCCGGGACGGGTTAAGTTTAATTTACAGGCAGAATTTTGCCTAATAGATGGCAATAGACTATAGGTATATCATAGGACTTAATGACAGCATCAGGGGAAATTGGAAAGACATCAGAAGGTATGCACAATGAGTTCCCGCGACCTCTGCTTTCCGCAATTTTTTTTGTGTTAGCGTGCAGTTTATATTTCTGAGATATTTCCCCAATTTCCCCAACTTACCCCTATGCTCAACTAGCTCCGCCCTACCCTACTTAACTGACTTATTTTTCTTTTACAGAGGAAGCAGACGCTGAAATTAGGACTTCAGGCAGATCTTTTGAGGAGCTGCCTTCCAAAGTCGGCAGAGAAATCACAGATTCGCTTGACACCTTAACCAACTTCGTGGGACGGGGGATGGCAAGGTAAGACTTAAAGAAGTAATGCTATTTATTATCTAATTAGTGTTTTGCTGCAATAGTCAAAATAAGCCTATGTCCTTCTCCAGGTCCCAGGCTACCACTTTGTAAAATTTCATAACGATCGGTTCAGTGGTTTAGTCGTGATGAGGTAACAAACAGACAGTACGAATTACTTTCGCATTTTGAATAATATGGATAATATTATTATAATGGATGTACTTCATTTGCCTGCCTTCCCAACTACATTGTGGTCGGCTCCCAGTCTAACCACATGCGGCTGAATATCAGTATTGTAGAACGCGACTGCCATCTGAGCTCCGCCACACAATTACTGGGAGACGCTGATACTCTAAGGTTAGACTGGTTGTCGGACTTTTTGGGCCGCTGACACCCGTAACGACTGTCATAGGTATTCGTATGATACTCACCAGTCACCCATCCAAAAAATCACCGTAGCAAGCGTTGCTTAACTTTGCACATGACTAATTTTAGTGGCAGCTACGTAGCTACGAACCCGTCGTCTAATTTAAAATACAGGCTCCATTTTACCGCAGGATAATACCACATTCTAAATTCCACGCCTACGAAGTCGCGGGCAAAAGCTAGTATTATATAAAATCATATAATATATAACAATATACACTTTCTTTTTGCTCCTACATAACCATATATCAAATTTTATGATAAGATATTTTAATTATCATGAAAAGAACATTCAAAAATAAAAACCGACTCCAAAAAACTCAAAAACAAAACTAACAACTAAAAAGCAAAAAATAAATCTTTTATTATACAATATAGTAGTTGAAGAATATTGAAGTCGGTGCCAAGTAAAACATAAAAGTAATATACCTTGCTGCTATAATAGCGACATTGAAACAACGAGTTCACGTAAAAATTGTCGAGTGCAGGGCGAATTATGCGTCGGACACGACAAATGCACTTCGCCAATCGTTTCGGTTTATCATTGCATGTTTTACTTGGCACCGACTTCAATATTCTTCAACTACTATATTGTATAATAAAAGATTTATTTTTTGCTTTTTAGTTGTTAGTTTTGTTTTTGAGTTTTTTGGAGTCGGTTTTTATTTTTTGTTAAAAAATTTAATTATTTTACAATTTTGAGTGATGGGTAGACCTAGTAAAGACGATTCTCTTGAAAAACTTTACAAAGGTCAAATGTATGTTGCCCCAAGTCGAGTGAAAACCTTAGACGGTATTGCACTATGTGATTTTAAAATCAAATAAATTACTTAGCCGACCACATGATGAAAACACATTACGAGAAATGAAAAGATTAAGACGACTATTGTAACTAATACTGTGATAGTTTTGACTTTTAGAGATTTAAAATGAGCCCAAACTCGAGGGGTTTACTAGTAGCTACTGAAGAGTTCCACCATCTATCTCCTGGCTCCATCATCAGACCCTCTATACCAAATGTTTTATACGGGACTCATCAAAATATATCGACTGGTCCCAAACTCGGAAGTTTTATTCCCTAACTCTTTACCATTTTGGAGTACTATGACATCCATCATCAGCTCAGCATCATTAAATGATGACTTTCAGACGCTAATACCTAACTTATTAAGAAAAAAGCTCAAACGGGCTATTTGTCTTACAATATTTGAGGGTATCCCTCGATTTCCCTAGGATCCCATCATCAGATCCTGACTTGGTGATAATGGCACCAAATGGGAAGCATACTCTTTCAAACAAAAAAAGAATTTTTAAAATCGGTCCGTAATTGACGGAATAATCGCCCAAACACTATGTAGCTGCTATCAACCATTAAGGAGTTCCCTAAACTGTACTGCACCTGCATCACGGACCTTGCAGTGGCAGTCATTACCCATCTCGGTGTAAAGATCTTGTCAACACGAATAAAATAAGCCCAAACACGAGGTAATTAAGATGTACCGTTGAGGAGTTCCCTCGATCCTCTGTCGTCTCCATCATCAGATCTGCCCTAAACCTAAATAGTATTGTAGTCTCATCAGATATACACATAAATATCAAGTTTTTACCCCATGCTCGCCTACAATTTTCAAGAGATGCCCTCGATTTCTCAGGGTTTCCACCATCAGGTCCTGACCTGATGACAATGAGACCAAATGACAAGCATACCCTTTCAAATAAAAAAAGAATTTTTGAAATCGGTCCAGGCGTCTTCGAGAAATCGAGTAACAAACATAAAAAAAAAAAAAAAAAAAAAATACAACCGAATTGAGAACCTCCTCCTTTTTTTTGAAGTCGGTTGAAAAGTGAATATTTATCATACAATACATACATGCGTATACAACACAAGATTTAAGAAAATATTTATATAAAAACTGACGTTTGATAAACGCATAATCAATTATATCTGTCACTGTCTTTTTCAAACAAATGAAAAGAGATGTCAACATGTTTTAAAGCCATTATAATGTGAGGCGGTGACAGTGAAGGAAAACATCGTGAGGAAACCTGCACACCTGAGAGGGCTCCATAAACTTCCCGATAGTGTGTGTAATCCGCCAACTCGCACCAGGCCAGCGTGGTGGACTAATGCCTAACCCTTCTCATTCTGAGAACAGACCCTTGCCCAGCAGTGGGACAGTAATGTGTTGAATTTATAGTTAGTTGGCTATGAATACAGGGAACAGGGTTTAGACAGAAAAAAAATACCTGTAGAAACATAACACAGCATCACGCCTGTATTCCCCGAAGGGTTAGGCAGAGGTGTACTATTGTTCACCCACATTTCGCCAATGCTGATATTAACTCCCATGTAATAGGGGGCGAGTCTATTGCCATCTATCGAGCATAACTCTAGGCAACAGCAGAGAATTTTTCGACGCAAAAAGCTGACTGACTCGAGGAACAAACTCAGGACCTGGCACTCAGCAGCCGCGGCTGAGACCTCTAGACAATTAGTTCCCAAAATTGTCCAGGTGGACCCCCAGGGGTCCACGGGAGACTCGACGGGGGTCTACGTTGGCGTGACAAAAAATGGGGGTTTACAATTCAATTTACAACATGGTAGAAATGTATCTGCAGGGAGTCCACTGGAACCAGCTAAATATTGAAAGTGGTCTATGAGAAAAAAAGTCTGGGAACCTCTGCTCTGAACTAATGAGGCAGTTTTATTAAATAAATACATTATTATTTAAACTGATATCGCGAGATAAATCGCAGGAAAGTGACTCCGTTGTGCGATAACTTTTTATAGTACCTATAACAAATTATAAAAATGACAGGTCAACCTCTTGACCGATTTCAAATTAAAGAAATAACCTTTTTTCCATACACAGACCATACACACACGTTCAAATTCAAATCAATCAAGTTTATTTTTTGAAATTCTTAGTTCAATTTTCTTATGGCGTTTTTTCGGATACCCAAAGAAGGCGAGCATACAAAAACATTGCTTTGAGTGCTCATTAAAGTTACTTTTTGCTTTAGTGAAACAAAAAATGATAAATCTGACGGCACGGTTGGCACAGTGGCTAAGCGATAAGCTTTCTGCGCTACGTGTCGCGTCTTCGATCCCCGCACGAAACAAATATTTGTACGATCTACAGATAGTTGTTTCTGGTCTGGGTGTGTGTGCATGTGACATGTATGTTTGTAAACTGTACCCACGATACAGGAGAAATCATAGTAAGCAATGTTTTAAAAAAAACTATATTTTTAACATAACATAGCATCACGCCTGTATTCCGCTAAAGGTTAGGCAGAGGTGTACTATTGTACTCTCTCTCTCTCTCTCTCTCTCTCTCTCTCTCTCTCTCTCTCTCTCTCTCAGTTCAGCACGGAGCAAACTCCCTCACTGGTCCAGTGGTCATAAGCACGACCGCTAATCATGAAGTCTTGTGTTCGATTCCTGGGTCGAGCAAACTTTAGTAGAAATGAGATAAACAGCAATAGGTTCGCCACCACATGGGACTTAATAACAGCATCGTCTAAATGTAGGTGTTCTGTTCACCTCTGCTGAACCCTTCGGGGAATACAGGCGTGATGTTCTCACATTACTATGTAGATGGTGACTTCATTCATTGTTTTAAGCAATGTGTATCAAGATGGAGGTCAGTGAAAGTGACCGGATAGTGGGTACGATGCTCCGACGACGCACGTTTGTGTGTAAATTTCACTTTATAGGTATAAATTGATTATAAAGTGGAATGCGTGTGTGATGGCTTTATGCAGATTAAGAGGGTAAGCAGAGTTGTTTAATTCGTCTTGATTATTCATACTTAAAGATTTCATATCTCTTTATGTATACATATAATAAAATAATATCAAGCCGATGTCTGTACATTATAGATATTGGAGAAAAACTAATATGGGGGTCTTTATTAGAGTAACAGAAGCCAAAACAACAGATTTTAGAATGTTTGTCTGTCTGTCTGTATGTTTGTACACGCATCACGCAAAAACTACTGCATGGAATTGAATGCAGTTTTCACCGAACATCACGCCCGTATTCCCCGAAGGGTTAGGCAGATGTGTACTATTTGTCCACCCACATTATTTTATATTATTGAGTCCCATGTGATATGGGGCAGTGGCGGACTAAGTCTGTCAGAGGCTCCGGGCGGCAAAGCTGAATGAGGCACCTAGTTTAAGTAGTTGATGTAATTTTACAAGCTTTTTATTCATTTCACATTTGTATGTATAAGTGTTTATGTGTATTTAGTTAAAATCCTGCAAGTGAAATTTAAATTCGACTTATTAAACATACATAGAATATGTATATGGATGATAAAATAAAACCTTCCAACTTCAAACTACTTCTTAAATAGGTACTAAGCATATTTTTAAAGCCTTGTTTAGAATTTGATCAAGGGAACATGGAGGCGTTTGGAGGCCCCCCAGGAACAGAGGCCCGGGGTGAGTGCCCCTTCCCCCCCCCCCCCCCCGTTAGTCCGCTAATGATAGGGGGCGAGCCTATTGCCATCTACCAGGCACAGTTCCGAACTCCGTGCTGCTACTAAGAATTTCCATGCAGAAAACCCAATAACACTATACCCGGGAATTGAACTCAGGACCTCACGCTCAGTAGTCAAGCTAGCGACCAATGAGAAATTACTTCTTCATTTGATTATCTCGTCAATAGAAACCTATCAACATAAACATATATATTCGTCAGTTAGCCAATAACAAGAAATATCTATAAGTTAATATTATCAAGTGAAAACTGTGAGGTGATAGAAAGTAACATCGACGACACGGTTGGCGCAGTGGCTAAGTGATTAGCTTTCTGCGCTACGTGTCGCGAGTTCGATCCCCGCACGGAACAAATATTTGTATGATCTACAGATAGTTGTTTCCGGTCTGGTTGTGTGTGCATGTGACATGTATGTTTGTAAACTGTACCCACGATACAGGAGAAATCCTAGTGTGGGGCAACGATTTAAAAAAAAAAAAAGAGCCTGTATATTTGATTTTCTCATAGCAATTACCATGTACATATGATTTCCTTCGTTAAAATAAGTGTTTAGACCAGAGGTTTTTAACCGGTAGTCGGTAGACCGCTGGTGGTCCCTGAAACCACCTCGACATTGCCTAATGTGCTTTTCGAGGCACAGGGAATTTCGGTATGTGTAAATGGCCACCCATCCAAGGTCTGAATGCGGCAAACGTTGCTTAAAAGCACCATTAATAAAGGCTAATGTTTCTCTTTGTCCACAGAGCCCTTGAAGGCAAGAAACACGACAGTGGCGGCGGAATCGACAGCATCACCATATCCGCGGGAGGAGACAAGAAAAAAATGAAGAAGAAGCAGAAGCCCGCTAAGATCCACCTCATCCATCCAGTCGTGATGCCTCTCCGGAAGGTTCCCAAGGAGGAAAAAGGTCGTACCTTCGGAAACGGCGTACAGTCCTGGGTTATTGGGGAGAGGTCCCTGCCTGCCGTGAATGATACCCCAAGCTCTGCCAGGGGCATGGTGTCTGATCTTTGGAACATGGGCCAGGATTCCCTGGATAAATTGGCGGAACAAATCACAGAGAATGAAGACTTGCAGAATGAAATTGAGGATAGGAGTTCTCTAGAAGGTTGGTGGTGGTTGTGATGGATATTATGTTTATTATAAAGCTGCGCACGCGCATACGTAACAAGATGTAGTCAAGATATATTTCCTGAATTTTTACTCGAAGCTTAGATATATTTAAACTCACCAGATGTCACCTTCGTTTGGGAAAATAAGACATCATTTGGAGTATGATCCTAAATAACTGATATCGGACAAAATAAATTAGAGAATAGCGTTGAGAGTGTACTAAAAAACCATCGTCCTTTGTGGCTCGCAAACTGACACTATTGTCTAATTTATTTCCAATTCAAAATCGTTTATTTGCAAAAGATGTTCAGTCCCTCTATTATGAGTTTTCTAACTATTTACTATCATAGTAAAGTAAATTTTTATGATAGCGATTTTAGTTCTTAACTTGGTTACATTAGGGATTAGAGTCGCTTATGTAACATATGTGTCATAGTTAAGTTTTGATTTATTATTTACGATATTATAGAGATGTCATGTTAGCGACTCTAATCCAGCGTAAAAAAAAATACAAACGTAAAAAAAAAAAGCATAAAAAATAAATCATTCATTCATTCACACGATCTCACTCGTTCCGGATCGTAAGTTTCCAATAACACCGATTAAAAGGCCTATCCGCGATTGTTTTTATAATAACTTTTATAATAAAGTACCTATATCTTTACGGCATTCGAAAACCGCAGTTTTGGTTTGTCATGGTTACCATGTTAGTGAAACCGGTTTTAGTAAAGTCATTTTAACCGTAAATGTGTTTATATACTTTCTCATGAACTCATAAAGTGATTTCTACTTCGTTTCACTGTTTCCATAACCGGGTATCCGAAGACAAAGATAAAATGGGATAGCAGAATTTGGTCATACTGACGCGATTTCTAGACGAGATATACGCTCTTCCTCCTGTCTCCTACTAAGTATGCTGTGCCCGTCAGGATCCATACTTAAGTCCACCAAGTGTTGGAAGAATTTGGGATTTCCTCATAGTTTATTTAGTCCCTTTCAATAACACATCTTAGCCTATTTGAGGACTGGCTAGACACGGTGAATCTTGCCGAGGACCGAGATCTTCAGATGTAGCTTTAGAGCATAAAAGGTTTGGTCAAATTTAGGCAAATTTCCCATGGGATGTTGTTTAAGATTTCCATGTAATTATTGCTTGAAATCTCTTTATAAACACATCTAGTTTAACAGTATTTGTGATCAAACTCAGGCGAATCCCTCCCGAGATTAATGACGAGATATTTTCATAATTTGATCGCCCTTTTCCATAAAGTTTCACATAAAGGACTACTCTGATTTCTTTTTATATACCCGCACTCTCTTGTCTTGAAGTCCCTGTCAAATTGTCATATCAAAGATCTTACTGCCAATAATGATCAATCTAAGCCAGTGCCGGATTAAGCAAACGCGGGGCCCGTAGCAAATTCAATCGAGGGGCTCTTGATCTGCTATGGGCTCCTAAAAGTATAAAGTGACTTTTTGTAGAACTTGTGCGTTTACCGTATGAAATTCTGTGTTTTATTTTCGCCAACAAAATAATCGGTTGTCGATTGTCTGACGTGGACTGTCTTAGTCAGAAAACAGGTGTAACGTTTCAAGTTTTTGTGACATTAAGTAAATTCAATATACCACCTCTTAATAAATTTCACTCCAAAAATTACGCTCAGGTGGAGGCTTGGATACGCGGGGCCTTTTGCGTAGGGTCCGTAGTAATTTCTACTTTTGCTACGTGGTTAATCAGGCATTGATCTAAGGAAATTTTAAATACAATTTTCGAATCATTGCATGCGTGTTTATAGGCATAATCATCGCGAATGTGTTATGTCTTCCATTTAGCTTACGGAAATCAATAGGCAGTATAACATACGCAAAATAGTCATAAAAATATTAGATATATAATTAAATAATAATGTTCAAATGTTGTATAATTTCAACACATTTATTATAATTATTATTTTTACAGGATTGATTTATTTCACAATGTTGGTAAACTATTTAAAAATCTTATGCATTTTGAATGCATGAAAATGTGATTAATGTCATGTATATTTTTTATAATAAGCACGAGCATGCAAGTATAAATGAGCATGCATATAAAACAAAGTAGAGAATGAGTTCGAGCATGATTCCTTTTTTTTCTTTATTCTTGATCGTTTAAGTAGATGTAAGAATGAATAAGCATGAGCGTATAAGCAGGAAATTGCGAATTATCGAAGTAAAAATTATACCTTATCTATTAATTTCACTAAGCATTTAAGCATGAGCAAAATGAAATGAGTTCGAGCATGTTTATTAAATTTTGCCAACCTTAGCAATTTTTTAAATATTAATTTGATATTCTAGAACAAAGAGGCAAAAAGAAGAAGAAAAAGAAGGCCATCCTCAAGCTGCTGATCTTGGGAGCAGTTCTGAAAGCCAAGATTGGTACTCTGCTCCAAATCCTCACATTCAAACTGCAGGTGAGATTATATCTATTCTTCTTATCTGATATTGTCATGAGAGCATACAAATACTACCTAACCTACAGCTATCTAGCCCAGAAGTTGAACAAGGACAGTTATATCAGTAGCAGCCCTGAGTTCTACTAACGTCCAGTATTATCATGCTAATATCTTTATCAAATTCTTCATTTTTCCAGGTTAAATTCTTCATCGTCGCAGTCATCGGTCTGGCTATCAACTTGGCGAGACTCTGGATCGACCTGAAAAATAAGCATGCTCAACAGCCTCAGAAAGTGAGTTCTTCTTTCTTGTTACCGCTCATGCCGTAGAAAGGTTAGCCAGTCAGCAATGGTCATATCGAGGCTGCCTACACAGACGATCTCAGGTTTCGTCAGCGGCGTGCACAGAGTTTTTGGACAAGGTAGGCAGAAAATTTTAAAGGCTTACTTACCAATAATACCTACTGCATGTTGGTATTGGTTCGTCGTCTTGTCGGTTAAATAACGATGGATGTGATTTGCCACCTCAAATATGTTATAATAAATATTTATCTGAGTTATGTAGGGTAGGCAGTGTCTTTTTGTCTTTATGAACCACACGCCACTGGGTTTCGTCACTCGAACTCGAACTCACGTCGAAGCTCTTTCTATACACCCCATACAACTGCTTTATTAAAGTGCGTCAGCTAACCGTTCTTGCTGATGATTCTATATTATCATTATGTACTGCAAAGTCCTGGAAGAAAGGGGAAGATGGACAAAGATGCTCGAGGAAATTAGCAGAGGAACACGTCTCTGCATGATCGTAATATTAAATCTATTATTTTAATATTATTTCCATATAGAAGGCACGGTTGGCGCAGTGGTTGAGGGATCAACTGCTGAGCTACGTGTCGCGGGTTCGATTCTCGCACGGAACAAATATTTATATGATCTACAGATAGTTGTTTCGGGTCTGGGTCTTTGTGTATGTGAATATATGCCGTGCCTCGGAAAGCACGTAAAGCTTTTGGTTCTGCACCTGATCTCTCTCCGGTCGTGTCAAATTGCCGTCCCATCGGACTATGAGAGTGAAGGAATAGAGACAGCACCTGTGTTTGCGCACACACTTGTACTCTATAATATCTCCTGCGTAGTTGGCTGATCTCCGGTGAGATTGGCCGCCGTGACCGAAATTCGGTCAGGAGGACATTATTATATTAAATCCATCTCGTAGATATTCATTCAGGATGGCCCAACTAGACGGCCAGGGTTAAGCTGTATTTGTTTTTAATCATAATATGGCTGCATCATTGGCCTAGTGGCCGCAAGCGCGACTGCTAGACATGACGGTCCTGGGTTTCGATTCCTGGATCTCGACCCGGCTCTTAATTTTATCTTGAAGTTCATTGGTAAAATAGTTTTTGAGAATATGTCATGTTTTTTTTATATATTTACGTTAATATTAGTAAGTGCAATAAGTGTTATTGGGTTTGACGAGGCGGTGTACACCGCATTGAAATTGTACTGCCTGGTACTGGTCGGGTCTCAGTAACAGCACGGAGTCTGAAACTGTGCCCGGTAGATGGCAATAGCTCGCCCCCTATTACATGGGACTCAATAACGGAATCGGCGAAATGTAGGTGTTCAATCATACACATCTGCCTACCCCTTTGGGGAATACAGGCGTGATGTTATGTTATATTATGGCTGTCAAAAGCGTTGACTATAGTTTAGCTAAAAGTTTTCATACAAAATGCGTTAACGTTTTTACCTCACTAAATATGAGCTGATTTTGGTGATTTTTTTATATGTTATAGACACAAGTAAAAACTAGGTCGTTACGTTTTTGTTTTTTTGTTATTGTTTATAGATTGAGAAATAATTAACCCTCAAAATGCGTTTTTTTTAACTAAAAATATTCCTTATACTTATCTCGTGATAATAATTAAATTAATTAAAATTATGAAAAAAATAAAATGTGCCCACCTACTTTATAATCTGACAAAACGACAGAGACCAAAATCAAAATAATTCGTTAAGTTTTAAATGTAAGAAACGTTAACGCCCAAACACCTATTTTGCACGTATTTCAAGATAGTTTTGTTAGAAGCCGGAGAAGCTAAACGATACTCTTAAAGGCTTAATTTTAGTGCTTAAGGGATAATTATCACTACAATATCTGTTCTTAGAATAAAAGTAAAAGCCAAATAATCTTCTTAGGGTCATAATATCTTTTTAACAGTCAGATAATCTTTTTCAAAAGATTTCACTGAGCAGTTAAGATTAAAACTTAATCGCTAACAATAGAAACAATCAATCATTCTTTAATCTTATTCATTCATTCAAATTAGTCAGTGAATGAGAGAGACAACTCCCACATTCATTCGTTCAATGAGAATTATGTTAATCTGTCATTCAATATGAGTTGGATTGCTTAACTTAAAGACAGGATTGTCGTATTATCTGCTATTGGAATTACTCATTGTTCCAGTGGTCGCAAGCGTGAGATCCTTAATTCGATTTTCGGGTCTAGCAAAATATTTTGATTGCGTTTTTTCTGCTTGAAATTCTCAGTAGCAGCTTGAAGTTCAGAACTATGCCCGATAGATGGCATTAGGCTCGTTTCCTATTACTTGGGACTTAATTGACGAAATGTGGGTGTACCATACACCTCTGCCTAACTTCTTGATGAACACAGGCGTGACGTTAAATTTATAAATTGTACCTAACTATTTCCTCCATTGGCTGTTGTTTATAATTATGTCTCCTCACAATTAAGTCTAAATCGAGAGTAAGTATTGTCATAATGATAGCTTTATTGCAATGAAACCACAGACCGGCCATTTAACCGACTTTTGAAAAATTAAGAGGTCGTGATTTCACATTTTTATGACGATGGAAAATTTACGTAATTAACACAAACTAGGTTACATATATACATGATTAAATACGTACTTTGAATGTAGTCTCATCTCGAAAGCAATTTTGATCAATTGTCATTAAATCTATAAAGAGCACACTAGCGCCACATTGGTAGAATTTTGTGGATATTTACTGAATTAAAGTGCGTTCTGAAATGGGTAGAAAATAATATTTGTTTAGCCTTTTCTTAAGTACATTGTGGTCGGCTTCCAGTCTAACCGGTTGCGGCTGAATATCAGTATTGTACAACGCGATTGCCATCTGACCTCCGCCACACAATTACTAGGAGACACTGATACTCTAAGGTTAGACTGGTTGTCAGATTTTTTTGGAATACTGACACTCGTAACGACTTCCTGACACCCGGGACCAACTGCTTATTGTGCTTTTTGTGGCACGGATGGGGCAAAGAATGGTCACCCATTCGAAGACTGAACGAAGCACGTTGCATAACCTCACTTCACAACTTTCTGTAATTAAAAACACGAAAAAAGACTTTCCATTTGCTCTAACAAATAATAAGCTCAAACACAGTTTCGAACAAAACAAGCACACCATACAAATATTTGTCACTGCGTGGGAATCGAACGATTGACAAATGTATGTCACTTGTCCGTGTCACAATATAAATAATTACAGAAGGCTCTCTCCATACAACTCACAAGCGCACGCACACAGATGCTTAGGTACGTACGGCGAACACGAACATAGGGATAGAATTTTCGTCTTAATAAAACTATTTGCATTTCGAACGTATAAATTAATAATATGTCAAATGCAGCAATCTTACACGTTAAATTGATCAAACTCCTAAAAATAGATAATGTGCGAAAATTTTAAATAAATAATCTATTAACTTCCTTCTTAAAACGTCTAAACAATAAAATCAAAAAACAATATAAATAATAAAATGAAAAAAAAAAATGTTTTTTTTTTTTTAAATAAATTCTAATTTGCTCACTTTAATATGACTACGATTATTTCGTAAATCTTTGTAAAGATAGTAGGCGAGCGAAATCTGCCATGTCTTTTTTTTATAATATTTCTCTATTCTGAGATTATTTCTTTCTTATACGAAATGATGCACTGTTTTTTAGTCGTAGTCAGAATTATCTTACACTAGCTATTGCCCGCGACCTCATCTGCGTCCATTTTGTATTTATATTTAATCACTAACACTATAAAAACTAAACAGCTGATAATTTTATACCATTGAATGATTTAAAAGACACGTAGCCCCATCTAGTTTTTCGATTGGGTACAACGTTAAAATATTCAGGATGAAAATTATCCTATGTCCTTTCTCCAGTTACCTTTTTGCTAAATTTCTTTACGATCTCTTCAGTGTTTTAGTGGATATGAGGTAATAAGTAGACAGACAAAGTTACTTTCGCATTTATAATATTAGTGTGATAATCAAGGCGTTGCGCCGGTTATCAGCCACAACATAAACAGACATAGTTGCACTTCTGCACTCACCTACATCACGTCTATAATATGTACTCAATACATTCAATCGAATGCATTGAGGTATTTAGTTCATTCGTGAAGCTATGTCGTTCACAGCGGAGTTATGTATGAAATATTAATGAAACGACAATTTAGTTGAACACTCCAACGTTTTTATACTCATACGAAAACAAATGTATGAGATTATTGAGATGTTTATTACTTCGCTATGGTGACAGAGTTGGTAGAACAAATTTCATCACGCCTGTATTACCTAAGTGGTCAGGCAGAGATGTCCTATTGTGCAGCCACGTTTCATACAGTTCCATGTCATAGGAGCGAGCCTATTGCCATCTACCGGGCACAGTTGCAGACTCCGTGCTGTTACTGAGAATCTCCATACAGAAAAACATTGCCCGACCAGTACAAGACAGTACAATTTTAATGAGGTGTACAAGATCTCTGCTTATTCTTTAGACAGCTGTGAAGTTAACACTTCAGTAATATGTCTTTGTAATTGTGACAGCCCTAAACAAATGGTGTCTTGATTATTTGTTGAGAAAGCGACTTAAAAACAAACAAATGTCTGCAGTTAATCTTGTTTAATGTCGTGTCGCTACGTAGCTGACGACACGGTTGGCGTAGTGGCTAAGAGATTAGCATTCTGCGCTAAGTGTCGCGGGTTCGATCCGATGTTCGATGATCTACAGATAATTGTTTCGGGTCTGGGTGTTTGTGTGTATGTGAATATATGTGTTTGTAAACGCACCCACGGTACAGGAATTATCCCTAGGGTGGGGCAACGTTTTTTTAAAAAGGAAAAAAAAGAAAAAAAAACCTTTCTGATTTATAGCTAACTATTATAGCTTCCGCCCGCGGCTTCGCCCGCTTGATTTACGGCACCCGTACATTTTTCCGGGATAAAAAGTAGCTTATGTGTTATTCCAGACTATAATCTAGAACTGTGGATAGCAATAGGCATGCCTCCAATAACAACGCCTCCACCTGGATGTACAATAGAACACCTCTGTCTAACCCTTCGGGGAATACAGGCGTGATGCTATGTTGGAATTGTACCCTGTAGATGGCAACAGGCTTGCCCCTATTACATGGGACTCAATAACAGTATCGGCGAAATGTAAGTTAACAATATTACCTACATCTCTGCCGAACCCTTCGGGGAATACAGGCGTGATGCAATGATACTATGTGAACGGGTATGTGTGAAAGAATTTTAAATAAATTGTAGGTAGATTTCAAAATCTAAAGTTACCAGTGTTCGATATTTAAACGTTAAAAGAGCTGTCAAACGTGTCAAAGTTTTATTCCTCGTCCATAGTAGACCTCGACCAAAAATGTATGAAAAATTCGTGCGCGCGCATTTAAGGAAACTTATCGTGAACGCAAACATTATTCACGACATCTCTCCGTCGTTCGTGTTTACGCTGTTCACTTTAAATAGTCCTCTGGGACAAGCTAAAACAGTCATTATTGCATTGACATAAGAACCTTGACAGGTGACTAGCTATGATGAACGCACTGTACGCTTGCTTCTTGGTGTATCTATGTCACACGTGTTGACCAGACCATTACTAACTATCGTGCATCAGAAGTAACACCTGTCTAGGCCATCACCTGTCTAGCTTTTTCTAACGGTTGCGGCTGAATATCAGTATTGTACAACACGACTGCCATCTGACCTCCGACACACAATTACTGGGAGACACTGATACTCTAAGGTTAGGTAGTCAGACTTTAAGAACTGCTGACGCCCGTAACGACTGTCATAGGTATTCGTAAGACATCGGGAACCAACTGCTTAACGTGCTTTCCAAGCATGGAGAAGTTTCGATGTCTAAAAATCGGTCATCCAAGGACTGATCGCAGAAAGCACTGCTTAATCTCGCAAGATAATTTGTAGGAAACATGACACAAAATTGCCAAAAAGCGAAAAACTATTTTGTTGATCCGATCGCTAACAAACTTCACAGGATCGCCAGCTGGCCTAATCTGAAGATTACCTAAAAATCTCATTAAAATCGCTCCAGTCGTTTTGGAGTCCATAGGGAACATACATACACACATTTATTTTTATATATAGAATAGAATAGAATATATATATATATATACAGGCACTTATGAAATGTCGATACTCTAGGCGCACGGTTCCAAATAGTAGGTCCTATGGAGAAGAACCGGCAAGAAACTCCATGGAAACTCTTTTAAAATAATAGATCTTACAATCTTTGTTTGGTACATTGTTGTGGTGAGAGAATGCGAGAATAATGTAATTCAATGTGTGAGAACATACTAGGAAGAAAAAGTAAACCATTATAAGATTGCCATGGCATTTACAAGCTGAGCAGTCCCGGCAGACGGCACCCGTTCACGAGCATGACGCATGCGTCAGCATCGCCATCAACCACTATGTTGGGAACTCGGCGATCCAACACCACGCCACCAACAGCGGGACATTTTAGCGAGCATTTACATTTAATATATATTATAGATAGATTTACGAGCCCCTCACAAACCTGTCTAGACAATTACCAGTCAACACTGCCAGTAACTACACAGTTATCTATGGCACTGCAATTACCTACTCATTACCCATTGTGACGACTTGAAAGTGGTGACAAGATGATAATGTGTTTGGTTTTAACTGGGTTTGCTCTTGGGTTCTCTTGCGTGGAATATTTTTGTAATTATGTCTGGAATAATTGGTTAAAATTTACCACCTTTATAAGAGCTGAGTCGTGTTTACATCTTTGAGAAAGTTAAAATAAATGTTAAAGAACTAAAGAAAATATTGACTTTTTTTTGAGACAAAATGTTATCTTACATACATTTTTCTTATTTAGATTTTTTCCTTAATTAGAATCAGTACCGCTATCACGAGTTTTCTTACTATTTACTATCATAGTAAAGTAAATTTTCATGATAGCGATTTTAGTTCTTAACTTGGTTACATTAGGGATTAGAGTCGCTAATGTGACATCTAGTCATAGTAAAGTTTTGATTTACTATTTACTATATTATAGAGATGTCATGTTAGCGTCTCTAATCCCTAATGTAACCTAGTTAAGAACTAAAATCGCTTGCATGAAAATTTACATTTGCTATGAAAGTAAATAGTAAAAAACTCATAATAGAAGTACAGTAATGTTTTAATGAAATTAAGTTTTGATAGGATTTTTTTCTGCTTTTTATATAGTTTATGAACTAGTGACTTAATTTACAAATATAACTGAAAATAAAACCTGAAAAATAAATAAAACAAAGATCATGAATAATGAATGAATAATATATAATTATTCATTATAATTATTCACAAAGTATGATTTATAAATTCTTCTACTCCTTAACGGCTTGAACGTTTTTTTTTGTTTTTTTTTTTGACATTAGGCCTCAGCTTGCTAGGTGGCGCTAATGTCGACATCCTTGAATAGAATACACCAGTATTCATATAAAAAAAATCTTTTATTAAACATCAAAAAATATTCAACAATATTTTTTTATTCAATCATATTTCCGAAATCACGTGACAACCCTACTTAAGTAATGAATACTCTGTTATGAGCTCGGGTGGGAAATACAACGATCAAGGTCAGTGGCATCCGTGTAGGTCACAGTGAAAGTGACCCTCACCGCAAAGGACGGTTTGTTGCACTTGCCTTATGGGGTGGGCAGACAAACAGGTAGATATCTCTTTACATGCTGTTAAGTTGTTTTGAGAACAGTATTTTAATAGATGAAAGGGCTCCATAGGGACAGCACGGTTGTCGCAGTGGGTATTATGTGATTAGGTTTCTGCGCTAGGTGTCTCGGTTTCGATTCCCGCACGGAATAAATATTTGTATGATCTACAGATAGTTGTATCGGGTCTGGTCGTGTGTGCATGTGACATGTATGTTTGTAAACTGTACCCACGATACAGGAGAAATCCTAGTGTGGGGCAGTTTTTTTACACATAACATAGCATCACGCCTGAATTCTCTGAAGGTTATGGCAGAAATGTACTACTGTACACCCATATTTCGCCGATATCGTTAGTAAAAGGGGGCGAGTCAATTTCTTCTACCAGGCATAGTTCCAGACTCTATGCTGCTACTGAGAATTTCAAATCGAACCTGGACCTCACGTACAGCAGTCCCGCTTGCGGCCAATAGACCAATGAGCCAGTCAAAAAGTAAAAAAAAAAGTTCTTGATGGTGTGTGTAGTTCGTCAACCCGCTCCAAGCTTCGTTGTGGACGAAAGCTTAACCCTTCTCATTCTGAGAAGAGGCCCTTGTCCTATTGGCCCAGTAATAAGTTGAATTAATTATACAATATTTTTCTTAATGCCCACTTACCATAATTTATTTTTCTTTTTTCCATTGGAAACCCGTTACCAGATTCATTGTTAAAACCCATAATTTAAGCATATCTTGGCTCTGCAGTGGCTTCCATGTAGGTCACAGTGAAAGTGACCCACAAGCTCGGGGCCCAGCTATGTAGGGTTAACGTATTTATGTTTATTTATGAAGGTGGCTAAGGGTTAGACAGTGTACACATTTCTCCGATGCCGTTATTAAGCCTCATGTAATATGAGATAAAATATGTTAAAGATACAGTATGTGTTAGTGTCTAAAAATGAATGAACTGATATCGATGCGCGCGCACACTTTTTCTATATATTTTTTTGTCAATATTAATTACTAGCTTCCGCTTGCGGCTTCGCCCACGTTGTTTACGAACCCGTATATTTTTCTGGGATAAAAAGTAGCTTATGTGCTATTCCAGACTATAATCTATCTCTGTGCCAAATTTCATCCAGATCCGTTCAGCCGTTCTGACGTGAAAGAGTAACAAAGATCCATCCATCCATCCTCACAAACTTTCACATTTATAATATTAGTAAGATAGAGAAACTTTGTTTAGTACCTAGAGGGCTAAGCAAGGATCGCGGATACAATCTTTATGGATGTTTAGATAACGATACATGGTGTTAACCAGTTGTTATCTTTACGTGGATATCTACGATGACTCCTGAGGCCTTCAGTGTAATAATGTCCTCCTGACCGATTTCGGTCACGGCGGCCAGTCTCAACAGAGATTAGCCAACTACGCAGGAGATATTATAGTTCACAAGTGTGTGCGCAAACACAGGTGCTCTCTCTATTCCTTTACTCTCATAGTCCGATGGGACGGCAATCCGACACGACCGGAGAGAGATCAGGTGCAGGACCAACGGCGACACGTGCTTTTCTAGGCACGGTGTGTATTCACTTACACAAAGACCCAGACCCGAAACAACTATCTGTAGATCGTACAAATATTTGTTCCGTGCGGGGATCGAGCCCGCGACATGTAGCTCAGCAGTCGATCTCTCAACCACTGCGCCAACAGTGCCGTCCGCCTTTAGTGTAGATAGGAAGGAGAACACGGAGCCCTAGCCCAGGAAATCTCGTCAAAAACCTAAGTCGACCTATGGATGGGTTGACTGGTGGTTTAACTTTCTTTCTTTCTTCACTGTTTCAATGTATTATATAATAACATAGAAAAAGGTTTTATTTCAATCTAGCATTTGCCCGCGACTTCGTACGCGTGGAATTTAGAATCTGACATTTTCCTGCGGTAAAATGGAGCCTATATTTTAAGTTAGACCTCTAGCAATACATCGGTGAAAACTGCATTCAATTACATGCTGTAGTTTTTGCGTGATGCGTGTACAAACATACAGACAGTCAGACAAAAATTCTAAAAACTGTTGTTTTGGCTTCTGCTGCTCTAATAAAGACCCCCCATAATTCAAAATTCATTTATTCAAAATAGACTACTACTAGTGCTTTTTGAACGTCAAACATATTATGGACAGAACTAATACGCCCGCCCTTGACCGCTTCCTATGTGTTTTAGCTTGGGGAGAAGAAACGGCCCAACAAACTCCCCAGCAACACTCATATACATATTAGTTTTTGTATACAGACATCGGCCTGTTATAATTTTACATTGCACATTCTACAAATTCATATCAAAATAAAGCAGAAATATTTATTAACTTATAACTGTTTGTTGTCCACAGATAATATATTATGAGCATGCGCAACACCAGCACCATTACGACCACGAGGAGGAGGAGCACGGAGGAGGATGGGGTCCATGGTCCAGGAGCATACTGCCTGATGATGTAAGTACCACATAGGTACACCACTGAATTGTAATTACCAGGAAAATTTTAAGCGCTTATATAAAACTAGCTATTGCCCGCGATTTCATTTTCATAGTTTTATTTATATATAATATAGCTGTGCCCGCGACTTCGTTCGCGTGGATGTCGGAACTTAACAATGTATTTTTTAGTGAGACCAAATGCACTTAATCCTATTTTTTCTAAAAACAAAGAATTTTTCTAAAATAAAAGTAGCCTAAGTTACTCCTTATTACATCAGCTACCTGCCAATAAAAGTCCCGTCAAAATCGGTCCAGCCATTTCAGAGATTAACCTATACAAACAGACAGACAGACAGACAAAAATGGTAAAAAATGTTAATTTGGTGTATGTACCGTATATATATTCATATGCATGTAGTAAAAAACGGTTATTTCAATATTACAAACAGACACTCCAATTTTATTTATATGTATAGATGTATAGATTAAGTTATGTCCCAGGCTACCTCTTTGTAAAATTTCATAACGATCGGATCAGTGGTTTAGTTGTGATGAGGTAACAAACAAACAGACCGACAGAGTTTGAGACTGCTGAACGAGGCTGCTGAACGAGAGGTCCTGGGTTGGATTCCCGGGTTGGATAGTATTATACGGGTTTTTCTGTATGAAAAATCAAACCAATCTATGCTGTAGCTATTTAGCCCCGAGCTCTCTAAAATATACATAAGTATGTATGGTCAAAATCTATACTTAGGCAATCTTATTATAAAATCAAACATTCATACAAAATCATCAATCCCGTTACACATTACCGGTTTTTTTTTTTTCACAGGAAATCGATACGGACGCGAGTGAGGTGTCGCCCTACAAAGCGCAAGAGAGAAACCCGCTGATATATAACCATCCTTATCTGTCGCGAGTGTAGGATCTACCATCTCTTTCACTCCAGTCATAGATTAAAGATAACTTGCAGATGTGACACTTTTTTTTTGGAATTTTGTTTAGAATGCCGTATACCGCAGAAATAATCGTTAGATTTATTTAAATGTATAACAAATATAGTAATTATAATAAAATAGCAATGACGATATTGACTCATTAGTCTAGTGGCCGTAAGGAACTGTTGAGGGTGAGATTTTGGGTTCAGTTCCCAGATCGGGCAGTGTTATTGTTTTTGTGTATGGAAATTCTCAGTAGCAGCACGAAATTTGGAAATGTGCCCCGTGCTTAACCCTTCAGCGAATACAAGCGTGATGCTATGTTATGTTATGATGATAGCTTAGCAGTTGAAACCTTGGAGTCTATGCAGGAGGGTCCGAGTACGACACCGTCAAATTCATGTGCGGATCAAAATTTGATTATCACTTGCGTTAATGGTGAAGGAAAACATCGTGAGGAAACCTGCACACCTGAGAGGGTGACATAAAGTTCTTGACGGTGTATGTAGTACACCTGCACTAGGCCAGGGTGGGAACAAGGCCTAAATCTTTCTATCTTTGAGGCCTGTGTTAGCTGTGAGAGAGTGATACATTAATTTTGTATATAAATCTTGCAGAATTGGAAACTATGCGCAATCAATTTAGTTTTTTTTTCTTGCTATTATCATCACGAGATTGCAATTATAATTTGATGTAGAAAGCATAACCAGTTTTTATAGCGTTTTCTTGATATGTCTTAGAAAAGGTTTGATTTGTATCATCTGACGATTAATCTTAAGGTGTATGGCAGGTTTTATCCCATATTTCATGGGAGATGGAATATTAATAATAAATTATAATGATATTTGACTACTTGTGGTATCACAAACTTTAAATAAATTTTTAAATTTATATTTAAAATTGTAAGTTATCTTTTGGGTTGGTTTTATATGTAGGCTCATTGGTTTTGCTGAGGGTAAGGTTCTGGGTTCGATTTCTAGGTCGATCAATGTTATTAGGTATTTTTATTTGGAATTTTCATTGGCAGCTCAAAATTTAGAATTGTAGCATTACCCTTCGGGGAATACAGGCGTGATGCTATATTATGATCGTGCGCAAGTAGTCAAGTGTTGCCAATAAAAAGGGTCAGTGTTGCAAGCATAAATACGATTGTACCTAAGAGTAATCATTAATAAGGCATTATTATTTAAGTTGTGGCCATAGTGTGTTTGTTATTTATTGTGCGATTGTGTGTGTATGCCTTTATTTATTGCAATAAAATATATTTTTCATCAACATTGTGTTTTAATTGTATTCCAAAAAAGTTATCTAAATTCTTGTATACTTGTGGCGACATCTAGCGGTTCAATAATTAACCACGTAGCGACAGTAAAGAAAAATAAACCTTATACCAGTGTTGCAACTTCCATTTTAGCACTATGATATCAAATTATCATGACGCATATAAATTTGATATTTAATTTAACGGATTAAGGTTTATTTTCATTACTGTTACGATTATATGACTACGTTTCCTACAGATAATATGATTACGAAATCGTACACCTATTTACCACTTTTGCAGAGCCATCGAGGCAGCCAGTCCAACATGTTTTATCATACACAATGTATAAAATAACTGAATAAAGTCATCATCTGCCTTCCTTTTCCCAACTATGTTAATTGCGGCTCCCATTCTAATCAGATGCAGCTGAATATCAATATTGTACAACGCGATTGCCATCTGACCTCTGACACACAATTACTGGGAGTAGGATAGCCAGGGGTCCGGTCTTTTACAATCGTGTTCGGCCAAATATATACACGTCCGGCCTGTCCGGCTTTTGATCAACCCCGCCTCGCCAAAAGATGCCGAACGAAAGCGCGAGCAACTCACGCAAACTCATTTATAATAACATATAATTGAGCGTAGTCTCAAATAAATACACAAATAAAAGTATCAACATTGTTTTTTCTTATAAAAACCTATGTGTCAGGCTTTCAGGATGAAATGTCCGGCTAAATATGAATCTGTGTCCGGCTTTTTTTTATTTTTGGGCCTGGCAACCCTTACTGGGAAGCAATTTAAAATTAATACTCAATACTAAATTCGTTTATTGCACACCATATGTTTAGTACAGATGTTATTTATTGATAATATAGTACAATATGGACCCTGTCGGGCACGGCAATATAGAAAGAAGAGAGGAAGCCATTTTAAATAAATTCTGGTAATATGATTTGAGTGGTAGGTATAGTTAGGAATATAAGTGTCAAGTAGCAATAGTCAGATAAAAAAAAAAAAATCCATTACTGTCCCACTGCAGGGCAAGGGTCTCTTCTCAGAATGAGAAGGGTTAGGCTTTAGTCTACCACGCTGGCCCGGTGCGGATCGGCGGACTACACACAACATCAGGAACTTTATGTCACCCTCTCAGGTATGCAGGTTTCGTAACAATGTATTCCTTCACCGTAAACGCAAATGATAATCAAATTCTGATCCGCACATGATTCCGAAAAGTCAGAGGTGCGAGCCGGGTCTGAACTCAGACCCTCCTTGGAAGGCAAACGTTCAACCACTAGGCTACACAGCTTGTCGTCATTGTTAAATAATCAATTGTCAAATATGAGATTTATTATCAGATGGGTTGTAACCGTTGTAACTGAGAAAAGTTTGTTCAAAAATAAAAAACACACAATTATAAAAACCAAAAATATATTTTCTCATTAATATACATACTGATAACACAAACAATCATTACATACAGGCACTAAAAACAAAATCTGACGACCACCGAAATCACTACGAACCTAATACAACCTCAAAGTACCATAATCTATCGAGGCGAATACTTTGGGTTATCTGGCGCATATGTAAAACTCCTCAATTCATAAGACACGCCATTTTGATTATCGTTACCGATTTCCTTTTTGAAATCTTCGAATTCCGAACAACCGCCGAACACGCGGTTCGGCTTGCGATCGGGCGTGTTCGGGTCGCGTTCGTCAGTCTTCGGGTCGGTTGGATTGGTCGGCAGCGGCCGGAATAAGGCGGAATGGGCGGTCGCCGTATCGAGATCGGCTTTCCTAGATACGATTATACGTATGTCGGTGTGTAGGTACAGTTTACCGGATTTTGACGTCATAAATCTGTGGAAGAGAGAAAGAAGATATTATTTTCAAGATTCAGGAAAGTTTGTAGGAATTGGCCTTTAAAATCTAAGAATGTTCGTGATGCCTGGCTGGCGGCTCAGCTCCGGCTGGCATGTACAGCGTGCGCCGGCGCAACAACAGCTGACCAAGGAGCTAGCAGTCGCAAGGAGGTGTTCTATCTACCTGAGGTGTATCAGGTACCGCAGCCACTTGTGCGCGTGATGCCTGGCTGGCGGCTCAGCTCCGGCTGGCATGTACAGCGTGCGCCGGCGCAACAACAGCTGACCAAGGAGCTAGCAGTCGCAAGGAGGTGTTCTATCTACCTGAGGTGTATCAGGTACCGCAGCCACTTGTGCGCGTGATGCCTGGCTGGCGGCTCAGCTCCGGCTGGCATGTACAGCGTGCGCCGGCGCAACAACAGCTGACCAAGGAGCTAGCAGTCGCAAGGAGGTGTTCTATCTACCTGAGGTGTATCAGGTACCGCAGCCACTTGTGCGCGTGATGCCTGGCTGGCGGCTCAGCTCCGGCTGGCATGTACAGCGTGCGCCGGCGCAACAACAGCTGACCAAGGAGCTAGCAGTCGCAAGGAGGTGTTCTATCTACCTGAGGTGTATCAGGTACCGCAGCCACTTGTGCGCGTGATGCCTGGCTGGCGGCTCAGCTCCGGCTGGCATGTACAGCGTGCGCCGGCGCAACAACAGCTGACCAAGGAGCTAGCAGTCGCAAGGAGGTGTTCTATCTACCTGAGGTGTATCAGGTACCGCAGCCACTTGTGCGCATGATGCCTGGCTGGCGGCTCAGCTCCGGCTGGCATGTACAGCGTGCGCTGCCGCAGGAAGGTGCGCGCGCTGGGCGGCATGCGCGTGAGGTCGTACAGCACCACGAACATCTTCACGAGCGTGCCGTGCGGGTTGAACAGGGACACCTGCACTGTGCCCGACCGAGCCACGCGGTACCCGCTGGGACCTAGGTTTATGTGACCCTGAGAAATGATTGAATAACATATAGCCTCCTGTCTATATCGATAACATCATCATCATCATCATCTATACTATACATATAAATAAAATTGGAGTGTCTGTTTGTAATATTGAAATAACCGTTTTTTACTACATGCATATGAATATATATACGGTACATACACCAAAATAACATTTTTTTTACAATATTTGTCTGTCTGTCTGTCTGTTTGTACAGGCTAATCTCTGAAATGGCTGGACCGATTTTGACGGGACTTTTATTGGCAGGTAGCTGATGTAATAAGGAGTAATTTAGGCTACTTTTATTTTAGAAAAAATCTTTTATTTTAGAAAAAAATTAGGGTTAAGTGCATTTGGTCTCACTAAAAAATACATTGTTAAGTTCCAACATCCACGCGAACGAAGTCGCGGGCACAGCTAGTAGGTAATTAGTTTTAATAAAACAAAATACAAATGTTTGTGACCGCAAAACTCGAAAAGTAGTTGGTGGATTGACTTGAAATTTTTACACAACGCTGCATTTTTATATAAGAGTGTTTTTATATACTTTCTACCCCGAAGTTCGTCTGCTGAGCTACGTGTCGCGGGTTAGATTCCCCCACTGAACAAATATTTGTATGATCTACAGATATTTGTGTCCGGTCTGGGTCTTCGTGTATGTGAATACACAGCGTGCCTCAGAAAGCATGTAAAGCCGTTGGTCTTGCGCCTGATCTCTCTCCGGTCGTGTCGGATTCCCGTCCCTAAGGACTATGAGAGTGAAGGAATAGAGAGAGCACCTGTGTTTGCGCACACACTTATGCTCTATAATATCTCCTGCGTAGTTGGCTAATCTCCGGTGAAATTGGCCGCCGTGACCGAAATCGGTCAGGAGGACATTATTACCCCGAAGTTTCCACGGAAACGAGAAATTCCAGGCATTTCGCGAGCTTTAAATAAAATCATTTTTTTTTTTAAAGAAAACTGCCCTGCATCCTGAATTCTCCTGTATCGTGGGTATGGTTTACAAACATACATGGCAAATGCACAAACAACCAGACCCGAAACAACCATGTATAGATCATACAAATATTTGTTCCGTGCGGGAATCGAACGCGCGACACGTAGCGCAGCAGTCGTGATACCACCATTGCTGACTGGCTAATCTTTCCAGTACGGCGTGATTCCCATGTGATATCTGGTGGCGAGACTACAGAAGCCCTTCTGCGCCTGTAACATACCATGTAGGGCGCGTTGGTCCCCCCGGGCGCGTAGAAGAACACGGTGACGGGGAGCCGCTTGTGTGGCGGACAGAACGAGCCGTACGCGCCCAGCTCCGCCGTGAACCCGTGCACTGTGGCCACTGGCTCCAGCCGACCCTTCAGGGCTGACTCCTCGAAACTACCTGCCAATGGAAAAGAAAAGATTTTATTTTATTTTCATTGGTATAGTCAAGATTATATCCAAAAAAAATCTGTTTTTGTAGCGATATATGACTACCAGCGACATCTATTGGTGTAAATTGAACAACTGAAAATCTACATCACGCTATGAGTTTTCAAAGATTGTAACACATAGGCAGAACGGTATACACTAAGACAATTTGTAAGATATTGACCCCCTACACTAGGGGTCGGTTGGAGATATTGCAGATTTTTTATATTATGAAATTTTCTGACTTTGAAGAAAAAATGTCTATTGCCACCTACCGGGCACAGTTCCAGACTCCTTGCTACTGAAAATTTTCATACAGAAAACCCAATAACACTGCCCGACCTGGGCATTGAAGCCAGGACCTCACACTCAGCAGTCGCACTTGCGACGACTGGACCAATGAGGCAATAAAACTACGCATCAAAAATTTAAATTGATTTTTGATAGATTTGAAAATCACGAGATAAGCTTTTACTCTTGGTGCCTCATAATCTCCTGGTACCCACGATGTCTCCTACATATTAATGTACTAGTTTCCGGCCGCGGCTTCACCCGCGTGGTATACGAACCCGTACATTTTTCCGGGATAAAAAGTAGCTTATGTACTATTCCAGACTATAATCTATCTCTGTGCCAAATTTCATCCAAATCCGTTCAGCCGTTCTGGCGTGATTGAGTAACAAATATCCATCCATCCAGCCTCACAAACTTTCACATTTATAATATTGGTAGGATAGGATACACAAATATTCCTTACCCAGTAGTCCAGTGCTGGGCCGCATCCTGAGCTTGGTAGTAGAGGGTGGCAGCGCAGGCGCAGGGGGCGCCCGCACCGCGGGGGCAGCCCCCGGGGGCGCGGGGGGCGGGGGCACGGGGGCCGCGGGCGGCGGGGACGCGGGGGACGCCGGCGCAGGGGACACCGGCGATATTGGATGGAATAGAGCACTGCAATGGGTAAAATACATTATTTTACAAAAGGTTATAAGCAAACAAGGGGTTTATACGAGTTTTCTTCAATTATCTATAGTCATCGTTAGCCAAAAATGTATGAAATTAATGAGCATATCTACTATAAGAATTCACACACAATTTCTTCATACATATTTGGAGACAAGACCCCAGATGCCTAAACTCAATTCAGGATATTTAGGCGTGAACATAAAATACAAATTCAATCGAGATATAGAAAACTGGTTTCTAAATATTGACTTCAAAAATTTTATTTCCTAAAACTAAAACTATGATAGATTAGTTAACGAAAAATAGGCCTATATCATCTAGATGTCAACCAGTCCAATTTTAGGACGTCTCCCAGTGAGTGTGTGGCGGAAGTCAGATGGCACTCGCTCTGTGTAAAATACTGATATTCTGCCATATATGTTTAAACTGGGAGTCAACCCTAACATCATGCCTAGCCTTTCCCCAACTGTATATGTTATGGGAGCCGATACAGACATAGGTTATGGCAGATAAACAACACTTTGAAGGAGCATTGTGCTACCAAAAAAGCTCATAAATTGCATGAATATTTTTACCTTTTGATACCAGAAATTCCGTTTATCGAATCGTCAAAATCAAAGCAATTGTTTCCCCTCCTCAGAGGAGCAGGACTGGAAGTCAGCGGCAGACCAGTCTTCGTATGAAACACCATAGAAGCCGCCGAATCGAAGCGCCAACGAAACCTATCCATCTCAGTTGGGGAAGG
This sequence comes from Shargacucullia verbasci, assembly GCA_947562105.1. NCBI lineage: Eukaryota > Metazoa > Arthropoda > Insecta > Lepidoptera > Noctuidae > Shargacucullia > Shargacucullia verbasci. The sequence continues at coordinate 748,704 of OX387307.1, read as the reverse complement.
GACCTGGTTCTCGTGCTTCCTCGGATCAGGAAACTTGAAGCCTTTGTCATCTCTAGGAGAGTTCACGTCTCCTGACTCATTAATTCTGTCAAATGTTCCATAATCACATTTTTCGTAAAGCACATAATCCTCGTCGCTGATTGAAAAAGTCTTTTGCCTTTTAGATTCTCGGGGTCGCGAAAATACTGTGTCTTCTTTCTCCAGCTGCAACTCTTCTATATCCTTCTCCCTCTGCGCAAACCTATCGTTCACTATTTTCTCAATTTTATCCACTATCGGGAAAAACCTCCGCAATTTAGGTCTTTTTATAATGTCACTATTACTAATACTATGATTATTATCACAAAATGTATCACATTTATGCTTCTTAATCTTCTTATCTTCTTCTTCTCGTTTTCTTCTGGCTCCGTTTTCTTGATCCTTGTCTCCTATAGATGCTAGATTGTAGTTGCCTTCGGATCTCACCATGCCTCTGTCAGCGCATGCTTCACATTTCATTTCAATAATATTTCCGCATTCGCATAGCAAGTCGTCTGTTTGGGTGGCCACTGTGTTTGTTTTCTTGAACTCAGCTGGTGGTGTTAGTTCTGTGTCTATGAATGGTGATTTTGTTTCGATCCTGCTCGCTGGCAAAGTGAGATATGTTTGGTTTCTGTAGCACCCGATAGCTCTAAACCTATCGAATCTCGACGCTTGTAGAATGGGGATGGATGTGTGTGTTTCTTTCAGTTTCTGGAGTCCATCGCCTTCCGAAGAAGTGCTGTCATGTAGTTTTTTGATCTTACACTCTTTACGAAGCCTTCGTTTATATTTAGCAATCTCTTTCAGCCTCCTGTCATCTAATTTCTTGGGTCTGTCTTTCCCATCTGATTCCTCATCACAGTTGCATTTGTGTTTACCACTTTCGCTGCACGGTGTAAGCATTCTGTCATCGACAACTTTCCTATTGTTTGTATTATCAAATTTATTTCCTAATGTGAGATCATTGAGTTTGCCGACTAACTCCTCGTGTAGATTTGGCGGTATATCTTTGCTCGTTTTTCGTTTTGGACAGGTGCATTTGATGTGTGGTATTTCGTCCAATCGTGGTAGCGTTTCGAGTATGACATTGAGGTATAGATTGTTGCCGATGTCTGTGACGGGGAATTTGTGGTCGTTTGGTGGTCTAACGAAGTCTGCTTTCTTGTAGCTGTCTTGGGAAATTTGAATGGAGTAAACAATGTTTAGTTTGCGGTCTGAAGCGTCTGTGACGTCACAGTTCGCTTCTATTTTCTTGTAGTTGCAGGTCTCACGGCTAAGTTTTCGTCTGTAAAGAATGGAAGGTTCAGTTATTGGTTGTAGCGTTAAAGTGAAACAGAAAATTTGGAATATGAGCATTATTACTTTATAGTATTATATCGACAATGTGAAACGAGCGGTTTTGCTTATATTCACATTTTATTTTTTCTACAGAATCAATTTTATGAGCGTTATTTGGTCAAATCGAATCAAGTCTAGTGGGCTATGTGTCAATTACCTGCGTTCAGTGGGGCTGTCATCTGCGCTGGTCTCCTTGAGCGTCGCGAGCCAAGCGGACAGCTGCGAGAAGTGCAGCTGTGACCGCACTGCGTTCAGCAGCCATTGGGAAGTGCTGAACGCTGGGCTCTGGTCTCCCCTGGAAGTGGAAAAGGCGGAGTTTTTTATTAATTTATATACATATACAGGGTCTACCAATAAAGAGCTCGTACCAGATCCGTCGAACTGCGAGGTTAAGCGTTTGCTGCGGTCAGTCCTTGGATGGGGTGACTGGTTTATTTTCAGTTCTAAATGATTTTCGTCGCAAAAAAAAAATACGTGGTTTTCTACGTAAGACAGTCTGCGCTATCTCTCAATGTCCCATGAGGTTTGAGGACCAAATAGAGTTCTTATCCTGCACCTAGCTGTCCTGGACTCCTGAAAGACCTGGCGGGTAACTGACAGCATCACACTTACTTCTTAACCTGCGCCCTCATGGTCCATCTTTCGAGCAGTAGAGCGCGATGCGCATGCTTGTCGAACGAACCGCCTTCACAACACAGAGCTGAGTAGCAGTCCTGGCAGTCTGGGGCTAGTAACACCTGGAAAAATGGAGAGGATATTGCTAGAGGATCAACTTGTCTTCCATGGTAAAAATATACCTTGTCTCTATAAAAAGCTATTGAACTCAACAATTTCTGGAAAGAGGATGTCCTACCGATGGCCACCAAGTGTTATACAAGCGCCACTGGGCTGCACCAATCAAATGACTCATACAGATACGACAAAAGTCGTGCGGATGCGCATGACCCAGGTTTTTGGAGATTTATGCATTATTTCTTTCAGTGAAGGAAAACTCAGGGAAACAGAGACTAAACTAGCTTTTCCTTAAACGAAAAATTCGAACACCTGTGACATCAACCAATCAATACTGGGCTCCCGTGGTGTCCCTTCTCTTTTTCAAAGGGGTTGAGTCTATTGGCCTTGCCAAGATTTTCAACAGTATTTAGGTTTCATAGGCACCAAAATAACAAAATGTATGGGAAGCAGAAGGGGTCAAGGTTGGTCGGTCCAGATGACAGATTTAGGTCACAGGCCTGGCAGTGTACTGTTACCTACCTACATTAAACTAAGCGTTCTATTCCCCAACTGACCTCAATGCAGACAGGGATCTGTTCGTCCCACAACGCCTGCACACGGGTGTTGAGCTGGGCCTCTACCGCAGGCTTTGGGTCCTCAGGCTCTGCTGGCTTTGGTTGAGTTACTGGCTTCGGCTGAGTGGCTGGTTTCGGTTGGGTCTGGACCTGAAACGAGAATGGCATTGGGTTTATAAAACCTTCCTTATTTTAATACTTTGAATGAGTTAAATTAGGAGTCCTCTCTCTCTCAAGAAACTATATGGATACTTGGAAACATCGGCCTTAGAACAGCTATTACTTTTATGATTTCTGCCTTACCGCTTAGTTTTTTTGTTATATATAATAAACTACCAAAGCATAATTCAAAATTATCCTGGTTTCCGTGGATTTGCTCCAAGTTCCCAGAACCCTAATGACAAACCGTATTTTTAAACTACCAGGATAACTAACACACATGTCAGCGAGTTAAATGTTGAACATAAATTAGCTATATGTAATACTGCAAGGGGTGCCAATTAATCATCACCGCTGGGTGTCAATCATAGCACATGCTGAGTTACTTAACCTGTTCGACATGGCAATGCCCGACAGTTTTAGTATAGTGTATTTATTTTTCATTTTTATATATTACTAGCTTCCGCCCGCGGCTAGACCCGCGTAGTTTACGAACCCGTACATATTTCCGAGATAAAAAGTAGCCAATGTGCTATTCCAGGCTATAATAATCTATCTCTGTGCCAAATTTCATCCAGATGCGTTCAGCCGTTCTGGCGTGATTGAGTTACAAATATCCATCCATCCATCCATCCTCACAAACTTTCAGATTTATAATATTAAGTAGGAAGTAGGATAGGATAGTATACACATTTCTTTATAATTTTGTACTGTCGTGACTGTCTCTTACGGAATATATGTATGTATGTATATATATATATGTTTTTCTTTCTTTCTTTTTATCGCAATCTTTTCCCACCCCAGGACTTTGATGTATCTAACTGCCAGGGCAACATATCTGCTGTGTAACTACTTCAAGACCTACATGAAGTACTATAGTATCAACAAAAGTACCAGGGCAGCATACCTGCTGGCTAGTGGATGGGTTAGCAGCGAGAAGCTTGGCCTGTAGCAGTCTGTCGTGGGCCGGTGCGCGGTTCGCTGGGCTGGAGCTTCGCGACCTGATGATGAGCCGGCCTAGCTGCAGGAGGAGGTTGGGACCTGACGCCGGGGGCGCCGCCGCCGGCACTGGCTCACAACTGTGCATCTGGGGAGGAAAATTATTATATTAATTATACGCAATAATGGCAAAAGTGATATGTTGTTAGTGTGCTTTTAAGTACATGTATTAGACTGCCTCTTTGGTCTAGTGGTTGCGAGCGCGTCTGCTGAGCGTGAGGTACTGGGTTCTACTCCCGTCGGTCTCGCAAATCGGTAGGGTAAAGTGTTATTGGATGTTTCTGTATGGAAATTCTCAGTAGCAGCACAGAGTCTGGAACTGTGCCCGGTAGACGGCACTAGGCTCGCCCCCTATGACATGGGGCTCAATAATGGCATCGGCGAACTGTGGGTGTACAATAGTACACCTCTGTCTAACCCTTCGGGGAATACAGGCGTGTTGCTATGTTATGTATGTATGTGGTTTTATGTTTGTAGGTTTGGTCGTTGAGATTTTGTAATTAGTAAGTTTTTGAACGAGTGAATGTGTCACTTTTATTAATCCCACCGTTGGGATTCAGGCTTGAGAGAAAATTATTCGTTTCAACGAGGCTGATGGGTCTAGCTGAATTCGTCTAATCCGATCGTTTTCAGTTTACGATATTTTCCTTCACCGGTAGAAGAGTAGTGACGAATTTTTTTTTATAAGCTTTGCCCCACACTAGGATTTCTCCTGTGTCATGGGTACAGTTTACAAACATACATGTCACATACACACACAACCAGAACCGAAACAACTATCTGTAGATCATACAAATATTTGTTCCGTGCGGGGATCGAACCCACGACACATAGCGCAGAAAGCTAATCGCTTAACCACTCCGCCAACCGTGTCGTCATAAATTATAGGCACATCAATCATACATGAACAAAGACCTAATCATTACATTCGCCAAGGTTCAAACCTACATCCAGCACGTTACGATGGGGCCTCGACCATTGGACGACCACCGAATTCTAGTAATCATCATATTATAGGTCAGGCACAAACTTGAACATAAGTCTCTTGCTCCAAAAGTCAAAAAAGGTTCCATATTCGCCACAAAACTTTATTCAAAATGCTTGCAAAAATCATTACATCATCTACATAAACAGAGGGACAAAGGTATGCCAACATTTTCATCCCCGATTCCATCTCACACGAGCACAAAGAACCGAAATTTGGGTCAACGGGAATCCGGGTTATTTTAGGAAGGGGGGTGCATCCGAATCTCGGTCAAGGATAGCTAATATAGCCACGCCTATCGAAACAATGTACTCTACTGGTGATAAGGCGTGATATTATTGATTTAGAAATTTGAGGAACCTAATATAAACATAATGTAGCATCACGCCAGTATTCCTCGAAAGGTTAGGCAGGGGTTGTGCTGTTCATCACGCATATTTCCGCAAAGAGAGGATTTTTCAAAATTCATTCGTAAAGAGACGAAATGGAGTTCAAAGTTTGTATAAAAAGGTCTTTCTACTCGGATTCAGTCGAGGGAAAATCTAGTTTACAGTAACACAAAATAGCATGACAAAATAAATTAATCCAATTCAAAACGTGACATATAAATAAATAAATGTTTCATTTCCAAAGTAATGCACTTTGCAACAACCGATAAAGTTATTGGCTAATAAAGATTATACGCGTTACACCCGTCACTACTTCCGATATACGATTTCGAAAATTGCATTGCAACATTGTCTCCTTTACTCATGAGCGATTCCTTTGTTCGTCCCGCACAGGCAGCTCTATTACGGACCATACTGACAAGATGACAGTCTTTCCACCGCGCCATAAGAAATTTTCTTGGGGTGGTGGAAAGAATTGGGATGTTTTAACTGACGGCTAACATATAGACGAAAACAGGCAAGCTTTTCGGTCACCAGTCGGCAGTCTAATGATTATGATTACACTAACGAGCTAAGGGTGAAGTTGGAATACCTTGTGATAAGGTACACTGGCTGTTCCTACCTATCACCCGAAATACAACTATGTACGCATACATACGTGTAGTGTTATGACAGGTGTAATACGGTAGATGACTACTAGTCATCTGAGTTACTTTTTATAAACTGTCAAAAACGACGTTCTGTTCTAAAATACAAAAGCGTGACGTCATCGTTTTGCATAGCCATTTACGTACTTATAGTGAGATTTTGATCAATTAAAAATTGAAAAAGCCAAAGATAAGCAAGAGATTAAGTTTTACTGAGTTTTTAGAAGGAAAACAATTTATCAAACAAGATTTCAGAATTTATTTTTGATGCAGTCATCTAGCCTATTCTCCCACAAATTCTAATTCTATAGAAGGCCGAGATATGGTGTCCCTCCATTGAAAAGGGTGGATCCTCCGACCAGGCAAGGCAAGGCAAGGCTAATGTCGGAAAATCGTATCTCTTAGAATCACTGTAAATTCTCATAGTGCGATTCAGAATTGTATGTTGTCATTTCATACTGATAGATGGCGCTTTACTTTTTGCTATGTAGCTTACTAGCTAGTCGATACGGTCTATTAAAACTTTTTTTAATGCTAAAATATACAATATGAATGAATATGTTGTATGAGATATATGAGTAGGCTACAATAATGTGGACACATTAAAAAGCCATTTATTCTCAGTAGAAACACGATCAACAAATCCACCCATCCGAATCGCGTCCTCGCAACACTTAACCTCTATTCTTAACCGTCAGAACTGGATATAAACAGCTTTTAACTATAAGAATACCAGTTTACTCAACCGAAATATTTGGATGATATCCAAAAACGTGGAGCGAACTACATATGTGTATTTTTGTTTTTTATTTATTTATATACAAATGTCGGAAGAGTGTTGATATTGATATTTTCCACGAGATGTTTGGACATTTTTTTAAACAAATTACTGCCCCAATGTTGTGCACGGATTTCTAAGAATGAGGCCTTTGTCCAGCACGCTGGCCTGGTGCGGGCGGACTACACACTTCATGGAAATTTAAAGTAGGTATCGTGTTTGAAGCGTTTTTCTCTTTTCTTTGGGGTTGATTTTTCAATTGTAAGCTATTGTATAGAAAATATGTCAAACCGCCATATTTATTCTTCACTAGGTGACCCTCAGCCTAATTACCGATGTAGCAATCAGTTTATAACAGGTGTAGATCGCGCGATAGCTTCTGTAAAACGTAATTTTTATCTCATTATGATATATATATATATATTGGCCAACAGTGAGGCTTCTGTCGTGTGGCTGTCGCGTTGCTGACGCTATTTATACGTAATTAGGCTACTAGTGAACTCGTACCACTCTTCATCAACGAACGAAGTAATCCGAAGTAGCGATTCCCATACAAATGACCAATTTTTCGTCTGTGCCTTTCGGTTTTTCCGATTTTAAATTAATACTAATAAATCCAAGCCATAACTGTTCCACTGCTGGGCAAAGGTCTCTTCTCAGGATGAGAAGGGTTAGGCCTTAGTCCACCACGCTGGCCCGGTGTGAGATGACGGTGTACACACACCATCAAGAACTTTATGGAGCCCTCTCAGGTGTGCAGGTTTCCTCACGATGTTTTCCTGCACCGTAAACGCAAGTGATAATCACAAACAAAACAAAATATTATTAAAATCGGTCGAGACATTTTCGAGTTTTTGCGAGACGAACGTACTGCAATTGATTGATTGAAAAATCGTTCTTTGTCCAACATTTCACGTCAAAAAAAGCCTTTATGTCGTACTTCAATTGTTTCCGTGTGCATTGAAATAACCTAGTTAAGTGAAATCGATAACTTATCTAAGAATCGTTATCATATTATGCGCTGGTATCACAAGGCCGTCTGTTTAGATAATACCTTTTTTATACCGCTCGGCTTTTTCTAAGTATCGTAATATCTCATATTAAGTAAGGTCCTATCTCTCTAGTCCAAACCCTTTATAGCAGGGGTAGCCAACTCGATTAGACTCCAGAGTGTCAAGAGTCCCTAGTGTAAGTAACTATTGACAAATTCGATTTAACGTATCGAACGCGTTCGCAGCTCCGATTGGTGGAGAGCACGAAACGGACCAATCGGAGCGCCGAACGCGTTCGATACGTTAAATCGAGTTTGTCAGAAGAAACTTACACTGGGGCCTCAGAACTACTGTTTACTGACAAAGGCTATAAACAATCTACCAATTACATAATAAGTTCTTCATAAACTTAACATTAAATCCTTGCGACTGGCGCGGCCCCGGCTTTGCACGGGTCCCACACATAATTACCAAAAAACCAAAAAGATTTTTTGTTGATCCGATAGCTCGAAATGTGCCCGGTAGATGGCAATAGACTCGCCCCCTATTACTTGGGATTTATAACAGCATCGACGAAATATGGGTATACTCTAGTACACCTCTGCCTAACCCTTCGGGGAATACAGGCGTGATGATATGTTGACCTTTACTTATAGTTAAGCCAGCTAATCGCAATCGCGATTAGTAAGACCGGGTTCAAAACCCGGGTCGGGCAAGAAAAATCTCATTCCGAGCTAAAGGTGTAAATTTTCTCCTGATCACGACGTTCGGGAGTGATCTTCATGATAAGACAAATGTACACGGCTCATAATTCAACAACACTTTGCCCAACAAAAGAATTGAACCCGGAACCTCCCGCTCAGCAGTCGTTACAATCTCTAAACCAATGAGGCAATTTAATAAAGGTTATGAGAACACAATCCCGGACTTAAAATAACCGCTTATACTTTCAAACAAAAACAAAACATAGAGAAAGATTGGTCCATATCGCAAAAAAAAATTACCCGAATTCCTAAACCCACAGATAACACATTTATTCTTTAGATCAGTCGTTCCCAAAGTTTGGGCCGCGACCCACTGGTGGGGACCAATATTGGGTGGGCCTTGAAAAATAGAACGACAGATCGATCGACCGGGCGGGCGATCACCGACTCATTGCGATTAAAAGTAACTAAAATTGAAGTTGATGCTAAGGTTAGGAAAAAATAGGAAAAAAATGCATCCTTCTCATTAAAAAATAGCACTCCTTGTATTCAAATATAAACACTTTGGATCGGAACTTAAAACAGTCTGAACAGTCCTTCATTCATATAGTTATGCTTGTCTGAACAGGCCCTTTCTTTCCTTCATGAAACCAAGAGGCGAGTCCCAAATTTGGAACTTTTTATTCGGTGAGTAGCGGTCCAGTTAACTTTGGGAATCACTGCTCTAGATAATTACTTTTACCGTACAATATCACAGTGACCCACAATCGATAAAAACTGTTGACAAATAATTCACAGCGTTTATCTTAATTCTAGCCGCGGAAACAGGTCTAAAAATACACTTTTAATGTTGACAAATATTCCTTTATCTCTTTCTGGCGTGTAGGCATTGGTTTTGCGTCTCTTTCGCACAGTAACATATGGCAGTGTATGATTAGTAGTTGGAACTTGTCACTATGATATTAAATGATAGATAAAAAAATAAATTTGTTGTTTTCGGTTTCTCTGTGTTGTGTTCTTAGGCATAATATTGGCGACTAGTGGCCGTTAGGCCGATTGCTAAGGGAAAAGGCCTAGGTTGCCGGGAAGGGCATCGAACCCGCGATACGTAGCGCAGCAATCGATCTCTCAACCAATGCACCAACCGCGCCGTCAAGATTTATGGTGTCTTGAGAAATTGACATGTATCCAAATGGTGTTATTATACAACGATAGAAAGTATGGTGCGAGCCAATTGGGAAACTCGGTTGCTATGGTGATCGTGGGCTGGTCGCCAGGTGCCTGTCACATTTAGAGAACTGTTCTACCCATCACGTTTTTGTCATGTGGATTTCACGAGGTGGCCATCATATCAGCTAAGTATTTATAGCTGAAGGGTTGTTTCCTAGATATTCCATGGAACTTTGATATAATTATTAACACTGGAGTTAGCGGTGAACCCAGAAGCCTGTCCCAACCCTGATCCAGATCTTCCTGCTTTCCATATTTACCTAAGATCATTTGGGGCACCCTGAACAGCTTCGATACCACCATTTCTTACTGGCTAATCTTTCCACACGACTCGTGCCGACTCAGTAGTAGAAAATTCATTTAGCTGATTCATTTATTTGTCTATGCTTAAGCAAATTAGAACACAACTATGTAATAGACAAAGTTATTGAAAAAAAAAAAAGCTTTAAAATTCTACATAGAGTATTATATAAGAAATAAAAACATAAATACGGCGACAGGTGATTTGCAAATTATGCATATATTATGTAACTGCGCAGATATTGTACCAGGGTACCAGGAAGTTAATGTGGACAATCGATAATTTGAATAAACCTTCATATGACACTGCGAAGGAAAACCCACTTTATTACACTAGGTATATAGTCTAAATTAGATGTAGCAGAATTGATTATCGAAATAGCAACATGAATGTAAATGGTTAGATTTGGATTCAAAACTTAAAAGGTTTAAAAACAAAAAATATTAAATTAAAAGTAGCTGACGACGCGATTGGCGCAGTGGCTAAGCGATTAGCGTTCTACGCTACGTGTCGCAGTTTCGATCCCCGCACGGAACAAATATTTTGTATGATCTACAGATAGTTGTTTCGGGTCTGGTTGTGTGTGCATGTGACATGTGTGTTTGTAAACTGTACCCACGATACAGGAGAAATCATGTTGTGGGGCAAAGTTTTTATTAAAAAAAAAAAAGATTAGTTGACTACCTTCTGGTCTAGTTGTCGCAAGCGAGACTGCTGAAAGTGAGGTCCTAGGTTCAGAAAACAGAGTACGGAATTGTATTCAGTTAGGATAAACTCGACGCCTATTACATGGGACTCAATAACGGCATCGGATGTGGATGTTAAAACAGTACACCACTGCCTAACCCTTCGCGGAACACAGGCGTGATGCTTTGATTATTTCAAAACATTGCTTTGTTTACATTATCGAGTAATAACATTAAAAATTCACAACTCCAAAACAAAATCAATGATTACACAAACCGAAATTAATTATTATAACAAGTCTTAACAATAAACAATTAGAATTTATTATGATTTTGCTTCTAAAACAATAATATTTTAGAGTTTTGTCTAAAATAAATGTTGACGATCTCTGAAAATTATCAAACTAATTAGGTAACGTATATAAATAGGACCCGGGTACGTCTTAAAACTGCGGCCAGACACCGGAGGACGGGCAGCAGCGTCCTCTCACTAATCGGTGAGCCACTGCGATGCCCAAGCCGCCTGCCAAGCGTGGGGATTATGGCAAACCCCCCCTCGAGGGAGGCCTTCGTTCAGCAGTGGACGTCTTCTGGCTGATGAAGATGAACATAATTTTCCTTTGTTCTCTTTATCATTTAAAAAACAGTAAGGTACAGAGAATTTCAAATAATCTTAATTACACTGCCAAAAGTCAAAGTATTTTTTATTTTAAATGGTCCTTTGCAGACATTTTTAAAACGTTAGGAATCTAGGCGCACGGTTCCAAAGTGGGTTGGTCCTATAGAGAAGAGACCGGCAAGAAACTCCATGGATCATCATCAGCCAGAAGACGTCCACTGCTGAACGAGAGCCTCCCCCAAGGGGGGGCGGGTTTGCCATAATCCCCACGCTTGGCAGGCGGCTTGGGGATCGCAGTGGCTCACCGATTAGTGAGAGGACGCTGCTGCCCGTCCTCCGGTGTCTGGCCGCAGTTTTAAGACGTACCCGGGTCCCGGGTTTTTGCATTGCAATATTAAATTACATTACACAGTTGCAATATTTATTTACAAATCGAACCCAGGGCCTCATGCAATCACACATGCGACCACTAAACGAATATGACACGGTTGGTGCAGTGGTTGAGAGATCGACTACCTCCCTACGTGTCGCGGGTTCAATACGACGGAACAAATATTTGTATGATCTACAGATAGTTGTTTCGGGTCTGGGTGTTTGTGTATGTGAATATTTGTGTTTGTAAACGCACCCACGAAACAAGAATTATTCCTAGTGTGGGGGCAACGTGAAATAAGTAAGACAAGATATGTGAATATTTTATAAAATGGTTTGGCTCATTGTTTCGATTCCCGGATCGAGCAAAGGGTTATTAGGTTTTTCTGTATGAAAATTCTCAGTAGCAGCACGGAGTCTGTAAGTGTGCTTGGTACATAGATGGCAATAGGCTCGCCCCCTATTATATGGGACCCAATAACAGCTTCGGCGAAACGTGGGTGTATAAACACCTCAGCCCAACCCTTCGGGGACACAGGCGTGATGCTATGTTATGTTTAAAATGGTAATTGCGTCGATGTCGAGACTGCATCAGAAACGCCCGTACATAGTGACCTGCTGACCTACTTAATATAACTAGTTGCCAAGCGCAGGATAAAAATACTTGATTCATTAAATTTTCGCCCAGGTAAAGATTTTTTAAGGATACCATGCTTTATATCCTTAAGCCTATATTCCCCGAGGGGTTAGGCAGTGGTGTACTATTTTGCATCCACATTTCGTACAGTTCCATGGAATAGGAGCGAGCCTATTGCCATCTACCGGGCACAGTTCCAGACTCCGTGCTGCTACTGAGAATTTCCATTCTGAAAAACCCAATAAAACTTTGCCCGACCCGGGAATATAGTTTATAAGTTTCAAAATTCTATGATTTGATTATCATTTGCGATAACGGTGAAGAAAAACATCGTGAGGAAACCTTCACACCTGAGAGGGTACATAAAGGTCTCGATGGTGTGTGTAGTTCGCCAACCCGCACCGGCCCAGCGGTTTTATTCCAGAAGCCTATATTCAGCAGTGGGTAACAATATACTAGAACTAACGGCCATCCAACTGTGGCCATTGACCATTGTATGCATAGACTCGTGCACAACAAACAGTAAATCAAAGATCACGCTTCGCCGCTCACACAGTTCCGAAGTACCAGGCGCTTATAACGCTAAAAGAGCTTTTGTATGTTAAGACCTTCATAACATGCCAACATAACGCAACAGTCAAACTACAATCAATTCACGACCTTAACACAGAGATATAAAAATCAAATTTAAAAATCGACCTATACGACCTTTCGGAAATAAAATAGACGCAAGGTAATTCGTAATCAATTCGCTGATATTAATTTTAATCTTTATTGAAATAAGAATAGAGTTATTATTACATCGAACAAGGATTGAGGTTATGGCGTTTTTGAATTGAGGGGCCAGTGTTCGAATGCACTGTGACGTCATACCTCCCCGAGCCCTTCTGACCTAGATCAGCTTGTCGTCAAGCGGAAAATAACACAACGCTGCAGCGGAAAGCGCTTCATGGTATAAAGCGTCTAATAGAATAAAAAATATAAAACGCTAAAATTAGCAGACTGTAAATCAAGCGATTTGACGCCAACAACAGTCTAATTATAGAATACAAAATAGCGCGATGCATTCGCTTAATGCATCGAGCTATTCGGTTAAAAAGATGGCGTCGTTTGGTCTAGACTTGTTTCTAGTGATGTGTGTTCTTGGAACAATCGATTTATCGGATAAATCGATTTAATCGCTCTAGTATAACGTACATTGTCTGTGAACTAGTTCGAAAACCTCCTTTGTTAGGAAAGAAATAAGTATGCAGTATTTTCACGCCCTTTATAAGGATGTTGATGAGGGGGGTGTTTTTCCCAAAAAAATATATTATTTTTCGTTAGACACTAGAACGTTTGTTTTAGGAGGGGGACAAGATGATAAAATATCATTTCTTGGCAATAAAAATGTATGAAAAAAGATATAAAAAGAAAACAATATCAAAATGCGCTTGGTTTTCAATAATAACTGATTTTCTTTCGGAAACGGCGGCATCCAAGCGCTTGATCGCAGAAAGTTATCAATGAAAACTGATGGTGTCCACTGACCTGATAATCCCTCTATCAACGCCCACAGAAGAGGGTATAGTATCCTATTTCTAGTTTCAAACAATATGGCAAACATCCACACACAGTCTTCCCCGTAAAGTATAAAAATAGAAATCTATTTCTAGTTTTAGATTGCTCTATATAGGTATGGTAAGCCACAGATCCTCACCCATTGATTTAAATAAATTGACACTAGAATTAATATCAAGTTTTAATCGACACAATAATGAGTTACATTTGAATATTCTTCATTGAACTGCTTGCAACTTTGTCAATCTAACACATAGAAAGCATCACGCTACTATTCCCTAAATGGTTAGGCAAAGTAGCTGTTGTACACTTAAATTTTGCAAATACCTTAATAACAAAGCGACAACCAACTTCCAAACCAAACTTCCAACAAACAAAAAAACACACACACACACACGCTTAACACTGCCTGACATCACACATGAAATCAAAACATCACACTCAATGGGTGCGCATGCGGCCTCTAGACTAATGAGGCAGACTAGTAAGCTCATACTACTTTCTTTCAACCATAACGTATCAAGTTACTACAGTATTACGCGAAACGACTACCATCCGACTCCGTAACCTTAAAAAACCAGGTTATCACAATAGAAAGTATGTAAATCGAAAGCTTAAGAAGAAACCCAAATCAAATTACTGCCTATCTAAAATTCTGCAACAACACATCGTGTGACCTATACAAAAATCGCACGTACACAATAATCAATTATCAACGATAATCGATAAAAAAAATCAACACATACACAACACTAATAGTTGTAAAGGAATTGACGCAACGCTAACTTCGAACCTTGGCACCGATTATGATATGCCGATCACGATTTAAAATGAACGTATCCATTAATATATCGATTAATGTTTCGTGATTAGTGGATGCAATTATTATCGCTTGATACATGAATTGTTTAAAAACATACCCTATTTTAGTTCCCGATGATATATTTTACCTTGACGGCAATAAAGGACCATCATTCTGGGGATTTAGTATGAGTTTTGGGCCCTCCATGTTGATAAAAGTTAATATAAGAAAAAAATGTATGAAAATTTTGTGCGCGCGCCTCTGCCATAAGTTTTATTCATACATTTTTGGATTTATTATAAAGACGATCAAGAGTGAGAAAATCTTGTACTAGACCTGCTCTAATAATATTGCACATCGCACTAATTTAAAAACATTATCTCTTACAAAAATGTTTGGAACTGTAAAATCAGTCTATGCCCTTGTCCTTGATAGGATAATAGACGCGAATAATAGCGATGGCGTTGATAACAAGCAAGTGTATTCATTTGACAAGATATTCATCTCTTCCTCATATTTTTTTTTTCGAAATATACGTACATAACCAGGCGGCAGAATCAGAACCAGTGTCCATTTAAAAAAATCTACTGTTATCAGTGGGCGTTGCATGAACTTTTCTTGACCTTTTTCAATCACACTTGTTTTCAAAATACCTCAGTGAGCAAGAAAGGTTCACAGATGTTCATGATACGCCTACTGGGCAACATAAATGTCAAAATAGTCAAAAATAAATATGAAATTTACGAATTTCGACACTATACCTTTTTTTTTAATCCCGCCCTAGTATTCCTACTGTGTCGCGGGTACAGTTTTTTTTTACCCCACACTAAGGTTTCTCCTGTATCGTGGGTACAGTTTACAAACATACACGTCACATGCCCAATTGCACACACAACCAGACACGAAACAACTATCTGTAGATCATACAAATATTTTTTTCCGTGCCGGAATGAATCCCGCGACACCTAGCGCAGAAAGCTAATCGCTTAGCCACTATGCCAACCGTGCCGCCAAACTTAATGTGAGTGAGAAGTTTATGATACGCAAAGAGGAGCTCATGAAAAAGAAAACTCCATTAGTGACGATTCTTAATTACCTTAGTTACTTAGTACGCCTGCGCACTGTGCAATCAGCCCTATTACCAACTTTGCTGACTGGCTAATCTTTCCATCACGCCACGGTCATTTCCCATGCAGGTTATCATGGTTTTTTTTATTAAGATTATCATGAGATAAATCTTATCCAATATATAGAAACATGATTATCGGATAACGCGTGGAGCAATTTTTTTTTTAAAGAAACAATTGCTAACAATGTCCCATCACTATGAAGTGACGTCACCTCTTAACATTTTATGATCGCCTGGTACTTGACCGATGATTTTGATGTTGTCATAATCTTAAACAAACGATTAAGGGTAAAATGATCATCTGTTGTTTAATCACGCGATTCGTATTTTATCTATCGAAAATCACTTTTTTTATGAACAGAGCGGTCGGTACACCGTACACATTAATTCTCTGCGCATGCGTACGCATTATTAAATAAAAACGCCATTTTAAAAAATTCCAATATTCGAATCACTGCTGCCAGATTTTTGATTTCGACACGCTTCAAAGGTAAACTCGAATCTAGGAAAGCAACATTGATGTGGCCAATTCTTGTAATAAAGTATCTCTGGGGATGACTAGTCCATTAAGGAAATAGACATCAATGTTGGGACCACATTTCATGTGAAAATCATAGGTAGAAAGAAGCCATTGGTTTCTTTAGCAAAGCTCTTCTATAAACTGGCAGTTACCTACTTTGTTTTTAACTTCAAAGCTGTACCCTCCCCCCCCCCCCGCAAATAAAGCTAAGACGAGCTTATAACCTGTAATCTACTAAAATTGAAATGACGTCACCTCTCAACAGCTATGCTAGCCTGGTAGCCGCCCGATGACTCAATAACAGTTAATTAATACTTTTTGCTGCTCATCCGATTTGTAAGTGCGTAGTTTATGCTACTACGATAGGTGTATGCCACGTTTAATTTATTGGTTAAAAATAGTTCGGGTTACCTTCAAAAAGGTCAGGTGCGCACTGGCAACTGATGCGCATATTTGAAAAGATAGCATGATTGTGAAAGAAGTCAAAAGGCGCATGAAAAGAGTCTCCCGCTATCTTGGGCACGGCTTAGGTGTTCCTACACTAAGGGTAGAAAATATTATCCTCTGGAGCAACTGCCATCTGACCTCCGCCACCCAATTACTAGGAGACCCTGATAGTCTACGGATAAACCGGTTGTCAGACTTTTCTGCTACTGACACCCGTAATAAATGTCATATGTATTCGTATGACAACTGGGACCAACAGCCTATCGTGCTTGCCGAGGCACGGACGGGTCTCGATGTGTGAAAAATGATCACCCATCCAAAGACTGACCACGTCAAGCGCTGCTTAACCTCGCAGCTACGAGCTACGAGCTACCCCTATAACAGTAAATACACGAATTTAGTGTAAAAACAGGGGTCAAAAAGCAAATTATTCCAGCACAAGCTGCTATGGCAAGTTATTTATTGCAGTCAATTATTTACATAGTAATAAATAATGTATTATGTTATACTGTCCATTTATGGTATGTAAAGATAACACAGTGGTTAGGTAATATAATCAACATATGAACAGCGACATTGGTAACTTTAACTGTTTGTTTTAACCGCAATAACATTGATAATAATTATGACAATAAATATTACCTATTTATAATATAACTAGCTACGCCCCGGCTTCACACGGGTAGCAAAGCATATACGCATACGTTTTTTTTCTGTTAGTGTCGTATCAGCCTGCTACGTGAAGCATTTACACGGCGTACACCAGTAAAACTTTCAGTCGGCATGATTTTTTCATACATCTTCAACAATCATCGTCATATTTCAGCCAATTTACACAAAACCATAATGAATTATACACCTAAACCTTCCTCATGAATCACTCCGTCCATTGGTGAAAACCGTATGGAAATCCGTTCAGTAGTTTTTGAGTTCATCGGATTCAGACAGACAGACACGGCGGGGGGACTTTGTTTTATAATATGTAATGATGTAGCATACTATGTATGTACACATAATGCTTCTAATTTTGACAGCATGTGGCTGATGTACACTACTTTGACTGAAAAGTGCATGCACATGGTGGACACGTCAGGAAAGCGGTCGTTTTTCAGTATATCGTCGTTGAAGTTCTAACACCACGTAAGTAATTTTTCGGCGGTATTGACATTTTGTTGGCATTTGCTAGAGAATCGGAAAACGCGTTGTTTCAGCCAATCAGAAACAAGCATCGTCCAATAGAACTCATAAAATGACATTAATATAAAATGGTATTGTACTGGTGTCTATGTAAAATTATGCAGTTTTTTCACTCTCCTGAAAAGTAGCTATTTTTGACATACGTGGTGTTAGAACTTCAACGACGACAAATCTCATTTTTCATATTTATAGAATAGGTACCAACCATGTCTTCTCAATACAATATACAATCACCGTGATCCAATATTAAAATAATTACCAATTCTCCAGCTTTGATAGTTGCAACACCTCCTTCTGGCGTTCGCAGTTGGCAAAGCAAGGTCGTAAATGCAAGCCAGTGTAGTGAAAGTGTTATAAATGACACACAACACCGTTCTGTTTTATTTCCATACATAATAAGTAGGTATGTGATACAATAACGACGAAAATTTGACGACAGGGTTGGCGCAGTGGCTAAGCAATTAGCTTTCTGCGCTACGTGTCGCGGCTTCGATCACCGTACGGAACAAATATTTGTATGATCTACAGATAGTTGTTTCGCGTCTAGTTGTGTGTGCATGTGACATGTATGTTTGTAAACTGTATCTACGATTCAGGAGAAATCATAGTGTGGGGCAGTTTCATTAAATAAAATAATGTCTAAATCTGGAAATAGACGTCAGAAACTCTAGCAGACCATAGCCTGAACTCCTGGTGTAAAGATCCTCCAAATTCTAATAGACCGGAAGAATTTTGGTCGCAAGCGAGCGCTGTGCTTGATTGAGGTCCTGGGTTCGACTCGGTCGGGCAAAGTGTGATTAGGTTTTTCTGCATATAAATTCTCAGTCGTAGTACCGAGTTTAAATTGTCCCCGGTAAATGGCAATTAGCTCGTTCCACAAAGGACTCAATAACGGCATTGGCGAAATGTGGATGTACAACAGTACGCCATAGCCTTACTCTTTGGGAAAGAGCCGTGATGCTATAATACGGTAGATGACTACTAGTCATCTGAGTTACTTTTTATGAACTCAAAAGCGACATTTTGTTCTAAAAATGTTTGGAATACAAAGGCGTGACGTCATAGTTTTTCATTGCCATTGACATACTTATTATGTGATTTGATAAATTAAAAATTGAAAACGTCAAAGATAAGCAAGAAATTAAGTTTTACTGAGTTTTTAGAAGGAAAACTATTTACCAAACAAGATTTCAGAATTTATTTTTTATGCAGTCATCTAGCCTATTGTGTAATTAACATAGAAACCCGCCAGTGGAGATAGTAATGTACATTCAAAGTACCAGGCATTCATAAATAGTAGGAAGCTACTAAATTACTCACGATCTCCAACTTCTCATCGTCGCACGAATCGAACACGTTGACACACTCACCTGTAAACAAATAAAAAAATAAATTAAATATTTATGATATTATTCGATTTTATGCGAGCCTGGTAACTAATTCGGCTGAAGGTTATTTCTAAATTATCAATTTCCTTAAACATATGGTAATATTATTAATTAGTGTAGTATTTGCTGCTTAAATTAGAACAGGTCTTGGCATGGAGGTGAAGCAAAAGTTATGAAGAAAAAAAAAATACACCATCTTTTCCAAGAACACAAAAGATTAATTAGTTAAATCCATGTCAAACTGTCAAAAATGTCATCTAAAAACATGTTCTTAAAACAAAAAATATTCCAATGTTTTACATTCAACATAAAAAATCAGTACCTATTTAAAAGTTCAAATCAAATTCAACTACCAGCATTAACTCGTAACACACGCACACACACACACAACTCTCATATACACTGAATCCAACGGAAAATCAAGGGGACACACGTGTTGATTTTTGGAACTAAACTGATATCGCGTATGTGCGTGCGTAACGTCAGAAAGAGGAAGTAAAGTACTTGTATAGTATCGTTATATTTAGTAGAGCTGCTCGCATTAGGGCCTTGAAGGATTGTTGTTCAAGGGCTGGGCGTGGGCCATGGTAATTGGACGGCTAATGAGCCGAGTCGACCAAATTAATGTTATCATAGTAATGACTTGTGTAGTGTAATGTACCATATAAACTCAGAATGGTTCAGAAATACAGTAAAATAGCATCACGCCTATCCCCGAAGGGTTAGGCAGACATTTCACCGATGCCGTTATTGAGACTCGTGTCAGGGTGTCCAGACACAGTTCCTAACTCTGTGCTGCTTAATTTCCGTACATCATCATCATCATCATCAGCCAGAAGACGTCCACTGCTGAACGAAGGCCTCACCCAAGGGGGGGTTTGCCATAATCCCCACGTTTGGCAGGCGGCTTGGGGATCGCAGTGGCTCACCGATTAGTGAG
The DNA here is from genome assembly GCA_947562105.1 of Shargacucullia verbasci. Taxonomy (NCBI): domain Eukaryota; kingdom Metazoa; phylum Arthropoda; class Insecta; order Lepidoptera; family Noctuidae; genus Shargacucullia; species Shargacucullia verbasci. Next base: position 728,575 of record OX387307.1, on the reverse strand, counting down.
AGGACGCTGCTGCCCGTCCTCCGGTGTCTGGCCGCAGTTTTAAGACGTACCCGGGTCATTTCCGTACATACATACCCAAAATCACATTGCCCGACAGTCATAAAACATAGGACCAAATATTCAGTTCAGAAACGTAGCTTTAAATTGAACATTCATTGAATGTTAAAATTAACAACTAGAATTGTGCAACTTTGTGCAATTAGAATGTTAACGTTTTAAAAGCGCCAGTAAAGGCGTAGTTGAAATAAAAATATTTGACTTTGACTGACTTTGAATTAGACTGCCATATTTAGAAGCAAATGCGTCAAACTGGACCGTAGTTTCTTATTGTCTATTAGCTGTGCCCGCGACTTCGTTCGCGTGGATGTCGGAACTTAACAATGTATTTTTTAGTGAGACCAAATGCACTTAACCCTATTTTTTTCTATTTTATTATTTTTCTAAAATAAAAGTAGCCTAAGTTACTCCTTATTCCATCAGCTACCTGCCAATAAAAGTCCCGTCAAAATCGGTCCAGCCATGTCAGAGATTAGCCTATACAAACAGACAGACAGACAGACAGACGGACAAAAATTGTAAAAAATGTTATTTTGGTGTATGTACCGTATATATATTCATATGCATATAGTAAAAAACGGTTATTTCAATATTACAAACAAACACTCCAATTTTATTTATATGTATAGATGTATAGATTGCGTACGTGTGATAAAGACTTGTCAGCTATACACGAGTGTCGCGTTCAGAAGGTTAAATATATCATTTATCATTAATTGTGGGTCAAAGAAAGTAGATCCAGAAGACTTATAAATATTAAAACTTTAAGACCTTTACTTTCGTATAAAAATATGTTAGATAATATTGTTATATAAAAAAAGGCTCCAATTATCATTATTCTAAGTTATAAGATATTTCGTTTGCTTTACATTCACACGAGTGACACTACAATAGCTCCACTTGGTAATTATAATCATAATTAATTACTTTTCCACTGCCTTTAAAAATAAAAACATTTTAATTCTAAACCGCATCAATGTTTACAACCCCTGAATCAATGACAGTTCTTTGTTTACATATTCTCCATTCGAATGTCAACGGCTATTAACTTCAGACAGCAATAATTTTAAATATGGAACCCGTCTCCTTCCATTTTTAAATCAAAATTTCAATACTACTCAAATTGGATTTTGTAGAGGGTGGGTCTCGTCTAGACGGGGTCTAGACGGGCCAGACCTAACCTAGGTCAACGTGCAGACGACAAAGAGTTCCCTACGTATGCATATATATATATATATATATATATATTTGATACGTACACATATATTTTAGCACATTCACCTGCCAGTCTGTGCTAGTAAAGTATGGAATTAGGAAATGGTAATTATTTTTTTCTTTTCCTTTTTTCTTTTTTGAGACATCCTCTTTGTTATAATACCCAAGCTTGCAGTAGTTTTGGCGGAATTAAAACTAAATATTATAGTTGTATATCTTATATATCATGGATTTCTGCAAAGTAACGCCTGATTTCATTAATTATAATACATTATCCGGTAATTAATCGATAATTTTGAAATTGCTTAAAGAAGGAAATTAAAAAAATGAGTTATGCTATTTTAAAATCTACTTTATGCACATAATATTTTACAATAATTGGCCATTCTAATTTGTCTACATACACCTTTTTTTTCAAAAGATGTCTCCAAGTAGAAAAAAGCACTTTTTTGTAACTTAAAAAAAAAACACATATCTTGGCTACTTGGTAAAAAGGTTTTTACCATTTCATGGTTTCGGTTCGAACCCAGTTAGGTTACAGGTACAAAATATATTTGTATAATAAACTATACCAATAAATAAATAAAATTGAAGTGTCTGTTTGTAATGTCAAAATAACAGCTTTTTACTAATTGAAAATGAAAGTTATTATTTTCTTCTTTCCGTTCAGGCTTATCTCCGAAACGGCTGAACCGATTTTGACGGGACTTTCACTGGCAGATAGCTGATATTATAAGAAGTAACTTAGGCTACATTTATTTTAGAAAAAAAATAGTGTTCCGCGCACAGAAAAATAATGCACGGGTTCATAATCCACGCGGGTGAAGCCGCGGACGGAAGCTAGTAATAAATAAAAGTTGCCCCGGGTACAGTGTACATACATATATCTCACATACACACTCACCCAGACCTAGAACAACTATCTGTTGACATACAAATATTAATACGAGCAGGAATCGAAGCCACAACACGAAGCGCAAACCAGGTGCTTCCAAAAAGAATATGGCATTATTGTCTTCGGCTTACCCACAATCACGCCTTGTTTTCAACAAATATTTAACCCTGCCTACCTTGCAAGATAAAAGTCGTGAAGGACAAACGTCTTTCTACATAATTCATGAAACAAACAGGTATTGCGCGACCCGGGACTCGCACCCATGACCTTTAGATTCATTTGCAATTGCAGTTCTTCTAAAAAAAACTTGAATATGTTACTTTCATTCTCTTGTCACCCGGGTAAAAATAGGCCAGTAATAGATCAGAAAATAAGATAGGCAAAAAGGCCTCTTTTTGCCTATTTAGTTGGCTTCGAAATAAATCTCTATTAGTGATAGCCTCTTCCTCTCAAAACAGTCACTAGAATCTCGACTGTATTCAGCCACATCGTCGCTGAAGTTCTAACACCACGTAAGTCATTTTTAGGCGGCTTTGATATTTTGATGGCATTTGCTAGAGAATCGGAAGACGCATTGTTTCAGCCAATCAGAAACAAGCATCGTCCAATAGAAACTCGTAAAATGAAATTAATATAAAATGGTATTGTACTGGTGTCTATGTAAAATTATGCAGTTTTTTCACTCTCCTGAAAAGTAGCTATTTTTGACATACGTGGTGTTAGAACTTCAACGATATGTTGCATTGCGTGTCGAGTGTTCAGAGACAAAGATATCTCTCATTTGATCAAGTATTTGGAAGAAGGTAGGTAACTAAACGTAAGGTCCTGGGTTCGATTCCCGGGTCGGGCAAAGTGTTATTGGATATTTCTGAATGAAAATTTTCAGTAGCAGCTCGGAGTCTGGAACTATTTTCGATAGATGGCAATAGGCTCGCTTCCTATTACATGGGACGCAATACCACCTCTGCTGAACCATTCGGGGAATAAATGGCGTAATGCTGTATTATACATACTAGGTTTTGCCTGCGACTTCGTCCGTGTGACGTACATATTATATAATAATTTACAGCCTATAGCACTCGGGGATGATGTAGCATCTATCAGTAAAAAAAAATCTTTTTTTTTTTCATCGTCATCTTCCGCCGGAAGACGTCCACTGCTGAACGAAGGCCTCCCTCAACGGGGGGTTTGCCATAATCTCCACGCTTGGCAGGCGGCTTGGGGATCGCAGTGGCTCACCGATTAGTGAGAGGACGCAGTTTTTAGACGTACCCGGGTCTTTTTCTTTTTTTTTAGACAACTTTTATTATGGGATCAACTCTGAAATCACGAAAATAAAGTCAGCTGTTTCATATATTTTGGTCGAGTAGGCATTGAACTTTTGTATGAAACAGCTGATTGAATTTTCGTGATTTCAGAGTCGGTGGTGTTTCAAAATTTGGATGGTGATAAAAAAAAATGCCCTGTAATTGTTTGTAAAGGCACGAACGATACAGGAATTATTCCAAGTTGGGGCAACGTTTTAAAAAAAAGACACGTGCCGATTCGTTCATAACGTATAGTAACTAAACGGATATCTATTTAACCAGGTGCAAGGTCTTATGGACAAAACAAAGAAATCATACAGTATAATGTGTACATAATTGATATAATTTCATACAACACGTTTGTATGAACAAATACAGTTTAATTGTATAACAATATCTATACATATAATAAAATTATAACAGGCCGATGTCTGTACATTATAGATATTGGAGAAAAACTAATATTGAAGGTCTTTATTAAAGCAACAGAAGCCAAAACAACAGTTTTTAGAAATTTGTCTGTCGTCTGTATGTTTGTACACGCATCACGCAAAAACTGTTGCATGGAAATGAATGCAGTTTTCACCGATGTATTGCTAGAGGTCTAACTTAAAATATGGGCTCCATTTTACCGCAGGAAAATATCTAATTCTAAATTCCACGCGTACCAAGTTGCGGGCAAAAGCTAGCATAACATAGCATCATACTTATTTTCCCAGAAGGGTTGGGCAGAAAACTCCACAACAGAAATACTAAAATCAAGTTATTATCTATGAGAACTTTTTCCCAACTATATTGAAGTGATTGAACCCTATTGGGAGAGAAAAAGTTAAAAAAAAAAACTTATTAATAAACTTCTTGAAACGACAACCAATCTTTCCTGCAAGTCCCACGTCATAGGTCAATAATCCCAAAAAACTAGTTTAAGCAAAAAAAAAACGAAGCTCAACGAGGCGAAATCACAAGTAGTCTATTGTAAGCATGAAGCAGAATTGTAAAGTTGCACGTAAATTATAAAAAAGCAATCACTACCGATCAACCGTCAAAACTCGCGCAAAATCAACCAGCTGATGACCCAAATTCGTACACAAAAATAAAAACAACTAAAAATACTTACTAGCACTGAACAAACAAAACATATCTTATCACTACACTATCACAGATACAAAATAATCACAATACAAACTATCACAGAACACGCGTATACTGTCAAACTTTCAAATATCGAAAGCGAGCAACACGTCCGCTCATCGCGGCGTCTCGATGTCAACTGACAACATTGTTGCATTCTTGCGAGTACCTACACTACCTACAGGTTGTCTAGACGGGTGGTGGGGAGGGGTAAAAGTTATCAGGTCTATGCACTTAAAAGATTTTGGTTCAATCAAGTAGAAAGACGGGTCAAATACCTCAGATGACGACTGCAGTACATTTTAGGAGCTCTTGTTTTTATTAATATAAGTTATGCGCTATTTCATATACTTTTCTTGAGCATTGAACTCTTTACGGGAGCTGCAAGGTGATTTGAGACGTATGTCTTTGAAACATCTCGCTTTGTATCCCTAAGAGAGCAGAGATGTACCCAGAGTCTATCTGTGTGATAGCCATTTTGCTGGACAAATGGCTAACATGGGAAAGCTCTGCAGTTTTTGTGTGACGTCATTATTTTACATTTTTATTAACATAACATAGCACACGCCTGTATCCCCGAAGGGTTAGGCAGAGGTGTATTATTGCGCACCCACATTTCGCCGATGCTGTTATTAAGTCCCATGTAATAGGGAGCAAACCTAGTGCCAACAACCGGGCCAATTCCAGACTCGGTTATCCTACTGAGAATTTATATACAGAACTAGCTTCCGCCCGCGGCTTCACCTGCGTGGATTACGAACCCGTGCATTTTTTGGGATAAAAAGTAGCCTATGTGCTATTCCAAACTATAATCTATTTCTGTGTCAAATTTCATCCAGATTCGTTCAGCCGTTCTAGCGTGATTGAGTAACAAATATCCATCCATCCATCCATCCTCACTAACTTTTGCATTTATAATATTAGTAGAATAGAATTAATCGGACTGCTAATTACCGACAAGCAGTACAACCCTATTTCAAGTAAATATATTTTCTAAAAAAAAATTTTACCTTGGGTTTTTCAACCCTGCTTCTTATCCCTATTAGACAACTATCTAACCTAAAATAATCAAACTTAAATTGCAGAATACTTTCACGTCGCGGATCCAAACCTGCAACCTCTGCTTGCCCAATCAGGCTTAACCAATTGGCTATTATACTACTGCTATTGTTACTAACAAAACTAACGGTAAAATCAACAAAAAGATAAGACAGAGGTCTGAAACCTTGTGGTCGGGAACTGGTTATAAGACTCAAAGGCGTAGTGCAAACAACCTGTTATTGACATTGTAAACATCACGCCTGTATTCCTCGAAGGCTTAGACAGAAGTGTGGGCAGTCACAGAAATATGTATACATAGGTATATAGCGAATGGATGCCTTATTTGTTTTAGTTAGCGCTAAGCGTAAAGTCCAGGGTTTGATTTCCAGATCGGGTCGTGTTATGGAAATTCTCAGTAGCAGCACAGAGTTTTTTATAAAGCCCGGTAGATGATAATAGGACTATGTGTAAGGACTCGTACATCTCTGCCTAACCTTTTGGCGAATACTGGCGTGATGCTATTTATAGTGTATGTATTTCAAATAAAATAAGAAACTGGTATATTAATTAAATATTCATCGGAATTGTGATCTGACCCCAATAATGTATGAAAGTCATACAAGTCATACAAAGTCTCTTAACCTCAAGTGTAGTCATACAGAATGTTAAATGAGGTGAAAGTCCAGATTCGTCTCATTAATTAAAAAACTACATAATGTTTTAAATGCTTGTCTATACTAGGCTTAATAATTACTCGATAGTACAATTAGCGCAGTGGCTAAACGATTAGCTTTCTGCGCTAATTGTTGAGGATTCGATTCCCGCACGAAACATATATTTGTATGATCTACAGATAGTTATTTCGGGTGTGGTTGTGTGTGCATGTGACATGTATGTTTGTAAACTGTACCCACGATACAGGAGAAATCTTAGTGAATTTGGTAATATTCATGAATTTGATAAAGCTTTATAATTGTATACTCGTACATATATGCGATTGGCATCGAGCTCACAATAAGGGTTGCTATTAACCCTAGTCTTAAAAGTCGAGTGATAGGGTCACCCCTAGGCTAAACCAATAACATTTTCTAAAAGTTTACTAAAACTGAGAACAATTTTTAAGTTTAGGAGACAGACAAACCGCTGAAACAAACAATTGAAAGTCAATTCAATTGTCAATCAGATTGTTGTTAAATCTGTATCATGCGAAGAAAATTGACTATACTACCTTCTGGCTGGCTACAATCATCATCTGCCTGCCTTTTCCCAACTACATTGTGGTCGGCTGCCAATCTAACCGGTTGCGGTTGAATATCAGTTTTATAATACGACTGCCATCTGACCTCCGCCACACAATTACTGGGAGACACTGATACTCTAAGTTTTGACTGGTTGTCTGACTTTTTGGGCTGCTGACACCTGTGACTACTCTCATAGATCATATGACACCCGGTACCAACTGCTTAACGTGTGTGTGTGTGTGTGTATGTGTGGAAAATGAAACACGCCCGCTCATCCAAGGACTGACCGCGGCAAGCGTTGCTTAACCGTTCGTGTGGTAGCTATGTACTTACGAACCCTTCAAGCTGGCTACGCTCTTCCACAAAAAGACACAAAGTGTACACCTACCCAATGTACAGTCTAAACACACGGTCGTACACAAAACTAGGTCAGATGACCCATTTTAAAAACAACGTGCCCAGAGACAAGCAAATATAGTGGCATTGTCGTGTACACATTTTCTCCGAAAGTTTCAATAGATGGGACAGTTTATAAAGACAAAAATAAAAGTAAATCTAGATCTATAGAATGAGAAACATCCATGATATGACAGAAACAGCGGATTTATCGCGTTACACGTTTATAACTGTCATTTAATCAGCAGTTGTAAACATTGACCCGGGTACGTCTTAAAACTGCGGCCAGACACCGGAGGACGGGCAGCAGCGTCCTCTCACTAATCGGTGAGCCACTGCGATCCCCAAGCCGCCTGCCAAGCGTGGGGATTATGGCAAACCCCCCCCCCCTTGAGGGAGGCCTTCGTTCAGCAGTGGACGTCTTCTGGCTGATGATGATGATGTAAACATTGATGGGGTTTAACAACACATCTTTATATGTACACTAGCGGACCTGATAAACGTTATCCTGTCCAAATGTGTCCAGGAACTCGATCATACCACCGCAACACTGATACTCTATAGTTAGACTGGTTGTCAGACTTTTTGGGCTGTTAACACCCACGTAACATCTGTCATAGGAATTCGTATGACACCCGGGACTAACTACTTAACGTACTTTCCGAGGCACGAAGGGGTCTCGATGCATGAAAAATGGTCACCCCAAATAAGACTGTCAAAGTTATTTAAAAAAAAAATAGCTATATATACCTATGTAAAATTTTGAACCGTTTATAGTCGGAATTATAATAACGTTAGCGAAATGGTGGTGCACAATAGTACACCTCTGCCTTACCCTTCGGAGATACAGGTTTACCCTTTTATGTTTATATGTATGTTATTGGTATACCAAAGATCGAATCGAGTGGCGTTTTCTTGTATCGGAGACCAAGACACATTTTGGTTCGCTGGGCCAATGGAGTTAGGAGAATTAGTTTTTTGTTGGCAAACCAATAAAGAAATATCCTTCACAACGTTCAACTTAAACTGATTGACTTTGCCGGCGTACGTACCAATAAATCAATAAATAACTTTATGATTGTGTACGGCTTTCAATCACGTTTAAACTTCAAAAGTTTAGTCGTGGGCTTTTCCAAGAAGTTAAGTCAAAATTCAATAATTAATCAAGAACATTGCCACATTAATATACAAAGGCACAAGTTCCAGTAGATTACGAGATTATGAGCAAAACCTATGCTTTGCTCATAATCTCGCAAGTTTACCATAACATATCATCACGCCTGTATTCCCCAAAGGGTTAAGCAGAGGTGTAATGAACACTCACATTTCTCCGCGTTATTGGGTCCCGTAGCATTGCACCCGTGCGAAACCGGGGCAGGTCACTAGTCTATATAAATAATATCAATTGCCACATGTATGACGGAGCATCACTTGAGAACGGCTCGTCCGATTTGGCTGATTTGTTTCGGGCGAGGTTTGCATGAAAGAACTATTAGGCTCGTAGCTACCACGCAGATCGGTCGATTTGCGAGGTTAAGCAGCACATGACGCGATCAGTCATTGAATGGGTGAACATTTTTCACATATGGAGACCCCTCCGGGCCTCGGAAAGCACGTTAAAAAGTGGGTCCCGGGTGTCATACGAAGACTTATGACAGTTGTTACGAGTGTCAGTAGCCCAAAAAGTCTGACAACCAGTCTAACCTTAGAGTATCAGTGTCTCCCAGTAATTGGGCGGCGGAGGTCAGAAGGCAACCGCGTTGTACAATACTGATATTCAGCCGCAACCGGTTAGATTGGAAGCCGACCCCAATGTAATTGGGAAAACGGCTAGGTACATGATAATGGTTTTGTATAAAAGATATTTTTGGAAATTCCACCGGAAAACTTCTTTATTAAAAAACAAAGCCTAATCGGTCGCACCATCGTCCTACAAGCCAAGTTCATGGTCAGACACCAGTTTTTACACCAATTTTTTTGGACAAACATAATTGCGGTGTTGGACATATCCGTACGCCGCCCACACGAGAATATATACGTGGCAAGAGAGGAGAAACTGATTTAAATAAACATTTCTTTGTTTTCATCGTGTGGGTAAGATCGTGGCAGTTTTGGGCTAAGATACGCTAGCCTTAAAATGGAGTGTCGTTAAGCTGACGAGGTACAAGACGATATATGCATGCGTCCCGACTTTCAGGACAGGTCAGCTCAAATCTGCCAAGACACTGGTTCCTCATTCTGTCCAGAAATTTACCTAATTTAATTCTTGTGTCATGGGTGCAACAAACAGAAATATTCACACTCGGAACAACTTTCTGAAGCTGCCAAACTCCGTGCTGCGACTGAATATTTTCATACAGAAAAACCCGATAACACTTTGCCCGACCCGGGAATCCAGCCCAGGACTTGACGCTCAGCAGTCCCGCTTACGACCACTGGACCAATGAAACAGTTCAATCGTAATACCCATCCTTATATCGACCTACAAAACCCCCAGCAGGAGATAGTGCGCCCTATTCACGGTGCGACAAGATAAAGCGCATATTAAATCGAGCAGGGTATTGGCAGTGCGTTGCCCCGTTTTTATATGGCCTTGGTAAGGTCGATGACTCTGTTTGCGTATCCTGAGGTTTGCGGCCTCATGCCAGCTTCTAAAGCCAATGACTGTGGTTATTTTGTTGCTTTATGTAATGGCGGAGTAAACGAGCAATTTTGATAATATTAGTCTTGCACCCACGATACAGTCGAAAGCCTAGTTTGAAGAACGCTTCTTCACAGTGTCATAATATCACTGTTTAGTTTAAAAAAGGGTGTTTTTTTTTGTGTACAGCGCCATCTATCACGTGGGAATCGCCGTAGTGGAAAGATCAGCAAGTCAGCAAAGCTGCCCAGACGATCTCATATTTCGTCACCCGTGGAAACTATTTGCACCCGACAAAGGACTGATGAACTTTATTAGTAATTAGCGACCCACCCGGCATCGCACGGGTGCAATTCACTATCGAAAAAAAATTTAATTGAGATTTTCATACAAAAGTACAATCAAAATTTCCGACTTTTTCCGTAGATTTTCCAAAAAAAATATTTGAAACAAAACTCGTCTTATCAATTACGAACACAACAAAAAATACTGCTATTTCGGACACACCGTTCTCAAGTGATGCTCCGTCATACATGTGGCAATTGATTTTTATTGATATACATATACTAACTTCCGCCCGCGTTGTTTACGAACCCGTACATTTTCTCGGGGTAAAAAGTAGCCTATGTGCTATTCCAGACTATATTCTATATCTGTGCTAAATTTCATCCAGATCCGTTCAGCCGTTCTGGCGTGATTGAGTAACAAATATCCATCCATCCATCCATACTCACAAACTTAGTATAAAATATTAGTAGGACAGGATAGGATTTATAATATTAGTAGGATAGGATTAGTAGGATATAGAATATATTGAAGATTACTTGTTATAAGTTTCACTTTTAAAGACTGAATTGCACCATTTTTAGTCAACTTTAGTAATACTCAAAACTTCCGTTTAGTATTTGGTTGAACGACTAAACAATGGTTAAAATGATATTACAAATCTGGAAGACAGACACATGCGTGATGATGGACAGAGAGGGTGGCCGGTGACTTCCTCCCCAAGTGTCGCATCATGGGCAATCAGCTGCATTTCGATCCTTACCAAGTGTATAATCTTTCCTGACAGAAAGAGAAAGGAAACGCATTATTCTGTCAAAGAATGTAAGTAAACAAGAATAGTAAAAATAAATTCTGCGATCAATTTTACTTTAAACAAGTCTTTGGTCGATGACATCAAGATAAGTTTCAAAACAACTGCGCATGAGTGTCTCTACGTAAACACATCCGACTGAACAAAATACGACATAATCACGACGAAACAGAAAACAAATTATGACTCCGTGTGCAAAGGGATTAATTGTTTTCTCACTCGAGTTCAGTCATTCGTGTGAGCTCGAAATGGGTAATTGGTATTAAAATAAGTTTCACTTTTTCCGACCCGAGTACGTCTTAAAACTGCGGCCAGACACCGGAGGACGGGCAGCAGCGTCCTCTCACTAATCGGTGAGCCACTGCGATCCCCAAGCCGCCTGCCAAGCGTGGGGATTATGGCAAACCCCCCTTCGAGGGAGGCCTTCGTTCAGCAGTGGACGTCTTCTGGCTGATGATGATTAAAATAAGAACTTTCAACTGTCAAAAAAAGCAGTTTCATTACCATCGTGTAAAGAGGCCTTATTACGTTTACACGATTCACCGTAGTGCATGCATGGAGAACCTCCACAAATGATAAAACATGGGACCGTCTGACACGCTTCGTGGAGTCCTCAATACTGCTGTTGCTGACTGGCTAATCTATCCACTACGGCATGAGCTATTCGTCGTGAAGACTCGACAGAAGACCGATGCTTGTCCTAAGATCTGTCTATGCTACAATCCACACTATTATAAATGCGAAAGTAACTCTGTCTGTTTGTTACCTCATCACGACTAAACCACTGAACCGATCATTATGAAATTTTACAAAGAGGTAGCCTGGGTTCTGGAGAAGGACATAGGCTTATTATTACAGCCAAACAAAGAGATAATAAATAAAAATACGCAGACGAAATCGTAAGAAACCTCAAGTAAAATAAAAAAGAATTCGTTGTGGGACGGACGGCGCTAGAAATCCCCTTTATATAATTGAAATAATTTCATTATGACGACACGGTTGGCGCAGTGGTTAAGCGATTAGCTTTCTCCGCAACGTGTCGCGGGATCGATCCCCGCACGGAACAAATATTTGTATGATCTACAGATAGTTGTTTCGGGTCTGGTTGTTTGTGCATGTGACATGTATGTTTGTAAACTGTACCCACGACACAGGAGAAATCCTAGTGTGGGGCAACCTTTTAAAAAGAAAAAAAATGCAATTTTACCGTTATGCCTGTTTTAAACTTCAATCCGCCAATTATTAGCTATAATACAAAAAATTGTATCACCGCCAATGATGTCATATTGGTCCATTCGTGGCGAAAACACAGCGAATCTCCATAGTGTTTTTGCGGCGTGAGTTCCGATAAACATATATTTTTTAAGTACAAATTACTATGTTTTTTGCTTCTCCTGTAAATTCTTATAAATGCATTTTCGCGGTGTTGTATGACCCGGGTACGTCTTAAAACTGCGGCCAGACACCGGAGGACGGGCAGCAGCGTCCTCTCACTAATCGGTGAGCCACTGCGATCCCCAAGCCGCCTGCCAAGCGTGGGGATTATGGAAACCCCCCCTAGGGGGAGGCCTTCGTTCAGCAGTGGATGTCTTCTGGCTGATGATGATGATGATGATGATGATGATGATGATGTATATAAGGGACGATTTCACGGTTAGGTGTCTGCTCAATACCTCCCCATCTGCCCACCACTTCGTAACCATAATCTGTACCCATAAATAGCATGGTTGATGTAAATCCATAAGTACGCCAGGGAAACCAGACACATTATCACATAACAGGATTATGTAAAACAGATTACATAAGACGTAATGATTTGATCCAATGGTAACTGCATCAAAGTACTAGCGATCCGCCCCGGCTTCACACGGGTGGCAGAGCATATACGCCTATATTTTTATTTCTTCTAAAACTATGGTCTTATTTAATTTAATAAGGATATAAAACTCTATTGTGTATCTCTATTGACAGCTGAGCGTGAGGTCCTGGCTTCGATTCCCGAGTCGGGCAAAGTGTTATTAGGTTTTTCTTTATTGAAATTCTCAGTAGCAGCACGGAGTCTGAAACTGTACCCGGTAGATAGCAATAGGCTCACCCCCTATTACATGGGACTCAATAACAGCATCGGCGAAATGTGAGTGTACAATAATACACCTCTGCCTAACGGTTCGGGGAATACAGGCGTGATGCTAAGTCACGCCCAGTCGGCATGATTTCTTCCGACATCTTCAAGAATCATAGTCATATTTCAACCAATTTACAAAAAACCTGAATGAATTATACATCTAAACCTTACTCATGAATCACTCCGTTCATCGGTGAAAACCGTATGAAAATACGTTCAGTAGTTTTTGAGTTTATCGCGTACAGACAGACAGACGCGGCGGAGGGACTTTGTTTTATAATATTTAGTGATAGCGATTGTCAGCTGACACTCATTGTAGTTTAAAAAATACATAACATAGCATATCATCACGCCTGTATTCCCCGAAGGATTAGACAGAGGTGTACTATATACCCACACTTCGTTAATACCGTTATTAATTCCCATCTAATAAGAGGCGAGCCTATTTAAATCTACCGGGCACAATAATTCCTATCTCCAAACTGCTACTGAATCCTAGAACGTAGTATCACTTTGCTCGACTGAGAAAAAAAAAAAGTGCGCATGCGCACCCTACAACAATGAGACGCTTAAGGTTGTCTGGTGGGTTTATCAGACTTCATGGACTCTTTATACGTTAAAACAATAATTGTTTGTGTGAGTACGACATCCACAGCATATCTTCACGGTTGATATTTACAAACATTAGTAAGCAGACTTCGTAAGAATGTGGTGACGCATTACTATGCTATTGTCTATGTTTTTACGCTCGACACTTTTAGGGGTAGGCAGAGTAATTATAATTATTAAACTACCCATATCATCGTGAAGTTTGATTCCGCCGTCTAGAATACCCGAGAAAAACCTGTTTTGTCGGTTTTACACGAACGCCACATTTGTTTAATTTAGTGGGGATCAGCAGATATTTACTGAACTAATAGACACTAGACTCCAAGATATGGGTTAATCTGATTTGGTGATTTTTTTATTAGTTTATTTATATACTAGAGACCCACCCCGGCTTCGCACGGGTAGCTGAGCATATACGTCGTCATTTTTCAGTCGTAGGGTTCTATCATCCTGTTACGTCGAGCATTTACTCGGCGCACGCCAGTAAAGCTCCCAGTCGCCATGATTTTTTCCGACATCTTCAACTATCTTCGTCATATTTCAGCCAATTTACACAAAACATTAAAGAATTATACACCTAAACTATGTCTATTTGTGAAAGCCGCATGAAAATCCGTTCAGAAGTTTTTGAATTTATCGCGAACAGACAGACAGACGCGGTGTGGAACTATAATATGTAGTGATATAAAAAAAAATGTTTTTAAAGGAGCTTTATTGTTAATTTATCTCAGAACAATTATTAATCTAGTAGGTGCCTACTTAAAATAAACTCAATACATAAAAATACAGTCATACATGAAAAATTAAGTACAGTTTCTGACGAAAAACTAAAGCAACATGATTTTGAGAAGGTCGCGTGACAAAAAAACACGAACAATAGGTACAGGACACTCGCCAGGTCAACTGGCAAAAAATGGCGGAATTACGTCGTTTTTTTTTTTAATGTCGTTCATTTCCCGGGGCGTCAGAAGAGTGCTACGGGATATTCCTAGACAGCTGGGAGCCGCTCCATGTAAAATACTAGTGTATGCAAACATTTGAAAAAAAAATTACAGACTGGCTGTGGGCCATCTATTAATTATTGAGCCGCTCTTTAGCCTTTCCTTTTTTTTTATATACAAATTTTGCTATTAATTATTATATTATTTACTTCATTATTTTGTTATTGTAATGTCGTTTAAATTGAAATTATTTCTTATATATAACCGCTATACATTGTAAATGTGAGTGAGATCTAGGCTGAGCGCTCTTCATTTCATTAATTCTCACGATAACTGATGCATGCTTGCACTCTGTTGCGACAGATTAGCTCAAATAGTTATGGCACTTTCTTCAAAAGGCTATTCCACCCTATATTTGTCTCACATAAACCTTTACATCAATACAATCTGTCTGGACTTTAAAATAGACTTTGACCCCTGAGTTTGTTTCGGCGTTTCTTCTCAGGGATAGTCATAGGAAATGCCGACGCCATCTAGTTTAAAAAAGACGTGTAAAAGTGATTGAAAAATCCTAATTGCAAAATAAATAATTTCATTTCATTTCATTACGTCACACGAAGGGTCACTAGGGGGTGGCAAGAGGGGACGAGTCATACGCTTTGTGACGTCACATGTATAAATCTAAAGTATTCAAGATCCAAACTTGAATTCTAACGATACAAAAATTCTGAACTAAACATGACATAGCATCACGCTTGTATTCTCCAAAGGGTTAGGCAGAGGTGTATTATTGAGCACCTACATTTCACTGATGACGTTATTGAATCCCATGTAACAGTTTTTGTTGCTTTTATTTTATGCGTCACATTATGGCGAAAATAAACAAATTTTCTTCCTTTCTTTCTTTAGTATACTATGGTAAACCCTAAAAACATGTTTATCTATACATTATCATGCTAATATGGCTCTTATTCACTTCAGTAATTAAGGACCAGTTTTAATTGCACTGATAATTAACTAAGGATAGTTATGGTGCTACTGTATGCGCAAGAATTGGACGCATGCTGCATGCATCTCATTAAAATTTAACCTTTAACCGCTGCATGTGTATCGATTGGTCCGAGAACCGTTTATACACTTAGCATGGTGCTAAAACCTGGGTTTACTCTAAAAATGTATCTGCGTCGGTAGTCTAGTGGTCGAAAGCGCGAGCTGTTGAGCGAGAGCTTCTGGGTTGGATTCTCAAGTCGGGCAAAGTGTCATTTGGTTGTTTTTTGTATGGAAATTTTAAGTGCTTGGTGAACAATATGGAGAATAGTTAAATTACTAATAATTCATCTAAAAATAACACATGAAAAGTTTTTTTTTTGAGGCAAGCCCTACTTATCCATATTTTTATACATAACCATTTTGTATTCAAAATAGAAATAATAAAATCACATTAATTTCATATCGTCATATTACGAGTAAAACGAGGTCGTTAAAGTGAAATTCGCGATACAGAGTTTAAAAAACTACTCATGAGGTCACAGACCTCCTAGGGTGGCAACATTTCCAGTTTGAATTACGGTAGGGACGCGCCATGATCGATGTACGCGCGTGAATTATCGATATTTGATAAGTACCGGTTTTACTTTCTGTAAGTAGTGATGTTGGTTGCGTTTTTAACAACTACTTTTTAAAACTGAATGATACGCCATTTTTGAGTCAGAGTCACAACACAAACATTGGATTTTTTTGTTAGAAAACTCTCAATTTTTAGTATGTTGTTTTTGTACACTAGACAGCCCAATATCTGTCTCCCTTCTTTCAGTCCATCCAAAGGTTGTCTGGAAGAGATCGCGAATCGCGAGAATAATTGTATATGTCTGTCCTATCTATGTTATGTGGTGTACAATAAAGTGTATAATAAATAAATAAATAATAAATAGGTGCCCGGAGTTGGGAATGTTCCCCGGTAGATGGTTATAAGCTCGCTTCCTATTGCATGGGCCATAATAACGGCTTTGGACGTGTGGGCTATACAGACATGATTCTATGTTTTCCTCCTGTCGAAACGACACGGGAATCGCTCATGCACTAGTGAAGAGATTAGCCAGTCAGCTTTGGTGGTTTCGAGGCTGACTGCCCAGGGTACGCCAGAGAATCACAAGATACGTCACTCGTTGTAAAACTGTATACGACAGCTACATTAAACGATCGTTAGGCATTTTTTCTATAATGACCACACAATGATTAATGGCTATTTAATTAATTAAAAATGAAGTTTCGCATTAGAAAGGCAACAGAATAAAATTAATTCTGTTTGCATGCTTCAGCATGGAATATAATGTTTCCGTAACTCATTAGCTTATATAACAATGCTGTTTTAATGATGGAATTGTACGAATGATGAGTGAATTACTATCATAGATCTATAAAAGAGATTAAACGTAATAACACTAATAATAACACAGATTGTGTGTGACGCAATATATATCACTGACGTCATAATATTGCCTGTATTCCCCGCAGGTTTACTCACATTTCGCCCACAGGAATAGAGGGGGCGAGCTTGTAGGTTTCAACAGGGCACAATACAGAACTCCCGAGTTACCCCTGGAAAATTTCTAACAGAAAAATCCGATAACCCTTTCCGAATCTCGAATCGCACCCAGGGCCTCATGCTCTGCAGCTGCGTTCGCATACACTAGATTATTGTGACGGCCAAACTGACAGAGATTACAAATATGCAATTTATTTTCTAACGTAAGAATTTAATTTTTTCTTGTTTTCAATATATGAAAATAGTGTCAGTAGTTCTAGTATGTTCATCTGTTTATGAAGATTACTGGTGTTTTTATTAAAACCGAAAGTTCACGTGCTGTCTTTTCAGAAGCAGCTGTTTCTTCATTATGTATGAGTTTGCACAGTTTGAATAAAAACAGAAACTAAGTAGGACCAACAACACTGTTGCCACGGACCGTTTGTTTAAAAAGTAAGTGCCTCATCTCTATGATAATCTGGATATAAAACTCGGATTATGCACTTCTCTGAACAAAACCCGAGGTTCCTTTTAGCTGAATATTCAAATACCAAAAAAACAAAAAATAATCGCAGGATTTTGCTTTCATCCAGTATTATTGAAGACACTTTTGAAAAAAACAAATAGGAGAGAAGTGTATTAGGTATCCTATGTATTATAAATAATAGCCAAACTGTTGAGCTTTCGCTTTCTATGTCTGGTCTGAGGTCTGATTTCGAACTCGACTATGAGTTGAGTCCTTTCAATCTTTGTGCAAAAACATGGTG
Source organism: Shargacucullia verbasci (assembly GCA_947562105.1). Lineage (NCBI taxonomy): Eukaryota > Metazoa > Arthropoda > Insecta > Lepidoptera > Noctuidae > Shargacucullia > Shargacucullia verbasci. The sequence continues at coordinate 710,589 of OX387307.1, read as the reverse complement.
CGCGTAGTCCATAAACCTGCACCAGGCCAGCGTGGTCGACAGATATATCCGAAAAGCCCAGAAGTGGGACAGTAACGGGAAAGTAAGTGATTTAATTAAATTCTAAATTAGTCTCAAGATTATTACTGAAATCCTCAAAAATATTCAAGTTTCCAAAACTAAATGATTCTTTAGAATCATTATGACACATGCAACACTCCAAAATACTCCAAACTCCAGGAAATGCGTCATCGGAGATAAGTCCAAATTATCGCTAACACAGTAAAAATACTTTGTTGTTAGGAACAGTCCCTAAAAGGATTAATGTTGCATACAAGATAACAGCGTAGCATCACGGCTGTATTCCCAGAATGGTTAAGACGAGATATACTATGTGGACAACCACATTTCGCTGAAGACGAGACTATTGCCATCTACCCAGCAATTCCCAACTCCGGGTTACTACTGAGAATTTCAGAAAATCCTAACACTTTACCATTCAAATACCAATCAAATTTTTGCCCTTCACAATTCCTTGAACCTGTCGCCCTGTTATTTGGAGTTGCATCACGTAATGCCACTCTAAATATGGCGCGCTCCATATATTTCAGTGTATAGTGCACCCACTTTCCTTAAAGAGGTTCTGTGTTTTGATATTTGTGGCAGACAGGATACCTGGGTCAGATACCTGTACTTTCTGGACATTTTTACTCTTTGTTACTATAACTGCCACTTTGGTCTACTAGTCACATGCAGGGCTGGTGAGCATGAAGCTCGATTTTCGGATCGGGTAAAGTGTTAGTGTGTTTTTAACCAGCCCGGAGTTTAAAATTGTGCCTGGGAAATACCATTTGACTCACCCCCAATTACATGAGACTAAAAATGTTTCGGCGAAATGTGGGCGTACAATACCACACCTCTGCCTATATCTTTGAGGAATACAAGCGTGATACTGTGTTATTAATAAAATCTCACATATTGTTTTAATTCTCATGATCTCAGGTAACGGATTATTTGCTGTTGCCTCGCAATCCGTGAACTGTCAGGATATGAGTCATACAATTTTGAATCATTCTGTTGTTACGAGCGAATCATTCAAATTTTATTGGGATCACACACCGGTCGTTGTCGTTGGTGTAGTTTAATAAGGTTATCCACTTGTAATTTAAAGAATATGACTGGCAGCTACAAAGAAATCTTACTGGGTCTACCGCCAATGAATAACCATTCTGGCAATGATTTTGAGGATTAAATTCACAGTCTTATGTTTAAGCTACCGTGTCGAGATGTATAAAGATCAATGGCAGAAAAAATCATTTTGCGCCGATTCCTTGATTGGCCGGAGGTCTCCAAAACGTTTGAATCTAGCCTAGATCTAGTCCAAGCCCTAATAAAGTAACATCAACGGAGCAACTTAATCTAAACATTACAGTATTCAGAAGAAGTCTATTAGAAGATACTATTACGCATTAAACTATACACTCCTTCTCAGATAACATGACATCTAGACACGATCCAACATCACATAATAGTTTAATGAGATATAAACGATGATTGGTACACTGAGGAGCAGAAGGGACCAAGCTCTTTTGTTCTGTCTATTGCGCCGTTAATAAATTACCATCTAATTTGCATCATTGTTTCCATCCTGATATGGCTAAAACAACTAAATGTCATCTATTCAGTTAATATAAGGAAATAGCTTCATCAATTTGCTATGTTAATATTTGATATTTTTATTTTTTCCAAGTTCAAGCTACTCTATACTTATTTTACAGTACCGTGATTGTCGTGTAGAAACGCGTTAGAAGCACGTGTTCCTTTCCTTAAGTATAAACAAGCACTTAGAAATGATTTTTCGAAATTCCTTAGGAACTCCCTATATCACGGGTAGCACCGCGGAGCATCCTTTGTTTAATTACCAAAATTTTGCCGTAGATGACGTCACCAAAGTAGATAGATGGCAGTAGTGAAAAGATTTTTCCTAATGCCATCTATCGGGCAAAATACGAAACTCAGGGTGGCTACTCCGGATTTCGTTACAGAAGAACCCAACAGAGCGACCAGGGGATCAATCAGAACTTCAGCAGTCGCGCTTAACGTCTTGACTAATGAGGCAGAACTGTACAATGTACATAGCCCGAACAATTCAATCTTGCACAAAACGAACATATATAAGTTCTACATTAACACACTATGATAACGTAACGAGCTGGGGCTATTGCAGTCTTGATTCCAAAGACAATAAACCCATCCCGGCCATTATCGCGTCGAAACTTCGTTAGCCAATAAACAACACATTAACATTACAATCGCATTGTAAAATTTACATTTGCGCCGTAAACATCGTAGTGGACTATGACACTGATTGATAAAGATGAAAATTATTTATTACTGCAATTAATTTATCATTCTCAAGGTATCTAGATTTCTGGAGTAGTTCTTGGCAATTAGCTCCAAAGACTCTGTAGGTTTTCTCTTATTTATATATAATATTAAGTTCGTTTAGCGGTTTTAAAATCTGAATTGGTTTAAATGATATTTCTGCATTTATTTATTACTCACCGATTTCCTAACTCTGTCTGCATAGATTTTCATTCAGATTTTAAACCCCTATTTCAAGCTCTTTGGGGTTGAATTTTGGAAAACTTTATAAGGTACCTAAGTTCAGAGACATTATAGTTCCTAAGATTTCGGGGTAGTCAGTGAGTGGGTGAGTTGTATTTAGCTTTTATACTTGTACTTATATGTAAATTGAAATTAATCCTTTCACTGTCTTCAAACAGAACTGCAAACGTTCTAACATTATCGTCTTCCATTCATCAGCCAACACATCCAATCCTGAGCTGTATCTGACATGTTCCTTTTGATTTCATCCTGGGCAAGACTTTGTCCAAAAGACCTACTACACTGACAGAAAAACCAGTTAAAATGGTAAAGGCCTTATAACCTGCTAACTGCTGGTGAAGATAAACTGGTGCGTGACTTCGATAAAGGATATGGAAACCAAGGTGTTGCTGGAAGATTGTCATTCTCATCAGTCAGTTTTCATCTGGGTGAAAGGAAATGGCCGCGAGGAGTGACCAAACCTGAAATCATCTGAAAAACCCTGAATGGCCTCAATACCACCAGTGCTTACTGGCTAATCTTTCCACTACGGCATCAGCGACCTCTCGGACACGACTAAAGAATTACCGTAAAACTAAACCGATTTTCTCTTTCTCCCCGTCTTCTACGCTTCTCAAAGAGGCCTGTAACCCGTTCGTCTTTATCGCATCCACCGCACGACAAGATACTAAGATCCGTATGCAAAAGTGACGTGTCCGTAAAGCCGTTAAAATTACACAAGTATCGACAATGTTGCGAGACGAAACAATTCATTTCCCTCAGCTGACCTTACTGCACGCGTGGGCTGATAAGCAGATATATTACACTTTTAACTGGCGTGCGCTGATAGCGGCTGAAACGATACTTTTATAAAGGATTAGCTAAAGCAGCCGTTCTCAAACTTTTCTGGCGACGGAACCCTTTTGTAAAACAAAATAGACTTGACGGAGCTCTAAAATAATCAAAAACTGGTTTTATGTGTACTCTTTATTAATAATCATATTACTTGACATTAACATTTACATCTAATGGGAGGTATGAAATTGTTTTTTACTTTTCATCAATTGTTTGATGTCAGACTTGATAGAAAAGGGTGATCAGTATTTTCGCGGAGCCCCCACAGAGACAGAACAGCTCTAGGGGTCCGCGGAGCACACTTTGAGTATGGCTGAGCTAAAGAATTCTTCTTTATATACAAATAAAGACTATTACTTAGATAACTAACTGCCTTCATTGGTCTAGTGATTGCAAGCGCGACTACTGAGCGTAGCGTAGCGGGTTGGTCCTGGGTCAGGCAGTGTTATTAGGTTTCTCTATAGATAAATTCTCAGTAGCAACACGGAGTTTGGAACTGTGCCCGGTTGGTGTTAATAACAGCATCAGAGAAATTTGTTAAAAGCAACTTACACCAGATAAACCCATACATGTTTTAAACCAGTGACGTCATCCATGAAACTTTACAGATTTCTCACCCTGACCACGTCAAGAACCTTGGAACAATAACTGCAATTAGCTAATTATCTCACTCAAAAGATAATTAAGGAAATTGATAATAAGATAAGCGTGTTTGATATTCAAGTAACATTAGTCATAATTTATAATTGACTAGCTTTTGCCCGCGGCTTTCGCTGGCGTTAATTTAGAATTTGACAATCAATTCGGGTTGTACTCTGCTTGTGAAAGACACGTGGCGCCATCTATTATCATAAGAATGTTATTGTTGTTTTCCTCGGGAACAGTACTTATTTTCTGGATGAAAGGTACCCTATGTCCATTTCTGTACACCTGACAACGTATATGCAAAATTTCAGGATGATCGCTTCAGTGGTTTAGGCATGAAAAGGTAACAAACAAACAAACTTACTTTCGCATTTATAATATTAGTTGGGGTCAGGATTTGAATAAGTTGGCTGCCAAACTGGTCTAGTGGTTGCTTGCACAAGCTTGAAGCTGAGCGTGGGGTTTTGAAATACTAGGGAAATGTTTTCAGTAGCAGCACGGAGTTTGGAATGGCGCCCGGTAGATGGCAACTATGATTTTAAAACGTCGTGATTCTTAATGACTTATATTCGTCAAAGCCAAAACAATATCTATCCTTGGAAGCTTAACTTATGACGGTTACATCTGTCTTGCGGACGATAGCCGGCCGACGTTCGTGGCAGTGTTGGCAGTGGCAGACGGGGAGCATCGAAGCTAGCGTTATCGACTAGAACCTATTTTTCTTGAATCATTGAAATGTGAAAACAATGACAAAGGAAATTAGATGACTCATAAAGCAGCCAAGCGGAAAATACTCATTCCTTTGATTTGTTGCATTGTTCCAGAGTGAATAAGCCACATAATTATTATACAGGTCTTATAAGAATGTCGGGAACCCAATCCACATTTTTTATACGTACCTTTAAAAAGAATTGGTTACCACTAGCTCTGGAAATTCTGAAAACTTTGAAAAATATTTAAAGAGGCCTTTGCCCATCAATAATGTAAAAACAAATGCACATCGGTATCTCTGGATATTCTGAAAACTCGGAAAGTTATTTGAAGAGATCTTTGTCCATCATAATTTTGGATGTTTAATGCATGTTTCGTGAGTTCTTTTAATGGTATTTAAATAGTTACTACATCAGACATTTGCAAAAATATGCAAAATACCAATTTTACCAGTTGACTTTTGCACGTAAACGTAAATTCTAATGGCCCAATTCATTAAAAATGTAACGATTGACTTTGAATTGAAATGTATTAAGCCTTCCTTATACAGACAGCTGCTATTTAGAAAATGGCCACGCTATTTGTAGATAAAGTGTGTCATTTCCATATATTTTAGCAAACTATGCCAAGGTGAACGTTATGCCAACTTGTAAAGGCTCTAAAGTATTTCCACACTGATATTAAATACCACAATGTGTATCCGAACTGGTTTTAGTTCTCTCCTCTTCCGCTTCAGAACAATGGCGGTAGTGGCTTTGATTTTAAAATAAGGATTGTAATGAATTTGCTTACAATGTAAATGCTATTATGCATTATTTCGATGTTTCCCTTCGTAGAATTAACGATGCGAGACTGCTAGTTTGGCTAACGAATAACAGACCGAATTTGATCGCAAAATTCAAATATTCATCTGGAAAACACTTGTAACACTCAATTCAGTATCATTTCTGATTATTTTAACAAATTAGTGACTAAAATATTATGTGTATGTATTGACTATTGAGAGGCATAGTCTTTTTTTTAATTTCATGGTATAAATTCAGTCAAAATCTAATAGCCAATAAAAAATAAAAATACAATATTATAAATATTTTTAAGTAATCGGTAATTACCGACAATATTTGTCGTTTAAATAGATCTTGACGATATTTTCACCGTTACATTTTCCGGTAAATTACTCTGATTCACTACAATAACGCTTCGTAAAAGTAGGTCAGGCAGTAAAAGTGACTAGTATTTCTTTTTTTTTATGAAGCGCCTCTCTTAAAATGCCGGAGCTCGATATACAGTGTTATTTAATTGGTGTCTAGCATTAACTAACAACAAAGTATCTAATTAATTGCGTCCTTGGTCTAATGATTGCAAGCGCGGCAGCTGAATTTGAGTTGCTGGGTACGATTTTCGGGTCTGGCAAAGTGTTATGGAGTTATTTTTTTAAATGAAATATTCACAGGCGACTGTTAAAGAATATTTTGGAGTTTGGTCCTCTGTAGATAACAAAAGGGTAACCCCTTACAACACAGGACTTTCACACCTCTGGCTTCAGAAAATACAGGCCTGATACTATGTATGCATCTAATTAATTTTTACATAAAACGGATAAACGAAGGGAGAACTAGAACTGAGAGGGTGAACCATTGTTATTTTGCTATTTCTAAAAAAGATATCTCTAATTTATTTCACTGTTGTCGTGAAGAACGACAAAAGAAATATCTAAACGAATTCTGGTTTCAACTACAGATACAATAAGTCATTTAAAAGCTACTTATTCAGTTATGTGCAGCAAAATTTCGCCATTATTGTCCATTCAGGACCCACATTTTAGATAGCAGGTACGTAAGTTTTTTTTGCTTAGAAATCGCGAAACAATATCACATAAAACATGGAAACTTGTCGGCTTAGAATAGAGGCATTAAGTTTTTTTTTTCTTATACCACGCAAAAAGTAGAAAGTATAGAACGCCGTGTGTATAACACGCGAACAAGTGTGAAAGTGAATTTTTTGATGCGACAACACGACATGTTCTTTTCCGTTACATTCAAAAATAGAACTAGATAAGTACAAACAGTGAACCTGCTTTTTTAATTATACCTACCTTTCTACCTTTGTTAACTATTTAAATAATTTATGAGTGACGTCAAATTCATAGATGTTCATACCATAGGTGCATCCAATCAATCTTTGTACTGATTACGTCATAATGTGTTCGCTCTGCCTGTCAAACGTGGTATTTATCACTTTAAAGCATGGGTGTATTACAAGCTAATATTTGTGTATGAAAAAAGACCACATGTTTAGTTTTTACATTACTGAAAAAACTCAATAAAATATTAGGACATAAAAATCCATACAAAGGTTGTAAAAAGGCTCATTCTTAAATCGAGAGTGGTTGTTATTATTTACTAACGTGTTCAGACATGTTAAACGATATTATTATGACTAGTTTCATACACGGGTATTGTATTAAATAGAACAATACATACATAAAAACAACATTACCCATTTAGATAAAATCGAGAAGTGTCGAGAATTCTCAGTTCAATTTCAAAGAAGGTTATATTGGTACTGCGTTTAATGCTTGAAAATAACACGAATTAGTCACACTTATATTGATTCATAATACCTTAAAACTCACTTTACAAAAACAGTCGGACTCCACTCGGGAGCCGTGACGTCATTCTCGAACTAACGCGAACGCGCAATTAAAAGTTTAAACTTATTTAACGACCTACACCAATATTAGTAAGGACGACCAAAAAGCAAAGAAAAACAAGAAAAAAATACTAAAAACATATCGATACACGAATATCGATAGCTGCACATCGCTAACAAATCTCAATGTACCACCGAACCTTGTTTATAAATCCCAAAATGGCCCTTTCATGGATGCACAAAGGGAACAGCTGATTTTTATTATTACATTTCATTTACACACAAAACAACACAGTTTAGACGTAAATTTAAATACATAATTGGATTCGTTAACTTATTCACACGAAAGAACTTGTATATAGTTTACATTACACCTCCAATTTTAATACCCATTTTCCACAATGTAAAATGGAGTACACAGTATTCACCATAACATAATCGCATTATAACATTACACTACATGTCAATTAACTTTCTAAAACGCAGGATTACGATACGCATGTACGAAACAGGAAAAAAGAAATAACTGAACATATGTTAACGAATTTAAAATAGATTTACCTTATGCAGCCGCAAACTATTTTGTTCAACTCCACTTGAAAACACCTGGGCTATAATATAACACTCCGGTAATCGTTTCTTTTTCTCTTAAAATACATTATTACACTGTTTAATCAATGCCCGGACGCGAAAACGCAGTCCAAAATTGAGATTTTTAATGCAAATTCGGCTGTCGCAAGAGCGAGCGTCTAGTATCCGCCCGCAACAGTCACACACTAAGATGTCAGCTGGGTCGAGTCCGTTCTCATTGGTAAATCGATTGAAAATCTCTGTTCGCACACTTTAATTTGTATCTCTATCCCTTTCTATCTTCGACCCTTTCGCTCAGAGTGTAACGACCTTGATAAGATTTTCAGGCTATCGAGACGATATTTTTGAGCAATTTTTCAATAGATAGTGGTTTTTTCGGTATATCTTTAAGTGTGTCATGTTTATTTTATGATAAGTACCAGGATCTTTCCAATCTAAATCATATGGGAAACAAAGCAATGTGTCAACAAGTACTTATATGTGTGTGTATGTAACAAAGAAAACATATTGACATTCGCTGAGGCCCTCGTGATTGGCTCTCGTACAGCTGTTTTTGACACGAGTAATGTTTGCTGGAGTTATGTCATTTTGCCACTAGGTGGCAGCATATTCTGAATAACACCAGCAAAGTTAGCAAAACAATTGAATTTCCAAAGTAATAGTAATAAATTTTGCTATTTAAATTAAAGAATCGTATTTCCAGAAATTTATTAATACACAAATTTGTGTCAAACTTTATAAAGAGTAACTGCATTGGGTTCGCTTAGGAAACAGTTGGGATTTGTTTGATCAAACTGCATCAAGTAACCATAGCAACCGAGTTTATTTGATTACATTATAACCCGACTAATTGCAAAACAACTGAAATCCTTGCGAAATAAAGTGCACGAATAACATCTAAATTTTGTAGTGTGCTTAAGCGTGTAATGTCATTGCATTGCGTGGTCTCCGTGTTATCGTTCAAACTATAAATAAATTACATTAAAATGGATTCTTTAGACCTGTTGGCTCGCGAGGATGAGTTCAAGAAACTCAACAAACAACTTGAGAAGAAAACTGAGAGCTTGATGAAAGAAATTGAACATGCTATGGTTAGTTCTTTTGTAAATATTTTGACTGTATACCTACAGTACCCTATGCATATTCCGAAAACCCATGGAAACAAACAGAAAGTTTGCTAAATTTTCTATAAGGTAATTTTATAAGTAACTATAGAGCAAAATCGAGTTGGTTAAGTACATAGTCATTATGTAGTCAGCAATAGAATAAATGCATAAGTAGAATTGCATCAGTATGCCCCAGAACACATTTTCCATAATGCATTTATCATTGTATGTAATCACCGATTGATATTTCTCAGTTCATGGCGATATTCTCATGTTCACTGATCAAGGGGTTGTTTATGGGCAAATAAATAAGATTATGACACATACATTTACAAGTTATTGGTAATTCTACATCCCATCATGAACCTCGGCCTTTGTAAATTAATACTTACTCTGCCATCCATAGACTAATGATATGTATTACTTTTTAGACTCATACTGCCATCTATCTTTTGTAATGATCCTAGGAACTTTGTGTCCCTAACATCAGCCTTACTTGCATACCAGCTAATTTTAATTTTAAACCATATTATCAAATTTAACAATTATGCTATAATAAGCCTGGAGATAATTATATTACTCTGCTGGACAAGTAAATATACAGAAATCATAACCAAATAATAATTGTCATGCTTTCCTTTATTTTCAGCAAAAGCAAGATATTTTCTCAGAATTCTCACCGAGTCTAACATTATCACCTGTTCATACCATAAAGAAACACAACTGCGATGCACATAAGCCCAACACTCCATTACCTTTGCCTGCACACAAACCGATTCAAAAAAAGAAAATGAAACCACAAACTTGTGCCACAGACACCGATTCAAATATAAGTGCCAAAGTTGAAAATGGAACTCAAAATATCAATGTTGCCAATAGCACCAACTGTGATAGTAGTATAAAGAGTAGAAATGTTTGTGATTGTTGCACAAATGTGAAAGTTGTTAGAATTGGAGAGGATACTGAGTTTTTGTATGCTTTTGTATCGGTCAATGTTAAGGAAAAAGTGTTGCCGCAGTCTTTTTTGAAAGGTAACTTATATTATTATTATAATTCTTGACATAGCCGTCAATCTGTTTTATATACTCTTATTCAACCACAACTGGTAACACTAGATAACAATCCAACATTGCTTTTACTGGCCCACTGTTGAGCATGCCTTTTTGGAATTGTATGCAGATCAGAACTTGATTATACATACATACATACATAAAGTCACGCCTTTTTCCCATGGGGGTAGGCAGAAACTACGGAGCGCCACGTGCTACTATCACTTGCGGAAAACATTGTGAGGTAACCTGCACACCTGAGAAGGCTCCATACAGTTCTCGATGGTGTATGTAGTCCACCCACACCAGGCCAGCGTGATAAGAGAAGTCTTAAACCTCATTCTGAGAAGAGGCCCTTACCCAGGAGTGGAATAGTAATTTATTCATGTATTTTATTCAACTAATGTCATTTTCTGAACCTTTCAGAGACACCCACAGTGGAGAATGTATGCAAGTTTCTATCTTGCAAAGTGAAGTTGATGCAAGAACAAATTGACAGACTTCAGAGTACTATAGATAAAAAGGTAATTTATCTGTCTACTTAACTAAGCAACGCTTGACGCGGTCAGTTCTTGGATGGGTGACCATTATTCACATACGAGACCATTCTGCGCCTCGGAAAGCACGTTAAGCAGTTGATCCCGGGTGTCATATGAAGACGTTGGTGTCAGCAGCCCAGTCTGACAACTAGTCTAACCTTAGAGTATCAGTGTCTCCCAGTAATTTCTTCTCAGGGATAGTCATAGGAAATGCCGACGCCATCTAGTTTAAAAAAGACACGTAAAAGTGATTGAAAATCCTAATTGCAAAATAAATAATTTCATTTCATTTCAATTGTGTGTCGGAGGTCAGATGTCAGTCGCGTAGTTAAATATTGATATTCAGCCGCAACTGGTTAGATTGAAAGACGACCCCAATTTAAAATAATCTGTTTAAATCAACATCTAGACTGGAGAAAAGCAAATTTAAACACACCAATAAAGTCAAAGTCAAAGTTTTTTATTTCAAATGGGCCTTTGCAGGCACTTTTAAAACGTTATGAATCTAGGCGCACGGTTCCAAAGTGGGTAGGTCCTATGGAGAAGAGACCGGCAAGAAACTCCATGGATACTCTTTTAAAATTAATTAATATTATATACCCTATCTTTTTCCAGGCTAAACAATGTGATGCTCACCTCACTCAACTAGCAGAGTTAGAAGGCGAAAGATTGTTACTCCTCAACAAAACCAACAATATGAAAGCATGCACAGCCGACATGAAGGCCAAGAATATGGTGCTGCAGGAGAAACTTAATGTGAGTAGCTTTCCTTTCCTTCGTACTAGAAGATACTGATAGGCTCCTAAACTCATCTAGTTTCGTGAGGAAGCCGGCGTCCTCTATAACACATTTTCGTCTTATGTAGCTTTTGCCCTCGGCTGCCAGCTGCCACCGGCCCCCAACTTCGAGCCCCTACTTCGAGTCCCTCAAGTAAAAATATTATAACATAACATAGCATCACGCTTGCATTCCCCGAAGGGTTTTGCAGAGGTAGTATTGTATACCCACATTTCACCACAAAAGTCCCATGTAATAGAGGGCGAGGCTATTGCCATCTATCAGGCACATTTCCAGACTCCGTGCTGCTACTGAGAGTTTCCATACAGAAAAACCCAATAACACTTTTCCCGACCCGGGAATCGAACCCAGCACCTCACGCTCAGCTGTCGCGCTTGCGACCACTAGACCAATGAGACAGTCAAAGATATTATCTAATGTGATATTAAAAGTATAGTCAGCGCCATCTATATCTAAAAAAAAGTCCTTTAAAAGTTTCCTGTAAGAAATTATTGACAGAAAATAAATCATTATTTAATTTCTTGTGGAGTAGAGCGGGTTGAACATCTTTATTGAAAGAAAAACATTTATAAAAAGAAACTATGAATACACCTCTAAAGAAAAACTTTTGTCCTCTTCTCCTGCAGGAGAAAGAGAGGCTGTACAAGGAACAAAGGAGCGAGACAGATAGACTGTCATGCGATGTGAAACGCCTTAAAATGAAGTGCAGCAGTGTTGAAGCCAAGTGTGCTTCACAGCAAGAGACGATCGATAACTTGAGACAGCAAATAGAAATCGCTAAGAGATCTGAGAAGGTAAGTGTATTATTTTAGGAGTCTATATAGTAGGCAATAATGTGCACTGAACGCCCTCGTCAAACAACTCCCGGGAAGACAGCGACATGGTGTGGTCCCGTGTCGCCGTGCACAGCAGCGTGCACGAGGGGGTGGACTCTACAGTCTCCAGTCTCCTCCGGGACGTGCACGAGGAGCCGTGGCCTCTCTCCAGTCTCCTCCGGGACGTGCGCGAGGAGATGGCCTCTGTACAGTCTCCTCCGGGACGTGCACGAGGACCCGTGGCCTCTCTACAGTCTCCCCGGGACGTGTGCGAGGGGATGGCCTCTCTACAATCTCCCCCAGGACGTGCACGAGGGGGTGGCCTCTCTACAGTCTCCCCCAGGATGTGCACGAGGGGATGGCCTCTCTACAATCTCCCCCAGGACGTGCACGAAGGGGTGGCCTCTCTACAGTCTCCCCCAGGATGTGCACGAGGGGGTGGCCTCTCTACAGTCTCCCCCAGGATGTGCACGAGGGGGTGGCCTCTCTACAGTCTCCCCCAGGTCGTGCACGAGGGGGTGGCCACTTTACTGTCTTCCCCGAGACGTGCACGAGGGGATGACCTCTCTACAGTCTCCCCTGTGGCGTACAAGAGGGGGTGTTTGATTGTATTTCTTTGAATTCGTGAAGGTGACTTAGCTTTGTCTTGTTCGTGATAACATTATCGCATTATAAACATATTGTAAGTTTATTTAAATAACCACTAGATAATGTAACAGATAGTGTAAAAATCCCGTTTTTGCTTTTTAAAAATATATTTCTTTCAGGAATTCCGTGATTCTTCCCGTAGTCTCTCCGCGTCTCACCAAAACGCCATCTCTCGGCTAGAAGCGAACATTAAAGTGTTAACTACCCGGATCGACCGACAGATGTCACTGATTGACAATTTGAGGAGACAAAATGTTTTGCTGAGTACAGAGGGCGCTTTGAAAGTACTTGAAAAAGAGTATAGTGATTTTTTGAACCAGGATTTTTAATAAATATAATATTAAGTATATGAAGCTTGGTTTCATTTTATTTTTGAGCTGGAGATTGTTGTCTGTCTGTCTGTATGTTTGTACACGCATCATGCAAAAACTATTGCATGGAACTGAATGCAGTTTTCACCGATGTATTGTTAGAGGTCTAATTTAAAACATAGGCTCCATCTCCGCGGTAGATATGTATGTATATAGCTACGTCTATTCAAATCAAATCAAATATATTTTTGTTCATGTAAACCATTTCCATAAAAATTAGCCAGTGTGCTTTTCTAGACTATAATCTATCTCTGTGCCAAATTTCATCCAGATCCGTTCAGCAGTTCTGGCGTGATCGAGTAACAAATATCCATCCATCCATCCTCACAAACTTTCACATTTATAATATTAAGTAGAATTTATAATGCTGACCAGTCCCAACAGATGGCACCCGTTCACGAGTATAACGCGTGCATCAGCGTCGCTTTGCTCAACCCAGTGGCGTAGCGTGGGTTTCAGCCGCCCGGGGCGCAGGCTATTCGCCGCCCCCTTAGTTCTTTAAAGAAAGGGCGTTCCCCAGATTCGTCTAAGAATAAGGAATAAAAAGTTCCGAGTTCATTTTAATCGGTACGAATTGTGATGCAACATAAATATGAAATGAAATGGTTCAAATATTTATAAGATATAGGCATCATTATTATTATTTATGGTGAAATTTTGCCGCCCCCTAAAAGTGGGACGCCCTTGGACGGACATATTACAGGTTCTATGAAAATTAAATTAGTTATTACGATGAAATAAAACTAGAGCAGTGATCAAGCCGACATTTAATGGTAAAAGTAGTCTTGCACGTATATTCCTATGTCATAGCTCAGTCCTCTCCCCCTCTCACTCTTCAAGCGCATGTTCACGTATGAGTAGCCCACGCCCCCAGCTGTGATGTTGATCGAAGACTTGCTGTGCAGGTTGTCCAGAGCTTGGATACCCTGGAAAAAATATACAGTTAACATCTAGAATAGACAAAAATGGCTTTCATGATTATAACTACTAAATATTTGTCATCTTCCTTAGTGTCAAAGGTCAAGGTTTCATGAAAGAAAAACGGATCTGTATAGGTCATAAACATAAGGCCAAACATGACCTACATAGGTCACGGGTTCGATAAAACTCGCGCGCAGTAAACGGGTCAAGAAATCAGATTAATAAAGTTATAGATATACCAAGAACGCAGATATGTGTGACGTACAACACACAGCCCTACTTTTGAAATAAAAATATTGACACACACTAGGAATAATTCCTGTATCGTGGGTGCGTTTACAAACACATATATTCACATAGCCGTGACCGAAACCCGGAACAACTATCTGTAGATCATACAAATGTTTGTTCGTGCAGGAATCGAACCCACAACACGTAGTACAGCAGTCAATCTCTCAACCACTACGCAATTGATACATCTGAGTCTTATCTGTGAGAACTGTGTAAACATTTGGCTAATGAAGAAAAACATCGCGAGAAACCCACACGCTTGAGAGGGCTCCATAAAGTTCTCGACAGAGTGTACAGTCTGCCAATCAGGCCAAATGGAGTAAGGGTTGAACCACATCTGGCAGGATGGAATCGTATTTGTTCCGCCTGTGCTACAGCGTGCTGCAGCATGCTGCCGCTTCCCTTGCCGAGTAGGATTGGGCGATACAAATCGTATATAGATACGATATCTATATATCGGCACAATATCCAATATCTATATATCGGACGGCGCACAAACTATGTACAATATCGCTCGACTCTACTGGCACTGCACAGAACCAGACAATAATAATAACGTAAAATATCTATGATACTCTGAATACATAGATACGACCGAACGTCGAACCGCTGAACCACTTTCGTTTTATAATATCATAGATTCAACCGATACGCCGTACCGCATACGTTCCATAATACCGAAACTTTAAAAAATAACAGTAACGTGTGGTACTACTTTGGTTTCCGAGTACCATAGCTTTTGACTAGTATATCGATATTGAAATATATAGATTCGATATCTGATATTCAAAACTGTGTTTAAAACCGATATATAGATACGATTCAATACAGCGTAAAGACGATATTACCCAAGCCTATTGCTGCTCTCTTTCTCGCTCTAGTAAATGACGCTTCTAAGTAATAAAAGCACAAGAAAGTGCGATTCGGTGCGGCCAGATGTAATTCAACCCTTAGGCTTCTCATTCTGAGAACATGATTCTCTCTAACAGTAAGACAGTATAAAGATACACTCACCTGAATCAAACGATTATCTAGCTGCGTATAAAAATAATATTTCACTCTTTTTATGAAAGGTATCGCGTTGTATTCAACTTTTGTATGATTGGCGAGGATAACTCTATTTGACACATTCCCTACTACCAAATGATCACACCCTGCTGTATACAGGGTGATAGAAAACACACATAAAACTGTTAAGAGTTTCATTTTTTAATAATTATTTTTCTAGAATATAGAACGCGTTTGGATGGAGTCGAGGTTTGTTAGATAATGATAATGAGTTCATAGTGTTATCGTGTTATTATGAATTGATTGTGTTACTGGTTGAATGTGAAATAGAGCAAATTGATAAATTACAGAGAAATAAATATCAAGACTAACAAC
This sequence comes from Shargacucullia verbasci, assembly GCA_947562105.1. Taxonomy (NCBI): domain Eukaryota; kingdom Metazoa; phylum Arthropoda; class Insecta; order Lepidoptera; family Noctuidae; genus Shargacucullia; species Shargacucullia verbasci. The sequence continues at coordinate 694,628 of OX387307.1, read as the reverse complement.
AGAACAGCATCAACCCTGTATTCCCCGAAAGATTTTTTGCTGATGCCATTATTCAGTCCCATGTAATAGAGGGCCTATTGCCATCGACCAGGCACAGTTCCAGACTCCGTGCTGCTACTGAGAATTTCCATACAGAAAATCCCAACAATACTTTACCTGATCTGGGAATCGAACCCAGGACCTTACGCTCAGAAGGCGTGCTTGTGACTACTATAATATCCACTAAAATGAAATTGATTTAAATTGAGTATCGTTCATACCGTAGTGTAAAGATTAGCCAGTTAGCCAGTCAGCAATGGTGTTATCGAGGCTGACTGCCCAGGGTGCGCCAGACGATCTCATGTTTCATCACTCGAGGAGATTCTTTCCTTGCATCCCCATTTGAAATCAGACACATAATTTACCTTATATGTATAATAATGTAATAATGTCCTCCTGACCGGTTTCGGTCACGGCGGCCAATATCACCGGAGATTAGCCAACTACGCAGGAGATATTATAGAGCACAAGTGTCTGCGCTAACACAGGTGCTCTCTCTATTCCTTCACTCTCATAGTCCGATGGGACGGCAATCCGACACGACCGGAGAGAGATCAGGTGCAGGACCAACGGCTTTACGTGCTTTCCGAGGCACGGTGTGTATTCACATACACAAAGACCCAGACCCGAAACAACTATCTGTAGATCATACAAATATTTGTTCCGTGCGGGAATCGAACCCGCGGCACGTAGCTCAGCAGTCGATCTCTCAACCACTGCGCCAACCGTGCCGTCAACCTGTCACCTTATATGTAAAAAAATATTTAACTTATTATATGTAAAAAATAAAAACATAAAATCTAGACAATTACTTAGCTAATTGGCAGATAACAGTCAGTAAAGTAATTAAAACTTAAAATTACCTAATAATTACGACTAAAATATTATATCTATATGTCAACATATGGCATCACGCCAATATTCCACGAAGGTTTAAGCAGGGACACTATTTATTCACACACATTTCGCGGTTATACCCAAATTTTTCCGTAGCCGTTATTAGGTCCCATGTAGAAAGAGACGAGCCTGTCCCCATCTACCGAACACAATTCACACACAGGCTTCAACAATCAAGAACACAAAAGCAAAACTATTTTCCCTTGAAATCTAAATTCCGTCATTACACAAAAAGTCAGATTTCAAACATTCCTACAACATATCAACCACAATAAGATGACGTAGCGGAGATCTTGACCAAATAAACCTTCACACGTCACAGTCATAGGAAATTGAACCTTATGTGTTAACGAATAAGGCAATACACATACCCACACACTGACTCATCAATGGAAGCTATCATGACTCATTTTTCTTATTATAATATCATTGTTATGGAATCATAACTTCCTATTTTTCAATGGTGTGGTCTGAAACATGTCTGGAATCTATCCTCTGAAACACCTATTGAAATGAATGAGATCGAACGCCACAAAAATATTGTTTAAAATAATTTCTGTACATAAAAACATACGTTTATTTATAAAATTCTTGTATGCGTGTTCATAAATCTTCTCCGCCTAAACGGCTTGATCGAATTTGATGTTTTTAAAGTTATACTTCTTTTGGCGCGCTTGATGAGAGTGAATTGTTACGATGCGCGCGCACACCGACAGATAAAAGCGACACAATGAAGTTGGCTGATAAACATCTCTTAAATCTTGGGAATTGATAGCTATATTCAAGGTAGTTATTGAAATATTTGTGCATCTGTAACACGTGTTTCATATCAGTGGAAATAAAAAAATAAATAAGAAGTATAACTTCTTACGTGCGTACATAAGTACACACACACATTTTTTTGTACTTTCTTGTTCACCTGGTTGGTTCTTAGCCAAAATTGGACCCGGTAGGTGGCGCTGTTGTGGAGATCCGGAGAACAAAATACACGCAGATGAATTTGTGGGCCACAGATAGTTTCTATATAAACTTTGAACCCTATTTCATCCCTTTAGGGGTTGTATTTCAAAAAATTCTTTTTTAGCTAATACTTATAAAGTATAAGGAATCTCCCTGCCATATTTCAAGTAGGCTCTATAGTCTCAAAGATTTTGACTCATTGGTCTAGTGGCCGCAAGCGCAACTGTTGAGCACGAGGACCTGGGTTCCATTCTCGGGTCGGGAAATGTGTTATTCGGTTTTTCTGTATAGAAATTCTTAGTAGCAGCACTAAGTTTGGAACTGTGCCCGGATGATGGCAATAGGCTCTCCCCCTATTACATGGGACTTAATGAAGAGCGTGATGCTATTATTTTGTGATTAGTCTGTGAGTGGTATTTCGCTTAAATTAAATTGAATGAAATCACTATACATATTATAAAACAAAGGCCCCGCCGCGTCCGTCTGTCTGTTCGCGATAAACTCAAATAATACTGAACGGATTTTCATGCGGTTTTCACCAATAAACATAGTGATTCATGAGGAAGGTTCAGGTGTATAATTGTTTTGTGTAAATTGGCTGAAATATGACGATCATAGTTGAAGATGTCGGAAAAATCACACGGACTGGGAGCTTTACTGGCGTGCGCCGCGTAAATGCTCGACGTAACAGGCTGATACGACGCTACGACGGAAAAAAAATTGAAGCGTATATACTCTGCTACCCGTGCGAAGTCGAGGTGGTTTACTAGTTCATATTCATTGAATAATGCAGCTTGATTAATTCTGATTGTTTAGTTCAGTTATCAGTGAAGTTCAGAGGTTACTTTATCAAGTAATTCTACTTAATATGAGTCAATGTTGTTAATAATTCTCATGAGATCATGTTTTTTGGAATCCCCTTTACTCTGGGTAAGTGTTTAGTACCAAGTAACTGATAGACCCTGGTACGTCCTAAAACTGCGGCCAGACATCGGAGGACGGGCAGCAGCGTCCTCTCACTAATCGGTGAGCCACTGCGATCCCCAAGCCGCCTGCCAAGCGTGGGGATTATGGCAAACATTCCCCCATCCCCCTTGGGGGAGGCCTTCGTTCAGCAGTGAACGTCTTCGGGCTGATGATGATGATGAACTGATATGACATAACATAGCATCACGTCTGTATTCCCCAAAAGGTTAAGTACAGGTTTACTTTTGTTAACCCGGTTTTCGCCGATGCCGATAGAGTCCCACGTAATAGGGGATAAGTCTATTGCCATCTATCGGGCACAGTTCCAGACTCCTTTATTTTTATTATTTTATTTTTAAAAAAAAAAACGTTGCCCCACACTAGGAATAATTCCTGTATCGTGGGTGCGTTTACAAACACATATATTCACATACACAAACGCCCAGACCCGAAACAATTATCTGTAGATCATACAAATATTTGTTCCGTGCGGGGATCGAACCCGCGACACTTAGCGCAGAAAGCTAATCGCTTAGCCACTACGCCAACCGTGTCATCAAACTCCGTGCTGCTACTGAGAATTTCCATACATAAAAATGTAACAACACTTTGCCAACCCGAGAATCGAATATAGGACCTCACGCTTAGCAGTCGACACTAGACCAATGAGGCAGTCAGTAATACGTGATATTGTTTTAATTTTCTTATTTTTATTTTTTTTTTCAGGCAAAATGCTGTTGAGATTTTCATTAATTCTGAGTAGCTACGTTGAGTTGAGGTGTTTTGAATGTTTACTATATCGTGGATACCGTTTATAGATATAAATCTCACATATACTCGTACAGTGATTGCTACAACTAAAAGTATATACTAAGCATTTGCTTCGTGCGAAAATCGAACCCGCGATCCGTAGTTCAGGCAGGCGTTTAGCCACTGCGCTAACTGGGTCTTCAAATAACCATTGAGTTAAAGAACCACATCACTTATAAACTGATTGAGAACTCTTGGAGCCTGTTTCACCGCTTACAGATTAAACTGGCTGATCGCCAATCTACAACTTATCTAAAAGACTGCATTTTGTATTTTACAACTGTCTGCTAAGTAAATCTAGCTGTTAAACTCTCTGATTCATTGACATTTAGATCTAGCACCATTAATTTTTTATCAAACTGATATTTTATCTTTGACACAGGCCGCTAGTCTATTCTATCGAATTAAGTATCCACAGGACCCATTTTCGACCTTCCTCAACCGTTGAAGCATCCTCGTGATCATTAAGCATATTTCAAAGACAATTAAAATCTTGGAACTCCTTACCATCCATCCATAGACACAAAAGTTTTCAGAAGACCAAAACTTAAAAATGACACGCAGGAGTGACAGAAAGAAAAACAATAGAATATCGTAGTGCGAACGTGCTTGTTATATTAAGTTTTATTTGTTAGTTCATCGACATTTACATGGTATCATGCGAGGAGCGAATTTTATAATTAGTAGCCAATGTTATTTATCAATTTTTTATGGTGAGTCCATGTGGTTTTTACTTAGATGGTCCGAAGACCTCAAAGGCAGTCGAGCCGATGGACACAGGAGACTCTGTCGTTACTCCTGAAATCAATGAAGGAGGACTGTGTCCAGCGAATGGATGATTCAGGTAGTTTGGATTACGAAACCTCAAAAAATCCTGAAGGAGTTCTCGGTGCAAGAAGTTTTATAGAAGATGGAGCAAGGTAGAGTCTGATTGATTTAAAAGTATGTTTAGAGTATACCCTGTCATTTGCTTACGTGATTGAATTGGAGCCAAGTGCTACAAAATATATGTTCAAGGAGTGTCAAATTGACGTGCCCATTGCTTGAAATGACAGCCAGGTTTTTGATTAGAGGAAGTACCTATTGGAATACACGCGACTAGTAGCAAAAAGTATTCAGCTCCATCTATCGGAGTGGAGTCGACAACATTAATCAAGAATCTCGCTATCAAACTTTACAACGATTCCAGCATGAATACAAGCATTCGAGAACAATTCTCACGTGATCATCTAGACAAGTGTACAATCTACAATTGTTCCTTTAAGAGCTTGCTCTTGTCGGTGGAGTAAACGCTTTTCTTCTCTATCCTCTGTCTTCATTTTGACCTCTTGATTCTTCTCGACCCCTACTTTCTCGTTCTCTTGTTGTGCAAAGCTTTCCTCTTCCTATCTTTATAGATTTTGACCTATAGATTTTGCTGAAGTTTCCATTCTCAAGTGATTATGAATTACAACTTATTCAGGGGAACTGGTCGGAGGATCCTCCCTTTTCAGTAGAGAAACACCATACCTCGTTCTTTCATAACAGAAATGAGCTTTAGTATTTTCTGGATCTAACTTCCACTGATTGTTAGAAATTATTTCGACGCTATTTTTTTAATTAATTATGCTAGACTAGCTTTATGCTGCCCCGGCGCATTTACCTGGCTATGTAACTGAAAATGGAGGAGTTCGAAATGGAGAGCCTTTTTCTGAATAAGCGGGAATGACGGTAAGATAATAACTTATCCGCCATGTGAGGATAACTTATGACGTAGTGGAAAGTTTAATCAGTCAGCAATACTCGAGGCTGACTGCCCAGGGTACCAGACGAGCTCGAGTTTCGTCACTTATGGAGGTTCAGTCCTAACACCTCAAATAAGGTAAATATATTCTTTGGTTTTAAGTTTCTAGGTTCTTCGGCTTGCCGTACCAAGAGGATGTTACCCCATGAGTTGTCTTCAATCTCAACAGAAGTTACAGTTAAAAAAACGTATAAAATCTACGTGCGCACGCACTGTAAACTTTTATTTTTATTGATCTTTATAGTCTTCATACAATTTTGGCTTGACGTAACTATATACAGTCAATGTCTGTCATATTTTAATGGATATGGTGTGTACAATGAAATTGGAGGCAGAATATAAAAGAAAATATCCTCACTCACTGACTCTTTCAGTCTCGTAGTCGTAGCACGGCTGATGAGCTAGAGATCCTGACTTCCACTCGTAGGTTGCAAAGTTAGGTTTCTATTTAGGAATATGCCAGGTGGATGGCAATAGGCTCACTCCCTATCCGAAAGGGTAATATCAATATCAATGAAATGTAAGAACATCAGTTTATATCTGCCTAACCATTTATGGAATATAGGCGTGAAGAAGCTATGTTATATTATCAGGACTAGTATGTTACAGCTTTAGATCGGCAAAATGTAGTATAGACAATATTCTCGTAAACGATATTATATTTATGCTGCACGACTGCTGAGCGGTAAGGTCCTGGGTTCAAGTTTCGGGTCGGGCAAAATGTTGTTGGGTTTTTCTGTATGGAAATTCTCAGTAGCAGCACGGAGTCTGGAACTGTGCCCGGTAGATGGCTCACCCCCTATTTCATGGCACTCAATAAAAGCATCGGCGAAATGTTGGTGTACGATAGTACTCCTCTGCCTAACCCTTCAGGGAATATAGGCGTGATGCTATGTTATTATATTTATTATTCATTTAACAAAAATATCAAATAGGTTCAGAATTGTCGGGGGAATTACGTAAAAACATTAATAACCTTAACCCTGTTTTGAAATGTATGTTAAATAAAACCAGATATTTCTTTTTCAGTTTATTATATCTGATGGTGCTTATCGACAGCCATACTATATCTAAAAGTATTGATAACGACGAAAAAATAGATGATATATTTGACTCCATAAACGATTTAGACCACACAAGAAACCCCAAGTTGAGGAGAGACAGATTCCTTCACAAATACAGATCGGATTACAAAGATGAATTTGTAAGGCCTGTAGACGCTATAAGAGAAGCTAAACTCTTCCCAGAAACCACAAAATCAACGGAGAAAACGACTACTAAAACGACTTCAGAACATACAAAACATCATAAGTCTCCCAAAAGAAGAGTCGGGAGTTTTTGGAGGAAGTTCAGAGGAAAAGACAAGAAGAACAAACACAATGATGCCAAGGAGAGGGAAAGAAGAATACCAAAAAACAAAGAATTTGCTTGGAGATTTCCTGCTACAAAGGACTCTCGAAATTCCGACCCAAGAAACAAAAGCAGAAGGAAAAATAGAAATCAATTTATTCTGCGACAACCTGATATTAGTTTTGCAAAGAGGGATGTTACTCATGTTACTGAAAGGATTTTATTCAGCAACAGAGAACTTACTCCGAATAATAAGAAAACACAAAATAAAGTTCGGATTGGTATCACACCTCAAGTAGAGAACATTCTAAAACCATACACAGTGAAAACTACCCAAATACGTGAACAGCCTTCTGAAAATTATGACAAACTTTTAGCATCTATGACTACCCAGATAACACACTTGAAGCAGCTTTATGGACTCAATAAATTCAACCCAACAACTTATTCACTAACTCCAATGTACGATCAATCTTCCGAGAAATTTGTAACTACTCGTCCGACTACTACTACTGCAAAAGTAATTGAATACGAATTCCCTGGTACTGCACAGATAGAAGAACTGCTAAATGATATTAAAGTGAAGGCCATACAGATGGTTGCGGAACAAAACCCCGCTGTAACCGACATTATAACCAACACTGTCACTGAAGCAACTTTCGAAGCCGACCCAATCGTTACCCATATTGATATCTCTAGTCCAGGGTATTACTTGAGCACGTTCATATCAATAAATGATCTTGAAAGTGTGTATGGTAAAAGGACCGTGGAACCTACGAGATTTAATGAATTTAATCTCAACGATTCAGTCTTAATTACTAACACAGAACCGCATTATTTAGTAGCTAGGTCAATTAAAGAAGATACAATGACAATGGCTCATAACGTTGAAGACATGCTGCAGAGGGAACTAAAAAATGTATACCACAAAGTGAAAAATAAATTGTCCAGTGATTTTCGCAAAGAAGTACATAAAGCCAAATCCACATTAAAGGACGGTATGACTAAAATTAACAGCAAGACTACAACTAAACCCAAACCGACTACTTCAAAACCTTGTAAGACAACGTGCCCTACCAACGCAACAAGTGTAGAGAAAACAAAACTCACCACGGCTCCACGCCACACTCGAGGTGAACAAAATAAAATTATGACTACGGAGGAAGTTACCAATCCTGTTCCCACATACGATGACTATATGATGCTGACTTTATACGAACAAATGTTAGCAAAAACTCATGAAGATAACGTTATGAAAATGCTGTCAACAGCTGACGCAGCTGTCAAAAAGAGAAGGGACCATTTCAAACTTTCTAAAAGAAATGCAGAGACTCTAGCAGATGTGAAACTTAGAGAAAACGTACAGAAGATATACGAGGACGGAATCACCATGCCTGATTACGATTACATAGAACCATCGGCTGCAGTACACACAGAAACCACAGATGTAGTGGAAGCGAATTATGATTCCTCGGTAACAGTTGATAATACAGGAAAAATGACTGATTCTACAGATATTAATCAAAAAGAAACTCCACGAGTGCCATCTGTTACTCAAAGCAGCATTGGAGACACAAGCTACGAAGGTTTGAGCAACAAAATATGTTACAATGACTTTGTAAACGGGTACAGACACTATTTAAAATTCCAAAAAGAACAAGGTAGCCAAAATTTCTCAAACCTGGTCAAATACCAAGCGCACAGACACCACAATGTTGACGATATAGGAAAATATATACTTGAAAAAATTCCTCCGTTACAAAGTAACAAAAGACGCAAGAGATTCTTCGATGATTCCGATATTGACGATCAAGAAATATCTACTAAAAGTGATGACTCCTGGTTCAAAAAGCATTTTTACCTCTTCATCGATAATGGACCTCCTAAAAAATACCATACATCTCAAACAGTTTCTTTGAAATCTGCTATAACTGATACCGATGCTAAATTGTTTTCTACTGAAGACACGATGTTTCAACCAGGACCTAGAGAACATATCTTCATTAAAATTGGTGAAGAGGCTGAAACAACAATAGGAAGTAAAGATACAGCTGAAATGAGCCTTGAGGATCTCTCGAGGATCTTAAATTCAATTAAAAATAAGCAGTCGACACATTCGAACTATCGTAATGGTATGTATATTTTAATTTGATTTATATGCACTTGCTCTTCTGGTTTACTGATCGCAAGTGTGTCTGCTGAGGTTTTCGATTCACAAGCCAGGCAAACTATTATTGAATTTTTCTTTTTTGAAATAACCCTTAGAATCCAGGTGCTTGGAACTGTATCTGGTTGATGGCAATAAGCTTGCGGGACTCAATAATTATGGACTATGTACACCACACCCGTATCAAATAAGAGTGTACATTAATGAATATCTCTATGTATATTATTTGTTGTATGTGTTCTTATGAAGTTTCATAAGCTACTACATAGTAAATACTTATTATTTCTAAGCAACTCACTCTTGACTGCCAGATAGCAATAGGCTCGCCCCCTATTACACAGAACCCAAACGGCATCAGCAAAATGTGGGTGTATAATAGTATACCTCTGCCTAGCCCTTCGGGGAATATAGGCGTGATACTATGATGCTATGTTTCTTAACAAGAGAAATACTAAAGCTTAACCTATGCCACCATATGTTATTTTGCCCCATTAGGCTAGTGAGGCCCCATTAGCGATACAATACGATAACATTAGTGACTTTTTGGTCATTATTCAATTCTTCTAGCTATATTATAGAAAATTACAGAAGTATCATTCACCTCTTACTTTTATTTTCTTTCTATAGGTCTGTCAAAACCACAACATGAACATGAGTCAACCAATAGCAAGTATTATTACAACTCAACAGACAATGTGAACCTAAAAATAATACCACAAAGTTTCATTGGAAAACTATTTGGAGGAAAACGGAGACGAGCGCCCTTGAAACAACGAGACACAACCGAATATGAACAGGAACTGGGGATTGAGATATTCACTGAAAACATTGGAAAGAGATTCAGAAGAACAGCAACAAAAGAAGACGATGACAATACTGCAATAGATGATATTATAAGCAAAGATTTAGATGAAAAGACATCTACTACCAAAGAACCTGACACAGACAATGCTGGGCATATCAATAAAGAAACAAATAAATACGGTTACGTTGATATTGATCTGGTACCACGGCAGACCGCCGTCGTCAAACTGCGAGAGAACAATTCTAAAAAGAGTAGATTCAAAAATTTCTTCAGAAAGTTCCGTTTCAAAAAGCGGAAAAACAACAAACAGTCTAAACGCCAATGTTTTTACTATACGAGAAGGAGAGCAAGATTTAATCCGATTAAGAAACTGAAAGATATGTTTAAAATTAGAAATGATAATGATAGATTTGCAACCCCAGGCTATCATGTTCCCAATATGATACCAGATTATGACATGATGACGTCACACATCGATTCATTCAAACCAATTAAATATGATAAGCCTCTTAACATTGACGAGATGAAAAAGCAGATACCAAATATCAGTGAAGTTATTAGTTTTGATACGGAAATTACATCTACGACGAGGGCTCCAGCTTATCTATTTAAATTGGATGAAAAGGATCAAAACCTGCTTTATAATTATCATATATCTCCAACAACAACAACAATGAGGCTAAAAACCCTGCCATCACAAGTACTCCGTAAGTATTTTTTATAGTTTTATAAGTGTTACAGAGGTACAATCATCTACAGTAGTAGCTAATCGGTGTACAAAGTTCTCCATAATCATAATTATTAAAATTAATGTTATTCAAAAAAAGACAATAAAATTTATGAACTACCTGATGGCAACAGTACCTCTGTTATGAGTTTTTTACTATTTACTTTCATAGTAAATGTAAATTTTCATGCAAGCGATTTTAATTCTTAATTTGGTTACATTAGGAAATAGAGTCGCTAACATGACATTTCTATAATATAGTAAATAGTAAATCAAAACTTTACTATGACACATATGTCACATAAGCGACTCTAATCCCTAATGTAACCTAGTTAAGAACTAAAATCGCTATCATGAAAATTTACTTTACTATGATAGTAAATAGTAAGAAAACTCTTGATAGCGGTACAGATAGCACTCATAAAATGGTACAGTACACGTGTGCAACATACGGCAAACACAACTATGATGCTATGTATGTATGTAATGAAATTTATTTGCGTTCCAGATTTTAAACAACCAAGTTCAGCACCAATAACAACGACCACGGAAATGATGACCACGCAAGCTACGAGCTTGAAAATACCACCAAGTAATGTCATGACAGTTAACGTGAAAACAATGAGACCGCTACAGACGACCACGTCAGTGCTACCAACAACTGAAAGCACCCCAGTTATGACCCTCAACGATATGCACGTTGCTCTAAACAAACTACAATTCAAACTAGCAAAAACCGCCATGCCGTTCCCTAAACTTTCGACACAGTACCACAAACGAGGAACAATGGGTTGCACCAGGAACAGACAATCTCTACAATGTAGGGGGCCAATAGAAGAACTGACGATCAAAAGCAAACTTACCAGAATAGCCAAGTTCCCAATATCAAAAAGACATTTCAAAAATAGAGTCGAAGACGTCCAAAACAGTAATGACTACATGAGCTTCCAAGACGGACCTTTCATTAAAGAATATAAACACGACACTAGAAACAGAAACGCTTTCCCGGACAAGAAAAAATTATCAAAACTAGCAAACAACTTGAAAAAGGGAAACAATGGCAATTTAATTCCGAACGTTGACAGTGAAAAGTGCAGGTATACTGACTACTTCAACGATTTACTGATGTGGCACAATGATATACTCAACTTAGATAAAGTACCCAATCCAATCTGGAAGAGTATATTAAAGAATATACAATCAGAGACTGGCGAAAGTTACACAATTCCGAACATGAATAATTTGATGTTAGAATTGAATGAAATGAATGATTTCCTGGACGAAGGCACGATGCTTAATAGACTCGTTGTTACACCAACTATAAATAATTCAATGTCTGCACTTGTTAACGAAACGAGGAAAGAAGGAGGGTTCTCAGGTGTTAGGAGTGTGCCTGAGGAAAATAAACAAACGGGGGTGATTAGAAGTGTTGCTATGGATGACAAAGCTTTTGTCACTAGTAAAGATTTCTTGATAGAAGGTGAAGCGAAATATTTTCAGTACAAGAAACCCACAGTCATAGATGGTAGAGATGTGATTTCTAGCGGTTTTAATACGCTTATTGGCTTTGATAAAAGAAACAGAGCAAAAATGCAAGAAAAGGAAAAAGGTATTTTGGTTTTAATTTGTTTGTTAATGTGAACATAAAGTTATACTAAATCAGAGGAGGTACTAACATTTATTTAACCAGTTCAACAGTCAGTAAATTTACCGGAACTTACGGCATTCTTACTTTAGCATTAGGTGTCAAAAGTAAAAAACAAAAAGAAATTTCAACAGAGCCTTTGCAGGCATTTTTAAAACTCAAGACTCTAGGTTCACTGTTCAAAAAGTGAGTTGGTACTATGAAGAAGAAAACCGGCAAAAAACTCTTATTAATTTTTTTATATTCTTTTTAGTGTTTTTACTTTGTATAATTTTTAAATTGAAGAATATTGTTAAAAAGTTTTTTGAAAAGAGTATCTATGAAGTTTCTTCCCGGTCTCTTCTCCATAGGACCATCATACTTTTGGAAGTGAGCAACTAGAATCATAACGTTTTAAAAGATATACTACATATACTATACACTACAATTATACATTTTCACACAATGAAATCGAAAATAATATAATTTGATATCAGAGACACCATCATGCTTTTTTCTTGCGGTACTCCATGCATTTGACAGCACAGTTAGCGCAGTAGTTGAGAAATCGACTGCTGCGCAGGTTCGATTCCCACACGGACCAAATATTTGTATAATCTACACATAGTTGTTTCGGGTCTTTGTGTATGTGAATATATGTGTTTGTAAACGCACCCACGATTATCTTTAAACGATTATGAATTATTATAGGTTTGCGACGGTATTCTAGCAGCTATACTAGCAGCAACAACAACGAGCCGGCGATCTTAGTGGACACTACATTGTTGGCCTACGATGATGACGTAGATTCTGTTACCAAAGGTTTAGAAGTCAAAAAACTGTGTAAGTGTGATTTACAAAACAATACCAACATCTATTCTGTATATTATAGATATTGGAGAAAAGCTAATATCATCATCAGCTAGATGACGTCCACTGCTGAACGAAGACCTCCCTCAAGGGGGGGTTTGCCATAATCCCCACACTTGGCAGGCGGCTTGGGGATCGCAGTGGCTCACCGATTAGTGAGAGGACGCTGCTGTCCGTCCTCCGGTTTCTGGCCGCAGTTTTAAGACGTACCCGGGTCAAAAAGCTAATATTAGGAGTCTTTATTAGAGCAACAGAAGCCAAAACATCAGTTTTTAGAATTTTGTCTATCTGTCTGTACACGCATCACGCAAAATCTACTGAATGGAATTGAATGCAGTTTTCACCGATGTATTGCTAGAGGTCTAACTTAAAATATAGGCTCCATTTTACCGCAGGAAAATATCTGATTCTAAATTCCACGCGGGCAAAAGTTCAAATATAAAATTTATCGCTTGATATTAAAACGGAATTTTAATATATTGTGACTGAATAGAGGGTGTTTATGAAATATTTTGGAGTGTCGATGTACGCGACCTTTGTTATTTTTTCTTTTTCATTTTTTTCTTATTTTGTTATATGCTCTTTTTTTATATAATAAACACAATCTTTTTTTCAACTTAACTTTAAAATCTTAATCTGTCGAAACGGTCCAACTTAAAGTGGCAATACTATGAGACTTAAATACTCCAAATTAAGGAGCCTTTAAATATTCGGTTAGGATCTGTACACAGATAATTTTGTATGTCAATGCTGAAAACCTTTAACGTACAAACGCTGACGCCGTGAAAGTAGCGTTGACACAGATACAGGATGTTGTCGTTGGTGCTTAACGCCCAAACGCTCGTGTAATGCAACAGGCTCATGACACTTGAGCGATGTGACACCCAAATATAAAAAACGACAATTTTATTTATACCATGTTATAGATTATTGACTTTTCTTTTACAGCTAGAAATTCACAGAAATCAACTAAGGCTCCGAACAAACCACTGGTGAGTTAAAATCTTAGAATTTTGGCTTTTTTCGTATCTAGATCTCAATGCTTTGAAGTCTTAATTATTTTTTCTTTCAGTAAATTTTCATAATTAGCAATTTATGATTTTATTATAGATAGTATATTTTTCGTTGAGGCTATCCATTTCAATTAAGAACAAATGTGTATTAGCGCCATTTTGTAAAACATTTGGCCACTTAATTAACCCTTATTATGATTTGTGTAAGGTTTTACAATCTGTTTAACAATTATTATGAAAAATGTAGATACACTTTTCAATGTTAGCTGCAAAATATTGCATTATTTAAATAATGCACGTTTCATAAATAATACTGACGACACGGTTGGCGCAGTGGCTAAGCCATTAGCTTTCTGCGCTATGTGTCGCGGGTTCGATCCCCGCACGGAACAAATATTTGTATGATCTACAGATAGTTGTTTCGGGTCTGGTTGTGTGTGCATGTGACATGTATGTTTGTAAACTGTACCCACGACACAGGAGAAATCCTAGTGTGGGGCAACGTTTTATTTAAAAACGTTTTATTTAAAGAAAAAAAAAAGAAAGAAAGAATAATTACTAATAATATTCATAATTCCAGCATTCACCACTAATGAAAACAAATAAGGCACCGATGCAGTACTACACCACTCCTTTGCCGATGAAATCGTATGAATTTGAAAAGTTCTTGAAAGAAAATCAAATGGACGTCGAAACAGTTACCTCTGCAACGTTCGAACTACCTAACTTGATGGAAAGTTGGACTCCCAAAATCACTAAAGCACCTACTTCGACGACGACAACGTCATCAGCAAAATCATATGACATAAAACCTATAGAAGACAATTCAGAGAAAACAAAGAAAATTGAACTTACAACACAAAGGTTGACCAAAATGGACAATTTAAAAAGTCAGAAAACTGCACCCGTCGAGCGCAGGACTATGAAACTGATAGTCAAACCACGCCCTCTGCTCCTAAGCAGAAACATACCCAAACACAGTAACAGAATATATGATGATTTTGATAGATATAAAAGATACAGCGAATTAAACAAAATAATTCCGAAAAATTTCGTAACTTTTAGACCTTTCAAGAGTACAGAAGCTAATTACTACAACATGATTAAAAAGAAAATGAAACTGTTCGAGAAGAAAGCATCAGGAGAACCCGAAAGAACATCAGACGTGTTCACAGTAGACCCTCGAAACAAAGAAGTTGAAATAACAATCATAAATTTCGACGACATAGATAAAATGCCGACTACATTCAAAGCATATGAATCTTTTAGTCTACCGCAAATTAAAAAAGAAGAAACGTCAAATTATGATGAACTTACAGAACGTTTGGAAGTTACAAGTGACACTACAGCTAAGACTGTAGAATATTATCTACAAAAGGAAGCACCAGATGCGATGCACAACGAATTGTTATACAAGGATATATTTAAGGAGCGAACCACGAGCACAACAACAGAATTTACTCCGATGGATTTCGGGAAAAATACGGAATATATTGAGCCTACAACTACAGAGCAACGTACACCGTCTATTAATAACAAAGTGCGGTATCCGTTTGATTTTCTGAGCAGAATACCTCATGTGAAGAGTATGGATTTGCCGAAAAGAGTACACATCAGCAGTCACCATTACAAATATGATATTTTCTATAATGACGACAAGAAAACTAACTCACCTGGAGATGATGGCCGTGAGTATCTTCATTATCATCATAAGACTTTTCATTAACATGGTGGACAGTCTGGGTTGTTGCACTAAATCCTCGGGGCATTAAATCCTCCTGATGATGCTGGCGTTGAGTGCTGGACCGCTTGGTTCCAAATTATCGGTTGAGCCTATCTTAACCAAATTATTATGGACTATTATTATTTTGCTCTTGTGTGGTTTGGCGCACATTGCTTTGCATTGTTCTCACATAGTTTACACATGTAGTAGGGAAAGAGCTAGGCTACTTTTGCAATTCGAGCCTTTAAAGATATCTCTAATGCGATATTATGATAATTCGGAGAAATGCAGGCGAACGATATTCATTTTATTTTTATATATGTTGCAAAAATTCTTCCTGAGCGTTAAATTCCCGTATCAGACAATCATTCATTAATTATCAGCCAGAAGACGTCCCCTGCTGAACGAAGGCCTCCCTCAATGGGGGGTTTGCCATAATCCCCACGCTTGGCAGGCGGCTTGGGAATCGCAGTGGCTCACCGATTAGTGAGAGGACGCTGCTGCCCGTCCTTCGGTGTCTGGCCGCAGTTTTAAGACGTACCCGGGTATCAGACAATGTGATAATATATTTTTCAGTTACGAATTTCACAGCAGCAACCCGGAGTTTGGAATTACGCCTAGTATGAGATACATTATATTATTTAAACATGTTTAACTTGTTTGTCCTTTACAGTTCGTCCAAAGTTATCTGCAAAGACGCGAACAGTACCTGCCGTAATGATACCACGAGTACAATTAACGCGCATACCAGCCCCAACTAGTGAGAACGTTATTTATTTAAATAATAATTAGGTTATGATTCGAAACTGATGTAAAAAGGAAGCCTATCATCAGCAGGAGACCAGTAATATGCATTTAATACGGCCCAATTATGTGCCTGCGTAGTTGACTTATTTTCAATACGCGCGCATGTGTCAACCAATCGGAAAGTACCGTCAGTGCGCGCCCAAAGTTCTGCCGTCACGCACGCGTCAAAGACGCCTCGGCAATCAATTGTTTGTAAATAATATAATTTATTTATTGTTTCTGGTGTTTCGAGTAAATATTGACTGTGCAAAAAATAAAATAAAAAAGGTCTGAACACTATAATATAAATCCTGATTTATTTGTCCGTCCCCCAATTGAGGTTATATAATCTATCAGTTAAAAAAAAAAAAAAAAAAAAATGGTGGACGGGGAATATTCTCAAACTTGCTTATGGAGAAACGTCATAAAGGGAACCTACCGTCAAAATGTCTATACGTATAGAAGTTTGTTTATAGTGTACTATATAGATGACTAGCTTCCACCCGCGGCTTTGCCGGCGTGGTTTACAAACCCGTACATTTTTGTGTCTGTCTGTCGACTTATATACTAATAAGCATAAATATACACTAATGAGACGAATGTTACGGATAAGTAACTCAAGTAAAGTTTTTAGAAAAGGCGAGGTGGACACTCAATTCATACGGATTTCCAAACTTCGGAAGAAAAAGAACAATAGACGAGCGAGAGATGGTGAGTACATACTTTATTCTTTGTTTTTTTTTTAAAACCTTGCCCCACACTACGATTTCTCCTGTATCGTGGGTACAGTTTACAAACATACATGTCACATGCACACACAACCAGACCCGAAACAACTATCACACGTAGCGCAGCGGTCGGTCGCTCAACCACTGCGCCAACCGTGCCGTCAAATATTCTTTTGGAAGTACGTTGCTTCACCTTCAGAATATTTCCAAACACAAATCTGTAGGCCGAACAAATATATTTTTGCGGTGGTTGAACCCGCGACACGTAGCACAATATTCGATCGTTCGACCAAAATCTATGAAAGAAGAATTGATCAATCTCTAAATCATAAATCAATTTATAAAAGCTAAACATTTTTATGACCTACAGATAGTTGTTTCGGGTTTGGGTCTTTGTGTATGTGAATATTTGTGTTTGTAAACGCACCCACGATACAGGAATGATTACTAGTGTGGACGCAACGGTTTCAAAAAAGCCTATTAATCCAGATACGGCTGCAAATCCACCTCTTGAACTATATGACCTTACCAATTGCTCTGGCATACTAATATTTCTTCTAAGAAGAATGAGAGGAATCCGGTTCACCTCCAGCTATTAACACTTGCAACCTAGTGATTACATATCATCTGTGCTGAGGGGGATAACATGGATCACGGCTATATTCCCCCAAAGTCTACTATTGTACTCCCACATTTCGCTGATCCCGTTATCAAGTCCCTATAAGGGGAGAGTCTCTTGCCATCTACCGGGCACAGTTCCAGACTCAGTGCTGCTACCGAGAGCCCATACAAAAAAAAAACAATAACATTTTATCCGACCCGAGAACCGAATCCATGACCTCACCCTCAGCAGCCGCGCTTGCGACCACTAGACTAATGAGTCAGTCAATTTATAATCCACCGGAATTTCGGTCTAACACTGTCTGTACTTCAACCTACACAGTTAGCACAAAACCAGTGACCGAGCCACCACCAGTGACTGAGTCAGCAGCAGAAGCACCGCCAGGTTCCCTCGTGTATGACCTCAAGCATCTGAAGCAGACATCCATCATTCCAAACAAGGAGCGACGTAGGAGACTCTTCAAAATTTCTGCACGTAAGAGACATATATTACTGGAATCTGTCGCTGCTAGAATGCATGACAATCTTTGCCCCTGTATTACGGAAGACATTGTGGCTGCTGCCATCGCTCGCATCCACTTATGAAAAAATATATAAGTGAGATAGAGATAGATCGTTTTGTAGTCGCCGTGGCTGTAACATTTCCTAACGTAATCAAGACGCCGATCGCCGAAGGAAAGAAACTCGCTCAAAATGTTGAATTGATAAGATTATATGTATGTATTTTTTGTATTTATTTTCTATGGCGTCGCGCTTGTATTTCCCGGAAGATTTGGCAGAGATGCAGTTATGTAGTCCTATAGGTAATATACCTAATAGAGAGCAAACATTCTGCATGCCAAGATTCCAGACTCCTTGCTGTTAATGAGAATTTTCTAAGAGAAAAATCCTATAACGCTTAACCCGATCCAAGGCTTGACCAGGACCTCACACTCAGCAGTCGCATTTGCAACCACTAGACTTACTGGGCCTTTACAGACGCTTTTAAAACGTTATTATTGTAGTTGCGCGGTTATAAAAGTGGATTGGTCCTATGGAGAAGAGACTGGCAAGAAACTCCATGGATACCCTTGTAATATTTTAAGTTACAGAAATGTTAGAATTAACAACAGAGCCAAATCATCAAAAAAAAAAATAGTCATATCTATACTTAATTTTATCATTTACTTTTTACAGTCTTACAAGACAAATTCAAGAATCTAATGAAGAATTCAACCTCGCCTGCCAAGTCCACGGAAGCCTCGAATCAGATTCCGAAATCTAACAAGCGCAAATGTAACTGTACATGTAAGCATAACATTCATTAATAAATGGATTTAGCATAACGCCTGTATTTCCAAAGAGTTGGGTAGAGGTATAATATTTGTGCACTCACATTTCGCCGATACCATTCTTTAAGTTGCGTGGAGGAAGCTTGCCTATTGACAACAATAATAAAACCATAAATATAAACTATGTTGCAGGCAAAATTGTAAACGAAACGACAACGACAGAAAAAGACGAAGATAGAGAAGACTTGAAAGACGAAGGTTTTAAAGTGAGTTGTGAGCCTGATGAAGAGAAAGAAGGTTTTGAAGTGACTTGTGAGCATGAGGTAGGAACAACAGAATATCTAACATTTCTAAATGTCAAATCGAAGTCTGCTATGGAGAATGTTACCCAATCTAAGGATCAAGGAAGACGGAAGTGTACACCGGTCTCCATGGCTATTCTTCGATGATTCAGGTGACCACTTCTCCTTGATAGCCAATGATCGGAATTAGGTGAGCTTTTTTAAGTACTTTTTGTACGTTATCAACAATCCCCATAATATTTTCTTATTTCTTCCAAATGTATTTTAGTTTATTATTAAGTTTAATTATTTTCTGTATCTTTATAAATTGTTGCCTTTTACTCTGTCTTTTAAGACTCCCAAATATGGCAATTTTGTTTGCTACTTTATTTCTATTTGAGTTCACTAATTCCGATCATTGTTGATAGCACAAGACAACGACCCTCGTCACAAGAACAACGGCGACGACATCAACAACACAGCAACCAACAATACATCATCACCATCATTATCATCATACAGCAAAAGAATCTGAAGAAAATCTGGTTCCTGTGACGGAGTCGACAACACGTCAGCCCTGCTTCAAGTATAAAGGGCACGTGCTGCAGGACTTGCCTAACGACACTCTGTACATAGAGCCTGATACTTACGGGGACCAGGTGAGTTTCTTATAAACTTTGCGTTACATTAGGAATACTTCTGGATCCTGGGTACAGTTTATGAACTCTCTCTATGTCTCATTGGTGGTTTAATAGTATGGCAAAGTTTTATTGGGTTGTTGGGTTAGAAAATTCTTAGTAGCAGCTCGAAGTTTAGATTTGTCCAATTGGTTTGTTACATGTGGAGTATATAAAGGCACCACATAACCTTGCTAGTATAATAAATAAGAATTTCACCGTTAAAAAATCAAATAATGTAAAGCCTAAATACAAACTATTTTTGCAGGCTTACTATGAAACTGGCCCGATGCAGCCACCACCAGGGTGTCCTGGTGAGGCATTGCATTCAGCGACCAAACATAATGATAAAAAAAGAGACGTTCAAACAGCAAATACTTTCACAGCCAAAGATGTGGCTGCTCTAGAAGTAATTGTAGATCTCATGAAAAACACACTAAGTTACGAAGAAAAGGATATAGCCAGTGTATTTAATAACATGATGCAGGCACACGCTACAAAGTCGGTGCCACATAACGAAAGCACCAACTCCATCCAAGTTCATATCGCTATACCTTTCGATTTTCAAAGCGGGAAAAAAAGATCCCCTTTAGATCCAGTAAGGGTTAGAAAGGTGTTCTCTGCGAAGATGTCTACGCCTGTTGACTTGGAGTATCAAGTTCATTCTTTTGAAGGAACTGTTGATACTACAGTCTCCAGTGCAGGCGGCAGCACCAGCTCTGACGATGGTCTCTCCCCAGGAATGTACTTACTCGTCGATAAACCCAAAAATGGTTATGCATTGAAACCAGTTAAGGCTCAAATTGATTTATCTGATTTACGGACTCGGCAGGCGGGTTCTACAGTATCTATGACAGAACCAAAGCCAACGGAAGCGAGAGAAGAGACAACCAGTCTAAAGAGTCTAGCAAAAGTAACTCTAAGCAAGGATTTCATAGCAGCTGTAAATAAACACTTGATAGATTTGTACGAAAATATGACTGGTATGAACAAATATTTTAATAGGAAGACAAGAAATACTAGATCTGCTTGGATGTCTCACAAGTTAAAAGAAGAACGAGAGGAATCGGAAACCAAGTATGCTGAAAAGTTCATCAATAAGAGACATATAGATTGGGAAGCAGTGAAAAAATACTTTGGACACGATAGAGTCTGTAACTGCAAGTGTAAGGCGAATAAAGCCATGTGCAGAGCTTGTGCAGCCAGCGACGCTGTTATCGACGAACTGATTTTCGAATTCGACAACCTTGGCAATTATATGAAAGATCATTGCACAGAAATACAAACATTCTTTTGGATGAATCCAAGCGGCGGACAGAAACTAAGAGATTCAGTTAACAGGATCGATAAAAGTTTAGGTGATTACTACAAAAGAGTTAAAGGAAAGTGTCAAGGAAGAACTTGCAAGACCTTTACAACGTATATTGATAAAAGACAAATTGTTAGAACCGCTAAAGTTCCAAAAGAAGACCCTGTGTCCAATGTGATCAAAGACCTATCAGATATTGCTGAAGACTTAAATAGGACTGTATCATTAAAAGTTTGTTTCAATAAAAAGTTAAAAGAGGAAGGTGAGAAGTTTCTCCGCGCTATTAACAACTGCATCTTAAAAAAATCTTTCGATAAACGTTCTAACCCAAATAGCACAAAGAGAAAGCTAATAAAAAACGTTTATTCCCTTGATAATATTAATGTTAATATTATTTGTAATCCTGAAGTTTCAACTACAACAGATGGCTTTGATCCAACTACAGTACAAGTAACACACGTTGAAAGTTCCCAACGAGTCGGTGACCATCTGTTTGATTATGACATTGAAGAAAATAAACACAAAAAACGTAAAGGATTCAAGAAATTATTTCCGCGAAGAAACAAAAAAGATAAGATATTCACTTATTACGTTGCAGAGTATACTAAAAAACCAACAAAAACTCATTTTAAACGCGATATTGACAATAGGGCGTCATCGTTAATATCAGACGGTGGCGGTGCATTTTGGTATGAATATTTAAAAGGTACTACAAACGAACCTCGATTCGTCAGGGAATCAAGTAAAGACAGTCCTAGATTTGGTATTGCTGTTATCCAAAAAGGAAGTTCAACAACCCCTAAATTGCAAAAAACTACTGAAAAGAAGAATCCAAGTGGAAACACTATATATATGACGGTTAAAACAAGCTCGAAAAGAGATATACAACCTGAAGAAAACACAGAAGGGACTACAGACTACCTAAGCCGTAACATAAACCAATTGTTACAACTGTTTGGAAGTTTACAAGACATTGAAGCTATGAACATGCACTCGAACAGATCAACAATGTTTTTAAGTCATACAACAAAAAGTAATAATAAAACAAAAACTAAAGAACCTAAACCAAAGAAATCTACTAAATACGTAAAGAAAATAAAAACTAAAATGCATTACAAAGATCACCCGAAAGTTAATGTAACAGATGATGAATCGTATAATATCAGTACAACACCTTTGGAGCCAAATACGGAACCCAAATTGGAGCCTAAATTAGAACCGAAATTGGAACCCAAATCAGAATCTACATTAGAGCCCAAATTACCTACAAATGAACCTAAATTGGAAACTACCAATGAACCCAAATTAGAACCTACCAACGAACCTAAATTAGAACCTACCAATGAACCCAAATTAGAACCTACCAACGAACCTAAATTAGAACCTACCAATGAACCCAAATTGGAACCTACCAATGAACCCAAATTAGAACCTACCAATGAACCCAAATCAGAACCTACTAATGAACCCAAATTAGCACCTACTAATGAACCCAAATTAGCACCTAACATTGAACCCAAATCAGAACCTACTAATGAACCCAAATTAGCACCTAACATTGAACCCAAATCAGAACCTACTAATGAACCCAAATTAGCACCTAACATTGAACCCAAATCAGAACCTACTAATGAACCCAAATTAAGACCTAACATTGAACCCAAATCCGAACCTTCCGTTGAATCTAAATCGGAATCCAGTGCAACAGACATATCGACACATCCATTAGAATCAACTAAAATAACTGAAACAACCTCTGCAAAGAATACCGAGGCAGTGACTTCCGACACCTCTACAATCACTTCAACAATAGCTGATAGAAACGAAGAAGAAAGTACAAAGGCGGATAGCACAGAAGCTTCTTTTAAAAAAGATGACACAGGATCAACGGAAAACAAAAAGCTCGTTTTAAGCACAGAACTAAAGAAACTAACTGATGTCACTAAAAAAAAAGACATGAACGATCTAACAGAAACAAAACCATACTTCGACATAACAGAATCAGCTACAACCGAAAACTTTTTGGGTAAACTGAAAACAGCGACACTGAAATTCTTTGAAAATATTGGCAAGACTTATGTGTACGATGAAAGTGACACAACCAGCGCATCACCAACTCAGGCTTGTCACGAACATGTATCAGCTGCCAGTATAATAGATAGGATCAGCGAAACAGAAATGAATCTAGTACACTACAAAGAGTCCTCACAAGTGACTACTCACATGAGCCCCACGATAGTTATCATTAATGAATACGATAATCAAATTGGCAACGATATATTAAATGATTCTAATAAGAATTCTGAAGGATACAAGAATTTACTACTGTCTATAATTCAGTACGAAACAAATAGATTGAATGATGAATGGCATAAGATAGCGTACGGCAACGAGAAGGATGAGGGAGACATTAAACGAAGCGTAGTTGATCTAAAACGTGACTCTCCTAAGTAAGTACTGCGTTCTTATTCAGTTGCTCAGATCGGTTTGATAGTAGATCAGACAATACCTACCAACTATTAAAATTGTACTGCACATAGATGCAAATACCGTTAGATGTGGGAAGTTCCCACGTAAAGTTTAGTAAGTGAAGAGCGTCGCCGGTAAAATAAACAATCATATGCCTTTACCTAATCTTTTGGGAGTACAGGCGTTATATATTTATATTCAGCTAAGACTGCGTGACTAAATACACTACTACTCCAATAAACAGCTGCCGAAATTCTATGGTCATTGATAATACATTAATTTATTTGATTTCAAATTAGGTCAAAAACTTGCAAGTCGACAGTGAAAAATATTGAAGAGTACGATTTGTTTGGAGGGTTTAAGAAGTCTTTAACTCAAAAGTAAGTATTATGTTTTAATGTAAGTTACTTTTATCAAACGAAACAAACCGTCCTTCGTCGCGTTTACCGCAATCTGCGTGCCGATTGTCCTGCTGTGAACTGTTCACCAATCGCGGCGCCGAATGCAGCAAACGCGACTAAAGACGGTGGGCTCTTAACCAATAAACAAAATATGCAACGAAATGTGTTATTGTAAACAATGTTATTAAAACTTACACTAGGGGTGCAGATCGGTTCGATTTAAAGATTAGGAGAAAGTGTGAATTTTCTGTTAGAAATTCGCCCGCTATTAATGTAAATGTTTAGATAGTCGGACTTTTGGAAAATACATAATAGTACACGTGTTTACCGAATCATGGTTATATCTATACATATAAATAAAATTGGAGTGTC
Source organism: Shargacucullia verbasci (assembly GCA_947562105.1). NCBI lineage: Eukaryota > Metazoa > Arthropoda > Insecta > Lepidoptera > Noctuidae > Shargacucullia > Shargacucullia verbasci. Next base: position 669,979 of record OX387307.1, on the reverse strand, counting down.
TGTTTGTAATATTGAAATAACTGTTTTTTACAACATGCATATATACGGTACATACACCAAAATAACATTTTTTACAATTTTTGTCTGTCTGTCTGTCTGTTTGTATAGGCTAATCTCTGAAATGGCTGGACCGATTTTGACGGGACTTTTATTGGCAGGTAGCTGATGTAATAAGGAGTAACTTAGGCTTTTATTTTAGAAAAAACCTTTAATTTTAGAAAAAAATTGGGTTATGTGCATTTGGTCTCACAAAAAAATACATTGTTAAGTTCTGACATCCACGCGAACGAAGTCGCGGGCACAGCTAGTTTCAACTAAATTTAATCCCTCCCCCTAATAACACGGGTTTCAGTAACGGCGGCGGTGAAATGCACGGCCGCCTAATCCTATGCTTATTCCTTGGGAGAGTACAGGCGTGATGCTATTTTTATATTTAGCTGAGGTCTGCATGGCTGAATATGTATCTACTCCAATAAATATGTATTGTAGTTGCTGTTAGTGACAAGTCTGTGTGGACATTAATATTAATTTATTTGATTTCAAACTAGGCCAAAAACTTGCAAACCGAAATTGAAAACTCTTGAGCAGTACGATCTGTTTGGAGATGTCAAGTATTCAACTGAGAAGTAAGTATTATGTTTTAAATTCAGTTGCTCAGAAGCTCTAGTTAGCAAATTTCTTTTATTAAATGAAACAAAAACGTCCTTCATCGCCTTTACCGCAATATACGTGCCGATTGTCCTGCTGTGAACATGTGCATTTGAACCGAGGGGCCATTTTTTAAATCCTTGCGAAACAAATCTCGATTTATATGGAAATTAAAAGCTTGAAGCAGAGGTCCATACACTTCATAAACTTGAATTAAAGCTTTTATGAACAAATAACTTGGGCTCTCAATCCAGATGCCTGCATAAAGTGGCATAGCATAAATCTCAGGAAGGGTCTCTGGGATAATAATATATATATTTTAGAAATTAGTTAATATTTTCTTAAATCTTTTAAGAAATTTCCGTGTCCCATTCACCAATTACAGCACCGAATGCACTAAAGACGGTAGTGCTCTTAACCGATCGACAAAATACGCCACGAAATATGTTTTCGTAAACAATGTTGTTAAAACTTACACTAGGGTGCAGGTCGGCTCAATTTACAGATCAGTATCCCTAGTGTAAGTTTCTTTTGATAAATTCCATTTACTACATCGAACGCGTTCGGCGCTCCGATTGGTGGAGAGCACGAAATGACCAATCAGAGCGCCGAACGCGTTCGATGTAGTAAATCGAATTTGTCAAAAGAAACTTACACTAGAGTTACAGAGAAAAGTGGTATTGAATTTTCTGTTAATGTGAATAAGGTATTGTTTAGATAGTCGGGCTTCTTGAAAATCCGAATCATGGTTATATTCCAACTAAATTTAATCCATCAAACACCCCGTAATAACACGGGATTTAGTAATGGCGGCGGTGAAATGCACAGCCGCCTAATCTTCTGCTTATTCCTTTGGAGAGTACAGACGTGATGCTATGTTTATATTCAGCTGAGGTCTGCATGGCTGAATACGTATCTAGTCTCTGTGGACATTAATATTATATTAATTTAGATGATTTCAAACTAGGGCAAATAATTGCAAACTGAAAATGAAAACTCTCGAGCAGTACGACTTGTTTGGAGATGTGAAGTATTCATCTGAAAAGTAAGTATTATGTTTTAATCCAGAGGCCCTAGTGTAAGTTTCTTTTGACAAACTCGATTTACGTATAGAATGCGTTCGGTGCTCCGATTGGTCCGTTTCGTGTTCTACACCAAGCGTCAGTTGCTCAGAAGCTCTAATGTAATTTTCTTTTATCAAACGAAACAAAAACGTCCTTCGTCGCGTTTACCGCAATCTGCGTGCCGATTGTCCTGCTGTGAACTGTTCACCAATCACAGCACCGAACGCATTAAAGACGGTATTGCTTTTAAACAATCGACAAAATACGCCACGAAATGTGTTTTCGTAAACAATGTTATTAAAAATTACATTAGGGATGCAGTTCGGTTCAATTTACAATTTAAAGGCCCTAGTGTAAGTTTCTTATGACAAACTCGATGTAACGCATCTAATGCGTTCGGCACTCCAATTGGTGGAGACCACCAATAGGAGCGCCGAACACGTTCGATGCGTTAAATCGAGTTTGTCGAAAGAAACTTACACTAGGGCCTCAGGGCAAGGTGTTATTGAATTTTCTGTTAATGTGAATAAGGTACTATTTTAATAATAGGGGTTCTTGAAAATAATAGAACACGTCATTACCGAATCATGAATATAAAAATAGAATAGAATAAATAGTTCCCGTCAGTGACAAGTCTCTGTGGACATAAATCGCACTATCCTACTTCCTATACTACTATGTGAAGATGTATGGATGGGTCTTTGTTACTCTTTCACGCCAGAACCGGGAAAATGTTCGGTTTCATAAACCACGCGCGCGAAGCCGCGAGCGGAAGCTAGTATATAATATACTAGCTTGCCTATGTGCTCTTCCAGACTCTAATCTATCTGTGCCAAATTTCATTCAGATCCATTCAGCCGTTCTGGCGTGAAACAGTAACAAAGATCCATCCATCCATCCATCTTCACAAACTTTCACATGTATAATATTAGTAAGATAAGATATTAATGTATTGATTTCAAACTAGGCCAAAAACTTGCAAACCGAAAATTAAGTGTACGACTGAATACGATGTTCTCCAAGGTTTTCATAAGTCTTTGAAGAATCTAGAGCTGCCAGAGCCCAAGGAGATCAAGAAACCTTGTGGACTCCTGAATAAGATCGCCAGCAAGATTGGTATGAAAGTGGTGTCTGGGCCAAAGAAAAAGGTAATATTATTTTTATTTATTTTTTAACGGTATAGGAAAACATTGTGAAGCAAACTTCACCACCACCACCAGGCCAGCGTGGTAGCCGAAAGGCCCTTCTCATTCTGTCTTGTGTCCACCAATGAGAGAGTAATGAGTTAAATTATATCCAATTGTAAGCCAAGTAGTCGTTTCTTGTTCGAGATGTCACCTGCAGACTTACCACTAATGCTTTGACGTGTAGTAACGTAACTGTATCGTTAATGTCAGTGAATTTTGAATCGAAAATGAGTCCTATATGATTTCGTTTTAATTTTATGCGTGACGCGCGATTTATAAAGGACCCATTTTTCAACTCCGGGATCTCCACAGACACTCTTTATTCTTCTTGAACTTCGTGGGGAATCCACAGCCGCACTTTCACTTACAGTGACGAGGTCAAAGATACTTTTGTGATTATTGTTCTTGGATCCCAATAGAAGATTAGGTGTTCGTGGACCCCTCGCCGCGCCGGTTTTTAGTTTATCATGGAGTGTCCATCGCCCGCGTATTGTTACAAGAATAATTGTAAACTTCCTCAATGGTCTAATGGTCACAAGCGCGACTGCTGATCGTGAGGTCCTGGGTTCGATTCCTGGGTCAAACAAAGTTTTAATTGGTATGTTAAAACTCTCTAACAGACTGGAGTTTGAAATTGTTCCTAGTAGATGTGCAATTGGCTCGCCCCCACTAAATGGGACTTAAACTGTATCAGCGAACTCTGGGTGTACAACAGTACACATCTGCCTGACCGTTCGAGGTATACAGGCGTGATATTCTGTCTTTGAACAGATTGATATACTCACCCCTAGATCCATCATTCGCTGGTTGGTTGACTTCCAGAACACACCCAAGTCTCTGGATAGCCTATAAGATTCTAAAATGTATATCATGCTTCAAAATGTAGGTATTTAGTAATGTATATTGTTCAAAGGCAGTTAAGAAGACAAATCTCCGGGAAGTGACTAAAAAGCCTAAGAAAAAAAAGAATAAGAAAAGAAAGGACAAGGGGAGGAATTGGAAGACCACCACTCCCTCTCCCGCAGGTAAATATTAGATTGTAGGTTTGTGCCTGAATATTAACTGAATTGAAACGTCTCATTTGTCTAGTGCCAGCAAACGTGAGCTGCTGAATTTGAGTTCATGGGTTACAGAGTAATTGGATTTTTCTTGTTAAAGATACAGCTTCGATACCCCGACTCTTCTACAGTCACCTTCTTCACCGTTCATATTTAGCCCAAACTCCTTGCCCTATGGATGAGAAGCAACTGAATACACCGAGTTGTTTTTCTTCCCCAGATCGGCAAGGAAAACTAATGGTTTTATTTTTCCCGAATCTAACACACGTGCTTTGTTTCAAGAGGCCTGTGATACTCGTCGGACACCCAAATCAAGTCAAATTTGTGACATTCAGGCCACTTACGAACACATCCTAGACCTCCACAAGACTATGCCTCCGAAAAACTTCGAGAGTTTTGTCAAAAACATCTCTTGTTACAAATATAAGAGAGTAGAAAGAAATTTCTTTATTCCCTACAAGAGTCAAGGAAGGAGGTGGAATTGGATTAGGAGTAAGAGATCTCTGAAACTCCATTTCAATAGATTGAAAGATGAAACTGAATTTGATGATGAAATCGGTTTGGTGGATCATGATAATGATTACGATTCATTTGAAAAATTCGTGAAGGGAGATGATGGTATATATAAAATTGTTAAAAGAAGCAAACGAATGGCTGGTTTCAAAGCTTTGGATCTTGGATTAAGGAATATTCCACCATTGATGTCAACTGAGGTAAGTTTAGTATTTAATGTATCCGTAATATTTTGGAACACTTTTCATCATGCCTCAAATTTCAAGGTTTTGGCAATTGAAATATTTTTCTCCATTTATAACTATATTCTACGAAGGAACAAAGATAACACAGACTGAAACAATCGAATTTCTTATGAGAATGAATTAATTAATTATTCATTTTGAGTTTTTTTTTATATTATAAAATATATACAATAGTCTTTGCAATGCGTATAAATGTAAAAAATAACATTTATTTATTATCAATCACAAAAATTGCTCTTGCATTTTTTTTTTACAAATTACAGAAATTTTAATCTTTACTGACTAATATTCTTCATTATTTCCAAATATTTGAATAAAAGATTTGGTCATCAAAATCATCACACAAATATAAAAAAACTAAACATTTGAAGACTTATAAAGGTTGAAATCCTCTTGTTTCAGAATGAACTCTTCGCTATGGTAGGAGACACCTTAACTCTTGATTGCCTCACACCTCAAACTTTAACACCAAGCTCTAGAGACAAGCGTTTCATTTGGAAAGCAGACAGGAAGAACATGTTAGAATATGACAATGTAGAAGTGAATGGTTTTAAAGTCACCATCAGAAATGTTGCGCCAAAGAATTTGGGGAGCTATATTTGTACCCAGGTATGTTCTGTTACGATTCCCGTTTAGAAAAGTTCATGGAGAATGAAATAGCAGATGAAATGAAATGAAATGAAATGAAATGAAATGAAATGAAATGAAATTATTTATTTTGCAATTAGGATTTTTCAATCACTTTTACACGTCTTTTTTAAACTAGATGGCGTCGGCATTTCCTATGACTATCCCTGAGAAGAAACGCCGAAACAAACTCAGGGGTCAAAGTCTATTTTAAAGTCCAGACAGATTGTATTGATGTAAAGGTTTATGTGAGACAAATATAGGGTGGAATAGCCTTTTGAAGAAAGTGCCATAACTATTTGAGCTAACCTGTCGCAACAGAGTGCAAGCATGCATCAGTTATCGTGAGAATTAATGAAATGAAGAGCGCTCAGCCTAGATCTCACTCACATTTACAATGTATAGCGGTTATATATAAGAAATAATTTCAATTTAAACGACATTACAATAACAAAATAATGAAGTAAATAATATAATAATTAATGGCAAAATTTGTATATAAAAAAAAAGGAAAGGCTAAAGAGCGGCTCAATCCCAAGCGTTTTTGTCATCTAAATAATCCGAAATTTTATAGTATCCTTTTTTACAAAGTTTAGATTTAATTACAATTTTGAACTTCTTTAATGTTAAATTACGTATATCATTGGGAAGCTTATTGTAAAAGCGTATACATTGGGATTATCGGGATGATTTCGTAATCTGCCCGATAACGGAATACAGGATTTCAGTGTTCACGACCGCAGGTTCGCTTCACATTATTCTTACTTTTTTTATTCTACCCACTTTGAGCAACTAGGTACACTGCCGTTTTTGTTTCTTATTCGAAACACTATAACTTGTATGTTATATATCATTTGTAATGTATTGCCACATTGAGAAAAATATAACGTTTTGATAAGTTTGCCTTCCTTTATATAACATAATATTATTTATTGTAAACCAACTCTTGGAAAGAGTATCCATGAAGTTTCTTGCCGGTCTCTTCTTCATAGGACCTACCCCTTTTTGGAACCGTGCACCTAGGTCCTGACTTTTTAAGAGTGCCTGGAAAAGCCCATTTGAAATAAAAAGGAACGTTGACTTTGACAATCTCATCCTTGGTTTTGTAATCGAGATTTTTAGGAATGAAAGACCGATTGATATATGTTAATTACTGTGTTTAATCGATCTATTAGCACTGATGAACACAAAAGCTCGTGATAAAGGGCTCTATTTATCGATCTGTTATTTTTGTCGGTAAATATGGCTCTAATAAATGTGATGGAGAACATGTACAGTAGAACACAATTAATAAGTTCCATCTATGTACCTGATCAAACTATCATTCAGCACACATGGCAACTATCAGAAACATGTAAATCATAACTTCAATAGAAGCAAGCGATGCTATTAATTTATCTAATAAACCAATTAACCTATTAAGCAATAAGCATTGACTGGCAGACTAGCTAAACATTTACACCACACCATAAGCTCGACAGAAAACAACGGAACTATCGGGACTGTCAGTCCTAACTTCTGGCCATGGTCTTGCTTACTCTTCTTCAATCTCATTACAAGTAATTTCAGGACAACGCAGTCCAAAGGCATGTCAGAGTGAGTGTGATGACAATACCATCGTTTGATGTGGTGTTTCTGCCGATTTACAGGACCCAACGGGACTGCACATACGATGTGAGTATTTAAGTTACACTATACTTGAATGAAATATACACACACTCATTTTAGTACCTGATATTTTTATTTTACGTAGTGAATTCCTGTGGTAGATGGAGGAGTGTGCTAATCTCTTCGCGGAGGTCCATTTCAGCAATTGCTAGTGGCTCCAGAACCTGGAGTCTCAAATATCATAAATGGAGTTTGTTGCCGGTCTCTTCTCCATAGGGCCTACCCTCTAAAACTGTGCACCTAGAGGCCCAACGTTTTGAAAGTGTCTGCCAAAGCAAGACAAAAATATTTGATCTTTGACTTTGGATTCGATGCCATGTTGAGGCATATCATGTCCAGCGGAAGACGGGACTGTAAAAAGGTCCCCGGCATTATTTATTTCTGTTTATGCTTTTGTTTTTAGGACCTCAAAGCAATCCAGCGCCTGGGTGTGCATATGAGTGAGGAAGCTGGCTGTGGGAACGCCTGCTCCATAAGAATTGACGAGCCAGTCTGTCAGAAAGACAGGGTAAGAGTACTATTCATTTTAGATGTAGTTAGGCCTCACAGAACAGCTGCGGAACAGAACCACATAGCGCACAAACATGCAGGCGGACGTCCGGCAACTGCACCGCTCACGCACTTGTGGCTCTGTGACACCTAGATAGGCGAGCCAATAGGATACTAAATCGTTCCAATTCATGATGTTGCGACTCTGTCAACCGCACCAGACCGCAGCTGCACGCAAGTTAAGATCATTCTTCTTTCATAAATTTAAATGTATAAAGTGAAAAGCTCATCTACTATTCGCTGACTATAGTTAGATCTAGAATATCAAACCAGGAAGCCGGCCTAAGCATAAATGGGGAAGCCGACCGCCCAGGCAACATACCTCCACACAGCAAACATTTTCGTCACATGTTTCATCAACAGAGGATGTTATATTCTTCTTCCAGGGCACCAACAACTCCCTCATCAGATCCACGGCAGTTATCTCAATGAACACACGCCGTGTGAACTGCAGCGTCCAATGCAGAAGAGATATTGTATCTTCTCTCGTCATGCTGTGCGCTGCTAACACTCCAGCTCTATCTTCTATTGGAGGTACAGCGATTAGTTTACTTAACATAGCATCATGCCACTTCCTGAAGCATTAGGTGAAAATGTTCTATTGCACGCCCACATTTCGCCGTAGGTGTCATACGAATTTGACCCCCGCCACCCAATTACTGGGAGACACTGATTCCTACGGTTAGACCGGTTGTCAAACTTTTCGGGCTGTTGACAACCATAACGACTGTCATAGGTATTTACATGACACCCGGGACCTTAACGTGCTTTCCGAGGCTCGAAGAGATCTCGAATGTGTGAAAACGGTCACCCGTCCAAGGACTGACAGCAACAAGCGCTACTTAACCTCGCCGACCGACGTATCTACGCGGTTACCTACGAGCCCCTCTCTTGGTTAATTGGATTAGTCCCAGAAAACAGCTATCTAAATAGGTTTTTTTATTTCAGTGGTTATATCAAGAGATGGGATTAATAAAACTATGAGGCCTTGGAAACATCTCGAGAGACCTATAGTAACGCATTCACTCAGAAAGAAAGGTAACCCTACACTTTCTATGATCATAAATATAACATAGCATCACTGCTAGGGTCAAGGCAGAGATGTACTGTTCTGCATTCACATATCACCAATGCCATTCATCTATTTCTTACATGATCGCTCATGCCGTAGTGGAAAGATCAGCCTATCCGCAATACTGGTATCAAGGCTGACTGCCTAGTGTGCGCCAGACGATCTCAGGGTTTGTCTGTCATGCAGGCTCTTTTCATATTAATATGCAGCATATCACTATCTTCTTGGCACAAATCCAGAATCCGAGCTGCGTCCGAGAATTCATTAACATAAAAACACAATAAAACTTTCCCCAACCCGGGAACGCCCAAGTCCTCACGCTCATTAGCCACGCTTGCGACCACTACACCTACGAGGAAGTCTTTTTACCTTTACTGTTACTGAGGTACAAAATCCTTCTTCAATGTTTTGTCATCTATCAGACTCCAACGGCCACCACGAGTATCACAAGCTGGTGTCGACGCTGTCTCCCGGCAAGGTGGACGTGGTGCTCATCTGTCCCGCTGGCTACTACCTCATGCAAGAAGAAAAGATTTGTGGTGAGTTACTCTCAAGACATCCATAAAAAAATATATTTTTCAGCTGAAAGAAGACAGAACCGTTTGCCTTGCTCAAGAACTGGTATTCCTAGGTGTTGGGCATCAGATAACCCGTACGCGTGTTTATCCCCCTATAATAAATATTGCTTATACGTTTCACTGCTCAACAAAGGAAAAAGAGATTGTAAATTCAACCTGAGGATGACTCTTACAACGAGAAGACATGCCAACGGGACACTGGAAATTCACGGGCACTTTGGCCGATAATGTATTTCAAGATTCCAAGATCGGTTACCGGAGACACGACGCCAAAGCTCCGAATATTAGAGATATTATATTTCAGTTTATTTTATTAAATAAGACTGACAACCAGTCTAACCTTAGAGTATCAATGTCTCCCAGTTACTGGGTGGCGAAGGTCAGAAGGCAGTGGCTCCGTGTAAAATACTGATATTCAGCCGCAACCGGTTAGATTGGAAGCCGAACCCAATGTAGTTGGGAAAAGGCAGGCGGATGGTGAGATTTCATTTTATTTTGTATCACTTGTAAGTTTTATATGCGCCTGATCTCTTTCCGGTCGTATCGAATTGCCGTCCCTAAGGACTATGAGAGTGAAGGAATAAAGAGAGCACCTGTGTTTGCACACACACTTGTGCTCTATAATATCTCCTGCGTAGTTAGCTAATCTCTGGTGAGATTGGCCGCCGTGACCGAAATCGGTCAAGAGGACATTAAGTTTTATATTGATGTGTCGTTGGTCCTGATGCCTGATTTAAATCTTCTTCTTTAATGTCGGAGTCGGTGGAGTAATCGTCAAATTCAAAGTTTTTTATTTCAAATGGGCCTTTGCAGGCACTTTTAAAACGTTAAGGATCTAGGTTCCAAAGTCGGTTGGTCCTATGAAGATGAGACCAGCAAGAAACTCTATGGATACTCTTTTCAAACTAGTCTGCCACTGCTCTCTATCCTCTACCTTCGTGAAAATTCTGATTTAATTAAATAAATAAAAATATAATTAAGTACAATGACCGTGGTTTTCCCCAGGATCGTGTCCCCCCAACACGAGCTCGTCGATCGGGGACAACACGTGCAAGAGGTGCCCGCACGGCATGCGCTCGGAGCCCGGCGCCGCCAAGTGCAACATCGTCGGAACACAACCGCGCAGGTATGATGTACGTACTTTTATTATAATAACTAGCTTTCGCTCGCGGCTTCGCCCGCGTGGTTTACGAACCCGTGCATTTTTCCGCGATATAAAGCCTATGTGCTATTCCAGACTATAATCTATCTCTGTGCCAAATTTCATCCAGATCCGTTCAGCTGTTCGGGCTTGCAAGAGTAACAAAGATCCATCCATCCATCCATCCATCCAGCCATCCATCCTCACAAACTTATCCTCAAAACCTTAACGAATTATACACTTAAACCTTCCTCATGAATCACTGTGTTTATAGGTGAAAATCGCATGAAAATCTGTTCAGTAGTTTTTGAGTTAACGCGATCAGACAGACAGACAGACGCGGCGGGGGAATTTGTTTTATAATATGTAGTAATTGATATTCGCACTTTATTATATATAGCTGTTGCCTGTGTGTAATTGGTATTTGAAAAAAAAATGCCTATATCCTTCTCCAGGTCCCAGGCTACCATTGAGTAAAATTTCATAACGATCGGTTCAGTGGTTTAGTCGTGATGAGGTAACAATCAGACATAGTCTGCACTTACAATAGTGTGGATTCTCGAATGAATTTTATCAGCACAAATAGCTGCGCGACATTTACGAATCATCATCGTTAGATAGAGACGTAGTAAGGCCAAATATAGTTCAGTTTGCCACAAGAGAATCAGCACCAATAGGTGCCTTCTTGCATTAAGTATTTCTTGAAACGTGTTGCTTGTTTGAACAGTGGTGGTGGTACCCTCCATGTGGCTACCTGGTGGCGTGTGGCAGCCTGTTGTGTGGCTGTGGCTTATGCGTGGCGCTGGCTATGCTGGTGCACGTGACGTCTCGGGACGTCGCCGCTGATGACGTGAGCTTTGACGGGAAGAGGCGGAAGTGTGAGTATCTTTGCCACGATTTCAACCCGACTACTTTATTGGCCTGCAGTTGAGCTCTGGTACCTAAATGGTGGTTGTAAGAATATAATATAAATTTCTTAGCATCTTGTTAAAAAAAAGTAGTTAATCGCAAATGAGTTGAGGGCACGATTGGCGCAGAAGTTGATAGATCGACTGCTGCGCTACGTGTCACGGGTTCAATTCCTACACGGAACAAATATTTGTATGATCTACAGATAGTTGTTTCGGGTCTGGGTCTTTGTGTATGTGAATATATGTGTTTGTAAACGCACCCACGTTACAGGAATTATTTGGACGCGACTGACCGTCTTTTTTTTTAAAAAAAAAACCTTGCCCCGCACTTATATTTCTCCTGTATCGTGGGTACAGTTTACAAACATACATGTCACATGCCAACCGTGTCGTCGTTGGACATGTACTTACATCGTCATTTCTGCGTGCGCCTGTTTTCGGCCGTTGTATGGAGCCATGTACAATATTATTTTTAGTATTTGACTGCGTCATCGGTAGTTTCAAGCGCGACTGTTGAGCTTGTGGTCCTGGGTTCGATTCCCGGGTCAGACAAAGTGTTATTGGGTTTTTATGTATCGAAATTTTCAGTAACAGCACGGAGTCTGGAACGGTGCACGGTAGATGGCAATAGGCTCGCTCTCTATTACATGGGACTTGGCATCAGCGAAATGTGGGTATACAATAGTACACCTCTGCCTAACCTTTCGGGAAGTACAGGCGTGATGCTATGTTATCTTACGTACATTATTATAGGAGGGAGTTCTATATTACCCTATACCTACTTTGAAGCACTATATATGTGCAAATGCGGATTTGGACTGCTGATTGTGAACTATATACAATCTATTCGGACCCAACATGATAAATAGTACAGTTAATTTGCAGCCAAGAAGACGATCGGCTTATCAGCGGCGTTTACGCACACCCCGCGCACCCGCCCTCTGTCACCCTCGCGTGTCATCCTCGCCAGGTTCTTCAAACCATCGCTGACATCCTCCAGAGCTACCGGTAGGTGCGGTATGCCAGATTCTAAGGTATTCTCAGATCAAGCAGTTCGTTTTTAGTCGTAGAAGAATTCCATGATACGACCTCTGTGCAAAATATTCTCTCAATTTCAGATTCTCAAGAAACCAAGTTCGAACTATGGAAGGAAAGAAACAGACCACCGCCGTTACCGCCCATCGATTTTGACATTTAAAACTGCCGCCATCTTGATTGACAGTGACAGTTTGAAACGTCAAAAGTTCGGTTGAACATCAGGCGAATATATTAGAATGTTGTAATTTTAATTGCAAGAAGTACTTAACAAAATAACACTAGATATAGGTGATTGATTTGGAATCAATCGATTGGTAATGGATTGGATGGTGGAACTTTTTCGTTTAAATATATTTTTTGTCTATACAAATAATAACTGGTAAAAACACAAATAGTACTGATCAATGAAATTCGATTCTCAATTTTACGTCAAATCCCCAGGACGGTGCTTTTTCTGTTCCTGTTGGTAAGTAAGGGCAACTACAAACGATATCGGTCGGTTGGATCCGATTTGTTGGCCAATCGCCCTGTGGATTCGGCGTAAATTAAACCTTTTAGCACAAAACCTTATTCTTTCTTATTTTTTAATTGCGTATACTTGTTTAAAATTATGAATAATTTTTGTTACCTCTAAATACCTATTTCTAATGGAGGTAGTCTATTTTTAATGCTGCAATAATTTTGTTAATATCAATGAATTTTCAAAAAACAGGCCATTTTATCTCGGTGTTTGCCTACACAACGAACAATTTGTATAATCGTGTACTAAAGTCTTTTGTATTTAAGTGTATTGTTATTTTAATACTTTTAGATATAGTATTTTAAGAAAGCGCTGTAGTTATGATATATTTTATAAGTATTATTTTGTCGTCCGCACTGTGGCTTTTGGTAAGTTGTAATAAAGTTCAGTGGTGTTAATGAGCGTTTTATTTTAGTTTAACTTAAACTGACAGCTTGAGTACGTTCACATAGGCGTTAACAGCTCACGAGGTCTCTCTCATGAAATGTTTTGTAAGTGCAACGCTACCCTATCGTGGGGTCCGTATTTGAACATGGCGTCGGGTGTCGCCATAAGTGACTGCAATGGCGTTTGCATTCAACGTAAAGCATCGGCTTTCAGATTATGGAGTCTGCTGTCGCTGTCGTGATTATGAAAAAAGTATTATAAAAAATGATATTATAGTTTTATAGAATTTGCATTTAATTATAAATATTGTTTTTTTTTATAATTATTAATTTATCAATTCATGTACCTTTATAGAGTGTGTATGTATAATAACGTACATGAAATCAATATTCGCATATTATATCTGCGATTCAATTGCAAAATCAGCTGTAAAAAAAAATCAGGCTGTATGTCAATGATGATAATTGCCTATTGCCTAACAAAAACTAGGAAACGTCACAGACATAAAAAAGAGAGGGTAGTTAGTTAACGAATAAAAGAATAAAAACAGGTTTTTACTGAAGTGTACTAAAGTTCATTAAAAATAAAATTAATTGTGAACAGAATAGATGTGAAATAATAAAAGTGAAATAGTGAAACGGGCCCAAATAAAATATCTATAAGAAAGAGGACAAGACGAGTGTTACATATGGTGTGCAGAGCCGACAACCAATGATAAGAAAAAAAAACGAGTTCAGAGACAGGTACCTAGCTATTTTAATTTATACGCACTTATTGGGTGATTCCTGACCAGTTATAACTTTAATTAATATCGTCTAATTACATAATTATAAATAAGATATCGTTTAATTGATCTGATAATGCGTAACATGCCCAGAGCGCGCCACATAACGATTGATTTAACACATTCGCTGCGTTACGGCAAGTATTTTGCCGTATTTGAATATCAGCCAGTGCGGCAGCTCGTTGTCCTTGTTTTACGCTCGGTGCGGGGGTCATTTAACTGTATTTAGGGGGTCAATTAATGTTCCCGTACGTGTAGGAAAGAGACAGAGAGCTTTACAATATTGGTGCTTTAAATATAATAATATTTTACACTAATAATGTACGGCAAAATAGCTGTCGTAACGCACAGCGGGAAATATGGATACGGGCAGTATTTGTCTCGTACCGCACTGGCAGAAAGTTAAGTTTTAGCGCCGCCGCAGCTAACGTGTTAACGATAAGCTAATAACACGGCGACTAGTGTAACATAAGATCAGTTTGCAAAACTTTATTCTGAGAGTAGATGACTAGAAAGCGGCTGAAGCTTCGAGTTTATATAAAAAAAGTTACATTATTTAAATCTTCATCCACCTACTGCTGAGTATTAAGCCTCTTCTCTGTTACGCCATTTTACAACGTCCGGTGCACTCCGCATCTATACATTTCCCTTGATCTATCTCTTTTAAAAAAAAAAACATTGCCCCACTAAAATTTCTCCTGTATCGTGGGTACAGTTTACAAACATGTCACATGCACACACAACCAGACCCGAAACAACTATGATCTGTATCAATCCGACACGACCGGAGAGCTTTCCGAGGCACGGTGTGTATTCACAGCGTAAGCGAAATTCTAAGTCTATGGTATTCACATACACAAAGACCCAGACCAAAAACAACTATCTGTAGATCATACAAATATTTGTTCCGTGCGGGAATCGAACCCGCGACACGTAGCGCAGCAGTTGATCTCTCAACCACTGCGCCAACCACGCCGTCACAGCGGAGCAGCCGGTACAGATGGGTCAGTAACCATAGTTACCCTGTTTTATTATGATACTAGCTTCTGCCCGCAGCTCCATCCGCGTTTTCCCGGGATAAAATGTAGCCAGACTATAATCTATCTCTGTGTCAAATTTCATCCAGATCCTTTCAGTAGTTTTTGCGTGAAAGAGTAACAAACATCCATCCATCCATCCATCCATCCGTCCGTCGATCCTCACAAACTTTCACATTTATAATATTAGTAGTATAAGTAGGATGACAGTTTTTTTTTTTACGTTGCCTCATGTGCAATTTGCACAAACAACGCGACCTGAATTATTCTGTGCGGGAATTGAACCAGTGGGACGTAGCACAGAAATCGATAGCTCAAGCACTAAACCAACTGTGCCGTCTGGTTATAAATTTATGAATTTATCGTCATGCAAATGTCATTAACGAATAATCCCTGTGTATCAAGGGATCGATTATCGATGGAGTTGATAGAACGATTTATCAGAATCACGCCGCAGCTTTGTAATTTACGCGATTTGCTGCTGAAGTTTATCGATGCAAAATATCGACAGAAACAGTTTAGAAGAAGCTGAAGACCACCTCAAATGACGTAACGAGAGACTTAAATGCAGCAGTGGATGATTTTAATGGTAATAATCGCTTATTGCTATCGATGTTAAGTTATTGCATTAATTCCATAGACTTAGAATTCCGCTTTTATAATTCCACGTCGCTTCACGTTCAAACCGATCACATAGGACAAACCCTTAAGTAAAACAATTTTAGATGTAAATAAATTTAATTCAGAATATTAATAAACATAACTAATAAATAAATCATTCCTCCTCCTTCTTCTGGTAGTCGTCTTTGATATGCTTCCAGAGTTTGCCTTTGTTTATCTTGTCGAATATTCCATCGGACACGACTTCGAATGTTCTCTCGAAGAAAAATGTGAATATCGTCGCCACTAAGAAATAGCTAGACGTGCGTTTGAATACACCACGATTTAACCCAGCCCAGATCGACATGGTGAATTAATATTCAAATAAAACACTTTTCTCATAGAATTCGATCTGGAACTGCACCATAGACAGAAATGTTTTCTTTTTGACGACTGTCAACATATTTGATTTTTGACAGACAGCGATTTCAAATTGATCTCCTTTTGCCAATTCACCTTCATGTAGTTATAATAAATATGAAAACCTATTAGGTTGAAACCTTTATGGATATGAAGGGCTCGTAGCGTGGACGTACAGTCGCGATCTTAAGTTTACTCAGCTGACAGGGATCTGCTTTGTAAGCGCTCTCAAGCGTATCAATATTTTACACGAAGCGACTACATCAGACCTCCGACACACACTGATACTCTTAACTTTTACTGGTTCGTACGGGTCATCATTACGGGTACATACTGGTTTTTGGAATTTTTGGGCTGCCGACACCCGTAACGATTGTCATAGGTCTTCGTATGACACCTGAGACCATCAATGTGTGTATAATGGTCACTCATCCCCAGTGTCGGATTAAGCAAGCGCGGGGCCCGTAACAAATTCTATAGAGGGTCCCTTGATCTGCTATGGGCTCTTAAGTATAAAGTGCCTTTTTGTAGAACTTATGCGTTTACCATATATGAAATTCTGTGTTTTATTTTCGGCTACAAAATAATAGGTTACCGATTGTCTGTCGTGGATTGTCTTAGTTGTAAAACAGGTGTAACGTTTCACGTTTTTGTGGCAATGCAATTACCACATCACAATATACACAATAGGTTTCACTCAAAAAATTACGCTCAGGCGGATGTGGGCGGGCTTTGGATACGCGGGGCCCCCTTTTGCGCGGGGCCCGTAGCAATTGCTACTCTTGCTATGTGGTTAATCCGGCACTGCCCATCCCAGGACTGGCCAGGACTGAACACAGAAAGCACTGCTTAGACTCGCTGATCGACCGATCTGCGCTCGCTTTTTGCTAAATGTTGCCAGTAACAACTATGTATCCGTGATAAATATTATTCTTCATTAATATTCTAAATAGGTAGTTTTAGTATGTTTTTATTTAGAATAGCTAAGACAAAGAATACACGTAAAGTAATTCTACATCTTAGTATTATAGAATCTTATTTGATTTCTTTAGTCAAACTGAAAACTCTTTTAGCTAAAAGGACATAGTGCCCAGTCGAAAAACGTCAATTTATTTTGTTTGATTTTGACAACTGGTCTCCGATCGTCTGTCTCGCTGTCTCACACGATCACAAAATAAACACAAAGTATTAAAGTAAAACTTGAATCTTTGGTTGGAGCCTCAGAGTCAGAGGTAAATAATTAAAAACTGGCGCATACCCTAGTATCGAGTAGCCTGTGCTTGCGCGTGCGCTTGTTTTGATTTTTCTGTTTTGTGATGTTCATGATTTTCCTGCCATCATCATAAAAGAACACTATTAATTAGTGTTTTTCTTGCATTAAAGTCTTTACACCATGCCGAGAAAGTGTGTATTTGGCTGCGAAACCAATGGTAAGTATATATTTATAATTACATACGCCGTTATCTCGTAGTAAAAATTTATGTGCACTCAAGAAATGTCTTCAACTTTTTTTTTTTCTATGGTCTTTTACCTGTACAGGTCTGAAGTTACTTGAGGTGAATGCTATATGTGTTTCTAGTCATCTCCCCTGTCAATATTTATGTTACCATTTACTCTCCTTCACATCCTTCATACAATCCATCCATCTATACTGTGACTTTGAATGTTTAATGTTAAATTCATTACTTAACTGTCTCTAAGGATGGTTAACCTAGTGAGGTTATATAGTTTCTTAAGATGTCAGACATATACATAGGAGTATTTTTATAATAATATCTTTTTCATTGATGAAGAGAAAATAAATACTTTATTACTATATTATTATTATCCCCAAGCCGCCTGCCAAGCGTGGGGATTATGGCAACCCCCCCCCCCCCCCCCCCCCCCCTTGGAGGAGGCCTTTGTTTAGCAGTAGACATTTTCTGGCTGATGATGATGATATTATTATTACCTTTTCTTTAGACTACATTATTCAAACTATTAATTTTTTTTAATTCGGTTTTTAGGTATCCCGTTTCATGTCTTTCCGAACCCTACAAAAAAACCTGAACAGTTCCGAAGTTGGGTGAACAGTGTAGGTGGAAAACTTGAAACACCAGAGGATTATGATAACTTTAGAAAGAAGAGGGTTTGCGACCTGCATTTTAAAGACAGCGATAGAAATCGATACAATCGCATAAATAACTTAGCTGTACCAACTTCTATTACATATGGTATGTTTTATTTTATTTTATGATTTATTAATTTGTTTCGCACATCTCGCTTAATGGTTTACAATTTCTCCATGCCGGGACATAAAAAAAGGCTACTTTTTACTGCAAGCAAATGTCTTGATTCAATGAGGAGATAGAAAACAATATAAACAGAGTGAATCTGCAGCTAGCAGATAGAAGTTATATTAGAAATTATATAACATTTCATTTAGAATAACTCAATTCCTAAAATACATTTTCTATGTATTCCTGTATTCCTGTTCTAGTAAAATACCAACTTCTACATTTATAAAAATCTACTTGAAAATTATTAAAATATAAAATGCATGGTAATGTGTTGACTCATCTTTCACTCTATAACAGCACAGTTAATAGAAATAATCATTTATGACATTTGTTCCCAAAGCGGTCCAGATGGACCCCCAGGGGTACATGGGTACTCGATAGGGGTCTACGTTGGCGTCACAAAAAAAATGGGGGTTTACAATTCAATTTATAATATGGTAAAAATGTAGCTGCAGGGGGTCCACCGGAACCAGCGAAATTTTGAAAGTGGTCTATGAGAAAAAAAGTCTGGGAATCTCTGATTTAAGATATTAATCACCAATATTTCAGATGTCATTCCTAAATCCAATGTTTCACAAAAAGACATTGCAAAACAGATAGAAACTGAAGAATCAACATCTGGTAAGTCTCACATATAATTCAATAAATATATTCTGCAAACTGCCTAATAGTATTAGTTTAGTGGTTGCAAGCGCAACTGCTGAACGTGAGGTCCTTGGCTTGATTCCCGGATCTGGCAAAGTGTTATTGAGTTTTTCAGTGGGTGCTCAATACTACACTTCTGCCGATCCTATATTATATATTCTGCAATTGGAATACAATGTGTAGTCATAGCAATTGTTTTCAATCTAAAATAACGTCATACAACAGATTATTTGTGAAGAAGAACAAGTCAATTAAAAGTATATAATCTACACCAGAATCTCATTATATTGGGTCGTACCTATGAACAACTTTTAGTTTAGGACCAACACTGAAATCGCGAAGAAAAAACAACCATTCAGTATATTTTAGTCAAATAAAATTGAATTATTTATATGGAAAAGATAATTTGAGATATTTTTTTCTTGATTTCTTCTTATATCTACGTATAAAGATCGGGACTAGAAAGGTAACCTTAAGGTCAATTCCCAGCAGCGGCCGGCAGCGGCTTTTTGAGGCCAAGCCTTCTAGCGCCGCACTGCCCCTTGAGGCACCGCGCTCTTACGGCCGCTGCTCTTTCAGTGGGAATTGACCCTTATACTCATATTAAAATAATTAAAACATTACAGGTGACATTCCTGAATCAATAAATTCACCAGAAAGCATTGTAAATGAACTGGAATCTGCACCAATATCATGTGAGTTTCTGTTCAGGTTTTGTATGTGGATAGTCTCACTGCCCTGCCATCCTACCAAAAGGACAATGCCGACATTCCATACATGCTTGGACCTGAGATTTTTTAAATATATACTGCTGTTACCTTTGAATTCTTCTAGATAATTCAATTATTTCACGAAAACAAATATTTACATTAAACTTGCGGTTTTTATATTTGAAAATTGAAGGCAGCATAAGTTACTAGCTACCCACCCTGGCTTCAGACGGGTGGCAGAGCATGTACGCCTACATTTGTTTTTTCTTTCGTAGTTTTTCACCCCTGTATAGCTCAAATCAAATCAAATTTGTTTATTTGTAAACATAGGTAAGTACATGGGATGTTGATGATTAATTTAGCGTGTCCATCTATGTTTTGCATTAGAGCGTATAAATTCAAATTCACATACATATATGAGAAATACAAATAATAAAAGCTCCCTGTCGGCATGATTTTTTCCGACATCTTCAACAATCAGCGTTACATTAAAGCCAATTTACACAAAACCTAAATGAATTATACACCTAAACTTTCCTCATGAACCACTCTGTCTATTGGTGAAAATCGTATGAAATTCCGTTCAGTAGTTTTTGAGTTTATCACGAACAGACAGACAGACGCGGCGGGGCGACTTTGTTTTATAATTTGTAGTGAAATTATGTCAATATTGACATTTAAAAAGCTGAGCATGAGGTCCTGGGTTCGAATCCCAGGACTGGAAAAGTGTTATTAAGATTTTCTGAAATTCTCAGTGCCTGGATTTTAGTATTGTGCCCGGTACATGGCAATAGGCCCCCCTATTACATAGGACTTAACAACGGCATAAGCAAAATATGGGTGCACAATAGTACATGCCTGTGTTATGTAAAGAATAAATATTTTCGCGACTTTTTTAAAACTCTAGTTCATTGCTAGACATCCTAAGTTACGTTATTTTCTAAATACCTTTATCTAACTTAATTTCAGGTGTACATGTTCAAACAGAGTTTGTAAACGTAACAAGTCAACCGACATCAGTACCATCAAAATCAGGTATGTTTCTGTAAAGGTGCATCCACACTAAAGTTAGTTTCTGTGGACCAACATTTGCAATTGTTAGTGGGCAATAATGACAATACAACAAAGGTTTTAAGTGGCCTTTGTAAAGAAATGTTATACAAAGTGATTTAATGTTGCTCTACGAAATGTCCTCCTGACCGATTTCGGTCACGGCGGCCAATCTCACCGGAGATTAGCCAACTACGCAGGAGATATTATAGAGCACAAGTGTATGCACAAACACAGGTGCTCTCTCTATTCCTTCACTCTCATAGTCCTCAGGGACGGCAATCCGACACGACCGGAGAGAGATCAGGCGCAGGACCAACGGCGACACGTGCTTTCCGAGGCACGGTGTGTATTCACATACATAAAGACCCAGACCCGAAACAACTGTCTGTAAATCATACAAATACATATTTGTTCCGTGCGGGAATCGAACCCGCGACACGTAGCGCAGCAGTCGATCTCGCAACCACTGCGCCAACCGTGCCTTGTACATATATTTAAGTAATTTTACTGTGGATGCAGGTTAATAAGTAAAAAAAAATTGACATTCAATATTTCTTAAAACATTGGATGAAGACAAATTAGGGCCCATCCATGAACTACGTCACATGTGTGTATGGAAATTCTTAGTAGCAACACGAATTCTGGACGATAGGCGGCTTGCCTATTGCAAGGGATTCAATAACGGTATCGGCGAAATGTGTGTTTACAGTACCCCTCTGCCTATCCCTTCAAGGAATGCAGGTGTGATGTTATTAATTTTAATTTTTGTTACAGGGACATGTCATGTACCGGTGACCCGAGAACACAACTACTGCAGACCAGAACAAAGTAATCGTGTTAGAAGTAAGTGTATTTGTTATTTAATGGCCACTTCATTTACGCGTTTGTTCAGTGTTACCAACTCTCAAAAATATTTGTCCCTGAAGCTTAAGTCAAAAACCCCTAAACTCATCACAATTACTTGAAAATCTAATAAAAAAGTATTATTAAAAAAATTATAAATAATAAATTAATAATAATTAGTAAATAATATTCTGTAATATTTTTAACATTTTTTATTCATACATTATTTAATACTTCAAATATAAGTACGTTCTCTTCAAGTTCTGACTTTTTGAAATCATACATGTTAACATTAAATAAATTTAACATTTTAGTGGATGGGTCAAATGTTGTGCATGATCCACCATTTCGTTGCAATGTAAATCGGACCATCATCATACTTCGTAACATTTCAGTAGATAGTCTATTCTGCAACTTATTTTTGACAATATTATAAATGGAGACTGCGCGACACTTCCAAAGATACATACAAGAAGTCAAACAATTCCTAAAAATATAACGTCCCTAAAAAAATCCCATTCCAATTATTTACCACCTAAATTTGGGGGGGAAAACCCCTAAGTTGGGAACCCTGGGTTTGTTACCCGTTTTGGGTATTTGGTCACTGACTGTCGGTTAATGTAAGCTTATGTTATCCAACAAGCTATCCGAATTTTTAAATCATCTTTCTGTCCTTTTTTGCAACTGTATACAGCATGTTTCGGAAATGCGTGGTCATATTGACGACACGGTTGGCGCAGTGGTTAAGCGATTAGCTTTCTGCGTTACGTGTCGCGGGTTCGATTCCCGCACGGAACAAATATTTGTATGACCTACAGATAGTTGTTTCGGGTCTGGTTGTGTGTGCATGTGACATGTATGTTTGTAAACTGTACCCACGATACAGGAGAAATAGGAGTGCGGGGCAAAGTTTCTTTAAAAAAATAAATAAAAGAAATATTTAAAAAAATATATTTCAGCGTGTGGATCAGTCCATCAAACTGAATAATTTTCTCTATGAGACATAATCAGCTAAAATATAATCATCTGTCTCATACTGAAGTTTAGGACATGTTTCGGCTGTGTGCCTACTTTCTGTTCTGCGGTGACTGGTCTGGTCTCGACGCTGTGCGACCGTGTGAACGGCACGGAGGTGCAGCGGCGACTGGCGGGGCGAGCGCGGGGTTGCGCGGGCGCTGTTGCGGCTTCTTCCGGGCGTGCCGGGGGCCGCGGGCGGGGCGCGCGGGCAGGGGCGCGCAGTCCGGGGTCGCGGGGGGTGCGCTCTGCGGCACGTGTAGGCGCGCGCGCGCCCTCTGGTGTTTTTAAAGCCGGAACAGACAGCTGATAGGTTTTTGCGATTACCAAGTTGGTCCCATTGAGAAAATTGATTGAAAATTGTAGAAATTAAAATATTTCAAATCACTTTAGCTAACAGTAAGAATTTGATCATGTGTGTTCTACCCTTTACCGTGGCAAAGGTCTCCCCCATATTCTTCCACGCCTCTCGTTGCATTGCTTCCTCCGGCAAAATCACAGTGAAGGAATCCAAGTCTTCACGCCAGCGCTTGCTATACCTACCCCGCATAATAAATACCTATTATCAAAATACTAGCTTCCGCTCGCGGCTTCGCCCGCGTGGTTTACGAACCCGTACATTTTCCCGGGATAAAAAGTATACATATTCCAGACTATAATCTATCTGTGTGCCAAATTTCATCCAGATCCGTTCAGCCGTTCTGGCGTGAAAGAGTAACAAAGATCCATCCATCCATCCATCCTCACAAACTTTCACATTTTAATCAACAATGATTTGTTTCAGAATCGAATTTATCCAAAATTCTTCCACAACAACAAAAGGCAGTTTACAAAAACCTCAAAAACAAAATCTACAGGCTGAAGAAGAACGAAGCAACATTAAAATCTAAGTTGAGAAGGAAAGAAAATCCAGGAACGTTATTACTCAAAATCGCTCAAAATATGAGTAAGCCGGCTCAAACATTCATAAACATGCAGCTGAAAGGGTGCTCGATGAAATCAAAAGGGAGGCGTTTTGATCTCAACGAGAAAGTTATGTCAATGTCATTATACAAACGAAGTGCAAAATGTTATTCGTTTCTCTCTCAATATTTTGTGTTGCCATCACCGAAAACAGTAAAAAGACTTTTGGCTGAAGTTAAAATTGAGCCGGCGAAACAGAAATTATATTTGACAACATTAGAAAGATTACAAATGACTAGAAATTAGACCAGATGACCTATCACGAGTATTTTGACGTATAGTATTATGGAGGAACGAGGTATGGTGTTCCTCCATTGAAAAGGGAGGATCCTCCGACCAGGCAAGGTGGTGCCTGGCGGGACGAAGCTGACGGTTGATTTTGGACATTCGTATGTGTCAGAATCAATGTAAACTCTCATAGTGCGATTCAGGATTTTCCGTTGTCGCTTCTCCCCGACAGATGGCGCTGTACTTACCATGTAGCGATTAGTAGTCGCTACAGATAAATTAATATTATCTGCTCATTAATAAACACAAATATTACAATAGATGGTATTATTTACTCTAGAACCATTTGCCATACAACGTGGCAATGCCGCCAGCGTTCTGGGCACTTTTCCCGTTGACATCCCGATGTGGACGAATTTTACGATTCCGTATGATTTCTTCCCCCCCCCCCCCCGTTTTTTAACAGTTTGTACTTTTGATTTATATATTTTTAGCTTGTATATATATTTTAATAAATCTGCATTTCCGCCTGTAAATATTTTACATTATTATAAATATTGTCTCTAGAACCTAACTCAATTATTACATATTTGAGTTCAATAATTGTGCCTATCAGTTTATGTAACATAAGTACTCAGTATAATTATATGTTATGTGATGTTAATTATCAAATTTATATATCTATTTTTTTTTTTTTTTTTTCATATTCAGCGATATATTGAAGTTATTAATTTTCTATACATATATATATATATATATATATATATACATAGCTACATAAAGTGTAAAGTACATCTACCGGTCACAAAACCATACAGAAAATGCTCGATCCGGGAATCGAACCCAGCAACTCAAGCTCATCGGTTGCGCTTGCGACCAGTAGATCAATGAGATAGTCACAATCTTTAAAATGTACTACTCATGTATATTAACCAATTTTAAAACGATTATTGGTTAATTAACAGTACATACATAAAAAAATGTCCTCCTGACCGATTTCGGTCACGGCGGCCAATTTCACCGGAGATTAGCCAACTACGCAGCAGATATTATAGAGCACAAGTGTGTGCGCAAACACAGGTGCACTCTCTGTTCTTTCACTCTCATAGTCCTCAGGGATGGCAATCCGACACGACCGGAGAGAGATCAGGCGCAGGACCAACGGCTTTACGTGCTTTCCGAGGCACGGTGTGTATTCACATACACGAAGACCCAGACCCGAAACAACTATTTGTAGATCATACAAATATTTTTTCCGTGCGAGAATCGAACCCGCGACACGTAGCGCAGCAGTCGATCTCTCAACCACTGCGCCAACCGTGTAGTCAATGCAAACAGTACATACATACATACATAAAGTCACGCCTTTTTCCCATGGGGGAGGCAGAAACTACAGAACGCCACGTGCTACGATCCTTACATAACCCTTTTGCTTCATCTACATTCATGCATCGTTTCATACATGAACGCCGGTTGTGTGTACTGCGCACCTGACCTTTTTGAAGTACATCACCAATAAGGTCCGTATACGTCCTTCTAGGGCGTCACCTCCTCGCGTTTCCACTAACAACCGCGTTATAAATCTTTTTTATTAATCGCCTTTCATCCATCCTAACAGTACACTAAACTAATTAAGCAGGTATTTTAAAATTAAAAACAGGTTCAGCAGATATGTATAATTTTAATACAAAATCTAACACATGTTTGGTACAAATTACTTCTAAGTATTTTATAAAATCTAAATACAATACAATAGTCTTACGAATAACAATCAATTCGTTAATTTTTTTTCATATTGCGCATGCGCAGGTTACAGTAGAATCAGGAAATAGGTTCTCATAGTACAATCGACAACATAAATATGTATGCAGCTAACATAACAGATATTTAAGTATGCTTTTCCACGGTTAAGACAACCATAGTTATAGGCCAGATTTACAAACAAAATAACGGACAGATAATTTTTTGTTTAACAACAGATTAAATACTGAAACCGACCGTTATATATTATATATATAAGTTACAATATATTCGGTAACTGTGGGCCTTTCTATGCAAATGTGGCCTTTTTAGGTCCCATGAAAAAGATAGCTGGAACAGAAATTATGATTTTCAGCTCCGTGTTTATAATGCATGGATTTTGAAAGCCTGCATACGCATCTCCTTTGTCGTGTGTACAGTTTATTTATAAGTAGGAATATTAGTATTGCTTATTAGACCATCAACTGACTTTTCAACGAAGTACTGTCAGCTACAAATAAACTGGAACATCTAAGGTTAAAAAAGAGAGAATACTCGCAGGAATGAGGTTTATTTATAGAGTTGCCTGCGACTTGTGTATTTTTTCTACAAAAATAAAAATATCCTATGTCCTTCTCCAGGTTCCAGGCTACCTTTTTGTAAAATTTCATAACGATCGGTTCAGTGGTTTAGTCGTGAGGAGGTAACAATCAAACAGAGTTACTTT
Organism: Shargacucullia verbasci; assembly: GCA_947562105.1. Classification (NCBI taxonomy): domain Eukaryota; kingdom Metazoa; phylum Arthropoda; class Insecta; order Lepidoptera; family Noctuidae; genus Shargacucullia; species Shargacucullia verbasci. The sequence continues at coordinate 643,730 of OX387307.1, read as the reverse complement.
CGCATTTAAAATATTTGTATGATCTACAGATAGTTGTTTCGAGTCTGATTGTGTGTGCATGTGACATGTATGTTTGTAAACTGTACACACGATACAGGAGAAATGTGTGGGCAAAGATTTTTTTATTTTTGTTAATAGAGTTGTATTAGGCAATCAAATACTTAACCCCTATTATATTTTGCGATAGATCAGCGATATTAATTCTGAGCCACCCCTTTAAACAATAATCATAATGATATTCGAATTTAAAACCAAAAGAATTCACACAAATAAATGGATTACACTGTCGTGCAGATTTTCATTCACAACTCTATCGGAATGTCTCAGTTCGTTTTGTAATAATTTTATAATTTACGTGAACAGATATGTCTGCACGCCAGTTTTTTTAATTAATTTTAAATTTAGTTCAGGTCACAAAAAAACGAGAAAAAACATAGAATAAAACTATATCATAAAATAAATCGTCTAAACGAGTATATTTTGGTTAAATATGCTTTTTTATTTCCAAAATATGACGTACAGTGGCGTGCACGAAAATAGAGCCTTTACAATTTTATCACAGACTCGTTATTACTTCTCGTAAAATATTATGAATATACAAAAATGAATTGAACAAGAGTTCCATGTATTAGGGAGCGAGCCTATTACCATCTACTGGGCACCGCTCCAGACTCCGTGCTGCTACAGAGAATTTCCATACAGAAAAACCCAATAACACTGCCCGACCCGGGAATCTAACCCACGACTTCACTCGAACGACTTCAATCGAACCCAGAAATATTTTTGTATACTATGAATGAATTGCCATTTTAAATTACTATGTAATTAAACGAGATTTTTTTCTGAGTACATAACTAAATCTTGATGTAAAATACGACACCTAGATATAATATGTAATTTAATAAACAAAAAATCCTATAAAACCACAATTTTCTTAATTCCACTGACCAATTTTTCTTGCACGACAGTATATTGCGGCCCTATTCTCCTGCACGCCAGTGCACTGTATCATACCGTACGATGTATGTATTAATAAGTACAAAAGTCTTTTCACCTTTCTTCATAAACGCACTTTTTGTCTATGTATGAGTTGGGCTTAAAATGACACATTTAGGTTACCACAAATACGGTCTTAATTGTCACTATGGTGCCGATATCGTAATTTTGGGAACTGAATATTGTACTATTATGAAATGAAATGTCAGTATATAGAATAGACTAATCTCAATACACGACTCTATTCATTCTAACTGTGATACTGAAATCCTCCTAAACGGCTGGACCGATTTTGATGACATTTTTGTGTGTGTTTGAGTAGATAGGTGGCGCTGCAATCGAGTTGTACGTTCGGGTAGAACAAAGTCCGTCGGGTCCACTAGTATTAATAATAATGTGAGTCGGTTTGTCAGTGTAACTGTATTTTCTGATATTCCTACAGAGGAAATTGAAAAGAACATAAATACATTTCAAGTAATATCAGCACCATTAAAAATTAAGTAACCCTCCCCCCTCACACATAGACCGACCCTCAAAGCCAGCAGAACATCCCCGTCAGTAACTTCACGACCGCTCTCGAGGAGCGGGGCACAAATCACTGAGGTTCCTCCACATCAGGCTCCGGAGCCACCTCTGGCGCCTCCTCATCCCTCACCCGGTTCGCGTCCAGCTCAATCGCAGGATCCGCAGTAGCCTCCGCTAGATTTGTGACAGATTTGGACTTGAAGCACTGGAAGTCGACGTGGCGACTCTTGGCCTCCTCTTTCTCCCAGGACATGTGGATGAATGGGCGCTGAACATAGTTGTATATGACTTCCGCGCGGCCTCCTGGTCTTTTGCGGACTTTCTCTTTGTATGTGGGGTAACCTTCGACTCCAAGGCGAATTTTCTTCAGGCCGCGCTCTTTCATTACTTGTTTCGCTACGTCTCTGGAAAGGAATAAAAGTTTAATATTAGTTTTTGTCCTCACATCATAGAAAAGAAGACTGGCCATTCTCAATATTTAAAGATACTTGTAGGACTTTATCAAAACTTCCAGACTCCTAAAGCATCTGTATCATCACATCATCTCATTGATACATAACAAGTTTTTACACTCTCCAAAAATTAATAGGAACTCATAAAATCAGAAAATCACACTGTAATCACTTAAACAATAAGAAATAACCTCACCTTCTCAAGATTCTGATCATCGTGATACCCCCCCAAAAATCATTCTTAGTGTTATCCATCAATCATTCATCATCATTATCATTATTCATTTATTTTATTAGCTGTTATGGTATATACAGTAGTCCTTGTGCAATATAAATATTGTAACTGTGTATGTAATGTGATTTAATATTGCAATATGAGAGACAGTGCCGGTTTAAACAAACCCGGGGCCCTAGCAAATTCTATCGAGGGGCCCTTGATCTGCTATAGGCTCATGTACAAAGTTAATGCGTTAATGTTAAACTTATGCGTTTACCGCATGAAATTCTGTTTTAATTTCGTCAAAATAATCGGTTACCAATCTGACGTGGATTATCTTAGTCGGAAAACAGGTGTAACGTTTCACGTTTTTGTGACATCAAGTAAATTCAATATACCACGTCTTAATAAGTTTCACTCAAAAAATTACGCTCAGGCAGATGCGGGGCCCGCCCCCTTTTGCGCGAGGCCCGTAGCAATTGTTACTCTTGCTACGTGGGTAATCCGGCACTGATGAGAGATGTTTTTTCATTTTTTTTTTGTGATACCTACATTTTGACAAAAATATCCATGGAGTTTCTTGCCGGTCTCTTCTCTATGGACCAACCCTCTTTGGAACCTTGCACTTAGATTCTTAATATTTCAAAAGTGTACCCAAAGGCCCATTTGAAAAAAAAAACTGCAGCACTCTCCAAAAGTACCAGGACCACATAAAATAAAGGATTTACCAAACTCACCTGTTCTCAATATACTTGAAGAACCTATACAGAGGTGTGGACAGCACTGTCTGAGAGTACTCGTCCCCCATCTGCGGAGGATACTGCTCATCCCACTCCACGGAGTCGTCATCTAATAACACCACCACGTGGCACTCCCTGTCTCCTCGCTGGGCGGATTCCACCATGAGGGGCAGGATCAGGCGTTCGAGGAACGACTCGAATTGGCGGCGAGCGCCTTCGTTTGAGAGCTCGTGGAGGAGACCTCGAAGGTTCTGGAAGGACGAGACGAGAGGGTATGAGTTTAGGGTGTTTTCAAAATGTAGATGTCAAGTTTTGTCTAAAAAAAATATTTAAATACGTAATATTTTTGTTACTATAAAAGCTGCTTCAGATTTATATTCTGCAATCATCTGTTTGACAGTTGCTATGGAGTCTGATTGAGTAGATGAAGATGTGCAGCCTGTGGCTTTATTAGAACCTGATCATAATAAAACTTCCGACAAGTCTGTTGAAGTGTTAATGTTAATCATCGCTAGGATAGTGGATAGCTCTCATTAACCACCAAGTACCAGCCTTCTGCCACTAGTGGTACTAAAAGTACCACTGTTGACACTATTAATACAACGGACAATACATTTTCGTCAAAGGCTTTAACACCAAGCTAAAGTGATTGCCACGGCTGGCACTAAAAGTACCAAATCTGGCTTACCTAACAAAGTCTACGGTACTAACCTGGCACCGCACAGTATTCGCGTCGAAGGGGACAAGCAGATAATCACAAGCCTCTCTTAACTCTTGGACGGAGACTGTAGGGGGACACCTGATGCTGCCCAGTCTGTAGTACTCCAGGATAGCTCTGAAGACGGTCGCTGATATCCCTTCAGCCACCTCGTATTCACCTCGCTCGTTAGGGTGCGTGAATTCTAGACCTGGGAACAGAAAACACATGTCAAACGCCATCTTCATTTCATCTCCTGCATGGAAGACAAAAATTCAAGCGCTAGAGCTCGACTATCAAAGGCTTTATAAATATGAAACGATGAATCCTACTAATATTATAAATGTGAAAGTTTGTGAGGATGGATGGATGGATAGATCTTTGTTACTCTTTCACGCCAGAATGGCTGAACGGATCTGGATGAAATTTGGCACAGAGATAGATTATAGTCTAGAATAGCACATAAGGTTTTCATCCCGGGAAAATTTACGGGTTCGTAAAAAACGCGGGCGAAGCCGCGCGCTCAAGCTAGTAAAATAATAAATCAATTCAGCCCATTATTGTTCCACAGGTGGCTGTAGGCTTCTTCTCAGAATGAGAAGAAGTTAAGTCTTAATCCACCACGGTGGCCTGATGCGAGTTGGCGGACTACATACACCATCGAAAATTATATAGAACCCTCTCAGGTGTGCAGGTTTCCTCCACCGCTAACCGTTTCCGTCACCGTTAACGCAAGTGATAATTCAAAGTCAAAGTATTTTTATTTCAAATGGGCCTTTGCAGGCACTTTTAAAACGTTAGAATCTAGGCGCACGTTTCCAAAGTGGGTTGGTCCTATGGAGAAGATACCGGCAAGAAACTTCAAAATAATGGTTTACAGTGAGTTGAAGTTTTTAAGAAAATGTAGCAAATTTAAAATAACAAAATTAAATGAAAAATATAATATACAAATCTAACTAGCTTCCGCTCGCGGCTTCGCTCGCCTGGTTTACGAACCCGTACATTTTTCTGGGATAAAAAGTAGCCTATATGCTATTCCAGACTATAATCTATCTCTGTGCCAAATTTCATCCAGATCCTTTCAGTAGTTTTTGCATGTAACAGTAACAAAGATCCATCCATCCATCCAACCATCCATCCTCACAAACTTTCACATTTATAATATTACTAGGATTCTGCTCCGCAAATGATGGGTTTAAACTCGGACCATCTTGCAAAGCAAGCGTTCACCCGCTAAGCTGTCACGGCTTTGTTTGAACAAGACGATATTACGACCTAAATCAACCCTTCAAATATTAACCGTGTGTAATATCTGTAACATAAAACTTCAAAGTCCTACTTTGAAGTTTTATGTTACAGATATTACACACTACTTTTACACATTACTAAAACTTCAAAGTCCTACTTTGAAGTTTTATGTTACAGATATTACACACGGTTAATATTTGAAGGGTTGATTTAGGTCGTAATATCGTCTTGTTCAAACAAAGCCGTGACAGCTTAGCGGGTGAACGCTTGCTTTGCAAGATGGTCCGAGTTTAAACCCATCATTTGCGGAGCAGAATCCTAATCCAAAAGGACACTACAAAAGTTAATTAGTTCATCGAACTTTCAAAATAAACCAAAGGTCCCAGTGAGTAGGGGTTGCTTTTATAAGTTCGTTTCAATCGACTTCGGGGATGACCGTCTGGTGTCTGGGGCCTACCCTGTGGAGTGAACGACCCTCAGACAGTACTAGTTTATCGACTAGACGAAATTTGTTCTGCATCGCGAGCAAGGGGAATGGCCAGGACACGAGCGTGAAAATACAAATGCAATGTTACGATATATCGACTGTGAACTGTCAACATGTGCTATCTCGATTTTATGAGGATTTTACTTGGTTATAACATTCTAAACTATTTCATACCCGGCAGCGCTGCAACAAGCATATTTTACTTCAATCAAAATTAGACGCCAAAATCGATTTCATTCAATTTATATTAACATCGACCGCGTTGTGCATACATACACATACATACATACATAGTTTCTTCTTAATCCTGTAATGTTGTCAAAAAATGAGATACCAGTTTCCAGTTCACAGTCGATATTATTTCTTTTAAACCGTAGCATTTGTCTTATGGCAAAAAAAACTAGTTTTTCTGTAAGGAAAATATTAGTACCAACCCACAGTAAATAATTATGCCTAATAACGACATCGGCCGAATATCGGTGTGAAAGTAGATACATCTCTGCCTAACGCTTCGGAGACAGGCGCGTTGCTTGCTATAATAAATTATTATATTTGTTTATTATTTAATCTTACTAATCCTATCCTACTATCCTACTTAATATTATAAATGATGCGATGTTTATGAGGATGGATGGATATTTGTGACTCAATCACGCCAGAACGGCTGAACGGATCTGTTTGAAATTTGACGCAGAGATAGATTATAGTCTGGAATAGCACATAGGCTACTTTTTATCCCGAAAAAATGTACGAGTTCGTAAACCAAGAGGGCGAAGCCGCAGGCGAAAGTAATACATAAATCCGTCCGGCACATCACCAGCCTCTTTACTGACTGGCGAAACTTTACACCACAGTAAGGGCAATTTTCATGCGTGAGCTCATTGAACACGACTGACGTATGAAGTTATATTTTGAGTCGGACATACTTGGGCTCTCAGATTCAGCACTGTACTGGAACAGGGTTAGTTCACTGCTGGACAAAGAGCTCGAATGATGAGACTCGTTTGTTGTCACGTTTTCCACTCCACGACTTTCTGCCCGAATTTCGTCCATTATTTGTCGAAATTCCTTTATAAATGCCTTCAACTCTGCTCGAATTAGGCACAGCTCACGCCATACTTCGTTATCAACACCGTTTTTAACTATAGCCGTCTTCTCTTCTGATATTTTCATTTTTAATTCCTTTCAGCGGCAAACACCGATATGAAGAGTAAGGAATATGTTAGGGCTCCAACAGACGGCCAACAGATAGCCAAACCAACAGTATAATCAGATTTAAAAAAAAAGCTTTAGAAAGTACCATCAACTCAATTTTCAATCGGCAACTACCTTTGCCGACAGCTAAACGATTTGAAAGTGCCTTTTATGGCCTACACGAATAAAAAAGTTTTGAGTTTGAGCAACGAAATAGTACCAATAGCTTAATTAATGGCGGCGAGAAACAACGGAATTTCTATTCTGTTATTTTGCGATTCTTGACGGGTTAAAATGCGCGATTTTTTGTTGCACTTGCACTAATGACTGAAATAGCCAAACGTGCGCGTCTCACCGAATAAACGATTGAGAAGACCAATCTAACTATACAGTTTCGTTGGACAAACAATAGACCGTGTACACCAAAACCTTTTCAATTTGTCCACTACACACGAATTAGTTATTCAAAGTAAACGGAATAACACACAGAATAAATATTCAATAGTTCACAATTTTTCACTAAACACGTACTATCACCAATCGTAATAATTACTGTTTAAACTGAACTGCCCGCTTGTTTTCATTCTAATTGATTATGGCCATTGCTTTAAGTACCCCCGTGTGAATTATGTATAGTAAAAACATCACCTCATTCGACAAGTAGTAGCGCACCGCATAGCGTGAGGTGTCGAGTTCGATTCCCGGGTAAGCAAAGTGTTATTGGGTGTTTTTGTATGGAAATTCTCAGTAGCAAAACGGAGTCTGGAATTGTGCAAGATGGCAATAGGCTCGGCCACTATTACATGGGACTCGTCGGAGTAATATATTACACCTCTGCATAACCCTTTTGGGAATACAGGCGTGATGCTATGATATGTTTGTAGCAGCCAATATTCTAAAAATGCCGCAATACTTTCAAACAACACCAATCACATTAGTCGACAAACTGTAGGCGTACATAACACCTCTGCCTACCCCTTTACTTTTCAATAATTACTAAATAAGCATATATTTTCTGAATAACAATCAATTCATTGACTGTCTCCCCCTAAAGGTTGTTGGCCCGGGTCCCGACGAGACGTCTAATTCAACCCAAGTTCACCACCCAACCTGAATATTTGGGCGTGATTCGTGAATCGCAAAGGGCAGGTAAAATTAGGTTTAGAGCTTGTTTCTAGTTGCTGATAAAGTATCTGATAATAATCAAAGAGATTAAAAAATGAGAGCCACAATGTGTAGATGACGGTATGTTTGGCACATTGGCTAAGCGATTAGCTTCCTGTGCTACGTGTCGCGGTTTCGATCCCCGCACGTAACAAATATTTGTATGATCTACAGATAGTTGTTTCGGGTCTGGTTGTGTGTATGTGACATGTATGATTGTAAAAATTTACGTATGACACAGGAGAAATCCTAGTGGAGGGGCAAAGTTAATTTATATATAAAAAAAAGATGAATTAGAAAGTTTATCCGCTTGGTTTACTTATCAGACATTTTTTGTTTAACGAGTGTCTAACGTGGTGTCGTGACGCATTTTTAGCGGATAAGTTGTGGATACGCAATCAGCAAGTTTATCAGAAAGTAGAAAAAAAGCTACAGTCTTAGCCTTCTCAATCTCAGAAGAGACCCCTCAGCTAGCAGTGGAACAGTAATGAGTCAAATCTATATAAATAAAAATCAATTACCGCATGTATAAAAGGCGAGCTTCCGCCCGCAGCTTCGCCCGCGTGGTTTACGAACCCGTACATTTTTCCGGGATAAAAATTAGTCTATGTGCTATTCCAGACTATAATCTATATATTTGCCAAATTTCATCCAGATCCGTTCAACCGTTCTGGCGTGATTGAGTAACAAATACCCATCCATCTATCCATCCTCACAAACTTTCACATTTATAATATTAGTAGGATAGGATTATAATATTAGTAGGATCATCACTTGAGAACGGCTCGACCGATTAGGCCGATTTTTTTTTTTTTGTTGTTTTCGTAATTTTCAGGGCAAGGTTTGTGCGAAATAATTTTTTGGAAAATTCACACTAAAAATCGAAAATTTGGATGGTATTTTGTATTAAAATCTCTATATCATTTTCTTCATTAGTAAATTGCACCCGTGCGAGGCCGAGGTGGGTCGGTAATTTATTAATATAAAATCATAAAGTATTTGTCAATAGCACACGAGACAAAATAATCCTAAGTTCAAAAAAGGCATTAAAAAAATACAAAAAAAAAACCTTAATAAATTGTCCAAAAAATATAAATCCAATAAACTCAAACAAAGAAACAATATTGTAAAACATTTCGCAACATTGCTCAACATTGCATTACGCCGTCCCAGACAACCTACGTCAATGAACTCCACATTTGAACTCTATGGGCCGGGGATAAGGTTTACAGTCGAATGACCCTTGACACGGCCTTCAAAGGACTTTAAACAAAGGTGTACGTGTAACATAATTTTCTTAGGACTGATTGATTCTGACATCTGCGCGGTGTTCTGATGTCGTGGGTTCCCCGCTCAGAATATGACCTATAGAAATTTGTTCTGAGGGTGTTCGTATCGGTATGTAAGATAATCTATCCTATTAATATTATAAATGTGAAACATTGTGAGGATGGATGGATGGATCTTTGTTACTCTTTCACGGCAGAACGGCTGAACGGATCTGGTTGAAATTTGGCACAAAGATAGATTATAGTCTGGAATAGCATATAGGCTACTTTTTATCCCGGGAAAATGTACGGATTCATAAACCACGAGGGCAAAGCCGCGAGCGGAAGCTAGTAACAAATATACATAAATAAAAATCAATTGTCACGTGTATGACGGAGCATCACTTGAGAACGACTCGACCGATTTGACTGGCTTTTTTTGTGTTTTTAATTTTCGGGGTAACGTGTGTATGAAAGTTTTTTTTTGGAAAATCCACCGTTAACTTCGAAAATTGGGATGATATGAAAGTATGAAAATCACCATAAAAAAAAATGCGACGTTCAGTTCGACCGTTCAAGTGTCTCATGAATTGTACCTATGCGAAGCCGGGGCGGGTCGCTAGTGAGATTATATACATACATATATCTATAGATAAGTGGGTACACAGAAAGAGCCCTGAAAGACGATACTCGAGTCTGGGGCACTCTGGGCAATCAGCCGTGTTACGAATTTTGCACAAACACAAACTTAAAAGTTTTTTTATTCGTATAGGCCACAAAAATGCACTTACAAATCTTTTAGCTGACTGGCTAATCTTTCAACCACATGTGTTATTCTTGTGTAAGAGCTCCTCACACGTCAGAAGCTAATTCCTGGCGTTTCTATTCTGACCTTATTGGTCTGTACCCCTAGTGTAAGTTTCTTTTGACAAATTCGATTTACTACATCGAACGCGTTCGGCGCTTCGATTGGTCCGTTTCGTGCTCTCCACCAATCGGAGCGCCGAACGCGTTCGATGTAGTAAATCGAATTTATCAAAAGAAACTTACACTAGGGGTACTGATCGTCAGCGCGAAATTTGAGCGTTAAAACCAGATTCGAGCAGTGTTTTTTAGTTTTTCTGTATAAAAATTCTCAGTAGCAAAACGGGGTCTAGAACTGTGCCCGGTAGATGGCAATAAGCTCGCCCTCTATTACAAGGGACTCAATAACGGGATCGGCGAAATGTGGATGAACAATTCAAATTCATTTATTCATTAGTACACCTGTGCCTAACCCTTCGGAGAATACAGGCGTGATGCTATGTTATGTATGTTTCTATTTATTTATTGCACTATGTTGTTACAGAAAACAATTAAGCTAACCTAAACAGACATCGACCCTGTTAGTGTGTAGCTTGTAGTGCTATCTTAGAGCTAGCTATAACATCTTAGTTTGCTTAAAATTAAACAGTAATAACAATTCATAAGGCGCCATTCATTTATTACGTTAAATAGTACGTTACGGTTAAATAGTATAACGGTTAAATAGTAATCGTAATATAGTAATAACTACACTTATTATAATAACAACAAACAATAATAACAATAACATTTTTACAATATCTTGTCTTCTAAATACTCTTTAATATTATAATAATTTTTATACCCTAAAAGCTTATATTTATAGGATTTGTTTTTAAACTGAGTTAGTGGTGATTGTTTAATTATTGGGCTGTTACAGGGGCGATTTTTTTGCCACCTAAGCTACAATTCAAAACTCCGGGATGCGACACAGAGGCAAGTGCGGATCCAGGTTTCAAGTCAGGGGGGGGTCACATGTTTGAAGTCTAGTCGGGACAGGCTCCTATTCGATTACAATAATAAATACTGTACGATCAATGCAATTAGAATAATTATCAGTGGTCGACCTAGAACCAGCCCAGGGGGGGGGTCATGACCCCAATGACCCCCCCTGGAACTGGCCTTGCACAGAGGTCTCGTAACAAACAAAAAAACGACACAGCTACATTTTTTTTTATTACATCTTTACTGGTGTATAATGAAGAATATTTATAAATAAAGAGACACTACCCAAACTGGGGATCGAACCCACTAGACCGTGCAATTAAAACCAGCATTTAAAAAGCCGCATATATCTGAATAAACATGAATGTTATTGCTGTAAATATTTTCTTTCTTTCTTTCTTTACATTGTGATAGGCCTAACACGTCATACAAGCTATTGTCACTCCCGCGCATCACAAGTGCGTCATACATGCACGCCTCGTGTATGTATGGGTTAAAGATCATGAATGTATGATATTTACTAATCTTGGCTTATCTAGAACATGGTTGTGTAATTATGACGCAGGGGACACCTTTACTGGGGCTAATATACTATTTGAGAACTTTGTATCATTAACCTTGTTCCTCGAAAGGTTAGGCAGAGGTGTAATATTGTACACTTATATTTGACGACTAGTATTCGCCCGCGATTTCGCCCGCTTGGATTACGCACCCGTGCATTTTTTTGCGCGGAACACTGCATCGTTTTCTAAAATAAAAGTAGTATCACGCCTGTATTCCTTAAAGGGTTAGACAGAACACTATTTGCATACCCACATTTCACCAATGCTGTTATTATGTCTCATGTACCTAATAGGAGGCGAGCTCATTGCCATCTACCGGATTTAATTGCAAACTCCGTGCTACTACTGAGAATTTCGGAAAATCCCAGTAACACATAGCAAGGTAATGTACAGAAATAAATAACTTGAATGTTTATAAAAGGACTAGCTTCCGCCCGCGGCTTCGCCCGCGTGGTTTACGAACCCGTGCATTTCCCCGGGATAAAAAGTAGCCTATGTGCTATTCCAGACTATAATATTTGTGCCAAATTTCATCCAGATCCGTTCAGCCGTTCTGGCGTGAAAGAGTAACAAACATCCATCCATCCTCACAAACTTTCGCATTTATAATATTAGTAGGATTTATCACAGTATAATGCTTTTATGAACCTTAACGGTGTCTGAGAGAAAGGAGTGAAAGGAGAGGAATATAGGTGTTAGATCCACGTGACTTTATGGGTTTATGTAATGGATGTGTGTGTCAAAGATATGAAAGAACCCATGAGGCTAGTCAATCTGAGTGTACTGAAAAATATCCTTAACGGTCAATTGAGATGAGCGAAAACTGTACTTGAAGGACAGGTTCAAAAGATATTTGTGCCGTGGCACAATGATGTCTATTATTATAAAAAGTGGAATATAAACATGTTTTTAAATTCCTTACTTTAATTTTATAACAAACATAATAGAAGGACAACTGGAGGAAAAACAGAAAGAGAGGACGGCCAAGAATGAAGTATGTAGACAAACTTAAGAAAAAGACAGATGCAGTGACATATAGAGAAATGAACGAGCTAGCTTTGGACAGTGTAAGTTTCTTTTGACAAACTAGATTTAACGCATCGAACGCGTTCGGCGCCAAACCACCAATCGGAGCGCCGAACCCGTTCGATGCGTTAAATAGAGTTTGTCAAAAGAAACTTACACTGGGGCCTCAGAACAGAATGAAAAATACTACACTGACAAGTGTCTAGCGCTTAAATTGAAGAGAGACTATTAATTCTTCTATTTCATGTTTGTTTAACAAACATACATCTCACATGCAAACACTCTGATCTATACCAGCTATTTGTAGGTCAACCAAATATTTGTTCCGTGCGAATCGAACCCGCGACACGTAGCGCAGAAAGTGGGCTAGTCAATCGTATTGTCAGATAGACTAAAAAAACAATACTTTCATTTCATCAATGAAGTATTGATTCATCAAATAATCTAAACATACTCTAAATTCTTAACAATGGTGCTGACTCTATTGTTTACAAACGAATTTAGTCTCTTTCTATCCATGAATATGAGAAAAGGATGACAGATTTACTCCTGTGAATATATTATATATATACCAGCTAGCTATCAACATAGTTTAATCATTAACACATCACTACATATTATAAAACAAAGTCCCCCGCCGCGGCTGACTGTCTGTCTGTCTGTTCGCGATAAACTCAAAAACTACTGAACGGATTTTCATACGGTTTTCACCAATAGACAGAGTGATTCATGAGGAAGGTTTAGGTGTATAATTCGTTACGGTTTTGTGTAAATTGGCTGAAATATGACAATGATAGTTAAGGGTGTCGGAAAAAATCATGGCGACTGGGAGCTTTACTGGCGTGCGCCGAGTAAATGCTCGACGTAACAGGCTGAAACGACACTACGATTGAAAAAAATTGAAAGCGTATATGCTCTGCTACCCGTGCGAAGCCGGGGCGGATCACTAGTACATATATAAGTTGCGTCTAATTATCCATAAACCAGAAAAAACAGATAACTTTGTGAGTTCTAATTTTCTACTGTTCTTTTCCAATCCCATAAGTACAGAGATATAACCAAAAACCTAAAATAAAATTTTGCTCGGGAATCGAACGCTCAGCAGTCGCCCTTGCGACCACTAGACCCACAAGTAATAGTTTAGTGCTATGAAAATCAGGGCCAATGTAAACACCATAACATCTTTAAAACAAAGTAGGTCAACAAAAAGTAAGCTGTAAACTGACTGATCATTGAACTTTCAATAAACCAATGACCTACAAAAGTTACTGACTCACTGATGACTCATTTAGAAATGGTGCAAGTAACACAGCTATCATCATCAGCCTGTTTGTCCCACAGCTGGGAATCAAACCTTTCTGTGTTTTTTTTTTATGGCATAGGCGGCAAACGAACAGACGGATCGCCTGATGGTAAGCGATTAACGTCGCCCATGGACACCCGCAACACAGGAGGAGTCACAAGTGCATTGCAGGCCTTTTAAAAAGAAGTACGCTCTTTTCTTGAAGGTTTAAAGGTCGTATTGGTCCGGAAAAACTGCAAGCGACAGTTCATTCCACAATTTTGTTGTGCGAGGCAGAAAGTTTAGTGAATATGTGTATGGGATTTATGATTTAAGATATAAGTGTGGGGCAACTTTCAAAAGAAAACTGAGCAATGATTTGAACCCCTTATGACCTCGTAATTTAGGGCCACCAGTTCTCTTCAAGTCAACTCAATGGCCCATAAAATCTGTAGTCAGCCAACAGATCACCAACAAAAATTTAGGCATAATGAAAATCTTATAATGTCTTTCAAAACCTATACACAACACTCAACTTAATTTTCATGCACACCAAGCCTTTATAGCCACTAGAGACCATACAAATAATTGTTCTACATGGCAATCAAACACATAACATGTAGTCTGCGGTCATTCACTCAACCATTACACAATATACTGAAGTAAATCACAACTAAACTGTTACTAAACGGTGATTGGTGACGGTTGGTTGTCTACCCCTAATATTTACAGTCATGTAATGATGACTAATGTCTTTCTAATGAAATGGCACAATTAACATAGGAATGTGCAATAATTATGTGTAAGCTATTGAGTTAATGTAGGAGTTCTTAGTAATAGTGGGATTTATTAACAAAAGTTATTTGCATATTTCAATAGAAATAAACACAATGCTTACACACCTGCGGTTGTTACGATGAATCATCTGTAATTATGTTTGTTAATATTTCGTAAATGAATGGATTTGGTAAATTCAGATAATTAAGAGGAGAATATGGTTGACACAGTGGATAAGTGATAAGCTTTCTGCGCTAGGTGTCACGGGTTTGATTACCGCATGGAACATATATTTGTATGTGATCTACAGATAGTTGTTAAATTTGTAACTGTTATATTATATTAAAAAATAAATATATTATTATTATTATTGTTCCTGCTACAGGTGTCTGTTTGCAACTTATTATTATTATATATTTGACATAATACTTTAATATAAGAATGATTTTTTATATTCAAATAAGTACATGCACAATAAATATATGAAATAAAATACAAGATAATACCTTTCTTATATTACCTATCTTTTCTCAACTTATGAGACCACAAACAATTGATATTTCTAAAGAAAGATTTGTTTCTTTGTTAGAAATTTATTTATTAACAATGAATCATAGGCAATGAGTGTAGACCTTAACTTTTTAATAGTCATAACTATATTAATATGTAGGTTTTAGTAACATAATCATAAGAATATTATACTAAAAACCTATTTCACTAAATTGTAACAAAATAAAGAACTAAAACATAGCTCTAAATTTGACTCCAATTGAAAAAGTTATCTAAAAAGTTATTTAAGCGGTCTACAACAAGTTTATTCGCCTATCATTCACTGATAAACCAAAAAAAAAAGAATTTTAAATTAAAAAATCACCAAAAACAAAAAAAAAACTGACCTGAGCTGAACATCCTTCCCAACATAGTGTTAGGATGAGCTGTGAACTGCGCCTGGTCAACCACGAACCGCGTATTATCCACCACAAGCGTAATTCGATCCTCTCCTAATTGATTCTGAGTCTTCTGGCCATTCCTCGTCGGTTCTTGAGCCGTCGACGTCGAAGGCGTCGGGGTATTCGCCGTTAAATTTTTAGGCGGCATATTTGGTCGCGTTCGGATATTCGGTCCAGTCCGCTTCGACAACCGCTTGCGACGCTCCTCGTCCCTTCTGTACTCCTCGGTATCACTACTGCTGTCGGGATAGAAGAAAGGACGTCTATCAGACATGGCCTCGAGGCCCTGTGTCTGCGTGTCTGACATAGGCGTGTGCTCGTCCCCGCGAGCCCTCACATCACGGTCGACGCTCCTTTGGCCACGCGACGGCGATCCGTTACTGGAGGCCGTTTTTGATTTATTTTATTTGGTAAAGTAAAAGAAAGGATTTCCGCGAAAACGTCAACGTAACAAGTTTGACAGTTTCTAGAAGGTTGTCCGTAAAAAAAATGATTTACATGGCATCGGTGTTGCTAGTTCTAATTGTAATTAGATAAAGAAACAATTTGAGTAGGAAAAGTTTGAAATATATTATTTTGTAGTAAAATCACTCAATTAAATCATTATATTTTTTCCAAATGGATTGTTGTTATTAATAAATTCAATAATTGATTTTTCAATGAATTTCCCTCACGTGTGATAGCCATGTGCGGCCTTTTATTGAGTAATGGAATATTTCTTGAATTTAGTTCCATTGTTACGTTTATATCAATTCTGAACATTAAAAAGAACTCGTATAAACTTACAATTTCGTAAAAATAATGTTAATTTAATACATAAAAATAGTTTCAAAATGTATAACAACACGGCCTAAGTTAGAAAAAAATTAAAAACTTGAATGAATCGGCTGTTGACCTTTCCACTGTCAAATGCAGAAATTGGTTAAATACTATAATTGTTTTTTACTATAAACTATATATATAAACATCCCACCTAGCTAAGCTGTGAATAATTGTGATAAACAACCAAAAACAAAGTGCCGTGACTCAGAGAATTGTGCATAAAAGTGTAATTATAAGACGACGCTTTAGGGCGTTACTCATTTTTAACTGTAAAAATTGTTACAAATGGAACCAAAACAGGAATACCATGATCCAGATTACCCTGAAGCTTCTGCTTGCGTGAAGGAAGAGCCCCCAAGCCAGACAGAAGAGGAGAAAGTTGAGAAAATCAAAGAAATTATCAGGCGGGAATTTTTGAATGAGATCGAAATACGCGAAAATGAAGTTATGCTTATAGATCAACGGTTTGTTACGTTTTTTTTAACTTTATATATAAATTAAACACATAATAAAACCTAAATTGAATAGGTTATTATTCATATAACGTATTAAAACCGCCATGTGGTAATTGTTGATGTAGTTATCCTTTGGTTGTATGCAAATCAAAATGTGACATTTCGTTTTGTTTATTATTATTACTCATGATGCCAAAATTTCTGGACCTTTCTCCTTGAACTTGGCAAAACGAAAGATTTGATATATGTAATGAATGTAGGTAGAATACTTCACTACAGAATTTTATTTACTTAAAGGGAATTCTTGTTTTATGTTTTTATATAGATAAGTGAATGTTTTCATAATAAAAATAAGAGCCAAGTCACACAATATACTTTATATCTTTATTTCAGTCTTTATCTCTAAACACTAGCTAAGTTTTTCTTTCTTTTTAACATAACCTTCACCCTTACTGTTTAGAATAGTTACTATTCAGAAAAGGTTAGATATTGTTATAAAACTAGCCCATTACTATTGCAGGGCACATACCTCTTTCTCAAAATGAGTAGGGGAAGGCTTTAGTCCACCATGACTACACACACCCTTGAGAATAATAAGTTTCCGCACAATTTTCTTTTATACTCTTCACATAAGTGAAAATGACATTGTATTACACATTGATTCAAAACTGTGTTGGGATGGTTTTGATCTCAGAGCTTCCTGCACAATGCAAGCGTTCAACAACTAAGCCACACCAGTATGGGTTGTTGAACTCACTTGAGATGGTATATCCTTCTAATGAGGGTGGTGTAGAGTGCTGGAGTGCCTAGAATCACAATGTTTTGGAGCAGCCTGTAAAGGTCTACTCGAAATAAAAATACGACTAATTAGTATCTGTATCTTTTCGTGCCATACCATTGCACACTTATCACAGTTATTAAATATGTATAATTCTCTTCCCAGGATGGCCACATCCCGTCGTCTGCTCCACCGTCTCCGGTATGCATTAGTTAGCAGCTACTACAAGGAACAAAAGCTGCAGCTCACTAATGGACAGCTGCAAGATGAAATCGCTGCTCAGCAAGAGCCGAGAGCGAGAACTGAGGTGAGGGTCATGTATTTAACATACAAGGTGGTATTTTAACCGAGGGTGGAGTTCAAAAAACATGCAGTAATCCAAATTCTATTGCTGCATTGTGAAAGGCAGGAGGGTTTGATAGGTCATGCTCGGGCATGGTAGATCTGCACTGTCTAGGTTTGAGACTATTCGAAAAAATTGACTGTGACCCCTGAGTTTGTTTCGACGTTATTTCTCAGGAATAGTCATAGGAAATGCCAACGCCATCTAGTTTAAAAAAGACGTGTAAAAGTGATTGCAAATCCTAATCACAAAATAAAATCATTTCAATTTCATTTCATTTCAGGTTTTTAATGCTCTTAATTTTTTATCTATTGCTGCCTATGTATGGTAGCTCTAGTAGTCTTGTATTTAAATTTCAAGCCCTACACCGCACACTATTATAAAAGCAAAAGTAATGTCTGTCTGTTTGTTACCTCATCACAAGTAAACCACTGAACCGATCGTAGTTAAATTTTACATAAAGGGAGCTGGGATCTACAGAATTTTTATTATTGCAGCACAACACTTATTAGATAATAAATACAAAATTCATGCAGATGAAGTCACAGGCAAGAGCTAGTTCTAAATAAAACAAATTTTACTGGAGGTTTGACTATTAACTTTATATTATTTATACCCACTTCTTCAATCACGGATATTTCTTCACCAGGTGTCCACAATCCTGCGGGAAGGTCAGCGTCGTCTGCACCCTTCAGTGCGCAAACTGCTGGGCAAGCAGACGGTCGACCTTGAGGAGATCTTCAAGACAAGAGGACCCAGGAACAAGACCAGGAAAGATTATTCTGTAAGTATGTTGAACTACATGGCTACTGCGCAAATCACTCGATCTGCGAAGTTAAGCAGCGCTTGCTGCGGTCAGTCTTTGGATGAGTGACCGTTTTTCACTCATCGAAACCACTGTGTGCCTCGGAAAGCACGTTAAGCAGTTGGTCCCGGGTGTCATACCAATACCTAAGACAGTCGTTACTGGTGTCAGCAGCCCAAAGAAGTCTGACAACCGGTAATTGGGCGGCGGAGGTCAGACGGCATACAAGGCTGATTCCACACAACGACGATAGACGAAAGACACTTACGAATGGCGATGTCAAACGAATCCGGTCGCGTCGCGATCACGTGTGCGTGCTGTAACAGAAGCCCACGAGAAGAGCTTTTTAAAAAATAAACATATTTTATGCACAATTATTTATTTTAATACACACAATTTTATTAATGGTCTATATTTTAAAAGACGACTGCCTGGTCTAGTATTCGTAAGCGCGACTGCTGAGAGGTCCAGGGTTCGATTCCCGCGTCGCGAAAAGTCTTATTGAGTTTTTTCTGTACGGTAATTCTCAGTAGCAGTACGGAGTCTGGAACTGTGTCCAGTAGATGGCAAAAGAGAAGCCCCCGATTACATGGAACTCAATAACGACATCGGCGAAACGTGGGTGTACAATAGTACACCTCTGCCTAATCCTTCGGGGAATACAGGCGTGATGTTATGCTATTACTAAATTATTTTCTTTTTTACAGGCGATGCTCCAAAAACGCAACTATACTATATCAGCGGACACAACAAAGACTCTACGTCCGGACCGGAAGCCGGATGAACTGGAGATGGCGGAGGAGCCGTGCAGCAGCAAGCCGAAGAAGATCCCCAGACACCTGGAGCCCAAGGTCACGAATGTGGTGACTTTGGATGAGGTGACGAGGAACAAGACGAAATATCGATACAGGATTGTTATAGGTGAGTTTTTTTTGGAGGGTAATGATGGCTTTTGGCGGTTGGCGCAGTGGTTGACGGATCGACTGCTGCGTTATGTATCGTGGGTTCGATTCCCGCACGGAACAAATATTTCTATGATCTACAGATAGCTATAGTTGTTCCGGGTCTGGGTATACGAATATACAGGGTGGAAGGGACATCGACGCGCAGTGGTTTACCATGCATTCAGGACGTGATTCTGGACCCCTCTGCGTTGAAATTTTTCGTCGGCATATAAGTTCTCTACTTTCACAAAAAACAGCAATTCAAATAAAACTCGAAAGAGCTACCTGATCAGCTGTTTCGTAAAGTTCACTTGCGTCAACACCGGCCTAGTACCTACAAACGCCGGGCGGGACACGCGCGCATTTATTCGCTTCAAAGGCGCCGACAAAGGGCCTCGGCGATAAGCGGCCTCGCAAAAAGCTATTTCGACAGTCCCGACGAATCTAATAGACGCATCACACGGTACCTCATACTGTAATAATCTACTATTAAAGTCCTATTTACAACTTTTAATTTAACTCATTATGAGGGATCATTATGTTCCTAAACCTTTATCGATTTAAGTAAAGAAGATTTAAAGAAAGATTAATTAAGTTTATTGTATTTTTCAATCAATTTTTGGTATCAACATTAAGCTTAGTTTTAAATGCAATTCAACAATCGAATTTATTGTTTCATAAAAAAATACATCTATTTTCGTAATTATTTTGTGAGTACATACAACTTAATGTGATTGTACGAGCGGTCCACGCGTATCATAAGTATATTGATCTGTGGTTGGTTTAGGCATAGTAGGCACCATTGCGGCAAATTAAAAGAGGTTTCGGCATAATTCGAAGAAACGTCGGTAAAATAAATTTCTTTTGAATGTTGCTGACTTTATCAAATTTTTGCCAGTTCCTAGTTTTCGTTGAGCGCAAACGGGTGTGCTGTTTGTCGTGAATTCGTGTTTAAAAGTAATTTTCTGTGTGTCCGTGTTTGTTTGAGTCACAAAGTCTCTCAGACTTTCAAAATGCTTTGGTGAACAATACTTTACTGGAGTTTCTTGCCCGTTCTTCTCCATTGGAAATCAACACTTTGGAACGTGGCAACTAGAGCCTGACTATTCATAAGTGCCTGTAAATGGTTTACATGAATAAAAATATATTTGAATTTGAATTTGAATTTAGTGCCCGTGACTATAGGAATATGCTCATGTGTAACGGTGTAGCACGTGAAAACGCGCGTCAGGCACTTCGTATTTAAGTGGAGAGATATCCCGGAGCTGTAAGTTCATTATTTAATACCTACACTATTGGATCGCTATATACGGCACGACACGGTTGGCAAAGTGGCTAAGCGATTAGCTTTCTGCGCTAAGTGTCGCGGGTTCGATCCCCGCACGTAACAAATATTTGTATGATCTACAGATAGTTGTTTCGGGTCTGGTTGTGTGTGCATGTGACATGTATGTTTGTAAACTGTAACCACGATACAGGAGAAATCCTAGTGTGGGGCAAAGTTCTAAAAAAAAAAAAAAAACTTTTATTATAAATCCTCATCGGAATAGCTATTTTATAGGAATAAACTTATTGATCGTTTTTTTCCCTTATTGTTGTTACTTAATAAGTACCTATCATCAGTTATCAAAACTAATTAAACTTGATTTTATGTGGTATCAATGTTGTCGTTAGGCGTACGTTCACGAACGCCTGCGGCCGCGGCACAGACTTACGTGTGTGTGGTACTTAGTTAGTTAGGTACGCCAACATTCACTGCGGAGCGATGTGATCGCATTGTTTTCAATACATTGCGCGCTCATAAATAACAATTTCTGTAACCGAACATTAACGAGATTAATGACTTTAATCATTTGAATTATGGCATCACGTATGACCTTTCCTCGATGCGGCGACGTTTGCGCGTCGATGTCCCTTCCACCCTGTATATGTTTGTAAACGCACCCACGATACAGGAATTATTCCCAGTGTGGGGCAACGCTTTTTTATTTAAAATTGATTTATTTAAAAGACAACAAAATATTTTGCTAAAAGGATATTTTAATTGATAATTTGAGTTTTAAGACAAATCTACAATCCACAACACATGTCATGGGGAAAATGTTTTCTTTATGTCAAAGTGACAGTGAGTTTAGCTTCATAGGTATCTAGGGGGGCGGATGGGGGGAGGGGCTGGCTAAAGGCGACTTTTATGACTGACATGTATAATCTTATATAATAAAATATATCGATATATAAAGTATATCGACTGTGAACTGGCAACATGTCCTATCTCAATTTTATGAGTATTTTCTTGGTTATATCATTCTAACTATTTCATACCCGGCAGCGCTGCAACAAGCATATTTTACTTCAATCAAAATTAGACGCCAAAATCGAATTCATTCAATTTTTACTAACATCGACTGCGTTGTATGCACAATGCGGTCGCTTCTTAATCCTGTAATTTGTCAAAAATGAGACAGTACCAGTTGCCAGTTCACAGTGAAGTAGCATGTATGTTCTATTGTTGCAGGCAACACGTCGAAGTACGCGCCGGCCGCGTCGCGCGCGGACCGTTCGACTCATAAGTGGCTGCTGTACGTGCGCGGGCCGCCCGGCGCGCCCGACCTGGCGCCGCTCGTCACGGCCGTCAGCGTGCGTCTGCACCACTCCTACGCGCCGCATCACACGGTGCATATCGAGTAAGTACGCGCGGACCGCTCTTAGCACAAGTGGCTGCTGTACGTGCGCGGGCCGCCCGGCGCGCCCGACCTGGCGCCGCTCGTCACGGCCGTCAGCGTGCGTCTGCACCACTCCTACGCGCCGCATCACACGGTGCATATCGAGTAAGTACGCGCGGACCGCTCTTAGCACAAGTGGCTGCTGTACGTGCGCGGGCCGCCCGGCGCGCCCGACCTGGCGCCGCTCGTCACGGCCGTCAGCGTGCGTCTGCACCACTCCTACGCGCCGCATCACACGGTGCATATCGAGTAAGTACGCGCGGACCGCTCTTAGCACAAGTGGCTGCTGTACGTGCGCGGGCCGCCCGGCGCGCCCGACCTGGTGCCGCTCGTCACGGCCGTCAGCGTGCGTCTGCACCACTCCTACGCGCCGCATCACACGGTGCATATTGAATAAGGCATTTGGTGCTACATACTTCATCCAAGTCGTGAAAGTCATAAAAGTCGGAAATAAAAAACAAGGTTACCAGCACGCTAATTTAGTGACTTGTCAATATGTCTGAGATAAGTTACATTAAAGTCGTGTGTCGCAGAAGTCACAAATTTCTGTTAACTATATTTGTTTTTACGACATAAACACTTCAGGCTTTTAGATTACTGATAATTTAATATAGGCTGCATTGCTCTATAAACGATTCTTATCCTCATTTCACTAAAGGGCGAACCCTTTTTTTTTAACTGGGAAATAGTAAAAAAAAGGGATCACTAGGAATTATTTTTTTATCGTTACAAACACAAATATTCACACGCATCGTTTCGAACAAGGTACGGGTAGTTGAAATCAAAAACATTACTTGAAAATACTTACTTCCCAGAATTTGATCCTTAGTAGCGACACTATCGGACGGTGTAATAATACAGCGTGTGTATTTTTGTCAAAAATCAACTGGTTAGATTCCTGGCAAGAAATATTGTTTTTTCAAAAATCCAATGATGCAGTTTTAGTATTCCTTTAAATCCGGCTCGAGACTCCTTTGAGTATTTCGCTATTCCTTATATATAGATGCGGATTTGGCCATCCACGCCCACTTGAAAAATTCACCCTGTATTATGTAAGCCATACAAATATTTTTTTCCGTCCGGGTATTGAACCCGCCACACGCAGTGCAGCAGTCGATCGCTCACCATCAAAAACATTTGTTATTCCAGCAAACCTCCGTACCACGTATCTCGTCGCGGCTGGGGCGAGTTCCCCGCCAAGATAGAGCTCCACTTCGCTCTGCCGGAGCGCAACAGACCCGCCACTGTGGAACATACCATCAAACTGGATAGGAACTACACTGGCATGCAGATATTAGGTGAGCATAGTGAGACATGAAAGTCGGAGAAGTCGGAAAAGTCACAAATGGTATAAGACGTTAAGTAAAGTTTTTCAAAAGAATATTGTCATAGCGCATTTAAATGGAATAGGACATCACGGATAATAGAAAGAAAGAAAGAAAGAAAAATAGTTTATTGACAACATACAAATGATAAATAAAAATAAAGAATACAGAAATATACACAGAAAACAAACACATACAACAGATAAATGAACATCATATTTACAAATTGTTGTGCCAACAAGGTCACAGCTCAGCATAATGTCATGATGACCAGACTGTAGTGCTGGCCACCCGACGCTGGTTTTCAGCTGCAACCCACGAGTGCCATACATACATAAACTAATATTAAAAGAAAATAACAAAATACTCTACTACTCTAGTCCTACCCTACTACGAGTCTACTAATAAATATGTCCTACCGTTAAAATCTATGTATTTGTCAAGTCAATAAATTGAAATTTGACTGCCTCATTGGTTTAGTGGTCGTAAGCGCGACTGCTGAGCGTGAGGTCTTGGGTTCGATTCCCGGGTCGGGCAAACTGTTATTGGGTTTTTCTGTATTGAAATTCTCAGTAGCAGCATGGAGTCTGGAACTGTGCTCGGAAGATGGCAATAGGCTCGCCCCCTATTACATGTGACTCATTAACAGCATCGGTGAAATGTGGGTGTACAATAGTATACCTCTGCCACATAATGAATTTTAACAATTAACATAATGAAGTTTTATACATAATGGTGATTAAGTCAAGTAACTATTATTAATTTGAACATTAAGGATTTTTAATTTTTAGTTATTTAAATCAGGTATTTTGAAATATACCCGTTTGAGTTTGGGAATTAAAGAGTAACACTTACTTTTCCAGGTGCTGAAA
This sequence comes from Shargacucullia verbasci, assembly GCA_947562105.1. NCBI lineage: Eukaryota > Metazoa > Arthropoda > Insecta > Lepidoptera > Noctuidae > Shargacucullia > Shargacucullia verbasci. The sequence continues at coordinate 619,289 of OX387307.1, read as the reverse complement.
CACTAGTAGATGTCTGGCTCTACAGCACACCAGAAATGCTCCAGTACGAGTTCAAAGAAGACGCCCAAACAGAAACAGTCACAGAAACAGTCATAGAACAGAAAGAGACAGAAGTAATCAACGAAACCATAGACAACTGTGAGACACACACCGAAAACTGGATGGAATTCTTCTCAAAAGGCCCCACAGAAGTTGATGTCGATGAAATGATCATTAAACCTATTAAAAAAGAAGAAGAGTACCCGAAACTGGACCTAGATGAAGCCATAGAAACGAATATTATAGAAAAGAGTGTTGATGAAGTAATATGTACCGAAGTTAATATAAAAACTGAAAAAGATTGGACGCCAAACTATAAAGTGGATGCAGATATACCGACAGAGCTCCTCAGCCAACCAGCCTCGCCTAAAAAGAGAATAGTTAAATATATAGATCCAACCACAGGCAAAATATACTACCTAGAAATGGATAGAGCCTTAGATTTAAGTAAAGTCCAAGAAATCGTTATAAATAATACAAAAACAGCTAAAATAAGTCCTATAAAATCAAATGGTCTGAAAGCCTTTAGGAAAAAGAAAGGCGGTATGTCTTTGTTGAAGCCTGAAGTGAAAAATATGTTAAAAATAGAAAATACAGTGAAAGTTAAATCAAACTTTTCTCATATAGAAAACGATCATTGTTACCTGGCAACACCGAGGAAGATGGACAGTGTTGCTACAATAGAAATTAAAAAAGAGACGTCATTGTATGATTCTCTTTGTGCGGCTGTGAGTAAGTTGAACAGTGTAAGGTCTGGCGTTAATTATTTGGTGAAGAAAGTGCCGTTAATAAGTGACCAGGCTAGAGACTCAGATTATGTGAAATATTTTCCGTTCGTCGTCGAAACTGAAGAGAAGTATTGGAAATTGGATTTTGCTAAGAGAAGAAATATTGAAGTAAGTTATCCTATCCTTACTAATATTATAAATTCGAAAGTTTGTGAGGATAGATGGATGGATGGATCTTTGTTACTCTTTCACTCCAGAACGGCTGAACGGATCTGGATGAAATTTGGCACAGAGATAGATTATAGTCTGGAAGAACACAGGTTACTTTTTATCTCGCGAAAATTTACGGGTTCGTAAACCACGCGGGCGAAGCCGCGGGCGGAAGCTAGTTAATTTATAACAGAATATCTAGGGACCTGATCTTTTTGTTTTTTAAGTTAATTTTTAATTTTTCGCTCCCAAAAATCTCGTCGAAATCGTAACAGCCGTTTTTGAGAACGCGATTATATTACCTCCGAAGGGTTAGGCAGAGGTGTATTGTTAAAGTACACTCACAGTTCTCGAGTTCAATTCTCACGTTGGGTAGTTTTATTGGTTTTTTCCGTATGGAAATTCTCAGTAGCAGCACGGAGTCTGGAACTGTGGACGGTAGATGGCAATAGGCTCGATCCCACGTGGGTTTCAATGACGGCATCGGCGAAATCTTGGTGTACAATACATCTCTGTTTAACCGTCCCTTGAATATAGGCGTGAGGCTAGGCAGTTGCTTCATTACGTCGCCATTAATAAGACTGCTTAGTTACCGAAATGAAATGAAATTATTTATTTTGCTATTAGGATTTTTCAATCACTTTTACACGTCTTTTATAAACTAGATGGCGTCGGCATTTCCTATGACTATCCCTGAGAAGAAACGCCGAAACAAACTCAGGGGTCAAAGTCTATTTTAAAGTCCAGACAGATTATAGTCAGGATTTATTTGAGACAAATATAGGGTGGAATGGTCTTTTGAAAAAAGTGCCATAACTATTTGAGCTAACCTGTCGCAACAGAGTGCAAGCATGCATCAGTTATCGTGAGATTTAATAAAATTAAGAGCGTTCAGCCTAGATCTCACTCAAATTTACAATGTATAGTGGTTATATATAAAAAATCATTTGAATTTAAACGACTGGGTTCGATTCTCAAGTTGCACAGTTATTAAGATTAAACAAAGAAATTCTTAATAACATAATGGACGACAATAGGCTCCTATAACATACCACTTAATAACAGCATCACCTATAACTCAATGGAATATAATGCAATGTAATTCAAATTTTGTTTTTTATTTCAGTGGTCCCGAGCCAAGTTAATAAATAGATTACTAACAGAACACATAGCGACCACAGAAACAATATGGCGGACGAAGCAAATCCTCTCGTACGCACGCCTTCACGGACACTATCCGATCAGAAGCGAAACCATACATATTAAAACAGAAACTGATGATTGGTCCTCGTGGAATGACTTAGAAAACGTCAGAAGAATTGAATCGAGCATCAAGGAGCTATATCCTAACCCTTCTGACATAAACACGCTGTCTCTCTTCGAAAGTTCTGACTTCTCTGAACGGAGGAATTCTGATAGTGTGTCAGAAGTGATCAATTTGTCTGATGATGAAGATGTGGATGTTTTGTCGTGTGGGGATCGTGTTAGGGTAAAAACTGAAGTGATGGCTGATAGTGGGGGGCTGACGCTGCTGCCGGTGGAGAGTGAGGAGGACAGGTTGCGGTTTATGTTTATTGAGAGGAAGTGTGCTGATATTGGGATCGAGTTGAGGAATGAGGATGTTGGCAACGGATATTCTTATAGGTATGTTTAAAATAATAATACTAATAATAACACTTCCCGACCCGGGAATCGAACCCTCACGATTATCACGATTAGCAGTCACCTTACCTTCGAGGAATACAGATAATTTATATTTATAATTTCGTGCAGCGCTGTCCACGCTGTCATGCTGTCAGCAGTGCGGAGCTTCGCCGAGGAGTTGGTGCGGAGCGCGCTCGCCGTCAAACTGACGGAGGACTCCTCACACAACACTCCAACAGTTTGGGCTGGGTGAGTAGCCTCGCGTTATAAGGATCTTGTTGAGTGGTCTGCTTAAAGGCGAGTCCACTGCTACAGATTTCTATAACATTGTTTTTCAAACATGTTCTTTAAACATTTCCCTCAAACATTGCTTTTCAAACATGTTTCTCAAACATGTTTCTCAAACATGTTTCTCAAACATGTTCATCAAACATTGCTTTTCAAACATGTTTCTCAAATATGTTCCTCAAACATTGTTTTTCAAACATGTTTGTCAAATCAGATTGTCTGTTATAATGGATGTCTAGATACAGGTCAATAAGTGCTTTGTCCCCCGCAAATTATCGGGAGGATGTTATCCATCTCGGAGAACATGTTTGTGTGTCCATGTTATACCTAACAGTTAAGCCACGCCCAATTTTTGTTTAAAAAACGTGTTAGGTGTTAGAAATAACAAAAACATTGTTGCAACAAGCCTATACGAACACCATTTAGTCTTAGAAGGGTTTCTTAAGACTAAATTGTGTTTCTCGCAGTTAGCTCAGGGAGCTTTTACTGATTAACCGGGCAAATGGCGAGACCAGAAGGGCCTCCAGCCGAGCAAATTAAATAATACTAAGCAACACTGCTAAGGGTGTCCCATAGTGGGACTCGAACCTCGGCTTAGGGCGTTGCTGGGGGGCAGACAAGAGAGGACTTGCTGGATCTGATTGTGATTATTTAGGGATATTTGATTTATTACTACTGGCTCAGCGCGGGCTGGCTCGAGCAAGTGTCGGGGTGGATACAGTACCACGACAGTGTCGCTCATCACCTGTAACTGTTTCCGTCGGCAGCTCGTCGTCGAGCCGCGCGCAGGTGTCGGCGCGTCACGTGTACGTGTGCGCGACACACAACGTGCGCACGCGCAGCCTCACCGCCGCCGACACGGCCGCGCGCAAGCGCAACACGCAAGCGCTATAATATACATACTTACTACACCATCGGCGTTTTATTGTACCTTACTGTCATTCATCCATAGTTAACATTTAAAGTTTAATATATTTCTCTCTCTCTAAACTCGTCTATAGCAAAATATTTGGGTCTTTTCCTCAAAAACAATTAAGAAGCGCCATATTTGTTAAATAAGGAGAGGTCAATGTAATCAGGTGTTTATAAGATTTTATTTGAATATGTTGTCTGTCTGTCTTCGCGATAAACTCAAAAACTACGAATGAACGGATTTTCGTGCATTTTCACCAATAGACAGAGTAATTCATGAGGAAGGTTTAGGCGTATAATTCGCTAAGGTTTTGTATAAATTGGCTGAAATATGACGATGATAGTTGACGATATCGGAAAAATTCATGCTGACAGGGAGCTTTGCTGGCGTGCGCCGAGTAAATGCTCGACGTAACAGACTGATACGACACTACGACAGAAAAAAAAATGAAGGCGTATATGCTCTGCTGCCCGTGCAAAGCCGGGTCGGGTCGCTAGTGTGTTGAATAAGGGGAGATCAATGTAATTAGCTGTTCTATATGATTTTATGAGACAAAAGCAATTTGTATCATACACAGATATGAATAAAGTCTACAATTTAAAACAATAGTATTTGCGAAACGAGTATTCCTAATTCATTTTGACAGTGGATATTTTTATTAAATTATAAGATATTTTACACATAAAAAGTTAGCCGTTGATTTGAATTTGGAACAGGTTTGTACAGACTTATCTGAGCTTTATCTAGATATAGAAAAATCAGCCCTAATAAATATACATGCGAATCATTTTTAACTGAATTAAAAAAATTGATTCTTTTTTCGAATTTTAAAATGTACCCGCATTTGGTTATGATTAATTTGTGTATCATCTGTCAGTTGGTCGGTAGAAGGGAGTCTGTGCAGTCCTGCGCACGCGCTGTTTAGTCTATTATAAATTGTCACGGTTGTGTTTGTGCTTAACCCGTATTGGTAATAAAGTTAGACCCGCGTTTTTTAGAATTATAGTTGGCAAAGTTCGGTGATACGGCTGGGGTTGTGTGACAATGTGACGTAGTGCCTTCAGGATAAGAGGATGTACCTATGCTGTTCAGGTAAGTGGTATATTAGTATAGTTTTGAAAAATTGAACCACTTGGTTACTTGCTTCGGCGCATTTTGTGGGGCGACTTAATGGCGGGTCTCAGCGTCGTTCGCAATTTTTAGACAGGGTAGGTAGGCAGAAAATTTTAAAAGCTTACCAAAAATACCTACTGTATTTTGGTATTGGTTCGTCGTCTTGTCGATTAAATAATGATGTATGTGGTTTGCCACCTGAAATTTCTTGTAATAATATTTATCTGAGTTATGTAGGGTAGGCAGTGTCTTTTTGTCTTTACGAACCTCACGCCACTGGCGGGTCAAAAAAATTACCATCACCAATGCTATACTCCAAATCCCTAGAGAATTTTAAAATTTATAAGCCTTTGACATTAATCTCTATTAGAGATAATTACTCCCTATATAGAATTACTAAATTTCAACTGCATCGAACTTTTGCAAGTTGCATGTAGAGCGATAAAGTTAAATATATTGTGCTTTACGAGTAAAAAAAAAATAAGGCTTTCCGATATACATATCTCGATTTCGACATAATCTCTAAACACTCGAGAATTCCCCCCTGAATTTACCGTCACGTTTTCGTAAATATCAATCCCATACGTATTGATGGCGTTTCTGTTCTTTATAGATTGAAGAATAATACTTGTATTACATTTCATGCACCATTTCATAACATTGAATTATCTATGCTAATATTATAAAGAGGAATTTGAGAAATTTGTTTGTATATAGGGGGTAATCTCCGGAACGAATGATCCGAATCTGAAAACTCTTTCACCTATAGATTCACCTATACATTATCACCTTGAGCGCTATAGGCTATAAATTATATATGTGGATCCACGTAGGTAATAACATAGTACTTATGTTTATGGGTAATAATTAGGTACAGTCAGCCTCAAAATTCAATAGCTAATTTGCAAAAAGTAGTAATTTAATAACAAAATTTTTATAAATATTATCCTCCTATAAAAATAACATAAGTAAACATTTCACAAACTAGTTCTTCTAAAATTCTCTTTTGAATTTTCGCTACTTGTATACATCTTTTTGAGGCTGTCTGTACATATAATTGGAATATTTTTTAGTGAATTATTGGTTTTTTATACAGGTATAAATAAAAATACTTTTTCAATATTTCACAATATATTTTCTCGAGAAATCATAACGTGTTTATACTATTTCACATCAATATAAATATTACAGAAATTCATACATTTTTATGGGTTTTCAGTTAATAATAGTTATACTTATTTTCAAATATTCAGCTGCAAACATAATTGATAGTTTTAGGGTAATATAAAGAATATTTAGGCCAGTACTGAGGGTTTCGAACGAGTTTTTTTTTCGATTTCAACTATAGACGTATTAAAATAATTTTCAAATGCGGGCGCACCAATTTTTCATACATTTTTGGTTTAATGGTTTTACTGGACTGGTTTCAGAAAGCAACCATCTTTTATAACGAGTGGAAGAACGCTTACAAATTGCTATATTATTATTATATCAAAGTTTGGAGAACAAAGTCGACAAATTTACAAAGGTAAAAGTGACGTCCCCCAGTTTCCATACCTGCGCCTGAGTTAGCGCACGCGACTTTATGTGTACGTTGGTAATACCGCGTATTGAGTGAAATGAACGTTACGTTCGTGTTGTGGGACGTAATTTTCGCATGCTTTGGCAAAAATCTCTATTAGAGATAGTCTTTTCCTCTACCTATAGAAAATCTTACAAAAATCTCAAGTGTATTCAAACTAGTTTGTAAACATAATTCTATCTATATTATAAGAATTTAGAATAGGTTTGGTGTGTGATATCTGCCGGTTTTTTTTTGTTATTTCGACATGGACTCAATAGCGCGAGAAATGCTCCCGTGAGTCACAATGCACACATGCACCCACATATCTAGATCTTTCATAAATTCTCTTTATTTCTACGTGCTTCATTCTTGTCGGCCTCATGGCATTCGTCGGAATGCGAACGCGGATGTGTAAACGGGGTTAATTTAGCTGGCGATGAATATGTGAGTTTTAGCTCTCATAAAGACTAGAAGGTTTTGATAATTACAATTGACTTTCCATAGTTTTATCCAAATTGCCGCAGGTGATTAGTTAATATTTTTGTTATTTCAACATCGTACTTGAGTGTTATGGCGCAGTATGGGAGCCGATTCCAGCAGTACACATAGATAGGCGGAGTTAATTTCATAACAGAGCAGGGGGACAATTCTTGCGCACTTCGACATAAGTCTATGTGAAAATGATAGGCGAGATATATCCATGACTTTTCGACAAATCTCGATTTCGACATGATCTCTAATCGAGAAATGTCCCCATGCGCAGTTAAAAAACCTCGTTTAACTAAAACCCTAAAACAAAACTTTTGTTTCATGTGTTTAATATTATAAATAATAATATTAATTAATTCGTTTGAAAGAGTCAAATATTACTTAAAAATATAACGGCAGACGTGTAGCTGTATTGTAGCGATACAACAAATATTTAACATTTTTATCGCTGCAAATATAACAAAAAAAAAAATGATCAAGATTTTAACAGTTTTACATTTTTTATTCTTTTTCTTTACATTTACACAAAATATTTCAGAATAGTTTTTTTAAATAGACTTTGAATTATTAATGTTATTGCTTAATTGCATTGATATAAAAAGTCGAGATGCACAATTCCATAAAATATTTTTGTTTTTGTTCCCATACAGTGTCTATTTTCCATACAGTGTCTATTTTGTTCAGGCTTAAAAATCTTCAGTTTACTGTGAGTTCTTAATTACTAGAATTTAGAAACACGAACAATTTACATACATAATTTTAATACAAGATTTTGTCTAGCTGCTGTTAACAAGACTTGCACCTATACTCCATTTATTTAGGTATTTAACTAAAGGTAAACAATCTTGATGTGTCTTTTTAATATTTTTTATTTAAAAACTCCGTTTAAAAATAAAACGCTGCTAAAAACCAATGTAAAACAACAATAACGATTACCAAATCAATTGAATCTAGGATTTAAGCAGTAGTTTATTTGTTTAATATGTGTTTGTGTAAAAAGTCACATCAAGATTGTTTACCTTTATTTAAATACCTAAACAAAATGAGTATAGGTAACTAAAACGTTTGAGCTCTTAGAATATCGTATTTTAAGTAACTTTATGTATAGACGTGATATTATTACTTTTACGAACACTTAAGCATGTACGAGTAAAGTACTGAACGCCTAAAGAACGACAATATAAAATAGGCGCACATATTTTTCTCGGACATTTTTGAGTAGCTAAATGTACATCTAAAATTTTTATATCAATGCATTTTCTATATATTTTCTATTAAATTAAATTGGCGATAACATAGACTAACTCGAGACTTTCTAGACCACTATGACGCTAAAGATGTCGCTAGTGTAGACTTTACATTAAAACATTTTATAAATTACGTCACATTATAAAAATCAGTCATAATGTATTTTGACGTCGTTACGTTTAAATAGTGTTTTTATAAATAGCATATTGCTAAGAGTCCACGTTTTGAGATAGCCGTTTGTACACCTATTAGTAGTGTTACCTAATAATCGATAATCGATCGATATCGATAAGTTTTGTATCGATTTACTCATCTTTAGTATCGACAGAATAATAGACAACTTAAGAGTGATTTTGGGCCCACAAAATTGTCAATAGACTATTGATTTTCAGACAACTATTAGTTTTATCATCTTTTATCTTACAAATCCCACGGCCATTATCAGTTTTACGCTGTTTAAACATAAAACGTTAATTTAACAGAGAAATATGTGACGTAATTCACAAAAAGCTCATTTAAATTCCTTTAAATCTAGCTACAATCAAAGTCATTAATCATAGCATGTTTTACTTATTTTTATTTCAAAGGTTTTACAGATAGTGCCTGCAAAATTTTCAAATAGCACGTGAGTGAGCGTGGCTTGGCTAGAGGGGAGGGGCGAGCGCTAGGCGGGGGCGGGGTGCGTCGCCCCCAGCAGCCCCGCCCCCGTCGGCGCGCTGGGGGCTGAGCTGGGGGCGGGCTCCTTGGCGGGGCGGCCGTGGCGTTCTACTTTGACTTTTTCTCCGTTCATGATGGCTTTAATGTCGTCTGCATCCAGGGTTTCATACCTGAGAGGAGAGGAGAAAGCTTTATACATATCGGTGTGAAGTAGCAACATTGTGTGGCTGTGTTCCGTGCAGTCTACAACTCCAGCGCACAAGCGGATAACAGTGTGATTTAAATCAAAAAAATTTACGTTCATATCTTGAAGAAAATTAATCGAATGTGTTGTATGGATATAGAGGAACGAGGTATGGAAACGGGAGGATCCTCCGACCAGGCAAGGTGGTTAGCCTGACGGCACGAAGCCAGTTGATGTCGGACATTCGTATATGTGTTAGAATCGATGTAAACTCTCATACTGCGATTCAGATTTGCTGTTGTTAATTCACAACGATCTACGATAGATGGCGCTGTATTTTTTGTCATGTTGCGAGTAGTTGCTCCAAAGGCGATTGGATCGTTCACATCCCAATTTAGTGTAATCTTTCAAAAGGTCTTTATTTAGAACCACATCGAATGTCTTTATATTAAGTAAGCATGTATAATACTCACTTGAGTAATGCTTCAGCTAGCGCCTTGTGTTCTTTGGCATGCGTGCGCAGGATCGCTTTGGCGCGGTCGTAACTATCTGACAATATCTTCTTTATTTCACCGTCCACCTAATAACAAACCACACTTATAAATGCGAAAGTAACTCTGTCTGTTTGTTACCTCATCACGACTAAACCACTGAACCGATCGTTATAAAGTTTTATAAAGAGGTAGCTTAGATTCTGGAGAAGAACATAGCCTTGTTTATACATTACATCACGCCTGCATGCCCAGAAGGATTAGACAGAGTTGTTCTATTTTTTTATACCCACATTTCGCCGATACCATTATTAATACGGTAGATGACTACTAGTCATCTGAGTTACTTTTTATGAACTGTCAAAAACGACATTTTGTTTTAAAAATGTTTGGAATACTAAGGCGTGACGTCATAGTTTTTCATTGACATTGACATACTTATTGTGTGATTTCGATAAATTAAAAATTTAAAACGTCAAAGATAAGCAAGAGATTAAGTTTTACTGAGTTTTTAGAAGGAAAACTATTTACCAAACAAGATTTCAGAATTTATTTTTGATGCAATCATCTAGCCTATTATCAGTAGCAACACAGAGTCTGGAACTGTGCTCGGTTGATGGTAATAGGCTTGCCCCCTATTACATGGGACTTCATAACAGTATCGGCGATATTTGGGTGCACAATAGTACACCTCTGCCTACCCTTCGGGGATACAGGCGTAATGCTATGTTTTACAAAATGCGCTTGCCACATTAGATAAGTACCACTTCTTTGGTAGAATTTGACGTTTTTTTTTTGGATTTCTGTTCTTCTTGGTGTATCATGAGACTGGTGGGTGGTACTGACCAGTTCGTTGGTGTAAGGACCGAGCTGCTCCTGCTGCTGCATGGTGCTGCGCGGCGGCTCCATGGTGCGCAGCCCCACCTTCTCACTCATGCCCCACTCGCGCACCATGTGGGACGCGATCGATGTGGCTTGCTTTAGGTCTGATGATGCTCCTACGAAAATCATTGGGGACTCGTCAAATATTAATTCACGTGACGAGAAACGGGGAATGGTGTTTCTCGGACCAGGCAAGTTAGTCAGCCTGGCTTGACGAAGCTCACGGAAAATTTCAGACGTTCGTATATGTGTTAGAATCGTTGTAAACTCTCATAGTACGATACAGGGTTTATTTGTAGTCACTTCACATCGATAGATGGCGCTGTAGTTGCGAGTTATCGCTACACACGTTTTTTTACCACTTAGGTGACAAACAAGCAAACGGCCCGCCGCAACTGCTTAGTTGGCGTCAAAAACACTATTTTGTAAACGAAAAACCTTGTTTACAAAACAGTAAACATTTGAATTGAACACTGGTTTGAAGGGATTTGTCGGCTTGCCTGATGTCAAGCGGTTACCACGCCTATCTAATATATTCAGTGCAGACCTGAGGTGATCTTCTCAGGTCCAAACACGAGCTCCTCGGCTGCACGACCACCCATCATGGTGTCCATCATGGCTAACAGCTGCTGTTTCGTTACGTGGTATCTGTTGACAAATACATAGATCAGAAAAAGATCCAAGATTCGAGTATTAGTGACATCTGGACGACCAAGCGCAATCTCGTCTTCGATTTCATCTAAACACGAGACTACCGGCCACAGTTCCAAACTTCGTGTTGCTATATAGAAAAACCCAATAACACTACGTGACCCGGGAATTAAACCCAGGACTTTACGCTCAGCTGTCGCGCTTGCTACCACTAAACCAGTAAGGCAGTCAACAATTTATTTATTAATGTCCTTCTCACCGAATTTCGGTCACGGCGGCCAATCTCACCGGAGATTAGCCAACTACGCAGGAGATATTATAGAGCATGAGTGTGTGCGCTAACACAGGTGCTCTCTCTGTTCCTTCACTCTCATAGTCCGATGGGACGGGAATCCGACACGACCGGGGAGAGATCAGGCGCAGGACCAACGGCGACGTGCTTTCCGAGGCACGGAATTATTTATTTATGTAAATATGTATCTATTATCGATACAAAAATCCCCAAAGAAATGCGCGACAACTAAAAAACACATACATAGCATCACGCCTGTATTCCCCCAAGGCTTAGGCAGAGGTGTACTATTGTATACCCACATTTCGCTGATGCCGTTATTGAGTCCCATGTAATAGAGGCGAGAATATTGCCGGTTAAAAAATTCCCGTATATAATGTTAGTGTGTATGTCGGCTATAAAAAATAGTAAGAGCGCTCACCGTTCCTTGGCGGGTATGTAGGCGGTGTGGCCCAGCGACGGCCCGCGCGGTATGATGGTCACCTTGTGCAGCGGGTGCGAGTCCTGCAACAAACGGTACGTTGGGTTCTGGTGTACAGATGGCCTATAGATACTTGGCAATTATTTATTTGAGCCTTTTGGTGTCGAAACGCTCGGGTCTTGGGGTCCGAATGCACGTATCTTTTTTAGAGACCTTGCTAAACGCGTGGTAGACGGTACACATGGTCAGGGGGCTGGCCTGTTCTTTGGTCAAACAATAAGCATTTCCATTCAACGTGGTAACGCTGCCAGTCTTCTGGGCACGTTACCAGTTGACAGCGATGTGGAGGATTACTCTGACGACGTATTCGTTTAGAATAGGTTTTTTATAAGTTTTAATTAATACATTAGCATATGGAGATAATTAAAAAAAAGGAAAAGCAAGAAATTGAGTCCTTGATTTTCCCACTATGTACACGTCTCGGCTCAAAATGAGAAAGGTTAGAATTAGAAGCTTAGTCCACCACACTGATGCGGGCGGTCTACACAGACCACCAACAAGTTCTGTTGAGATATGATGGAGCAGGCTGGTGGTGCTCACCTTGGTGAAGTAGGCGACGATGGCGTGTCCCCCCTCGTGGTACGCGGTGATGGTGTTGGCCTCCTCGTCCGGCAGTCGCGAGCGTCGCTCGGGGCCCATCAGCACCTTGTCGCGCGCGTCTTCCAGGTACTTCATTGTCACTGTCTTTGCGCCGTCTATTGCTGCCCTGAAACATGGGAAACGCATTTGACACATGACTTGATGGAGCAGTTTGGATGATGGCTTTGTGATTAGGTTTCGGTCACGGGTTGTGTGGTCGTGAGGTGTGTGGTCTTGAGGTGTGTGGTCGTGAAATTTGTGGTTGTGAACTACGTGGTCGTAATGAATGTGGTCGAGAAGTGTGTGATCGTAAAGTGTGTGGTTGTGAGGGATGTCGTCAAGATATGTAAGGTCGTGAGGTATGTGGTAGAGAGGTGTATCGTCGTGAGGAATGTGGTCGTAAAGTGTGTGCTCGTCAGCTATGTGGTTGTAAGTGTGGAGTCGTGAGGGGTGTGGTCGACAGGGGTGTAGTGCTCAAGTGAGTGGTCGCGAGCGATGTGGTCGAGAGGTGTGTGGTCGTGAGGTGTGTGGTGAGGTGTATAGTCGTGAGGTGTGTGGTGAGGTGTATAGTCGTGAGATGTGCGGTCGTAGTTTGTGGTCGTGAGGTGTGTGGTCGTGAGTTGTGTGGTCGTGAGATGTGTGGTCGTAAGGTATGTGGTCGTCAGGTGTGTAGTCGTGAGATATGTGGTCGTATAGTTTGTGGTCGTGAGGTTTGTGGTCGTAGTTTGTGGTCATGGTTTGTGGTCGTGAGATGTGTGGTCGTATAGTTTGTGGTCGTGAGGTGTGTGGTCGTATAGTTTGTGGTCGTGAGGTGTGTGGTCGACAGGGGTGTGGTGCTAAAGTGAGTGGTCGCGAGCGATGTGGTCTAGAGGCGTGTGGTCGTGAGGTGTGTGGTCGTGAGGTGTGTGGTCGTGAGGTATGTGGTCGTCAGATGTGTGGTCGCGAGGTGTGTGGTGAGGTGTATAGTCGTGAGATGTGCGGTCGTATAGTTTGTGGTCGTGAGGTGTGTGGTCGTCAGGTGTGTGGTCGTGAGATGTGTGGTCGTAAGGTGTGTGGTCGTGAGGTATGTGGTCGTCAGGTGTGTGGTCGTCAGGTGTGTGGTCGTCAGGTGTGTAGTCGTGAGATGTGTGGTCGTATAGTTTGTGGTCGTGAGGTATGTGGTCGTTAGGTGTGTGGTCGTCAGGTGCGTGGTCGTGAGGTGTGTGGTCGCGAGGTGTGTGGTCGTGAGATGTGTGGTCGTATAGTTTGTGGTCGTGAAGTGTGTGGTCGTGAGGTGTGTGGTCGCGAGGTGTGTGGTCGTATAGTTTGTGGTCGTTAGGTGTGTGGTCGTCAGGTGCGTGGTCGTGAGGTGTGTGGTCGCGAGGTGTGTGGTCGTGAGATGTGTGGTCGTATAGTTTGTGGTGGTGAGGTATGTGGTCGTAGTGTGTGGTCGCGAGGTGTGCGTTGTATGTCTCACTTGAGCGCGGCCTGGTTGACCATGTTCTCGAGGTCAGCGCCGGTGAAGCCGGTGGTGCCGCGAGCCAGCACGTCGCAGTCCACCTCCTGGTGCGCGCGCACCCTCGCCAGGTACAGCTCCAGGATCTCGCGCCGCCCGCCGTAGTCGGGGGTCGGCACCGTCACCTGTGCACACGGGAAACACCCTTATTCAACTCCAACCATTGACTGGTTGTGAGGTTGGAGACGTCTTGACCCGGGTACGTCTTAAAACTGCGGTCAGACACCTGCGGAGGGCAGCAGCGTCCTCTCACTAATCGGTGAGCCACTGCGATCCCCAAGCCGCCTGCCAAGCGTGGGGATTATGGCAAACCCTCCCTTGAGGGAGGCCTTCGTTCAGCAGTGGACGTCTTCTGGCTGATGATGATGATTATGAGGTTGGAGATATTGAACGTCAAAGTCATTTTTTTTCACCAAGACAAACAATTTAAGTATGTCTAATTATAAAATTTATGATAAAGCATCAATAAAAAAAAGCCTATGTTATTCCTAAAATTTCTTAAAAGCCTATAAGCCTATCCTTATCTTTCTACTCGCATACACTCGTTACACTCGTTACATTGCAAGCTACAAAGCATAGCTGATATTTTCTTCTAATATACAGGGCAATATTTTCATCACCATTCAAATTTTCACAGAGTGTTTATCTATTAATATGAACAACTTTTACTATGGGACCAACTCTGAAATCACGAAAATAAAATCAGCTGTTTTAACATTTTGGTCGAGGAAGCATTTTTTTTTTTCATTCATTTTTTTTTTAAACTTTGCCCCACTAGGATTTCTCCTGTGTCGTGGGTACAGTTTACAAACATACATGTCACATGCACACACAACCAGACCCGAAACAACTATCTGTAGATCATACAAATATTTGTTCCGTGCGGGGATCGAACCTGCGACACATAGCGCAGAAAGCTAATCGCTTAGCCACTGCACTGTTTGTAAACTGTACCCACGATACAGGAGAAATCCTAGTGTGGGGCAACGTTTTTTTTTAAAAGAAGAAGAAAGAAAGAAGAAGAAAGACTGCGCCAACCGTGTCGTCTGTCATTGAACTTTTGTCTGTAACAGCTATTTTTATTATCGTGATTTCAGAGTTGGTCCTATAGTAAAAGTTGTTCGTATTCATGGATAGAACACCCTGCGAAAATTGGGAGTGAAAAAAAAATTGCCCTGTATAATTTTTTTTTGTTTTTTCTTGTTTTATGCGCTGCCATACCGTTCATCAGATTGCGATAAAACTGTCAACTTATTGCTTGCACTTGCGCGAAGGTTATAGGCATAGTACAAATAACTTAAAGCAGGTGGCGCGCGTGTCGTACGGGAAAATGTATTTGAAAGAGCAAATTTATTTCTTCTGTGACAGCAAGGCGCCGGATACCAGCTAGTTTATTATCTAAAACTAAAGTCGTTTCTCAGAAATTGATTTTATATTCTGTTACATGGAGGAAGACATGACATGATTTTAGACATGGTAGGAAGAAAATTTAAAAGCTTACTTTACCAATAATACCTACTGCATGTTGGTATTGGTTCGTCGTCTTGTCGATTAAAGAATGATGTATGTGATTTGCCACCTCAAATATCTTATTATAAATATTTATCTGAGTGATGTAGGGTAGGCAGTGTCTTTTTGTCTTTATGCAACGAAAGCCACAGCTTAACGGTCCTTTAAATTAAAAAAATCATCACCCTATATGCATCAATAGTAATTTATCTTATTATAAATATTTATCTGAGTGATGTAGGGTAGGCAGTGTCTTTTTGTCTTTATGCAACGCACGCCACTGCTTAACAGTCCTTTAAATTAAAAAAACCATCACCCTATATGCATCAATAGTAATTACATAAACCTATATGACCCGGGTACGTCCTAAAACTGCGGCCAGACACCGGAGGATGGGCAGCAGCGTCCTCTCACTAATCGGTGAGCCACTGCGATCCCCCAATCCGCCTGCCAAGCGTGGGGATTATGGCAAATCCCTCCCTTGGAGGAGGCCTTCGTTCAGCAGTGGACGTCTTCTGGCTGATGATGAAACCTATATATATAAGCTTCATGAATCAGATAATATGGATGATTTAGTTACCTCGACATCAAACCGCCCAGGCCTCAGCAGAGCCTGGTCCAAGTCGTCGCGTCGGTTGGTGGCTCCCAACACGATTACACCTTCGTTTTGATGGAAGCCATCCATTTCTGACAGGAGCTGATTGATGGTCTGGAACAAAATGAGATTAATTATAATTTTTTTCGGTATAGAGATGAGCTGTCTCGTCAGAATGATGGAAAAATAAGCCAGCATGGCACGTGACGGTGATGACGGGGCAGGCCGTGGACGTATGTGTAAGAGACTTTAATTATCCGAAATCATTCACAGATAGTAAATTATATATGTAGGTCACGCGGAAACAAGCGAGCAAAATCTAGTCATAGCATAAAAAACAGACTCGTAAAAGTGTTTGAAAAATAAATCCTAATTACAAAATAAACAAAAACATTTCTTTATTATAAAATTATTAGTCAAATGTGAACGGCATAAGGATCGTAACACGTGGCGTTCCGTAATTTCTGCCTACCCCCATAGAAGCTGCGCAATATATTGTATAACTCACCTGATTAGCATATGGGTGTAGCACACTGTTGGTCCGCTTGGCGCCGACAGAGTCGATTTCATCGATGAAGATCACACACGGGGCGCGCTCCTTAGCGGCCTCTGAGGACAAAATTAAATATTACTTTAATTGGCTTTGGTATTATTAAGTCGTATTTCATAGAGGTGCAAGCCTTTTGCCTCCAATGGGCACAATTCCAATCTTCTGGCTACTGAGAATTTCAAAAATTCTCAATAAAATTTTGCCCGACTTGGATATCGAGCCTAAAACCTTATGTTCATGCGACAACTAGACCTATAGGGCAGATTTATTAATAAATATCTTGTTGAAAAACAAACGAAGGTTTGGTCAATTACAAATCCAGCCGTCTTTGTTCTGCTATGAGAACTGATCTAAAAATTAACCAGACGTCTGGCCAGTGATGGATTTGGTCAAAATAATTCTTCGTCATAATTAATACATGGGAAAAAATATATTTTTCAAGTATTTTAACAAATATTATTAGCAATGAACGATTCTAATTGTGTTCTTTATAGTAATTGAAATGAAATGAAATTGAAATGAAATTATTTATTTTTGCAATTAGGATTTTTCAATCACTATTACACGTCTTTTTTTAAACTAGATGGCGTCGGCATTTCCTATGACTATCCCTGAGAAGAAACAGTATATAGTAAAAATATAGTAAAAAAGTATTTTCTAGTATCCTTTTCCTGTATGTAGGGTACTTGTAAATGTATATTTTAGTTGTATCACAGCATTGTCGTTAATTATCGACTATGCCTATATACACATTCAATTCAAATTCCTTTGCAAATTAAAATTTAATTACGATCTTTTTATTGCAAATTGTCATTCAAAAATCGACTTACTCTGCATAAGATAAAGTATAGTTTAGTAAGTGGCAATGGAATGTAAACTTTCTAAGATTCGGAATACCAGTATAGTCTTCAACACGCCTCAGAAATGGCTAGTCAGATGGTGGATCCTGACAGTCGTGTTCAGGTTCTACTGTGGTAGTGAGACGTGTACAACTCACTGAACAAGTCGCGCACGCGTCGCGCTCCCTGGCCCACCAGGATCTCGTCGAACTGTGACGTCGCTCTGTGGTAGTGAGACGTGTACAACTCACTGAACAAGTCGCGCACGCGTCGCGCTCCCTGGCCCACCAGGATCTCGTCGAACTGTGACGTCGCTCTGTGGTAGTGAGACGTGTACAACTCACTGAACAAGTCGCGCACGCGTCGCGCTCCCTGGCCCACCAGGATCTCGTCGCTCTGTGGTAGTGAGACGTGTACAACTCACTGAACAAGTCGCGCACGCGTCGCGCTCCCTGGCCCACCAGGATCTCGTCGAACTGTGACGTCGCTCTGTGGTAGTGAGACGTGTACAACTCACTGAACAAGTCGCGCACGCGTCGCGCTCCCTGGCCCACCAGGATCTCGTCGAACTGTGACGTCGCTCTGTGGTAGTGAGACGTGTACAACTCACTGAACAAGTCGCGCACGCGTCGCGCTCCCTGGCCCACCAGGATCTCGTCGAACTGTGACGTCGCTCTGTGGTAGTGAGACGTGTACAACTCACTGAACAAGTCGCGCACGCGTCGCGCTCCCTGGCCCACCAGGATCTCGTCGAACTGTGACGTCGCTCTGTGGTAGTGAGACGTGTACAACTCACTGAACAAGTCGCGCACGCGTCGCGCTCCCTGGCCCACCAGGATCTCGTCGCTCTGTGGTAGTGAGACGTGTACAACTCACTGAACAAGTCGCGCACGCGTCGCGCTCCCTGGCCCACCAGGATCTCGTCGAACTGTGACGTCGCTCTGTGGTAGTGAGACGTGTACAACTCACTGAACAAGTCGCGCACGCGTCGCGCTCCCTGGCCCACCAGGATCTCGTCGAACTGTGACGTCGCTCTGTGGTAGTGAGACGTGTACAACTCACTGAACAAGTCGCGCACGCGTCGCGCTCCCTGGCCCACCAGGATCTCGTCGAACTGTGACGTCGCTCTGTGGTAGTGAGACGTGTACAACTCACTGAACAAGTCGCGCACGCGTCGCGCTCCCTGGCCCACCAGGATCTCGTCGAACTGTGACGTCGCTCTGTGGTAGTGAGACGTGTACAACTCACTGAACAAGTCGCGCACGCGTCGCGCTCCCTGGCCCACCAGGATCTCGTCGAACTGTGACGTCGCTCTGTGGTAGTGAGACGTGTACAACTCACTGAACAAGTCGCGCACGCGTCGCGCTCCCTGGCCCACCAGGATCTCGTCGAACTCAGGTCCCGCAGCATGGAAGAAGGGCACGCGCGCCTCGCCCGCCACGGCGCGCGCCAGCAGCGTCTTGCCCGTGCCCGGCGGACCCACCAGCAGCACGCCCTTGGGCAGCTTGCCGCCCAGCGACGAGAACTTCTCGGGGGATTTTAGGAATTCCACCTGGATACAACAACAAATATCTTACAGATGTGACTAAACATCAATATTGTACAACGCGACTCCCATCTGACCTCCACGTACGTAGATAAATATATCACGCCGGGGTCACCACTATAGAGGAACAAGGTATGGTTTTCCTCCATTGAAAAGAGAGAATCTTTCGACCAGGCAATGTGGTGCCTGGCGGGACGAAGCCAACGGTTGATGTCGGACATTCGTATATGTGTTAGAATCGTTGTAAAATCTCATAGTGCGTTTCAGGATATTCTGTTACCGCTTCACTCCGATAGATGGCGCTGTACTTTTTGCCATGTTGTGAGTAATGGCCTACCCTAGACCCGGGTACGTCTTAAAACTGCGGCCAGACACCTGCGGAGGGCAGCAGCGTCCTCTCACTAATCGGTGAGCCACTGCGATCCCCAAGCCGCCTGCCAAGCGTGGGGATTATGGTAAACCCCCCCCTTGGGGGAGGCTTTCGTTCAGCAGTGGACGTTTTCTGGCTGATGATGAGTAATGGTCTTAGTACTGTGTTATCCGTCACAATTGGAGCTGTGGTACTGGTATGGTACTCACCACGTCTTTCAGTTCCTGTTTGGCCTCATCAGCCCCTTTGACGTCGTCAAACGTAACGGATATGTCCTCTGGATCTACCTCCACTTGGTTACCCAGTTGAATTCTGAACAGACAAACAGATATTTTTTATTAGTCATGTAACTATTGAATGGCTCATTGGTCTAGTTTTCACAAGCGCGACTGCTGAGCATGAAGTCCTGTGTTCGATTCTCGGGTGCAGAGCAGTGTTATTGGGATTTTCTGTATGGAAATTCTAAGTAGCAGGACGGACTCTGGAACTGTGCCCGATAGACGGCAATAGGCTCGCTCCCTATTACATGGGACTGAATAACAGCATCGGCGAAATGTGGATGCACAATAGTACACCTCTGCCTAACCCTTGGGGGAATACAGGCGTGATGCTATGTTATGTTATGTGTAACTATTGATTGTGGTATTTTTGGGTAAAACAGAACGCAAATGGAACAATATTATATTTTATTAGCTGTGCCAATAAAATATATATGTCAAGTCAAAGTTTTTTATTTCAAGTAGGCCTTTTCAGGCACTTTTAAAAAGATGGTGGATGGTGGATGTCGGAACTTAACAATGTATTTTTTAGTGAGACCAAATGCACTTAACCCTATTTTTTTCTAAAATAAAAGTAGCCTAAGTTACTCCTTATTACATCAGCTACCTGCCAATAAAAGTCCCGCCAAAATCGGTCCAGCCATTTCAGAGATTAGCCTATACAAACAGACAGACAGACAAAAATTTTAAAAAACGTTATTTTGGTGTATGTACCGTATATATATTCATATGCATGTAGTAAAAAAGGTTATTTCAATATTACAAACAAACACTTCAATTTTATTTATATGTATAGATGTAATAGATGTATAGATAAGACTGCCTCATTGGTCTAGTGGTCGAGTGCTGAGAACACATACGTATACATTCAGACCCGAAATAATTATTTCTAGATCATACAAATATTCCGTGCGGGCATCGAACCCAGGACACGAAGCGTAGGAAGCCAATCGCTTGCCCACTACGCCAAATTACCGTCCAAATCTTATTTTAATTAAATTTAATAATTATTTTGTAGTCATATGACATAGAACCGTGAAAAAGCTAGGTTTTGAGGTTGTCCAACAGTGAGCATAACACACCTGAACACAGTCCCACTGACGGACGCCATGAGACTCACGAAGATGGCCAGGAACAGCACGATGGTGAGCAGCTGTTGGACTAGCTTCAGGTACTTGGACGCTTTCGTGCCGCGCACATTGTCTGGGTGAGAACCTGGCGATGAGGAAATATCTCATACATACATTTATTAGTAAAGCCGATATATCATACTGGAAGGCACATCCCAATTTATTAGAATACTAGCTTCCACCCGCGGCTTCACCCACGTGGTTTACGAACCGTAAAATGTACCTACGTGCTATTCCAGACTATAATCTATCTCTGTGCCAAATTTCATCCAAATCCGTTCAGCAGTTCTGGCGTGATTGAGTAACAAATATCCATCCATCCATCCATCCATCTTCACAAACTTTCACATGCATAATATTAGTAGGATAGGCTTAGTAGGATTATGCCCGGTCAATGGCAATAGGCTTCCTATTATATGGGACTCAATAACGGCATCAACGAAATGGGAATGTGCAGTAACACACATCTCCGTAACTTTCGAGGAATACAGTCATACATACATGTTATGTTATAAAAATATATTTTAAATTGAGCCTTATATATACCCTTTAAATAAGATTTATATTATTGAACTAGCTATTGCCCGCGACTTCGTACGCGTAGAATTTAGAATCTGATATTTTGCTGCGGTAAAATGGAGCCTATATTTTAAGTTAGACCTCTAGCTGACTAACTGCATTTTTTTTTTTTTTCAATTTCAATTGCATGCAGTAGTTTTTGCGTGATGCGTGTACAAACATACAGAGAGATGGACAAAAATTCTAAAAACTGTTGTTTTGGCTTCTGTTGCTCTAAAAAAGATCCCCAATTAGTTTTTCTCCAATATCTATAATGTACAGACATCGGCCTGTTATAATTTTATTATATGTTGGTTTACCTGCTAAATACCCTTCAGCGAAGGCTATCTTGATCTTGTCCTTCTGCTGATGGGTGAGGTGTGACGACTCCTCATTGAGGAGCTTCTCCAGACGTGGAGCGACATCTGGGCCTAATGGCTGCTGCTTTTCGGCTGGCTCTTGTGCACTTAGACCTGGAAAATAAACATTTTTTTTAATAGCTGTCAAACGTTAGCACTGATATGTCAGTGCCAAGAAATTTAATAATGTAAGTAACTAAGAATTGCGTAAAAAATGGTTGCCATTAATAAATTTACGAACAAAGAACTAAGTGAACCAAATAATCCTTGGATTTTTTTAGCTTAGGGGCCGTTCAAGTATTACGTAAGCAGATTTATTACAATTATTTACCCCCCCCACCCCCCATGTCATCAAAAATAAGCAAAGCAAAGACCCCCCCCGCCCCCCTATAGTGCTTACGTAATACTTGAACGGCCCCTTAAAGTCCGTTCATTTCGATTTGAGAATCTTTGAGCCGAGAGAATTGTTGATTGCACGGCTGGCGTAGTGGCGAAGCGATCGACTCCTGCGCCACGAGTTCGATTACCGCCTAGGTCTGGACGTTTGTTTGTGCTCACACACGATACAGGAAATATTTAAAAAAAACAAAATGATATGGAAAGATGTTTGGGGGGTCTAAATAAAAAAAAAATTAAACTCCGAGCTACCTTTTAAATAATAAAAACAAAAAATAAAAACGCGACCGACAATCGTCAATATCTACATACCACTAGACTAAGATTTTACGTTTAAAGTAAACACATCCATCTAAAAATAATATAATATTTAAACTTAAATATCTCTAAATCATTCTCACACGCTTCGACATAAATGTCTATTAGACATAGTCTATTCCTCTATAAAAAAATCGTCTTCGTTCAACCAGTGACATTATGAGTGTAGAAAGTCAAAATTTAAACATATTCTCGGAAAGGCAGGCGAGAGTGATATCGGCTATGTTTATCTACATATATTTCTTTATTTCGACATAATCTCTATTCGCGAGAATCGCACTCTTAGGTTCAGAAATATAATTTAGTCGTGATTTACAGTGACGTAATTTCGGCGTATGTGGCACTACACTATCACTAGAAGCATGCGCGTGAGTCTAACATACTACAACTTACGGAGTCTGTTGATAATGTTGGGGTTACGTTTGAGATCCGCGTGGATGCCGCGCTCTGTCTTGAACCCGCGCACCTGGATCGCGTACTTGAAGCCACTGTCTTGCAAGCTGTGGGTCAGCAGGCCCACGAAGTTATCCGTGAAGCTAAACCTGGGAACATTACACTACGGTAAAAAATAACATCCCAAAAGGAAATATGCCGTCAACAAATTTTCATAGTTTTCAAAATGGCGCCCACGGATAATCTATACTTCTATACCAATATTATTAAGAGGTAAAATTTGTTTGTATGTAGGGGGTAAACTCCGGAACTTCTAAAAATTCTTTCACTGGTAGAAAGCTACATTATTCCTGAGTGTTATAAGCTATAAATTATATTGCACGAAGGTTACACGGACGAAGTCGCGGACAAAAGCTAGTCTGATACACAAAAATCAATGTTTGCTTGTTCGTATTTCATGCGCTGCCATACCGTTCATCTGATTACGATAAAACTTTGTCAACTTATTGCTTGCACTTGCGCGAAGGTTATAGACATAGTACAATTAACTTACAATAGGTGGCGCGCGTGTCGTATCGGCAAATGTATTTATTTATTTCGTTTGGCATCCCAGATATGATAAATATATCATTGGATTAGAGAAAGGAAGTTTATCAAGTATCTCGGTTATCGAACTAATAATAGTTACAGAACTGCCGATTACTTAAACCTGTGTGCAATTTGAAGGATTCAATTTATTTCTTCTTCGGCAGCAACGCGTCTGATACCAGCTAGTCTTTATAATATGTATATATTGACGACACGTTTAGCGCAGTGGCTAAGCGATTAGATTTCTGCGCTACGTGTCGCGGGTTCGATTCCCACACGGAACAAATATTTGTATGATCTACAGATAGTTGTTTCGGGTGTGGTTGTGTGTGCATGTGACATGTATGTTTGTAAACTGTACCCACGATACAGGAGAAATCCTAGTGTGGGCCAATGTTTAAAAAAAAAGAATTTATAAAAATCCCGTGTCATGATGTTTGTTTACGCTAAACTGAATCTCAGAAACTGCTAAACCGATTTTAATGAGATTTTGTAAATGTGTTTTGTTTAGCCCAACTAGAGAGATTGGATAGTTTTAGTGTCTTTATATATGTATATAATTCTCCTGTACGTATGTATGTCACTGAACTCCTAAACGGCTGCACCGATTCTGACGAAATTTTTTCTGTGTTTGAACGAGTCCCTGGATGGTTTAGATTCACAATTGGACCCGGTAGGTGGGGCTACGATTGAGTTCTACGTTCGGGCATGAGAACGTATATAAAGTCCGCTAGTGTTTTATAAAAATCGAAAGTCGACATCAATAGAAATATCATCGACCAAACCTCGTTTAACTATCACGTTTCAAGATATACCTAAGTAACCAAAGATGAAAATCCGGACACCATTTTGAAAAAAAAAAACTACTGGTAGGTAAGTTAAGTATTAAAACAGAAATCATTTAAACCCAATTTTGGCAGAGAGAGCGCCCCCTATTCCCAGTGAACAATAGAAATAACTGAGTTTGATTCTAAAGGTTGAGAAATGTTGGATTTTTATGTTACAAAATTCTTATTAGCAGCTCAGGCAATAACACAGCTCTGCCTAACCCTTCAGCCATACAGGCAAGCGTGAGGAAACAATCTTACCTAGTATTCCGTCCACCAATATCGACTGTGACCGTTGGCACTTCGACCCATCCATTTTTATTCTTGTCGAAAGTGTCTGCGGAGATGTGGGACACCTTTCTGGCGGAGGCCAGGTCCCGTAGTCCCGGACGACACGCCCTCGTCGCCAGGGCACGAAGGTCTATGGTTTTCATCTCACTGGAAGGAAGATTTTTGGTTATATCATGATTATATTTCTTAGGCCAGGCTCTTGAAGATATTTCAATCGATTTCAAAATAACTTGGCCCCTATTACATGGGCATTGGCGGAATGTGGGTGCACAGTAGTACACCTCTGTCTAACCCTTCGGGGAATACAAGCATGATGCTAATCCTTTTAATATTAGATTGTTACAAAAAAATCTTATCCTAATACCTATTCTATTTCTATTTTCTATTAAAAAAACGTTGCCACACACTAGGATTTCTCCTGCGTCGTGGGTACAGTTTATAAACATACATGTCACATGCACACACAACCAGACCCGAAACAAGTATCTGTAGATCATACAAATATTTGTTCCGTGCGGGAATCGAACCCGCGACACTTAGCGCAGAAAGCTAATCATTTAGCGACTGCGCCAACCGCGTCGTCAAAATCATCTTTTTAATAGATCTTTTACAGATATTCATATTCTTCTGATACAGCATTTTCAGTACAATAGGCTCGCTCCTTTGAGCCTTAAAATTACATGCGCTAAATCACCTGCCTAGCCTTTTCCCAACTACATTGTTCACCAATCTAACCGGTTGCGGCTGAATATCAGTATTTTACAACGCGACTGCCATCTGACCTCCACCACCCAATTACTGGGAGACACTGATATTCTAAGGTTAAACTGGTTGTCAGACATTTTGGGCTACTGACACCCGTAACGACTGTCATAGCTCTTCGTATGACACCCGGGACCAAGAGCTAAACGTGCTTTCCGAGGCACGGAGGGGTCTCGATATGTGAAAAATGGTCACCCATCCAAGGACAGACCACGCCTCACGCCGCTGGTGGCGGCGGTAGCTATGTAGCTACGAACCGCTACATGCGCTAAATGAGGGTGTAAAATAGTACACCTCTGCCTAACCCTTTGGAGAATACAGGCGTGCATGTTTATGTTATTAGGGAAATTAAAAAAAAAATCTGTCTTTCCTACTTATTCCTTTTCTTTAGCCGAAGACTGGTAGAAAACAAAACGCAATATACCTTGAAAATTAAACAACAAAACTAGTACATTATGTAAATGTATATGCATGAATGTTAGCTATTTATTAAATGCATCTCATTCATTTATATCATACAATAAACTATTCTCATACATAGTCAATAATGTTTAGAATAATCTCATAAACAAAAGCTCTTTGTTGTAACACCTATTACATAGAATTACATACCTAGGTGTTCAATGAAACACTACTACAGAATCCTTGTGTATATTCAATATGATTAGAATAGAATAATAATAATAATAATAATAATACTCTTTATTGTACATCAATAGAAAATAAGTTACAAAAGGGTTAAACAATACGCAATGTACAAGGGGCGGCCTTATCGCTTAGAGCGATCTCTTCCAGGCAACCAAATGGAAATGATAGAAACAGGTTAACAAGACAACGGGCAGTCCAGATGTACAATAATTGAAAAGAAAATAATTAATAACATTTATAAATATATACACACTAAATATCCAAAAATCTGCAAATTAGGACGAAGCAAGTCTGGAGTACTCTATTTCAGCGTCAGGTAATGTTCCTTGACAAGTTTTTTAAAAGTTGTCAGAGATTGTGCACGTCTCACAGCAAGTGGCAGCGCATTCCATAGGCAAGCAGCTTGTACAGAAAAAGACTTATTACGAAACATGGAAGAATGCGCTGGGATTTTAAGCACCAGGTTTTCTGATGACCTCAAGGATCTAGAATGCGAATCACAGAGAAACTCAAACCGTTCTTTTAGGTAAAAAGGAGTAAATGGATTAAACAGTACATTATACAGCAGTGAAAGGATATGAGTATTCCGGCGAAGACGGATAGGCAACCATTTGAGCTTAGTACGAAATTCAGAGACATGATCATATTTGCGTAATCCAAATATAAATCTAATACAGAAATTTTGAAGTCGCTCAAGTTTATCCAGTTGCACGGCAGTGAGATCGAGATAGCTCGCATCAGCATAGTCTAAAATCGGCAGGAGGAGGGATTGTGCCAGTGCAATTTTAGTGGCAGTTGGTAAAAAGTTTCGCAACCTTTTCAATGATGATGCCGATGCAAACATTTTCCGACTGACTTCCTTTAGTTGGACGGTCCATGACAAGGTTTTGTCAATGAAAACTCCCAGGTTTTTTACCGTATCACTTATAGGAATTATCGTTCCATCAAAAGTTACTTGAGGAAGTGCCGACCAGTTGACCCTAGCGATCATCCTAGAACTACCAATAACAATTACTTGTGTTTTGGTAGGATTCACTTTTAGCCCAAACTTAGAGCTCCAGTCACCTATTCGAGCCAAATCCTCATTAATAACACCAAAAGCTTCAGTCAACTTTTCAGCTGGTGCCTGCGAGTAAATTTGTAAATCGTCTGCATAAAGATGGTAGGAAGAAGAGAGTCGATGAGAGATGGAATTTATAAATATAGCGAAGAGTAAAGGAGAAAGAACGCCACCCTGTGGTACACCAGCTGTATAATTGCACCAAGAGGATTTTGAATCTTCAAGGCAGATACGTTGCCGGCGACCAAACAGGTAACTATGAAACCAATCAATCACCGTTGGAGATATGTTAAGAGAGCGGAGTATCCCCAACAAGACATCGAAATCAACCGTATTAAAGGCATTGCTAAAATCTAATAACGCCAATACAGTTAAATTTCCAGCTTCCATGCCCGACCTGATATCATCCGTAATATGAACTAGCGCTGTCGTGGTACTGTGACCACGACGGAAGCCAGATTGAAGTGGGTTGAGGAGACAATTTCTGGAAAGGAACGAGGAGAGTTGAGAGTGGACTAGGCTTTCAAGGACTTTTGAAAGAAACGGTAAAATGGAAATAGGGCGATAATCAGAAAAAGATACAGGTTTAGATATTTTAGGTAGAGGAGTGATTTGGGCATCCTTCCACGCACGAGGAAAGACACCAGTTTTTACTGAGGAGTTAAGGATATAAGAAACGATAGAAAGGATTTCATCGAGGATAGGAAGGACCATACTACGGCTGACACAGTCGCAACCAACTGCATTGGAAGTAATGGATACAATGCTCTTCCTGACATCACAATCAGAGAATTGATCAATGACAAATGGGGAGAAATCGGGTGTCGGAAGATTTGAAAGATAATTTAAAGTACTAACTTTAACTGACTTGTTAAAGGTAGACGACGCAGAGAAGTACTGATTAAGTAAATTTAAATCTAAGTTATTAGGAATTTTGTCGTGCTTCGATTTTCCGACCCCAAGTGATCTAAGAAATTGCCAGACTTTAGCTGGGTCACCATTTTGTACTGAATTATGGATGTGTTGGCGTTGAGCATCCCTACACACTAAATTGCAGCGATTTCTGATGGCGGTGTATTGCTCTTTAATTTTTATGTTATTAGGATGACGCTTAAGTTTATATTTTGCCGCAGCTTTCTTGGACAACAGATGCTTTATTTCCTCCGTAAGCCAGGGAGCTGGTGCATGCCTCACTTTTACTGCTCGAATAGGTGCATGGCGATCATAAAGTTGGACGAGGTTCTTAACAAACAGATCAACTTGTTCATCAACTGAAGTAGCTGTAACAAGAGAAGACCAATCGATGTTGCTAGCATCATCACGAAGGCAGTCCAGGTCCATGCCACTAAAATTGCGAAGCATAAGGATTTTAGGGCGAGCTTTTGGGGGGCGTACTTTATACGACAAAAAAATCAAGTCATGGTGAGAAAATGAGTCTGCTGAACACTGTCCATGTTTAGCGACATGGGTTTTGGAAGAAACGAGTATGAGGTCAAGAAGTGAAGCGACTGAGTTCGGGAAATGGTGAGTAGCACTTAGATCTAGAATTGTCATATTATTAGATTCTACAATGGAAGAGAGTGAAGAAGCACGGAAATCATTTTTAAGGAGGCACGTATTAAAGTCACCCATAATAATTGTATGACTATAGAGAGGGATTAAATTTTCAAGAATATTTTCAAAGGAAGAAAAGAAATTTATTCGAAGGGAAGGACAATAGTATACGCCAAGAAGGATTTTGGTATGATGAAGCTCAACTTCTATAAAAAGATGTTCGCCGGCGTTTGACGGGGGTGGTTGTGGAGACATATTAACAATATTATAGGATATGTGGCTACGAAGATATATGGCTACACCGCCACCACCACCAACCGAGCGGTCATTTCTTATGAGCTGGAATCCGGGAAGAGAATAGGAACGTGAGGCGAGGCATGGCTTTAGCCACGACTCAGAGACTAGAATGGCGTGGATATTCTTACAGTCGAAACACGCGAGCATATCGGGGAAATGAGCCGGAATACTTTGGGCATTGATGTGGACAACATTAAAATTCCTTGCGACATCAGAAAACTGTGAGACAAGAGAATCAGCTAAAGTAGGAATACTCGCAAAGCTTTCCTCGTCACTACTGGCAGAGTAAAAACTATCACAACTAATATCTGACATAATGCAATAAAAAAAGACGATGTAAATATATAAATATAATATATAAATATATATGTAGGTATAATATAAATGAGGTTTATTCAACTGAATAAACAAAAACAACAAGTAAGTATTCTTCTACCTGCCGGTTGTGTACAATAAGTTATTCACAATAATTATACTATAACAATTTTTAAACTACTGTATGGCCAAAACGATTAAAAACAATAATTTGGAAGAAAACATAGTAGAGAAATAAAATAAAACGTGCACGGCAAATGAAAAACAACTAAGAATAAGAAAGGGAAATAATAGAAAAGGTTGAGGGTGGCGCCGGCGCCGTATGTTTCTACTCGCTCTAGCCAAAGATAACAAATGTCAAAAAGCAAATTATAGAAAAGAAAAAAAAAAAAAAAAAGATTCGTGGAACGAAACGTAACTAAAAGAGATGACACTAATGACAGCTGACAACAATACAACAAACGAATGTCAGGCGATCAAGCACCCGCTTTTGTCATAATTATTGTAATAAATATAAAATGAAAGAAATAAGAATGAGGGTGGACATAGTTAATACAGAAAGGAAAGAAGCCGAGCGTACTACTCACGGAAACGTAGCTGAGCGTAAACAAGAAAAATACAAGTTATTTTCTAGCGGCGGCACGCTTTAACTTAGCAACTGCAGGAGCCGGCTGCGTAATGGTTACGATGTCCTGTTGCGACTGCGACTGCTGTGGCTGCTGCTGTACGATGCTGCTCAACTCCACATTGGTAGTTATTCGATGCTTCGTGCCATTAGCCTCAAGGACAAACACAGAGCCCGCCTTTGTCCAGCAGTTAGTGACACCGAACTTCTCGCGTGCAACCATGAAGAGATCATGTCGTACCTTGGTCAAAAACTCGGAAACCGTGATACCCGTGCCCTTAAGTTTGGTTTTTTCAAACCAAATTGTGTCCCGTTGAGCAACATTATGCAGCTTGATGACAATAGGCCTTGGTTTGAGCGACGTGGTTCGTCCCATTCTGTGGCAGCGCTTGATATCACTGCTCGAGAAGTCAACCATCTTGAAGTGATCTCTAATGATTTGGGTGACAACCTGAGCAGTCTCCTCCTTGGCTTTCTCCGATACTCCATGCAACAACAACATTTTTCTGCGACCACGCATCTCCAGATCGTCTACACTACGGGACAGCAGCTGTACCTGTTGCTGAAGAGCTCCAAGCGCTTCCACAATAAAACTCCGGAATGTAGAGAACTCGGTGGCCAAACAGGAGGTGTCAGAAGTAGTGGCAGCAGGTGCTTTCTGAAGTTTAGCTTCAAATTCCATCATCCTCTTGTTAAACATATCCATCATATCAGTGATATTAACCTTGATGGACTCCATTGGAAGTGTTTTGTGGTCTAGTCAGTTGGTGAAAGTTGGTGAAAAATTGTAAATAGTGAGATAAAAGTAGGGAAACACTTGTCCGGCAGGTAGAAAGACTTAGATTGAAGAATATAGCATTTAAATCACTTAAAATTGCCTTTAACTATTTAAAATGTATTTTTTTAATTGGAGAGTTTTTTAGCTATGTACTGTACAACTACCCGCCAAAAAAAAAAAAAGAATATAACTTTATTTATTGACCCGGGTACGTCTTAAAACTGCGGCCAGACACCGGCGGACGGGCAACAGCGTCCTCTCACTAATCGGTGAGCCACTGCGATCCCCAAGACGCCTGCCAAGCGTGGAGATTATGGCAAACCCCCCCCCCCCTGAGGGAGGCCTTCGTTCAGCAGTGGACGTCTTCTGGCTGATGATGATGATATCTTTATTTCATATAAACCAAATTCAGGCACTTATGAAATGTCGACTCTAGTCTTGTCTAGTCTCTCTCCTAGTCAAAATAGTAGGTCCTATGCAGAAGAACCAGCAAGAAACTCCATGGAAATATGTATTACTAGCTTCCACCCGCGGCTTCGCCCGCGTGGATTACGAACTCGTGGATTTTTTCAGGATAAAAGGTAGCCTATGTGTTAATCCTGGGTATATGCTATCTCTATTCCAAATTTCAACCAAATCCGTTTGGTAGTTTTTGCGTGAAAGAGTTACAAACATCCATCCATCCATCCTCACAAACTTTCACATTTATAATATTAGTAGGAAACATATATGTGTTCATCACTTCTCGAAAAAAAAAAAGCGAATTTAAAATGACACGCCAATCGGTCTTTACGCTCAGCGGTCGCAGCTGCGACCACTAAACCAATCAGACAGTATTTTATAAGGAATAGTGATCTAATATTCCGATCAATATTTTTCTTACTATTTGAATTTTGTGTGGATACATGAATTGATGCTATTTTTGAACCTGTAGTTCGATACTGCAGCACAAAAACGTTGTTGACGACACGGTTAGCGCAGTGGTGGAGCGATCGACTGTTGCGCTACGTGTCTCGGGATCGACTCCCGTACCAAACAAATATTAGTATGACCTACAGATAGTGGTTCCAGGTCTGAGTATTTGTGCAATGTGCATATGAATGTTTGTGTTTTTTAAACACACCCACGGCATAGGATTTTTTCCTAGTATGGGGCAACGTTTTTCAAAAACAAATGGACAAAAATGAAAGAAAATAGTCAAAGTGAATTTATAGTAATTTACTTTAATATAAGTGGCTCATTGGAAACTAACGGCATAGGTTCGATTCCAGGGTCAGACAGTGTTAGCAGCCCGAATTTTGGAAATGTGCTGGTATATGGCAATAGGCTTGCTGACTATTATGACTTAATAACAGCATTAGTAAAATGTGGGTGTTCAATAGTATATCAAGATCAATAGTAATACACCTCTGCCTAACCATTTGGAGTCTATAGTCATTATGCTATGTTATTGTCCGACTGCAGGACCAAGGGCGGGTCCAGGGGAGGGGGGTCATTGCGGTCATGACCCCCCCCTGGGCTAGTTCTAGGTCGACCACTGATAATTTTTCTAATCGCATTAATCATACAGTATTTATTATTGTAATCAAATAGGAGCCTGTCCCGATTAGACTTCAAACATGTGACCCCCCCCGGACTTGAAAGCTGGATCTGTCCTTGTGCAGGACCAAGGTCTATTCTCTTTTGACTCATCACAAGAGCTGTTAAATGTTCAAGTGTTAATTAATGATGACACATTTGCTAAAGTCACTTTTCATTCATAATATTATTACTAAGAAATTATTAAACAAAATTCACTCGGGATTCTTGAAAGAAATTCTCAGATGATGTCACAATTTTATTATCTTAACTCAAGTTATAAGTGTCATGCGAGATAAACAGTGTTATGGGGACTTTACACCTTATGGGGGTCAGAGGCCTAACCATGAAATTAAATTTAGTACATGCAATACTTTTAAAAAAAGCAATGGAAGTTGGTACTGTAACGATTCAGCCACACAGTTCTATTTTTAAAATTTTCTTCCATATTGCTAAGTGTTCAACATATTTTTTTTTTTAAATTCAAACTGTTCTTTTTTTTAATTTGTCAGCTTATTACTGGTTTCTTGTGGTAATGGATATGAATTCTGACACTGAATTAAGTAACAAAACTAAGAGACATAAGTTCAAGCGAATATGTATAAAAAGTCCCATGCAAAATACGCACTCTCATTCATTCATTCGGAGCCATGAATCATTTGTTTAATGCCCTTTCCTTTAGGAATTTTCTAGTTAAGAACAGAAAAAAATTGCAATGCCGTAACTCAATTAGTAGAAATTAGTAGTGAATGGAAAAAAAGGAGGTATTTGACCTTATTTTATATTACTAAAATTAGGGTAATTATCAATGAATTAGCTTGACCTCAGGTCAGTTGGACATTAAGCTTTCTCAAGTCATAGTTTTTCTATTATTTTGTTACAAGATCAAGGTTAAAACTAATGAACCAATTTTGATGGAATTTCGACAAGAAATAGTGCAAAACCTAGATGCAATATAGGGTTTTTGAAAGGCTGAAAATTTTAATATTTTTTTAAGCAGTGGGACTGATTACTACTAGTATAGTTGTTTAAACATATAGATTTGTAATATTTAATTTATTTTATTATAAAAATGGTAACAATACACTACATACAAGTTTATGTCATGTAAATATCAAGATACCTAATATATGTTTGCAAGTTCATACATATTGTATAAAAACATAATGACTATACACTGAAAACATTACATTCTTGTGGTTTCAACAAGAAATACAGAAAGATTCAAAATTCTAAATACAAAAAAACTAGTGATGTTTTACATAACACTAAAGTTTTATCATTTTCAGCCAAGTAAGTCAGCTATATGTACGTACCTTAAGACATTCTTATCAAAATTCCTGAGAGTCTCCTCGAGGCTTTCCTGGCAAACTGTTGCGTCATATATTGCCACCGAACCTTCTTTCCCCCTCACATTTTTATTTTTCCCGCTGTTTTGCTTACGGTGTCGAAAAACACTTGAATATCTTGAAGATAATTGGCTAAAACTAACTAAAATCTGCAATGACAAAAGGTTATATTTAGTGACAAACAGTTTTCGTTTTCATACAAGAAATGATTAATCTATTTGTCAGTTTATATTGTTACACGATTACCGATGCTTGTTTACCTGATTTTGGGTGTTTATAGAATTCAATGAGAACATGTTACATGTAGATGGTTATTGAGTGTTTTTTTCTATATTGAAGTGCACTCGAAAATTTTGTAGGCTCTCACGTCAAACTTAATTTTCCCATTGAAAAAAAATGGCCATAGTGTTGCGATCTCCATATGATAAACGAGTCAATAAAAAGCTACTAATTCTATTTAGTTAGAATCGTAATATTGTATAACTATTTGCTAATATACGTATAAAAAGGTCAAACCCGTATCATACAAATAAATTGATATGAAAAATAAACTAAAAGTAAATTAAGAACTTGTATCTATTACAAAAATACAATTTGGATTAAATAATCAATCAATGCATAGTTAGTCGAATATTTGCGACCAATCTACTAAATTTATGAAAGGAAAAAGACTACATTTTGTTTATGACCACTATTATTTGAAGTTTTGATTGTTTGGTCGGAAAGTTGTTTTTTATTTATTTCACCATTTCCAAACAATTAATGCTTTTATGTAAAGGTTTAAATGTTAATTGTAAACAGCTTATAGTATTATTAAATTAAAAACCAGATTGTTGAAAGTTACGAGCTCGCAAAGAACGGCTTTCAGTAATTTGTTAAATAAATGGATATCAAGGAAAATAAAACGTAGTGCTGTAAAATTATTTAGGTGGAAAAATGGTGAAATATATAAACATCAACTTTTTAGAGATTTTCGTTCTGTATAAAATCAAATTTGTGCCGCTTTTCGAAACTCGTATCTTGCGAACATTTTACAAACGGTTTCTGAACAGTTCATCATTTTAATTCATGATCTATATTGTCTATGCTTTATTTGGACAGTAGAATCCAAAATGGCGACGAGCGATGACGAGCCTATGCATTTATATGAAGTTTTTCAAAACTGTTTCAATAAAATAGCGAATAAACAACAAGGTGAGTGAAAAAATGCATACCGTGGCTCGTCTCGCGTTCCTCAAATGAACTATCGCGGTATAGTGAAGTGTTTCATTGTGAATATCAGTCATAGTGTTTGCGTGTTATGCCATTCCTGTGTTGAAAAGCAACAGCATTTTTTCAAAATACGTTCGAAAAATCCAACCTACGCGTACCAAAAGCAGTTGTTAACCTTCTACTATCATTAACGTATACGTTTTAATTACGTAGGACGCCATAAGAACGCGTTTTAAGCGTTGAAAGGCTATGTTTTGATCGTATACTACGACATCAAATGTGCTTGTACCATTGTGCTACAGCGATTTCAGTGCGAATCTGAATTGTTTCACGGGATTTATTTGCATTGACGTCTTCACTCACGATCTAATAAGGTAAACCTATCGATTTCGACATGAAAAACGGTGATTTTCCGAGATTTTTCTCAAGAAAGATGTGGTCTTGTTGAATGCAAGATTCGTGATGCATTTTTTTTTTCACGTTCGCAAGTATCAATGGACATAACGTTGTCAGCCTGTTGTATAGAGGTGTACACGGCTATTTAGTTCGCCAGTCGTTGTTTTTATGTTCTCTTTGTGCCAATGTTTACAGCGTATTTTTTTTTTGTTTATTTACACACGTAAGGCGCGGGCTTCGAGCGTCTATGGAATCGACTATATATTTGTAAGCTAGGCATGCACTATTAAAAAAAATAAGTAGCTTATGGAAGTATGTCAGGAATTTTTTGTAATGGAAAAATGTTGATGAAAAT
The DNA here is from genome assembly GCA_947562105.1 of Shargacucullia verbasci. Taxonomy (NCBI): domain Eukaryota; kingdom Metazoa; phylum Arthropoda; class Insecta; order Lepidoptera; family Noctuidae; genus Shargacucullia; species Shargacucullia verbasci. Next base: position 583,865 of record OX387307.1, on the reverse strand, counting down.
GTGACTATGCTATGTTTTTCTCACCATGTGTTTTGCCCCATTTAAATAATTCGATATCGATCTGCATGCTGTGTTATGATTCAGACAATTACAACCATCATTTGAAATAATAATATGAATCATTAACACTGATGTTATGTGTTGAACTAATTTCATATTTGTACTTTGTCATTGTTTTTTTATTTATTTACAGGTTTTGTATTTACAATATTAGTAATACTACAGACATATACCCCATAATAATAAGTCATAACTAAAATGGCTTTATAAGCTATTGTCATCCTTTTTCATTTATATAAAAGGACGGCTATAGCAGAAGCATTATATAGAAGGATTTATATTATAAAGAAGCATTTATAGAATGTCTGTGTTTATGAATAAAGGGAAAAGAGGATATACCATAAATTATTTAGTTGAATCTCATTAGGGGTATGTATAAAAAGAACAAAGCTATATGGCCAAACTGACCAAGTATTCTCTTTGAGAATGCAAATTACTTTATATGGTTATCATACATAACATCACACCTTTTTTCATAAGGGTTGGCAGAAACTATAGAATCATTCATACCCCTTTTGCTTCATCTACATTCTTCCATCAGTTTTATTGCTATACATCTGTCCTATAGAGTTTATTTTTCAAATTACCAAGGCTGTTCAGGACCAAAGCTTGACTGGCAGAGAAAGCCTCATAGCATATACAGATGGCTTCTTTCATTGGTTACACTAACATTATTAACATTTTGTAGGTGTTTACTAAGTCTGTATATAAAATATAAATAAATAAATAAATAACCACTACTCTTAACTTACTGACAATAGGTAATTCTCTGATAGGTTACCCATAGGTACTATTCTACACCCAAAATTTGTCAATGCCATTATTAAGTCCCATGTATACAAGATGAGCTTAGGGCCACCCACAAAAAAAACCTATTAAATTCCAGTAACACTTTCACCAGACCTGGGTTTCAAATCTAGGACCTCATACTTAGCATGTGGGCTTGCAAAAGCTAGACCAGTCAGGCAGTAGTAAGTCCCTGTATAATAGTTAGGTTGCTGTTTATGTTTGAATAATGTTTTTTATATCTAACAGATGTCACTACTATGATCCACAGCCAGCTCGGCAGAGTTAACTCATTGTAAGTCTAACACACAACATTGCCACATGATAAAACTATCAGAAATCAATATCTCCTTATAAATCAAAGTATGTTTAAAGATTATCTGCAAGTTGTTGTGATTGACTCTTGGATCTAGTGGTTGCAAACGCGACTACTGACTGTGAGGTACTGGGTTCGATTCCCGGGTCGGGCAAAATATTGGGTACATAGAAAAAATCTTAGAAGCAGCCCATACTTTCAAACTGTGCCCAGTAAATGGCAATAGGTCAAAAACAGTATGTACTGTTGAAATAATCGCACCCAATTGACGGCACGATTGGCGCAGTGGTTGAGGGATCGACTGCTGCTCTACAGCTCGCGGGTTCTATTTCCGCACGGAACCAATATTTGTATGATCTACAGATAGTTGTTTCGGGTCTGGATCTTTGTGTTTGTGAATATTTGGTTTGTAAATGCATCCACGGTACAGAAATTATTTGTGGTGTACCTCACATCACGATCAGAGGCCCTAGTGTAAGTTTCTTTTGACAAATTCGATTTAACGCATCGAACGCGTTCGGCGCTCCGATTGGTCTGTTTCGTGCTCTCCACCAATCGGAGTTCCGAACGCGTTCGATGCGTTACATCGACTTTGTCAAAAGAAACTTACGCCAAGACCCCTTTACCCCCATCTACTTTTTTATGATCAGATTCACGAGGGAAAATACTGTACCATATTATTCTCACTTTCCACTCTATATGGGCCATACATTCATACATAAACCATACCAAATCATTGTAGATTTTGTATTCTTTATTAGCTGCAACACACTTGTGTCAATAATATTCTTGGTATATACATAAGTAGAATATTATATACGAAAATATACCTAAATATAATTATGATAACGGTTAAAATTGATTACGGATGAAGTGGAGCATTCTAGTACCTTTTCGGTGACTGGAAGTTGAAAAATTTGTTATTAGATTGTAAGTGCTTTTGAATGCTCGATGTTAGTGCCAGCGATCATTTTTTTCGAGACCTTCAATCCTAGAGGAGAGAGTTGTTGGACCTCTCTTTCCAATAGCATAATGTTGGTTGCCATTTTTTTTGTGTACTTACGTTTGAGATTCAAAGGAGGCGGCGGCTTCGTTGAAATCTTAAAAAAAAATGTCTGTCACTAAGAATTCTCCTTAGGACCGCAATTCTGCTTTCGTCTCTGAAATTAATTAATTGAGAAAGACAAACGCAGAACTCATACCCAATAGATGTTCTATCTCTTTGCGCCACACTAGGTATAATTCTTGTATCGTATGTGCGTTTACAAACACAAATATTCACATGCACAAACACTCAAACCCGTAAACAACTATCTGTTAGTTCATACAAATATTTTTTTCAATGCGAGAATTTAGCGTTGCATTCGTATAACCACTGCATCAATCGTGCCCAGACCAGAGTTTCATACGACTCTAGTTGATACTCTTGGCGTCGAATGATTCTTTAGTCTCGTATGATTTTGAGTGCTCACAAAGGCGTATGGTAGTTAGGTAGGAACCATAGGTGTAGCCGGTTGCCTTATTAAACTGTTCTCTTCAAGCAGGACTGATCCTCCCAATTCCACCGAGCCCTACAGTTTTTTACCCTTTCAAGGCTCAAAAATCACTATCACTATCACTACATATTGTAAAACAAAGTCCCCGCCACATCTGTCTGTCTTAACGCGGTAAACTTAAAAATTACTGAACGGATTTTGATACGGTTTTCACCAATAGATGTAGTGATTCATGAGGAAGGTTTAGGTGTATAATTTATTAAGGTTTTGTCTAAATAGGCTGAAATATGACGATGATTGTTGAAGATGTCGGAAAAAATCATGCCGACTGGAAGGTTTACTGGCGTGCGCCGCTTAAATGCTCCACGGAACAGGCTGATACGACACTAAGACAAAAAAAAGTATGCATATATACTCTGTTACCCGTGCAAAGCCAGGGCGGATCGCTAGTATTAATATAAAGGATTTGTAATGGATGTTAAAACATAAGTGTTTCATTGGTCTAAACGCCAAGCGATTGCTTAACTTGAGAGACTGAACACCCGAGTTGGGCCAATTATTATTGAATTTTGTTGTTCAGAAATTCTCAGTTTTAAATTGTGCCCGGTAGATGGCAATAGCCCTCTTTCATGGGGCGAAATGTGGGCCTATAATTGTACACCTCTGCCTAACACTTCGGGGAATACATGCGTGATGTTGAATTGAATATGAAATTGATGATTTCGCGCCGTTTTATCATGGCAAACATTTTAATTGACAACTCTAACCTCATTCATACACGCAAATAAATCTCAATTTTCCTATTCACATACATAACTGTGGGAGACGAATTAATTGATATAATATGGCCGTTGAATCATCAGTCGCACTAAAAATATAGTTAATAGGCGTTTCTAGGTCGCACGGGACGATTCGACCATTTTATTGCACTATCAATGTGTTTGTAACATAACATAGCATCACGCCTGTATTTCCTGAAGGGTTCGACAGATGTGTACTATTCAGTCTCATGTAAGAGGGCACAACTTTATTGCCACATTGGGCACATTACCAAACTGCGGACTGGTACTGAGAATTTCCATAAAAATGTCGTAATAACACTTTGGCGCAACCCGGGAATCGTACCCGTAACCGCACGCTCAGCAACCCCGTTTACCTACTAGACTAGAAAAATAGCAGGGCAATTATTTAATATCCCTTTTACTTAGTGGCAATATTAGTTCATGGTAAGCCTTGTCGTATGCAAGCGACCTCAGATCGGCCACAGACAATAGATCTATAAAAAAAAACTAGATTAGTGAAGGTAATTTATGTACCGAATTGGGTTAGTCGATTTTCAAATTGAATTCGACTTCCTGTTAGAACAGATGTTATTGTTTATCGATTTATGCTTTATAATCTGTGGCATCCTGATTAAGTTTAACGGGTTATTTAGCGGGTTTTTTCACATCAGCATCGCGGCTCGTAGCTATCTGCGAGGTTAAGCTGCGCTTACAGCGGTCAGTTCTTAGATGGATGACCGTTTTTTACACTCGGAAAGCATGTTATGCAGTTGGTCCCGGGTGTCATTCGAATACGTTTGACAGTCGTTACAGGTGTCGCCAAAAAGTCTGACAACTGTACTAACTTTAGAATATCAGTATTTCCCTCTCCCTGTAATTGAGGAACGGAGGTCAGATGGCAGTTGCTCCGTGTGTGTACTGGACAATACATTCCATTCAGCCGCATCTGGTTAGACTGGACTGGCATACTATTCGCCGATGTTATTAAGTTCTCATGTAATAGCCGGTGACTGTTTTTTACGATATTCTTCATGTCTTTAAATATAAGTCGCATTAGAGAGGATGTCTTAGGACCTTTTTGCAGCATTATTATAACCGTGTTAGGTATAAGATTGTACAGAATTACGTATATATAATAAAATTGTACGAATTCTGACCGAAGTATCGTTCACCCAACTCAGCTATGGTCACTCCGACCGTACAACCAAATGCAACAATTGTTTATCCTCTTTATAGCTACTCAAATCTACTTCTTTACGTCATTCCGACAATTGTATTGTATCGCTATCCTACTTTATATTAATACATACAAATTGGTCTTATTTTTACCCTTATACCTACTTGATTTTGTATTTAGTTTAAAGTAAAAACAATAATGAAGACTGCTTCATTGGTCTAGTGGTCGCAAGCGTGAGGTCCTTGGTTCGATTTCCGGGTCGGGCAAAGTGTTATTGGGTTTTTCTTAATGGAAATTCTTGGTAGCAGCACGGAGTCTGGAACTGTGCCGGTAGATGGCAAAAGGCTCCCCCATTTACGTGGGACTCAATTACAGCATCGGTGAAATGTGGGGTATAATAGTAGATACAGTCAGCATCAAAAATATGTATACACGTAGCGAAATTCAAACGTTTATTCTTAGAAAAGTATTGGTTCAAATCATAAAATTTAAATGACTATGTATTTTTGTGTATTTTCAGATACTATGTGTAAAATTGGTCAAGATTTCAATCACTGTTTCCTCTAATAATCGATTTTCAATTTGATTAAATGTACACAACGTTTTGATGCTGACTGTACACCTCTGACTAACCCTACGGGAAATACAGGCGTGATGCTATGTTATGTTATGTAAAACATGTGACAAAACTGTAGAGACAGATTAATAAAAAAGAAAACAAATGTTGTACATGTCTCTAATTGATATAAACACTAAATTTTAGATGTAGTCAAGATTGTTTTTGTTATTGTTAGTTTATGTTATTTACGTGTCTTATATTAAATGGTACAATGCTCTATATACGTGCTCTCTTAAAAAAATTACAATACGTTCGCGATTGCAACTCGACGCATCTTGGAACATCGACACTTGATTTTGATAATATCTGCCTAGCCTTTTCCCAACTACGTTAGGGTCGGCTTCCAATTTAACAAGTTGCAGCTGAATATCAGTATTTTAAAACGCGACTGCCATCTGACTTCCGACACACAATTACTGGGAGACACTGATACTGTAAGGTTAGACTGGTTGTCGGACTTTTTGGGCCGCTGACACCCGTAACGACTGTCATAGGTCTTCTTACCTGGGACCAACTGCTTGAGGCACGGAGGGGTCTCGATGTGTGAAAAATGGTCAATCATCCAAGGAATGACCGCGGTAAGTGGTGCTTAACCTCACAGGTCAACCGATCAGCGCGGTAGCTATGTAGATACGAGCCCCTCTATGGTTTTGATACTATCTCAGTTCTAAATCAAAGCGCCATTGAATTTATTTGAACCAATCGCTCTTTGTTGCCTATTCAATTGATAACACCTCGGTTGACTTACGACACCCATAGAAAGATATTAGTCCAATCAGCCTTTCGCCATCCATTGCTGTTAATAGGCCTCTCCATAGTTGTGCCAATATACTTGTACCTCTGCCTTCCGCATCCAGTCTACTCCAGCTATGTAAGGAGCAATTCTCGCGCAATCCACACTATTATAAATGAAAAAGTAAACACTGTTTGTTTGTTGCTTGAATACGACTAAACCACCGATTGTAATGATTTTGCAGAGAGGTAGCCTGGGTCCTGGAGAAGGACAATTTATTTTTTGTTATAACAAAACAAATTAGATAATGATTACAAATTACATGCAAACGAAGTCGCGGACAGCAGCTAGTAATTAAATCATCATCATAGCATCACTCCTGTATTCCCCGAAGGGTTAGACAAAGGTGTACTATTGTACACACACATTTCGCCGACGTCGTTATTGAGTCCCATTTAATAGGCCTATTGGCATCTACCGGGTACACTTCCAGACTCCTTGCTGCTACTGAGAATTTGCATACAGAAAAACCCAATAACACTTTGCCCGAATCGAATCGAACTCAGACCCTTACGCTCAGCAGTCGCGCTTGCGATCACTAGACCAATGAACAGTCAAATTATGTCAAAATCGATATTAAAAGAAAATCGCTCGGCTACCTTTTCCGAATTCTAGTAATATCACATTAGAAATTGTCTATATTTAAAACGTTCGAAAGGCTGTCAAGATTTGCCCCGTACATCATCGTTGAAGTTCTAACACCACGTATGTCAAAAATAGCAACTTCAGGAGACTGAAAAAACTGCATAATTTTACATAGACACCAGTACAATACCATTTTATATTAATTTCATTTTACGAGTTTCTATTGGACGAGGCTTGTTTCCGATTGGCTGAAACAACGCGTCTTCCGATCCTCTAGCAAATGCCATCAAAATGTCAAAACCGCCAAAAAATTACTTACGTGATGTTAGAACTTTAATGGCGACATGTATCCTCATGACGTCTTCCTTCACCGTTAGAACACCAGCGATGACACAGGGATTCAATATTACATAATCGCTGAATCGATCGCACCTTAGTCGATGTATCGATATATTTTTTTCCACCAACAATTTAACGTTCGCCTCGTCCCGTTAAATTGATTTACTATCTCCAGACTGCATCTATTTTGGCTCAGTATATAATATTGGTTATTTCTGTTAGTTTGTACGCGTAAATTTTGGTAAAATGTTCCTTTTTAAACTAAAAGTTTGGTAGATAATAGTTTTGTTTGGAAGTGTTGTGTTTAGGAGAAGTTAGTTTGTAAAATACACTTATAATTAGCTTGATTCTATTAAAGTTAAGTATCCGAGATAAGCCCGCTATTACCAACCAACTCCTTAAACTAAAACAATACGGCTTTTCAAACATCTTTCAAAGAAAATTGTTTGACAAACTTCATATGTCCAGGGTTTTTTTTTTGCACCAACATCACATACCATCATGTCTGTATTCCACGAAGGATTAGGTACAACTTTAAGGTGTACTTATTGTACACCCACATATTGCCGATGCCGTATTCCATGTAATTGGGGGCAGGAATGTTTTAGGAAATCCCAATAAGTGTATGTCCGACTTGGAGATATAACTTAAACCTCACTTCACAGGTTTCCACTAACGTTCCAAAAATCTATTAAGCATGCCATAAGGTTAGAAAAATATTGGTAAATTAGAGGATCAGTGTTGCTATCATTCCGATAACAGAAGGTAGCACCCGATGATTCAAGAACAATGCGAACTTAAAATTCTATCGGTAACTGAGAGTGTTATCTATCATTGTTTCGATTTTAACGATTTTTTATTCGAGGCTGTATCGGTTTCAATCGTAAAATTGGATCTTATTGACCTATTAGTCTTCGTGTCATGTCAGTCATTTGACCAACCATCAGCAGGCCTAGCACGGTTACAAGAATTCTTCCTATTAAAGGCAGGGGCTTCTCAGAATGAGATGGTTTGAGTTCTATGTCTTTGCCCAGGTTGGCCTGGTGTGGAGTACACACACCATCGAGAGCTTTTGGATGCCTCAGGTGTGCAGGTTCCCTCACGAAGTTATCCGTCTCTGTAAACGCAAGTAATCATCAAATTCTGATTGGCACTTAAAGAATCCGCGATCGGACTCAGACCCTCTTGCTTGAAAGACAAGCATTCGACTGCTAACGTGTAACGGCGTTTATACAACACTAGTTTTCGCTCGCGACTTCGTCTGTGTAACCTACATATTATAATTTATAGCCTATAGCACTCGGGGATAATGTAGCTATCTATCAGTGAAACAATTTTCACAATCGGATCATTAGTTCCGGAGATTAACCCCTATATACAAACTAACAAATTCTCTTTATAATATTATTATTTCTAAAAGTTAAGAATCGGCTTCTGAAATCGATTTCGGCCATTTTTAATTATAGGTATATTATCTTTAAAATAATTAAAACAAAGTAAATCAGTCACCCGTTCGTTAAACAGACGAAACAACAATGTATTGTCGGTTCTTTTCGCCGCTAACTGTTTCGCTCGCTCGTCTCACGTATGTGTGCGTAGTATATGGTGCCCATACTGTTTATTCAGGATGAGTACAAATAATTTAAAACAATATTTAAAGCACATAAAACACAAATTTCTGTGTGTTATTACGATTACAACTGAATATTCTTGGGGTGTTTGAGTGTGTTTCATTTCTGATACATATTGTTCATCGGCATGATATATATGTACATAATATGTAAAAAGGTTTATCCTCGAAAATTATGAAACGATTCCCACGACGTATCTCATACAATCTGCACTGATACGCTATAAAATAATGTTTACCAATGTCCAATCAATCAAATGCGTTCGACAATCGTCATTGAACTCTCGCCGTATTAGGTACAGCTTATGATTGTACCCGATATGTGAGTGTGGTCTAAAATGGAAGAACAAGCGTTGAGCGAAGTTCAGAGCGTGGTGCAAAGGTGAGCGCAAGCGGTAATCCCTGAGCTTTATAATTTCAAAGATATATCTCGAGTTACAGCTTATGATTGTACTCGATATGTGAGTTGCTTTAATTTATAAGAGGTAGCGATTAAAAGGTAAGGGAGACTTAGATTTTATCTCTACTTATAGACGCAAGGGGTGGGCCTGTGTTGTGTATTAGAAGTAATAGTGAATTGTCAGGTTATTATCTTTAACTTTCTTATTTTAGCACAGTGGTTGAGAGATCCACTGCTGCGCTACATGTCGCGGGTTTAAACTAGGGATGTTACGGAGCTTCGACTCCGATTCCGATATGTCGGAACCTCCGATTAAAATTACACCTCCGAATCCGGCTCCGGTTCCGATATATCAAAACGGAGGTATATATCGGAGTTACAAGTTATGACTTTCTATCGCTGCAGCGCTACTGAGCGCTTTCTACGTGACACTGACAACTGACGAAGTACATGTGTTCTTTGCAACTTATGAACGAAGAGTGAACGAGTTGCGACAAGTTTCTTCTTTCTTATTTATTTACATTTTACATTCGTAGCTTTGCTCCGACTCCGACTCCGATTCACCTCCGACTCCGCGGAGGTCACTACGAGAACCTCCGACTCCGATTCCGCCTCCGATAAATCCACCTCCGTAACATCCCTAGTTTAAACGCACGCAACAAATATTTGTATGATCTACTGATAGTTGTTTCGGGTCTGGATGTTTGTGTATGTGAATATATGTGTTTGTAAAAGCACCTACGATACAGGAATTATTCTTAGTGAAGGGCAACGTTTTTAAAAAGAATATAAAATCTCCAATAATCTATCCCTCGTCAGATCGTCTCGTTATGTGAGCCTGGTTTAATAAATAAGTGATTTGATAATCGTTATTGCAGTATTTCACTGTATTAGCATTGGTTTAGGATTGAAGAAGATTTAATTCGTGGAAACAAACGATCAGCGATAAAGATCAGAGATAGAGGAAGATGGGTGTGGTGCAAGCGACAGGCGCTAGCGGTAAACGTATGTGTATTTTGTGTGTGTAGCGACTACTAGTCGCAATAAGGCAAAAAGTAAAGCGTCATCTATCGGAGTGAAGCGACAACAACAAACCCTAAATCGCACTATGAGAGTTTACACCGATTCTAACACATACGAATGTCCGACATCAACCGTCGGGCATTGGCCCACCAGGCTAACCACTTTGCCTCGTCGGAGGATCCTCCCTTTTCAATGGAGGAACACCATACCCCGTTCCTCTAGGGTGTCGTTCGAAAATCCTCATTGAAGTCCAATCGCTATCGCTATCGTCTGTGACACGGTCCCGACATACACTAATAGGCCAGATGACTGCATCAAAAATAAATTCTGAAATCTTGTTTGGTAAATATTTTTTCTCCTAAAAAGTAAAACTTAATCTCTCGCTTATTTTCGGATTTTTCAATTTTTTATTTATCAAAATCACACAATAATAAGTATGTCAATGACAATGAAAAACTATAACATCACGCTTTTGTATTCCAAACATTTTTAGAACAAAATGTCGTTTTTGCCAGTTCATAAAAAGTAACTCAGATGACTAGTAGTCATCTACCGTATTGTAAAGACCTAAAATCGCTAGCGCTTATGTTTTATACAACTGTCATATTGTATAATGCAGTATTCAATACCTGTATGAATTAATGCCGCATTACTATGTTACATTGAGTTACTTGTGTACCATTGACGAGTTTATACAGCGTGTTCACAAACTGAATTGTGAAAGAATTGAATTTATATTGATTTGAGGATTCTGTGTGGTTTGTAATGTGTGTGGTTGTGGTCTTGCACGTGATACGATGGAGCAGCAGTCGTGTTTTATACCGTGTTATGCTGATCGATCTGGAATGTACTATACATCAGGCGAATTTTCAATACTAAAATTAAGTGACTGCCTCATTAATCTGTGAGGTCCTGCAGTTCGGAATTTTGGCTATTACTGGCTAAAAATCGGCATCGGCGAAATGTGAGTGTACACATTTTACTCTCCCTAGCCCTTCGGGTAATCAGGCGTGATGCTATGAATGAAAACTTGACCCGAAAATAAATAGGTAATATTAGTAACCTTTAAACGGTAACAGTGAGTCAAGAGAGTTACAAATAATAATTTAAAAATGTCATTACGAAGAAAAAAACAAAAGTAAATCATTTATCCATATGGTATCGTTGTGGTATGGTGTGATCTACTCCGTACAAACAAATATCTTCATACTATGATGTAAAGAATTTATACATAGTAGGTAGTGTTAATGAATATACAATAAATAACATTTACATATTAATATATCCATGTTATTTGCCTGCGTAATATCAAACTCGTATTTTTCCATGTATGGATTGGAGGAAAATTGTCTTACGATTTTTCATACAGTCATAACATAACATCCAGATCTAGTTCCTCTCTATATTAAGAATTGCTGAATTCTCGACCGAAAAGAGCCATATTTAAACAAATAACTGTTGAATAATGAACCTTATATGATTCATATTAAGTGTCGTCAAATTGCCGTTTTATTTTTGTAATCGGAACCATATTGTGATTCTTCGGCCTTTTTAGACCTATTTGATATTAGATCGTGGTATGGTATTCCTTCATTGAAAAAGGAAGATCCTCCAACAAGGCAAAATGATTAGCCTGGCGTGCCGAAGTCCGACTGTTGATGTCGGACATTCGATGTGTTAGTATCGTTGTAAACTCTCATAGTGCGATTCAGGGTTTTCTGTTGTCACTTCATTTCGATAGATGGCGCTGTACTTTTTGACGTTTTGCGAGTAGTAAATTCTATGCTACAGATCTTTAGGCTGTGTAGAAAAACATCATGCTGTAGATATAACCCGACCAAATACGGAGTGTCACGTATGTTATTGTAAAGTGTTACGGCGAGGGTATTAATCATTTTTGGACGGCTGTCGTGTGATGATGGTATTCTGTGTCAGGTCATTGAGGGGTAGACAGAGAAGTCAGTTGAGTTCAGTAATCTAACGGTTCCTAAGAAGGTTGCGTTTTCGTTTTTGGAGTAGATTTTGATAGACTTAGAGCACTGATAATAATGAAATCCTTGGTTGTTTATTCACTGAGCAGCAAAGCTGGGTAGGCATGTTGATTTGGAAAAGTTGCTTAAAGCTTTATTTTTTAAATACATACCGTAAAATGGGGCTATTTGGGAAACACGGGGCAATTTGGAACTAACATTTGTATTTAGAAATTTTGTCATATTTTCTAAACTAAATCAAAATTTCCTTTGTCATTGAAAGCATCATACACTACCGCTGTTTAAAAGCAGTTACTACTCCATGAGAAGCACACATAATGATTCCTTTACTAAATCTCAATTAGTCCCGCGCTTCCCAAATAGCCCCATTTTACGGTATGTAGGTATTTATACCGCTTAGGCACACCTTATTATCCTGTCCGGTCTTGTAAGTTAAGACATAATTTAATCCATTACTGTCCCATGGGGACGGACACAATGATAAGGATCTTACTCCACCACGCTGGCCTGGTGCGAGTTGGCGGACTAAACACGCCATCGAAAACAAATTTTGATCATGATGATCAAATGCGGGGCGGGCTCGAACTCAGACCTTCCTGCATGGAAGGCGACGGTCCAACCGCTACGCTATCACTGATATTTAATATCAGTAGGTCATACAAATTCTTCAATTAGGGAATCAAACTTTAAACTTAAAACAAACGTAGCTTTCCCACCGCTGCGCTATCTAGGACAAATTAAAAAACAAATTGCATTTTTTCTCGATCTGTTTTTATTTTCAATTAATTATGTCAAGATTGTTAATTAATGTCGTAATGATAATAGAATTAAATAGTGTTGTGTAATTGAATTATTATCAACCGTGCCTCGAACCCGCTATCTGTTGTTTACAACGATATTCGACGTGCTATATTGTTTAATTAAAACATTTAATAAATATATTGTAATTTTGTCTCATCACCACCTCACTAACGGAGACTCAAGGTGAAGGAAAAGGTCGTGAAAAATTGAAATTGAGTTTGAAAACGGTTGGTGTAGTGGTTTAGGGATCGCGTGAGCTGCGTGTCGCTTCCCTCACATTAAACGTTGCCCCAGCCTAGGATTTCTCCTGTATCGTGGGTACAGTTTACAAACATACATGTCACATGCACACACAACCAGACCCGAAACAACTATCTGTAGATCATACAAATATTTGTTCCGTACGCGGATCGAACCCGCGACACTTAGCGCAGAAAGCTAATCACTTAGCTACTGCGCCAACCGTGTCGTCATAATAATATTATGACTTACAGATAGTTGTTCAGGATTTGGGTTTCCGTGTATGTGAGTATTTGTGTCTAATTACCTCATATTGGTCTGGTGGTCGCCAGCGCGACTGCTGTACGTGAGGTCCTGTGTTCAATTCCCCGGTCGGGCAAAGTGTTATCGGGTTTTTCTGTATAGAAATTGTCAGTAGCAGCACGGAGTTTGGAACTTTGCCCGGTTAATGGCAATAGGCTCGCTGGACATTAGTACACCTCTGCCTAACCCTTCGGGGATACAGGCGTAATACAATGTTATGTTATGTTGTGTTGATGAGTATTTGTGTTAGTAAATGCTCTAAGAATTATTCCTAATTTAATGAAATGCAATAAAAAAATCAATTTGTTTATTAATAAAGACGATATCAGTGACGTAATCACGTAAATCAATACAAACTAAGAGTGGTTAATACCTACTCCTGCGTAATAACAAACAAAGGAAATTCGTCCATACGCGCGATGGTCGACGTTATCTGTGACACTTGGCTTGTGACCCCTGACTCCACGATACGCGTAGTAGCCCTAGGTTATCTGAACATGTAAGTCAAGCTGTAATTATGATTTATTACTGATAATTTTGTGTATTTTAAAGTGTGAGGTGCGTAGCTAAACATCTGAGAGGTTATGCTAACTTTGCCTCGGTCTGGAGTTGGATGGGTGAGCGTTAATTTAGGCGAATACGAGTTAGGATGTGTCTTGAATAGCTATGGCAGCTGTTACAGGTCGTACGGCAGTCCGTAGCCCGAAAAGTCTGACAATTAGTCTAACCTCAGGATATAGCCATCCCCAGGGTTAAAAAGGCTAAATTGTTATTTAATAATTCTCATATTGTTTTACCACAAAAGTAAACGTCATTCAGAAGGATATTGTTTGAAAAAACGAATAAAAATAAATTAAATTTCGAAATTCGAACGCGTCGCGATTTGCGGGCGCATCAACCAATAGGGGTTCGGCGCGAGCGCAGCTGAACAAATACACGTATGCGATATGAATTAGGTTGTAATGACGCGAGAACGCTTGAGTATTGATGTTTTTCATTTTAATTCAATTATTTTTTTCATGTAATTTACGGAAAATTAGACTACCAATGGTGATAAAATTTAGCAAGCGTTTGTTTGAAGACTAAATTAGTTTCGTTTGAACCAAAAGCACCCCTACTAAGAGTTTTCCTCATACACAATCGTAGTTGCAGTTACGCCAAAAATGTATGAAAAACAATGCTCGCCCAGTTGAATGAACACCTATCGTAAACGCGCCAACATTCATTTCATACATTTCTGCCTTACAAATAAAAATAGGAATAAGTATCGGCCATATTGTGACGTATATGGCAAAAAACTTATGAAATCATTGTTAAAACCAATTAAAACTTAATAGATTTTGTAATACTGTGTTAGATAAATACTGTGGAAAAAAAAACATTATGTACATAAAATATATTTTCTCTGCAAATCGTACTTTCAAGTGACAGTTGACAGTTAGAGGTCATTGACGTTCCTATTCTTATCCTGATCGCATTGTACGTTACTGTACGTTGTTTGACCCGGGTACGTCTTAAAACTGCGGCCAGACACCTGCGGACGGGCAGGAGGCCTTCGTTCAGCAGTGGACGTCTTATGGCTGATGATGATTGTACGTTACTATAGTCTAGTACTAGATCTAGGAAAAAAATTCCGAGACCTCCAGATCAATGAATTCTATTGGGATATCACAAAAAAAATGTACTGATGTTATCTCGATGCGTCATCGATTTATATATCTACGAATATGCCTACATAGACATAATCAATTAAAAAACAGATCAGTGACAAAAGTGTAACTCGATCCAAATGATTGGGCGTCCTTTATGATAAAATTGTTTGTAATGGATCGATTGCTGTTGGAACTTTGTCATCAGTATATGAGAGTAGATAGAGTGGGTCAGCTATTTGATTTGGAAGGTTCGTCGTGAGCCCTAAATGCCGCCCAGTTTGAGCGCTGCCATTTTGAAACAAAACTGTATCGGTCTTAAAATCATCATCAAAACTTACCTATGCCGTTTAAACGATTTTCGGAGTCTGCCAAATTTTTTGAATACTATCATTACAATGTCGGTCGTCATCTTATGTTATAGTCGACAGGAGGTGATGGGAATCGCTTATACCATAGCGTAGATTAACTAGTCAATGGAGGCTGACTGCCCAGGGTGCGGCAGACGGATCTCGGAATACGTAATTCGTGGAGGCTATTTCCTTGCTTCCGAATTTTTAATACGGTGGCGAAGAAAATTCCCCAATAGTTCTAGAATTTATTGGTTTCATATTTTACCCTTCAATTTTACCCTTCGGATATATGTAGCATTCGCTCACAAAACTTCATTATCTTAGTTAATTAGAGTTTTATATGGTCAGAGCTCTTGCGCTATCACTAACGAGCATCAAGATGACAATTCTAATCTCCCGATATGGTAGTCGTCAGTTGTTTTCACACATACGTAATTACATCTAAATCTGAGGTCTATGTGTTGTTGGTTTCTGTTTGAGACCTAAGGATCTTTTGGAATACTGGCCTCTAGTGATTTTTTTAGTTGTATAATTACTAGATGATGGAGCACTTACTGTTGTGCCCTGTCTCCTGTAATGTGGAGGAATTAATGGAGGCCAAAAAAATAGCCGCAGAGTTGGCCATGTTTTCGGCCGGACGAATTTCAAATTTACCATCGACACGAATAGAAGAAGTAACAGATTTTTCTATAGTTTTATAATTAATTTCTTATTAGCAAGTAACATAGAAACTATGAGTATCGCAGTACAACAAAATAGTGAAGGCATGCGTGTAAAAATGTGACGTATGGGCAAGGAATTAAGCTTAATTTATATTGTGTTTCATTCAAAAGATTTGATCTGCGACGTATCGCGTAGTAGACTGTTAACGACTTAAAAATGTATTAAAAATATATCCTGCGTTTCCCTAGGTTTATCAGATTTCAAGTTAGTTTATAGAATTTTGAGAGCTTTTTGGACGTGTATGTCCGTTTCAAGAGCTCGTATTAGATTTCTTCGATTCTAGATCAGTATGGAAGTCGATAAATTATATTAACATATATATTTTTGTTAACTTTATTCGAACATCATCTAGTAGTCCATTTAAAAAAGAACAAATCGGAACGAATCAAACCATTTTTAAAACACAAACATATTCCATTCAATTCTGAACTTTATTGGTATCATCACAAGTTATAACATTGTTTTAAAAGATAAAATAATTAGTATTACCAACATAGCCTTTCACACGTCGCTACATGATGCGCTGGAGTCGATTTTTTATCGCATTTACATAGAAGTTTGGCTTGTAACTAATACTTATTTACTTTATCCTACCGTTAAATGGAAATTAAAGGAAATATATAACTAAGATAATGGGAATTGAAGAAATACAGCTGCAAACTCGTTGCTAGTGGGATTAGAGATATGTCGAAATCGAGATATAGGGAATCAACATGGCAGATGTCACTTGCGTACCTTTTTCCTAATTCTCGTTATATTACATGATGCAAATCTTTGTTTTAAAAGCCGCCATGATTTTAAAAAACGCATCGAATACGAATTTTAAATAATAAATAAACATTTATATAAACGAATATCTCAATATAAATATACATTTACCTTCTTATACATAATATATGTATATATATATCTAAATATATTATATACACAGGGCAACTTATTACTCTGTCAGTTGCTAGAGTCGCTGAAGTTATCTCCAACAAGTCCAAAAACAGACCATCTGGAGAGGGCCTAAGATACAAATGTTAATTTTATTTTGTTTTCATTGACCAAAGCAACACATCTTAATTCCCCGAAGAGTAAGACAGTTCTAATGTACATTTACATTTTGTCGATGCCGTTATTAGATCCCATGTAATAGGCGATGATATGGCCATCTATCAGACACAAATACCAACCAGCATTTTCCCCCGCCCAGAAGATCCCAGAACCTCTCGCTCAGTCCTTTCTTGCGACCGCTAGACCTGCCTACACTAAACAGACCATAATGTTGATACCACTTTAACGTAGTAGCGTGAAGATAAAAGTCTATTTAAAATGAGACCAGCGAGCAAATAGATTGAGCCACTAAAAAAGCAAGCAACTACCCTCTGTTTGTGAAGCAAACATTTACTGGCAGCCCCAACTGACCGCACTGTTTACCCTCTGTAAATAAGAGGGTTTAATTGAGCAGTTAGATCTATTTATTTAGAGGAGACAATGATTTTTTTATCTCACTACTTTTTGTGGGTTTGTATATTGTTTTGCTCATTGGTTTAGTGGTTGTGACTCCGGCTGGTGATCCTCAGGTCTTAGGTTCGATGCTAAGGTCGGGGATATTGTTATTGGGTTTTTCTGAGAGAAAATTCTCAGTAGGACCCCGGTGTTTGGAATTTTGTTCGATAGATGGACGAGACGTATTATATAGGACTAAATAACGGCATCTGGGAAATATGTATTTCGCTACATAATCGAGACTAGTATATTGATACATAGTCTCTGCCTGTCCCTTCGGAGAACTCAGGCGTGATGCCAAGAATGTTTTTATCGAGGGTTTATTCTAGAAATTATCTATTCGAATTGAAGTGCGCAATTTTTCCTACGGTTTCTAAGAATACTTTATTTGCGTTCCGTTCCAAGAAAGTTTGTTAGAAATTCTAAAACACTGTTTCTAGCAGCAACTTAACTTAAAAACATTTACAATTATAGTAGTTAATTAATTAATGTGGGTTATAATAATGTACATTTGAGCAGAGAAATGTTTAACAGAACATCCACCAAGCACTACCAAAATCAAAACACTTTTCCTCTCCACTGTACTGCCGTACAAAAGTGCATAATCCGAGCATCGTTGTTATCGAGTACAGTGGAGTACGAAAGCGTTAAATTCTAGCGATTAATCAAATCAGACGCGGGAGGGTACTTCGTGCTTAGTGAAGTATTCATAGTCGAGACATAATATTATGTTCTATTCGTTGCATACAGTTACTTGTGTGATATAGGAAATATATAAAAATGTAAGGATTTTTAATAATAGATCGAAAAAACCTCTTCCTTTGAAAAATCGGTCGAATGAAGTTAAAAAAGAACGAATCGCGATACAAGTTAAGTTGGTAGGTTGAATTATAAATAGTGAATATCCATTGTATTAATTTCTATTACGTTAAATTTTAATTTAGAAATATATTCATGTTATTTCGAATTAGCCAATTTCAAGCACTTGCATCACGCTTGTATTCCCCAAGGCAGAGGTATTGTACACCTACATTTCACCGATGCTGTTATTAAGTTCCATGTAATAGGGGGCGAGCCTATTGCCATCTACCGGGCACAGTTCCAGACTCCGTGCTGCTACTGAGAATTCCCATACAGAAAAACCCAATAACACTTTGTAACGTATATTTAGGTTCACGTTTGTACATAGGACATAGTACATAGGACATTCTAAGAACCCGCTTAATATTTGGAGATGATTCGGAAACTCCATGGACATTACTTTATATGAAAGTGTTCATGTTTATTCATTCATTAGTTAAGTACCTATAAATAATATTTGCACACCAGATATCTGGTAGAGTATGACGGAATTATATTATGTTAAATTGTCATCTAATTGCACTCATATTCTTGCAAATAAATAATTCTTATTCTTATTATGAACCAGCGTATTATAATGAAACTGCACCTACTTAAATATTTTAATTCACTATGAATACGGCACCGCGCGCCCTCTCAATAATCGCTCCAGTTCACGGTCGACAATATTTGTAACATTAACGACAAAAACACGCCGAACCTATTTCAGGGGAGCACCGACTTTTTAGTATTGCCCCTTGTCGCATACAAGAGGAAGACAGAAGTTTAATTAAAATGAATTTACTTACTCTATTCCGTATTTATGTAGCTGATCATCATCAATTTTATTTTATAATCCACCTTTTTAAAACTTTATAGAGCGCAATACTTTGCTTCGTTTCAAAACAGTTTTTCTTCCAACTATGTCTTTAAGTAAACATTTTGTATTTTTTTATCGTGATGAGAATCCTCATGGATTTCCCTCCCTGGGTCCAAGGACTTGTTCTGACTGCTAACTAAACTCACTACGGTGGTCCACATCGGCACCTGCACTTAAAGTAACTTAAGTTAGTGAAACAATTTTTACGAAAATGTAGAGGCACCTGTAGCTTCATAACGTGCAGATCAGTGGTATCTTAGTTGACAGTCAATTACCAGCCTGAACTTTAGAGCTTCAAAAGCTTTAGAGCGTTAGAAAAAATATTAAAAAGTGTGTTACTCATTGCCTGAAACTTGTTTGTAAATACCTTTAGCATGGCATTATAATTGCCGCATTTGCGTCCATGTAGCATAGTTCCAGTTTAAAATTTGTTTCAGAGTTGTCCTTCTGACTTCTCGTTACGTGCTATGCGTGTTACGCGTGACGTAGTGTCAGTTAAACGCACTCGAACCGTGCACGCGTGTGTACGTTGATTTGCGTGCAATTATTGTTTATTATGTGTATAATGTATTTAATATTACTTTTTTTTTTATTATATAAAACTAGCTGTGCAAGCGATTTCGACCGCCAAAGAATTTTCATAGAAATTTAAACCCCCATTTCGCCCCCTTAGGGGTTGAATTTTGAAAAAATCATTTCTTATCATTTACTTAAACAATATATGGAAACTACATCCCAAATCTCAAGTTTATAGACTTTACAGTTTCTGAGATTACGCGATTAGTTAGTCAGTAACTGAATGAAAAAGGATGGTGTTTATCGTTTAATATAAAATGTATACGAACTTCAAATCTTGCAAAAATGAGCGTACTCCTTTTTAAAAGGCTGGCAACGCACTTCTGACTCCTATGGTGTTGCGGGTGTCCATGGGCGACGGTAATCGCTTACCATCAGGCGATCTGTCTGCTCGTTTGCCGTCTATCCCACAAAAAGAAAAAAGAATTTACAGATGATAACTATAATACGCCGTTTATTATAATTATAGACAAAAGTAATCTCATCAAGATACGAATAATTCTTTAAACATTACTTCAAGTAGAATTTCATCTGCTGAAACCAATATTTTTCCCGTATATGTCCAATATACACTCATGTAAAACACAATACTACCCTCGCCGTCGGCCAATAAATAAAGGGTGGCTTGTGCCATATTAAACCAGATTCCTGACCAATCCACCGTGAAACTATGGGGATGATGTATGGCCTATAGATTCATATCAACGGAGGGATGATTTAGGGATGAGTCGAGGGTCCGTACAGTTAGTGAGTGGGTACTTTTTAATTGTCCTGATTTTTATTGTAGATGTTGTTTTTTGGCTTGGAGGGGTTCGGAGCTACATAGATACCGCGCAGATAGGTCGATCTGTGAGCAAGGAGAAAACTACATTGGGGTCGGCTTCCAATATAACCGGTTGCGGCTGACTATCAGTATTTTACAGGGAGCTACTGCCATCTGACCTCTGCCACACAATTACTGGGAGACACTGATACTCTAAGGTTAAACTGGCTGTCAGACTTTTTGGGCTACTGACACCCGTAACGACTGTCATAGGTCTTCGTATGACACCCGGGATCAACTGCTTAACGTGCTTTCCGAGGCACGGAGGGGTCTTGATATGTGAAAAATGGTCACACATCCAAGGACTGACCGCGTCAAGCGCTGCTTAACCTCGCAGGTCGACGAATCTGCGCGGTAAGTATGTAGCTACGAGTCTGTTTCATTCGATATCAAAGTAAAATGCCAAATGAACTTAATTACATTGCCTTTGAAGTACGCCAGTTATATTTTGATGTTAATAAAGAAAATTGTTTGGATGTGACATGTGAAGGGTTAAATTTAGTTCGACTAATAGTTATTTAGTAATATTATAAATGTGAAAGCTTGTGAGGATGGATGGATGGATCTTCGTTACTCTTTCACGCCAGAACGATTGAATGGATTTGGATGAAATTTGGTACAGAGATAGATTATAGTCTAGAATAGCACATAGGCTACATTTTATCCCGGAAAAATGTACGGGATCGTAAACCACGCGAGTGAAGCCACGAGCGGAAGCTAGTAGATCTATAAATCTATTTCGCTTATATCTAGGGTTGCCACTATAGCACCTAACACTACCTCATACAAAATGACGTGTTATAAACGCTTGTTCAAATTATACCTATAATTTTTACCTTCTGACATAACATAGCATCACGTCTGTATTCCCCGAAGGGATAGGCAGAGGTGTACTATTGTACATCCACATTTCGCCGATGCCAATTGAATTACATGTAATAGAGGGCGAGTTTATTGCCATCTACCGGGCTCAGTTCAGGACTCCGTGCTGCTACTGAAAATTTCCATACACAAAAATCCACTGCCCGACCCGGGAATGAACCCAGGACGCTCAGCAGTCGCGCTTATGACCACTAGACTAATGGGGCAGTCAGTTATATTTTATTAGTTATTAAAATTTTGGCTGCAAGGTCAGCACAGTGACATATCCTGTGAACCTTAAGCATGGGACAATAAGAGGTATTTCTGGATGACGTAATGTGGGCCGCGCGGTCCAGACAACAGATTTTGATAATTACAGATTTATAAAACGGAATAAGGGAGTTTCTATGGAGTAGCATAATTAAGTTTATCTAGTACTAGCTTTTGCCCGCGACTTCGTCCGCATAACCTACGTGCAATATATAATTTATAGTCTATAGCACTCAGGAATAATGTAGCTCTCCACCAGTGAAAGAATTTTTTGAATCGGATCATTAGTTCCGGAGATTACCCCCTACATACAAACAAATATTACCTCTTTATAATATTAGTATAGAAGTATAAATTAGTATAGGTGAATTAATTCTAGTGACAAGCCTTTATTCATCTTGGATTTGTTTTACTAATATCAAAAAATATTTTTTAAAGAAGTAAATGATGTTTCTCTTCTTGTAAATGAAATAATAGCTTAATAATGACATGGGGTCTAAGAGCCTCGACCAAGACCTTAAAAGGAGCGCCTCTTGATCTAATCTCCTAACGAGAGCGTTGGGGGACTGGATAAAGCGCTTGATTCAGAAGGTGGTACTCCTCGACACGGCTCGCATTGTGAGGAGGTTCCTTTCTCTGGAGCCCTTACCACGGCACCGGTAGCTTGGACCCTGTATTCATAATTTATTTTCAAATCAAATAAGATTTTCAAGAAATAATAAATTTTACGAATATGGGTACATAATCAGCCATTACTTCAACCCATTACTGTTCCACTGCTGAGCAAGGGTCTCTTCTCAGAACGAGAAGGGTTAGGCTTTAGTCCACCACGCTGGCCTGGTGCGGGTTGGCGGACTATGCACACCGTCAAGAACTTTATGTCACCCTCTCAGGTGTGCAGGTTTCCTCACGATGTTTTCCTTCACCGTAAACGCAAGTGATAATCAAATTCTGATCCGCACATGATTCCGAAAAGTCAGAGGTGCGGGCCGGGTTCGAACTCAGACCCTCCTGCATGGAAGGCAAGCGTTCAACCGCTAGGCTATCACTGCCACTAGGCATGCAAAATATTAAATAATAGAAAATTGTGAATACTTAATTCACATAAGAAACGACAGTTTCACAGAAAATGCGCAATATTATCATCACTTGTCCTCCTTTTTTCTTAAGATTAAAAAGAAATATTGTTCATTGTGTGGTATTATTATAATTATTTTGATATTATAGTAATTATCTTGCTATCATAGTTGACTCAAACTTAGTATGCCACTTGCGCCTTTTGCTATCGTGGCAATATAACCCGTTGAATGATGAACATTAGAGCGCATTAAAGTAATTCCCTAGAGATTCACACAGAATAAACCGCGGGTTAAACCTAGTCAAGCATAATTGTGACATATTGTCAATGATGTGCGTTAACAAATTGACCGCGTCACGTGGCGGTCGCGTGCCATTTTAAGTATTCGTATGTCAGTGTAATTTACTAACCATCCCTAATTTCAGTGGTACTACATACTTATGTTTTTAGAAGGGTGTGAATTTTGTAGTTTGAAGTTTTCTTATTACTGTGCCCGCGATCTCGTCGGTAGCGTGATGATATATATCTATTATCTAGTTAGATACTAGAGATGCGCCGAATGTTCGTTCCAATATTCGTATTCGGTATGTTTGGCTTTTTTTAATGTTCTTATTCGGCCGAATATTTGTTAAATTTACCGAATATTTAAATCGTATAATTTTAAGAGTTATATATTTTAAAAAGGTTTTATTCTGAGACCAGTTAATAGTATTAAAAAAAAACAAATTTTAGTAATAATAAATTAACTGAATAATTTTGCCCAACATTCGAGCGAATATTTGTATTTGGTTGATCCCATATTCGGGATTCGGAATCTCTACTAGATCCCTAAGTAGTGCTATTGTGAACTTTGACTTAATGATAACATATCTTTTACGTTTCTACCTCTCACCTCTGTTCTATTCTAAGTTATAAGGTTGACATTCCTCGTAACTGGACACCCCCCACCCCTCCTCCCCGGACCGCCACTTAGTCGTAGCAAGAGCGACTGCTGAGCATGAGGGTCTGGTTTTGATACTGCAGATCAGTCAAGGTTCATATGTTTTTCCTGTTACAAAATCATATCTCCTATTACAGGGCACTTATTAATGGCATCATCAATCAGTACAATAATACACCTCTGTCTAACACTTCGGGACAACATGCGTGATGCTTATGTATTTCAATGTAAAAGTTCCCTATAATCCTTTAAATGATAGATTATATTTGATTGTCTATTAAAACGTTTTAGAGTAAGACTTCACTATGTAAAAGAGCAGTTTAATATCGATCCTTTTGAAGTGGTGTGTGGTCTAATTGTGAAGAGGTGAGCGATTTTATATGCATTACCATTTTTAATAAGAGATTTATTATTTTCTGCTCTAATAGTATCACAAATTGTATACGTAAAATGATGTGCATAATTATTTTAAATTAATAACGATTTATGCATTCTTACGTGACAAGTAAAACGCAGATTGCGTGTGCTACAAATGTTTTTTTTTATTAGACTTAATATTCGATCAGTCGCTTCACTGAAGTACATATTTGCTGTGCATATTTGAAATGTGAGATGAGGCCTCTCAGTGGAAGTTGGTCTTAGGTTTTCTGCCAGTTTATTGATGTGATGGGTCAGTCTACTCCTGTGTCGTTTAGTCGCACAGTTTTTTCTTTGATTGTTAATATTTCCAGTTAATTATGCATTTCATCAATGCATCATCGTCCTGTAGATAAATGTACAATTGCTAGAGAATTTATACTATAATACTTATGTAGTAAATAAATAAATAAAAATGTACTAAATTCACACCACCTTGGGTCTTTGTGTATTTGAATATGTGTCTGTAAACGTACCCACGATACGGCAATCATTCCTAGGTGGGGCAACGTCGAATAGCCCCGTGATTGGAAAATGTCCCTCCCATAAATTTTCCTAGGATTACTGATCTCTTGCGTAGTGAAACTTATTTATGGGTTAGGAAGGTCTTCATCCCGCTAACCTCTCTTACCATACACCACACTTGAAAAGCTTTCGTTATGAACACCGTATAATTTGTATTAAGTTTTCAATTTGTGCAATTGATACTTATTGGAACTATCGATGAAATAATCAATTGGTTGCTTGAAACGTTGTGCCGCTTGTTTGCATAATAAAATCATTTTCTTGTCATAGCAGTAATAAATGCTGCTTTGAATTATATGGTTAATTCAAGCAGATTTTTTACTCTGATTGCCTGTATGTGGATAGTGTTGTTATTTTACTTATTACTGAAAACATCAACTGCTAGATTTAAGCCTCCACATGCTTTGGTTAATTTTTTACTATAGGTTTAATTTTTCTTCTTTTTTTTCGTTTTTTTTTTTCTTTGTCCGTTATGACTTAATTTTGGGATTTGTTCATGTTTTTACTGCTGCCAAATCATAGCTATTTTAAGCCTTCCAAAGTGGTAAGCAATATATCAATGTCCTATTGGCTATTTTCTTGTTTAGGTTTTAATATACACCCTGTATATAAAATAAAATAATTAGCGTGTCGGTCGTCAGTAGTCACCCTACCCTGGGCAGTGTTCGGTGCCGTATAATTTGTTACAGCACAATACAGTGATCCCCTCGCTTTTGTACGAGCAAAATATTAACTTTAGCTCCTGACAATGATGAGATTTCGGATTATTTTTGACACTTAATTTTATTTTAGATCTAAAAACTTATCTTTGAAATGTACAAGTGATGAAACCTTATCAGCATTAATACGAAATGTGTTACATGTACGGCGCAACTGTCTAAAACTGATATAGATATGTGGTATTTAAACATATACAAAAAAAAACCTATTATGAAGTAAGTCTCACCACCTTCTAGATTGACTATCATATACTTACAATAGTTTTTGGACTACGGTAAATGTCACATCAATTTTGTTTTGATCTCATTCTGGTGTGCCTGTTTCAAGTATCGGTTATGTAATTAATCTTTACTATATGCAGAAGTTCTGGCCAAAATAGACCTTTAAAGATTTTTTTTATCAATTTATTACTTTTGTTACTGAAAACTTCCCCACTAGGGCTTAGTTCTGTATCGTGGGCGCGTTAACAGACATAAATACATAACAACTAGCTATACGCTAGTATACAAATATTTGTCCAAAGAGGCTGAACCCGACGTTCAAGAAATCAACCGCTTAGCCACTTCGCCAATAGTGTCGCCGTGGCCATGTTTTAATTAGTTAATTTAATATTTAAAAATGCACAAGCATAAATATTCCCCTATATCCAAAATGATCGATATATAGAAAAAAACTAACATAAGTCGTAACTAACAATCAGGGTACTCGTTCTGCTGAACCCCTGTTCTTTCACTGTATAATTTGGATTAAGCATTCGCTTTGTTGCGTAGGGTGGCTTTGTGTAGGAGAAATTACGTCATCCGTTTGACGGTAGGTGACAGCTATTCAAAATGATAGTGTTATAAAAATATGGGGTAGGAGAGACGTTACATTTAAAAAAGGAATCATTAAGTACTCTTCGGGAGTGTAAGCCACGCTTCCAGAAGCTTCATGTTGATTTGAATTTGTTCAGTTGTTTTTGTTAATTTTTTGACATAATAAAATCTGTCATGATACGCAAGATGTGTCGTAGAGTCTAGCTAGACCTTTTGAGGCAGTTGTGAATATAAAATTTATAGGCTTTGCCAGATTTTGATGTAGACCAAAAGCTGATCACCCACCAACATTACTTCTTTTTGGGTTCTGTCGTAAGTTGAGGCGAAGCAGTACTTTTTATTTTGTACCTATTATTTCGAACTGCAGATTCGATACATTAAAATAACACTTATTTTTAAGTCCATAGATGGCATCCAGTGACGGTAATTTCATTTTTTATGAGATTTACGAGCCAATAGATCTCATTTCAGATCTCGCATTCTTCTCGGTTATATAGATGACATGATCATCTAGATAATTTGCTAAAATAGGTAAAAAATTGTCACTTTCCATTATTTTCTACCACAAGTACAGTCAGAACCAACATCTCATTACTTCCAAAGGTTTTACTTGGAGTGAACAAAGGATGATGATCGCCATTACTGGAATTAATGAGTTTTGTTTAATAAATATCTCTCACTGAGGCGTTAACGCGCCGCAATTATAGAATTAATTTGAATAATTCTGAGCAACGCTTTTGCTTAATTTGGCGGGTAGATAGAAACAGACTTTTGTTTTTGGGTTCATTAGTTACTTTTGTTGTTTACAAAAATCATAGTATTTTTATCTGCTATCTTTTAACCGTCGTTGTAACCTTGCTTGATGATCAGTTTTGTCGAATGACTTTTTTGTATTGACGGTTAGGTTAGAAGTTTTAATTTAATTTTCAAATTATATGTACCTCATTTTAAAAGTATGCCAACTTAAAGGGCATTTTTGGTTTTCGGCTTACATTTGCATTAATATCATAGAATCATGACTAAATAATAAACTTCAACCTCCCATATATCATTCTGTTATATAAACTTTACAGCTTAACCCTTTTTTAACCAACATCCATTCGCTGTATGAACTTGGGACCCTATTTATTGCCCAGCTTGACAATAAGTTTTTTAATGGGTCTATCAAAACGGTGCGATTTTTTAATTCTCTTATTATTGTGTGAGGCTTAGGGAAGACATTTTATTATTATAATGTTATTGTTATAGTGTTGGTGTAAAGCGATTATGGTATAACGTTTTCAATTTCTTTCCGAACTATTAATTCTCAATACGTTGCATATTTTGTAATAAAAATTGTGGTCCCATGTTGGGCGCCAACTATTTTTTCGTTTCTATAATAAATTCGACATTTATATGAAAAAAAAAATAGTATCAGTGTATTATTATGTGCAAGAATACGCTCGTTATGTATTCAATCCGATGTTAGGAAATGTATCCTGTCGAGTATTGAGAAGTCAAATAATGTAAGTTTATAAAAAAAAAAAAAATATTAAACCGGAATGGCATAACACACAAATAGAAACACTTCACATCACTTTGTTTGAGGAACGCAAGAGTTTACGAATAAAACATTGACTTTGTTTGATTTAAGTGTAAATCAATAATGAAATAATATTTCTTGCAGTCACAGAAAAGGCGGGATACCAATCGCCATATGGGGGAATGGACAATGGAATGGTGAGTTGATATTTTTCTTAAAAGATATTTATAGACACATTTTTTTATGTATGATTAAATGTTAGCATTCACTGTGTAAATCTAAGTATTATGTTTATTTTTAGGTTGTTTGTTTGTACAATTGTATCAGTTTTAGTTTCATAAAGCTATATTTTCAAACAGTAAAAAAAGTACTACGAAAAAAAAATTATCTATGGTAAACCGTATGTCATAGACTCAATTTCCTTATATTTGAATCTTTCCGTATATGGTAATAATCAGTGCCGGATTAAGCAAGCGTGGGACCCGTAGCAAATTTTATCGAGGGGCCCTTGATCTGCTATGGGCTCTTAAGTATAAAGTCGTTTACCGTGTGAAATTCTATGTTTTATCTTCGCCAACAAAATAATCAGTTACCGATTGTCTAACGTGGATTGTCTTAGTCGGAAAACAGGTGTAAAATAAGTTTCAAACAAAAAATTACGCTCAGGCGGAGGTTGGCGGGACAGGATACGCGGGGCCCCCTTTAGCGCGAGGCCCGTAGCAATTGCTACTCTAGCTACGTGGTTAATCTGGCACTGGTAACAATTATATTGTAAAAAGTAAATGCAGTTAGATACAACCGGTTGTCGGACTGCGACACAAATTGCAATACAAATGTCATGACATTAAACATTAGATGTCATTGAGACGCTTGTTTTAAAACATAGATACTTCTCTCTTCAATTTAAGTGATAAGCTCTAGCTCTAGCATTTTCCATTTGGTTCTGTCCAAAGCTAGCTCCGTCACTTCTTTATATGTCACTGCATTTGCCTTCTCCTTCAGTTGGTCTATATACTTCATTTTTGGCCTTCCTCTCTTTAGTTTTGCCTCCAGTTTTCCTTCTATTGTTTGTTATAAATTTATCATGTCTTATTAAATACCCAATCATTTTGCCCCTTCTTTTTTCTATTTGGTGAAGGAAAAAACATTGTTTTACAAACGCGAGTTGACGAGTACCTGAACTGAGGTGCTCGTCAACTCGCGGTTGTAAGACAACGGAGTTCAGTCGAGGTGAACGGGTTACTGTTGCCTTAGGCCTTAGGCGGTAGGCTAGGCCGGTGAAGTTAATTTATATGCACTGGGAGTGTTACCAACGAGTTACGTTACTTTAGATCGTTCCCCTTGTACATTAGCGGTGGTCGTTGCGCGACGTAAAGGTTATTGAAACTAGATAACGTCACAATAGCGGATAACTCGCTCCACCGTTCTGAAATAACCTGCTAACATCTTACTCGATCGCATTGCACTCGAACACAACGCACACAACGTTTCGTCACACCTACATCACTAAACACTATCGGGCTCGCGCGACCCGTAGTTGAATGCCGTAAATCCCGCTATCGGTCGCTACTAAAATAGCGCGTCTTAACAACCGCTACTGATATTCGGTAGACAGTTCCGTTTCGTTATCTATGAAAGCTACTACAGCCCACCGCTATAGAACAGTCGAAC
This sequence comes from Shargacucullia verbasci, assembly GCA_947562105.1. NCBI lineage: Eukaryota > Metazoa > Arthropoda > Insecta > Lepidoptera > Noctuidae > Shargacucullia > Shargacucullia verbasci. The sequence goes on along the minus strand of OX387307.1, from coordinate 554,367 downwards.
AAAGAGGGGTCACTACGTACAGACAAAAGATGGTGATTTCGCCTCCACGCTTACTAAATATGAAAAGCAGGAGAAAAAAAATTAATAAAACTATCAGTTGGAAAGAGAACAACATCGGGATAATAATAATTCCCTCACATTTTTTCTTTTATTTAAAAAACGTTGCCACCCTCTAGGATTTCTCCTGTATCGTGGTACAGTTTACAAACATACATGTGACATGCACACACAACCAGACCCGAGACAACTGTCTGTAGATAATACAAATATTTGTTCCGCGACACCTAGTGCAGAAAGCTAATCACTTAGCCACTGCAAAAAACGTGTAGTTCGATTCCCGGTCCCGAAAAGTCGTGAAAATTGGATTTTCTGATGGGAAATTCTCAGTATCAGTCCGAAGTCTAGGAATGTACCCGGTAGATGGAAGTAGGTCTACTAACTTAACGCCTATCAAATTATGGTTTATTTATTATGTAACCGCAGTGATAGCCTAGCGGTTTTACGCTTGCCTTCCATGCAGGAGGGTCTGAGTTTAAACAATGTCCGAACCTCTGACTTTTCGGAACCATGTGCGGATCAGAATTTGATTATCACTTGTGTTTACGGTGAACGAAAACATCGTGAGGAAACCTGCACACCTGAGTGGGTGACATAAAGTTCTTAATGGTATGTGTAGCTTGCTAACCCGCACCGGGCCAGCGTGGAGGCCTAAAGCTTAACCCTTCTCATTCTGAGAAGAACCCCTTGCTTAGGAGTGGGATAATAAATGGGTTGAATTTATTATTATTATTTCTTTTATTCATCGTTTTACATATTACGTTTTTATACCGTCCAGCACGCTGGCTAGCGTAGTGGACTGAAGCCCAATCCTTCTCATTCTGAGAAGAGACCCTTGGCCAACAGTGGGACAGTAATGGGTTAAATTTATTTTAACAGCTTCCCAATATTAATAGTAATAAATGCAGCCCATTGCTGTCTCACTGCTGGGCAAGGGGATCTTCTCAGTATGCTCGGGTTAGGCCTTAGTCCACCAAGCAGGCCTGGTGCGGGCGGACTACACACACCATAGAAAACTTTATGATGCCCTCTCAGTTGTGCAGGTTTCCTCACAATATTATCAGTCACTGTTAACGCAAGTGATAATCAAATTCTGATCCGCAAATGATTCGGAAAAGTGGTGCGGGCTGGGTTTGAAGTCAAGACCTCTCTTCTATGGAAGGTACATCCTATAAATTTTAGTAGGATTCCTTGATATTTCACATAACATAACCATTTTAATACAAAATAGACGATCCAAAAAACTAGCACAAATATAATATTTATAACTTCTCATACGTTTGCAAAAAAAAGGATACAGATGCAAATTCAAGATATGGAGGTTACGTTATGTTTTGCTGACCGTACAGCAAAAAGGGCTCTGCACAGGAATCGAATAAATCACATTGGTGAACGATTCGGCGTATATTTATATTCGTCTATTTGGGGTTGTAGAATATGTTTCAGATTTTGTTGTGGGTTGTCCTGAAATATAAAGCTTTATGATGATATAGACTTGTTATGTTATAAAAAATAATATTTTGAACATATATCATCACGCTTGTACTTCTCAAAGGGTTAGGCAGAGGTGCAATTTTTAAATCTCATGTGAAACACATTTCCAAATTAGTGTACACAACACATTATAACAGGTTAATGCAATAACAATTTGCCTGACTCGGGAATCGAACTCAGGATGTAGCAGCTCGCGGCCACTAGACCAATGATGCAGATAAAGTTTACAATAAAGAAGCAAATATTACATTTTACAATTCTATCGCTCCCAACATCAATACATTAATCATCTGCCTAGCCTTTTCCCAACTACATTCGGGTCGGCTCCCACTCTAACCAGTTGCGGCTGAATATCAGTATTATACAACGCGACTGCCATCTGACCTTCACCACACAATTACAGGGAGACACTGACAATACTCTTAAGTTAGACTAGTTGTCAGACTTTTTGGGCTGCTGACACCCGTAATGATTGTCATAGGTATTCGTATGACACCCGAGACTGCTAAACGTGCTTTCCGAGGCACGGAGAGGTCTGGATGTGTGTAAAATCGGTCACCCATCCGTAGCAAGCGCTGCTTAACCTCGCGGTAATTACGTAGTTACGAGCTATTATAATATATCTATACACATATAATAAAATTATAACAGGCCGATGTCTGTACATTATAGAAAAACTAATATGGGGATCTTTATTAGAGCAACAGAAGCCAAAACAACAGTTTTTAGAATTTTTGTCTGTCTGTCTGTATGTTTGTACACGCATCACGCAAAAACTACTGCATGGAATTGAATGCAATTTTCACCGATGTATTGCTAGAGGTCTAACTTGAAATATAGGCTCCATTTTACAGCAGGAAAATATCAGATTCTAAATTCCACGCGTACGAAGTCGCGGGCAAAAGCTTGTTAATCTATAAATTAATTCTCACATGACAGTCTATATTTAAGTATAATAAACACGTCATAACTGATATATATTTTTGTATATAGAACCGGTCCGGTGTCAATTGTCCGGACGAACGGACAGGTGCGCCGGAGACGATCTCTGACGCGGTCGAAACTTATATTTTATTAAGGAGGTACATTAAAATGAAAGAATGAGGCTAGTGATCCCCGGGGATGGGTAGACATGTTGTCTTAATCACAGCTGTTTATCAGTGACTGAATTAGGTCTCGATACAACATTGCAGTAAAAGACTGGATCATTAGTCTAGTGTTTGGAAATACGACTGTTAAGCTTGAGGTCCTTGGTTCGGTTTCCAGATCGTGCAGTGTTATTAGATTTTTCCGTGTGGAAATTCTCAGTAACACAAAGTTTGAAACTGTGCCCTATTTATGGCAATAGGCTGGCTCCCTACTACATCGGGGAATTGTGTGTGTACAGTACTCCTCTACCTAACCCTTCAGGCAATACAGGCGTGATGCCCATTAGACAAAATATTCAAGCAAACAAATTCTACATAGGTAATGTTCCCCAGCGACTTTGCCAAGCCATAAGTCACAGATAAACATCGATATTTAAAGTATTAATTAATACAATGACTCATCAGTATTATATATCACGTACAGAATTTCACCTTGATACTCACCCCCCGTGGTTTCATAGCGTGAATATACCGCCAATTACCATATCTGGCCATCTGAAGAATTATTTAGCGAAAGAAAAATAATAGTTTAGCCACTTATCTGTACATCTATACATATAAATAAAATTGGAGTGTCTGTTTGTAATATTGAAACAACCGTTTTTTTACTACATGCATATGAATATATATACGGTACATACACCAAAATAACATTTTTTACAATTTTTGTGTCTGTCTGTCTGTTTGTAGGCTAATCTCTGAAATGGCTGGACCGATTTTGACGGGACTTTTATTGGCAGGTAACTGATATACTAAGGAGTAACTTAGGCTACTTTTATTTTAGGAAAATTCTTTTATTTTAGAAAAAAATTGGTTTAAGTGCATTTGGTCACATTGTTAAGTTCCGACATCCACGCGAACGAAGTCGCGGGCACAGCTAGTGTTTAATAAAAATACTTTGTGAATAGTTTGAGTCGTGTCTGTATGTTTGTTGTTGAGGGACTTTTCTTTTATGACTGCCTCATTGGTTTAGTGGTTGAAGGCGCGGCTGCTGAGCGTGTGGGTTCGATCCCCGGGTCAAAGTGTTATTGGGTTTTTCTGTAAGAAAATTCCCAGCAGTAACTCGGAATTTGAAATTCTGTTCGGTAAAGACAACAATCGGCTCACTCCTCTGTACAATACTGCCGTTGTAATTTAAAAAGGTATATCTGACATTTAATCAATTTTATAGAAAACTAGCTGTGCCCGCGACTTCGTTCGCGTGGATGTCGGAACTTAACAAGGTATTTCTTTGTGCGAAACGCCATTAAAAAAAAATATTATAAAAGTTACGTGAAGTTAAGAAGACCAAATGCACTTAACCCTATTTTTTTCTAAAATAAAAGAATTTTTCTAAAATAAAAGTAGCCTGAGTTACTCCTTATTACATCAGCTACCTGCCAATAAAAGTCCCGTCAAAATCGGTCCAGCCATTTCAGAGATTAGCCTATACAAACAGACAGACAGACACAAAAATTGTAAAAAATGTTATTTTGGTGTATGAACCGTATATATATTCATGTAGTAAACAACGGTTATTTCAATATTACAAACAGACACTCCAATTTTATGTATATGTATAGATGAGTTTAAAAAGTAAAGCTTGTTTTATGATTCTGATAACTCAGTGATGATAAATCCTATCCTACTAATATTATAAATGCGAAAGTTTGTGAGGATGGATTGATGGATGGATGGATGGATCTTTGTTACTCTTTCACGCCAGAACGGCTGAACGGATCTAGATGAAATTTGGCACAGAGATAGATTATAGTCTGGAATAGCACATAGGCTACTTTTTATCCCGGAAAAATGTACGGGTTCGTAAACCACGTGGGCGAAACCGGGGGCGGAAGCTAGTATTATATGTACATAGTTGTGCCCTTTCTTTCACGAGGGCAGAATAGTACACCTCTGCCTAACCCTTCGGAGAATACAAGCGTAATTAATAACGGTATTAATAGAATGTAGGTGTATTTGACGGCACGGTTGGCGCAGTGGTTGAGCGATCGACTGCTGTGCTACGTGTCGCGATTTCGATTCTCGAACGGAACAAATATTTGTATGATCTATAGATAGTTGTTTCGGGTCTGGGTGTATGTACATGTGAATATTTGTGTTTGTAAATGCACCCATGATACAGGAATTATTCGTAGTGTGGTGCATACAGTTCGTTTCCCGGATCGGGCAGTGTTATTGGGATTTCTGTATAGAATTTCTCGGTAGCAGCCCGGAGTTTGGTAATGTGCCCGGTTGATGGCAATAGGCTCGCCCTCTATTACATGGGACTTAATAACAGCATCGGCGAAATATGGGCCCACAATAGTACACATCTGCCAAACCTTTTGCGAATACAGGCGTGATGCTATGTGGTGCATACATATAAAAAAAAAACATGTAAACCGTTGCCTAATCTATCGGGCAGCGGCGTGCACAGAGTTTTTAGACAGGGTAGGCAGAAAATTTTACAAGCTTACTTACCAATAATACCTACTGCATGTTGGTATTGGTTCGTCGTCTTGTCCATTAAATAATGATGTATGTGATTTGCCACCTCAAATATCTTATAATAAATATTTATCTGAGTTATGTAGGGTAGGCAGTGTCTTTTTGTGATTATGAACCGTACGCCACTGCTTTCGGGTATTCAATCCTCTCTGATTGATTTTATCTAAGCTAATGACCACTAACCGCATTAAGGAACCAACAATGCTTGGAAACAGCCTGAAACATGTCCATGTAATACCTATCATGTAGGTATATATTTATAGCGACGGTGAAAGGCAATAAAAGGGAGAGCGTGGGCGTGGGATATAAATAGGGGTGGGTGGGGTAAGTTCCTTTTAATTCGCCGCATTGTCTTTGTTGCCTCTTAGTTGTGAGGTACAGGCGAGGAGACAAGTGGTGGGCTTGTTTTTATTTGATACAAGGCTTTGCCCGTGACTTCTTCTGTGTCTGACTGAGACTGAGGCTGCCTCATTGGTCTAGTGGTCGTAAGCGCGACTACTGAGCGTGAGGTTCTGGGTTCGATTCCCGGGTCGGGCAAAGTATTATTGGGTTTTTCTGTATTGAAATTCTCAGTAGCAGCATGGAGCTGGAACTGTGCCCGGTAGATGGCAATAGGCTCGCCCCCTATTACATGGGACTCAATAACAGCATCGGCGAAATGTGGGTGTACAATAGTACACCTCTGCCTAACCCTTCGGGGAATACAGGCGTGATGCTATGTATGTATGTATGTACTAGCTTTTACCCGCGGCTTTCGCACGCGTTAATTCAGAATTTGACAATCAATTCGGGTTGTACTCTGCTTGCGAAAGACACGTGGCGCCATCTTTTAACATAAGAACGTTATTGTTGTTTTCCTCGGGAATAGTACTTTTTTCGGGATGAAAGGTGCCTTATGTCCATTTCTGTACACTTGACAACGTATATGCAAAATTTCAGGATGATCGGTTTAGGCGTGAAAAGGTAACAAAAAAACAAACTTACTTTTGCATTTATAATATTAGTTAAAATTAGAATAAGCTGCAAAAGTAAAAATAAGATGTCCTTCTTCAGGACCCAGGCTATCTCTTTGTTATATTTCATTATGATCGGTTCAGTGGTTTAGACGTGATGAGGTAACAAACAGACAGACTCGAGTATGGATTTTCTTACTTGGCCATTGTTATAACGGAGAAAGAAAAACATTTTGAAGATATATTGGCATGTCCAAGAAGTAGTGACATATACTAGAGAAGCTCGTGTGATCAACCCAGTCACTTGCTGGCTTTAGTAGGGTCACCAAACATATAATGAATTGACGATGTTGCCACGCCAATAAACAATGAAAAACAAAAACACTATATGTGTTAGAAAAATATTGAAAAATGACGGAAAATATTTTAAAATGTCAAATCAGTATAGATGTACCATTGTCATTTACTAAAAAAAATATGTTATATGCGGCAATTTCGATATGCGAATCTTTTTTTTTTTTTTGTAGACAGCAGTATTACGATTTGACTGCTGTAATTTTTGGGTGCTTTAGTAAAAGTACTTTTGTTGCATATCACTTGTGTGCTCAACTGTACTCTAGACGGCCATAAAAGTGAAGCGGCAACTCGGACGAGTGGCTCGCAGTACCTATGTGTGTACATACGCCGAAAGATATAGTTCGTGTGTACTACCTGTACTGTAGACAAGTGTACAAATGTACTAACGCTAGAGTATGGAAACTTCAGCAAAATGTATCTGGATTTACATTAAATGTCAAATTTTCTGTAGCGTAGGTTGTAACTGGTCCTATTATAGGCCTTTGTAGAGCATCTGCATTTAGAACGGAAGCTAGCTGCAAAATAGCTTAGAAGTGCAGTTGATATATCTGCATCAAAAATAGGCGATTGATTGCGCAGTCAGCAGTAGTTAGAACTGCACGCCGACCGACTGTAAGCTGACTGCAGTTTGACCATTTCAATCCGACGACGACACGGTTGGCACAGTGGTTCAGCGAAGGACTGATGTGCTACATCTCGCGAGTTTGATTTTCTCACGGAATAAATACTTCCGGATCTGAGTGTTTGTCCATGTGAATAATTGTGTATGTAAACCCACCTACGATAGAGGAATTAACACTAGTGAAGGGCAACATTAAAAAAAAAGGCATCATCATCATCATCATCATCATCAGCCAGAAGACGTCCACTGCTGAACGAAAGCCTCCCCCAAGGGGGGGTTTGCCATAATCCCCACGCTTGGCAGGCGGCTTGGGGATCGCAGTGGCTCACCGATTAGTGAGAGGACGCTGCTGCCCGTCCTCCGGTGTCTGGCCGCAGTTTTAAGACGTACCCGGGTCTAAAAAAAGGCATAAGAATCTGGTATTTTACATTCCCTTTATCCAAAGATCTTCAACCTCTAAGGAACAACACAAACACTATCATCCCATCAACTAATCTCATCGGAAGCCGTAAAACTCTCTCTCTAATTGCGTAGACGAAGGGCCCTGTCCCTTTTAGCATCATTTACTTTAAACGTCCTATAAGGGACGAGACCTTTACTACGGCATACATCAAGTGTCTCCTATAATTCGGTTGGATTGGGTCGCTTTAGTGTTACGTAAGTTCCGCTCTAAATAAAAATGAGCAGAACTAAATTTGTCTATAAAAAACTGCCACACACTAGAAATAATTTCTGTATCGTACGCGTGTTTACAAGACCCGGAACAACTATATGGAGACCGTACATATTTTCTCGTGTAGGTAATGAATTCGTGACACTTAGCGTAACAGTCAGTCCCCTCAATACACGAACCGTTCCGTTCTTAAGACTTACTAGACTTGGGACAGATTTTTTGATTTATCAGTGAATCTTATGGCGCGTCGGCTCGAAATGTCACATGGGAATCAATCATGCCGTAGTGGAAAGATTAGCCAGTCAGCTATGGTGATATCGAGGCTCACTAAATTCCTGTCCAGTCTTCATAATTTACACATATAATAAAATTATAACAGGTCGATGTCTGTACATTATAGATATTGGAGAAAAACTAATATGGGGGGGTCTTTATAAGAGCAACAGAAGCCAAAACATTTTTTTTTAGAATTTTTGTCAGTCTGTCTATTTGTACACGTATCATTCATCTTAAAATATAGGCTCCATTTTACCGCAGGGAAATATCGGATTCTAAATTCCACGCGTACGAAATCGCGGGCAAAAACTAGTCTTCAATAGGGATGTTACGGAGCTTCGACTCCGATTCCGATATGTCGGAACCTCCGATTAAAATTACACCTCCGAATCCGGCTCCGGTTCCGATATATCAAAACGGAGGTATATATCGGAGTTACAAGTTATGACTTGCTATCGCTGCAGCGCTACTGAGCGCTTTCTACGTGACACTGACAACTGACGGAGTACATGTGTTCTTTGCAACTGATGAACGAAGAGTGAACGAGTTGCGACAAGTTTCTTCTTTCTTATTTATTTACATTTTACATTCGTAGCTTTGCTCCGACTCCGACTCCGATTCACCTCCGACTCCGCGGAGGTCACTACGAGAACCTCCGACTCCGATTCCGCCTCCGATAAATCCACCTCCGTAACATCCCTAGTCTTCAATAAGACCAGTATAATACCTTATAACAGCAGATGGAAACAATGCTCAAAATAAGTATCTGTGTTACATAATATTTTTATCCGTTTTAAAAATAGGTTGTCGATTGGCCCAAGTTACGTATATGACACTTTCAGGTATTATGGACGGACAAAGTAAAAGTGTTTCATTGGTCTACTACTACTGGTCGCAAACGGGACTGCTTGACCTTGGAGTTGGGCAGTGTTATTAAGTTTTTCTGTATTGAAATTCTCAGTAGCAGCAAACTCTGCCTAGTGGATAGGCTCGCCCCCTTATTACATTGGAGTGAATAACGGCATCGGCACAATTTTGGCGTTCAATAGAACACCTCTGCCTAACCCGTGATGCTATGTTATGTTATGTTATATATACTTAGATAGCTAGAGATCTATACTATATTACAGATTACCTAACAATATCACATTTAGATTATGTATTTAAATTTTATTTATCCGCAACCGGGGAACATTCGCATTCGCAATTTTCTTTTAGAAAAGTTCTCGGTAACACACACACTCGCACCAAATTAAGTCATGTAAAATGGCTTTAGTTTTTGTTTGTTTTGTCTAAGTTTTTACGTTTTTTCTGATTCTTTCTGTGCACTTCACTCAACTAATTTGGTTTAAACAATACGAGTAACTAAATCCGTACACATGCACTCTCCTTAATACTGACGTCATCATTCAAAAAACAAACGAGTGCATTAATGCCCACATTGATGTGGCTTTTAAGTTTTAAGCCTCTAGTGTAGATTTTTGTCGATTTTTAATCATTACATCTATCATCTATCCTCACAAATCTTTCCCTATCGCACTGAGATCTATTTCTGCACCAGTATGGGGTGGCGGCCACCTCGTGCGCGGCGTCAAATGGCCACCACCAGCCAGACCGGCGCCACCACCATCACCATCAACACCACCAACACGCAGATGTACCACCACAATGGGTGAGATGCGATGATGTCTATGTGTCGTTTTAAAGCACTTTTGTAGCGTTTTAAGCACGTGTGTATAGTTTTAAGCACGTGTGCTGTTGGCTTTTTATGTTGTGTTGTGGTGTTTAACACTGTTTTCTTTATGTCACTTTTCTGTTTACTTTGTGTTGTCTCTATGTGTAAAAATGTGTCTTGTTATAGCATCAGCGGACAGATATTTTAGTTGCGTGATGTCTTTTCGATATAATATTTAGTACATTACTTTCTATTGTTTTTTTTTAACACGTGTCATGCTCTTGTCTTTTTTGGTTGCATAAGATTTGGTTGTTCGGTTTTATTTAGCTTTTAAGTGTGTAATTTATATAGTATCGACCCAGAAGTTAGCTACAAGAACTGCACTATCGCATCCATTAGTTCTTACAGCGTGCAAGTATGGGGCACTTTGATAAGTACATCATTATTATCACCGATGCTCAGGTCGAGAGTCATCTAAAAATTCCCACCTGATCTAGCTATAATGACATCAGCTCCACCACATATAGATGAACAAGCACAGGACGCCTGATACGATGATGTCTGTTTTAAAGTACCTTTTGTATAGTTTAAAGCACGTGTGGCTTTTTTTTTATTGTTGTGCTAATTTTATCTTTATTATTCTGCAGCAATGTTGTGTTGTATTTAGTATTTATGTATTTAGAAATGTTTGTCGTATTGTGTTGTAAAATATGTCTTATCTCAGTGTGTAGTTACTTTGTGTTGTGTTGTCTTTTTTCTGTAGATGAACGATTTAATCTAGATTTATTATCATTATAACCGTCATTAGAAACAGGCAGTAAATCCTCGATTTGTGATTTTGTTTTAAAAATATGTTGTTTATTTAATTCTCCTTAACGTAATTTCCATTAATTTTATAGTTGTTTTGTAAGTAATACTAGATGAGTCATATTTATTTTTCGCTATCATTAATGTGTTTTTAACAATATTATATTAATATTTAGTTACTTTAAGACACTAATAGTCTCAGGATACCGGTTCTAGACTTTACATAGCCGTTACTAGTGTGTTACGTAGTCGTATTTCAATTTAACCTGTAGATGATTGTACTAGTAAACCATGTATAGGCCTAGATTTAGATTCTCGACATTGAAGAATATCTAGACTGCATGAAATAAAGATCTACAAAAAAAACCCGGGCATCGAGTCGTCTCGACGCTTTAAGATCCAAACTTTTCAACTGTTGTTGTTTCCAAACGTTCCTGCAATGTCACCCATCCAAAAATTGACCTCGGCATGTACAGCTTAACCTCACAAATCTTTGCTGATAAGTCGCTCTTACACGTGTAAGTAATTAATCATCGTCCATAAATACAAAGTACATTAATATGAACAATACTGTACGGTTATATCATTTCCGAACGTGTTTTATCTGCTTTAAAAGTAATGTCATTGCAAAATGTTATTATTAACACATTTCCGCGGAGTTCCGGTAATGTCTGTGTCAAAATGTCTGCCTCATCGGTGTAGTGGTTGCAGGTCAGGCTGCTGAGCGTGAGGTTCAGGGTTCGATCCCCGTGTCAGACAGTACTAGTGGGTTTTTAAGTTAGAGTTTGGAATTGTATTGAGTTCGTAACACATATCATTGGAAAACTTATGTGTCGATACAAGAAGACATGGCTCCGTGCTTCAAGTAATTAACGAATTTAATAATAAATTATTAGCGTGTAATTATCGCATTATTACAAAACAAACGTGGGTGGGTCCCACGAAGTAAAACAAAACGTGTTCCCGCCGTCCTAACGCAATCAATTTCATTGAAGTTCACCGTCTATGCAATATTTCGCAATGTACGTCTGTATGGCACTTGTACCGTGTAACGTGTGGCCCACATGTCTCGGGGCACGTGAGGAATTAAAAACAATATAGGTACATATGATTCCATATTAAACCTGGACTTCCCCCATACATAGGGTATACCTACAGAATGATTTAGAATGAAAAATTAAAAAATATAACATTGCTCAGAATGATTTATGATGAAAAATTAAAAAATATAACTTTGCTTTAAAAACATAACTCATTGGTCTAATGGTCGCAAGCGCGACTGCTGAGAATGGGGTCCTGGACTCGATTCCCGGGCCGGGCAACGTGTTATTGGGTTTTTCTGTATAAATTCTCGGTAGCAGCACGGAATTTTGAACTGTGCTTCAAATTAATGGTTAATGGCAATAGGCTGGTCCCTGTCTTCTCCTGTACACCTCTGCCTAACTCTTCAGGGAAACTGGTGTGATGCAATTTCAAAAGTGTAGAAATAGAATTGTTTTCTATTTACGATTCAATTTTTAATATAACCTTGCCCCACACAAGTAATTTCTTGTATCGTGGGTACACATGCACGCACACCAATCTCTCTCTCAAGTTCTCACATAAAGAGTTACTTGCACTTGACCACAATAAAACAATCCTTGTTATCAAGTACCTCCAGACTATTTCCTGGACTCACAGAAGACCTAAAAGCAGCCCCACCTAACCCAATTCAGTCCGCCACATACTTTTCTAAAACAATAATATGTTTAAACAGAAAATAAAGACTGCAAATAATGAGAATTCCTGGTATACATAAAACAAAGTCAATACACGCCAAGAATATCTAAACAAATTTTAGAAGTATAAACGTACTTTTTAATAATTCTGCCTACACCATTAACAATAAATGGCGCAAGCTTTACATTTCTATAGATTAAAATCTATATCCACCTACTTTTGTCATTTATACCTGTGGATATGGGCACGTACCATTTTTTTGCCGTACTAGTGATGGGAAAGTATCGATAAACAAGCGAGGCGATCAACAGGGAATCAGAATAGAATATATTTTTATTTCATGTAAATCAACCAACCAATTCAGGCACTTATGAAATATCGAGACTAGACGCACGGGTCTAAATAGTAGGTATATTTGCTTGCTTGATAGGGGCCGATTCTGTCATCAGTCAATTACTGTACTGCCTGTCGCATCACACTGCTGACCAAAGGCTTTCCCTCTTGGTTTCCAAGATATTCTATTGTGTAGCAAAGATAACCAGTCCTATCGTGCCCAGTTCGTCCCGCCATCTTTTTCGCTTTTCGCGACCATTTTGCTGTGTTTAGGCATCACTGAATACTGCGTCATACTGTTTAAATTGTACATGTATGGGGGAGCGAGGTATGGTGTTCCTCCATTGAAAAGGGAGGATCTTCCAACCAGGCAAGGTGGTTAGCCTGGCGTGCCGAAGCCCGACGATCGATGTTGGACATTCGTATATGTGTTAGAATCGTTGTAAACTCTCATAGTGCAATTCAGGGTTTGTTGTTGTAGCTTCAGTCTGATAGATGGCGCTTCACTTTTTGCCATGTTGCGAGTAGTCGTCACTACATATGTTTTTCCATTTTTTATCTGTGTCCAGGCAAAAACATATATTGGCCTAATGTGATAAATGTAGGTATGGTTTTAATCTAAGGCTCCCAATTGTCGACCCGTTCAGAAATCTTGTACATCCAAGATATATAAATATGTATGAACAAGTATCTTATGATAATTTAATGTGGAACTGCTCTGTGTGTGGTCCGCCATTTATATGTTGACATAATGAGAGGTGATATATTTTTTGTTTATACAATTGTGGTAATCAGAAAACCATTTAAATGTTATTTTCTCACTCTTATAGGCTACTGTTTTAATTGAGTGTAATGTTACTATTTGAAATGTCAAAAAAGTAGTGAATGCGGATGGAAAATTTTTCAATTGTTTGAATACTAAGATTGTAAACTACTTAAACCTTAGAGCTTAGGGATTACAACTAAAAAGAACCGTTCCGAAACTGTCTGTGACGGACCTATCTCGCGTGTGTCAAATCTTACATACACCCAGATACGAAACTACTATCTATATTTACGTATTTACTATACGCGTCCAGCAGTGCAGAAAGCCAATCCCTCAGCCATTGCGCCAACTATGACGTCAAAACGTCGGCACTCCTTATATTTGCTATACATACAATTCTGTACTTACTTAAAAAACCTTTTTTTATAGTTCTATCGATATAAGTATTCCTGTACAACCCCATCCCTACACTCATAAAATCCCATTTCCCCTTACGCGGGGGAGTCGCGGGCGGTCGGGCGCGGGGTGCAAGGGACCGACTCCCGCGCACCTGGCGCGCGCGACGCCAATCGCGTGCGCCGGCGCACCCCGGGTTAAACGCGCTTGTGAACATATATGTAGCAATAGTATGTGTATTTTTGTTTGATTTCACATTTGTTGAAGTTACTGATGATTAATGGCGATGGCCATGTTGATCATACGAGAGAAAAAATTGAAATTTTATTGAATTTAAATTCTCCGATTATTTATTGTTTAGGGAGGTTAAGTTCTTGTCATAATGATGTGGTCAGTATAAGTTTATACTGTTCGTTACAAATATGTTTTGAAGTAACAACAAAAAAAAAGTTACATTATATTGTCATTAATGAATATGTGAATTGAATGTTGTTTAGTTAAATATATAACAGACCACGTGTCGACATATGGGTTAAACTAAACAGTAAAATGCCCCAATACTTTTCACTATTACTATAATTGTGTGATAATAACAATTACTACTACATAATTATAAAATGAGTATATCCTGTGTTAGTAGGAAAAAAGGGCAAAAAGTGAACATCTTGTCATTGTATACAATCCTTATCATAGGGACAGGTGCCAAGAAGTGCTAGGCGTTTTTATTTTATCAGGCATCATACTAATTGATTCTATATGACTATCTAGCTTATGGACTAGTGTTTGGAGTACACGTAAAAAAAAACTCAAGCGACTGCGGAGATAGGGATTTTAAGTTCGATTTTCTAGTCGAAAAAAGTTCGATTTGGGCTTGTCTGTTAGAAAACGTTGTAGTTTTGACCCAGCTTGAGATTATAGTTAGCTTGAATAGAAATTTAAACTAACTTTACTACTTTTAGTTATAGTAGAAAACTGCTGCCAGCTGCTAGGGATTTTAAGTTCGATATCCAAGTCCAGAAAAGTTCTATTTGGGCTTGTTAGTTAGGAAACTCGTAATCTTAACTCAGGATTAAATGTATGCTTCAGAAAATGCCATATGGCCCCACCACAAAACCCACTCCTGCCGTGAGCTCTCACATGAGAATATTTCATGCCGTAGTGGAAAGATTAGCCATTCAAGTTCGTAGTGCCGGACCTAGATATTTTAACCCACAAGATGGTATGGTGTACGGGAGAAGCCTCCCTTACACCATACCATCTTGTGCTAATCATTCTTTCTTAACCTCATTTACCGTAAACATTAATTTTTGAGCTGTCTCATATAACTCAGATTCCTACCCACCCCCAATAACACCGTACTTTAAGATACGTAACTGTTTATAACAAAAAAAAAAGCACATTACTGTTGCACCTCACTGCGAGCGAGCGAGACAGAACTATCTAACCCCACCTTGCAATATGATTGAAAGAGATAGATGTATGGACGCGAGGGTGCGCAAGCGACCCTTTGCGTTTCATGTAGGGTAATGCTCCTACGCTGGGGTGGAATGTATGGTGTAATTTAATGGTGTATTGTTGTGACCTTGTCGACTTGTGCATGGGGTTTCCAATGGTGCACTGTCATAGACACAAGTAATGTTATTTTCGTATTGGAATAAACAGGTCTTGTTTGATGAACTTGGTGCTGATATATTTCAGGCCTGTATTCCCGAAGAGTTAGACAGTGGTGTCCCATTGAACACCCACATTTCAAGGTGATTAAATGCTAGTGATAGGTCAGTCAGTGAGTGATAGATCAGTTTGTGATGTGATCAGCTATCTAGCTGGCACAATCATACACTCAATTTATAGTCAGATAAATAAACTCCAGTAACACTCTGTCGGATTCTTAGATCGAACACAAGACCTTATGTTCAGCAGACCTGGCAACCATTGACCAGTGATGAAGCCATATGTATGTAGATGTACTAGTAACCCAATGATCTTTAGCTATGAACATGACTCGCGAAACTCAGGTTGTCTACCTGCCAACTTGGGGAAAGAGATAGGAATACGTTACAATGGCGTGTTAGAACGGGATGCAAGACGCCCCTCGTACTGACAGATGTTCAGAAAGTATTCGCTTTGTATGCGGGATGGTTTTTTTTTGAGCGTGGGCGGAGTGTTAGCGGATAGCGGGTAGAACGCTTATGAAAGGTTAAGAAGGAAAGGATTGTGATTGTTTTAAAATCGATGTGGAGATTTAATGGCAGTTCTATTTGCATTAATCTATCGGTTGACGAAATGTAGACATTCATATTATTCTGGTCGACGGAGGCTGACGCTGACGCTGTTACATTATGTCGGGAACTAGAGGACAAATATGTTTCAACACATCATTCATTTTGTATTTCAAGCCTATCCATTCGACTTTAATTTCGTTGATGTTTAGTTTATAATTGTTAGTAAATTGTTAAGTAACGACGCTGCCGAGCAATAGGTCTTGCAAGCGCAAATTATACATGGTTCAAATATTCACTTTAGATTATTTGATAAAAAAGGGCTAGGCTACATCGCAGTCGCCGGTCGTACGCCCCCGCTTATGTAAGTGGTACGTAGCTCTACCCGCTCTCAGTGGTACCTCACACCACTCTCTCTGCCCATCACTTCCTGTGTTCGTGGGAACTATCTCCTCACTGGGACTCCGTGACATTCACCTACACTTTTACCATAATATATTGGTGTTTATGAGTTATCACGATTACGAGGGTGCCATAAAACCAGGTAACGCTCAGGGCTCAGAAAGAGGCCTCTGCTAATATAAATTAAGGTTAGAGAATTTGACAAGACAGGAATTTTGAAAGTAATTTGTACTTTTTGAGAAGTAGAACATTTTGATTCCTCTGTTGGTCTTGATATTGTTAACCTTTCTGCACTTCTGCTCGAGTGTAAGTGTTTGTCGAGTCGGCACTTGCCATCACGTGGGGATCGCTCATACCGTAGTGGAAAGATTAACCAAACGGCTATGGTGGGTATCGAGGCTGACTGCCTAAAGTGTTATTTTAAAGTAGAAGTCCCGGGCACAGTCCTGCAGTCTAATTACGTAAAAAAGGTGACAGCAACGCGACAGCCACGCGACAGCAATCTCACTGTCAGCCAATACATTATATGACACAAAAATGACGTTTGACAGAAGCTATCGCGCGATCTACGCCTGTCGCGAACTGATTGCTGCATCGGTAATAATTAGGCTGCCGGTATCCGTACACAACGCTACACTGTTTGATGTGTCAGAAAACTACATACAGATAAGGGGATGTACTATTGTATACCCACGATCACCAATCCCGTTATTTAGGTCCACGTAATAGGGAGCGAGCCTTTTGCCGTCTACCGAACTTAATTCTAAACTCGGGGTTGCTACTGAGAATTATTGACACAAAATCCCAATAACACTAATTAAACCCAGGGCATCACGCTCCGCAGCCGCATAAAGAACTAACCTTCTCGATACAAAGTTTCTTACTTTAAACAGGTGTTGCCAATGCATCGGAACTTCTCAAGATTTTAGCAAAGAATTTGTTAGTGCACGCACAGGTGGAAGTTTGTCTCCGGCTTTGTATATTACTATAAAAAAAGTTACATATTGTCTCTTTCCTCTTATCGTGGGAAAACGGATTGTTAGTATTGTTTATTAACATTTAGCACGTTTAACAATAGACACAGATGTTTTGGCGAATTGTTTTATGGCGGCCATTACGGTTTATGACAACTACCGCAAATATGAATTTTAGAAAAAGTTTGAATACTTGTCAAGGTGTTTATGCTTTTGTTTAAAATAGCATGGTAATTTTGTAATATAACTGTGTTATTTCGCGAAAGTTAGGCAAAAGAATTGTCAAAATTATAGTCTCATGTGAAAGATGTATGTAAAATCTTGCCCGTTCTTCTCCATACGAAATCAACACTGGAACGTGGCAACTAGAGACTATTCATAAGTGCCTGAAAATGGTTTACATGAATAAAAATGTATTTGATTTAAAGAGATAGAGGAATTCCATCAAACAACACGAATTTCTATAACAAGATTGTTTTTAACACTATTAAGAATTAGAAGCTCCTCGTCTCCGGAATTATAAAACCTACAGACTTAAAATTTTGCAGGGAGGTTGTTTTTAAGGTGTAGTATAGAAACTAGGATTTTCTAAAATTCAACCCGTCATACAATAATTTCTCTTGTATAAAAAGTATTTTTATTGCATGATGAGGCGACTGGTTTATTGAAGATACTCAGATTTTAGATATTGCTGAGTTCAATCACATTCTGCAAGATCTGACACATCATAATTTGATAAACTTCGATTATTTTTCAAAGGCTACACTCTAATTACATCCTAAACGAAAAATAAACTTAAATTAAATAACAACCGATAAACTCAGACGAAAAAATAGAAGATTTCGCCTATCAATTGATACCTGTTCAAAGACCATATGCTCAAATCTCAAGCTCGCCCCCATTGTTCCCCAAGACCGTAAACCAAAAAAAAAATGAATCTCCAAAACATCTGGCGTCGAACACCCTCTGTACCCACCCCCGACGTGAAACAGACATACACGAAACGTATAAGAACGAAAGAGATAGGCAGATCTAACAAAGCGCCCTAGGATTGGTTGAGAAAAAAAAATCAAATGCGCCCGCGCCGTTTTCGTTCCGTTTCCGAATTCAAATTTTTGATTTTCGAAGATAGTATGAGCTTATTATTCAGACGTTTTGAAAGTTTTAAAACGTTTTGGCAATTTTAAATGGTCTCCCCTTTTTAAACATATCTATTTCTAGGAATAACAATCATTTGAGAACATTGTGAGGAAACCTGTACACCTGAGAGGGCTTCATAAAGTTCTCGATAGTGTGTGTAATCAACCCACACTAGGCCAGTGTGGTGGACTAAAACTAAACTATTCTTACAATATTCTGACAGCAATATGCAGAATTATATATTCATGTATGCCCACAAGTGGGCTTCGATACCCAAACTGTTAAAGTAGAAAGTCCTTATACATATATGTAAAATGTATATTAAATAAACTGGTCGTATAACAATAGAAACTCCTCAAGCAATTTAATTCAATTAGTTTACCAATCTTAAGCTCTGGACACGCAATGTCTGAGAGACAGAGTTATTAACATTCTTCACAAAATACGAGGACGAGAGCCACTACTAAGGCACGATATGTTCCATTATCAGTCACAGCCTGAAGCTACCAACTGCTGAATTTAGGCAACATAGCTGTTGTCCGCGATTTCGTCTGTGGGCATTTTGTATTTATTATCTAACCAGCGACCCGCCCCGTTGTCGTATGCCTGTTGCGTCGAGCATTTACGCGTCCCACGCCAGTAAAGCTCCCAGTCGGCATGATTTTTCCGACATCTTCAACAATCATGATCATATTTCAGACAATTTACACAAAAACTTAACGAATTATACAGCTGAACCTTCCTCATGAATCACTCTGTCTATTGGTGTAAACCGTATGAAAATCTGTTCAGTAGTTTTTGAGTTTATCGCGGTCATACAGGCAGAAGCGGCGGGGCGGACTTTGTTATATAGTGATTAGTGTTTTGCTGCAATAGTAAAAATTTGCCTGTCCTTCTCCAGGTCCCAGGCTACCTCTTTGTAAAATTTCATAACGATCGGTTCAGTGGTTTAGATGTGACGAGGGAACAGACAGAGTTGCTTTCGCATTTATATTAGTGTGGATTTTGTTTGTGCTACGTGCTTTTTTCTTGTCTCATGCTAACCATATGTACTTATATAGCTTTCATCACACTTCGTCTCTTCGTATGTTGGGGTATGATTTTATATTAGAGTGAATCTGATCTGGGCAACTGGGCTTGTATACCTTCTAGCCTATTTGCGTTGTCTAGCCTTAGCCAGAAATTTAACCAAATTAGGTTTAATTACTTTAAAGTTTTGCACATACACATTTTCCTGATGACGTTATTAAGTCCCAGGGAATAGGGCGAGCTTATTGCGATCTAACGGGCACAACACCAAAGTCCGTTACTAAGAATTTTAATTGAAAACTTCAATAACACAGTCTAATCTGGGAATCGAACCCACGATCTCACGCTCAGCAGTCGCACTTCCAACCACTAAAACGATGAGGCAATTCATTATTTTTCATATATACACCTTTCAATATATCTGAATATAAAGTAACCTGATTTTTATTCTATTTTTTTTCAGGTAAGTGTTGGATATTTAATTCCTAAAGGTATAGTATCATTAAGCTGTAGCCATAAGACGTAAGCACGCGTCATGGTATGGTTAGCATATCCGGTGATGACGTATAAGTTAGAGGCGGCAGCGTGTTGCTAAAAAGGGGCGAGTTCTGATGAGTTTTTGACATTGAAGTGACTTTAATGTGACATTTTGTTTTACAGAACATTTTTGGAGCTAAGCTTTGGTGACTATTTATATCTTTATACATATATTTTTTCTGTACGTGTGTATGTCACTGAACTCCTCCTAAACGACTGGACCTATTTTGTACGTGTTTGATTGTCCATGGATGGTTTAGATTCACAATTGGACTCGGTAGGTGGCGCTGCGATCGAGTTCTAGGATTTTTTTTCGGGCAGGACAATCTCTGTCGTGTCCTTCTGACTGACAAGGATACGGGTCGCCTGATTGTAAGTGGTTTCCGTAACCTATGGACGCTTACAACACCAGGGGCACATTCGCATGTTATCGACCCTTGTTAAAATCTTTCACCCTGTTTGAAGAACCCCATGCCGTAGTCTTGGGAAAGCTTCGATGGGGAGCTGATTCCATAACCTGAATTAGTGTGGAAAGGATAGTCTAAAACCGCATGGTATGAGACATATTGAATATTTCAATCTTGACCACCTAATTCAAGATGGAACAGGAAACTCAAAAAAATGGTGTGTTTCGGTTAATTAATTGTTGTTATTTAAGATTCAGCATAATCAATATTTAGTTTATACCGTTGTAAACTGTTGGCATTAAGGCCTCATAATTTTGTGCAACGTTTGCGTTTTTTCGGCGTGTGTGTGTGAGAAATTTCACCGATTTCTGTCTTTTGGATATGCCTCCAAAGTATTTTGTTTTTTCACATATATCTCCCAGTTGAATATCAAAATGAACATTCTGATAAGTCAATAGAATCTCGTAGTTGCCCGTGCCTTTAAAGTAATGATATGTTCTAAAGTAATATTTCGAGAATTTCCGAAAAAAAGAAGACTTGGCGAGTTTTGAGAACTGTACTCACTTCTGGAACTCATATGTGTAGTAATGACTCAGTTATTTCACGACAGTATGTCTGAGCAACGGCTCCCAGTTCGGTGTATGACAGTGTTTATTGGTGATTGGCAATAGACACACACATGTCTCGTGACTTAGTGCTGGTGTACTTAACATATCCGGTGCTAGCGACCAAGTTAGAAGTGGAAGCGATGTGTGAAGAAGCTGAACAAGGAGTAAAGAATATGCAAATGTCAAAAAAATTAAAATGTAGCGACATTGAATTCCCTGAAGGGTTAGGCAGAACAGTACTATTGTATACCCACGTTTCGCCGATTATCATTATTGAGTCCCATGTAATAGGGATGAGCCTATTGCCGTCTGCCGGGCGCAGTTCCAGGCTCCGTGCTGCTACTGAGAATTTTCATATAGAAAAATCTAATAACATTGCCCGACGCGGGAATCGAACCCAGGTCCTCACGCTCAGCAGTCGCGCTTGCGACCACTAAACCAGTGAGGCAGTCAAATTCCTTAATATATTACAAAATAATATCCTCAACATGTTACGAACATGAATAAATATTTTTAACTTTGTCTGTTTCATCATTTTTATCGCTAATCGCTTATGCCACAGACGCCATTCCGATACAGTTGCGCCGGGGGCGATAAAACGTCGTTTCGATTCCCGTGCCGGAAATAGCCCCGGTCAAGAACCTGCGCGAAAAATTCGCTCACACCGCCCGTATGCGTGTGCGCATCGTGCGCATGTGTGTTGTTTCTTTGTGGGCTAAGTGGTTTTGTAAAAGTGAGTGTATAAAGATGATAAGTTATCGATATTCTTTTGTTTTGTCTGCCACCAAAATCTGTGACAGCTCGATGACGAGTATCTTCGGGTAATCCAACTGGTTCGCATGAACTGTGGGTACTATCTCCCCACGGACAATGGAGCACCTGCTGATGTATGCTGACTGCTGTCTTCTGTTATGTGGAGGGTCTAATACAGGCCAATCAGAGCCATGTTGGGCCAAACACGAGCCTTTACGGATATAAAGGACGAAAATCAAATGTTATTTTGTTTGAGCGATAGATTTTGTCGGTCTAGCTCTAGTCCAGTTGCACCCAATATCCAATTTCAGTAAGATTGTAGGCCGGATTAGATTTCAGGGAAAACTGTAGTTGGCATCCCAAAACTGGTAAATATGGAAATATTTAAAGAAGACCTAATTACTGTAGAATGTCTTCCAGTCATGGTGAAGAACTTTGTATAGAAAAGTTTAAAAACACCTCTTTTTCACTTAGACTCGCCGATTACAAATTTACCGATGGAATTGAACAGATCATACGGTCACGTATGTGTGCATACACGGCGAACGCGTACATGCAACGCGCGCACGCGATCCGAATGAATGGTGAGATCTCTTTGTTTTTGTGGTATGTGCGCCTGAGTTGCAGGGGTAGCAGTGTGGTTATCCTGGCTTTTGTCCGGCACGCCCCGTCTTGTTGCATAATAGGATTTTGATATCTTTTGTTGTAATTTCTAGATATTATTATCTTTATTAGCATTGCTTCCGCGGTGAGGTAAAATCTGGATGGAGTCGCTATCGCGCCCAGTATAAACTTTGTTTTTAACCGACTCCAAAAAGAAGCATGTTGGTTTTTGGTAATTCAGATGTCCTAATCGCCGATCTAGGCACATTTGTAGATATTATGCATCTTAGGATGATGCTCAGCCATGATTTCTATTTTAGTGGCGTTTGATGGAAGTATTTGTATGTAATTACATACTCAACCGCCTTCAAATAATACAACCCAAAACATAGAAAAAAAGGCTTCCAGGCGCTGTATGACACACACGGTTCTTTGTCTTTCTCATATAACATTTGACGGATCACGAAATCAGCGGGTTATCAATTGTCACAGAGAATATGGCTTGAAAATCTACAATTGTACAAGTTTCAGTAGGGTCCCTCCTGGTTCCGATTAACCTATCTTATCGTACCGACACGTGCTTGATTACTCTGTTAATATTTGAACAAGCTTCTTATTTGTGCATCGATGTATTAATGTAGATTATGGGTTTTTTTTTTCTGGTCACAATTTATTGTGATAAGGAAAAAACGTTTCTTGTTGTATTAATGAGAATACTACCAGGTCTAGATTTTTTGACACTTAAGTGAGGATAGCAGCAGATAAAGCTACTGGAGGTTGCCATGTGTGATCAACATTTTCGACAAAAGCTGTGTGATGCTCAGCTCTACCCAGCTATACCCTGCTGAGCGTGAGGTCCAGGGTGCGTTCCCCATGATGTGCAGTTTTTCTGTTATAAAAATCTCAGAGTCTACAATTGTGTCCGGTGCTGTAATAACCTTGCCCCCTATTTCATGGGGCCTTCATTGGGTGTACTATAGACTATACTACACCTTTGCCTAGCTTTTCGGGGAATACAGGCGTGATGCTATGTTATGTTATTGTGTGGAACGAAAGCATTATATAACTATGCATGATAAGCACGATGACTGATGCATGCTTGCCATCTGTCGGGACACATCACCTATGGCATTTTCCTCAAAAGGCCATTCCAGACAATACCCTACATTACTCCTGACTCTGTTTCGGCGCTTCTTTCCAGAGGTTAGGTTATTTAGTCATAAGAAATTACCAGAGCAATCAATTATTAAAAAAATTACGTGTAAAAGTAATGTAAAACAATAATAATTTCATTTCACTGTAGCTAAGTGGAAAACAGGGAAAATTCTAAAATAAAGATAGCACCTTGAACTTCAGAGAGCCAGTCAAACCAATATATCTTTATAATGATATTACATAATATAACAACGGTGCGTGTAGATGTCGTAACTTGATATCCAGTAGATACTAAGCGATAGAATATAAATGGCCGCATTATAATATGTGATCGAATAAACTACTTGACAATGACCATGTGGGGTACTAAGGATTCTCGATATTTTGGCCAGAAGGACCAATTTAAGTGTCGAGATTTCTCACTGATTTGGGGAGCGGACAGTTTCGATTTTTGTCGTTATTCTTTGTTTTTTCTTAGTATAATCATCTTCATAACATACATATATACATCACACCTGTATTCTCTAAACGTTTTCGCAGAGGTGTACTGTTACACGTTTCGCAAACATGCCAATTGAGTACCATGTAATTAGGGGCGAGCTTATTGCCATCTACAGAGATCCAATATCCGTACTGTTATTGAGAATTTGTTTACGAAATTACCCAATAACACTTTGTCTGAATAACCAGGAGGCACCAATGATGCCGTCATGTATAGATTGGTCGAGTAATGACATCACTTACATAATCACATCACTTAATTTTCAACATCTCGCAGCATCTCGAACTCATAGTACCGGCCAAAGATCAAATTCGCCACACAACGGTATTCTGTATGCAAATATTTCGGCCAGGTGGCCCGCCGCGACCAGCAGCCCGCCTAATTATACCGGTCACGTGGCCTCTTCGTGTTTTGGGGGGAAGCAGAGGTCTTAGTGACGGAGTTTGTAGCTTTGGGAAAACCTAAGTTGAATGATCAAGATGTTTTTTGTTTATTGTACCAGGCTTATGTTTGAAGTCAGTTTTTTTTAAATAATATTTTGCTTTATCCTAGGATTTGTCAAATTTCTCTTGTGTTGTGGGTACATTTTACATACATCATACAGTGTCTCTAAAATATGTAGGTAGTACATGTTTAGAGAATTTTAAAAGAATTCGTTTGTGATTTCTTGAGACATTTTTAGACATGGGGTCTGTACAT
Organism: Shargacucullia verbasci; assembly: GCA_947562105.1. Classification (NCBI taxonomy): domain Eukaryota; kingdom Metazoa; phylum Arthropoda; class Insecta; order Lepidoptera; family Noctuidae; genus Shargacucullia; species Shargacucullia verbasci. Next base: position 529,576 of record OX387307.1, on the reverse strand, counting down.
TATATATAAAAATTATTAGCTTAAAAATGTTTGTTTCAATCACCTCATTTTGAAAAAAACAAACCCTTTTGAATTTCTCTTGTTCTATACATATTTTTGAGGCTAACTATCCATCTCACATGTACACCCCAGTTTTTTACGTGTGGTAATGTTCATCCCCACCGCCCTGGGGAAGACGACGGGTAATATCGGACTCTTACTGACTAAAACCTGACGGTGTTCCCGCGGTGTACAGTCAGCATCAAAAATATGTATACACATAGCGAAATTCAAACACTTATTCTTTTAAAACTATTGGTTAATATCATACAATTTTAGGTATTATGTATTGTTATGTATTCGCTGTATACTATAATGTAAAATTGGTCAAGATTTAAATCACAGTTTCCTCTAAAAATCGCTTTTGAATTTAATTAAGTGTATACATCTTTTCATCTCGAAGGGGCGGCTGGTGCAGTGATTGAGCGATCGAATTTTTTTTTTATGATCTATAGATAGTTTGAGTGGGTGTTTGATCTTCTTGGCTGGCTCTTCTTGAGTTGACAGGAGCTAGGTATATATATCCATAGTATACATATATAACATCACGCACTTACCCCCTATGGGTAGGCTGAAACTACAGAACCGCACGTGCTTCGGTTCTGAAATTCAAACTATAGTGTTAGACAAGTCACTCACGCTTATAAATAAATTCTATTTTGTATGAGCTTTGAATGACATATTGTTTTCAATTCATACACCGCCGGGTTTACAAAAAATGCCTTCTAAATTCAGAATTTGAATGGTGTAGTATCACAATGAATTTCTCATGAGTTCTTCAATGTAACGCATAAACGTCAAACACCGATCTCGCCGCGACCATAACCTCCGTTGAGTTTGTAATGCCGTCTGTCAGCATAACATCACGCCTGTATTCTCCGAAGGGATAGACAGAGGTGTACTATTTTACACCGATATTTCGCCGATGCTGTTATTGAGTCTCAAGTAATAAGGGGTATTGCCATCTGAATGTATTATTGTGCATCCACATTCCGTCGATGCTGTTTTACTAAGTCTCATGTAATAAATAGGGGGGCGAGCCTATTGCCATCAATCGAGCACAGGTCCAGATATCGTGCTGCTACGGAAAATTGCTATACAGAGAAACCCAATAACACTGACCGACCTGGGAATCGAACCCGGGACCGCTCAGCAGTCCCGCTTGCGACCACTAAACCAATGAGGCTCCAATGAGATGTATGTCAAGGCGATTCATAAATCTTGTTAGTACAAAAAAATTACTGCAACGATTCATTTCCTCCACGCGCCGTAATTAGCAGAACATCGGGGAATATTGTCTTGATTCAAATACAAAAAGTTCCATACTAATATATCGAGAAATCTTTGGTCAAAATCTACCTTCTCAGGTACAAAATGACGACGCTCCACGAAAAATTCCATTGGACCGCGCGAAGCTAACGGCCATTTGATATCAGCAATATTTATCTTGTCAAGTGAATTTTATATTTCTGCTAATTATCGTCCTATAAACGTCATTACCATCCCGGCAGATGTTTCTAGAGCTGACACTCAACTCGATTGAGATGTAGTGTGTAGCGTGCAATAATGTGGGGCATGAACAATGCACCCGGTTTGATGTGACAGACTTATAGCTGAGGAACTTTGTATCTGGTTGGGTTATTTAAACTTTACATTATAATGTTCATGGCAAGATTGTTAAAAGAGATTTTAAAAGGGTATCCATGGAGTTTCTTGCCGGTTCTTCTCCATAGAACCAACTTTTTGGAACCGTGCAACTAGAGTCCTATAACGCTTCATAAGTGCCTGTATTAGGTTTATTTGAAATAAAAACAATTCTATCTATCTATCTATATAATGTCGTATTTTGGATTTATTTAGTTACTAGCGTTTACGCGAACTCGTACGCGTGGAATTTAGAATCTGATATTTTCCTGCGGTACAATGGAGCCTATATTTTAAGTTAGACCTCTAGCAATACATCGGTGAAAACTGCATTCAATTCCATGCAGTAGTTTTTGCGTGATGCGTGTACAAACATACAGAAAGACAGACAATTTTTTTTAAAACTGTTGTTTTGACTTCTGTTGCTCTAATAAAGACCGCCCATATTAGTTTTTCTCCAATATCTATAATGTACAGACATCGGCCTGTTATAATTTTATTATATGTATAGATGGTTTTGCTTTTTAATTTTGTCTGTGTGTCGCTGGAACCAGCATATGCATATAAGTCTTTGGTATGACAACCCTTTCGATATAGGTACATGGATGATCAGCGTATAAATTTAAATTTGATAAATTATACATACATACACAGCATCACGCCTGTATTTCCCGAAGGGTTAGGCAGAGGTGTACTCTACACCCACATTTCGCCGATGCCGTTGTGAAGTCCCATGTAATAGAGAGCGAGCCTATTGCCATCTCTATCAGGCACAATTCCAGACTCCGTACTGGTATTGAGAATTTCCATACAGAAAAATCCAGTAACACTTTTCTCGACCCGGGGGATCAAACCCAGGACCTGACGCTTAGCAGTCGCGTTTTCGACCACTACACCAATGATTTATTCTTAGGCAGATTACTTACGTTTACTTACTCGCCCTCTATTACAAGGAACTCAATAACGGCATCGGCAAAATGTGGGTGTCCAATTGTACACTTCTGCCTAACCCTTCGGGGAGTACAGGCGTGATGCTATGTTATTTTATATAAGTAATCTGGGGTCTAGTAAGAAAAAATCGTGCGCGCGCATTTGAGTGTAGTGTCATAAACGCGCGCACATAATTTCCATACATTTTTGACTTACGTTATCTATGGTCTAGATCGCGGAAATCTCGTAGAGGACGTCAACAAGTTTACAATTATGCTAATATTGGTCATTGAATTGAAAACGAAGCGACCAGATGCGCATACGATGTCCAAAAAAATGATAATGCAGTTTTTGTTAGGGATTATTTTAAATTTTATTCAGAAAATATATTTTTTTTACATTTTTTCGTCATTTGTCTTATCAGCTTGTTGGAGTGACCTCTGTGAAGAGATGCTAAGAAATTCAGGTTCTGCTTCGTTTCTTTTTTCTGTTTTATTATGTTTAACCATTTTAGTTATTATATTTTTGCTATTTAATAATAACTGGCTGCTTCGTTTGGGTGTATTTTGTATTTTTTCTCTAATTAGTATTTTGGTGCAATAGTTAAAATTTATGTCTATCTATGTCCTCCTCCAGGTCCCAGGCTACCTCTTTGTAAAATTTCATAACAATCGGTTCAGTGGTTTAGTCGTGATGAGGTAACAAACAAACATATAAGATATACAACTAGAATATTTAGTTTTAATTCCGCCAAACTACTGCAAGCTTGGGTGCATGCACAGCAACCCCCTCCCGCCCGCAAATATATGCACATGCAGAAGGTGCGATAGAAATAATGTTACATGCAACCAAACCGACTCTTCATATTTTTTCAAATTCTCATCTCCTAATACTTTGTACAATAACATCCGCGCCGCCTTAATCCACTCCTGCGCCATGCTACTCGCTCGCATATAAAACAGGATTCCGTTAGCGCACCTGCCTCCCCCACCATGTTATACGCCTTTTATTTAGTTTCACTTATACGAGTGAAGTCACGCTTGTTACCACTTAAGGGCTAAGCAGGGTGCCGAGCACAGTTCGAGGATTAGTTGATGGATTTATATAAAACATTCATCGTTGGTCCTCCATTAGTGAGTGATGGCAGTCAGCTTCGATACCACTATCGTTGACTGGCTAATCTTGCCACTAGCATGAGAGATTCCCATGTGATAGCTCATGCCGACTCTACGGAAGAAGAAAAGGCAAATCGTCATTTTATTTTATTTTAGAAGTGCCTTCCCTTTTCCCAGTATTCTCCGTCATTTATGGTCTGCTCAGTGCCGAAGGGGGAGGTAACAGCATCCCATGGATCTGGCCTGCCACCCCTGAGCACTTGATGCCTCCCATACCATTTAATTAGTTAAATAATGAGCCTATTTCATAATACTGTTGTAATTTCCTGATCTTTTGCGTCCCACTATGTATGATTTGGAAATTTGTATTATTACAATATGCCTCTGGTCTAGTGGTCGCAAGCGTGTCTGCTGAGCGTGAGGTCCTGAGTTCGACTCTGGGCAAAGTGTTATTGGATTTTTCTGTATATAAATTCTCAGTAGCATCACGGAGTTTGGAGTTGTGCCGGTTGACGGCAATAGGCTCGCCCCCTATTTACTACATGGGACTTGGTAAAACAGCATCGGTGAAATGTGGATGCCCTATAGTCAGTGGCGTGCGGTTCATAAAGACAAAAAGACACTGCCTACCCTACATAACTCAGATAAATATTTATTATAAGATATTTGAGGTGGCAAATCACATACATCATTATTTAATCGACAACACGACGAACCAATACCAACATGCAGTAGGTAATTTCGGTAAGTAAGCTTTTAAAATTTTCTGCCTACCCTGTCTAAAAACTCTGTGCACGCCGTTACTTATAATACACCTCTGGCTAACTCTTACGGGATATAGGCGTGATGCTATGTTTTAATACCTTTTTTTTTTAAACATTGCCCCACACTAAGAGTTCTCCTGTATCGTGGGTACAGTTTACAAACATACACGTCACATGCACACACAACCAGACCCGAAACAACTATCTGTAGATCATACAAATATTTGTTCCGTGCGGGGATCGAACCCGCGACACGAAGCGCAGAAAGCTAATCGCTTAGCCACTGCGCCAAACGTGCCGTCATTCGCGTAAGGTTGATATTAATAGGTCATCTGTTGCTATGGTATGGACAGTTGCTATGGTGATTAGTACATTAATTGGTCAATGTGGCCTTCTTAGGCTCGCTGTCCCCTTCTACTTGTCCCCTTTACAAAGGCATACTTACTTAAATCTAGTCCTATGGCCAACACATAATACAACGCATTTATATTGAAATTATGTACAAAGAGAATTATAATATAAACATTAAAATGGTCTTTATTACGTGTGAAATAAAGGTGATATTAGTTTGTTGAAACTTTTTTAATTTAAACGCTTAATGCAACCCTTTATTAAAGGATTTTTAATTTTGATTGTGGATCCGTACCTTATTAAGTCGTGTAGGTACTGCGCAAAGAATCGCGGGTTCGATCTCTGCTTGAATATTTGTATAGCTTACATAGATTGTTGTTTTTGATTTGGAGGTATGCGTATGCGCATGCGCAAGTGTTTTTTTTTCCACCTAATTCACTTTAGTACAGTTTTGACCAAGACATCGTGTAGATCAAGAATCCTAGTAATATTATAAATGTGAAAGTTTGTGAGGATGGATGGATGGATCTTTGTTACTCTTTCACGCCAGAACAGCTGAACGGATTTGGATGAAATTTGGCACAGAGATAGATTATAGTCTGGAATAGCACATAGGCTACTTTTTATCCCGGAAAATGTACGGGTTCGTAAACCACGCGGGCGAAGCCGCGGGCGGAAGCTAGTATATGTATATTTTGTAACTTGTACCCACGATAAAGGACACAATATAGTTTAGGCCAAAAAAATTGCCCATAACGCAGAAAGGCAGTCGCCTAGCCTCTGCTCCAATAGTCCAGTCAACCCACCCATTTGTTTAAATATCACAGAAACCGTAATTTTCCCTAACCACAAACCCAACGGGTCCCCAAACCCATAATATAAATTGTAATCCCATCAGAGGCCAGGTTGAACGACCGTGACACAAAAAGACGCGAGGGGAACGTTTGTATAGCGAATAGTATTCTGTGTGCCTTACATGCGTCGGCGCAGCGTACTTTGAAAATCGCGGAAGACTTGCGGTAGAGATATAGATGTTTTTTGACGGAAATAGGTATATAGCATTACCAACAGAAACAATAAACTATTTTTTAGTTGCGGATATTTACATATTTTTTGATCAGCAGTAGTTATTTTTTTTTTTTCATTTTTTTTTTTCTTTCTGCATTTCACTGCACGTCTTGTTACAGTTAATATAACATAAGTACATAATAAGTACATAGTACATAAGTGAGTTTAATATCACTTCAACGGGGTGCCAATTTCAATTAAAATATTTTTTAATTAATTGTTTTTAAACACGTGCCTGTAAAATTTGTGATAATTCAGTTGCTATTGGTACATCGTGAAGGACGGCCGGGTTTGATACCGTCATGCGTAAGCGCTAGGATGCTTGGTAAACCTACTTTCAGTGGCGGTGTAAAGGGGGGGCGATGGGGGCGGTCCGCCACGGGTGCCAAGCTCCAAGAGGTGACAGTCCGCGCCCGCGGGAGTGCCATTGGTCACGCACTTTGACTAAGTAAAAGGAGTACCATGGAGCTTCTGACATTCATTGTGAAATGGGGCTATTCTGAGTCTGTTCCGAGATTTCTTTTAACCATTTGCGTTTTGGTGGCTTCATGTGAAAGAAGTTGTTTTTTTTTATAAAATCCTTACCGATCTTGTTACCATGTCCTATATAATAGGGGGCATCAATCGCGAACACTTCAAAACTCCGTGCTGCTACTGAGAATTTCTATACAGAAAAAACAGTTTGCTTAACCCGGGAATCGAACCCTCGGACCTCATGCTCAGCAGTTGCGCTTGCGATCACTGAACCAATGAGGCAGTTTATAAAATACCGTGGGCTGATTTACCTCCTTTAATGCTGTAGTTGATTAAACGTCACCCTGTATATCATGATGGGTGAAATAGAGCTGTAGTACCCCATCTTTGTTCGTCACACTTCTCAACCAGGGTCACATAATACATAACGTTGCCGATATAAAATAACATAGCATCACGCCTGTATCCCTCGAAGGGTTAGGCAGAGGTGTACGACCACATTTCGCCATCGCCATGTAATAGGGGGCGAGCCTATAGCCATCTGTCGAACACGGTACCAGATTCCGTGCTGCTACTGAGAATTTCCATACAAAAAAACCCAATAACACTGCCCGACCCGGGAATCGAACCCAGGACCTCACGCTCAGCAGCGGCACTTGCGGCCACTAGGCCAATGATGTGTTTAATAATAATTATTTCCTCATGTCCAAGCTACATGGCAATACTAACAGGTTACCCTACGAGTACCTCCCACGCATGCGCGGTACATAACCTATTTACTAATTTACGTAATACATGCATGATTGGTGGTGCAATGATCTGGTGAGGAAATCGTTATGTGGAGTTGCTTATTAATCTGCGAATAAGGCCTAAGTACACCAACAATTGAACGGATGGTTAGGACGCAGAAGCCGTTTTCATTTTATTGTTTCTGAAGATTAATGCATGTTTTCTATTATTTTTACAGTTTATTTGCTAGCACGGTGTTCGGTTCTCGAGCGATTAGTCATAATTTAAAAAACGAAATAATTATATTGAAATAATATGGCTGTTATCGCTAGTCTACCGTTTTCTGAATATCTTATTAGATGTATCTTTACTTTACAAATTTTGTAGGTCAATGCAATTTTAGATTTTATAAGAACCTATCTATAGATGCACAGTTTATTTCTAAAATAGTCCTATGTTAAAGCTTGCGATAATAACCTGCCAGATTACAAATACTCGCTACACATCCACAGCCGAATCAGCCATCTGTAGGACATAAAAACATTCGTCTCGTGCAGTAATCGAACCCAAAAAATTGGAGAAATAGTCATTCGTTTAACCTCTGCGCCGAACTTGTGGTGTGAATGTCTCTACAATAATTAAGATGCAGTTTATTCCTTCTTATTTTGTCAGCTCTAACTGTCATAATAAGTCAAATGTTTTTATATCAACTGGGCCTTTACAAGCTTTTAAAACGTTATGATTCTAGTTGCGCGTTTCCAAAAGTGGGTTGGTCCTATGGAGAAGAGACCGGCAAGATGAATACTTTTTTCAAAAAACTGTTTTACAATATTCTTCAATTCACAAATTATACAATGTAAAAAACACTAAACACAAGAGAACATAAAGAAAAAACAGTTATAAATATCTCAGTATCTCAGTATCTAAAATACATACAAATATTAATAAATTAGAAATCACGGTAACGAAGTCGTAGGGTTTTTAGACACGATGTGACAGTTACCAGGGAAGCCACATGTGCAGAAGAAAATTAACGCCACACGTCTTTATCGTCAACATAGCTGCTACAATGTCAATATAAACTGCCGGGTATTCTTCTTTCATTAATAAAGAACCTAATTACCACAGAACACCAATTTATCAGTCATGGACAAACTAAAAGAACTGTCCCATTTAAAATACAACTTTCCAAACAAAAACGCACCCTTAAATTCCTCTACGGCAACCCGAACTCCCCCGAAGCGTTCCGAACAAACCCGACCGCGAACATCTGTCGCCGGCGCGTGCGTCGTCGAACCTGTATGGCTGAAGATTTGTACAGGTGGTGTGTGGGGTAGAAAAGTGGGGACGATGTAGGAATGAAGTTTATATGTGTCGATGACCTTATGTACGTACATTTATTGATAAGAAATATTTGATTATGATTTTTTTTAAGTTTCAAATGGTACTGTGCCTATCCTTGTTTAAATTGAAGGTGTTGGTAGGGGTGATGTTAAGGTTAATAACCTCAGACCTTGATTCGGGTCATAAACACGTGGCAAGGAGTTTCGATATTAAGATAAATATGTGTAAATTATTTTCTGCAAGCGACACTGTATAGTGACCAGTGACAGTGTTATTAACCTTTTGTGAAGTAACCAATATTGAACCAATTCTTTGGGACGACCCGGGTTCGTCCTAAAACTGCGGCCAGACACCGGAGGACGGGCAGCAGCGTCCTCTCACTAATCGGTGAGCCACTGCGATCACCAAGCCGCCTGCCAAGCGTGGGGATTATGGCAAACCCCCCCTTGAGGGAGGCCTTCGTTCAGCAGTGGACGTCTTCTGGCTGATGATGATGATGAACCAATTTTTTATCTGAAACGTTGCCCCACACTAATTTTACTCCTGTATCGTGGGTGCAGTTTTATAAACATATATGCCAAATATACAAATGTTCTTTCCTTGCGAGAATGGAACCCGCGACATGTAGCGATAGTAAGCATATGAATTGTCGGCTCCCAGTCTAACCAGATACATGAATATAATATGGTGCACGGAGCGACTGCCGTCTGACCTCCGCCAATTTGGGAGACACTGATACTCTAAGGTTGGACCGGTTGTGTCGTAGGCATTCGTATGACACCCGGGACTAACTGCGTAACGTGCTTTCTGAAGTACAAAAAGGTCTCGTTGTGTGCAATACGGTCACCCATCCATGGACTGACAAGCAGTAACTATGTAAACTACGAGCCCCTCAAACTGAAATACTAGTAAAGGCAAAAATAATATTGTGACTGTCTTATTGTTTTTTTTTTAAACGTTGCCCCACTTTAGGATTTCTCCTGTATCGTGGGTACAGTTTACAAACATACATGTCACATGCACACACAACCAGACCCGAAGCAACTATCTGTAGATCATACATATATTTGTTCCGTGCAGGGAACGAATCCGCGATACGTAGCGCAGAAAGCTAATCGCTTAGCCACTGCACCAACTGTGCCGTCTAAATCTAGGGGACTGCTAAGCGTGAGGTCCTGGTTACGATCCCGGGTCGAGTAAAGTGTCATTGGATTTTTCTGTATAGAAATTCTAAATAGCACCACGGAATTTGGATCTGTGCCTGATAGATGGCAATAGGTTCGTCCCCTATTACATGGGACTCAATAACGGCATCGGCGAAATTCGATTGTAAACACGTACACCTCTGCCCAACCCTTCGAGAAATACAGGTGTGCTATGAAACATAATACTAGTAAATAACCTTTTATTATGTGATAAGAAGTAGCGCTTACGATATTATAATATTCTTACTTACATCCGACATAAGCCACAATTTGAAAGCAATCACATCGCTTAAAGCCATTTACACCCGCTTCAATACCAGTTTAAAAATAAAGCCTTGATAGGCATATAACACTGTTAGGTGCACATGTCGCTCCAATGTATTTCCTTTGAAATACAGCCTGATTACAGACTACGACAAATTGCTTAACTACAGACTGCCTGTAAGCCTGCAAAATGGCGGCGGTGCTCAAAGATTTGCTTATATATTTTTATTATCTGTTGCCCGCGGCTTTGCTCGTGGAAACCGTATTTTACAAGCTTTTATTTAACTTGCAATGTTTGTATGTAAGTATGTTTGTTCGGGTCAAATCTTGCAACTGAATTTTAAAGCAGTTATCCTCAACTGATTGAGATGAAATTTTGCATACACATTTAGTTTGGATGACAATGCATGGTTTACTAAGTGACGTCATTCTAAATCCAATATGGTGGACGGCCCAAGATGGCGGACTATTTGTTTTTTGTGCACTCCCATGATATGGGTATCAAATGAAAGGGTTTACTGAGAAGAATACGAATGTACAATAACACAGCAATAACTAATAAATAAATAGTAAAAAACATTTTAAAAACAAGCTTTTGCTCTAAAAAAGAAAATAATCTTTAAATTGAATCAAACCCATCAATTTATTACATTACACAATTTATATGATACAAAACCTTGTCGCGAGATGTATTATTATTTATCTATACAAGTAAATCTCGCGTTTTTTTTATATGTATGTGGAACTATTGACGAATTCATTACATTTTTTTTTTATGTAGTCGGGTTTTTTCGGCTTAACGGTAACGAAGATCGAGATGATCGAATTCTCGTAGCCCGTTATAGTTTGAGCACCTTCGTCCAGTAATGGTGGACATGATAACAGATAATTAATAGGCTCCATCGACCTTGATGCACTCATAAAGTTTTTCTTGACACGCTACGTTTTATAATGGAAATAAACTACGATAAATTGTATTGGAATGTAAAGCTTTTTCTATTATTTTATTTCCCTGCCATTTGTTACTGCTTTAGTGGTCTAATGGTCGTGTGCTGAGAGAGAGGTCGAGAGGGTTCGAATTCCAAGTCGATTTTTAAATTGTCTGCAGAAGACCGGAGTTTGGTATTGTTGCCTGGTAGATGGCTATAGGCTTGTGTGATGGGCAATGAGTGTTCAGTACACCTCTGCCTAACCCCTTGGGGAATACAGACATGATCCTGTCTTACCATTTTTTTTACTTCCAAATTTTCTGATAGACCTAAGCATTCTCTTTGCACGAGTATTGGAATCGCTCATATAGTAGTGGAAAGATTAGTCTAACTGCCTAATATAAGCACGCCTAACACGCCTAATATATAAAATTAATCTTGGAATAAATGGACTGTGGAGGAACGAGGTATGGTGTTCCTCCATTAAAAAGGGAGGATCCTCCGACCAGGTAAGGTGCTGCCTGGCGGGACGAAGCCCAACGGTTGATGTCGGAGATTGGTATATGTGTTAGAATCGTTGTAAACTCTCATAGTGCGATTCAGGGTTAGTTGTTTCAGCTTCACTGCGATAGATGGCTCTTTACTTTTTGCCATGTTGCGAGTAGTAGACGCTACAGGACCAATGACAGTTGCTCACCATAATTTTCTTGCAAGAAAATCCTAATGACTTTTTCCTTACCTGGCGATCGAAGGCGGCACCTCACGCTCGAGAGCTTGCTATCATTTCATATAATTACTTACCCTCCACATTACACTCGCATCCATCGTCAATTTGACTTCATCCCCGCCATTATATTATCTAAATCGCTCCGTACATCACAGCTCACAATGGGGGTGCTACCCCCGGCCCCCTTGCCCCCTGCCCCCGTCCTGCCGGGCCCTAGCCACGTCGCCTACACGCGTAATATCCCGCTAGATTTATTGGCGCAAGACTTGATTCACTTAGCTGTTAGATGAGTAGGGGTAATGATTTTGTATTATATTTGGCTTCGGAGACCTGTCTGTCTGGATTGCGAGCGAAAAATCTGATAGCGACAGAGACAGCAGTGGTATCTCTTTCTCGCTTATATATTTTTTCGTACTATTTAAACTGCCTCATTGGTCTAGTGGTCGTAAGCGCGGCTGCTGAGCATGAGCTCCGGAGTTCGATTCTCGAGTTAGACAGTGTTAGTTGGAATTTAGTTTTATAAAATTCTCACTAGCAGCTCGGTATTTAGAAATTGTGTCGGGTAAAAATAGGATCGCCCCTTATTACATAGGACGAAATTTGAGTGTATGTACACCAGTACACCTCTCCCAAATCTTTCAAGGAACATAGCCGTGTTGCTAGGAACCTCCCACTTAGATGAGAGCTCTTGCAAAGTCCCAGTTGAAATAAAAACTTGTCTTTGTCTTTGATATTATTACTCTTTAGACCTCTATTTACTTAGCGTAATACATTAGGTACAAGACAAACCGATTTTCTTTGTAAAAGAGCTCACTAATTGAATTCCGATAGCCGAAGAACCAATCAAAGAACTAAATATCACGGTGCATCGTTAATATTGTGGCGGGTTCACACTGAACTATTGTTTTTTTTTTTTTTAGAACACTAGGGTTTCTCCTGTCTCGTGGGTACAGTTTACAAACATACATGTCACATGTACACACAACCAGACCCGAAACAACTATCTGTAGATCATACAAATATTTGTTCCGTGCGGGGATCGAACCTGCGACACGTAGCGCAGAAAGCTAATCGCTTAGCCATTGCGCCAACCGTGTTGTCTGTCTATTATTACTGTAAGTATGGACTTGTTTGGTAAATCTTTGACAGTTTAACAGCTCATAACTAAACTAGTACTGGTTCTTTGGTCTAGTGCTTGCAAACGAAATTGCTGAGTTTGACGACCTGGGTACGACCAGGGGCGGCTCTAGCCCACGTAGCGCCCGGGTGCAAAAAATACCCGCCCTCCTAGCCCCCGCCCGCCTAGCGTATCAAAATTCGGGTGCAAATGGTGCAATTATAAATGACTAGCGTTCACCCACGGCTTCGTCCGTGTGAATTACGAACCCACACAGTTTATTTTCTAAATTAGAACAATGCGCTTTTTTTGTATCTAAGTCCCGCGATCCCCTGAGACCCTGCGCCCGTGTGCGCTGCACACCCTGCGCCATACGTAAAGCTGGCACTGGGTACGACTCTCGGGACAGCAGTGATATTGGATTTTTCCATATGGGAATCATCATAACGCACAGCAAACAGTTAGGAACTTTGTCCCGTAGATGGCATTAGGCTCGCTCCCAGTATATGGGTTTCGAAATTTGTGTGAGTTTATAGTACACAAAAATATGTAGTTCATTTCTGCCTAGCCTTTTGAGGACCACAAGCATGATGCTGTCATTATGTAGCACATTTATAACTTTACTAAGTAAACGTGGGTCTAAGGTTAGTAGGTCTAGTCTAGTCTTAAGGTCTAGTCTAGGTCTAGTCCTACCGGGCACAATTCCAAACTCTTTCTAACAGAAAAACCTAATGACGCTACCTGACCCGAGGATCGAATTCAAGAACTCACTGGATCAATGAAGCAGTCATCAATTAACTAAAGTCACTTTCATTCCAAGATTTTCAACTGAATACTTATCAAGTGTGAACCCGCCGTTCCGTACATATCGTGGAATTGCTAACACAGTTGGAACATCGTCGTAATTGTTTAATGAATCATTGATACGAGGGTTCCTTAGGATTTCTGTATCTAGACCGATGGCCGCCTCGTTTTCTTTAATTGTTACTTTGTTAATAACCTGGGCTGTTCACCAGGAACCATGGTAGCTTTTGCACCGCACAGGAAATTTAAGGAGTTACCGCATCCATACTAATATAAATGCGAAAGTAATGTGTTGTTTGTTACCTCATGACGACTAAACCACTGAACCGATTGTTGAGAAATTTTTCAAAGAGGTAGCCTGGGTTCTGGAGACGTATCAGCGGCGTGCACGGAGTTTTTAGACAGGGTAGGCAGATTTTTTTTAAAGCTTACCAAAAATACCTAATGCATGTTGATATTTGTTCGTCGTGTTGTCGATTAAATTATTATGTATGTAATTTGCCATCTCTAATATCTTATAATAAATATTTATCTGAGTTATGTAGGGTAGGCAGTGTCTTTTTGTCTTTAGGAACCGCACGCCACTGAGAAGGATATAGGCTACTTTTACTATTGCAGCTAAACACTATTGTGATAAATATAAAACTTATGCAGATGAAGTCGTGGGCTAAAGATAGTAATAGTAAAAAGCTTATAAAATTAAAAGGCACGTAGGTTCTTTATGGAGTGTACATACTTCTAGATCAAACAGATTAAAGTTGTTGCTACATGAAGTGAATAGAAGACGGGTTCGTAGCGAGATATGTACCGCGCTTGGTTAAGCAGCGCTTGCAGCGGTCAGTTCTTGGATCATCATCATCATCATCAGCCAGAAGACGTCCACTGCTGAACGAAGGCCTGCCTCAAGGGGGGGTTTGCCATAATCCCCACGTTTGTCAGGCGGCTTGGGGATCGCAGTGATCACCGATTAGTGAGAGGACGCTGCTGCCCGTCCTCCGGTGTCTGGGCGCAGTTTTAAGACGTACCCGGGTCTTGGATGGGTGATCGTTATTCACACATCGAGACCCCTCCATACCTCGGAAAGCACGTTAAAAAGCTGGTCTCGAGTGTCATACGAATACCTATGGCAGTCGATACAGATGTCAGTAACCCCAAAAGTCTGACAACCAGTCTAACCATAGAGTATCAGTGTCTCCCAGTAATTGTGTGTCGGAGGTCAGATGGCAGTCGCGTTGTACAATACTGATATTCAGCCGCAACCGGTTAGATTGGGAGCCGACTCCAATGTAGTTGGGAAAAGGATAGGCAGATGATGTTCCTCTCTTAAATTAACCTGTAGAATACTAGTATATTATTTTCTTTCTTTCTAATTCCACTGAGTTATTCAAAACAATCAAAACATTGAGTTGTTACAACCCAACAGTTACAACTTGTAACTTGTAAATGTCAAAGCACAGTAAATGAAAAGTAGTAAAAGTCGTAAGTTGGTAACACGAAGCTGAAACTGTTTGGAACAAAGTTTCACCACTTAGCGAGTTCAATCGATGTTCCCAAGTACTGCTGAAACGCTCGTATTACGTACGGTGAAGGAGATTTTAATTCGTTGTAATGTAATAGGGTACTCGACAACGTCCGACCCCTTAAAGAGTCTAGACTAGTCTATTGTCCAATAAAATAAGTCACTGAGATTCCGACTCTTTCCAAGCTAAAGTAAAGATCTTTGATGTGATATAACTAGAATTCCGCCATGTCTTTTCAATATATATCGATTTTCATCATGTGGAATCAATTGCGCGCACCAGAACAAGACAATCTGGCAAGACGTACAAATAAAACTATAATTAATATTTATTTTTAAATACTTAATTTTCACCTACCTATTCAATGTTACTCGAAACTATATTTAGATTTTTCATATTTTTTTTAGAGCGCTTTTCATCCTCTCCTCTACATCTAACTTTGCCGTGCCCGATAGGGTCCATAATTGTTTATATTTTCCAATATACCAACACCACCAACACATTATGTAATGCAATAAAGTATTCAGTATTAACATACCGCATAAAAACACATGCCGATTATTATAACGAAGAAGGTGACAAGTAAATAGCCATTGCCATAGCCACCACTTCCCATCGCGTCACGTAACCCCGCCCCCGGGCAACTCCGTATGTAACAAACTTGGTCCGCCAAAGTTTTGGCTGGTGAGGCCTATGCAACATGATAGCTCCTGAATTTTTTAGTACCCACCTTATATTCACGGCGTATTATATTAGGAACGGTATAAGCAGAGGATTAAACAGATTAACCTCGAGCCAAACGCTTTGTATGTGGACTGAAAGCTGGCCACAAAGTAGATAGTATACGTTTTTTGTGACACTGCATCAATACAGTCGATTGGCTGTCCAGTACACAGTCAGAACTGCACACCGACTGCAAAAAGACTGCAGAAATGTTGACACTTTTGATGTAACTGCATCTAAATTATCAACTGCGCAAAACAGTATCGAAGCTAAATGCATATCAACACTAGAGCATGTAAGTTTCTTCTAGATTCTGATTGGCCCGCTCCGAGATCTCCACGAATCTTGGAATTGAGATTTTTTAAAGAAACACTGTCTCTCTAATATAATTCTCTCTCTTCTGCTGTAGCCAATTAGCAGTCATCATTTCTTGATTCCCTAAATATCATATAAATTGTTGTTTCTACACAAAATATTAGAGATTCTAATCATCTGAGTTACATAATTCAATTTGGTCAGATCAGACAACCAAACATGTTTCTAAAAGATGTTATAACTGAATCTATAGTAACTCTACACAGCCCATCTGTTATCTCAACAACTAAATTATCTATGTTTTAGGATACAATGTAAACAACACAAATAAACAACATCAGTTCGCTACCTCGCCAACAGAACAGCGTGAAAGATGTGCGTGTACAGAAATAATCTCAAAATTATCAACAATATAATCCAATACACAAAAGTTTTTCTTACATCCTCTGTAATCGTAACGTAAGCTCCCTTACTCCTTACACTATCTCTTTCTAATATTCCCATCTCTGTCACTAAGCGGGGGGAGCGGTCTGGCAACGTCGCGCCGTGACTCAAGCTTGTAATACGCGGTTAAGTTCAGAAGTCGCTCACCCGTTGAACGGAGCGTATGTTTTAAAGACTTCGTGATTTGTTTGCGTTGCTTTTATATAGACAATAGACGTGTAATGGGCAATAATCCACTTAGAAAAATGTTATATTGTAAACAGTTTGGCGGGAATCTTTATCTTGTAGAAAATTAGTGGTTTTTAGTAAAGAAGCTAGCAGTGATAGCCTAGCGGTTAAACGCTTGTTATGCAGGAGGGTCTGAGTTCAAATCATCGCACCTCTTGACTTGAATGAATGAATGAATTTCATCTTGTGGGAACCAGCATATCTGAAAGAGCTCTCGATGGTGTGTGTAGTTCGCCAACTCGCACCAGGCCGGCGTGGTGGACTAAGGTCTAACACTTCTTATTCTGAGAAGAGTCCCTTGCCCAACAGTAGGACAGTAATAGACGGAATTTATTTAATGTATAAACGGCTACACTCTATAATTATTCGTGTATCGTAGGTGCTTTTACATGCACAGACACCCCGACCAGGTATCTGTAGGTAATACAAATAATTGCCCCGCGGAGGAATCCAACCCGCGACTCGTGGGTGCACCAGTCGATCGCTCAACCGTGTAATAATGAAGTAATCTTGTAGGTGTTTTATTATTGTACTTAAGATGTTTTAGGCATCGAAACCTTTAGACTTATTTTATTTTGTGATGTCACCAGAGATATTGAAAAAAAAAAAAAGATTTTTTTCTTAACAGTCTACATCATTTTTATAAATAAATAGCTAAGAACCATACAGGTGAAAGTAGATGTGCAAGAAAACATCAAAATTGATCAAGCCGTTTTGAGAAGAATTACGAATCGTTACACGCACTCTGGAATTTTATATATATACTAGCTGTGTCCGCGACTTCGTTCGCGTGGATGTCGGAATTTAACAATGTATTTTTTAGTGAGACCAAATGCACTAAACCCTATTTTTTTTCTAAAATAAAAGATTTTTTCTAAAATAAAAGTAGGCTTAGTTACTCCTTATTACATCAGCTACCTGCCAATAAAATTACCGTCAAAATCGGTCCAGCCATTTCAGAGATTAGCCTATACAAACAGACAGACAAAATATGTAAAAAATGTTATTTTGGTGTATGTACTGTATATATATATTCATATGCATGTAGTAAAAAACGGTTATTTCAATATTACAAACAGACACTCCAATTTTATTTATATGTATAGATGTTCCATAAAGTTCATTACATAGTAGATTTTTTTTTATAAAAAAAATTTAAAATAACATATTTACCGTATTATCTGCTGATACTCGCTTAGATAATAATTATTATGATGTAGGTCTAATTATTCGTATTAGCCGATAACGTATCACTGAGTTTCATGAAAGTCAAGTATCGTCATATGGATTAAAAAAAAGTGTTTATCGCGTGTTGCTAGTGTGGGGGGCTCGTGAATAGGTTCCTGTAATGCCGGCCATAGATTATTATAGACATAGCATCACGCCTGCATTCCCCGAAGGGTTAGGCAGTGTACCTACTATTGTACACCCACATTTTGCCGATGTCGTGAGTCCCATATAATAGGGGGCGAGCCTATTGCCAATATGCTCTATACAGACCAAACCAAGGAATAACTCAATAACACTGCCCGACGCGGGAATCGAACCCAGGATTTCAAGCTTAGCAGTCGCGCTTGTGACCACTGGACCAATTAAGCAGTCATAACAGACATATGGTTACGCTACGCTACATTATCGTGTTATATGTCTGTTACTGGCGTGGACAGTGCTACTAGCACGATCATTTAACACTTTTTAAGGCAGTGGCCACTATATTGCCACCACAAAATTGACCACCATTGAACAAAAATAATAAGTTTAATTAAACTTATGAATATTTTATTTTTCATAGTCCTTTACAGGCAGTGGAGTTACCAAATTTTCGTGATAGAAAAAATATATAATATTATTTTATATTATTCATAATATATTAGGTGACAATATCCGTTTAGTATAAACTTGTACCTGTCTCGTTCCCTCTGCCTTATAAAGGGTAAATCCTCTGTAATATTATCATAGCGCTTTTACGTAGGATTTGTTCGTATTGTTCGTTTTCAGGATACTGTTCATTTCTACTTACAGAGTCTACGAGTCTCTTTAACTTTATAGGAACGTGATTCGTAAAAGACAAATTTCTTTGTATCATGTCTACGGTAGTGTTCGGAAATTAATGAATTTCGTGACTTCAAACCCAAAACTGTAGCTAAGAAGCTCAAACTGATTTTGATCTCTGAGTTTTGTATATTAAAATTCAGATTTATGGAAATAAAATAAAACAATTGAATGAAAAACATTTGAATTAGCCGCGTTCATAATATTGGTGGCAGCGGGGTCCCTTCGTCAGGACGCGTCTGTTTCGGACGCGTGTTACATAACGCAATGCTCTGGAGACGATCTAGAGGTTCGCTCACGTTGTGGTGTAACAGAGAGGTCTGTGAGGTAACATGGTTTTCCGAAGTACCATTATAGACAAGGATATTACCTGCGTGAGTTGCCGTGCTATTTTATACGATTTTCGCCTGGTACTGCGCTAGATTGAAGCTGGAGCGATCGAATGACTTTTAAAAATCGACCTAATTTTAAAAGATCTTTGTGCATTCGGCGATTGGTATCTAAAGAGTGTTACGCACATAGCCACACGTCCACTTGCGTCAATGAGCCGCGCAGAAGCGTGCAGATTACAGAGTTGTGTCAAAGACTTTTGTGACCACACATTTTTGCGCATTGGCTACGGCGTTCATTACTTTACTGATATATTAACCGGTCCAGTGGAGAAGAATACAAAGGTGGACTCCATCAGCGGCCGGATTAGCGTTAGGAGATTATCTATCTAAATAATTAGAATCCAACATTTCCTGTTTTCGTGTCGATAGCTTATTTTAAATCAGTCTGGCCCAAATCAGAGCCAACTCGACGGCTCTTTGATTGGCCTTCATTAGATCCTCAACATTACAGGGGACAGGGTAATTAAGGCACAACAGCAGGTGATCCAATCTCTGGTTACTGTTACAGTGTAGTGGTCGGTTACCTCATTTTCGCTGCGTCGATCGCCTATAATTTTATAGACAATTTATTACATAACGCGCGAAGGAGCCTTGTAAACATTTTTATGGTTCTCGTTAATGGCTAAATAATTTAGCGAACTAAGGAGTCTGTGCGAACTAAGATTTGGAGCAGTGAGAACTGGTATAAGGAAAACATTGTGCGTAAATATCGTGCGTGTGCAACCGGCGCTTGCGCAGATGTATACACGAATAGATGCATGAATGATAAAGGTGAATGTAAGGACATACGTTTTAAAACCAACGAATAAATCATTTGTGGAACTCTGCCCACCATTCACTGAATCCCAAGGAATCCGTGGAAGCTAGGAAAATGTCAGGTATTACTGGTGGAATCTCACATAAACATAACATAGCGTCACGCTTGTATTCGTCGAAGGGTGAGGTATATGCCCTCATATTGCCCGATCCAGTTTTGAAATCTGTCAAAATAATAATTAAATCCGAGATGCTAGTGCAGTCCTCCGAAAGAGCATCGCAAGTCATGAAACATGAGAACAGCAGTCAGCCTCGTCACCACCATTGCTGACTGACTGATGTATTGACTGTTATTGCTATTGAGAAATTTCTTAAAGAAAACCCTTATAACACATCCGGGAATCAAATCTATGAGAACCCACCTCACATCTGAAGTAGTCCGAGACAAATTCAGTTTGTTTATTTATCGTCTAGATACCAGAGAGCAGATTAAACGACTGTCTAATTCCATCGGTTTTATTGTCTGAGAACAACTATAAAGTTCGTTTTATTTATGGCTTGATGATCTTGTGCTTGGATCCACTATGATACACGGAATATTTCGGTTCCGTCTGAATTTTCGTAAAGCTTTTTTTTTTTAAAGAATCATTGCCCCACACTTGGATTTTTCCTGTATCGTGGGTACAGTTTACAAACATACATGTAACATGCACAAACAACCAGACCCGAAACAACTATCTGTAGATATGTAGATCATACAAATATTTGTTTCGTGCGGGGATCGAACCCGCGACACGTAGCGCAGAAAGCTAATTGCTTAGCCACTGCGCCAACAGTCTTTTTTCTTGACCTACTTACTTACAGCCTCTGTTTAAGTGTGAACAATGTAGGCACCTGTGCGATTTTTAAAACACTCGTTTTTGGTTCCCGTCTTGCCACGATATGCCCAAGATCTTGTGGAGGTCTGCTTCGGAATTCTCGCTGTCAGAAACAAAAAAACGACTTCAAGGTGGCTCGGCACCAACCACCACAAATTTCTCATGTCAATGCGTGTGGTAGGGTATGTCGCTCTCGCTTCGATTTGTTTACCCATCAAAAATGGTGTCTCTTAGATGCTATAAATAATTTGGAATAAAAGACCTTGATGATGGTCTTCTAGCTTTCAATACACAGGACAGAAATAAAAATCAATTAGGAAAATAACTCCATTCTTTTTTTAGGTGGCAGTTGTTCACCGTCTTCGTTCAAATGCCTCTATCCTTTTCCTCTTGGCCAATCTTTAAGACAGGCATCCAATTCGTGCCACTATTCCGTAACCACCGTGGTCTGCCGCGACCCCGTCTTACTGTCAGAGACGATGCTTATTGCTAATAAAATTTGATCATTAGAATTAATAAATTGTCACTACTGTATCACTATCTGATAATCTCTCATTCGATAAGTAACGACTTAACGATTACTATTCGCATATTAATCGTGATTCGGACGTTTAGGTACTGTGAAGTTATTACTGATCTTGGCTAGTGTACGGGCATTACTTCGTATAAGTCTAATTTAAGATTTACTTTTATTTGTGCTGTCCTATAAGGAAGGAGTTTAGCATAGTACACGGTAGACGGCAAAAGGCTCGCCGCCCATAGCATGGGTTTACAAACGGCGTCGGCAAAATGTGGGCGTCTAATAGTAACTCTTCTGTTCTTCGGGGAATACAGTGATGTTATGCTATTCTGTTGAATATTAAGAGAGAATTATAAGTCTCTTATCTGTTAGATATCGATTATTGCTAATGATGGTGCAATTGTTATGTAATAAAATATTACAATAAATGTATGAACTGTCCTACTGGGCACGAACCTCTTCCTCAGTATGAAAAGGGTTATGTGTTAGTCCACCACGCAGGCCTGGTGCGGGTGGACTACACGCACCATCGAGAACTTTATAAAGCGCTCTCATGTGTGCAGGTTTCCTCGAGTAACCCTTCAAATATTAATCACACTCTGATCCGCATATATAATAAATATTACGCTTTATCAGTAAGTAGACTTAGCAACCATTATAATCTACATTTATTATATCTTCCATATCTTAATCTGCTTGCAATTTCCTAGTGGATTTGATTAGGAAAATCTCTCGACGTTAATAAAAACAGATACCCTTTTCTTTTTACCTTTTGCGTTGTATACTAGTGTATTTTATTGTACGGATTTTTTTAAATTAGTTTGTATGTCCGTTATTCTGTTACACAACATATATAACTAATTAATATCACACTATATTTCTTTCTTACACACTATTGTTGATGGACATTAAAATTTAGATCTTTCGAATACATGCGCATATTATTTGCGGAAATATAGATGTGACGTATGGTGATGGTAACTGGCGAAATTCACGATGGTAACGAGCAAGTGGGGTGATGATGTCACAGGACTAAATGTCTTACTTACATCTTTTTTACATTTACTTACATTTTCAACAACAGAATCGCCACCAATAGCAACAAAATTACTCTCAAAGTACGTATATCTTAGAGTTGGAATCGCTTTGACTATCCGGTGTTTATTTTTATTTATTTTTTATCTTAAAAACTTTATGCACTAGTTAAAAAAAACCTGTTCAAAGGTGAACTCAATAATGGTGTAGGCATTTTCTACCAGTCCACGGTAAGGTGATGCAAAGACAAAACGTGGTAGGTGCAATTTAATATACGAATTAATTTATTAATTTGTAAGAAACAAACAGTATAACATACATTAAGTTTGGTGTTTATATAATTATTGTAGAATGCATCAGAGGCCCTAGTGTAAGTTTCTTTCGACAAACTCGATTTACTACATCGAATTTGTCGAAAGAAACTTACATTAGGCCCTCAGAACAGATGAGCCAATAACGTCATAAATTGGTCAAGCACCAAGGACGGCTGACGTCGCCAAGGCCCAGAAGACGGGTAATATCATAGATGCTTTTTTTACCAGGAACTGATCAGACTAACATATCAGTGAGAGGTATAGAAAGATTAGAAACAGCTGCCGAATACTAGGACAGTATAAAAATGTAGAATCTCATAAATCTCTCCCAGAAATCATTATAAAAGGGATTTGCAGAATGTTTTCTCGTCTTGGTTGAACTAGAATAGGACATTCTAAGGTCTCAGCTGCAACAGACTTCGACAAAACCTCGTAGTCGGCTATATACGTCACTCATAGAAAGTGATGGGGTGGCATTATTCGAAAATAGAGGCCACGCGGCCATAGTATTATGGTCATAATATATACGAATACTATAAGGACTGAAATTATATAGTTTCAAAGTGATGATCACAGAAAAATAGAATTGATTTAAGAAACACATGGGGACTTTGAAAGTTTTATTAACTTTTCATTCTAAGGACGTAAAAAACTTTGAAAAATACCAAGAAAGAAGAAAAACTTAAACTGAAGTTTTAATAAAATACACAAAACCGTTTTTCGAGTTCGAAATTCGAAAAAAGTACACAGTAAAGTTGTGTTCGGAAACTTTAACCTCATTTATTGTTACGTTCGCGCCGCCCCGCTCCCCGCTGGAGAATTGGCAACGTCGCTTTTTGTGGAGGGTTACCAGATAGCTGGGAGCTTTCGTACGTATGTTGTAGGGAGATTTTAGTATACGTGGGTTATTATATTACGAAGAATTTTGATATAAGTGTGATATCTGTATGAATTTGTGTATGAATAGTATGATTTTTTGATAGGATATGTTTTTCAGTAATTCGAATTATTGACATTAATATTTTTCCTTTAATCAAATAAGTGTTTTGAAAGAGTTCCTGTAAGAAGATAAGGGAAAATTTTATATTTTTCAATTTTTTGCTCACGCAAATATTAGTATTTAGTCTTTACTATTTTTGTTTTTATCTTTATATTATGTACAAATTGTACAATAATATAATTTTCATTTAAAAAACAAAACATATCCTTAAAAAGAGACCTAAAATCATCAAATATTTCCCCTAAAACGTCACTCACAAACGTAACTTTAAACAAATCACCCGTCCTATCGGGGAAATTCATGTCCCAACTATAGCAGCACTGCGCACTAAGTGAGCGGTAGGCGGCCATGGCAGTTCAGTAGTAGCACCGGTGCCTCGTCGCGCGGACCTACGACACTCCGCGACGAATAACTCGTACAAAGTTTGTGTGATGTAACAAAGTGGCTGCACAGTGTTATCTAGTGTTGACGTTAGTGCCAGCATTGTCTTGTGTGTTTACGTTCGCATATGATTGTTCCGCGCTCGGTAAGAGAGCGCGATAGTGCGATTTTTTTATCACGATTTCCTTCGTCTGTTTTGTCGTGGCGTGCGGACCTAAGGTTTGGTGATTCGAGATTTGAAATCTTGTGATTATGATTCTAAGGTTTTTTTTTTAAGAAATTGGTAGTGTATGGTTTGGGTGTTGCAAATTTCGGAATATACCCTTGGTGACAAACGACAAAGGACTTTTTTTTTCAAAGTTGGAACTCGGGTAAAGAGAAGGATTCTTAACTTTTTTTTGTTATTTCTTCTGTGTGATATTTTGTAAGCCGAAGATGTATAAAAGTGTGTTTCTGGATGAATTTATGAGTTTTAAAAAGGTGAATTGCAAAAGGAGGGTCTTTATTTCGAAGTCGGTAAAGCTTTTCATTTATTATTAGTTCAAAATTACTTTGATATGAAATTATTTCTTCGAAAACTTTTCTAGTGCCTTTAAAATACTGTCTACATAGTTTAGAAGCTAACTAAAGTAAGTTAATTTAGTTATACTGTTTTGTTCAACGAACCTTTAACCCTTTGTCCTAGACAAACTCTTTGAATGAATTAATATATCTAAATATTTAGGTAAGCTGTTTTATAATCGTTATCATGTACCTTACTACTGCCCTGTTTTCTTTTTAACCCAGTTTTGAATATAAATATATAATTAAAATTTATATAATTGCTATTGATATGTCGTCCACACTATTATAAATGCGAAAGTAACTGTCTGTTTGTTACTTTGTCACGACTAAACCACTGAACCGATCGTTATGAAATTTTACAAAGAGGTAGCATGGGTGATGGAGAAGAATATGTGCTTCGTTTTACTATTGCAACGAACCAGTAATTAGACAATCAATATAAAATACGCGCAAACGAAGTGGCGCGTCATAGCTAGAATTTTAATAAAACCGATAAAGTTTTAGTTCTTACGCGAGCCAACCTAAAAACATATTACTATGATCAGTATTTTAGATCTTTTGTCAATAAATACAGATGATTAACAACCACTTACCTAGTACCTACCCAGAAGCATTAATCTAAAAATGTATGAAGTCTATACCCCGAATACTCAAATACGTTAAGTTTTGTCATTTCGTCGCTACAGGCCACCTCAAAAGTGACAGATTGCTATATAATGGCTTCTTAAAATTAAGTTGCATTTGACAAT
Organism: Shargacucullia verbasci; assembly: GCA_947562105.1. Lineage (NCBI taxonomy): Eukaryota > Metazoa > Arthropoda > Insecta > Lepidoptera > Noctuidae > Shargacucullia > Shargacucullia verbasci. The sequence goes on along the minus strand of OX387307.1, from coordinate 504,201 downwards.
TCGGTAGGGAACAAATTATTTCCTGTTTTAATCACGAGAAGGTATGGTAGCTTTAAGTTTATACCATGCAGTTCTTTGTTCTACCAAGAGCTCTTAATATAACACTCTTTTATACATCGACTAGCTGTTCCCGCGACTCCCTCCGTTTAGAAATATATATTTGAAATGTCACCCTTCTTTAATTTAAGAGCTCATCTCTTGTCAGTGAAGCAATCGCCACTACCCTCTATCCTCTGCCTTCGTTTTGACCTCTTGATACGACTCGCCTCTTATTTTCTCCTACACATTTGTACAAAGCTTCGTCTTCGAAAAATTTAAGGATAGAGAGGAATGAGGAAGATTAACTTCCTCATTCCTCTCTATCCTTAAATTTTTCCTTCTAAACTTACCTGAACTTGTCGTGTCGTATCTAGTATTACATAGGGGTTAAATTTCAGATTATCTTTGCTTAGTGGATGCTTACACCCTATAAGGAACCTAGGCTTAGCCTAGTAAGTAGACCTTTTAGTTCCTGAGATTTCATGATTATTTATATAATTGTATAGAAAAAAATTCGACCCCGATTAAGAAACCTACTTGCGACCTGCTGTTCGCGGTCGTATTTTTCTCCACAATTACCTATAACCTTTTTATATTCACTTCGCTGAAGTTATTGCGTCATAAAATCAATATAATTTCATCATTAGGCTGCGAGTATGATAAGTGAGTAGTATTTCGTTATTAGACTAATTAATAAGACCCATTTGACGACACAGTTGGCGCAGTGGTTAAGCGATTAGCTTTCTGTGCTATGTGTCGCGGGTTCGATCCCCGCACGGAACAAATATTTGTATGATCTACAGATAGTTGTTTCGGGTCTGGTTGTGTGTGTATGTGACGTGTATGTTTGTAAACTGTACCCACGACACAGGAGAAATCCTAGTGTGGGGCAACGTTTAAAAAAAAAAAAAAAAAAAAATTAGCATGACAATGTGTAGAAGTATACGACTTTTTTACTTCCAGCAGAGATTCTGCGTAAAGCTTTTATGAACCTTAACGGTCAATCAAAAGGAGCTGAAACTCTAATATAAAATGTGGTTCAAAAAAAAATTTGTAGAAAAGGAAAAACCAAAGAGATGAAAATATGAGCTACTAATCCAAAGACAGACCGCGCTAACTGAGTTAACCCTGACGATGCACGCGTGACCTTCCACGCGTATGACTCGACTAACACAATAACAATTATGTCATTTTGTATAACAAACGGTAGTTTTTAATGCACTCGTATGTTATTATAGAGAGACTAATGGTGCGCGTGCATCTCTGTCGTGCAATGACAATATAACAGTGTATTGTTCATCAAAAAAAAAAAACTGCGGCCTGCTACTGAAAATATTATAAAAGAAAATCCCAATTCAACCCGGGGATTGAACCCTTACTTATCCGTTCAACAGCCGCGCTTGCGACCACTAGATCAATTACCAATGAGAGCCAGTCTCAACCACTATGACCGGTAGCTTTAGAATGCGGTCTTTGTGGCCGAAATCGGATAGATGGCATCATCATCATCATTATGCCAACGCCAACATCATTGGGAAAAAGCTAGGCAGTTTTGTAATTATATCTACATATAAAACTTTTTTTGAAAGCGGTGCCCCACACTAGTATGTCTTCGGTATCGTGGGTACAGTTTACAAACGTATGTACATGTCACATGCATACACAACCAGACGCGAAACAACTGTCTGTAGATCATACAAATATTTGTACCGCACGAAGCACTGAAAGCTAATCGCTTAGGGACAACCGTGCCATCAAAACTTATAGGTAGATATTTTGCTTAAGCCCAATAATTCGAAAGGTTGATGTATAGTTTCTGGCATGTCTCTAAAAACCACATGTAACATCAGAATTAATTGTAATTGTCCATAATTATCAGTGACAGCTTGCTATTCCGTGTTCGACTAATGTAGTGTTCTGGCCAAGAATAGTTCTGACCAATTTATTATGATATTGGATGTGTTCTAAGCCGTGAAGATTTGTTGCTGTATCTAGCTCTATCATGACACCATCTTACAAGATTTGAAATCCGACATATCCAGTTGAATATTTTGAACAACGTTGGTTGCTAGTTTGCTTATAATTAATCTAATTGTATTATTTTGTAGATAACCGGGTTGCGTGACTACCTAGTGTTTTATAAGATTCCTGTTTATACAGTTTATTTATTTATTTGGGAAAACAAACAGTGACACATTACATATAAATACAAAAAAATGATTACAACGGGTAAGTAAATGTGTAACGAACAACATTTTCCACAGAATATATATAATATATAAATTAAGATATACTTTTTTAAACATCATGCGATTATAATATTTTAATACGTTAACTCCAGATATTTTCAAGACTAACCATTAAATAAAAAAAGCAAAAGGATATCAAATAATACTAATCACGAATTGTTTCAATAATTTTGTTTTTAAATGTACTAGAAGAAAGAGCACACATATCAATATGATTTCAGTTATGATATCAGTTCTTTGTTATACTGACAAATAAAGCTCAATTATCTTTAGGGTAAAAAATATATTAACATAAGCATCACACCTGTTTGGTTATATATTTATATAACTATGACTTTGACTGCAAACCGATCTCATTAAACATGATTGGGAAAATGCTTAGCTCAATGCATATAAAGCAATATAAATTCTACATTCTGCCGCGAACATACCATAATTGTACCCACTTATATTATTACCTATGCAACCCGCGAGTGCCACGAACCCTTTCTCTATTGGACACCACCCTAATTACCCGTGTATAATTCTAGAAAATTGCCCACCTTCGTAGCTGCACCGACCACGGACCTCCACGTCGTCTTTAACGGCTTCTGAATATTTTATACACATTGTCGCGAATAAAATCGATGGTTTTTTATTGTGAGTTAATTAGAAGACGGTGACATTATAATGTTTTGCATATTTTATTTTATAAGTGTGGGTAGGTGAGAATGAGGTCGTAGGTCGTCATGGCGCTTTATATTGTACATATTAAATTTATAATATAATAAATTAAATACAACGACGTCGTATGTTGAAACGACAACTGAAGATAAGGCTGTTTTTGGTCCTCTTATACGCGGATTAAAAGACTCCAAGATAGTCAGTAACAGATAGTCGAATATTTAGCCATAATCGCGGTGACAGTTTGGTGATGAGGCCTTATGCTATTGTATTTTGTATAATTAATAAAAAGTATAAGTATAGTAATTAAAACATAGCTTCACAAACCCATTGAGGCCTCTGTATCTAAGCAGGGTCCAAATATAGTGGTCATAAACTAAGTTATAAATATTCAACACGCGTGCTGTCTGCATTAATACTATCACACGGACACATTTAAGTTCAAATGAAAATATATTGATAGTCACGCTCATTGTAAAGAAGTACTCAATGAAGAGTATTTGACTTCGTCGTAAAAGGCCAAAAATTAGGCAGAGGATGGATAGGTAAATAAAAGAAGCTTAGTTGGAGTGATCAACAGGAATTCTAATAATGTGGCATAACACAACTCGTAATTTTTAAAACTTGGACGTATGTTGCACGAGGAATGTTAACATCATCTGTGAAGAATATATAATTGATCCGTTTCCTAAGTATGCTGTGTTCCTAAGCTCATTTTTAATCCATAACTTTCCCATTGCTGGATACTGATCTCTTCTCAGAATGAAAAGGGTGTAGGCATTTGTCTGCCATGGTGACTTGGTGCAAGTTTAACGCATTATTGAGAATTTTTGGAGCCGTCTCAGTTGTGAATATTTTACTTTTTTAAGTGATGATTAAGGCCAAAATCAAGATAAATGTTCAACGGCTAGGCAAATCACGGCTTTGTGTGTGTGGTGTGGCAATCTATATCGTGTTAACAGTGACTTAACAACAGAACGTGGTTGGGTGGTAGAAACGTTGCATTACAGGGATAATTCCCACATTCGAATCCCACCCCAATCGAACCTGTCAGGTACCTGGCACAAACTTGTATGTCTGTATGCGCAAGTCAAAATTGTCACACGTCATTCACACTGTCATACACAAAAAAGATATCGCAACAATCTATCGACGATATACCGGATGAGAAAGCTAGCGGAAGTAGTTCCCGGAGAACTTCTCACGTTACCGGGAGTCGAACCTGACACCCTCGCGAGAGTGCTAACTCACGCCATTAAAGATAAAGTAGCTAATGTTTAAGCAAACATTTTTTTCTACATGCTGTTATTTGCAGCCTGAGGCAAGTTGAATGTCCCCCATTGCCAAAGAATAGAAACTTTAATATGGGAATGATTTTCGGATCATGGAACCAGTCTAATTCTGCCAATCATATAAGTTTTTATTACATTATGATCTGAGACTATAATCACATTATGATTATCTGTCACGTCACCACGCCTCAGCCCGATGACCGCAGTGGTCCTTTTACCCGCGTTTACCTGTATAATATAATTTTAATATATATAATTTCATAATTTTAAATTATTATGTATATTACATAATAATTTAAAATTATGTCAAGATCATATTTAAAAAAAGAAAGATTAAAATGCTACTTTATACAGCACTTATTAGTAAGGAGGATAGTGTATAGATATCTTCCTCTCTTCTCAAAGGTTGATAACGTGAATCAACCACTTTATTCACAAGAAATTTTTATTATAAACATCTCTGTTCCCTTTTTTCCGTTCCTTTATCCGTCTTGGGCTTCCTCAGTCATATGAATAGCTGTTTGTATGACTTATATCGCCCATTCGGCCCTAATGAAGGTGCCATCGAGAATGTATCAGCATACATTACCAGTAGGTACATCCGTGCTACGTCACACGGCGGCGCGCGGTCTGTCGTCTGCGCGTGAGTTGATCGTGATGTTATGCGCATTACTTTGATAGGGAAAATAGAAATAGATATACGTACTTACATAGATGTGCTGTGATTGTATGCGATATCTAATTGATGTCAACATAAGTTCACGGGGACAATTCTCGTGGTTCTCGATATTTTCTATTAGAGATAGTTTCCCGCTCTATAGAAGAAGTCACTCAAACCTAAAGATATCTCTATAGATACGAAAGTGATATTACAATAATTTGAAAAAAGGTTGTCGAGCCATATCTGCTGGTTGTTCCGATGGTTTTTCGGTATATCGATTTCAGTGTAATCTCTCGTATGCTCGAGAATTGCCCCCTCGATTGTAGCTCAACTGTATAGGTTCGCTCTTGATTGGCAATAATTATAATCTTTATAAACATTGAGCGTCAGGGTAACTATTTAAATTATTCGGATATTTATTTCATCTTAAGTTCACTCCTGCATTATATAGATGAGTGGAGCTTGGAACTGGTATGATACTGCGACAACCTACCAAAGGTGCGTTGAATTTAGAAAAGCTCCCAAATATGTTGGGTAAGCGGGTCAAAATAATCGTAAAGCTAGCCGCGCCCGCGCAGACCGGTCCTCCCGATGAGCAGGTGTTGTACATTCACACTTCACGCTCACAACTAACGGTGTAAGCAGGCCACGTGGCCGATAGGTAGTTAGCATATAGCTTCAGAGTAGTTAAATAGCCATCATAAATCGACCTAACTATTTAAGTTCACATTCTCACGACAGGTTAAGCAGAGTCGCAAGCGCGCTTCCTGACCGTGAGGTCTTAGGTTCGATCCCCGGGTCGGCTAAAGTGGGTTTTTATGTTCTCAACAGCCCCGTGTTCGAGATTTTGCCCGATATATGACCATAGGCTCCCCTTCGGGGAGTCCTTCTGCGTTTTTAGGTAATCAGTTTGTGATGTAATGACAATTTCATAAAAAAATCCAATTACAAAATGAGGCCATAAGCCCTTGTTTCGAAACTCACGATTTCCCCACAATTAGGTCGAAAGGACCAGACTGGTCACTTGAAGCGCTCCCTTTGTGCCGATGCAACAGGTGTGTTTTGAATGGGCACTAAATGTGGGCAATTATGATATTATAGCTTTTTACTTAAATAATGTATTGAAAGCTTTTTACTTAAATACAGGCTGGGTATACAAGATGTGGAGTGTGTAGTGGTTCAGTGTATACCTATATCATCATGCTTGTGTTCGTTGAAGGGTTCGGCAGAGGTGTACTGTCGTATTATTGAGTTATATGTACTGTAGAGAGATTAGTTAATCTGCGAGGTAGCTACGAGCCTATTGCCATCTATGGGGTACAATTCCAGACTACCTGCTGCTACTAAGAATTTCCAGACAGAAAAACTCTTTTACTATTTGCCCGTCCCGGAAATCGAACCCAGAACCTCACTGTCAACAATCGCCCTTATAATCACTAAACCAATGACCAGTTCTCAATACTAATCATTATAATAAAAAAACACACAAACACTTTCTTGTGCTACCCTCCCTATATTTACAAGACACGTCAACCTAACGTCACCATTGAAGGCCCACCACGTCATAGCTTGTGGTGACAACCCTGTATTTAAGGGTTGATTGCTGTGTACAATATACACACCACTTACAGTGACATGCCTCTTGGAACAGTAATAATATAAGCACGCGACACCCGTCTATTGTCTTTATAAGGTGGGCGTAAACTATATGTATTGAATTATAATTTGCTAGCTATTGTCTGCGACTTTGGCTGCGTGTTTTTTGTATTTATTATCTGAACAGTTTAGACCGACCTGGTCTCGTGCTTCAATGCCAGGTTCGGGCAGTGTTATTGGGTTTTACTGTATGGAAATTCTCAGTTATAAAACTGAGTCTGGAACTGTGTCCGGTAGATGGCAATAGACTCGATTACATGGAAATCGGTATTGCCGTCGGCGAAATGTGGGTGTACAATAGTATACCTCTGCCTAACCCTTCGGGGAATACAAGCGTGATGCTATGTTATGCACGCCGAAATTAATGGCAAAATAAGAGATCAATTTACTTATATTTAAGAACCTTCTGTACCTTATTTACGCAAATAAATGATTTTGATTTTGATTTATGTTATCTGATTAGTGTTTTGCTGCAATAGTAAAAATAAGCCTGTCCTCCAAGACCCAAGCTACCGTTTCGTTCAGTTTCGTTACTATCGGTTCAGTGGTTTAGTCGTGATGACGTAACAAACAGTGGAGTTACTTTTGCTTTTATAATACTGTGAATTTAATTAATTGGGGTTATTTTAATGGGATTTAGGGTGCCATAGTAATTAACTAATATAAAAATAATCTTGGAGTATAACTGCCTTAATGGTCTTATAACCGCAAGCGTGGATGGTGAGCTTGAGGTTCGTAATTCGATCACCGGGTCAGGCAGTTTTTCCTTTTGAAGAATTCTCAGTAGCAGCCTGGTGTTTTAAATTGCCCGGTAGACGGCAATAGACTGATTTTCTGTTACGTTAAAAACAATCATTGGCGAAATTTGAATATACAATAGTATACTTATCTTCATCATCATCTTAGACTGTTAACATAGAGTTAAACATTTGTTATCAAAAACCGTTTAGAAATGAAAGAAACTGTACTAGTTACAGTAAACAACGTGATGGGTATGTGAGCGGGACCATATGACAGGTGTTCGGGGGCAGATGTGTAAGGTCAAGGACACAGGTTCGATGTCCGTGCGAGTTTTATTGCATTTTAAAAATAGGTATTGTTTTTTACTGTTATTTCATAATTAAATGGTGTATATATTTATGGTAATGTAATGGGGTGGGAATTGATTCAGTGTCCTTTAACGCCTTGTAAACGAACAAATAACTTGTCGAATACATGTTTATCAGACTTTTTGAGCGTCTGTGAGCGTGTTTTTCAAATAATTTACTGTTTGACATAGAGTTTTTTGCGTGTTTGTCAAGCGACCTTGAACGTGTCCAGTCGTGTTTGTCAAAAAACGAAAAGTTTGAATGAAAAATTTGTCAAACAAGTTTTTTCTTCTTTTATTTGACTTGAATTAAGCTGGCATCAAATTTTACTGGGAACTCCTTGTTTTATATCCAGAATACATAATAGGAGACAAAGAATATTTCTCGGCACAATTGGTACAGCCACTAAGCGATTGGCTTTGTGCGCTACCTGTCGTGGGTTCGATTGCCGCACAGAATGTGAGATTTTTGTGCTTAATATTACCCACGATACAGGAGGAATCCTTACCCTCATGTTCACTTTTCTTCAATCAGGTATCAAACACAAAACATCTCCGTTCTAACTCCGTCCGACCAATAGACCTATTAGTCAATCAAAATTTCATTCATTGAAATGTTGAAAATAATGAACTTTCCTCATTACTAACGTCAAATGAAGGGGAGGTTGACGCAATATTTATTTATACATTTATATACAGTATTATAGCGCCGAAGACGTAATACCCAGGGGTGTGGGAGGTGGTATTACGAATGGGGAAAATGAAGAAAAATATTCTTGAATTTTTTTCCTGTTTGGATATCTGTAATTCACGTAATCATTCTTTATTATTTTTTTGATATGATTACGCACTAGGTATGGTTTCTGTATCGTGGTTGCGTTTACGAACACAAATATTCACATGTATAAACACTCAAGAATCGGAATAACTATCTGTAGTTTATACAAATGTTTTGTTTCGTGCACGAATCGAATCCGAGACATGTAGCTCGAAACCAATCGTTTAGTCACAGCTGCGTAAGTATATACTGTGTGATTGTAGAATAGAATGGTTGTCATTTCAAATAAACCTATCTTAGGCACTAAATGTACACGAGCATATGAGTTTATTGAAAAAAAATATATACTATAGAAATGGACCCCTATGAATGATCTCGGATCTCAGGTCTTTATGCAAATACGCACTAAAGACTAACCTCTCAAATTAAAAAAAAATCAACCCACATATTCGCGACAACATGACACTTCTTTGCACACAAAAGGATGTGCAGCATATAATACATGGTATATACGTGAGAATCAGCTGATCGAGTTGGTATCGGGTTGCGCTTGCGTCGATGGTGGCGACCACCCGCACTGTGGGACTAAGGGTTATAAGCGTTAGGTTGGGTGTAGTAAACGGGTTGCATGGCGATTTTGTTTAGAAGCGTGTGCGCATTTTAATAGGTGTGGTCAATCTTGTAATATTCAAAAATATTTTCATTATTTAATGGAGGACTCTTTCATTTAAAAGTACATAACATACATATATACCTGAGCTATAAGGTCTGTGGATTAGGCCCTTTCGAAAGTGGTCAAATTTCATCCCTCTTTTTGGAGTTGGCAATATCTCTCAATTCCAAGCATTCATCATTTCATTACAATTCCTACATAAAAATATGGCAGCGCTTATTATGTCGTATAAAAATTATGGACACTTCGCGAAGCCATACTTTAGACTAGTAAAAAAAAAGTGTCATCTGTTAAACTAAGTTTAAAAAAGAAATTCATTGAAATGAAACCTTACGTTGAACAAATCAGCTGTAATATGGAAGAAAAGGTGTTTCATCTTAAAATGCAGACTGCTTACTCGCAGTAGATTGTTGATTTTCATGCTCTGGCGACTAAATTCGGGTAGATAACAAGCATATAATATGAAAGGACTAAATACATATATTCTTTTTTAATGGGTATAAAAGATATACACTCATACTTACATCCCACTTTTTCTCATGATTTTTGGTTAGAAAGAGACAAAGGTTGTGATACTTTATTAGTTTTGTGTATAACACCAAAATCTGGAACCAATATCTTCACAAGTAAATAGATCTGTGATCGATGAAGTTATCGCTTCATCGATCAGAGATACTTCCCGATGTATACATATAATCTATATAATCTGACCGCACCTTGCGACTAACACACCGACAATTCTATTCACTTGTCAAAAATAATGACAATTGCCGAACCCTTTTGCAAAATATAAAAGTTTTATACCTGGTCCTTTTGTACAGGATTCGATTCCCGGGTGAAATTTCACTGATTGGTCCTTTGGTCCGGGGTACCTTTCCCAGGGGATTTAAAGTAAGGTGTTAAAGACATTTCTATGGGATCATAGACCGTGTGTAATTTAGTTTTTTTTGTTAGATGATTGTCTATGGTTTTTGCGGTCAGATAGTAGTTCTTAAGGTGGTCGGTTTCAAGTGTAGATGATTGGCGAAAAGCTACTCACGTTGAAAATTGATGTATTTTAAGCGTTGGATATTTTTTTTTCTTTTGTCTAGGATATTGTCTTTTGAGAGGAAGTGATTTTGAAATTGATTCCAGTGTGCATTTGTTAAAATGAGTTGTATGTATGGATTTTGTGTGTTGATGATGATGATTATGATATGAAATGCGGATTTTATTATTGTAGTTACTTTTGTTATAAAAAATAATATATTTTATAAATAGGTAGGTATAGCTTTTGAAATAGTTTGGAAACTTGAGAATAAGAAATTGTTCTTCGTTTTTAGCTTTGAAACGAGGTCCGTATGCCTCGACAACATGCATAAAGGGAATTAAAAAAAGAGAGATTTACTGATGATTTCAATTTGATGTGATTTAGTTCCAAGAGATGACGATAGCATAAATACGCTTACCAAATACCAAACTAAACAGACAAATTAGTAACGTTAAAGTGTAAAAACAATAGAAAACAAGTGAACCAAAAAACTACAGTGAAACGAACAAAACAAAGTGATGCGTCCAAACAAATGCAAGAAATTTAAATTTAAATGATTCCATGACGTCACGATGGCTCTCAGGCATGACGTCAGCAACATGGACACCAATTTCCTCCCTGCAGATCCCCCACCTATGACCGAAATCACCTACCAACCAAAGACTGATCTCGCAACTGAATACTTCAATACATTTAACCAAATATGTGAAAATTATCGAAGTGACTCCGATGTCAATCTTCGGCAAACATCGGACAGCCTTAGGTTATCCTCGGAGATCCTCGACGGTGTTCGTTCGGAGTATGTTAGTACAGACTTTACCGGGAAAGACTATGATTTGAACGCTGAGAAAGTGTTTTTAAGTGGGAAGGAGGAGCATATCTTCCAGTTTGGACAGCCTGATGCCTCGGCCCTGTTGAGGCATAGGGCCAGGAGAAGATACAACGAGGAGCATGGTCTGCAGCCTCCGCCGACTACTAGTCAAGAGAGTGGGGTAAGTTGGATCCCCAACCATCTAGATTTTGTTTGTTGATTGTTTTCTACATCGTCCGTAGTGGGACGAGTTTTCAAATGCACAGCAAAGCTCGTAATGTATCTAACTGCTGAGAGTCTTGGACGTGCTTCGGTATTGTCATAAAAGGTTGTATCTTGAAAATTGTTAAGTGGAAATCACACTTACATCTTTTTTTATAAATATCATTGAAAAAAGGACAGAAAATATTTAGTAATGTCAAATTAGCTCCTGTCCTTTATGGAAAAAATAGATATATATAATTCACGTTGATAACAAGCAAGTAGACTTATTTGATAAGACTTCTTAGTCATCCATGTTTTTGTCAGAAAGACACAACGTGAGACTAAATTAGTTTGTAAACAACAGTTAACTACCAAATCAGTTTTATAGGCGTCATAAAAAGCCCAACAATTCAATAGACCGAGGTCACAAAAGACACTTGGGATGTGGCTTGGTCTACTAGGTCAGATGGCAGTTGCGCTACATAAAGCCAAAATGTTGTCATGCCATGCTTGCACCTTGGCAATCGGAAGCAAAAACAGACAGACAGAGACAAAAATACCAGAAAATCATTTAGCCACATTAATCATTACTCATCGTGTACATATTTTCGTATCCATCATCTCTCATTGCTCAAAACATGCGCAAGCGTCGCGTACTATCTCTAGTACTATTAGATAATCATACTCCTGCCCACGTGTTCTAAATATAAACATCGTCAATTATACTGGTCACAAACAGACTTGCTGCAGATAAATATACATCAACTAATTATGGACTTGGACGATTGGCAGAGTACAGGGAAGCTTGGCAAGAGGAAGGAGGCCTATAAAATAATTATGAAAATTGTCTATGGTTGTGTTGTGACAACAATACAACGAGTGATAAGAAATACTACAAAAATCATACTAGCTGCTTACCCTAACTATTAGCAAATATAGCAATAATCTAACAATGACAATAACATAACACATTATATTCTCTCTTTTAAATCTAGTGCTAAGATCAGATCAAACGCTCAGTACAAATCCCGAAATTAGCTTGTATCGCGGACAAAAGGACTATTTTATTTTTGGATTTACATATTTAATCGGAATTTTAAAGGGACCAACGTTTAACATTTTCAAATACTGGATAAAACGGAGGGGTTCAATTAATTGAATCAGCCTATTGCAGTCCATTTAGTTGCTCTCCCTGTTTACATGATTTACTGTCTTTCAGATCCAGTATTGTTCTTCACTTTGCCGTCCGTACCGATATCAGTCTTCACTCAAGGAATTTTCTGTTGCTTTACTGTTTGATGCCTCCTAACTATCTTATAACCTTTCGGTTGTCTCTTAAAACTTTCACGGAATAACGTAAGTCAGTACTTGCTCATCTATTTATCCAAAATGGATGCCCAAATCAGTATTTTTTGTTCGACACCATTCAGTAATTCAATATCCCTTTGACGCCACTTTTGACATTGCTTAATGGATGTTGTTATGTGATACACGACAGCCATTTTGTTTTGAGAATAATGTGTGCGTCCCTTAGGGTGGAATGATTTTTGAAAGGAACATAGTTCAATAACATTGAATCTACAAAATAAGAATAAAAGGTACAAAATAGCTTGGTCCTTATGCTATCTTTACTATACAAATAATAATTTCTTGGTAACTTTTCACATTAATACGTACTCGAATTCAAAAAATCTAAGGCGACAGTTCTGAGCATTGATTCACTACAGGGTACAATAAGTGTTAGGTTATAGTCCACTTCCCACAATGGCCTGGTACGGGTAGGCGGATTACATTATTTGGAACCGTGCATCTAGTACCTTTTAACGTTTTAAAAGTTTTGGAGATAGCTTTATTTATTTAATATTAAAAGCCTATACAGTCCCATTCCTGGGCAAACGCCTCCCTTTTCTCCATTTCTCGCGATTCCGCGTTAGATAGGTGTATTTGAAATAAATACAAACTATTTTATTATATTTTACGCGCAACATCGAGAACTTTACTTAAATTTAACCCCTCTCAGCTGTGCAGGTTTCGTCGCTATATTTTCCTTTACCGTTAACGCAAGTAATCAAATTCTGATCAGTACATAAATTCGAAGTCAGAGGCGACCAGTCCGAGATCAGAATCAGACCTCCTGCATGGAAGGCAAGCGTTCGCTACCCAGTCATGATAATGAATCTGAACTATATATGTATATAGATATACCATTTATACCTATCTTACGAGTACATATGCAGAGATGCACTTAGTCAATTTTGCAGTAAGTACTCTTGGTTTATCCGAACTCGATGATGAGTCATTAAAATCACTAAGAGTATAGTCTACTCTAAATCTGTTCCCGTTCTTATTATGAAAAATGATTTCATATGAATGTATTACGTAGTGATGTCAGAACGCAAGGCATGAACGGTTGCGTCTCCACAATGTGATTTAAAATTATCTATAATCCCACACTAAATTACCCCACTGGTCTAGTGATCGGAAGCGCGACTGCTGAGCGTGAGGTCCCTGATCGGGCAGTGTTATTGAGTTTTCAGAAATTCTCAGTAGCAGCACGGGGTCTGGAACTGTGCTCGCTAGATGGAAATTTGCTCGCTTCCTATTATATAGGACTCAACCTTACTGCCGTACCCTTTAGGGAATACAGCCGTGGTGCTATGTTATGTGCACATTTATTTGCTAAAGCCTGTTCTGTTCTGTTAAAAAATATGTGTTATATTCTTTAATATTGTGTTCAGGAATCTTTGCCAAACAATGGGGCTCTCAGGGCTAAATATTTATATATTTGGGTGCTAGTAAGATATTTAGCCGTGTGTAGGTATAAAAAGCGCTTTGAGACATCATCGAGGCGAGATAGGTAAAACAAGATAAAAGTCACAGTAAAAGTCAAAATATCCACTTCATTAACGACTATAAGGCCCAAGTTCACATTGACGACTCTAAGGACCAAGTTCACATGAATGTTTAAAACAAAATCATTGGTTTAACATTAAAATTCTAATTCAAATAACTGCTTAACTTAATTGATGATTTATTTTGACAGTTGTTATGGAGATTCGTAGATGAATTGTTGAATGTAGCCTTTTTAGAAGACGTAAAAATTTCAATCTTTTGCCGCTCCCGCTTTCTCTTAGAACTTATCCCTAATCCAAGTACATAGCAGCAGGAAACTCGATGTGGGAACAATGATTTAACTTTGAGTCATCGTCTCGACTGTTAATTAATTAGTTTATTTTTATAAGCTATGCGGATGCCGGGAGCTATTTGCTGAGTGCATAATGACGTATTGTGGAGCTTGCGGGTCTGATTAATAAAATGGTAGCAGATTATGGCTGGGATATTTACATTCTAGGCCCGCTGACCCGACAGACATCCTGTCTTCCTGGTTTTGAGTTCATACATCCCATAGAATCAAGCACTTTGTTTTTACAGATTTTTCTAATTTTCCGGGCAACTTTTCCTATTTTTCTTTCCCTAAACCTTATTCGGATTATTACAAAGAGCTGTTCTCAAATGAAGCGCTTATCGACAAACAGCAATTAATTTTTATTTATATAAATTCCTAGTAGGCCATAGTACGTAAGTAGTAGGCGAATAAAGAATAGGTATACGAGTATCTATTCATTATTCGCCTAGACACTGGTCAAAAGTCAAATTGACAATCAATTTTGGACACTAATATTTGACAAACAAAAAACTATTATATATTTCTTAGTGTGAGGTTAGGAACGTGTTAGACGAATAACACGTGTTGTGGTGCGAAACCACCTGCTTCAGCGGAGCGTGGTGGAGCGTATTGAAATTTTGTTTTGACGTTTGAAATTTGATCAAAAGTTTGTGACGTTCGCGCTGCAATAACTATCAGAAAAAATAAGGTGGATTATCCTAGATGGGTGTCAGCATAAAATATTTTAATAAAAAATGATTAATCAATATCGACGTGTCCGCGCCATATTTTAGTGTTTCTCAACTACCCGCCGTCCTAATGTAGCTAACAATAGAAACTGAGAGAGATCACCTAACTGTATTGTGCAGCGTACAGTGGAGACCAAAATAACTTACCATTTTCTACATTTTATTAAAAAGATCAGTTTGCTCTGTGATATGAATTGACTGGTGTAACTTTTTAATGAATTTTTTTAATTCTCAAAATGCAGGTACTTCTGGCAGACAATTTAATAAAATAATTAGTAAGCAAATCGAAGATAACTTCAGCGGATGTCTCTTTTTTATATTACACAGACTGACAAAGATATTTTTTTGTATTTTGCATGATCTATAATATCATATGAGAACAGCTTACTGTTCTATATTACGGCATAAGTGCCGTGGTGGAAAGATTAGCCAGAAGGTAGGTAAACTCTGTAAGTGAGTGAAGGCGAGTTCACAAACAAATCTTCTCATGCACAGACACTCACCCCGAAACTATATAGACCATTCATATATTTCGTGTGGGAATTCAACCACTATGCCAGTTCCGACTTTCAATATCCTTCAAGATATGTACAAAACTCCACCTGATGAGGGAATGTGAAAGTAACACTATGTCTCGGGTCCTAATGACTCCGTGGCGCTGGTCCAACATTCTTGCCCACTATGCATTATTAATTAACCAGAACAGTTAACCACGGCTGAGAACAAGCGTTTATGTTTACGGTACTCTCGGATATGTTGTGTTTTACTTGGCCTGATCCTGATCCTGATGGAGTGTCTTCCACCTAAGGTAGACTGAGGAGCCTCGAACCGGCTAAACTCACTTCGTATTGGTTTTTCACTTCGGCATCTGTTTTTGGGCTTTGGGAATTCTGAAAAGATCAGTCTAAAACCTACTACAGTGTCACGCCTAATAAAAGGCGCATACCGGGGGAAACCGCGGTGAAACCTCAGAGCATCAGACACTCTCTTTCCGTTCTCTGCTATGTCATACGTTCACGTGTCTGACAAGTATGCCTGATGGCGATAAAAACCCGGTGCCCGCGGTGTGGTCACAAATGATAAGACAACTATCGCGAGGAAGCTGACAAATATTAATACAATAATTAAAAGACTAGTGATATCCACCTATACGTACTAGGCTCGCGTTCTGGATACGATTGAGCCTATCCCGAAAAGTTCTGAAATGGTTACCTACTAAGCAGTTATGTAGAACGTTTCTCAAGACCTGTTTTGGTGTAAAACCACCGAACTGCTAGCAAATTGTTTGTTTTAATAACAATTTGCTGTCAAGATTAGTAATATAAAACAAACCACAAAAAATAACAGTGACTGTGAAAAATTGGAGCGCAATATTGAAGTTTCAAGGTTAGAAATTACATAATGTAGCTTCCGGGTTCTCCCTCTGTTGCACTCATCATCAGCTCCCACATAAGAAACGCTCGTACCGTGGTGAAATGACTAGCCGCCCAGCGAGGTTCGTTACGGAGCACAGTGCTCAGGGTTTAGTGTCGTTTTGTCATTTTGGGAAGCTCCTGCATAACACCCATGGGTGTAATTATTAAATTAATTGTGCTAGAAATATCACACAGAATCCAGTCCAGAAGCAACAAGCCGACAACAGATCTATAAAGTGTGCTGCGCGTGAGTGTATGCGTTTGTATGGTCTTGGCTTCTGCAACGCTAAAAAGGTTCATTCGGTGTGGCTAAGCTTTAGTTTCTAAACCATATACCTTAGTATCTACTAATTTAAAATTTACATGAGTTAACTCCTAAAATCAACCACGCACATGCGACTGCGCACAATAATCGCAATTACACACGACTCGGTTCTCTATGTCGCAACGTCACAAATTTGGACAAGCTCGCACTTGCGTTTGCCATTGTTCATAGTGACGGTTATGGTGAATTCTGAGACAGTTATGGCTAAGTGGTGTAGATAGCTAACAATGAGGTGAAACCAGGTGGCTATATTATGGTGATCGTGGACAATCATTGTGCGTTAAGTGTAGCGATTGTTTGTATTGTTCGAATTAGGTGTTTGATTAATTGTGTGCTAGAACTGAGTTTAATGGAGTTACTTCTAGCAATTTTGTACGTGAAATTGCATAAAGCGCATACACAAAGCAATATTAAGAGCATAAAGACGTTAGTATTAGACGGCTGGATCCAAAATGCCGAGGAATTAAGTATAGTGACGCTTACGGTGAATTAAAAATCATTCTAAGAGTAATCCGTGATAAACTGGATGATTTTTGACGATAACAACCATTTTTCAGTGCCTCACACTGTATTGTATGATTTCACCTGTTTCAATTCGATTTCGACTGTAGTTTGGCTTGTACAATCATCATCAGATATGTATGTACTGTAACACTTAAGGTATCCAAATAGACCGAAACTTCACGGATATTCATTATCTTCGGCTCAGCAAAAGTATTCAAATACATATGTATATATAGTGGAACGAGTATCGTGATCATATTATTGCAACAGTTAGAAAAATGAACGTTATCCCGTTGATAAAAGCTCCTTCACGCGCTGCCATTTTATATAATGACACATACAAATTCAAAACTTATTTTAACTTGATAAAGTTTATTTTTCTGCAGCCAATAAATCCTAGGGAGCTGAAAAAGAAAACTTGTAATCCACCTAACTCGAGTCCCCACATGTACGATTGCGCACAATAATCGCAATTACACTTTCTCATCTGTCGCAACACTCGACAGATATGGCGTACACTTGCGTCTTACTATTGTTGGCTACACTGATATGGTGTTGCCACAATTAGAATTATTAGAAGATATACCGGTCTAACAGATGCCAGGTGGTCAGTTTTGTGAGTATGCAGCCAATTGGCTGGTTAGGTTTATAGTGCGGACGAGAAATTGCTCCCCTCTATTCCTTGAAGAATTCTTCTACTATGGAGTCGGCACGAGCTATCGCATGGAGGCCGGTCATGACGGTGGAAAGATTAGCCAGTCAGCTATGGTGTTATCGAGGTTGACTGCCCAGGGACCGCCAGAAGATCTCATGATTCCTCACTCGTGTTTTACTGCCCTACTGCTGGGCATGGACGCTGGGATGGAGAAGGGTTTTGGCCTTGGGCTGTAAGCTTAACATGGGCGCCGCAAAACAAATTTATTGTCGTTTTTAAAGGTTTGTCTTGACGTCAAAATTCCGTTAACCGGTGTGTGTCAGCGGACTACACAAACCATTGACAACATTTTGGCGCCTTCTCATGCATCCAGGTCTTATAATGTTTCCTTCGCAGTAAACACTATTAATCTGAAATGTCAGGCGGTCGAGATTGAATTCAGACCGTTCTGCATGGCAGCAAGCGTTCAAGCGCTAGTCTTACTAAGAATATCATACTCATAAATATTTTCCTAATGATAAACTCAAAGTCCACACCATTCCCAATTTAGCCAGCTTCCAATAAGTGGAATTACTCACGTAATCTGTAAATTATTTTAAGCCGCGGTTACAATGACTAACTGTTGCTAATGTTGTACTAAAACGGGTTAAACAATGGTAGTGAATGGCCTCGGGAGCCCGTCTTAGTATCAAGTGTTTAGCAATCAGCTAGGACAGCGATATCTTTTTAATGGTAGGAGGAAACTAGAGGAGATAATGTATATACTGACTTTTTTTTATAACTGATTAGCTTTTGTCTGGGTCTACTGTTTTCCTACTTCAATTACCCATTGCGTTCCTTAGAAGTTCTTCTTCTTCTTCTCGAAATCTTGAAAGTCGGATATAACCTTAGGATATTGGTACCCGAAGGTTAGATGGAAGAGGTTTTTCATATAACTAGACACAGCACAGCATAGAGAAAGTCAAGAAACGGACAATACACCAACAAAATGTCAGAAAACGATTTAATCGGTTCTTGGTTCCGATAATTTTAGGCAACAATAAACACATTTATATTTTTGATCGAAGATTGCGATACACGTTTGTGGTTATATAATAGTTCCTTATTTAGTTTTAAGCTACTCTAAGCGCTGATTCAAATGTTGAGTCAATCATGTTGCTATGCTGACGCATCCTATATTATCGGGTATTCTGAATAGTTGCATAAAAAGTCAACTCTTCATTTTCGTTTAGGTGTTACGGTTCGAACCTGGGGAGTTCTTTGGGCCGTTTGTTCTCCCCAGGTCCAATTTAAAATATATAGGAAGCGGTCAAGGGCGTGCGATTGTGTCCCGTCTTTGATATAATATTTGTGACGTTCAAAAAGAATTTTGAATTAAAATCAGGTAAGTTTCGGGCAGCTAAAATAACGGTATGTGTAATTACACCAGTTTTGCAAGGTTCCCGAAGAAACTGGAACTGAACGCGTTGTCCGAACTGAGTTAATGTTTGCGTGATCATCATAAATCTAATACCTCTTTCTCTCTCTTCCACAGTATGGCAGTGATGAATTCGGTCATGACTCCCCAAGCCGGTACGCGTCCCCAAAGGGCGCGGGCGCGGGCGCACCCTACCAGGAGGCGTACTACGCGGGCGGCGAGTGGGCAGCACCCTACTACCAGCCCCCGCCGGCTTACCAGCACGACCCCTATGCTACGTCGCCGGGTAAGTCCTCATACCACTCGACATTTTCCAAGAAGCAACAGTACAGCAATTGACTGGCACTTATCAAGCTCCCTTGCTAAGAATCTAGGTCGTGTACTACTGTCATCCTCTCGCAAAATGATATTGCTCTTGCACCAGTCACAATGCTTCTACCACTGCTGGTGCATATTTCATATCATATCCTTACTTTTTACTAGCCTTCTATAATATAGTGCCAGATGACGCTAAATTTAGTATTTTTCAAGGAGGGACTGCTGCATCACACTTGTTACGGATTAGTGACTGGGTTTAGACCACTGATGCAGTAGACACTGGCGCTGTTGACCATGGTCCTAATCTCCCTCCCTATAAGTGTTTTGGAGTCGGCTACCATTATTAAAACTTGATTTTCCCAGGAGTTCCAGAGGGTACTGCAGAGTTGCTATAAACAAAGTAGATCCTGCTAAGCTAGAACAACTATCCTCCATTAGACTGACGAGATATGAGGGTTTATTAACCTTTGATTCCCATGTTTCCAGGTATAGCAGGCGCCCCGGTGGGCGAGGCGGGGGGTGGCGGGGCGGAGCTCCCCCTCCCTCCGATGTCGTCGTTCAGAGCTGCCGCGCCGCACCACTCCCCCACAGACCCCATGCTCGTGGCAAAACCGCCGTTACAACCTGTAAGTCTTGTGTTTGTTCTTCTAAGTTCTTTCTGGAAGGGCACTCTTGATGTGTTTAGCCAAAATAAAGTTCTTTTAACAGTCTGGAATACTGACTGTAAATTTTACGAAGATTATTGAATAGATAGGAACATGGTTTCAGATCAAAAACCTAATTCGGAAAACAAGAATTGATGATACCGCGTCTTCTTTAGACTTCAGGACTTCCTTACTTATTTCTGTCTGTCCATCATTAATAGGCATGTCTTTATTCTTGAAGTTTAATACTCTGAAAGCATCAGGAAATTACTGGACCTAAAAGAAAAACATTAACTTTTCAGTACTCGTGGAACCTTAGTTTATAATGTGTCACTGGTTCCTCTGACCCTCAATGATTCCTACCCCTTCCAGATGTACGGCGGCTCAGCGAGCACGCCCACAGTGGGCGCGGCGGAGGCGGGCAGCCTGTCGTCGTACGGCTCGTCGCCGTCCACACCGGTGCACTCGCCGCCGCCGCTGCACGCGCGCCTCTACCCGCCGCTCAAACACTCGCCGGCGCACACGCATACACACGCGCACCATGTGCACCATCACAATGGACAGGTAAGGAAACTGATCGACTGACTAACAAGATGAGCAATCTTGTCGGTGAGCTGTTCAAGACAGGCCGCCTCACCAGGCCTGGAGTCGCCGGGCCAAGACTTGTCGAGTAGAAATTAGGATAGAATTTAAAAAAAATACAGGAGACCTATGTTGTAAATAGTTATCTATGACAGGGGGGATAATACTAACTCTTATTGGCAGGTGCTGCTCATTTGGTCCAAGCCAGCTTCAATCTGGTGATAAGTTTTGGTATAAACTCCTTGAAGTGTAACAGAAGTCATCTAATGTAACTTCTGTTGAAATGTTCCAGCAATCAAACTGGGTATCAACAGGCGTGTCCTCCCCTCCCTCGGCGTCCACCCCGCACGCGCCCCTCACGAGCGCGCCCGTGCTGCCCAACGGACACCATCAAACGATGGCCGTGTTCCCGCCAGTCATGGTGAGTGTGCCTCGCTACTAGCTCTGTGTTACAGTGAGTTGAGTGAAATACAGAGAGACGAAGGTTGTGCTGACTGTGGAGAGGATGGAGGGTAGTATGAGAGTAACATCTCTCAACCTAGTGATGAGACTCTCAACATTCTGTCACTTTCTATGCATAATTGACATTAATAAGATGACGTTTAAATATTCAGAGCAAATGCATTAGATTGGTTCATAAAAGGCCTAAGGGTCGTGTGATCATACCCCTGTCAACCTAGCTCTGATTGATGTCTCAAGTAGCTGTCAAAACTTGAACATCATATCAACTACATACACAAGACTGTATAAATATATAATATAATTATCGGTATTTCGTTCCTGAACTCACATTGTCAGCACAGCTGTCTCCTCTGTTATAACAATATGTTGTGAACGATTTGACACATTCGCTTGAAATGACTCATTATACTGTTTAGCCAGCATTTATATCTAGAGCTCCCTTAAAGAATATGAATTTGGAAGAAGTTAGAGAAGTATGGACTTACAGTCTTATGCCTACGGAACAGATGTCACAGTTTTACACCCGATCTGTAGTTACCACGGAGTAGTTAGCAAATGGAGTGTTAATGTCTCTTTTTTACATTAATTTTGGTCACTGAATGTGTTAGATACGCGAAGGTATTATCTGTCAGTAGACAACAGCCCGACTATTTTCATTATACAGTTCAGTTTCTTACAAAATAGTGGGAACATTAGCCAAAAGACGGAAAAAGTTGATTATGAATGATTGTTCTCGGTTTTGTAGCCGCGCCATCTGTTGAGGAACAATGGAACTCTACAAAATAAGGACTAACCGGTTCTTAATGACTATCTCTGTCTTGTCGTTGTAACCACTTTCTTGTAAGACGCTGTGTTTCTACTAAGCATATAGTGCGGTAACATGCCAGTCTCGCTGCTCAGCCGGACATTATCATTCCATTTGTCCCCTGCTCTGTGACAGAAACAAACTAATATGGTTTCAGGAAATGAGGTCATGTATTGATAAGCCAGGCGGGTTTTTTTACCATTCGTAAAACATTTATTTATATTGCTGATTGGTTTCAAAATTGGGACGTCTGTACACAAAAGCAAATATTGAAAATAAGTGTTTATGATAGTTATTTATTGGAAAATGTTTTCTAAGCATGTCCCTTTTAGCATGGATGTAACTAATATTATTATTTTCCTAATAATTTTGATATTGAATTGGATTTTCAATAAATAATTGAAGCTTTTGGATTTTCTTGTCTTTTTTCTGAATTAATATCTCGAAATGTAATACGAATTGAAAAAAAATAAGTTTGACGGTTATATCTTATTTTGTTGACAAGTTGATAAGTTCTTTGAAGATTGCCAACCTAAAATAAACTGATATTAAAAAAAAAAACAGTACATAAGTTCGTATTACATTTTCTGTGTACATTTTTTGTGTTTTATGTTGTGTTTAATAGTAAGCGAGAAGTGAGGACTCGTGCCATAGACTTTTTTTGTTTTTTTTAGTACTAGAAATGTGTAGATTAGTAGTTTTTTGGAAAAATGATAGTTGCATTGGTAGTTCTGTACTTTGTTGATTGGCTGTTGAATGCAGTTGATTTTTTTTATATTTTAAACCGTTAAAAACATAGAAAGAATAACTATATATTTAAAATTGAGTAAAAGATTCATCATTCATTTTCGCTCTCCTATCTAAATTGTATATTGCACAGATAATAAACAAATCATAATGATGGAACAAGTTTAAATAACTATCTTCGCCATTTAACAACTTGAAATAAAACTTAATCGATATACTGCCTAAAAAATATATCCGACATTACCTACATTCAAATCACGCGCCTAAATGAAATTAAAAACATTAAAATTTGGCCACAATATACTCAAATAAGTTAAAAATCTGTCAAAAATACCTACATTTAAAACATTCGCTAAATACAAAATACAAGAATTAAAAAAAAAAGATAATGTCAGGCAAATATACGACCAAAAATAAAATAAATTCTGTCAGAACTAAGTAAAACGATCACGTAAATAATTTACAAATAAACACCTATAAAAATAGTCAATAATTAACTACATAATCACTCAATAAAACTAAGGTATTACAATAATAAAAATTAAGCTATTAAAAAGAAAAAATAAATCCTCCCGGTATACTATAAGTGGTAGTCCATGGCGCGTCCCCGCAGCTCGCTACAACCGCTCCCCCCGGTAGGGCGCGCCGGCCGACCAGCGGCAACTGGACGAGGCCATGGTGTTCCTGCGGGACCACTCCGACTGCGTGAGTATACCTCTTATATCTACCGCTATATACTGGAGCTGTTCCGAGTTGCTGATCATGGACGTCAGAATACAGTAAGGTGGGGTTTTTTTGTTGGCAACACCGACCGAGTATTTTGGTATGGTAATTTTTTATTTTGGGACTCGCAACATTCTATAATTTGGTTGAGTTGTAAAACTACTGAGTTTCAAAAAATCATCTTAAAAGCCTAGTCGAAAATAATAATGATCTAAGATCTGCACATTTTGAACAATTATATGATATATAAGACAAAGCGATACTTCTTATTAAAAAATAAAATAATATACTCTCATAATGTTCCCTTTGAGTAAAAATTACTATCTCATATTTACGGTATCTTTCTTCTGTTTCGTTAGGTTTTTCCACCCTGTATATTACTATGGTAAATATGTATATAGGAGTTATGTGGCATGGTTTTAGCTGTTTGTTCATTTATTTGCGTTTGTATGTGATTCTTATGTGTTCTGTTTTAATATACTACTTAAATTATGTGTGTAATACTATGTATTAAATTATCTTTAAACAATCTCTTCAGTAAATTATTATGTGTATTGATTAAATTCATATGCTGCGCAAGAGCAAGAGTGGTCGAGTGACGCCGTCACTTTATTACTTAATTAATAACGTGATTTGAAAATTCGTACAGATCTTAACACGAAGTCTTTGAAAATCAACGAAATATTTCGTTTTAAAACAAGTTTTTAAAGCGATAAATTGACTAAATTCACTAAAAATAACAATATAATAATATGTGGGACAATGTATCGCTTTAAAAAATAATTTGGCATTAATTTAATCGCGTTTGATAAAAATCTGTCTAGCTATTCCCAACTATAATAGGGTTGGCACATACAGAAAAAAAAAATACTACATAAACGTTTATATATTCGTAATGTTTCTGTAACGTGTTTATAATATACAGGGTGCGCGCATGGAGGAGCGGCTGGATGACGCCATCAACGTACTGCGCAACCACGCGGAGGCCCCCGAGCTGTACCCGCAGGACATGCACCACCCACACCAGCCCACACCTGGTAAGTCACCACACCCAATGACTCCGATTGTTGCTTGTATCGTGGGTACAGTTTACAAACATACAAGTCAACATGCACACACAACCAGACCCGAAACAACTATCTGTAGATCATACAAATATTTGTTGTGTGCGGAGATCGAACCCGCGACAGAAAACGCAGAAAGCTTATTCTTTAGGCATTGCGCAGTCGTTATTGGTTTAATGGTCGTAATAAAGAAAGGAAATTGGAAATTTTGGGTTCGATTCCCCAGGTTAGACGATGGTTATAGAATTTTTGTGAAATTATCTGTGTGGTTAAGCAGCGTTTGCCGCGATCAGTCCTTGGATGGGTGACCATATTTCACATATCGAGATCACTCCGTGCCTCGGATAGCACATTAAGCAGTTGGTCCCGGGTGACATTATGAAGACCTATGACAGTCGTTACGGGTGTCAGTAGCCCAAAAAGTCTGACAACCAGTCTAACTTTAGTATCTCCCAGTAATTGTGTAGCGGAGATCAGATGGCAGTCGCGTTGTACAATACTGATATTCAGCCGCAACCGGTTAGATTGGAAGCCGACCCCAATGTAGTTGGGAAAAGGCTAGGCAGATGATGATGTGTGTAGCGGTCTGTGCGTGTGGTGTATGACTAAGGCCTTGGTCCCCGCAGTGGCCCGGCTGAGCGGCGCGCTGCCGCAGCTGCACAGCGAACCGCCCATCAAGATGGAGCGCCACGTGCTGCCCAACACCAGTACGTATACCTGCTCCTCATTACTTGCTATATTCAACAGAATCGCCAACATGACATTTACGAATCATGTATTCGACTCATTGGTCTGGACTTGGACTGCTGAGCCTGAGGTCCTGGGATCGATTCCCGGGTCGTGCAGTGTTATTGGGTTTTTCTATATGGAAATTCTCAGTAGCAGAACGGAGTCAGGAACTGTGCCCGGTAGATGGTAATAGGCTTGTCCTCTATTACATGGGATTTAAGATTAGCATCGGCGAAATGTGGGTTTATTAATAGTACATATCTGCTTAACCCTTCGGGGAATACAGGCGTGATGCAATGTTTTATTATGTAGGTTATGCCAATGCCAATTTGTTGGCGTTTCTATTCTAGAGAAAGTAAAAGTGAAATGTTTTTCTCTCACTGACTATTTACGAATCTCTGGATATGATATAAAACCTACAAACTTGAAATTTAGTAAATCGATTTAGATTAGGGTAGGTATAGATGTACGCTAAGAATGTTTTTTTTTTTAAATTCCACCTGTAATTGTATAAAACTTTGTTTAGTAAAATATTTCTCAGCGAAAACTAATAGTGAGTCTATTTCATAGTTAATGTTGACTTCCCCCTTCCAGAGAAACGCAAAGAGCCCCCGGACTCGGGTCTGGACTCGAAGCCGTCGTCGTCAGGCTCGGCAGACGCCCTCGCCGCCAAGCCGCCCAACAGCAAGCGCTCGCGACGATAGTGAGTCCTTACTACATCTATACTATATTAAATCATGGAGCAAAAGTGGTTTAATTTTCAAATCAAATTATTAGAAAAAAACACGGTTAAAATAGATTTTTGTACTACAAAAATTACGGTTAACAACATCGTTAAAAAGAAATTAGGACAGAAGAGCATTAGATATGTCTGTCCTGTTATGTGGTGTACAATAAAGTGTATAATAAATAAATAAATGAGAGCAACCATCTTGCCTATATTTGTCCTTTGAGAACCCAATTTAGACAATTCATCACACATCGAGACCCCTCTGTGCCTAGGAAATCACGTTAAGACTAGTTTAGCTAAAAAATTTTACTCCACTAAACATGAGCTGATTTTACTGATATTTATAGATAGATTGAGAAATAATTAACCCTCAAAATGCGTTTTTTATACTTATCTCGTGATCATTATTAAATTAATCAAAATTTTGAAAAAAACAAAACGTATAGACCTAATTTATAATGTGCCAAAACGATAGAGACCAAAATCAAATTAATTCGTTAAGATTTCGATGTAGAAACGTTAACGCACAAACATATACATTGTCAGAAGCCGGCAGTTAAATGATACTCTTAAACAATTAGTCTCGGGTGTCATACGAACATCTATGACAGTCGTTACTGGTGTCAGCAGCCCAACAAGTCTGACAACCATTCTAACCTTAGAGTACCAGTGTCTCCTAGTAATTGTGTGTCGGAGGTCAGATGGCAGTCGTGTCGTGTTTAATACTGATAATACAGTTGCATTTGATTGGACTGGGAGCCGGCCACAACTTAATTGAATAAAGCCTCGAAAGGAATCAAACAGAACATTTTTTCGTCCTAAAATCATCATTTATAAATACGAGTTAAACCACTTTTGCACCGGCGGCCTATTAAGTAGATATAGATAATACACTGTTTCGTGCAAAGATACTGCAAAGATTTTGGAGGGAATATCATGCTGATTAGAATATATTGCAGAAAAATATTCTGACTGCAACCTGGGTTAACAATTATGAGTCTTATGTGTATAGCTTTTGGGTTAATTGTGTGATAATTTGTTTAGTCAGATTGGTGGCAATATCATTCGATCAGTATTGACATTGATATAACCACTTAGTTGCCTTTTTTCGTCCTCTCCTTCTTTTTCTTTGGGAACGGATGAATGATCTAATTTTAGTCTAAAACATTAATTTAAGATTTTTCTAACATTTGAGATGTCGACTTGCATCACTTATTTTAGACTAATCTACAATTAATCCCCATTTACTATTCGACAAGTCTGTTTATTTTCGAATTGGTCATGTAAATCGGTCTAAATTAACTAAATATACTCATCAAATGTCTGTATTGGCTCTAAAATGACATATAAACCGATTCCCATGCCCAAGTCACAAAAGTCAGACAAGTCGAAGAAATCATAAAAGTCACAAAAGTCATACGAGTCGCACTCTCAAGCTCAACAAACCCCGCCATGCCCAGCTGCTCGTCGGCGGATGAAGATGACATGGACCCCGATACGAAGGCGGCGCGGGAGAGAGAGCGTCGACAAGCCAACAATGTTCGAGAGAGGTGCGGTATCATGGGTTCACAGAAATATTGGTTGTCAACTTATACAAGAGTATTTATTGTAGAATTAATGGGTCTGTTACACCTCTTATTCAAAAAGACAAAAATAGTGGAGCTATCTTGATATAAATTGACAACTCATCTCTTTTCCCTTTTGATATTCAGTTCCAAAATTGACTAAAAACGGAAATATTTACGCCATAATTTTACATTATTGAGAAATTTTATCATTATGTTTAGTCATTTTTGGAATTTTACTATCTTATTTTCGAAAGACAAGTATACAGTTAAAAAAAAAACTTTGCCCCCCTTTAGAATACTTTCTTGTATAGTAGATGTGTTTACACACACACATATGACACACACATAAAACATAATTATATCTGTGGGTCTTTTTATCTAATAATATATTTGTTTAAAATCGTATTGTATATGTGTTATATTTAAATACTTGTCTTTCACATTTTCTCTACAAAAACGTCTCACATTAATTTTACCGTGGTAAACATCTTCTATAATTGTCTGTGGTTAAAATTTATTTATACTACAGCCTATATCAAATTAATACTGTGTCAAAATTATCGTTCAAATATATATTTCTAGTGTTTACCATGCTACTTGTCGGTAATATTTATGGACTGCATTTGAAATAAGGTTAAAAAAATGGTTTTGACGTTGTCTGATCGTTTGACCGTTAGGCCTGCTTATATTCCTCTCTCCTACTAGCTATGCTGTGCCCGACAGGGTCTTAAGCCTTAAGCCTACCAGCATATTATAATACATTAAGGTTGCAATAAAAATTGAAATTAAAAAAAAAAAAAAAAGTCAACAGGAGATCGTCATCAGAGTTGTAAAAAATTAAAGCGGTGTCCACAAATATGTCCGTCGATATACAGGGTGGTGACGACATAACGACAAAAATTAAAACGCGATCGCTACTAGTCAATCAAAATACTTTAAAATGATTAAAATAGCAGTTACATCAAAATTCAAAAATTGGGATTGCTATCTATATTGTCGTACTTCGAAAGTAGCTGATAATTTCTAAGCCGCACATTTTATTTAGTTGTATTTTACGCATGTAGGTAAATCAGGTGAATAACTTAAAGAACTCGTACAATATTTTTAAGTACAAAATAAAATCTGTATGTCTAAAACTTGAATATAATTTGATATTTTTTGGTGTATGAACTACTAACGCGATTCTCAAAATATGGTTTAAATTGTTGTCGTAATGTCGTCGCCACGTTGTATACACATATATCACGTTACATATATATCTGTACATAATATACTAACATGTGTTATAGTTTCAGCTTCCATCATTCTAACACAGGGTCACAGTGTATAAAATGTCCTTTATTTTATACTTTATGTCTTGTTTATTAAAGTTCATTTTTGTGTGTTATTCCTAGGTAGGTGAAAGGTAAGTCGTAGAAAAACCAAGCGCTGTTTACCGAATATTACTCTTAAACAGTTTAAATGTAAACATCAATAAAAGTATCGATAGTTCTTGCCAGTCTCTTCATAGGACCAAACCACATTTAGGACCTTGAGTTTCGACGTTTTGAAAGTGGTTTTAAAGGCACAGTTGCAATAAAAATTGGTCTTTGTAGGAGTTCTCATCGACCTATCATCGTTCCCAGTTGGGACTAGAACTGACAGAGGGAATGGTAAGAAAATTAAATCGAATAATATATAAAACTAGCTTTTGCCCGCGACTTCGTCGAATAATTTATAGCCTATAGCACTCGGCGATAATGTAGCTATCAGTGAAAACATTTTTAGAATTGGATCATTGGTTCTGGAGATTACCCCCTACATACAAACAAATTTTTCCTCTTTATAATATTAGCATATATTGACAGGAAAATCAACTTTCTCGATTCTGCCTACATTCTAATATATTGAAACGTATAAATATATGTAATTGTTGTATGGGATCCATACATATTTTGGACCGAAAAGCTTCTCATTCACAAACATTAATTCTTGAAACCATATTAACAAATCATCAAACATCAGCTTATTAATAACGACTGCAGGGAGCTTGAATTATACGAAGTCACTTGAGCTAGTAAGTGTGCGCAAAGATAACATAATATATATTATATGTATATCTCTTTAAATATAAAATTCCGGTGTGCGTGTGTTCGTAATTTTTCTCATAAACGGCTTATAAAATCGATTTTTTTATGCTTATGGGATCACCTGGACGGTTTATAACTATAATTGAACCCGGTAGGTGACGCTGCTGTCGAGACACAGAATATTTTTTTAATATTTTTTAGTTTTAGGCGTTTAATTTAAAAATATATTTTTCTCTATGTGCCTACACCCTATAAGAAACCTATGAAATTCTAAGTTTGCATGATTTATAGTTCCTCAGTTTAACTCATTAATGAGTGAATAGTATTTTGCTTTTGTATAATACATATATAATAATCAAAATCCTTACTAAAATATTTACATACAAATACTATATAATATAACTAAATACATATCCATAAATTATAGTATTTATTGTGACATGTTCTAAAGCTGAGTTGGTTTCAAGTATTTCTTATTATATATTTATCGCATAAATTTCTTAAACCTTATCTGCTTAAATCCATTATAGCTTTGTATCTCTCTAACATCACAAAAATTAGTAAAATTATCACCAAACGTGTATTGCATAGAACTTAATTTCCATCTTTTTCTCATGTTCCTTGATAGAAAGACACGTGAGGCAATATTATCTAAACATCATTCGCACTAGCAATAGTATATTTATTATTCTTGATTATGAATCGATCACTAAGTTACTTTGTCTAAGCTCACCGCACACACAGCTCAAGTGACTTTGTCATAATAAGTATTTATTACACTAGTTGTAAGTAATAGGGGTACAGCAGAACTCTCTCTCGCGCGCTGCCTTCGTGGAGGTGAGAAGTTACACGGTATGTTTAATATAAAGTATTTACAATGCTGTTGGTCCGCCGTCACAGTTGGGTTTGAAGATATTGTTTGGAAACGTTGAAAGTTCCTTTTTCCTATAGGGGAAATTTTCAATAATTTCTTTTTTTTTTTTCTTTTGTCACACCTGCACGAGCTATAATTGCTCATGTATTCGAAAGATGAATCAGAATGTTCTTTATTTGCAATAAATATCATTTTGTATAGGTTTTGTTGTATAAATCAGTCACAATAAGTTGCCACATACTTTACCATTTGCATGGTAAGTGACATAGCCTTATGCAAAACTAAAATTAAAACATTATCGGTGAAAACAAAGTTTCACTAGGTTGCACTCACTGGCAACTTACTCCTAGTCGAAAACTGACTTATAGCATATATAAGCTGATCAATTGTAGTATGCCAGATGACCTCAAGATTCGTCATTTGTGGAAACTCTTTCCTTTGTTTTATATAATTTTCTCAACTTTATTTTAATATTATAAGAATACAGTTTCTAGGGGCACTTTTCTGTAAAATATAATAATTGTTCGGATTCTGTAGGCTCTGTTTATATTCGAAAATAAATAGGTTTTATACTATATTTGTGCAAGCAGCGTCAGAAACACTGACAGCCGGTGTATCAGACACTCAGTGTACCTAAACTTTGCTCCTAAAACAGACTTGTATTTTTCAACGTTTCCAATCAAATTTACTAGCAATAGGGTTTTAAATTGACCATCTAAACCCTGTATCTGGTATCAGTTGCTCGTCAGCGGACGAGGGCGATGACGAGGCGGACCCTCAGGCGAAGGCGCTGCGGGAGAAAGAGAGGCGGCAGGCCAACAACGCGAGGGAGAGGTAAGAGAGACAAAGTGTAGGACTCCGACATATGCGGGGAAAAGTAAAATAGTAATCAGAGATAGGTATGCAGTCTTCAAAGGTTTTTAACAAATAAAAATTAATTGATTTGCAAAATACAGGTAAATGTGAAACTAAACAAAATATGAAGGTTTTTTATGTGATATACAAAACTATTCAAGTAATTATATTTATTACATTAGGTTTGCTTCATAAAAAAAATCTAAGTATATTTACTATGGTAAAGAAAATATTAAATATTTATTTCAGGAATTTTATACACTGTGACCCGACATTATTATGCAATCATGCGCTTTAAATAATATGTTTTTGTATCAATCATTTTATAGTTGATTTTTTATTAATCATAATATTATAACGTGTGTGTGAACAAAACAGGTGTTATACTCTCCACAAAGTGTATATTTTACATCAAAATGCAGTTTTTAAAATATCGTCACTAGAATCGAGCTTTATAGACTTTAAAAAGCCACAATCATCATTAGATCTTATTCATTGTGACTGTTTTTACAGACAGATTTATAAAAATATAAATATTTCTATATATTTTAATTCATGAATGCGCCATCAGACAGGCCAAAAAACAATTCAGCCGAATTTCCGAATATACTACTTGTGGAGAGAATATACACCCTCAAACCATCAACATAATATTTAATCAGACATATACTTAAACCTAAAATGCTAATTCCTCAGGATAAGAATACGTGACATAAACGAGGCGTTAAAAGAGCTCGGTAGAATGTGTATGACCCACCTGAAGAGTGATAAGCCGCAGACCAAACTCGGCATACTCAACATGGCGGTCGAGGTCATCATGACACTCGAGCAGCAAGTCAGAGGTGAGTTAACTTGAGTCATGACTAGTCATGAGTAGGGATGTTACGGAGGTAGATTTATCGGAGGCGGAATCGGAGTCGGAGGTTCTCGTAGTGACCTCCGCGGAGTCGGAGGTGAATCGGAGTCGGAGTCGGAGCAAATCAACGAATGTAAAATGTAAATAAATAAGAAACTTGTCGCAACTCATTCACTCTTCGTTTCTTCAGTTGTACAGAACACATATACTCCGTCAGTTGACAGCGTCACGTTAATAGCGCTCGGTAGCGCTGCAGCGATAGCAAGTCATAACTCGTAACTGTATGTATACCTCCGTTTTGATATATCGGAACCGGAGCCGGATTCGGAGGTGTAATTTTAATCGGAGGTTCCGACATATCGGAATCGGAGTCGAAGCTCCGTAACATCCCTAGTCATGAGTGTAAAATAGTTCGGCAGATTGTGTAGACGGAATTCGGCATACTCAACATCATCATCATCATCATCATCAGCCCATATAAATACTCAACAAGCGCAATTTACTCAAATTAACATTGAGTGTTTTCGAGTGTTATATGAGTTTTTTGAGTGTTGAGTTAGTTTACTCAAGTGTTTTCTGAGTTTGCTAAAATTGAAAGTGAGATTACTCGAGTGTTAGGTTAGTTTACTTAAAAGAAAGTCTGCTTGAGTATGAATAGAGTTAACTCTATTTTAAGTGAGTTTATTCCATTTTTGTGAGTTTCTTGTGCAACTCTTGTTTATTAATGTAAATTTGTTTTCAGAACGCAACCTAAACCCTAAGGCGGCGTGTCTGAAGCGTCGAGAAGAAGAAAAGGCGGAGGAAGCGCCTAAACTGTTGCCCGCGCCGCTACAACACTACCAACCCATGCCGGTGAGTGCTCGGCCTAATCGCCTCTTAATGTAGCGACACACGTGCCGTATTTCGGAGTTTTTACGCGTTTAATGCTTTTTAAATGACCAGCAACAGGCCGATGTTACGCCGCATTTTGACGTAAGCCTAAACATTGCTTGAGCGAAAAGCAAAAACACTTTCTTAGCATTTTGTACAAATTACGACACATCAATACGTGGCGTTACGTGACGAAATTTCGACAAGTATGTCGTAACACTCACGTGTAATCGACTCACGTTGCGCTAGCAACTCATGCCGTTGTGAGAAGGTTAGCTGGTCTACAGTGTTCGTAACGAAACTGACTGAGGCTTATTACAAATTGAATCCCATATTTAGCAAAAACCATTTTAACATTGTACTTATTTTTGTATGCAGGGCATGGGTCAGTTGCCAGGCCAGCCACCCACAGGAGGGCCCCCGCAATAGCGACGCGCCGCGCGCTAGCTACGCACTGCGACATCACACTGCGACTGAACAGTCGCACCACGACTGACCAGTCGCGCCACACTGCGAGTATCGTCGCCCCTGCAAGTGTGTGACGGATATTATTTGTTACGGGTTGCGTGTAGATGTGTTAGTTGTTGAGGGAATGAGTTGGTTTGAGTATAAATGAGTTTGAAACATTTTAATGAAGGTTTTAATATTCTTCAAATGAAAATTGAGGAACAAATGTTAAGGGGGGAAAAACGCTTTTTATTACCTATTTTTTAAATAGGGTAACAAATTTCAATTTTAATGCTCGAAATGTTATGAGGCAGAAATGTGAAGTTATATTTTTATTTATTGTGGTTTTTGTTCACGGTTAAGTTAAAAATTGAATATTTATGAAAATTACTGATTTTTCTGCCGACACAAAGATATGCAAATTAAAATATACAGGTTGTTGTTTTATTTGTTGAGTTGATTTTACAGTAAAAATGATCTGAATCTTATATGACAATCAATGTATTAATTATATTACTGACTCATTAAATAACACACTGTATGTTCCATACTTCATATTGTTTTTACAGTTTACTTTTGACATTTGTTTCTCAATTTTTAGTAAAAAAATTATGTTTTTTTTTTATTAATTTTCTCTAAATATATTGTAAACACTTTTCTTCAACACACACCGGTCTACACGTATACTAAAATCGTTGCATTTTATTTTTATTTCTCTTTATTTGTAAACCCCGTTGAACGGGAGTGGGACATTGACTTCCCAGAGGGAGAATGCCATAAGTGAAAAATTTACATTTTACTTAACGATAAGTTTATTTTATTATAAGTACACACTTTACTAGCAGATTTTAACGAAAAACGTTTTAAGTGCCCAGTGACTGTTGAGTTTGGGGCGAAAAATTACCTCTTGTTGATATTTTTCGGCTCTCTATAGCAATAATTAATTCGTCAAGCTACCGTAACATGACGAATAGGGTTTCTATAGTTTCTAATTAAACTATTTACTTATAATAATTTCAAATCTTCACTCCTCAACACATATTTTCCTATTTTAGCAATTTCAAATGCACCTTTAGTCTTTTCTTATTTCGGGTGATTTTAGGTCTATTTGAATAAGCTTTAATTGCATTTTTAATATTTGCACTTAATATCTCGTCATTTTTATCGTCATAAAATTTATAGTAACTTTCGAGAACAACTTATTCCGTGAAATATTACTATTCTTTTTATTAAAAATAGTCAATTAATTTTTGTCTTAAAGATTTTTCTTACTACTTCACGAATTTCTAACAATTAACGAATTTATGAACATGACATTATAAAATTAAAAAATCTTATCAAATATAATTTCATTTTGGCAGTTGCAACATTGAACATTTTGTATCTTATCCTACCCATCTTATACTCTGGCAACACCGGAGTCCGCCTTAAACTATGGGTACTAAAAACTGCCGTGTGACGTCATTACAATTACGACACCATTGGTCATTTTTCGCGCCAAACTCGACTAAAATCTCCACATCGGACAAGAGTTCCAAAGAATTATTTAAATATACTAAAAATTAATTAAAAAAAATCTAAAAAATCCTAAACAGCAGTGCGTAGTGACTTATATTTCGGACTCTGTAGTACATAAGTGTGTATATTACTAGCATATAGAAATAGTTTTATAAAAAACGTAACATCGTTCGGAGAAAAAAAAAGATTTTTTTGATGTCTTAGATCCAAAGACATGATCCATGTAAAATATTAACTTAGCTCTATATATAGGTATAAAGATATGAGAAAAAATGAAGATATTTTTAATTACGATTTTTTTAATTTTTTTCTCTATGTCGCTGCCATAGACACCACTTCACCGCTTTATACTGAGTTTTATGAAGCTTGACAATAAAACAGTATGTTTTTTTGCGATCCTCTCTCACGACTAATGGTGGTGTAAATTGTTTATTTTTATTTTTTGTAAATTTGTAGAACGGTATTGATTTTAATTGGCAGAAATGATTATGCTTGATAAATAATAAAATACTTATTAAAATAGTACTTATTGTAATATAAATATGGGAGGGGAAAATCTACAAATTTACAAAAAAAACAGCAAGAACTAGTAAAAGTTTAGATAATGGCTGCTAACTTAAGAAAAGTACTTAAGTGACACTTTTGTACCAAAACTCCAGTGAATCATATCGTTGACACTTTTTGTTCTTTTGACACTATATTGACACTTGCGGTCCAGAAGATCTACGAGCTATACGTAGTATTATTATTATTTTTTATTATAAATAATTTTCGTTTTTTTAGATTATATTCGGTAGCTATTCGCCTTGAGATCGTAATGAAAGTACTTATACAGTTTTTTTGTATAAGGTTTTATTAAAAACATTCGTTTTTTATTTTTGTTATTTGCTATTTTTTCTTAGACAGAAAATAATTTTCATTGAAATAATTTTAACTGAAAAGATGGCAAATAACATGAATTATATTCCGTTAAAGATGTAATATTTAAAACGTAACGTGTTCAGACTTGCGACTGTTTCTACTTTTTGTCTAGCCATTATCTTATTAACAAAGTCGCATTTTGATCGCCCGTCTGTATGGAATTGAGTTATCTTTAGGATAGTTAACAAAATCGCGACACTTTATTCAGAATCTATATTTATTTTACAAAATAGAATATTTTTAACACGCACCATATATTTTAAAGGGTCGCCACAGTCGCAAGTCTGTATACAGAACTAATAAAATCGCATAATTGAATTCACTATGTATATATTTAAACTCATCCGCTCAATCATTGTAACAATTCGATATTCGCCCGACATCATTTTGGTGAAACTATAAATTATTATTGTTATATTTGTCATGACATATTATTTGTTTCGAAACGGCTATGACATGTACTGTCACAGTTACTTGTGTAATGAGTTTAGTATAGTGTCTTTAGTCGTTTCGACTATCAACGTCGAGGTTAGTCGGTTTTAGAGGCTCTTGACTGGGGGACCAGGCTTTTTATTAAAGTATATAGTTATACCCTAAAACTAAAAACGTATTCTGAAAATTATTTTTGTTTTAAATAGCGTTTTTTTATATCCCAGTACTGAGCACAGAGAATTTTACTCTATTAAAGAAACTTGGTTTCTAAAACTGTATAATTTCCTGAGGGTAGTTTGAAATTTTATAAAAAAAATCTTTTGGAAAATGAGCCCTAACTTGTTATTTTGACGTTTTTGCATCCCAGTCTGTAGCCTACTAATATTACTAAGAAATAATTCGATAAAATATTGCATTTGACTCAGTGTTAATATTCGGGAATTAATTTTGTATTAAAATGCAATAGTTTTGTCGAACTACCCGACTTAAATCTATCCATTTTTAGTTAAGTCTAAATGGTACTCTGTATTATATAGGTCAAGATTGATTTTTCCTTATCAAAGATTATGAACCCTGTATATTTTCTGAAGGGAATATTGATTATAATGTACTAAATTCTTAAAACAATACAATAAAGTATTGGATTATTTTTCTCAGTTCAAGAGTAAAGGGAGTAAATAAAATTGTAAGTATATTATAATGAATATTGTCTTAAAAACATTGATTTGCTTGAAATATTATGAAATCATGATGATTGTATGTCTCGAAAGTTTTTTGACGTTCTGTAAAATTATAATTGACGGCATCATATATTTAATACTACCCTCCCAGTACGGTAGAAAGATGTATTACCAGATATTTTATAATTGGCTTTAAAATTATTTTTCTGTCGACAAATGTCGTAACTTTGCCTAGATAATAACTCAATTTCAGTTCGGAGTACAGGCTGACCTACATTTTTAGTATGTAAAGGTGAAGTTACGGAATTTGTGTGCACCAAAATTTGACGTGAAAATTTTACAGGCGGTTTCTTCAAACTTCATACACTTTTTAAGTTATATAAATTAATTTGGACACGAGAAATATTTTTATTATACAACCAAAAACTGTCTTTCACGCCATTCATGATCTTTTGTTTCAAGAAACCGGCTTATAGTCAATAACATGACATCGTACCAGCCTCTTATGACGTAAATGATCTTACAAAGTTCAAAATACTTTTTTAGTATTCTACCTTAGTTTTAAGTCTTACTATCCTTTTTAGTTTAGTTTAGTTGATTCCTCTTCCATTTAGCATTAATTAAGTTTTTTTATTATTATTAATTATCTATAATTTGTTGTCTATGCGTACTATGTAGGAAGTATTTTAGGATTTTTTTATCTGTACGCATTCTGTAATTTATTCGCAATATGATGCTCAGATCAATGAATGGTTCAATTACACACCGAAATGTATAATCCTGGAGATTGTGTACAAAATGAGGCTTTTTTGTTGTTTTTTTATTTGTTTGTTTTTTCAATGGCAACACCACCAGCCTATGTAACATAGAGCATTTGATTATTTTTCTTTTCCTGTTCAAATGCATAGATTAAAATATAACTACAAGAAAGGTCTAATTATAAAAATGAATAATATTAATTAAATATAAATGTGCCATTCATTTTGCTAATTTTGTGTTTTATTTTACCATGCAATATATAGTGGATATTAATTTCGTCAAATAACGGATATCCGGTACGGTCCTTGGCATGAGCGCCGAATATCCGGCCTATGTAATATAAAGAAACATAAAATAAAACAATTTATTCTTAAAATAAATGTATTTTTTCAATTTAGCTCGCTTATAAGTTTGAGCAAATACAGTAATTGGCATTAAAACCACACTGCTACAGCCGTGCGCCGTCATGACGGACTTATTATAGTTTATATAATGTAACTCGCATAAAACAAGGATACATAAATTATGTAGCCCACGTTGTTCAACTGTTGGGCAAAAGCGTTCCAAAGTCAATATACGTTATGAATATATTTAAACACATTTTTTCTCGTCGTGTGCGTGTTTCATGACAATTATACTATACGTCCTATGTATGATTGACAATTAATTTTAAGTATATAAATTATAATTCTTACAATACAAACAAATGGATCATTAGAATCAATAAAATTGGGCCCAAAAACAAATTATTTTTACCAAAAGTTACTATTTTCAAACAAATATATATCCTAAAACTTAAATTACTGTAAACAGCTTTTAAATCAATCAAAATCTTCAATACTTTTAAATAATTAAAAACATGAAACACGCTTCTAAATACACCGCACACGACCCGACGAGCTCCACACATCGTCCATAACACAACATGAGAGCTGTGCCTATCTCCTGTCGGTCTTGCCCACTCCTCGCTTGCCCGAGAACAGATGCTTGGGCATCTTGGTGCCGATGAACCTGTCGGCCTCTCCCTTGAGACCCATCCGCTTCGTCTTCTTGGCGATCGCCACGTGGGCCAGCTTCTTCGCTTTCTGTTGCATCTGTGGAAAACAGAGGGGTTAATACCACTCTTGTCGAAGATGGTTTTAATTTTAGCGGGCCTATAAGCATGGTAAACCAAATTAAATTATTAATTTCATCATTATAAGGTCCGAATAACAGAACGAGACGCCACATTCATCACAATTTTATACTAGTTTTGAGTCTAGCATTAATTTTAGAATGTTCTTGCATAGATTCATTGACCATAGTTCCGCTGAGTCCAGTTTTATTCTAATATTGTTACTAAGTACCAAAATTAACTGATAAAAACTATTAGATGTACTTGTCATGGGTGATGCGCGTCAGTGCACTGGCTCTGTGCGCGACCTTATGACAAAAATATGATATAGGCCTTGTTTTGATTGA
The DNA here is from genome assembly GCA_947562105.1 of Shargacucullia verbasci. Classification (NCBI taxonomy): domain Eukaryota; kingdom Metazoa; phylum Arthropoda; class Insecta; order Lepidoptera; family Noctuidae; genus Shargacucullia; species Shargacucullia verbasci. The sequence goes on along the minus strand of OX387307.1, from coordinate 464,713 downwards.
TACACAGTATTGATTACTCTGTTCAGCTTCGATCAGGCCAAACTACCCTCGTTATTATTATTCTCGTGTCTACAACTCTATCTAGCAGGCATGATATAGGACGTGACTAATGGCATCCGAAAGACACCCAAAATTCCAGGATATCCTGACCTGAATTGAACCTAGAATCTCACACTCAGCAGCTGCGATTGCGGCCACTAGACCAGTGAGACAATTTCCCAAGTTGAACAAAATAAAATATACTCACAACAGCGTTCCCGACGCCGGTGGTGTCCCTGGCAGGTTTGCTGACGGAGCGTCCTCGCTCCTCGATGCGCATGCGCTTGGCAGCCGGCGCCGACTGCGAGCGGGAGCGGGAGCGGGAGCGAGCCTGGGAGCGAGTGAAGTGCGCCTCTTTCGTTTCTGACATGTCCACACCTGGGAATTAGGGGAAATAAACATTAAGGAAACGTTTTATATTTTATAGATTACACAAGATTCTCCCTATCATCACGCCTGTATTTCCAAAAGAGTTAGGCAGAGATGTACTAGTGTACACTGACATTACGCTGCCACCATTATTAGGTCTCACGAATAGATGAGCTAGGCACAATAAATTTTAAACTCCTTTCTTGTATTCTTAATTTATTAACAGACAATCAAATAACTTTACCAGACCCCTTAATCTCGAAAATAATACCGATCGATTCGTATTGGATTCATGTCAAATTACAGTCACTAGCGCCACTCCTAGATTAGCGGATATGTATTGAACTAAAAGACATTGCAATAACATTGAAATTGATATTATTTGGGAGATGGTAATCGAACCTACGGCAAGGGCAATATTCTTGTGAGATTAGAATTTGTACTTGTCATGGGTGATGCGCGTCAGTGCAGGAGCTCTGCGCGCGACCTTATGACAAACATACTGTAGGCCTCGGTTTGACTGACGCACAGTATTGTCACTGGGCTCAGCTTCGAGCGGGCCAAAATCACCTATCATGCTATTTTTCTCTTACAAAGTGAGTATGTGCGTGTTTCCGTCTCTCTCACACACATACTCAGAGCGACGCGTGCGCTTCTGCCAAGTTGACGAGCCATCTTTACCAATGTCTCTTATGAAAGTAGACTAGGAGACTATTAATCTCTCATGAAGATGATCTCGCACAATTATAGATCAAGTCGAAATAGAGATATATCAAACAGACATGACGAATAACGCTCACATACTGTTTTCGAAAATCTCGTAATTTATTTCTCTATATATAAATAAATGTGTGTATGTATGTTCCCTATGGTCTCCAAAACGGCTGGAGCAGTTTTAATGAAATTTTAAGGTAATCTTCAGATTACTCCAGCGGGTGATCCTGTGACGTTTGGTGGCGAACGGATCAACAAAACGTTTGTTTTTTGCTTTATGTTAATTTTGTGTGCGAAGCCGGGGCAGGTCGCTAGTATTAAAGATGTATCTTAACTTTAAACGCTCGACTCGACTCTATAACAGACTTATCATGCAACAATTGCCCTTTAAAGTTGGCTCTTACCAAGTTTCTCCATCTGGTCCCTGAGCTTGCCGGTGGAGCGATCCTTGGCGCGTGCGCGACTGGTGCGCGGCATCACCGGCTTGGTGGACTGCTTCACCAGCCGGGACTCGTCCTTCAGGATCGCCTTCTTGTTGCTGCGGGTACGAGACACAACTTTAGTAGAGGGAGGGTAGGCATTCCCGAAGGTAGTCTATTGAGTACCCACATTCCTCCGATGCTGTTATTAAGTCCCATATAATAAGGCGTCAACCTATTGCCATCTACCGGGTACTGACACTACGTGCTGTTATTCAGAATTTCCATAAAGAAAAACTGAGTAACACTCTGCCCGACCCGGGAATCGAACCCAGGACAACAATTTTAATGTAATGACAATATAGATACACACCGTATCTGCCTGGCCAGTTCCCGTATCTCCTTCATGGTGTCGTCCAGCTCTATCTTGGGCACGGCATACATGCCGCCCGCGGCGCGCAGCTCCTCGTCCTTCTCTAGTTCGGCCAGTTTCTACAAATTAAACATTAGTACATACAGACGCGGTCGCAGTAAAGTGACTTGGGGAGGGGTCACATAAGAGTAAAGTGACTGGGGGGCGGGGTCACATGAGAGTAAAGTGACTCTGGGGGAACTTTGGGGGGAGAGGTCACATGAGAGTAAAGTGACTTGGGGGAGAGGTCACATGAGAGTAAAGTGACATTGGGGGGAGGTGTCACATAAGAGTAAAGTGACTTGGGGGAGAGGTCACATGAGAGTAAAGTGACATTGGGGGGAGGTGTCACATAAGAGTAAAGTGACTTTGGGGGGAGGGGTCACAGGAGAGTAAAGTGTCACTGGAGAGTAAAGTGACTTTGGGGGAAGGGTCACATAAGAGTAAAGTGACTTTGGGGTAATTTTGGGGGAGGGGTCACTGGAGAGTAAAGTGACTTTGGGGTAACTTTGGGGGGAGGGGTCACAGAAGAGTAAAGTGACTGGGGAGAGGGTCACAGCAGAGTAAAGTGACTTTGGGGGGGGGGTTCACATAAGAGTAAAGTGACTTTGGGGGAGGGTCACAGGAGAGTAAAGTGACTTTGGGGTAACTTTGGGGGAGGGGTCAGATTAGAGTAAAGTGACTTTGGGGTAACTTTGGGGGAGGGGTCACAGAAGAGTAAAGTGACTTTGGGGGGGTTCACATAAGAGTAAAGTGACTTTGGGGGGTTCACATAAGAGTAAAGTGACTTTGGGGGATGGGTCACATAAGAGTAGTGACTTTGGGGGATGGGTCACATAAGAGTAAAGTGACTTTGGGGGAAGGTCACAGGAGAGTAAAGTGACTTTGGGGTAATTTCGGGGGAGGGTCACAGGAGAGTAAAGTGACTTTGGGGTAACTTTGGGGGAGTGGTCAGATAAGAGTAAAGTGACTTTGGGGTAACTCTGGGGGAGGGGTCACATAAGAGTAAAGTGACTTTGGGGGGAGGGTCACAGGAGAGTAAAGTGACTTTGGGGGAGGGTCACAGGAGAGTAAAGTGACTTTGGGGTAATTTTGGGGGAGGGGTCACAGGAGAGTAAAGTGACTTTGGGGGGAGGGTCACAGGAGAGTATAGTGACTTTGGGGGGAGTGTCACAGAAGAGTAAAGTGACTTTGGGGGGAGGGTCACAGGAGAGTATAGTGACTTTGGGGGGAGTGTCACAGAAGAGTAAAGTGACTTTGGGGGGAGGGTCACCGGAGAGTAAAGTGACTTTGGGGGGAGGGTCACAGGAGAGTAAAGTGACTTTGGGGTAACTTTGGGGGAGGGGTCACATAAGAGTAAAGTGACTTTGGGGGGAGAATCACAGGAGAGTAAAGTGACTTTGGGGGGAGGGTCACAGGAGAGTAAAGTGACTTTGGAGGGGAGGGGTCACAGGAGAGTAAAGTGACTTTGGGGTAACTTTGGGAGAGGGGTCAGATAAGAGTAAAGTGACTTTGGAGGGGAGGGGTCACAGGAGAGTAAAGTGACTTTGGGGGAAGGTCACAGGAGAGTAAAGTGACTTTGGGGTAATTTCGGGGGAGGGGTCACATAAGAGTAAAGTGACTTTGGGGGGAGGGGTCACAGGAGAGTAAAGTGACTTTGGGGTAACTCTGGGGGAGGGGTCACAGGAGAGTAAAGTGACTTTGGGGGGAGGGTCACAGGAGAGTATAGTGACTTTGGGGGGAGGGTCACCGGAGAGTAAAGTGACTTTGGGGGGAGGGTCACAGGAGAGTAAAGTGACTTTGGGGTAACTTTGGGGGAGGGGTCACATAAGAGTAAAGTGACTTTGGGGGGAGAATCACAGGAGAGTAAAGTGACTTTGGGGGGAGGGTCACAGGAGAGTAAAGTGACTTTGGAGGGGAGGGGTCACAGGAGAGTAAAGTGACTTTGGGGTAACTTTGGGAGAGGGGTCAGATAAGAGTAAAGTGACTTTGGAGGGGAGGGGTCACAGGAGAGTAAAGTGACTTTGGGGGAAGGTCACAGGAGAGTAAAGTTACTTTGGGGTAATTTCGGGGGAGGGGTCACATAAGAGTAAAGTGACTTTGGGGGGAGGGGTCACAGGAGAGTAAAGTGACTTTGGGGTAACTCTGGGGGAGGGGTCACATAAGAGTAAAGTGACTTTGGGGGAGGGTCACAGGAGAGTAAAGTGACTTTGGGGGGAGGGGTCACATAAGAGTAAAGTGACTTTGGAGGGGAGGGGTCACAGGAGAGTAAAGTGACTTTGGGGGGAGGGGTCAAGGGGGGTGGGGTCACAGGACTTTGGGGTAACTTTGGGGGAGGGGTCACATAAGAGTAAAGTGACTTTGGGGGAAGGTCACAGGAGAGTAAAGTGACTTTGGGGGGAGAATCACAGGAGAGTAAAGTGACTTTGGGGGGAGGGTCACAGGAGAGTAAAGTGACTTTGGAGGGGAGGGGTCACAGGAGAGTAAAGTGACTTTGGGGTAACTTTGGGAGAGGGGTCAGATAAGAGTAAAGTGACTTTGGAGGGGAGGGGTCACAGGAGAGTAAAGTGACTTTGGGGGAAGGTCACAGGAGAGTAAAGTGACTTTGGGGTAATTTCGGGGGAGGGGTCACATAAGAGTAAAGTGACTTTGGGGGGAGGGGTCACAGGAGAGTAAAGTGACTTTGGGGTAACTCTGGGGGAGGGGTCACATAAGAGTAAAGTGACTTTGGGGGGAGGGTCACAGGAGAGTAAAGTTACTTGGGGGGGGGGGGGTTCACATAAGAGTAAAGTGACTTTGGAGGGGAGGGGTCACAGGAGAGTAAAGTGACTTTGGGGGGTGGGTTCACATAATAGTAAAGTGACTTTGGAGGGGAGGGGTCACATAAGAGTAAAGTGACTTTGGAGGGGAGGGGTCACAGGAGAGTAAAGTGACTTTGGGGGGAGGGGTCAAGGGGGGTGGGGTCACAGGACTTTGGGGTAACTTTGGGGGAGGGGTCACATAAGAGTAAAGTGACTTTGGGGGAAGGTCACAGGAGAGTAAAGTGACTTTGGGTTAATTTCGGGGGAGGGGTCACATAAGAGTAAAGTGACTTTGGGGGAAGGTCACAGGAGAGTAAAGTGACTTTGGGGTAATTTCGGAGGAGGGGTCACATAAGAGTAAAGTGACTTTGGGGTAATTTCGGAGGAGGGGTCACATAAGAGTAAAGTGACTTTGGGGGAAGGTCACAGGAGAGTAAAGTGACTGGGGGGGAGGGGTCACATAAGAGTAAAGTGACTTTGGGGTAACTTTGGGGGAGGGGTCACATAAGAGTAAAGTGACTTTGGGGGGAGAATCACAGGATAGTAAAGTGACTTTGGGGGGAGGGTCACAGGAGAGTAGTGACTTTGGAGGGGAGGGGTCACAGGAGAGTAAAGTGACTTTGGGGTAACTTTGGGAGAGGGGTCAGATAAGAGTAAAGTGACTTTGGAGGGGAGGGGTCACAGGAGAGTAAAGTGACTTTGGGGGAAGGTCACAGGAGAGTAAAGTGACTTTGGGGTAACTCTGGGGGAGGGGTTCACATAAGAGTAAAGTGACTTTGGAGGGGAGGGGTCACAGGAGAGTAAAGTGACTTTGGGGGGGGGTTCACATAAGAGTAAAGTGACTTTGGAGGGGAGGGGTCACATAAGAGTAAAGTGACTGGAGGGGAGGGGTCACAGGAGAGTAAAGTGACTTTGGGGGGAGGGGTCAAGGGGGGTGGGGTCACAGGACTTTGGGGTAACTTTGGGGGAGGGGTCACATAAGAGTAAAGTGACTTTGGGGGAAGGTCACAGGAGAGTAAAGTGACTTTGGGGTAATTTCGGGGGAGGGGTCACATAAGAGTAAAGTGACTTTGGGGGGAGGGGTCACAGGAGAGTAAAGTGACTTTGGGGTAACTCTGGGGGAGGGGTCACATAAGAGTAAAGTGACTTTGGGGGGAGGGTCACAGGAGAGTAAAGTGACTTTGGGGGGGGGTTCACATAAAAGTAAAGTGACTTTGGAGGGGAGGGGTCACAGGAGAGTAAAGTGACTTTGGGGGAAGGTCACAGGAGAGTAAAGTGACTTTGGGGTAATTTCGGGGGAGGGGTCACATAAGAGTAAAGTGACTTTGGAGGGGAGGGGTCACATAAGAGTAAAGTGACTTTGGAGGGGAGGGGTCACAGGAGAGTAAAGTGACTTTGGGGGGAGGGGTCAAGGGGGGTGGGGTCACAGGAGAGTAAAGTGACATTGGGGGGAGGTGTCACATAAGAGTAAAGTGACTTTGGGGGGAGGGTCACAGGAGAGTAAAGTGACTTTGGGGGGAGGGTCACAGGAGAGTAAAGTGACTTTGGGGGGAGGGTCACAGGAGAGTAAAGTGACTTTGGGGTAACTTTGGGGGAGTGGTCACAGGAGAGTAATGTGACTTTGGGGGAAGGGTCACATAAGAGTAAAGTGACTTTGGGGGAAGGGTCACATAAGAGTAAAGTGACTTTGGGGGAGGGTCACAGGAGAGTAAAGTGACTTTGGGGGAAGGGTCACATAAGAGTAAAGTGACTTTGGGGGGAGGGTCACAGGAGAGTAAAGTGACTTTGGGGGGAGGGTCACAGGAGAGTAGTGACTTTGGGGTAACTTTGGGGGAGGGGTCAGATAAGAGTAAAGTGACCTTGGGGTAACTTTAGGGGAGGGGTCACAGGAGAGTAAAGTGACTTTGGGGGAAGGGTCACATAAGAGTAAAGTGACTTAGGGGGAGGGTCACAGGAGAGTAAAGTGACTTTGGGGGAAGGGTCACATAAGAGTAAAGTGACTTTGGGGGGAGGGTCACATGAGAGTAAAGTGACTTTGGGGGGAGGGGTCACAGGAGAGTAAAGTGACTTTGGGGGGAGGGGTCACAGGAGAGTAAATTGACTTTGGGGGGAGGGTCACAGGAGAGTAAAGTGACTGGGGGGATGGGTCACATAAGAGTAAAGTGACTTTGGGGGAAGGGTCACATAAGAGTAGTGACTGGGGGAGGGGTCAGATAAAAGTGACTTTGGGGTAACTTTGGGGGAGGGGTCACATAAGAGTAAAGTGACTTTGGGGGGAGGGGTCACATAAGAGTAGTGACTTTGGGTGGAGGGGTCACATAAGAGTTAAGTGACTTTGGGGGGAGGGGTCACATAAGAGTAAAGTGACTGGGGGAGGGGTCACATGAGAGTAAAGTGACTTTGGGGGAACTCAAGGGGGAGGGGTTACAGAATAGTAATGTGACTTGGGAGAGGGGTCACATACGAGTAAAATGACTTTGTGGGGATATAGAAAATATTATAATACAAAGATACGTCCTTAAATTTAAGCCTATTACAGTTGAGCGAGGTGAGTTTACTATGAAATATTTGTACTTGTCATGGGTGATGCGCGTCAGTGCAGGAGCTCTGCGCGCGACCTTATGACAAACATACTGTAGGCCTCGGTTTGACTGACGCACAGTATTGTCACTGGGCTCAGCTTCGAGCGGGCCAAATCAATCCATCAATAACAATATAGGCTTCTCCCAATTTCCACCATAACTCCCGGAACTCCGCCATCCACATCTATACTTCCGATATATATTATATTTACAAGAAAAAAAAACTCGTTTGCACAAAAACAAATAAAAATTAGGATTTAAAGGGCTAAGCGAGTTCGTTCACCTTAAATAAAATGTAAATAAAAAATAGTTTTTTTCAATAACTTAAGAATAGGGTACAGTCATGTATTATGGGATGCTCTTTAAAGCAATAAGAGTGATTGTGATATGACAATTCGCTCTTCTACTGTCTTCTATTAGTGGATTACAATTTTAAGACACTGAAAATGAATCCCTTATTTAGGTAGACAAATGAACAAACGGAAGGAAGAAAAAAAAATGTATGTGTGATATGAGAAGTGAATGTGTGTGCATAGTGAGGGCGTGTGTGTGTCACACTTTCCACTCATAGCAGGTTGAGAGTTAGCCCTACGAATTGTCTTGATATCTATCGCTAACCATTACATGCTTTATTAGGTTTTCAACTTCATCGTACGATTTTGACTGAAAAGTGTGCTAATAATATTGTGTTGAGACCCGGGTACGTCCTAAAACTGCGGCCAGACACCTGCGGAGGGCAGCAGCGTCCTCTCACTAATCGGTGAGCCACTGCGATCCCCAAGCCGCCTGCCAAGCGTGGGGATTATGGCAAACCCCCCCTTAAGGGAGGCCTTCGTTCAACAGTGGATGTCTTCTGGCTGATGATAATGATGATGAATATTGTGTTATGAGTACTCACGTCAAATATCTCCGGGTCGATGTAGTCGGCGATGTTGTGTCCCTCCCAGAACTCAGGGATGGGGTCGTGACGTTCCTCCTCGGGTATCTCCGAGTAGTTCTTCTGTAAGTCTGTCAACAAATGCATAATTATTAATTATATATTTATATTTCACTACCGATCCGCCCAGGCTTTACACGGGTGCAATTTATCAATAAACAATTTTTATTTTTATTATGAAAACATGTTACAGCGGAACTGTCAAATTGAAGGTTATTTTTTTTTATTAAGATTTTCATACAAAAATACCATTTAAATTCTATATCTGTCATAAGTCTTCGTATGACACCCGGGGCCAACTACTTAACGTGCTTTCCGAGTCACAGAGGTGTCGTGGTTTGTGAAAAATGGTCATCCATCCAAGGACTGACCGCGTCAACCGCTGCTTAGCCTCGTAAATACAACCACAGATCTTCTAATATATACAAATCAATGTTTGTTTGTTCGTATTTCATGCGCTGCCATACCGTTCATCTGATTGCAATAAATCTTTGCCAACTTATTGCTTGCACTTACGCGAAGGTTTTAGGCATAGTACAGTTAACTTACAGTAGGTGGCGCGCGTGTCGTACCGGCAAATGTATTTGAAAGAACATTTTTGCAATTCCACATATTTCCTCCGTGATAGTAACGCGCCGAATACCAGCTAGTATATATATAAATGTTCGGTCACCTAGCACATAGTCGTCTCCTTCCTCCAGCTCGATGTCCCTCTCCAGCTTCCTCTTCCGCGCCGCCTTGTCAGCCGCGTGCTGCTTGTTGAGCGCGACAGCGTGCGGTATGACGGCAGGGCGCGGCTTGTTGTCGCGCGGGGCCGGCACAGCCACGTGCAGACGGTTCAGGATGCCGTCCACCTGGACACGTTACATTACATAGCATCACGCCTGTATTCCCTAAAGAGTTCGGCAGAGATGTACACTCATATTTCGCCGAATATTGAGTCCTGTGTAATAGGGGGTGAGCCTATTGCCATCTACGGAACACAGTTCCAGACTCCGTGCTGGTATTGAGAATTTGTATGCAAAAAAACCCAAGAACATTTTGCTCGCCTTGGGGATCGAAGCCACTTGACCAGTGACAAACATGAGACTATCCAAGAGTATCCTACCTTCTTGGTCCTCATCTTCTCGGTGACCCTGTGTCCCAGCAGTCGCTCGCAAGCCTCTATCTTGACCTCCTGCACGCCCTCCTCCGTGATGGTGGACATGCGCATCACTGGCACCACGGACAGGTCCGAGTTCGGATCCGCACTGCACAATAATAGGAAGTCATAAAAGTATTTGTAGTCAAGATAGTCATAGAAGTTAAACAGGCGTCGGTATAAGCTTGAGGTCCGAGTTTAGGTCTGCCCTGCACACTAATGGGAAGATTCGAGTGAAAAGTCATAAAAGTCTGGAAAGTCAGAGAAGTCATGCAGGCTTCGGCATCACCAAAAGTTTAGAATTTTTCCCCGAAACCCTGAACTAAACTGATAATAATCACTCACTTGACCAGATTTCCCTTAGAGCATGTCTCCATCAACTGCTGCATCAGCTCCCTCTTCCCTGGAGCCAGGTCTTCTGGCGTCACTACATCCATTTTATTGAGGACTACTATCAGGGGCTTGTTACTGAAGAGAGGCTTTATACTCTCAAACAGTGAAATCTGAAATAAATATATTATTTCCTCATAAGTACTGATTATAATTTCATCATCAATTCAAAAGTACATATAAACACTGGTGTATTTCCTGAAGAGATGCTGTTATTGAGTCCCACATTAGAGGGCGAGCCTATTGCCTCTACCTATCTCTATTGCTACTCACTTGCTTTTCAATTCAGTGTCCGCACTGTTCAGAGTGACCTATAAAGTATAGCATAGCACCCCACATGTGGGACAATGGGTATTAAATGATAGTTTCTACCAGATCGTATATTGTCACTTACTTGTTTTTCAATACCATGTCTTCACTGCTTGGGGTCCATAAAATATAGCCCAACTCGCCACAGGTGGGGCAATGGGTATTAAATCATAGTTTATATGAGATAGTATAATGTTACTCACTTGTTCTTCAATACTATGTCCGCACTGCTCAGAGGGGTCAATAAAATATAGCACAGCGGCGCGCAAGTGAGCTAGCGCAGTGACCGCTTGCATTTCTATCACGTTGCGCTCTTCTAGTGGATGGTCGAGGATGCCGGGTGTGTCAATAACCTAAGAATTTAGAAGATAGTGAATATTTTTCATGTTTTATAGAAAGAAAATACGTTTATTTATTCCAAGATGTGACATATAGGATTCAAAGGAAACACGGAGAAAATATGCGTAAAATCTCCGCCAAGCGCACATCGCTTAGCATAATACTGTGTTTTATGCACAGAGCACAGTCACAGCGCTGGTTTTCAGCGATAGCCAGCATTGAAATTATGGAGGAACGAGGTATGGTGTTCCTCCATTGAAAAGGGAGGACTCTCCGACCAGGCAAGATGGTGCCTGGCGGACCGAAGCCCGACCGTTAATGTCGGACATTCGCATATGTGTTAGAATCGTTGTAAATACTCATAGTGCGATTCAGGATTTACTGTTGTCGCTTCACTCCGATAGATGGCGCTTTTTTTTTCTCTATGTTGCAAGTAGTCGCTACACGATAACGTTGACGGGTTGAGAATATAGTCATATAAATAAATAAAACTTAAAAATATATAAACAATTAAAATTGTTCTGTCTAAGATTACATTAGGAGGGGCTTATAGTTTGATATTTACTGTGCAGGTGAGTTCATCTGCTAGGTTAAGCAAAGATGTACTATTGTACACAAACATTTCGCCGATATACGACAGGCACAGTTCCAAGCTCCGTGCTGCTACTGAGAATTTCCACACAGAAAAACCCAATACTACTTTGCCAGACTCAGACCGTTATGCTGACGACCGCTAGACTAATGAGTTAGTTTAGTAGCAAAATAATTAAAAGAATATAGTTCAACTCACCTGCCACCTCAAGTACTTGTAGTCTGTGTGTCCGACGTACAAACTCTTGGTTGTAAACGCGTACGGCTGCACCTCCACATCCGCGCGAGTGATCTGTAACAAACAATATATATATTATATATGCAACACTAGCTGTTGTTCGTGACTTCACATGCGTTGATCATCTATTTATTATCTAGTTAAAGTAGTAGAAGTTAAAATAAGACTATTTCTTTCGCCAGGTCCCAATTTACAACTTTTATTTTTTTTTAACTTTTCCCCCCACTCGGATTTTCTCCTGTATCGTGGGTACAGTTTACAAACATACATGTCACATACACACACAACCAGACCCGAAACAATTATCTGTAGATCATACAAATATTTGTTCCGTGCGGGGATCGAACCCGCGCCACGTAACGCTGTCCAGATTTATTATGCAACTAAATATTCTAGTTTTTATTTGGGTTTTTAAGTTTGCCTCATCCCTATTACATGTTGTATTTAAAAGTATCACTAATTGACTCACTTACTGACTAATTATGACATCTCATAAACTACAAAGCCCTTAAAACTTGAAATTTGGCAGAAAGAAAGAGGTTCCTACAAAGAGTTAACATTTATAAAAATCTTAAATTAATTTAGCCAATACTTTTTTATATACAAACTAATAATTTTGTAATCAATATGAAACATACCTTGTTGATGAAACTGGACTTGCCCACATTAGGGAACCCGCAGATGATGATGGTGCGTGTGTACGGGTCGATGGACGGCAGACGCGCCAAGTGTTGACGAACCTGAAGGCAGAGAAACGAGTTTTTCCTTAAACAAATCTAAAGTGCACAAACATACATTTCATACCTAGACCCTGCGGATATTGCTGTAGTTGCCATTTTGATTGCAATCCAGTGAAGGCCTTTAATGATGTTGGCTGTATGCCACTTGAAATTTCATCATGTAACCCTGGCAACAATGTCAGAAGGAATATTCAATCTAACCTGTTCCAAATATGTCAGGTTGGCTGCCTGTCTCTTCATAATAGTGGCCATGCGACCGAGGGCCGCTCTCTTCAGCTGCTTGCATCGGTACAGGGAGTCTCCGTACTTTAGCAGACGAACATAATCTTTTGCTACGCTGTTGACAACATGTGATGTTATTATATAAGCAAAGCTGTTTCACTATGTTTCTTACGCATAAGAATTTTGACACTGAATTAAAGTGAGATAGATTGACACAATATTTATGCTACACCTGCATGTGTAAAAGAAAAAATTATGTGCAGTTTTTAGCTTAGAATAAAGAACTGCTTCTTATCATGTGATTGTAGTAAAAGGGAATATGTTAAGAGTCAAAGTTTCGTTGCACAGGCAACACCACAAGTTACTGTTTCGTATATATTTAAGCCTCCGTTAAATACATGATTGATATTTTTCATGTAGTTATCGAAATTGTATTATATTGACTTTACTTACGTATCAATAAGATGTCTGGCAGTGTTCAGTTGTCCGAGACCTAATTTGTAATGATCCTTGTCATACAACACATTCATAAGATCCGCATAGAAAGGATGCACATCATCTAGCTTTGGGAATTCCTGTAAAATAAAGATTTATAATTTGTTAATGATAGATGATCATGAGAGTGGTACTCCAGAATTTGATGGACTTCTCACCTCGAGCTTAACAATTTTATGATTACTTGATGAATTAATTTGATAAAAAAAGATTTTTTTTTTCTATATATTTGTATAGTAAAAGTACCCTCATATTGAAATAATATAAACACAATCCCATAAAGTTCAAAAACAATGCTTCCATCTATTTAATTTCTTTATTTTGCAAATTATAACATAAATGGCAACACTCAAAAATAGTTTTAATATTTGCATGAATCCCATGTAACATGTTTCCAATCTCTTATTAGAGGCATTAATTAGTAAGTAAATCATTAATCAACATTTTTGTTGATATTTTGTATAATAGATTTAATGTTACCAAGGGATATTACCTTTACACTGATATTTCGGCATTCGATACCAAAATATCAGTGTAAACACAGATAAGGAAACAATATTGCGCAATTGATGAAATGACACATAAATAAGCAGAAAATCATACTGGAATGAAGAACTAGAGACTTTTAACATACGTATTGAAATGAATAGGGAGTAGAAATTATAAATAATTACCTGAATAATCCTTGAAAGACGGTCGTGAAAATTCTGTTGCGTAAATTTAACTTTTCTCATATAAAACCCACGTATCCTCGATATTTTGTAGTGTTTATGTACCACTGTGGGTGTTTTCCGCTGTGTTTTAGACAGTATTATGTCTATGAAATCCTGAAATACACAAATTGTGCGTAATTTGTGAGGTTAGAACACATGATGGGTATTTTTGTATATATTAGGGTAAGAATAAAACTTTTATATATTTACCTTAGCTGTAGGAACTACAGCGATCTTTTTAAAGTTGTACAAACTCATTTTGGTTTATTATATTACACTTATAAATAAAAAAGAACTCGGCATGAGCTCAACACGTAAACACGTGTTTTTAAAAGAAAGAAAGAAACGTCAACGTCAAATATTTGCGTTTTGTTAATTAACTCGTTTACGGCAATTTAATTGTCTCATTTAGTTATTTTTGGTACAAATGTGATAAAATTATGGTTTCAAAATACTTTTGACAAATTTAGAAACTTTGTAAATGCTTTTTATAATAAAAAACGTGATTCAACAAATTATAATTTCAATGAGAGAGCAATATTCAAAACGTAACTTATAATATATGTTGCCAGTGTTTATACTTTTATCTATCTATTTCCTACTAGTTCTTCTTGATAAATATTACGAGGATATGTGAAAGATACTCCCATTCTGTAATACATTAATATAATATATATTCACCGTAAACTCAATAAAATATAAAAATCTGTTAGTGTGACTGGTTGTCTAAATAATAATTTTAGAGTATGGTAACCATAGATACTTAAACGTCAAACTGCCGATAGCAAATGGCAGATGAGGTTATGCTTTATTCGTGATTTAATTTTAAAAAATGCAGGATAACTTATCGGAAGTATAACAATAACAAGAAAAATAATTAAAGCGAAGTATTTTGCATTTGCTGCTACATAAATTTCATCAGTACTGCGATTTATTGTAAGTAATAATATTGCATCATATTTCATTTGTTTTTTAATTGCTCTTTTGCGAAAATATTTTTGGAACTCGGTCTTGTAATTGTATAACATCGTGGCAATTTCGTCAAGTTTGCCACTTTCCTAGCTAAATAAACCAATATATATATATAGCTCTTTCCGCTTTCAAAATTCCCCATTGAAATCTTGCACCCCCTGTAAGAAAATTGAAATCTGTTATTTCTGCGGTATATTATCATATATTGCGAACTCACCATAAATTCGTTTTCATTATTAACATAAAAAATAGTGAGTGGTGTGTGTGCATTGCAGGATATAAGAAAAGAAACGGACCGAATAGAACCAAAACAAAAATGTATTCAAGATTATGCACATTCCGGTCGAACCTGAACCACCGTATCACATCATGCAGCAGTATGTACAGCAGCGGCATTCTCAAAAAGAAAGAACCATTAGCAAAAGCTGTACAACCAGGAAAAGTTGTTCACGGTTTCATGGTAAATGAGGTTGAATATATCAAGGAATACAACATGACCGCGTATCACTTAGTACATGAAAAGACTAAAACAGAGTACCTGCATTTAGAAAGAGATGATACCAATAATGTATTTTCAGTTGGTTTTCGTACAACACCTCTAGATTCTATGGGGACGCCGCACATCTTAGAGCACACAGTTCTATGTGGCTCTGAGAAGTATCCTGTCAGAGATCCATTCTTCAAAATGTTGAACCGATCACTAGCCACATTTATGAATGCATTAACAGGTCCAGATTACACTTTTTACCCATTTTCATCACAAAATGAGATTGATTACAGAAATCTGCAGAAGGTCTACTTAGATGCTGTTTTTAAACCAAATCTAGCAAGGTTAGACTTCTTGCAAGAAGGCTGGAGGCTAGAACATATGAATATAGAGGATAAATTCTCTGATTTAACATTTAAAGGTGTTGTCTACAATGAAATGAAAGGAGCCTTTTCTGAAACAAGTTCTTTGTTTGGTCAAAAGTTTATTAACACTATTCTACCACAAGGAACATACGGTTATGTCTCTGGCGGTGACCCACTGTGCATTCCGGAACTTTCACATGACCATTTGAAGAAATTCCACGCTACTTATTACCATCCAAGTAATGCAAAAATTTATTCATATGGCAACTTTCCTTTGGAAGCTAACTTGAAGTTCATTAACGAAGCTTATTTGGGCAGTTATGAATATTTGGATCCAAAGCACACTATAGTACAACGTCAGCCGAGATGGAAAAAACCAAAAAGTACTCAAATTGCATGCAGAGTGGATCAATACGGGGTTCCAATTGAAAAGCAGAACCAAATTGCTATAGGATATGTAATGTCTGATATAACAAGTATATACGAAACATTTATGATGATGGCATTAACGGAACTCATGATCATAGGTCCAAATTCTGCTTTCTACAAGAGTTTAATTGAGAAAAATATATCAGGGGGCTATAATTCGCTGACAGGATATGACAACCAAATTAGGGATACATTATTTGTTGTTGGGCTAAGAGATGTTGAGAAATCAAAGTTTGATATAGTTGAATCTACTGTCAATCAAACAATTCAATACATACATGAGAAAGGTTTCGAAAAAGACCATATTCAGAGTGTCTTACACGGCTTTGAACTGTCTATTAAGCATCAATCGCCGAAATTCGGCCTAAATCTTCTATTCAACCTAATGCCACTGTGGAATCATAACGGACCAATCCTGAGCGCTTTAAAAGTCAATCAATTATTGGATCAATTGAAGACTAATCTGATGGAACCGAGCTATGTGAAAGAAGTGATTGAAAAGTACTTTCTCATTAACAATCATAAATTAACCATGACTATGGTACCTGATCATAAATTTGATGATTCATTCAATGCAGCTGAAGGGACATTGTTAAGAACCAAACTAAAAACTCTCACAACGCAGGATAAAGAGTTAATCTATTCAGAAGGTTTAGAACTTTCTAAAGCACAAAAGAAAGAGCAGAGTTTAGAAGTGCTGCCTTGTCTCAGGATCGACGAAATTATTCTTACCAAGACAGCACCACCATTGAAGCATACTGTTGCTGAAAACATTCCATTACAATTGTGTCAGGCAAACACAAATGGAGTTACTTACTTCAAGGGAGTTGTTGGAACTGATTGCTTGACCCCACAACAAAGGAAATTGCTGCCATTCTTTAACTACATAGTTAGTAAATTTGACACAAAATCATACAATTACAGAGACTTTGACAAACATGTGAGTAAATCCACATCTGGCTTGGGTTTTCTCACCCACATTACTGAACATATTGATCAACAAGGCCAGTTTGAACAGGGAGTATTGATCAGCAGTCACTGTTTAGATGAAAACTTGCCAAAAATGCTGGATATATGGAGTGAAATCTTCAGCAAACCTAATTTTAGTAACAGTGAGAGAATGAACATGCTTCTCAAAAACTACTGCTCGGCTTTAAGCAATGGTATCATAGACAGTGGTCATACTTACGCTATGCAGGCTGCTCGGTCTCTGATAACACATGTGGATGAATGCAAAGAGAATTTAATGGGCCTACACCATGTTATGTCCATGCAAGACATTCAAAAGGCGCAAACAATTGAAGAAGTTCAGTCTACCGTGGATTTGATCGGAAAACAAATTTTAAAAGGCTCCAATATGAGGGCCGCCTTCCATTTCTGCAACACAAACGTAGCCATTCATGATTGTGTGGACAACTTCTGCAAAGAGCTGTGTAAGGGTGTAGAACATAAAGAAATGAATAGGATTAACTGGACCGATTGTATGGAAATGCCCAAACAGAACCGGGGCGTGCATATCATTATGAATATACCCGTCAATTTCTGCGCGAAAGTTATGCCCACAGTACCTTACACTGACCCCGATTACCCTAAATTACGTGTCCTCTCAAGATTCTTGACTTCGAAGTATTTACATCCGGTTGTCAGAGAACAAAATGGGGCTTACGGTGGCGGCGCGATGCTGACTTTAGATGGAGTATTCAACTACTATTCATACAGGGACCCCAATTCAAGGGTAACATTGAATGTATTTGACGAAACAGCAGGATGGATGTCCAAAAACGCGAAACTTGTTGACGACCAAAATCTGTTTGAGGCGAAACTATCGATTCTACAGCAGATGGACCAACCGATTGCTGAATACATGAAAGGAATCGATCTATTCCTGTACGGATTGTCTTACGATATCTGGAAGACACAAAGAGAGAGGGTCTTAGCTGTCAAAAAGGAGGACTTGCTAGAAGTATGCCAGAAATACTTGGTGAAAGAGAAATGGTCTGGCAAATGCGTGATTGGAGAGGGCTCGAAAGATCTTAAAGAGGGATCCGAAATTTGGGAAACCATTAGCGGGCCGACACAGTAATTTGAAACAAGTTTAGTGTTTTAAGTGCTGATTTGTAAGACTTTTAGCAAAGAGGTTATGGACGAAGTGATCTTTAAAATATATCACAATATTGCAGAATCGCCAAGCCACTTTCCGAATCCTTAATCTTCCTCTAAGAAGTGACAATTTGTAGTTTATGGTCCAGATCTCTATACATAGATCTATATATAACGCATGCAAAGCATCCACCGCAGTTTCTTTCATCTGGAAAAACCTAACCCTGGCTTTGTCATCAATCTGGCCACAATGGAAGCTTTAAAAAGGCGACGAATAAGTCTAGTCCGGAAATAGACTCGAAATAGTACACTCCTACAGCTCCTACGATATTATTGTAAATATAGGGATCTGCATTTAAAAAGATAAGTATGCTTTAGAATTGGCTTTTCATGTTAGACTTAAAATCGCGGCCCAGAACTTTACTATGTACCGTCTTACCTTACAATTAAAATTTAATACTTTTCATTTACATCATTTAAGAAAACGGATGAGCGATGTCACGCGGTCAGTGTAACTATAGTACAAAGCGTGTAAAATTCGCCTTATGGATGCTTAGTTACGAAGCCAAACACACGGAATTTTTAACATACGCAAATTTTGTTCTCTGCTGCGTCGCGTTTTAACAAATAGTTTATCGAACCTTATGTAGATTGCTTATGCTAAAAGTATCGTGTCTCCGCTAGAAATAAAACAAATAAGCTATATTTTAGCTACCCTGTATGAAAACAGACTTATGCTATCGATATGAACTGTTTAATTCGTTATAACGAAGATATTTTGAAGATGTATCTTATAGAACAACTACTTGGATGTTAATTTATTTCTGAGTATTTAATGTTGAGACTGTTGATAATAAATATAATTTTTAATATACTAAATGCCTCTTTTTTTACCCCACATTTCGCCGATGCCGTCACTGAGGTCAATGTAATAGGGGGCCAGGCTATTGCCTGCACAATTTCAGACTCCGTGAACTGCTACTGCGAATTTCCATACAGAAAAACCCAATAACACTTCCGGGAATGGAACCTAGGACCTCGCGCTTGTGATCGCTAGACAATGAGGCAGTCAAATCAGTTATTTTTTTAATTATACTGGGTCTGATTTACTCTCATATAATGTACTCATCAGCTCAAAGTTTTAAAAGTGGACCGGAACCGGCCATAAGGAATGGCGAGTACTATATCTGCGTCAGCCAGCAGGACGCCATCGCCATGCCGCTTCTCCAGCCACAGCTCCACAACAAGCTTTACTACTGCAGCACCTAGCCTAGTTGGATAATACCTGCAAACTAATATTGAAATCTCATTTTAGGTACTAGGTATGTCTTTACCACAGCATTTTGATAACTCTGAAGAATATTTTGAAGAATGCATAAAATTCTTTCGGGAATATCAATATTTATATGATTTCCCCAACACAGATATACTGATTCACAACATTTTCGACAAAATAATTATAAAAGACGAAGGAATTGAGATTTTTGACGAAAATTTCAATTTGAGTGGTGTAGATGACGAATTTCTGAACAGCTTTTTTAAGAAACTGAAGAGGTTGCAAGTATTCTACGATGAATTTCAAGAAGGTTCTTTGGAGAGTGATGTTGTTGTGCCTCTCAGTGTTAAGAAGAAACATGAGATAGTATATCTGGCTGGAGAGATCAAAGTTATGTGTGAAAACGTAGACTGTGACCTCGTGGTGGATTTTGGATCCGGTTTGGTAAGCTTCTTTTACTTTCTTATAATGCCTCTGTTAAGCGAAAGTCTCCCCCATCTTACTACTATTATAAATGCGAATGTTTGGATAGATGGATGTTTGTTACGCAATCATGCAAGAACTACTGAACAAATCTGGATGAAATTTGGCACATAGATAGATTATAGTCTGGAATAGTACATACATAATTCCTTTTATCCTGAAAAGACACTATTATCGCGGGATGGTCGGCGTTACTTTAAAACACGGGGTGCACCTGCGGTGTTATGTATACTATTGAAGAAGGTTGTAGGCTGCTTTTATTCCCAAAGAAATGCACGGGTTCGTAATCCACATGAGCGGAAGCTAGTATATATGTATACATTATGTCTTAGGTGCGGCGGTAACGTAATCAACGGTAAAAATATTGATGTCGGCGACGGTATAGTGCGAAAGCGGTTATTGTTTGAGATTTTACATAATATAGCATCACGCTTGTATCCCCGAAGGATTAAGTAGAAGCGTACCTACTATTGTGCAGTCACATTTCGCCGATGCCGTTATTAAGTCCCATATATAACAGGGAGCGAGCCTATTGCCATCTACCGAACATAATTCCAAACACCGGGCAGCAACTGAGATTTTCAGAAAATCCCAATAACGCTGCCCGACCTGGGAATCAGACCCAGTGCCTCTTGTTCAACAGCCGCTCATGTGACTAATACACATATAGGTATATCTTATAGTATTATTACAATATATGATATATTTTTCCAGGGCTACTTGGACCAACTTATATTTGAAACAACAAACTTAAAAGTTTTGGGACTTGAATGTAACGATAATTACTACGTGGGCGCCAAAAAACGGCAGCGGAAGTACCATGAAAACTCTATCAGTCATGTGAGATATATAAAACACACAGTCAGCGTAAATTCATGTGGAAATATACAGGAATATTTGCACGATAAGTTTGAGAACCATAGAGAATTTTGTATTACCGGCCTCCATGCGTGCGCCGACTTGACAATAGACGCGATGAACTTATTCTTAAAAATGGCTGACGCGAAGGCAATTGTTATTATGCCTTGTTGTTATCACAAAATGGCAGGAAATGATGGAGTTTTTAAGAATTTTCCTTTAAGTGATAGTTTAAAGGATATTTTTGGAAAGTTTAAAGCGGAACAGTATATGAGAGTGCCGTTCCTAAGATTAGCTGCACAACCACCGTCTGTAAGCAATAGGTTGGAGGATTTGGTTTTCAATTTATTATCAAGAGCTGTGTTACAACTTTTTGCTTTCAAACGTAAGTATTATTGCCAGTTATATGAAGACCACTATTTTATGTAAACGGTTTGTTCTTAATGATATACTTTTTTCCAGACAACTGCAAATTAAAAAGGAATAAACGGAAAGCTGTGAAAACAAAGTTAATGGACAACAACTTTGAGACATACCTACAAGATGCGATTGCAAATGGCTTTACTTTCATAAACGAATCTTCTATTAATGGTGATAACATTGAGGTTTCCGCATTGAATTCAGAAGAACTTGCGACTTATTGGCAGCAATTATCTCAACTGACGTTTAAAAAAGCGGGAATTTTTATTCTGTTACAAAATTATTTACAACCCGTCATAGAGAATCTGGTTTTATATGATAGACTGGTTTATCTGAAAGAAAATGGTGTAAAACATTGTGAATTCAAAAAAATATTCAATGTAAATATATCGCCACGTTGTTTAGCTTTATTAGCGTATAAGTAAATACAATAAATTAAAAATTTGAATGGTCCTTACCATTACCATCGTAGCGAGTGGCTATCTGTAGCATCTGCGGTCTGCCTAGCCTGATGAGAAAAACGAGTGATGTTATGTATAAGTAATTATGTTATGGATAAAATGCATTTGATTTATTATCTAATGATTTTAGCATTTAACCCTCTTATACATTACATCTTATAACATCAGTCTTGAATTCTTAATTACACTCCCACAACAGCAATTCGACTACCTACCTTGTGACGAATTGTTAAATGTCTACGTCGTTACGTCATAAGATGATAGCCGACGCCTTATGACGACAACTGATACTTTGTAATGACTGATGCCTTTTGACGAATATCGACATCAGCGCCACCATTTAGTGCTGCAAAGTATTCCTCATTAAAAGACTCGCCTGTACATTCGAATTTTTATCAAAAAAAAAAAACACCAAAAAACCTGTTTTCAATATATCTTTATTGAGACTTAAATCTAAAACCTTAGAACTAGAATTAACGTGTATTGCGAAAATGTGACATTAGAACTCGTGAAACGCTAGCATCACGAGCCTAGGACGTGTACTTTAAAGTAACAATATTAAAAAAAAAACGAATAGTCATCTTACTACAATTTTCCTAGAGATCCTAGAACCGTGATGTCTGGTTGATACGGGCATTAACGCGGTAGCTCAGTTGGTAAGAGCAGTGGCACCGTTCAAATAAGTCATGGGTTCAACCCTCAAGTCCCACCACAATCATTTTTATAACACATGATAATCATTTTTTAGTGCAAACAATTGTTGGTAAACCTAAATATAAAAATAAAATTTATAAAATTGTTATAACCTTGACAATATTTTATTCAGAAACATTTAAAACATAACTTGTATATTTATATACTTATCAGTAGTGTAACGTGATGATGAACCAACTAATATCTGGTGAAAAGACCGACGTCTTCTCCATAGGACCCAACCCATCTTTGGAACCGTGCACTTAGAATTTGAACACGTTTTAAAAGTGCCTGCCAAGGCTCAGTAGGAGACTTTAAATAGAAATAAGTAAGGTTACACTGTTCTTTCCTCGTTTAGAAGCTTCTCTTGGCTTTCTACGACTTACTCTTTATGTTTCTTCTCGGTCTACTGTCAACCTCTCATCTCCTCGGTCTAGTTCTATTTTTCTCAGCTCCGTCATGTCCTTTCTTCTTTTAGTCACTTTATCCGTCACAGGAACAACTGGATCTACAGAGTTAACTTCGTCAAGGGTGCGTTTCTTCTTTGTCATATTCATTCCATGTATACGCTTCATATGTTTGTTACAGTTACCCCAGTCTGCAAAGTCGCGTTGACAAATATCACACGAATAAGGCTTTTCTCCAGTGTGCTGACGTACGTGTTTAATGAGAGTTTTTTTTAAACGACAGCGTTTGTTGCATATTGTACAGACGTAAGGTAGAGAGTCTGTGTGGGTTCTGCTATGCTGATTGAGCTGGCATTTTAACCGAAAGCATTTTCCGCATTGTTCACAAGCGAACGGTTTCTCACTTGTATGTGTAGTAGCGTGGTATCGTAGCTGGTAAATAGTCCTAAAGGAAAATTTGCAAATTTCACACTGATGTGGCTTTAGATCCGTATGTACAATCATGTGTTCTGCCAAAGTTACTTTATCGAAGAAACTTTTTCCGCACAACTCGCACGTATAGTCTCTTGTTCTGTCTGTGTGTATAAGCATGTGCTTATTTAACCTAGTTTTATTAGTCAAAGTCTTATTACATACTTTACATGTTAAACTATCACTTTGCAACTGCACTGGTATTATTCTTTTAAGCCACGTCTTTTTATAAAATACTCCAACATGTTCATTTAGTTCATCTTCACTCGAAAAATTTGTATGGCATCCAGCACAAATGTAATCTGACTTCATATGTGTTGTCTTATAATGCTTGGTTGCCTCTGGTAAATTAGATAATTTGGTATAACATCTATAGCAAGAATAATGTAAATACTTCCTGTGCATTCTTACATGTTTTAAAAATGAATCTAGACGCTGCACTTTTCTGTTGCAGTCAGTACAAGCGTAACGGTTGCAGCAGTTGTGATATTGCATTGAATGATTTCTCAATTCGTCGATGTTAGGAAACTGTGTTTCGCAATCAGAACATTTCCAGTTGTATTCCGCCCATGTCATTTTTATCGACTTTAAAGGTAAGGTTGCTAGTCTGTTTATTTTTTTAGATACTAAGGATTCATCTGTGTTTTCTAAAGATGTAGGTAAAGAATTATAATCATTTTCTGTTCGAATATTATTATCAACTTCTTTATTTGCCTCGAAGTCATCAACAATGTCTTTGTCTTTAATATCATCTTCATCAATCACATCGGATTGTTCATCATCTATGACTTCGACTTTTATTTTATGTGAATTACTTACATAGTTTGGATCAGAAAATTGACTCTCGCATTTCATTTTAAATATACATCCATTATCCACATCGGTGGCTTCATCAACATTTTCGTTTTTTACAGTAACATTACATTCAATATCGACAGTGGGTACTTCAAAAGCGATGTTTTCTTCATCCAAACCACTATCGTCTCTTTTTATTTGTTGTACTAAATCAAAGTACTTTAAAGTAGTTTGAGCTTTTTCTACTGCAGTAACAAAGTCAAATGCTTGGTCTAATGATTCTATACATAATAAGCATACGGTTTTAGGCAAAATGCTTTTATTTAAATTAATCCTTATATTAAGTCGCGCCAAATTGTTGATTATTTTGTGGCATATTTCTACGTCGGTTTGCAAATTTTTGAGCTCACTGTGCGGCTTGAGCTCGGCACAGAGCCGGCAGTAAGTATTTTTTGTGTCATTCATATTGGAATGTCGAAAAATTGATGTCACTAATGTCACCACAAAAGATCAAGATCAATTCATGACTGTTCAATTATTTTTATTGGTGATTCAGCGATTGCCAAAGTTGGGATCAGTTTGAACGATGCAACGGCCATCTAATTATCTCCGGGCAGGGATGAGTTACCTAAAAGGAAGAAAATAACATGGATATTGGTCATCCTCGTCTGCCTATCCTTTTTTGAACTATCTTGAGGTCAGCTCCTAGTCTAACCAGATGCAGCTGAATAACAGCATTTTACATGAAGCTAGTATTCTCTGACTTCACTTAATTATTGAGAAATACTAATACCATAAGATTAGGCCACCTGTGACACTTTTTGGGATGGCGGACTTCCGTTATGACTATCATAGGTATTCGTATGGCACCCGGGATCAACTGCGTGTCTTCCGAGCCACAGGGGGGTGAATATTAGTATAAAATAATACAAAACAGGTAAGTACAAACAAATAATAAATAGTAAGAATACTTTCACATAAATTAAGTGAAACAATGGTGCCTATCCATAAGTTTTCTTATTTCAATTTCAGTGCTTTAGGTGGTCAGTCAACCTGTATGAAAAGATATACAAAAATAGGAGCCCACTGGCTTCAGGAACAGGGTTCAAGCCTGGTGGTTAGGACTCCAGAGGGAGAAACCTATAATACGAGATTTTTACCCGCCATGCGGTTCGGAGAATTGAGAATATTAAGGTAAAAATGTTGATTCTGATTTGTATGATACCATTATAATTATTAGCATAATAGTATTTACGGGTGATTCTGTTCTTAACGTGAGATATACAAATAAAAATAGTTATTATAAATTAGACCACATTAAACAAATTATATGAAATACTTCATAAAGCAAACAGTAAAAAAATTCCAACCTGTATTATGTGTATCATCATACCCTGTAATATCAGGGTAACTATTTCATGCATTGCCAACCTTATAAATACCTTTTTAATTCATCTCAAACATTACTTTGGTTTACAATAAAGATTATCTATCTATCTATCTATCTACTGAACTTTGTAAAACAATATTGAAAATATCGATTGACAATCAAACTAAGATATCTTTGTTCAGCAGTACAGCTCTAAAGTAAAGTAGCTAATAGGCTACATACTTATATAGTATACCATGCCTATCTATCCACAGTGTCAACAGATATAGAAGGTGTTCATCTAATAAAGTCATGATGCATTTCTAAAGTTTTTTTTTTTTGTAATTCATCTATGTCTATTTAATTGACTTAATAATTTCTTGAGAAAATTTCATCTTAATTCGGTGACCCAGTTAAACCTATTTCTTTGTTCAACTGAAGATTTTATATGAAACTGTAAATGCTGAGAAAATATGCTTTAGACCTTATGTTACCCGATATTATGATGTTTTACATAAATATACAGAGTTAAATATGTAAACCGGACATGATACAATCCGAAATGACTCTTTGACACTCACAAACTTTTCTAGACCTTGATTTCTATTATGATTTTTAGTTACGGAAAAATACTGCAAGTTGTTCATCTTCAGTACATAATTTTTTAAACACTTACCAAAAATCGTAAAATTACACCCAAACACACGTTATGGGTGCTTGACCTGATAAAATTCAGATTAATGTTTTGTTTGCCAACGATAATCGAAACCAAACCAGAGAAACAAACAAGCAAAATTCACATTCACCACTGTTACTGACAGCGAAGTGCTCTGACATAAGCGGAGCGGTGACAGACGGAGTGATGGAAGGGCCATAGATTATACACTTTAGGACCGGGCGTTCAGAGTGCCGCATATATTTTAGACATCGACTTAGTTTAAGGATCTCCAACACAGACTGTAGACAACATTATTCAATATAAACTTGAGTATGATTCTGGTCTATGTATTCCTTCAATTCAAAGAAACTTGAGCTTTATATTGAGACAATCTCACCTTCCAATTCCAATTTATGTTTATGGCTCCATCGTTATTCGATGATTTTGCTTATCTCACCTTAAAATAATCTGTGGCAATGTCACTGTCACGGTCTGTCGGTGAGTCAATCTCTGTCATGCTATGTTGTTGTGTTTTGATGCATTGGTGCACTTGCTTGCATTCCTGTAAATAATTATTGAAAATAGATACTAATTTTGCCAAGCCATAAGTCATTCTGATATGAATGATACAACAGATACTTACTGCCGTCTTTGTGCTGCAATAAAGCCACACAGTCACTTAATTAACTTACAAACAGATGTGGAAAGATGTCGAGAAGTCGTCAACAAGTTGACGCGATTCAATGTAAAGGTGGATTTTGATGAAAAACGATTGCCTAGCACGGTTTGTTTAATGTGTATTAACTCTTTAGATAGCGCCTATGACTTTGTTACTGCTGTTGAGACTGCGCAAACAGCTCTGAATGACAATATTTTAGAACAAGTAAATGAAAACGATTCGAGCGATGAAAACCTTGTTTTTCAAGAACTAGATTTAAGTGATGGAGCTTTCGAAACTACATCAAATAATGACCAAAATTCACAAGCCAATGAACTATCCTGGGACAACTACAGATGGTCATGTATCTACTGTGGTAAACAATTTGCTCATATTGATGAACTACAAATCCATTCAATGCAGTACCACAACACATGTAATGCCTACCAATGTATTGACTGTGCCACAAGCAAACTATGTCTTAATGAATTCTTGGTTCATGCCCGTGAACATAGAAAATATTTAAAATACTCTTGTTATAAATGTTCTATGAAATTTTCTACTATAAGAGAGATAAAAACTCATGAAGCTAAATATATTACTTCCACATACATATGCTTTGGTTGTAATACAAATTTCTCGACGAGTGATCAATTGAATATACATATCAATACATTTTGTATAGATGAAGAGGAAACAAGAACACCTGTGCAGATCAAAAATAAAAGTTTAACATGTGTTGTATGCCAAAAGACACTAAAGAGTCATTTTTCTTTGGAAAAACACTTGCTTTGTCATGTTAACAGAAAGAGAAACTACATTTGCGATACTTGTGGCAAAGGTTTCATGTGTAAAAATGGTTTAACTCAACATATCCTCGTACATTCCAATGAAAGGCCGTTCCCATGTAAGATTTGCAAATATTCCTTTAAAACCAGACATGAACTACGCTTCCATATTACTGTGCATTACGGAGTAAAACCATTCACTTGTGATGTGTGCGGCAAAAGTTTTCGACAGAAAAAGGAAATGCGTCGTCATAGCATCATACACACAGATTCTATTCCTCACATCTGTTCATACTGCAACAAAGGGTTCCGTTTCAGACACCTTCTCATTCAACATATACGTCTACACACCGGAGAGAAACCCTATTCTTGTGAGATTTGTCGCAAGAAATTTACAAACTGGGCTAATTATAACAAACATATGGTAGGAAAACATGGAATTGACAAATCAAAGAGAAAACATACAAGCGATGGGCCTCGTGCTGTAGATCCAGCGACTGGAGAGGTGATACAACCTGAGATGAGGAAGTTGCTTGAATGGAAAAGCGAAATAATGGTAAAGAAGAAACCAGGCAAAAAGAAGAAGATAAAGTAGAGTATGATCACACATCTATTGTACACATACACCACCTACATACGCCAATGTAATTATTTAGTTTCATGTAAAATAGGGTGAACCTATTGTCACAAATCAAGTACAAATCCAAACTTTGGGCTGGTATTGAGAATTTTCTAACAGAAAAACCCTATATTACTCTTGACCCGGAGATCGAACCTATGACCGCACACTCGGGAGCCGCGCTCCCGACCATTGGGAGATTAATGAGGAAGTTTTAAGAAAATTAATCATATTTAATTTGGTTTCATGTGGTTGTCCACTTTCAAGCAAACTATAATTTTATTTATCAGAAGTACAGAATAAAACAGTAGATTATGCATTACATATGATTCCTGAAGATACGAATTATGGACTTGATCGTGGAATATTATTAATATCCCTGTTCAGTGTTATAATTAGTAATTTAGTATATAAGTATAAAAGTATTAATTTTTGTACAATACTTTATGCCAGTAAAGATCATGATAATTATTTATTGTATGTTTTTATTAATAGTTATAATTTTCTGTTAAGGCGGAAGTGCAAATTCAAATTTTATTTGATTTTTCACAAACTCTTGTATATAACAAATAATAAATCGTGACAATAACTATACATTACCATCAATTCTGTGCTATAGAATGCAAACATAAATCGTCATCATGTCTTTAACTCCAAAGTGAAATTTTTAAGAGCGTTTACGCCGCGCGGTGGCGAGCGAAATTAGGTATTTACAGCGCTCGACCGCTCACCCGCTTGTGTGTGTGCGTGCGGACTGTGAGGAGGCAATGCTTAAAGCGCGCGCTGGCGATGTTGATCCTTTTTGCCTTTTTGGTATTTTTTAGTTTATTATCATTTATTTTGTATTGTAGTTTTTAGTATTTGTTTATTCACATGAGCTAATAGTTATTAGTACCTAGATATTACGATATATTTTCATAATACGATAATATCGACACCGGAAATATGAATTAATGTAAGAGACAAATTGTCGAAAATTAGTTATATAAACAGTTTTACTCAGAAAATTCCGCTCTATCGATTGGAATATTTATTTTTAATTTTTGAGATCTTTAAAAAAAATATAAATAATAAGGCAATTGCATGGCATGATTATAAATACTCATGCAGAGATACAACAAATTCAACCTTAAATCCAAACAGCAAGCTTCAAATTTGTATATCAAGTCACGTACTAGCTGCGATTCGATGCAGTCGTGCTGCTGACGCGTGTAATTTATTTAATACAAATCGTTTAAGCGCGGCGTAAGCCGTTGCTAGTCTTTTTAATCGCCATGAGTGAACAACTTGTGGCGAATGAACTGCTGGCGTTCCTGCAGCAGAAACTGGACGTGATGGACGAGGTGTCCGCTGTCCAGATCTGCGCGACAAACTTCAGCGAGGATGACGTCGCTGCTTCCAAGCAGCTGCTGTACCGGTTGCTCAACAAGTGCGACCAGATGGTGTCCCGCCGGCGTGACGGGACAAAGAAGAGCATCCAGGACATCATCACGCTACTAAAGGAGACCGATCCGGACGACGTGCCAACGTTTGTGGCGAAGAATCTGAATAAGCTTCCGCCCGTCACCTTCGACCACGTCGACGTCACAAGCCTGTTGAAAGACATCGTCTTTCTAAAGGCAAGTCTTGCGGATGTGCAGAGGAAGTTAGATGCATCCCAAATTACTGTCGCCGATTTGCGCAGCGAACTCAATGAGTTGCGTAAATCGGCAACGGTAACTGGGTCACCGGCGGGTGCATCGAACGTAAACATGCGGCGCGGAGCGTGCCTCGATGTATCGAGTGCAAGTTTCGCGTCAGCAGTTTTGTCATCATCGCCGCTGTCACCGCCGAATGCTGAGCCGGCACAGTGCGTGCCTCGCGCGCCCCGCTGCCCCGCTCCCGTCCCTGCGGGACCTCCCGTCACAGCCGCTCGACCGCTAGACAAGCAGCTTGATTCTGCAGTCTCGACGAAACATCAAGGTGTTCATCGAGATTACGCCGGCGTCGCCAGGAGCACAATCGGTGCTACTAAGAAGCCCGTGCCCGTAAAGGAACCGAATCGGGCTGACGATGATGGGTTCGTGACGGTGCAAAGGAGGAAGCGCCGTCAGCGAACAAACAAGAATCGCTGCGGCACGGCTCCGGCGGAGCCCAACATGAAAATACGCGCTGCAATGCCGAACACCCCGGTGTACATCTCCCGCCTACACTACACCACTAAGGCGGAGGACATTGTAGAGTACGTGCGTCAGAAGTTGAAGTACGCCCCGAGAGTGCAGCTGCTGGAGTCGCGCCATAACGCCAACTTCAAGGCGTTCGTGGTGCGAGTGCCAACGTGTATTCTGCACCTCGTGTTGGATGAGAACTTCTGGCCACAGGACGTGGTGTTCCGTCGCTTCCGCGGACAAGTGCCACCCGAGCGCACAGTGACATAGTGCATAGGAAGTGATACTAACATAGATTTAAGGTTCTATATACTAACAAGTTTTGTATATAATAATATATATGTTAGTCTGTAAGGTATATATCTATGGGCCAATGTAGCCTGAAAATAAAGGTATTTTGATTTTGATTTGATATTACATACGTTTAGCGTAACTCTAAAACCGAAATAAAATAGTTATACAAAGTTATATAATTATACCCTAAATAATTACAAAACTTAATAGCCTTTACATTAAATTTAAACATGATTTAAAGATTTTTCTGATAATAAATTGCCTTAATCGCTGATGAAAATAATTTTTCCCTTACAGTAATGGCTATATCTGAAACTAAAAGAGTTATTGAAATCCTGTTTTTATAGGAAAAATAGAGCGCAAAAATATAAGAATAATGGTATATTTACTATTATTATACCATTAATTTGACGACACGGTTGGCGCAGTGGCTAAGCGATTAGCTTTCTGCGCTATGTGTCGCGGGTTCGATCCCCGCACGGAACAAATATTTGTATGATCTACAGATAGTTGTTTCGGGTCTGGTTGTGTGTGCATGTGACATGTATGTTTGTAAACTGTACCCACGATACAGGAGAAATCCTAGTGTGGGGCAACGTTTTTATAAAGAAAAAAAAAAAAAAATATACAAGGTTTTATCCATTTTTTTTTTAATTTTTTGTGATTTCCTAAAACTTGCATTTTGTCCCTTACAGTAATTCATATTTCCGGTGGCGAATCATTATATCAATAATCAAGATACATATTGTGTACATTATTTATTATTTTATGTATTTTGACCTGTTTAAATTTATACAAATTCCTAAACTCAAACACGGTGGATATAGTTTCTAAAAGCACCTCACAA
This sequence comes from Shargacucullia verbasci, assembly GCA_947562105.1. Lineage (NCBI taxonomy): Eukaryota > Metazoa > Arthropoda > Insecta > Lepidoptera > Noctuidae > Shargacucullia > Shargacucullia verbasci. Next base: position 433,665 of record OX387307.1, on the reverse strand, counting down.
CCTCATCATCAGGTTATCGGCACTATACTAAATCAAACAAACCTAAAAACCGTAGTTCTACTGTAAACAATAACCGAGGTCCTGTAATCACCTCCCATCATCATCAGGTCATTGGCAGCAGTTAGGATAAGAGTACCTATCGAGACAAAAGAAACAAGCTTATACGCGGTGGTTCTATTATGAATAGTAACCGAGTTCCTGTAAATACCTCCCATCATCATCATCATCATCATCATCATCATCAGGTCATCAGCATTAGTTAGGATAAAAGGACCTATCGAGACAAATGAAATAAGCCTAAACACGATGGTTCTACTCTAAACAGTAACCGAGTTCTTGTAAACACCTCCCATCATCATCATCATCATCAGGTCATCGGCACTAGTTAGGATAAAAGTACCTATCCAGACAAATTAAACAAGTCTAAACACGGTGGTTCTACTATAAACAGTACCCGAGTTCCTGTAATCACCTTTCATCATCATCATCATTATCATCAGGTCATTAGAAATGGGATAAAAGTACCTATGGAGACAAATTAAACAAGCCTAAACACGATGGTTCTATTATAAACAGTAACCGAGTTCCTGTAAACACTTCCCATCATCATCAGCATCATCAGGGCATCAGCACTAGTTAGAATAAAAGTACCGATCGAGACAAATGAAACAAGCCTAAACACGGTGGTTCTACTATAAACCGTTACCGAGTTCCTGTAACCTTCAGGATCCATCATCAGGTCTTCGATGCCATCGGCTCCACCATCATGTCTCCTCACTAAGAAGTATAAGAGGACTATGAAAAATTATTGTACAAATTTTCATAAAAAGTCGTCAAAAATAATTCAACTGTTTACTTCTACCCAAAGTATCAATATGTTTTGGACTAGATTTATTCCAATTTATTGATTCAGAATCGTAATATTTTCGTCGAAAAAACGGAGCGCAGAGCGACATGTCCTTACCCTAGAAAGCCTCGGCGGGCACTGATCTCGCGCCGAGTTGCGGGTCAGTTTATATGGTACTTTTAAAAATTATTTTAAAAATAGTTTATTACATTTTTGAATAATTTTTTTTTTGCCTTATTGTTAAGGACATATTCTAGTAATGTAAAAAAAATATAATATGTAATTTAGCCATCATTAAGTTTGTCAAAATTGGCCTTGAAAATGCCTAAAAATATATCATTTACGCTATGTTGTTTCGTAATTTACTTTAGAATAATAATAATTATTAAAAATGTTGTCTACTAGATTTGTATACGAGTATATATGTATTCTAAAAACCGTTATTTTTTGCTTTTATTTCATATACTTTGCCAGGTATCGAAGGATGAAGTAGTCATGTTTCGTAAATTTTACGAAACATGGTGTCAAACAATAGCCCTAGTATATATAATTATTAAAAAAATTAAAAATGTTTTGTATTAGATTTGTTCTTTACAAAATTTCCTATTAAATGGACAGCAATTTTGATATATGATCTATACAATTTAACGAAGTAATTTCAGGATGAAAAATGCCAATAACGGACCGTACGGCGTAAAGGCTCTTAAGTGAACAAATTTAAATAAAGATTAAAAAAAAATCTATTTTTAAAGTACTAAGTTTAGTGTACATTTAAGAAAGTTAGTATGAACCTATAGCTATGATGGCGATTTTTAAGTACAAACTTGTAAATATAGTATAGTAAATTTCGCGATCACTATTACCATGAACACAACAGTGTGTTATTGATAACAATTTGCCAAAAACCAAATAAAATTTGAATTCCGCGGGCTAAGCAAGCGCGAACAAATAAACCTTTCATATAAACCCCCACAGGGGTGGTACGTCCCCGGGGCGTTGGCAAACCGTATTCGTAAGTATTTACTAGTCAATTACATAGGGGCTAGGGTGTGGCCACAGCATGCCGCGACAGTTCTGAGGCCCTAGTGTAAGTTTCTTTCGACAAACTCGATTTAACGCATCGAACGCGTTTGGCGCTCCAATTGGTGAAGAGCATGTACTGAGACCCTAGTGTAAGTTTCTTTCGATAAACTCCTATTTAACGCATCGAACGCATTCGGCATTTCGATTGGTCTGCTTCGTGCTCCCCACCAATCGGAGCGCCGAATGTGGTCGATGCGTTAAATCGAATTTGTCAAAAGAAACTTACACTGTAGACAATCGTACAATCTACAATCGGTAGAGAATAGAAACGCCAGAAAAATGTGATGAATTGACAAAACCTGTCCATTCTTTAAATATACATTTTGCTATACATTTAGCGTTTCTCTGTAGCGATTGATTGTACAATGCAACACTTCTCTAAGGCGGCAGGTCTCATCACTGGCGAAAGCAGTTCAGTTCACTAATGCACGATTTGGTATTGTACAATAAAACGAACTAAATATTTTTAAGTACGTAACATTTATTCATAAACATCTATACAATAAACTTATCCCTGGTATTACTAAATAAAAATTATTGCTTTTTTTTAATTTAAGTTTATAACAGTTAGTATTACAAACGTAAAAAATATGTTGCTTTGAGCTTGTAAAACTTATATTATTGGTGTTACCACCTTTATTTACAAAATCTCTATTGGACGATTGAGTATGCTGCTTGTATCTTATTAATATTTTGCGTAATTGCCAAAACTTTTTATCATAAAAAATACTACACTGAATAGTAAAATACACAATAAAATAAACAACTGCTCCTCTTTGAGGGTAGAGGAAAAATTATAGTTTCCTCTAAATAATATCCTACTATTTCTTGATAGACGGTTTCAAATTGGTATGGCCAAGCAGAGAACTGGATAGGAATACTAACCTCTAACTTCAGAGAGCGATACCGAGTGGAATTCGGATAATAATGGGAATTAAAACACATCTTTGTAGTGTAGTCCTGAGAGATAGCTGACTGATGAAGCAATAAGAATAGCTGGTTCAATACTATGCAGATGTAAGTGCATTTATTTACTTCTCCGAATAGCCTGTATTGTTATATGGTCCACATAATTATCTAATATCAAGCTTATTGAACATCCTCCTTATTAAACTCCTCCTTACATTCTAGAATTTTCCCACCCTTTTTGTTTAACTTTGGTCGACCCCTACCAACATATCTTCGTTCCATCATTTTCTTCTTCCATTCAAGCATTTTATCAGCTTCTGGATATTTAACTTCTCCGGTAGCTGCATCTATGGGGTAAACGCCATCAGGGGTATGTTTCTTCTTTGCCATATTCATATCATGTTTTCGTTTCATATGTTTGTTATAATTAGACCAGTTAGTGAAGTCCCGTTTACAAACATGACATGAATAAGGTTTCACCCCAGTGTGCTGACGTACATGTTGATTGAGAATTGTTCTGAAACGAAAACTTTTGTTGCAAATTGTACAGATGTGAGGTAGTGAGTCTGTGTGAATTATCTTGTGATTTGTAAGTTGTCTTTTTAACCGAAAGCATCTTCCGCATTGGTCACATGCAAACGGTTTCTGTCCATCATGAGTACCTACATGGGCACATAACTGTCTTGAAGTTTTGAATGAAGATTTGCAAATTTCACAATGATATGGTCTTGCATCACTATGTAGAACTGTATGTTCAACTAAATTTATTCTCTGGAAGAAACCTTTGCCGCAAATCTCACAAATGTGGCTCTTTTTCCTGTCTGTATGTATTAACAGATGTGAAGTTAAACTATTTTTAGATTTTAATGTTTTATTACATATTTTACATGTTAACCCATCATTTTGAAATGGTAGAGCCATTTCTCTGGTACGTTTCTCTTTATAAAATGTGCTGGCATGCGTAGATAATTCATTTTCGCTTTGAAAATTAGTGTTGCAACCTAAGCATGTGTAATTTGTAGTTTTGTGAGTACCTCTATGTTTGACACCCTCGATTAACGAAGTGAATCTCATCGGACATTTATAGCAAGAGAATTTTAAATATTTTCTGTGTCTTTTAACATGTATCAGGAAACTATCAAGGTTCAACCTTTTAATATTACAATCGGTACAACGGTATGGGTTACATGCATTGTGAAATTGCATAGAATGATTTCTCAATTCGTTAATATTCGGAAATTGGGTTTCACAATAACTACACATCCAGTTGTACTCCTTCCACGTCAGTTTTAACTGAGATAACGGCAAAGCATCCAAACTGTTGCATTTAGCGTTTTTAGTCTTTCTTCCACTAGAATTTGTTGCATTTTTCACCGTAATATTTTTGGAATTAGAAATTTCTGAACATAATTCGTCTTTGATACGAATATTTTGTTCAGTAACATTGGGAGTTTCATAGGCGACGTTTTCATCATCAGAATTGCCTTCTTTCTTTATATGTTGCACTAAAATTAAATTGCTTAGGGTTCTTTGAGCTTCTTCTACAGCTTTAACAAAGTCAAATGCGCGTTCCAATGAGTTTATACATGTAAAACAAGCTGTTCGAGGTAAAATACTTTCGTTCAAATTCATCTCGATATTGAATCGAGATAACTTGTTGACAATTTCTCGGCATCTTTCTTCTTCTGTTTTCAGGTTTAGAAGTTTGTTGAGTGGCATTAATTCGGCACAAAGGCAACAGTAAACATTTTCGGTAGTGTACATATTGGGTTATCGTATGTATTTTTAATTTATCTGTAATTACTTGCAAATTGCAACAATTTGCATTTTGTTTTTCTGAATCATTCATGAAGAGTTGACACTTTGACAGTTTTCATTTTGACAGATATTTCGTGGATTTATTCTAACCACAGATTACTTTCCACCACTGACTACAGATTGGAAAATATTCATATATATCGACAAAAAACATTTTTGTAACTTACTATATAAATACTGAGATGAGATTTACTAATTTTGAAATTAATCTATATCAATCTTGGATTATAATTATTTTTTGTAGTAGTAAAAATAATACTAATATTCCTACCTGCCTGTGACATCCCACAGCTGGCGAAAGGCCTCCCCTTTAATTTCCAAATTGTTCCGTGCTGTGTTAAAAATATTACAAAAAATACTGTGTCCAATTTCTTTTAATAAATTACTCATCTACACAGCTCGCGAAAGAATGGGGGGTTTCCTTCATTTCACCATTAGTTACAAAGCGTTGTATGGGGCCTTTCGCGTCCAATATATTAACACATTCCGGAGATTGATGGGCCTGTCGCCATGGCGTAATATCGCTGATAGTGTGGCGTACACGGTATATACTATACTACGGCCTATATTTTTCAGTATTACACTGATAATTATAGGCAATCCACCGTAATACACTTACTAATTGTCATAATAAACATATTACTGATCTAAAATCTGCGAAAAATCAAATAAAATTTGAATAGAGCGGCAAAGCGAGCGCCCCTGCCTTAATGACCCGGGAAAAGTAGTAATTGATTGATTTGTTAGGCATTAAAATAATGGATGATAAATAAAACAAAATACATTTTACTAAAAGTTTTATTAACACTAATAAGTGCGCTTTACATTGTTATAATAAAAATATAATATTGCGTTTCCATTTTTAAAAGCTGTTGTGTGCAACTTAACATTACATTTATTTACGAACTACTATTAACTATTTAATAATACTATCAACAATTTTACATATCAATCATAATTATTACAATTACTATTAAAAATAATACACACCCATCACCGGTAAAAGCGGTGACGCGTTGTAATAATATTGCGTTTGAAATTGGAACACTTTACTGGAAGTTGTTTTGTGTATTTGGAACATACTGGATTTTATTGTTGGTCTTTCTTTACATGTCAAATGGCAAAAAAAAACTATAACAATATTAAATTAACACAACATATCCACCTAATGTTTACATTTTTTTAATGTAAATGTTCTAAGTCATCGGATATGTAAAGTAAATAAATATACTAACCAATGGTATTGATACAAGCATATTACTCGTAAGTATTTTCAGTACATAATATATTGGGCTAAACGAAGGACATAATTGAGGTCATGATAATATTTATAAGTTCACATGTACAATCATAGCGTTACGCCTGTATCCCCGAAGGATTAGGCAGAAGTGAGGCGCACTCACATTTCGCCGTTGCTGTTATTAAGTCCAGGCGTGAACACACCTGTATACAGGCGTGATGCTATGTTATGTTATGAAATAGAATAAAATATTGAATAGGTTCCTTATATGTATGTCTTTCGTTTACTCAATGAATGGGCCAGCCATACTGGGATTTTCCAGTAGCAGATTGAACTGTGAATGGTTTTTTTGCTTGGGTTTAAATAAACATTCTCTGCAGTACATTTTTAACTTATAGATACAGTACGCGTCAGATAAATTGGAACAGATGTAGTGTCTGAATATAGCGAAATATTGCGGCTACAGGAAAAATCTTCGGCTCAGCAAAAGTATTAAAATATAGTTGAAAAGGTGTTGTAATCATATTATCCACTAGTTTCCGCCCGGGTGGATTACGAAATTGTGCATTTTTTTTTGCGCGGACCCCTTTTTCTTTTTATAAAATAAAAGTTACATTTTATAACATCAGCTATCTGCCAGTGAAAGTCCCGTCAAAATCGGTCCAGCCGTTTCGGAGAGCCAGAACAAAAAGAGAGACAAAATTAAAAAAAAAAGATTTTCGTTATAAGTACCGTATATACTTTCATTTATATATGCATTTAGTAAAAAGCTGTTATTTGGACATTATAAACAGACACTTCAATTTTATGAACTAATTTTTTTTTTCTCTTTTTAAAAAAACGTTGCCCCACACTAGGAATAATTCCTGTATCGTGGGTGCGTTTACAAACACATATATTCACATACACAAACGCCCAGACCCGAAACAATTATCTGTAGATCATACAAATATTTGTTCCGTGCGGGGATCGAACCCGCGACACTTAGCGCAGAAAGCTAATCGCTTAACCACTACGCCAACCGTGTCGTCAAGCGCTTATTTCGCTATTTTTAAACAGACTGCCAATTGATCTTATAAAGGTTCCTTTTTTCCTTTTGAGGTACGGAACCCTATTAGTTTTGCTGAGTCGGAGATGATAAGTACTGAGTATCTGAGATGTTAGTCTACACCTTCACTGTTCCAGTATATCTGACAGCTGAACATGGAATTATCACCTTAAAACTTATCATTGGTGCGACCGTTTCGTGGCGCGTTTATTTCATGTATCATTATGATGTACTTGACGAAAGTTGACGATAAACTGAAAACCGATCTTTACCAGGACATAGCTTTTTTCTTCTGTCGTGTCGAGCACGAGCTATCACATTGATATCGCCAATGCCATGGTGGAAAGATTAGCCAGTCAACAATGGTTTTAACATATTTGTATAGAATGTTGAGATTATTACGCATTGTTAGATGTGGGTATACAAAGTCTTTGACCTTTGGAAATCAGCTTAATGGGTGGGGGGAACAAAATTAACCAGCTAAAAGTATGGAAGGCAGGCTCACACAAGGCCGAGTGTACCCCTCCTACACCCACGCTGTTTAGTCCGTACCTGAATTGATCCAATAAAGTATTTTGAACTTTATTCTTCCAGAGCAGCTTAGATCATTTTAGAATGGCGGCAGTGTAGTGACTTGTCCTGAATTGGTTTCTTTGGAATTTGAACTGCAAGCAAATATTTTCTCATTTGTGTTTTTTTACAGTTGTCTAACTTTTCCTGTCAATTGTCAGACTAAAAAGTACCCTGATAATGTACTTTGATGTTGTTTCATTTAGACTAATGGATCTTAGGCATTTTAAAGTAAGCCTGGACATTCACCACAATGTTGTTGACGGTGTGTGTAGTCCGTTAACCCACACCAGGCCAGCATGGCAGACTAAGGCCTAAACTCTTGTCAACCTGAGAAGACGCCTGTTCCAGCAGTGCGCCAGTTTTATAGACTGGATTTATTAAGATCCTGGGTAGCATATCGCCATATTTCTCTATCTTATGAAAATATATTACTAATGGACAGATAAAACTTGTGCTAAATGTTCTCTTGTTTTATAACTTTTTTTTTCCCTCTTTTACCAGGAGTCATGATTTTCGTCTTCCATTCTTCGGTTCCAGCAGGATCCTGAACTTGCATGATCTGTCCTGTCTCCGGATTAACTGGGAACACTCCTTCAGGAGTGATTTTTTTCTTTGATGTGTCCATGTTATGTCTCCGTTTCATGTGTTTATTGTAATTTGACCAATTCGTGAACTCCATACCACAATGTTGGCAAGAATATGGTTTAGCACCAGTGTGCTGCCTTTCATGATTCTTTAATATCTGCTTAAATCTAAACGCTTTGTTGCAAAACGAACATACAAATGGCATAGAATCTGTATGGATTATTTTGTGTGCATTTAATTGGTATTGCAACCTAAAACATCGTCCACATTGCTCACAGGAAAATGGTTTGATACCGGAATGCATTAGAACATGCCGTCTTAACATATTTGGGTAAAGGAATGATTTATTACAAATTCTACAGACATGAGGACGGTTTTTATCGTGTGATAATATATGAGCTGTGAGCGTACCTTTGTTGAAGAACATTTTACCACAACGGTCACATGTGTAGTTTCTTTTGCGGTCTGTTGTGTGAATGTGCTTCATATGATCCCGGAGACTGTTCGTATTCTTATATACTTTTTTACATAATCCACATGTTAAATCCTCTATAGTGATAGGGGTACCAGGCTTCCTTCTTGGTTTCCTCTTTTGTTTTGTTATGTTGTAGTCTTGTAAGTGTATTTTGAGGCACTCCTCGTTTTTAAGTATTTCACCACATAGAGGACATGGTATTTGGGATTTCTGAAAGTGTTCTTCTATGTGGGAGCTCAGCGTGTCTGTTGCATCAAGCGCTATATCACAGTAGTAGCAGTGGTTTCTGAAAGTGACAACAATTAACAAAGTTAATATTGTGTACCTTTGTGTTTTATATTTAAGCAGTGGTAGCCTAGGAGGTTATTACTCAAATGACATTATGAACACTGTGTGCATTACAAATTGATTGGTCACATGTCTGACAGGGATTTATGAATTCACTCAAAACCAACGGGTTTCAACCAACGCAATAAATTGGATACCATATCTTCAACTATACTCTATTAATTATAATAATTAACAAAAGTGACACCACAAGGTATCTTCGGAGACATTACACATAAATCTCCACTGTAAAACACATATTGTTTAATGTTATATGAACATAATAATTAACAAAAGTCTTAATGTAATAAAAGTTGAACCATAAAACATACCTCAGCATTTTCCGATGTTTTCTAACATGTTTAATAAAGCTAGTGAAGTCTTCGTTCCTCCCCGCTTTGCAGTCAATGCACACAAATGCAGAACATTTACCATGGACATCTTTACAGTGAGAACGCAATATGTCGATGTTTAGGAACTCTATGTTACAGAAACCGCAAACCCAAGGATAATCTTTCCATGATTTAATTACTTTTTTACTCAAATCTGATAACTCTTTAGCGTATATCGTGACGTTTGAAGTAAAGGACGCGTTACACATCGCCGCGTCGAGGATATCTTGAACGTTAAGAGACTCATCATAGTTCGTTTGGTCATCTAAATCTGGTTCCTCCTTAAATTCTGCCTTTACTTCCACTCTGGGTTCTAATTTAATCGTGGTAGAGTCGTCATTGCAAAGAAAATCGTCGAGAGCCATTTGATCATCGTCTGATAGGTCGCATTTACTTTCGTCGGTCGCCGTAAATATGTTGGATAGAACATCTTGTGCTCGCTTCACGTTCTCGAGAAACTCATAAGCTTTGTTTAGATTATTGTAACAAATAAAACAAACTGTTTTCGGCATCATATCACTGCTTGTAACGTTGACATACACGGCGTTAACAAATGCAAGTTTTACGATTATTTCATCGTGTTTTTCGGCGTCGTTCTGCAAGTCCAGGAGCTTTTCAGAGCTCTTAGGCTCGGCGCAGAGTCGGCAATACGAGTGTTCCATGTTTCTAATTGTATTTATCCCATTACTAATGTAAGTTTTCGTAAAATAAATATAGGAAATAGTAGCCGTCAAACTCAGGTTTTCGTCCTTTTGTCAATCAAACAAGACAAGACAAACTAAACAATAGACAAAATCGTAGTGTTGTTCTAGGTATCCTTGTTTGTCGGTAAATTTTGATTTACCTAAAAATGCTTATCGTTACACATATCTTATCATTATTTGAAAATATTTATTGATTTGATTTTATCCATTTCTAGCGCCAATCCCTAAAAATATTTGTATAAAATTGTCAAATGAAAATTATTGTGTGGCTGTGTAATTTGAGTTCATTGCTAGTGTTTCACTGACTAAAGTAACAACATAATTTGAAACAAAAAAAAAATTGGTTTAGAAGTTAATGTTAGCAAAAAGTAATAATTTGTAATAATAATATATTATAAATAATTGTTGAAATAAAAAATGAATACAATAAATTTATACTACCGATTTTGTGCTGCATAAAACCCTATCAGTTCAATGATTGACCTAACTTTCAGCACGAAAATATTAGAAACAGTTAAGGCCTGGCTAAAGTCCTTAAAAATTAATTTTGTAGATTTCCAATTAAAATATTGAAAAAATGTATTTCTTGGGACTGTTATGAAAATTTATATAGTTAAAGAAACTTTATCAAGCTGATTTAAATAGCTTATTTTTAAAAGAAAGTAAAATTGAGGAAACTTACGCTACCGGCAAATCTTCATCACAACCCTCCGAGGTCGAACATATACTAGAAATAATGAAAAGTGATGAAAACGATTGAAGGTATAGTAAACTTATAAAGAACACTATTTTATGCTCATATTGTGTCTGCATTTGTCTATAAAGTCAGCTACGCCATCTATCGGAGTGAAGCGACAACTGAAAATCTTATATCGCATTATGAGAGATTATAACGAGTCTAATACATACGAATGTCCAACATTAACCGTCGGGCTTTAGCCCACCGTGCGTCATTCTATTCACCTTACTTGGAGGATCCTCCGACCAAGTAAGGTGAATAGAATGTATTCACCTTACTTGGTCGGAGGATCCTCCCTTTAAAATGGAGGAATATAGTAAAATCATTTTACTTGGATTAGATTTTGGGAGTATGACTGATCGTAGCCATCTAGCGGCGCGTACCGAAAGATTTTTCAATAATGTTTCACTGTGATAGTTCTACTATTCGTCGCTAGATGTCTCAGTGAAACTAGAGGATTAAGGTTACAGCTTAAATTTTGGTATACAATCATAAATCGTAATTAAGTCATGTATTTCTGCTGTATGCTGAAGATTATCTTTTTCAGAATTTTATAGGAATAATTCTTATTTCACCCTTTAGTGATGGAATTTCGGAGAATCCTTTCCATATATACAGAGTTCATACATGTCATAGTCAGTGATTGATTATATTCCGCTTAATATAGAGACAGAGAAATAAAAACACTTTAACATTACACATTTATTTTACAACTAGGACTAACATTTTTATATAAGGTTAAATATACAACAGATAATAAGTAGTACTTAAGTAATGTAGACAAATAGTAAACAACGAATGTAGTTCTATCATATTCCATGTAGTACTGGACGCATACAATTATACATTGTCGAATGTACTGTAAAGGAATTTTGACAGCACAAACCGCTGCGGCACGCGAGCGAATCATCAATGCGTTTTACGATTCGAGATTCGAAATTCTTTTCAAATGCTTCGTGTTCGTGGTACTACTAACAAAGAATCGATATTAATTATAGTATCGATATTATTTTTTACTCTCGCAGCCCATCGCTGGACTACGAATTGTAGTTTTGTGGGAGCAATTCTCGCATCTTTCGTTGTCTTGTAGGATTTAGAAATCGTTAGTTAAAATCCCAACTGCGTCCAATCGATGCTGCATTTTAAGTGTTTAAACAATTACTTCTCTTGATAGTATCGATCAAGTACATTAGGATTTATAGCAGAACTGTGGCATAGTAAAGAATCTGTGCAATATGCTAGGTAGAAATCGCCAGGACCTGGGTGGAAAAAAGTCTGGTGCAGGGACCAGAAGAGGGAAGAAGTCCACATCTCCACTCTGTCCTTGGGTAATTTTATATACTCCCCACTGAAATCTTAATCTCAGCTAAGATATTCACAATTTCGTTCGATAAGATGTTTACACTCAGCTAAATACTAAAGCACTATTTAGGAGAAGTATTGATTGAAATCTGGAGATAATTTGTGTATCTGTTGTTACATAGGTACACATAATTATAACTACTTTTTCACACTTTTAAAATAGTGTATATATCATTTTAGTGAACTTATGCTATCCTCTCAGTAATACACGAACAACATTGACACAAGCATTGAGAATATCAACAAAAATATCACAGGATTTTATAAACAGAACTGAATAACACCGACTTACATATATATTTGTAATTATTTACATCAAACATTGCTAAAACACGTAGATTTGTTTTCCTACTGTGTCACATTCCTATGTGACTGTTACTCAATGGGAAAAATATTCCTGCACACTGTGACACAATGCAACTGATTTTTCTCGTCCAATTACTGCTACTAAGAACCGTTCATTATTTGATTGACATTATTTGGTTTCTCGTCGTATCAGGACTCCTTATTTAGTGGTTATTTTCGCCTGCAGCTCATCAGGTATTCGGCAGACATGGCCAGCCCCATCCCACTTTAATTTTGCAGCTTTGTGAACTGCGTCAATAATTTGTGTTTTGGAGTGCAGTATAATGTTTCAAATGGTCGTTGTGTTACAATAGCAAATAATACTTTGATCTAACACACGAAGAACCAGTGGCGATGTGTCACATTGTGACTGACAGGATTGTAGGTTATATTTACACATTTTTTTACACTTTTATTAATTAACATTATGTATTAACATTTAGTAAATCAACTATATATATTTACTTAGTTTTTAGAGACTAGGTATCTGTATGATAAAAAAAAATGCACGCAGAAAATGCCCGATAATACATATTTTACAAATAATACACTATTCTCATAGTTAGTCAAAAATTTTCAATAGACATTTGGCACTATTTTTCAGTGCACGGATAAAAGTTATCTAGCTGATTAATTTGAAATTAGAACAGTTTTTGTATAGAAATATCAGAGGGATTTCTTATCTGACAAATAAGCCTTTAAGCCAGATTTTTCAATGATTAGTTAAATATATTTAGGTGTTAATTTAAATTTGGTACAGTTTTTGTAGTGATTTATTAGAAGAATAAGTGATCTGAAATCCGACTATTAAAACATTGGTACTAAAAATGGTACCCAATGGCTATATCTTGATAAAGCGCATTTGTATTGTATTGGATGGTGGATATCGGTAGATTATTTAATCATTTATTATACATACATACATAACAACGCGCTTTCTTCTCATTAAGCAGAAACTACAGAAAGCTACGTGCTAGAATCCTTTCATTATTTATTATATATTATCAAATTTATTTTACATAGGTACTATTAACTTAAAACTACATTAAAATTTACACTCTACATAGTTTTATAAAATGTTGCTTATTGTCTTGACAACAGTTTTATTAATAGTAAGTTATTTTAGACTTATTTTTAAATATATTGGCAATAAAAAAAATTAAAAATTATGTTGCGGCCCGTCCTTCCTCCTCAGCGGCGACATGCCAGCCAAGAGCACGCGCATCTTGCTCTTAATTTCATATAGTTTACAAGTAAACTATTGGAATTAAAATAAATAAAATATAGTTAAAAAAAATTGATGGAAATTTTTTCGATGTTGATGTTCAGTATATTGCATACTATCAAATTAAGGGTTACATAATTCCATCCTGTGTGTAGACAGAAACTAGAGAACGCCACGTGCTTCGATCCGCCATTATCAATTATTCTTGCACACTATTATTATATTTAATTACACTTAATTTACGCTAGATATGTACACTAAAAGCTTAACATAAACAGGGTGTTCTTTTAGTCGACGACTGCGTAATAGGGTTGCCTTTATAACGACTGTACTACATAGAGATTTGAAGATATTAACCATCCGCAATATTTTTTAGAAATGGCGTCCAGTTATTATAAAATCGTTAGTTATTATTGTTCTCTTTGAACTGTAATACTTTAGAAGGTTTGAGAATTATAACAAATATATATGAATGACTTTTCAAAAGAATAGCGGACGGGTAGGTAAGCTAGAATTCATATTAAACTCTTTAAATACCTTTAAACAAAAATATGTTTATGTCATGAAATGTATTGTTTGTTTCGTCTCTGACGTAGCAGCTTTGTGTATGGGGCGTAGCTGCGTAGCGGTAGCGTAGCTGCGTAGCGCTAGCAGCGTAGCAGCGTTGCCGTGTATATAGCGTAGTCAGAGAATAAGAATTACGCTACGGCATAGCCATTAGACTGCGTAGTATAGTGTCAGTGTAACAGTGACTAGATTTAGGATTGTTGCGTCAGCGAATAAATCTAGTCTATTTAATTATTATTTAATCTATAGATATGTTTTGTAAAATTAAGACATTTTGGCATTAGTTATTAACACCGCTGTCACAAAAGTTGTCGACCAACCGATTTATAATCGGTCACAGTTTGTGTGATGTGTTTCACCGATCTTAGTGTAGATACCTATTCACAATTAATATGATATGATTGTGATAATACTAAACTATAAAAATCTAACAATTGCAAATTGGATTTAAATAATACACTGTATTTACATAATTGTTTCAAACATTCACTATGATTACAAGAGAGTTAAATAATTATTAAAAGAAATAGTAATAGAATAATAGAAGATTCTATTAACGGTAATTAGTTCATCGATAGTTAGATTCAAAACCTAAGAAAAGATGTACAATATACTAAAATACGCCTACATAAGCCGCCGAACCGATGTCAAGCGTGACATTAATGTCTTGAAGTAGAGACCAGACTAGATGAAGAAGTATTGGTCATCGCAAAAATAGTCGGCAAAATCTTGAAGGAAAGCTCAACTCCGAGAAGAATGGTGGCCTAAGGAGAAGGGCCTCCGCCCAGCAGTGGGCAAAGAATGGCCGCAGAAGAAGAAGATACTAATATACAACAACGACGACGATAAAGATGAATTAACGCCATCTAGTTTAAAAAAGACGAGTAAAAGTGATTGAAAAATCCTAATTGCAAAAATTAATAATTTCATTTCATTTCATTAAAGTTTTTCAAACAATAACTATACACAGATATGTATTAAATAGATTATTTTATATAAAAATACAACCGCGACAGTGAATTTGAAAATTCTAAAATATAATTAAATTTATTTTTACACGTAATTAGTATATAAATGTATTATAAGTACTTATTTAAATGTACGCGTTAACTACGACAGCGATAATTTGTCAGTCGGCGTCACACTTCGCCGAACCAGTTTTCGTCTGACAGTGCACGTGACTTTGTGACTATGTGTGTGTGTGCACATTGTTTCAATGTTGCAGGCGACTTTGGTGGAAATTCTCGTTTGATTAGAAATTGTAACACAAAATCGAGATATATCAAAAATATAGTGGATTTTACGCGCGAACCTTTTCCGATATATCGTAATTTTTACTTTAAATGCTTGGTTTGCAACAAGTGATCGGACAAAATAGACTTATATGTAAGTGCTTGAGAATTTTCTCCCAGAATGGAAGTGGGAGACGGTTCGCGAAAAAACTATTTACGCCCTTTTTGGAAAATCTCAATTGTTAGCAATGCGCGAGAGATATCACTGGTAGCGCTGTCGGAAACTAAACTAGTACTGCTCATACGCATTCTGTTACACGAATGCTTACTAATAGTTTTTATTTTAATATTTACATGTTACCTATACTTAGATGGGGATTGTGCGTTACTTTTCATTTATGTACGTAAAGCGCGCTTTTAATTTATATTTCTACACATATATATCTTATTTAGGTTATATAACTACTACTTAAAAAGTTAGATATATTCACTGAATTTAATTATAACAAGGATATCGATCTACTCATTTCAAAAATATGTGTTTAATTTTTTTTTATATATGATATTTAATTTATATTATAATTAAATTATCCATTATATTACAACTAACTCTTATCTAATGGAAGACCTTTGTGATATTGTTTGTTGCGATTATTCTTGGTTGTTCTATAACTAAACACTCACACACTCACATACACACATTCGCACATAACCTCAACTCACACGCAGATCACATGATACACGTAATACTTATCGTTAATATGCACGCATGTGCTTATGGAGTTATGCTTTACTTATTATATACAATACACAAGTTTTAGTATCTAAATGGTAATAAAATCAAGCGATAATAATTTAAATAAAACGATTTTAACCGATTTTAGCATGCGTAAACTTGTTATCATGATAACAAGTGATGATATTTTTATGACGTTTGTGAATTCAGTTTTTTTTGTGTTCGTTATATGAATTTGATGATTATGAACACATCTTCATCTGTTTTGCGTGGCTGGCTTTTTAATTTTATTTTGTTTATGGCCTGTTTTATCTCTTGTTTATAATTTTTCTGAGAGTTATGTTCTTCTGTTTCACAAGTGTTTGTGCCTTGTCCGCGCCTCGTTCGGGGCAAGGCCTGAGCCTGCCACGGTTAGAAATTATCCTTAAATGTTGCTGATAGACTCTCTGATGCGTTACCATTTGAATCCATGAGCTGTAAATTTTTATCTAACTGATTTTTTTAATCATCATGTGATGAAACGTAGTTTTAAATTTAATCAAATCTAGCTAAATGAAAGTGTGAAAATAAGTTTGGATGTTTGTTACTCAATCACGCATAAACATCTAAACCGATTTGGATGAAATTTAGCACACAGATAATCCATGTCCTGTATAATTATATAGAATACTTTTTATTTGGGTACATGAAGCAGTTTCTGAAGGATATAGAAACAACACTTACAGCTGTTTCTTTAAATTTCATTATATTTTAAAATATACTATTACATTTTACGCATTAATTTATAGTATTCGTGATGTGGAATTCTAAACAAAATTGTTCGAAAAATTCAAATATAATTTTGAAACAACCGAAAATCGTCAGTTTGACCTCTAGTTTATATACGTTGCATAATCTTCTTCACAAATATCATTACATAATATAAACCATTAACATCTTAAAACTATTAAGAGTTTAAAAGTTTAGAAAAGCATTTAATAAGTCAAGATTTTTTTAAACTTTTGGGTTATCAAGAAAAAATTACTTGACACGTATTATTTGTTGGTTATTTCTTACAGGTAGCTATATTTTCAGAAATTGATTCTTTTTTATTTATCGTAAGTTTCATAGAGGGAGCGAAATAGATATAGCCTGTGTTGTTCCCCTGCCGAGATAAGGTCAAGATTCTATAATAAGGAACTAATAATTTATTCATTGTGTAAGTATTTACAGATCTGTAAAAGAGATTGAAAAATCCTAATTGTTATTTAATGTATCCCTAGCCTTTTGTTGTAAAATTTTATTTTTTAATAATCATTATGTTATTTTTAGGCCGCTACTACGCTAACACACATGGTCCAAGACCGTGATACAATCACATTCATCTCAACCTCGCCTCATACATACCGTGAAGATAAAGTCAATCACTCTACAATCAGAGACAATTAATACACTACAAACTTGATTGAATCGTTCTAATTAATCAATCAAGTCAGTTTTGTCTATAGAATCTAACAGAACTGCCCAAAGACTATAATTATTTTATTTCTTGGTGGTAGAATAATTTTTAGGGTTGTGAAAATCTTAATACGGTTCCTATTATTTATTTTGGATGCCGTATTTTGTAGTTCACAGAAAAAATAAGCTTTATTATTTGTTCTGTGTGGAGTAACAGAAATAATGAACCCGAAGATTCGTCTCGCTCTTGACCAGTTCTTTTTCAATCAAATAATGTAATGTCAGATCTATTACATTGTTACCGCTGGAGCAAATCTTAGAACCATCGTTTTGATAGTTATTTATCATTGTTCCTACTCACAGCACGATTAGTTTAGACATTGAACTTCACTGTAACGATTGTGAGATCCATAAAAAAATACTATATTTTTCGCAATAAAATATTGTTGGAAAATTGAGTGTGTAACTGATACAAAAGTGTGACTATAGCTTCGGAAACAATACAAAATTGTGGCATTTTGTGTCTGACCTGTCTGAAGTGTGACAAGTACAATAATAGTGTATTTTGGGAATGATCTACTGAAAAGGTAAGAATTTTGTTAAGATAAATATGTATTTATTTTATTACTATATAAGGACCTGGTCAACGTCACGATAAAGTTTTGTCAATTAAAATGGCCCAAATGTATGAGTGCAGGCCTAACGCTATTTGTAAACTCGCGGATTTCTTAGCCATGGTTTGTGCATGGTTTTCATAAAATGTGTCCTCGTTAAGATTTAAAAAAACACGATATGAATTATAATAAATTTTAGTATTTTTATCATAATTCTAAGTCCGAATCATAATAATATATTAATAATACTCATATTATAGAACATTTAAAAATTTGAGTTTCTTAGTTTTATAAATTTTATCTTTAAACTTGAGTTTCTAATAAATTATGAAGTTATTGATTAGCTAATAAAAATGTCTATACAATATTTAATAATTGATATTACGGCGATTTTATGTTTACACTATTATGTTGTATTGGTGTATTTACACCATTATGATCTAAATACGATTAGTAATTAAACGAGAATATCTGTAATGATTAAATACACATGGAAATGTGTCTCGTCACTATAGTGCCCAGACAAAAGATAAAGTGTCAATACAAACTTGTGACCGTTTGCAATACAAAATCGTGGCAGTTTCAAGTTTGTATCGACGCAAAATTTTTAATTTTAGGTTTATAATAAATGCGTTTAATTATTTTTGACTATTCAAAAATATGTGCTTATATTAGTTTAGGCTAGTTATGCTGGCTATAATTCTACATAGTACAATACAATATTACCTTAATTATGAAAATAAGAAAAATATAATACAAAATAATGTTTTAATCACCATATCTTTGTATTTGTATTTTTGTAGTATTACATCAGGAATTTCTGGCTAAGTTCTTGGTCATATTCGGTCATAATCAATAACATTTTTGGACAGAATCTATATTCTCTTCAAATTCTGTGAAGTTATTCAACGGCATTATTCGAAGATGGCACTTACTGGCATGAAAAAGTTGGACTTTAAGATTTGTCAGATTAAAACCTTATTTTGTAAAAACTACAAACAGTTTATTACAACAGACTACACGAGATACTTCTACACTCTTTTTTTACTATTTTTAATAACACGAATTATTAAAATTGAAAAATTTAGGGAGTCGAAATCAATAATTGACTGGTAGGTTCAAAATAAAAAGTGTCAAAAAAAAAAACAAAACGAAAATAAATGAAATAAACTTTAATAAATGAAATGTAAATCACATTAAATGGAATGTTACATTTAAGTTATACGTAGTATTGTCGTTCGCGCAGTTTTTTTCATTTCTTATTTTAATAATTACAATTATTTAATCGGTACATAATAAATCTTAAATTATGTAATGTTGATTAAATGGTACTTACATTTAAATAAATTTTAAAATTTAAATGAATAATATACGCTTAAGATCTAATATTTTAAATTATTTTTATTCCTGTGTACTTAATTGCAAGCCATGTACTTTAACACTTAAATGTAAGATTAAATCATTTAGAATGATTAAATATGTGAGTGGTATATTTATAGATGTTTAATTTTAAATGAATATTAAGTATATGTGCATTTAACAACATTTAAAAAAGTACTAAAAAGGTTAAGAAATTTAAAAAGACATTTTATTGTACTTAAATTATTTGTGTGACAGCGCGCTCAATAAGTATGATTTATCATACAGAAATATTATCATATCAAAAACATAAAAATATTTAAGTAACAGAAGTAATCAGATGTAGTACCCAATTGGTAACCATATTAATATGTATCATGGGGCATGTATTAAAGTGATTAAAAATTTATTTAAAAAGTCCCCAATTATAAAAACAATACATACGCCCTTTATGTGCAGTTTACATCGCATAATTATTATAAAACATAATATATACAAGTAAAAATGGGTCCAAATTCAAAAAAAAATGTAACCAGTCTCCAGATCTCGAAGCAGCCTGTAGTTTTCAAAGTAAAACGAAAGGGTAAAAATCGTTTAAGGGTAAAATTGATTAACGTTACTGGAATGGCGCTCGGTCGCAGTTGCAGGCTGCTCCTCCCTGCCCTTGCCTGCATTGTACGTTGCACCAAGCCGACCACCCTTCGTAGGTCGTGAGGATCCGACCGGAATGAAAGTGCGTTGACGGCTCCGTGGTCGCCGACTCGCAGGTTGGGCAACCTGGAGGGTAAAATTGATTAAGTAACAACGTGATGGTTGATGAGACCATGTTACTGATACCTTTGGGCTTTCACACAAACTGTTCATCTTTGGCACGGAATGGAATAGTTTAGAGAAAATTACTTTATAAAAAAATAAAAAAAAGTCTGACGTAAACTCGATTTTAACGGATTTATTTACAGTTTTGTGTGGAATTGTTGATGTCGATTTCTTAGACTCATAGAACGTGTGATCAGAGCATGTCTACACTAAAATTTTTTTTGAGACCCCTAGACATATTTTTTAATAACTGATAGGGCTCAATTTCTTCTGATGGAAAACAAAAGAGCACACAGGAAAAGTCTCTTTCTTTTCTGTTACAGTCAGCTAAAGTAGAGTCGTAGAACAACCAATGCTGCTTACCGTTAAGAGCGTACCCATCATAACAAAAGGCTGTGCAGACAGCGCTCCAGTCCACTGCATGCTCCGTTTCCTGACTGGCGCAGTTACACAATGGTTCACCTGCGCAACAAATAAGAGCATCAATTTTGATCCGTAACTTAAAAGAGGCCATGTACTTGGATAATATAGTAATTGTAGCCACCTTCTGGCCTGGGATAATCTCATATATGCCTAGGCTTTTCCCAACCGTATTGGAGTCGGCTCCCAGTCTAACCAGATGCGACTGAATGTTAATATTTTACGCTAATAGCTGGTGGTATTCGTATAACAACTGGGACTAATCGGACCATGTGTAAAAAATGGTCACTCATCGAAGGATTTACCGCAGCAAGCGCTGCTGAACTTCGTAGATAGCTGTGTAGCTATGAGCCTCTAAGTAAGTGAATTGGACTGTAATCACAAAAAACTAATTGCAACGAGATTGATGAACCAGTAAATATATTATTAGAACTTGTGAAGACTTACCCAGCTGGTTTTCACAGAGCGTGGGGCACACAGAGTATCTCGGATGTCCATACGCGACGTTGGTCTGGTTAGCGTCCTGCAGGGCTGACTTCAGTCCGACGGGGATCAGCTGGGGGCAGGTGGAGCCACAGGCTGCACCACCGAGTCCTGAGAGAGGAATTGTAGTAGCTAGATTTTGATAAGGCGAAACCCAAATAATACGTGATTGTCACAAGATGAATATCGCAATTTTAGACACACTGGAATTTCGGTGTCTTGTCTCATTCGGATCAGCATTTCGGCACGAGGGTTGAAGGTACTGAAAATTTGCGTAGGAGAACCTTCTATTACCAAGCCTAATTGGTAAAAATAGGGATTTTTCTAATAAATGCCCTAGCAAGCATATAAATTTGCACTGAAGCTAGTTTTTGGTGCCATATGTTTTGAAGGACTTCTAAAAGAAATACAGGAGATACTCCAGAGTTAACAGGACTAACGCAAAAAGTTATTGAGGCTAAAAGATTGCGCCTCGATATTAACACTAGCAATGTCTAATCTCGAGAATCACATGTATTGATATATAGATGCAAATAAATCTTAGAAGGACGTTTGGTCTTACAAAAAATTATTTAAGCCGTCACAGGACGTAATGTAGACATTGAAAAAATCTCATCTTTGTGATCGTTTAACCTTGTTATTTTCTAAGAAAACTTAATAACTAACTGGATAACTGACTAATTATACAGAATGATAACGGTACGAAATATACGCCCTTGAAGTGTAAGATTTTGTGTAGTCGTTTGTTTTATTTTTTTCATCTAGTTATCATTTTCTTTTAGAAAACGAGCACGGTATACTGCAAACAGCATCACGCCTGTATTCCCCGAAGAGTTAGGCAGAGGAGTACTATTGTACACGCACATTTTGCTTGAGTCCTATGTAATAGGTGGTGAACCTATTGCTATTTACCGGGTACAGATCCAGGCTCCGTGCTGCTTTTGAGAATTTCCATACAGAAATAACACTTTGCCCGGGGATCGAATCCACGACTATAAGCTCAGTAATTGTGCTTGCGACCACGCGACCAAGTTTTTTAGGTACAAAAATGTGGAAAATAAAAGTGATAAATATGTAGGTATTTTCATCAGTGTATCTATTTTTTTAAATTTACGCTTATTGTCTATGGCAAAATAGTGTGACATCAACCAAGTATTCAAGTATCTACTTTAATAATATTGTTTATTGCTATAGATAGTTGCTGACATAAAAAATAGATATCTTTTTCAGATAATCGTGAAGTGTCGCTTTATATTCAATACATATTTACAGATAAATCGTAAGTACTAAGATTTTATTGCTTTAATTTGGTTGGTAAGTTGGTGGAGTCATTATTGAATACCAATTAAAAGTAAATAAATTGAATTATTATTTTATGAGTTACTAATAATATGAAAACAACATTGCCGTAGTAAAATTGAATTAATTAATTTCGAGATGATCATGGTATCAGTCGTTCTTTCTGTGGTATTAAATCTTTAATTTATTACCTAAATTGAGAAAAGCCGCCGGCGCCGGCATGCAATAGATGTCTTATTTTATATAAAAAATTATCAAAAATGTATTCACAAAAAAAAAGTTAACAACGTCGTATCGATCGTAAAAATATCAATAAATTTTGCATCAAACTATAAATTGAAAGAAAGAAATTGGCCCTACATACATTAATTCGCAATAATTATCTACATAAATTATTTTTCAACAAAATAACTAAAATATATAAAAACTTACCCATCAATACACTTCATTATTCACAAAAAAACACTCAAACACCAAATTCACAAAACGTCACATCACAAAAAAAAAAACAAAGAACCAAAATGGCCGCGTAAACAAATTGCCTTTTCACGAGGCAAAGGACAAAAGCATAGAGGCAAATAAAAACCTGCGTGGCACAGGTCCGCACACAGGTTGCTTCGAGAGGACACTGAGGGGACCCACGCTTTCGTATCCTTTCTAAACTGAGTCAAATATATCCTATTCAGTTCCCCTTTGTTGTATTTCAATTGTAAAACCACTTCGGGAACATCTACCCGTCTCGCTCCAACTTCGTTTTCTGGTGTTTCTATTGGTTGTTCTTCGTGGCTGTCTTCTGATTGGTCGGGGGTGGATTGCACTACCCCTGCGAGGGCCACGCCCACTATGAGGGTGAATAATATCATCTTTACCATCTGGAACCAAAGGTTTTTTTGTGAGTTTTTTCTGAGATTGAACTTTGGGTGGATGAAGGAATGAGTTCTGGAAGATTTTTCTTATCGAATGAAATATTTTTTTGCGGCCTATATTTTTATGACAGGTAATTAAAAAAAAAAACATAACATCACGCCTGCATCCACTTAAAGGGTTAGGCAGAGGAGTTCTGTTGTACACCCACATTTCGCCGATGCTATTATTCAGTCCCATGTAAGAGGGGGCGAGCCTATTGCCATCTATCAGGCACAATTTCAGACTCCGTGCGGCTACTGAGGATTTCCATTCAGAAAAACCCAATAACACTTTGCCCGACTCGGGAATCGAACTCAGGACCCCAGGCTCAGCAGTCGAGCTAGCGATCACTAAACCAATGTGGCAGTTAAGTTAAGCCGTTTAAGGGAAGAATTATAAACGCACACCGGAATTTTATTAAAAAGAAAAAAATATGTAAAAGACCGCTTTACTAATCTATTTACTTCGCTATGTTAACATTTTTGAGCTAGTAAATTTTTATAATAGTTTTTTCGACATTTGGAAAGATAAATAATAATGTCCTCCTGACCGGTTTCGGTCACGGCGGCCAATCTCACCGGAGATTAGCCAACTACGCAGGAGATATTATAGAGCACAAGTGTGTGCGCAAACACAGGTGGTCTCTCTATTCCTTCACTCTCATAGTCCGATGGGACGGCAATCCGACACGATCGGAGAGAGATCAGGCGCAGGACCAACGGCTTTACGTGCTTTCCGAGGCACGGTGTGTATTCACATACACAAAGACCCAGACCCGAAACAACTGTAATAGCAATCTGTAGATCATACAAATATTTGTTTCGTGCGGGAATCGAATCCGCGACACGTAACACAGCAGTCGATCTCTCAACCACTGCGCCAACCGTGCCGTTAGAAAGCTGGAAAGATACATATAGGTATATTATATTTGAAAACATTACCTAATGCATCTCAAGTTCACTATTGAAACATTAGGTAACCCTCTGGTCTAGTTTTACAAGCTTCACGCCTCAAAGATTTCTTATTGACAATAGGAACAGTCAGCATCAAAAATATGTTTACACATAGCGAAATTCAAAAGCGAGTTTCAGACAAAATTGTGATTGAATTCTCGATTTTCATACATACTCGTAGTATCTGCGGATACATGAAAATACATGGTCATTTAAATTATATGATTTTAACTAATACCTTTCTTAGAATAAGCGTTTGAATTTCGTTACGTGTTAACATCTTTTTGATGCTAACTGAACATGTGATGGCTTTTACGTCAACACACGTTCTTTCTTCATTTAGGAAGCGATTGGCTTTGGTAACCTGTCCATGATTATGTAGGAATCACTAGCCCATGAGTATGTCGCTCAGAATTATTTTTTTGTCATCTTTGAACTTTTGTCAAAGGGTTGAATTTTGGAAAAATCTTTATCTTTAAGTCTATATGTCTTTAGGAACCGAGTACTGACAATGACTGCCTCAGTGTAGTGTTGCAAGCGAGAGAACAACTGCTGCGCTACTGGTCGCGGGTTCGATTACCGCACCGATCAAATATTTGTATAATCTTCACAAAGTTGTTCCGTTTTTGGGTGTATGTCCATGTTAATATTAGTGTTTGCAAAAAGTGTGGACAACGATTATTAAAAAAAAAACAAGACTGTTTAGCCTGGGGTTCTGGGTTCTAGACGTTCGGGGTTTTTCTGTATGGAAATTCTCAGAAGCAGCACGCAGTCTAGAAATGTGTCCGGTAGATGGCAATAGGTCCCTCCTACATGGCACGTGAATAACTCCATAAATGTGCTTGTATAAATGTGGGCCTCTGCCTAATCCTTTGGGGAATACAGGCGTGATGCTATGTTAAGTTATGAATCTACAAGTAAATGTCTAGTTTATAAGCTTTATAGCTCTTAAGATTTCGTAATGAGTTAGTTAGTGATATTTCGCGAGATTATAAAGACCTTATTTTAACCCGTTTTATCCAAACAGGGGTATTCCTCGTGATACATCCCTTCCTCCACTTGTAAGAAGGTGGAAGACGAGAAGTCTGTCGTCTAATTTACTCGTCAAACTCTAGCAATTATCACCTTAAGTACTTTCGGAATGGAGTTTAATAATCCAGTTATAATTACGTCACGTTTGAAAACAATATCAATGATATTGTAAACAATGCTTTCATTTAAGTTTTATTAATAATTTAGTCCTTTGGCTTTCGTCTGTCTGTTTCAGGGGTGGAAAAATAATCTTTCAATTGTAAATGGCTAGAGGAACACGTTTCCTTTTTGCTCTATTGTTATAACATATAAATAAAATTGAAGTGTCTGTTTGTAATATTGAAATAACCGTTTTTTACTACATGCATATGAATATATACGGTACATACACCAAAATAACATTTTTTACAATTTTTGTCTGTCTGTCTGTCTCTCTGTCTGTCTGTTTGTATAGGCTAATCTCTGAAATGGCTGGACCGATTTTGACGGGACTTTTATTGGCAGGTAGCTGATGTAATAAGGAGTAACTTAGGCTACTTTTATTTTAGAAAAATTCTTTTATTTTAGAAAAAAATAGGGTTATGTGCATTTGGTCTCACTAAAAAATACATTGTTAAGTTCCGACATCCACGCGAACGAAGTCGCGGGCACAGCTAGTTGTTATATAAAACTAGCGACCAGCCCCGGTTTCGTACGGGTGCGATTTACAAATTGAACGTAACATTTTTTTTTATTGCATAATAGCATCCAAATTTAATTGTGTCATTGTGGATAAATCAATTTTTTTCTTTTTAATCTTGCCCTAACAAATACGAACACAACGAAAAAATTTTTTGACAAATCTGTCGAGCCGTTCTCTTGTGATGATCATTCATACATGCGCAATTGATTTTTATTTATATAGATAGTGTATAGAAACGATTGATTAATTATATCGGTGTTTTATCAGTGACAGTTTGAAGAGCCTCCACGTACGACGAAACTTAATATCGTCCGGCGTCCCCTGGTCAGTCAGCCTTGATACCGCGGTTGCTGACTGGCTAATCTTTCCATTACAGCAAGAGTGAGTGACAGTGTGTGAATGTCGTTATGATGTCTAAATCTCAACCATTTTGTCTACTCTCATTGGATCTAATCTAAGACCAGTCTACTGCCAAAATGGTAGCTGTATCATAGTCAGTCACATTCCGTGGGCTGCCTATTGAATTTGACTGATTCATTGGTCTACTGATCGTAATCGCGGCTGCTGAATGTGAGACTGTGGGTTCGATTCCCGAGTCGGGCAGTGATATTGGATTTTTCTGTATGGAAATCATCAGAAGCAGTTTCAGAGTCTGGAAATGTGCCCAGAAGATGGCAATATGCTCGCGCTTAATTATATGGGACTCAATTAACATCTCTGCCTAACCTGAAAAACACATGCGTGGTGCTTGTTGTTGTTTTGTAAAACCATTCTTAGGAGTCATGTACTTCTGCCTGCCACACACCGATATAACCTTAATTATATCAAAACTTGGCACTAAGCGAAAATCTATACCGCCTGACCCTTTGAAGCCTTCGTGCGAAAGAGACAGATGTATACAAAACCTTTGCAAGAGAGAGACGGGTATATGAAAGAGATAGAGCATCCGGTATTGATCCGAGAGGTTCGCGGTTATGTAACTGTCTATATACACGTATCTGTGTACTTGTGTTTGGTTTTATGTACTCTGTAATGTGTATTTAGGTT
Organism: Shargacucullia verbasci; assembly: GCA_947562105.1. NCBI lineage: Eukaryota > Metazoa > Arthropoda > Insecta > Lepidoptera > Noctuidae > Shargacucullia > Shargacucullia verbasci. The sequence continues at coordinate 406,410 of OX387307.1, read as the reverse complement.
TTCTGTGTATTGGTGGAATAATGTGGATTATAGATCAATGATGGAGGGCTATTTGTTAGCCAAGAATTGGTATTCTGTGTTAATAGTTATAGGCTAGCGGTTGAACGCTCGCCTTCCATGCAGAAAGGTCTGAGTTCAAATCCGGCCCGCACCTCTGACTTTTTGAAATCATGTGTTATTCGAACGTGAGGTCCTAGGTTCGATTACCAAGTCGAGCAGTGTTATAAGGTTTTTCTGTATGATAACTCTCAGTAGTAGCATGGAGTTTAGAACAACTAACAGTTAGCCCAACCCGGGAATCGAACCTAGGACCTCATATTCAGTCGCGCTTGTAACCGTCGTGATAAAAGGTTTTTTTAAACGTTGTTGAATCTATATGATTTCAATCATGAGTACAGTTTTATCCTATAATACACTAACCACACCATAATCCTTCCTATTAATTAATACAATATTATAAATGAGACAGTTTGTGAGGATGGATGGATGGATGGATATTTGTTACTCAATCACGCTAGAACGGCTGAACGGATCTGGATGAAATTTGGCACAGAGAGAGATTATAATCTGGAATAGCACATATGCTACTTTTTATCTTGAAAAAATGTACGGGTTCGTAAATTACGCGGGCGAAGCCGCTGTCGGAAGCTAGTTATTGATTAATGAGAGACATATATAAAATGTTGGGATGTTTGTTACTCTTTCACAAATAAACGACAGAACGGATTTGGATGAAATTTAGCTCACAGATAGACTATCTCCTATATTAAAAAATAAAATACTTTTTACCCGGGTAAAGAAAGTCGTTTTTCTAGAATACGAGTAAAACCGCGGTCAACGGCTAGTAGTATATAATAAAATAGACTTACTCAGCGTGTTGTAGTGTTATCAGCTGCACTTTATGTAGCTTTATGAACTCCGCTACTGTTTTGACGATCATCCATAAGTTCACAGAGTTAGGAATCTTTTAGAATACACAGACAGAACTCTTTTTATTTGCGTATAAATGTTTCATACTTACTAAACCTAACATTGGATCACGCCTGTATTGACCGAAGGCTTTAACAAAGGTGTACTGATGTACACTTGCATTTAAGCAATGCTGTTTTTAAGTCTCATATAAATGGGGGCGAGCTTAGTGCCATCTATCGGACACCATGCAAACTATTAATGAGAATTTAACAGCAACCTAATAACACTTTTCCTTACGCGGAAATTGAACCTCATGCTCAGTAGCTGCCATTGCGTCAACCTCACCAATAAGGGACTGATGTAATATTATTCACACTATTATAAATGAGAAACTGACAAAATCTGTCTGTTTTGTTACACCATGACTAAACCACTAAACCAATTGTTATCAAATTTTACAAATAGGTAGCCTGGGTCCTAGAAAAGAAACATAGGCTTATTTTTACTATTGCAACAAAACACTTAAATATAATAATAATAAATAAAAATAATAAAATAGCTTTATATTTGTTACTAAAATAATAACAAAAAGGAACTTTGAATATTTCTAAACACTTAACTATTAATATGCATAAACTATATAGTTATGGCACTTTCTTCAAAAGGCTATTCCACCCTATATTTGTCTCACATAAACCCTTACATCATTACAATCTGTCTGGACTTTAAAATAGACTTTGACCCCTGAGTTTGTTTCGGCGTTTCTTCTCAGGGATAGTCATAGGAAATGCCGACGCCATCTAGTTTAAAAAAGACGTGTAAAAGTGACTGAAAAATCCTAATTGCAAAATAAATAATTTCATTTCATTAATTTCATTTCATTTCATTAGAGTATAATATTAATTTTGCAACGCTAGTAAGAACCCTTCTTTCTCGAAGGTGAAGGCCTCCTCTAGAGTCTCCCTATTCTTCGCTGTCTCCATCCATTATTCACCAGCTACTTTTATGATATCGTCTGCCCACCGGGCAACTGGTCTACCTCTCTTCCTAGTGCCTGGTGGTCCTTTCCAGGATGTTATCCTGTGAGTCCATTTTATTGTTAATCTGGCTATGTGACCAGCCCAGCGCCACTTAAGTTTTAACAAAACACTCATTAGATAGTAAGTAAATACAAAATGCACGCAGATGAAGTCGCAGGCAACAGCTAGTTACTTATAATTCACATGCCCTCTGTATACATTCTCAACTCTGTATCCACTTAAATCACTCATGATAACGTATCTAAAGCGCAGAGCTTTTCCGGGAAAACGTTTTAACGTTTATCTCTGAATTAGCGGTCACTGCCTGTAATTTTACCGAAAAAAAAATGGCATCTGTACCTCTATTATGAGTTTTTTACTATTTACTCTCATACGTTGCCCCACACTAGTAATAATTCCTGTATCGTGGGTGCGTCTACATAGACAAATATTCACGTGGACACGCATCTAGACCAGAAACAACTATCTGTAGATTATACAAATATTTGTTCCGTGTAGGAATCGAACCTGCGACACGTAGTGCAGCAGTCGTTAGTCAGAGTCGCTAACATGACATCTCTATAATATAGTAAATCAGAACTTTACTATGACACATATGTCACATAAGCGACTCTAATCCCGAATGTAATCAAGTTAAGAACTAAAATCGCTATCATGAAAATATACTTTACTACGATAGTAAATAGTAAGAAAACTCGTGATAGAGGTACTGATGTGTTTGACTCCCGGGTAGTGTAATTCGGTTTTCCTGTATATTAAACTTATTCAAGGGTAGGTAGATGGTTGACTCGCTGGCTAAAATATGGAACTCAATATTTATATAATTTTGATAATACGGTTGGCGCAGTGGTTTAGCGATCGACTGCTGCGCTACGTGTCGCGGGTTCGATTCCTCCACTTCTGGTCTTTGTGTGTGGTCACGTGAATATTTGTCAATGTAGACGCACCCACGATACAGGAATTATTACTAGTGTGGGGCAACGTTTTATTTAAAAAAGAAAGAAAAGAATAGAAATGTGGTTGTACAAAATAGGTATGCATAACTCATAACCCTTCGGGGAATACAGGCGTGATGATATGTTATGTTTGACTCTGACTATGACACACTCACATTTTAATGAAAGGATGACGTTCCAGGAGATAGTGCGAAAAATTGCCATTGTTCTTTAGTGACTACTCTCAACAAGCCAAAAAGTACAGCGCCATCTATCGAAGTGAAGCGACAACAGAAAATCCTGCATCGCACTATGAGAGTTTATAACGATTCTAACACATACGAATGTACGGCACACGGCACAGTTGGCACAGTGGCTAAGCGATTATCTTTTTGCGCTAGGTGTCGCGGGTTCGATTTCCGCATGGAACAAATATTTGTATGATCTACAGATAGTTGTTTCGGGTCTGGTTGTGTGTGCATGTGACATGTATGTCTGTAAATTGTACCCACGATACAGGAGAAATCCTAGAGTCGGGCAACATGATTCGGCCCGTCAGGCTGACCCTGATCCTCCCTTTTGAATGGAGGAGCACCAAACTTCATTCCTTCATAGTTCATTACATCTAATTCACTATCGAAATCTGAACTAGAAATCGAACCGAGGTGCTAGTTTGCAACCTCTACACCTAAGAGGTTCCCTTAACGAAATACGACAGAACCAAAGTATATAATTTACCATCACAACTACATATTACATACAAAAACATACTTATACATACAATTTTATTTGTATATCTATGAACTGCGCACTTTCCCCACCCCGGGGCGTGGCTCTGACGTCATTCGCCCCTCCCCTACAGGGTGGAGGGTGGATTTCACCCCGTTTTGTAAAAGCTTTTAGATTGAAGAATAGTTGGTTCGACATATTGTTTCGTGTTTTTCGGAAGTAAGCTCCGAAAGGGCTGTTCAGGGTTTGAAGATGCTGAGTTCTTTACAAATGGACTTTCAGAGTTGAAAGAAGAAAGAGACAACATACTTGTACAATCTCATATTAGAAAAAAGAAAACAAGTGATTTACTTAAGTAGCAAGTGGGACAAAAATATGCCTAATTAATATTTACGTATTTTTAAATATGTCCTCCGTTTTCAAAGAAATTGTCGTCAATCTTATTGCCACAAATGCGTTGATTTTCAGTAACATTCAGCCTTCAACGTCTTTGAATTTATTTACTATCAAACAAATCTCGAAAATAATGGTCGCAAATTTATTATATAAAGAAAAAAATACAATAGAAATATTTTAAGAAAAATAACAGATATTTTCTTAAATTAAAATTCTTAATTGAGGAAAAATGGTTCTCTTTAGTGACCATTAACAATAGACCCGTACCATAGACATTAATATTTCGCCAACAGTAATTAGTGATATAATATTTTAGGTATGATCCTGTAATTAAAACTCAAAAAAAATCCTTTTTATTATTCGGAATTAAAAAAAAAGGTACAGTCGTTGCCAAGATTAGGAAGATTAAGAAGTTATGTAAACGCAGAAGAGTCGATCAATTGCGCCATATTTTTTTATACAAGCTTTTTACCTCGACTTTATCTGCATGTATTTTGTATTTATTAGCTAATTAGTATTTTGCTCTAATAGGAAAAATAAGTCTATGTCCCTCTTCAGGCCCTAAACTATGTCTTCATAAAATTTCATTCATCACAACGATTGGTTCAGTGGTTTAATCGTGATGCGGTAACAAACAGACAGACAGGCATTACTTTTTCATTTATAATACGGTGGATATATATATTTTTGAAATATTTATTGAATCATAAGCCAGGCCTAATCTAACTAAAGGAATAAATAAGAAATATGCAGATGTAAAAGCATTATAAAGAGGTAAAATTTGTTTGTTTGTATATAGAATAATCTAAGAGGTAATCTCCGAAACTATTCAACCAATTTCAAAAATTCTTTCACTGATAGATAGATTTAGCTACATTATGCCCTATAAATATAGGGGATAATGTAGCTAAATATATCCCCTATAGGCTATAAATTATATATATAGGTCACGCGGACGAAGTCGCGGGCAAAAGCTAGCAATTAATACAAGTGTCATATGAAACTGCCTCACTGGTCCACTAGACAAAAAACCCAATAACACTTTACCCGTCCCAGGAATCGAACCCAGGTAAAGTGTTACTGGGTTTTTTGCATGGAAATTCAGCACGAGGTTTGGAACTGTGCCCGGTAGATGGCAATAGGCTCTATACTATTACATGAGACTCAATAAAGGTATCAGTGAAATGTTGGTGTACAGTACATTTCTGCCTAACCCTTAGGGGAATACAGGCGTGATATTATGTATGTATGTAAGTAAAAATGTGTTGCCAAAATGCGAAAGGTTAACGTGGGCGAAGCGTAGTGTGGGCGTTGTGCATAACTATGAACTTCGACCTTTGGGATGAAGCAGGGTTTTTACATATGTATATGCTTTCATGGAAACTTAAACAGAAAGGTCGGGCTTCAAATCCTAGACCTTTTAGCAGTTGTACTCTGAAGCTATTTCTCATACCGACAATTTATGAGTGTTGTTTATTTTATTATTAATTTTGAAAAAAAAAAAGTAATTTATTTCTTCCCTTTTCCTTTTAATTTTAAAGTCGGTCCAACCATAAAAATAAATCGAGCAAGTATTTATCATCATCATCACGCTGTCTGTGCAACTTGATTGCAAAAAAAGCATTTTACAAAACATTGGCATTATAGGCTATATGTCATTATAATCTTTGCCTAACAAAAAGTAGTGAACCACAAACAAAAATAATAAAAAATGAGCGGGTAGTTTGTGAATAAAAATTATTTTTACTGAAGTGGTTTAGAGGTCTAAAATTGTGAAACGATTTATTACTTATATTAAGTAATGTTGGCCGATGTCGCCAGTGACCCTAAACTATAATAGTCAGAAAAAGAGTGTGGATATGGTGGGCACCGTGAGTGAATCCATCTTTATGAAATAAAAGAGATTCAGAGGCGTACGTGGACGCACAAATGAATTTGAGAGTGAATATTTGGTGAGTATTTTGACCAGTACGTAATTACGTTAAAGCAATTGCTTTATGTAATGAATATTCTATTCAAACGAGACGGCACGGCAGGCGCAGTGGTTGAGAGATCGACTGAAATATTTGTATGATCTACAGATAGTTGTTTCGGGTCTGGGTTTTGTGTATGTGAATACAATTTCAATGTATTTTAGAAAGTTGACATACTCTTCTGAAAAACTTTACCAAATTAGTGACTTACTGACTGTCAGGAAACTTTATATAAGCCACATTGACCTAAAAAAACATAAGACCCTAACATATGATGCCGACACACGCACACGCACACGCACACACCTGTATGGTCGGCTCGGCTATCAGGCGGATACGGACGCGAGGGTGTATCACCGGATTTTGAGAACCACAATTTTAACGATCACAATTTCGGTAAATACAATTTTGACGATCACAATTTTGACAACCACAATTTTGAGAACCACAATTTTAACGATCACAATTTCGACAACCACAATTTCGACTACCACAATTTTAACGATCACAATTTCGACAACCACAATTTTGAGAACCACAATTTCGACAACCACAATTTTGACGACCACAATTTCGACAACCACAATTTTGAGAACCACAATTTTGTCAATCACAATTTTGACGATCACAATTTCGACAACCACAATTCTGAGAACCACAATTTCGACAACCACAATTTTAACGATCACAATTTCGACAACCACAATTTTGAGAACCACAATTTCGACAACCACAATTTTGACGATCACAATTTCGACAACCACAATTTTGAGAACCACAATTTCGACAACTACAATTTTGACAACCACAATGTCGACGACCACAATTTTGACGATCCTCATTTTCACAACCACAGTTTTGACAACCACAATTTTGACAACCACAATGTCGACGACCACAATTTTGACGATCCTCATTTTCACAACCACAGTTTTGACAACCACAATTTCGACAACCACAATTTTGACGATCACAATTTTGAATACCACAATTTTAACAACCACAATTTTGAGTACTACAATTTTGACAACCACAATTTTGACGATCTCAATTTCGACAACCACAATTTTGACGATCTCAATTTCGACAACCACAATTTTGACGATCACAATATCGACAACCACAATTTTAACGATCACAATTTCGACAACCACTATTTTGAGAACCACAATTTCGACAACCACAATTTTGACGATCACAATTTCGACAACCACAATTTTGAGAACCACAATTTTAACGATCACAATTTCGACAACCACAATTTCGACAACCACAATTTTAACGATCACAATTTCGACAACCACAATTTTGAGAACCACAATTTTGATGATCACAATTAGTCTCACATGAATCTATACTATATCTGTCTGGACTTTAAAATACACTTTGACCCTGAGTTTGATTCGGCGTTTCTTCTCAGGGATATAGTCATAGGAATTGCCGACACTATCTAGTTTAAAAAAGACTTGTAAATGTGTGATTGAAAAATCTTAATTGCATAATAAATCATTTCATGGGCGAAATGCGGGTGTGCAATAGCTCCTCTGCCTAACCCTTCGCGGAATACAGGCGTGATGCTATATTTATGTTAGGTACTCTAATACAAGCTTTGGGTAGCATAATGCGGGCCTCATACATACATACATACATAAAGTTACGCCTTTTTCCCATGGGGGTAGGCAGAAACTACAGAACGCCACGTGTTACGATCCTTACATAACCCTTTTGCTTCATCTACATTCATGCATCGTTTCATACATGAACGCCGGTTGTGGGTACTGCGCACCTGACCTTTTTGAAGGACATCACCAATAAGGTCCGTATACGTCCTTCTAGGGCGTCCCCTCCTGGCGTTTCAACTAACAACCGCGTTATAAATCTTTTTCGTTAATCGCCTCTCTACATGATCAAACCAACGAAGTATACTTTTCTCTATCCTTGTCACTACATCTTCTTTCAGACAGCAACGATCTCTTATTACGCTATTTCTTAATCTGTCATTCAATGCGGGTCTCATCCACATCAATTTGGGCAATACAAAAGTGTCAGACGTGGGTGAAATATGAAATGCTATGAAAGTCAGACACAACGAAACTATGAGTGGGTGTATCTAATCTCACCTTTTTGTTGTGAGCAGTTGGTATGTAAATATATTGTTTTGTTGGCAGCATTGTTTTCGGTTTTCATTCAGTTGTATCTTTAATCTTGTTGGCTTTATTGGGGGAGCAGTATTTTAAAGGACGGGAATGTGTTATTTGTAATTCTTGAAAATATATATGTAGATTAGATTACTGAATTAGTTTCAATAAAATTTAGAATCGTTTCTGTTGTTCCAAAGGTGTAGGCAATGGCACCAAAAAAAAAAAACGTAAAACGTAAAACGTTTTTTAAAAACTTCATTTTAAAATAAATCCAGTAAATAATGTTAGACAACGCATTTTTTTAAACATAATAGTTACACAATATCTATACAATTCCAAACTCCAGGCTGCTACTTAATACCCAATAACATTGCCCGACTCAGGGATCGAAGCCAGGACCTCACGCTCAGCAGTCTTGCTTGCAATCACTGGACCAATGAGGCAGTCGTTTATAAAATTACTCCACTATCGTTTTTAATTGGTCCATACAAATGGATCAAATTCAGTCAACACAGATTCACGTTAATAGCGTAGGCAGGCATAAAGTGTAGGCCTACAATACGTAGGCGTAGTACAGTACGCGTAGGTGTACATAATACCAACAGTGACCTCCGACCTTTATGAATTAACTTTGTGGGCGTTATTTACTGTACGACAAGCTGAGGTTGACCCCAATATGTTTGGGAAAAGACTTGGCGTAGTAAGTACGTCACTACAAAATGGTGGACGGGGCATAGATAACTTCTAGCTTGTCTATATCTTAACTACACGAATAAATATAATATCTTTGGTAATCAATTTTTACAAAAGATATTGACATAAATCGAGGGTATAGCGCTCAAAGGCAATAAGTATAAAACTGTTACTTTGTTCCATTCATCAGTTTTGACTAAACGTGGTCATTTTAGTGGATTATTATTTCTAATAATTTTCTTTATATTAAGAAATCTGCTTATTGGATTAGATCACTGGAAAGAGCGTCAAAAATGCATTAAGATGAACTAAAAAAACGATTTTTGATTGATTTCTTAGCACTTATTGGGTTTTAACACTATAACCTCGAAATATTCATAAAAATAGACATCTTATTCATCCTCATAGACATCTCATTCTATAAATAATGCTTAATCAGATCTATTTTATAAATAAAATAAAACATAATATATCATTACGCTTGTATTCCTCGAAGGGTTAGGCAGAGTTGCAATATTATACACCCACATTTCGCCGATGCCGTTATTGAGTCCTATGTAATAAGGGGCGAGCCTATTCCCGTCTACCGGGCACAGTCCACACAGTCCAGACTCCGTGCTGCTACAGAGAATTTCCATACAGAAAAACACAATAACACTTTGCCTGACCCGGATATCGAGCCGAGGATCTCCTACTCAGCAGCCGCTCGCGATCACTAGTGATTTTTTATTTGCCTCATTCGTCTAGACCAATGAGGCAAATAAAAATAGGTAAAAACTACGAAAAATTAGTCATCTCAGTAACTATAAGAAGCCTGTACTGGATAAAATGGTGTTTCAAGCGATTGCTTTATTGCTCTATTGAAGTGGGATAATTATTTATCAAAAACAAATGGACACCTTATCACAGTAACAATTCAAGGGCTGGCCTCTACTTCGGTCAGAGAATCAGCATTGCCATACAACGTGGCAATGCCGCCAGCGCTCTGGGCACTTTTCCCGTTGACAGCGATGTGGATGAATTTTACGATGCCCTATGATTTCTTCGCCTCCCTGTTTTTAACAGTTTGTACTTTCATTTATATATTTTTAGCTTGTATATATATTTTATAATATATATAAGTCTGCTCTCCGCATGTTAATGTTTTACATTATTTTAAATATTGTAAATACTCAGCGTGAGAACCATTAAAACCATCATATTCTTAACGCAAACAGATATTTTTTCATTCACTATTCAGAATGTTAAATTGACAAAGCTTTTTTTTATACAGTTTGATAAATCTGTTCAGTAATCATTAGGATCGTGTTGGTGCATTAGCATCATAACAATTAACATCAACCTACATTTATTGCTTCCAATTAATATCATAAAACTAAAGCTAAAAGCTAAAATATTTTGTAGAAGCTATAATATTTTATTCAACATACATCCATCGACTCTCTTTTATCTTTATCCATCCTACCAGAAAACGACGTAAGAAATGAATGTCCATCCTCATAATTTCTTTGTCCATAATCACAGAGACCTACGCCCATCAGATCTGAGGATTTGACCTGATTTTCAGTATTGACCAGCCCCCTACTCTCAACTTTCCTAAATGTCACCTCCTACGACCTTTATACCGCGCATGCGCGAGCCCTGAAGCTGAAGCCTCCCCCTGCAACAGCCCAGGTTTCAGTCTGCCTAAAACCTCAGCTGAAGAACCAGCTTTCAGGCTGAAATTCAGTAATTTCTCAAAATTAACTTAACATATATGAGAAATTCTAACCCAATATTGCGCGATCTGTACTTCGTTAAATATATTTTCAGTCTACGGCATATAGTTATTTGTTTCTCGACTAAAAATATCTCCTATAAGTAGTGTTTAGTCACAGAAGTTCTTAAGGTATGTATTAAATGAATAAGTTAAAAAAAATATCAACGAATAGTGATGTAGATTTAGTTATTTTCTTTCCATTTTTTTCTACATCTACATCCATCATACATTTTCTCTTTACTATATTTTTTTTAATTTGAAATATAATGTATTTTTTCTATAAAATGTATAGCCGTCAGGAATATTTATAAAAAATAAAATGCTCATGTCTTAAATTTTCTACCAAAAATGTTTCATTTTTTTAATCTGGCAACAATGTAGTGTCAGAATCATTAACGTATCTCTTTCTTTCTGTTCACAGAACATTCTAGAAGTTAGAGTAATGTCAAAGCTGAGTTTGGACGGCTTTTTTTCCTACTGCAAGCAAATAGCAGAACATATACAGTTGGTTCGTTCAAATCGATCATTATTAGTCCGCCATCTTGAATCCACGCCCTTTGTTCATTTTTTGCCTACTTTTTATATACTTATATGGTTTTTTAAATTGTATTAGTAGTATTATTGCTTGATATTTTATTTAATCTAAAATTATTTTTATACTTTAACTTAGTGCACTGTGTAAGCTCATTTAGTATTGAACAAGATTTCTTTTATACATTTTTTCTAAACTTTTTTTTTTCGTTCTCTATCGACCGCTTGTAGATTTGGTTCTTAATAAGGATGTAACTTTAAGTATTTTTTTAAATCGATACCGCTATCTTACTGCACATTATGGCAGCCATTAAAAAACAGAATAAAAGTAAATAATAAAATATTAATGTTTATGCAATAGTTAAATAACTATACAATAAACAGCATTTTTCAAAGAATATTTTCAAAAGCATGGTTCTAATCTTTGATTTACTAGATATTGTAAGGATAATAGTTTGTAAGTTAATTCACGTAATAATTAACTTTAATAATCAAACTATTCTCTCATAGAAATAATTAAGTATGTAATTGGTTATTTTCTATTAATTTCTTTTTGATTAAAATTACTAAATTACTTATTAAAAAATTACTTGATGCTGATCTAAATGCTATTAAAAGTTGTTACTCTATCTAGAACTAAATAAGGAACTGAAAATTTTACGCATTTGATCCTTGAAGCAAATGTACCTACTATGCCATAAAAAAATGTATAAAAAAAATACCGATATCCAAAAGGAAATAAACCTTAACTCACAAAATAGAAAAGATCGACTAGAAAGCTACATAATTAGGGAGTTCGATCAAAACTCGAACGCACCATTTAATTCTTATTACAAGAAACATTTTAAAGGCTTGTATAGAATTTAAATCATACATAAAATATATTATTTTTTCTGGTAATTAAACATTAAGTTTACAACCACTGCTTTTAATTAAAAATCTTTTAATTATCTGTATAGCATCGATTGATTCTGTTGCACCTCACACCGACCTAATTCTAATCAAACTTCATCTCTTTCTTACAGTAATCATTGAAAAAGGACAGAAAATATTTAGAACTTTCACATTAGTCGCCACTCTTGTCATTTCGTCGTTGAAGTTCTAACACCACGTAATTATTTGGCGGTTTTGATATTTTGATGGCATTTGCAAGAGAATCGAAAGACGCGTTGTTTCAGCCAATCAGAAACAAGCATATTCCAATAGAAACTCGTAAAATGAAATGAATATAAAATGGTATTGTACTGGTGTCTATGTAAAATTATGCAGTTTTTCACTCTCCTGAAAAGTTGCTATTTTTGACTGAAGAACTTCAACGACGATTTACGGGAATTTTCTCATGTTTTTATGTTAGAAAGAGACATAGTGAGGCTACATTCTTATATAATCTGTACCATCATATTACACTATAATTATAGCTAAATACAATAATACCATAAAAGTCAGAAACCAGTCTAATTCGAGTATCAGTGTCTCCCAGTAATTGTGTGTCGAAGGTCAGATGATAGTCGCGTACAATACTGATATTCAGACGCATCTGGTTAGACTGGGAGCCGACCACAATGTACACCTACATTGTGGTCGGCTCCATCAGAAACGTCAGAAGATTAAGAGTATCGTTTAGCTGTCAGTTTCTGACAAAATTGCCTTGAAATGCGCGCAAAATAGGTGTTTGGGCGTTAACGTTTCTTACATCGAAATCTAAACAAATTAATTTGATTTTGGTCTCTATCGTTTTGTCAGATTATAAACTAGGTCTACACGTTATGTTTTTTCAAAATATTAATTACTTAATTTAATAATTATCACGAGATAAGTATAAGGAAGATTTTTAGTTAAAAAAAACTTATTTTGAGGGTTAATTATTTCTCAATCTATCAACAATATCAAACGAAGAGTGACGACCTAGTTTTTACTTGTGTCTGTAACATATGTATAAAAAAATCAGCAAAATCAGCTCATGTTTAGTGTGGTAAAAACGTTAACGCGTTTTGTATGAAAACTTTTAGCTAAACTATAATCTTAAGAAGATGATATAGTTGTTATAATTATTCAATTATGTGTGTACAGGGCGAGAGGATGGCGTCACTATCAGGACAAGGCACACCCAGACTGACATCGTCCGTCGGCAACCTGTATTATGACTGTAAGTATTTACTCTTAGTCAAAGTCAAAGGTTTATTTCAACTGGGCCTACGTAGGCACTTTTACAACAATCGAGACTCTAGGTATAGTGAGCCTACATTGGTTTAATGGTTGCGGTCGGTGACTGTGAGGCCCTAGTTTCGATTTCCAGGACATGTAGAGTAATATTTATAGTTTCGCCCAGAAAATTGTCAGTTGCAGCATGGAGTCTAGAATTGTGATCGGTATATGCCAATAGACTCTTGTTACATGTGACTCAATAACGGCATTGATGAAATGTGGGTTAACAATAACACATATCTGCTTAACCCTTTGCGGAATACGGCCGTGATGCTATGTTATGTAACGAAGGAGTTTCTTGCCTGTTCTTGTTTATAGGATATTAACGTTTTGGTACGTGGGCAGTGTCGGATTGCCCACGTAGCAAGAGTAGCAATTGATACGGGCCCCGCGCAAAAGGGAGCCCCGCGTGTTCAAACCCGTTCGCCTCCGCTTGAGTGTAATCTTTTAAGTGAAACTTATTCAGACGTAGTATATTGAATTTACTTGATGTCACAAAAACGAAACGTTACACCTGTTTTCCGACTAAGACAATTCACGTCAGACAACCGGCAACCGATTATTTTGTTGGCAAAAATAAAACACAGACTTGCATATCGACTGTGAACTGGCAACATGTCCTATGATTTTACTTGATTATACAATTCTAAACTATTTCATATCCGGCAGCGCTGCAAAAAGCATATTTTACTTCAATCAAAATTAGACGCTAAAATCGAATTCATTCAATTTGTACTAACATCGGTCGATAGTTCTTTTTTAATCCTGTAATGTTGTCAAAAATGAGATAGTACTAGTTGCCAGTTCACAGTCGATATGGTAAACGCACAAGTTCTACAAAAAGTCACTTTATTCTTAAAAGCCCATAGCAGATCAAGGGCCCCTCGATGGAATTTGCTACGGGCCCTGCGCTTGCTTAATCCGGCACTGGACGTGGTAGAATCTGACTGATTTATAAGTGCCTGTAAATGGTTTAACTTTATACTAATAAAAGTATATTTTATCCTCTAAGCCAAAATCAGAAAATAAACTACTCTATAATTTCCAAGTTTCACAAAGCTTTAACCTCTTCAATGGTGAGAATATATTAATTAACTCCATACAATTCAAAACATGAAAGTGAACTTTAAAGGGTAATTAATTACACGGAGTTGACGTGATCGGTTATAGTAACGTGCTGATTAATTATTACAATGACGTAGGTTCTTTGTAATGATTTGGCTTGATGACAAGGTTGGCGCAGTGGTTGAGCGATCGACTGTTGCGCTACGTGTCACACGTTCGAGTCTCTCACAGAAAAAGTATTTGTATGACCTATAGATAGTTGTTTCAGGGTCTAGGTATTTGTGTATTAAATATATGTGTTTGTAAGCGCACCTACGTTGCAGTAATACGGTAGATGACTACGAGACATTTGAGTTACTTTTATGAACTTTCAAAAGCGACAAGTGCAAAGGGATTGTGTTAGAAAAAAAAAACATTGGCAGCCCTGAGTGTGGAATTGTAGCTGGTAGATGAAACTAGGCTTGGCGAATAGTGGGTGTACAATAGTACACCTCATGTTTTTAACTCTTTGGAGAATACAATATATACTTTATTCTCTAAATAACTGCTGCTTTGAATAAAAGTTTAAATGGCCTCTAGTCATAAAAAAAGAAGACTCTTCCATTCTGTGATAACAACCATATATGTCAATCATGGTCAAAATCCTGTTCCAAACTGATTAAAACTTTGTAACACGCGCCTTATCAGCCATTTCCGGCGTCAGAGGGCGCCACTTCCGTCACAGGAAATGACGCGGACATCCAAAGTATCATATTACGAGGGTAGATGATCAACATAACTGTCGCACTTCCGTAAACTGACACTAGGTGGCGTTTTGAAGATAAAGTCAAAGTTATGTCGCGAAAGCTTTTGACAAAGCCGTTATATTTTAAATTGTAAATAATCAAAATAACGGCGAAGTATCTTGCGATATAGCTATATCTATGTGCCAGATAGCATTGGGAGTCTAAAGAAAAAAAATACTAGTTTTAATGTCTGCAATTAAATGAGAGCAGTGATAGCCTAGCGGTTGAACGCTTGCCTTCCGTGCAGGAGGGTTTGCGTTCAAACCCGGCCCGCACCTCTGACTTTTCGGAATCATGTGCGGATCATTTGATTATCACTTGCATTTACGGTGAAGGAAAACATCGTGAGGAAACCTGCACACCTGAGAGGGCTCCATAACGTTCTCGACGGTGTGTGTAGTTCGCCAACCCGCACCGGGCCAGCGTGGTGGACTAAGGCCTACCCCTTCTCATTCTGAGAAGAGACCCTTGCCCAGCGGTGGGACAGTAATGGGTTGAATTCCTAAATAACAACACAAAATCACACAAATATTTCTCTACATAAGCAACATATTTGACTTTACAACTATCCGAAGCATCAAAAGCTAAAATAATATCAGCCAAGAATTCATCATTTTCATTTTAACTCAACCCTCTTTTGCGACGGGATCCCAACGACCGAGCGCTGGCATTTTTGTCAAAAAAAGACCAACATCGAAAAGGTCCACTTCTAACGACATGCGAGATGAGAAAACAAAATGGCCGCTCTTGGCCTCATGCAGGATCATTCTTTTTATTTTATAATGGTATTGATGCATACATTTATATGAATTTGACAGATCTAATTAAATTACCTTCTGTTTAAATCGGATAAAGATCAGAGAGAACAAAATATTAAAAAATAGTAGTTTTAGTCATAATCTATAATATTGAAAAAGATACCTTTCTTGTTGTCTCTGGTTTATAGGTAAATTTGAAAAGTCTTAATTACTGCGGTCCATTGCACGGGCTCCAGTGATATTTTCATTTTTATTTGAGCGTCTTTGAGTTTTTTATCTATAAATAATGGATTTTCTGGCCAATATTCTTTGGCGATTGTCAATGTCTGTAATATCTAGTTCCCCTCCGATTAGTTACACGCGCGTGCGGACTACATATTGAACAACAACGCAGCTGCATTTTACAGTGAGCGCCGGGAATTTAATTAAACATTCCTTACCGCGTATGTTTGTGTTGATAAATCGAGAGTGCAGTAATCCTGTTTAATACTATTGTGTGGTTTGGACGTTGTCTGCTAGTTTAGCATTTAAAAAATCGTTGGATTAGATTTTAAGTTTCTGTACAAATTCGATTAACAATTGGAATTGATTATTCACACTCCTTGATAAGTAGGTATTTTTCATTTAAATCAAATAAATACGTATACTGACACAGAGCCCAAAAAACAACAAATAACAACAAATTGCCAACAGTTATATAACGTTTGATTTAAGTATTACAAATCTTCATTTTCAAAGAATCTCGCATTTATTAGAAGAGTCACTCGTTTTTCTTACATAAATAAGCTATTAGAATGACAACCTGTTAGTAAACAATACAAATCTATGAACTGTCAACCTTCTAAATCTATGCCACAAATAGAAAATCTCTGCCCTCCCTACGTACCTTAAAACACCCATAAATAGTCCAAACAAATTAAACTCATAAAATCTAAACACTCTTTATTACCGACCCGTCAGATTCGTAAGCCCACGATTTATAATCGCCCACTGAAGCCCATCTTCATTTTTCGAGAGGTATTAAAAGCCCATTCAAACGCCAGAGATAGGGAGATAGCCCATACGTTAGCTTGCTGGGCTACAATTGATAGACTGGGGGATTTAAGGATTCACTTGGGGAAATAGAATATTTTTTGTGTATTTTTCTTTGTGGTATAGTGTGGACAGGAACTTTTTATTGAAAAAATATTATTATACATAATTTTACAAGGTAATTTATAATTACAGTATATTTTATAGTATTATATGAATAATTGTTACATAATAAACAACCCCCAATAATGATTATTGACTGTTTAATACTATAATCAATTTGAACCTTCAAAAAGCATCTTCATAATGACAAAAGCACCGTTTTTATCTTCTCTTTTTTATCCAAACATTAAATAATTTTACACCCTTTTCACTTTAAAATATAATTGATAATATTTCAGAATTAATAAAAACGTTTACATCATCTACATCCGTAGACAAAAACGAAGTATAACAATTTCTCGTTCCTTATATTTTATTAAAAATATTTTGTAGTTACTCCACTCCACATTACCCTCGGCGCAGTGATCCTCACAAATGAGGGATTTCGTTTAATACTCAGTCATTACCGCGCGCGGATCAAGTTGTCCCGTCCGTGGGTATTTACTGCACGCGCGCGGCGGAGGGTTGGCCACGGAGTTGAGATACTAATTGAAATAAAATTCTTTGTTGAGAAACATAATGGTGATGTGAAGTCATCTTTATCATTTTATATATAATTAAATTACATTTAATAAATAAATAAAAATAAAATACATACACACACACACACACACACACACACATTTTCTTGTTTTTTTTTTTTTAAATAGTTGTCTGTCCTTAGGGTAGTATAACTTTTAAAGACTTAAATTTTGGGTGACACAAGTCTCAATGTGAGGGGTCGTAGCCATAAAGCTACCATGCTGATCAGGCGATCTGCGAGGTTAAACAGCGCTTGCTACGGCCAGTCTTTGGATGAGTGACCGTTTTTCATATATCCTTCCGTGCCTCGGAAAGCATGTTACGCGTGGTTCGGTATTGGTCCCGGGTGTCATACGAATACCTATGACAGTCGTTATGGAGGTCAGCAGCCGCAAAATCTGACAACCAGCTTAACCATTGAATATCAGTGTCTCCCAGTAATTGGGTGGCGGAGGTCAGATGGAAGTCGCTCCGTGTAAAATACTGATATTCAAGCCGCAACTGGTTAGACTGGGAGCCGACCACGATGTTGTTGGGAAAAGGCAGGCAGAACACAAATCTCAGTAAGTGAGAGGGACAACAATTCTCATGCCTTTTTAATACATCAGCAAAAAAGGTTTTATAATAAAAGGATTAAACGAGTAATGTGTTCGTGAAAATGAAATTCTATTTTCAACAAAATATCAAAATATTTTTTGTCCGTACTCCTTATTTACAGACAGTCATTCCACTTATCCAGACAGACGTCCAGAAAATGTACAACCATCGACAATCGGCTTATGACATCGACAACATAAGTTCACACCAATCTTACCGACTGTCGGACTACCCACCTTACCTAAACATCTTCCATCATCCTTATTACAAACGAATAAAGTTCAAAATCTCTTAACATACAGTTCAGTTGATTCTGGCCAGCAAATAACATGTGGAATGCGTTGTAATGCTTTCCAAATACTATTGAGGGCCCTACACTATTTGCTAATGTTCTAAATATAGGAAAATAAACTCTAATCTTAGTTAACTAAGGTTCGGTTTTGATTGAAAGTTTTGAAAACGTTTGCAGAAGCCACATATATGGGAAATTGGACTGTATTTGAAAGGTTTAAGGTTTAGATTTGATTGAGTCAGTGTAGGGGTGAGTTTTCCATGGAAGTGACGTGAGTGGCTCTTAATGTATTGTCGGGTTAAAATGATAAGGTCTGCAGGAAATGTCAGGGGAAAATACTTGTATATTTGTGACTGTTCTGTTTGTGCTGTGTAGGGATATAGGATTGAAGATAGACAGGTTTGCGAAGTGGCTAACCGACTAGCTTCCTGCACTACATGTCGAGTGTTCGATTTTCGTGCAGAAGTGATGGAACAAATATTCGTGTGACCTATAGATAGTTGTTTCGAGTGTGTGTGTGACGTGTGTGTTCATATAAAATGTGTGTTTGTAAAATATACCTGCCCATGATACAGGAGAAAACTTAGTGAGTTACAGATATTCGGTATTGTTCTGTGCGGGAATCAAACCTCGACAGCCAACAATCCAAAACCACCAAAAACCAATAATTATATATTCCTCACTATACCATCATCCCTGTCTCCAAAGGGTCAGACAGAGGCGTGTGTTTGACAGCTCTAGATAATGTACCAAGTTGAGAGGGGATTATATCGACAAGTGTTTAGTAAGTGAGTTTCTGTGTCGCACGGGTGAGAACCCACGGACTGCGGGGATGGGACGATTGAATGCTGTGTTTAACTTATAGATTTAGCACTATAAATTATTTAAAATGTCTAACATATTCGCTAAATATATACACGGTAATATATACATTGTCTACGTGTATTTTGTTTTTTTTTTGGGTCTCGACAACAGCGCCACCTACCGGGTCCAACTATAGCTAAGAACCATACAGGTGACCACTTTTGTGCAAAAACATTCATCAAAATCGATCAAGCCGAGTACGAAGAGAAGAATTACGAATAAGCGCACCGGAATTTTAAATAATATAAGTAAATTAGGCCTGATTTTACAATTTCCGGATAAAAGTCTTATATAAGAGGATAAATAAAATAGCATCACGCCTGTATTCCTTGATGCGATAGGCAGAGGACATTTTGTACACTCACATTTAGAGGATGCCGCTATTAAATCCCATGTGATAAGGAGATATCCCATAGGTTACCGGGCAAAATTTCAAACACCGTTCTGAGAATTTCCATACTAACAGAAAACACTTCGACTGACCTGGGAATCGAACCCAAGATCTCACGTTAAGCAGTCGCCCCTTTTACCACTAGATCAATGAGGATTAATATTTATAACAAACTAGCGACTCGCCCTGGCTTCGCACGGGTGTTTACTAATGAAGGAAATGATAATTACTGAGATTTTCATACAACAATATCATACATTTTTTTTTAAACGTTGCCCCACAATAGGATTTCTCCTGTATCGTGGGTACAGTTTACAAACATACATGTCACATACACACACAACCAGACCCGAAACAACTATCTGTAGATCATACAAATATTTGTTCCGTGCGGGGATCGAACCCGCGACACGTAGCACAGAAAGCTAATCGCTTAGCCACTGCGCCAACCGTGCCGTCAATTTCCGACGTGTGGCTTTTCCAAGAAATTTCTTTCATACATACTTTGTCCTGACAATTAAGAATAAAACAAAAAAAAAACAGCCAAATCTGTCGGGCCGTTCTCAAGTGATGAACTTTCATACAAGCGGCAATATATTTTTATTTATTATATAGATATCATCATCATCATCATCATCATCAGCCAGAAGACGTCCACTGCTGAACGAAGGCCTCCCTCAAGGGGGGTTTGCCATAATCCCCACGCTTGGCAGGAGGCTTGGGGATCGCAGTGGCTCACCGATTAGTGAGAGGACGCTGCTGCGATCTGCGATAGATATACTCAGGCCCAAATAATTTTTCCTCGTGACAACTCTATGATGCCCTTACAACTGAGTACTTTGCCATCCGGGTCTTATAATACGAGCGAGATAGTTGCCCACATCTGTGCCCAACCCCTCCGATGCTAAAGCACGGGTCGAGCGGGCCACTGATTAAAAAGTCACCGCTTTTAATATCGCGCGCCCTTGCGTCCAAGAATGTGTGTGATTAGGGTGCGCAAGCGATGGAATGTTATAGGATTTGAATATGGAATATTTACTTTAACTAATGAACTATTTATGTAAAGAATCATATTGCGTGATTTTTGTGGTGTTTTTATTTTTTATGAGATATTTCAAATTGATTTTATATATTAATAATTGTTTGATAAAGAAGATATCTGAACGCTCTTGCGATGGAGCGAATAGCTTTATGGATACAGGGTTTCAGGTTCAATTTCTGCATCAGGAAAAATATTTTTGTAGGGCTTGTGTGCTACAGATTTTTGTCTATGAACGCCTATCCTAAGAAATTCTAGTGTGAGCCAATAATATAGATATTAAAAAAAGACATACTTAAGCAATAAATAAGCTCATTTAATTTTGTACAAGATATTAGGACAGCTCCGTGAAAAATAAATATTTTTCCTCCTAAAACATGGTCACAGTACAAAAGTCCCGTCATATCGTACACTGAGCACAGATGTTTTTGATTTATACGTCAAATCTCAAACAAAACTACTCAAAATTAAACCTTACCCCATTGCAATACAGACTAATATCACCTAAAAATAACCCACGAATAATTCTACACAACTTTGCTAACAATGCCTTACATTTTGATTTTCAATAACATGAACACACAAACTTATGTGTGCAGTTCCAAAAACGAAAAATCAACTGTTTTGCCATATGAAATGTTAAGGAATAAAGTTCAGTGTGCAAGAATGTAATTGTACGTTTAAGTTGGTATATACTGGTATTGTAGGAGATACCATTGTGCCCTGATCAGCCAAGGTTTTGTTTCTGTGAAGGATTGCTTGCCCTTTGACAGAAAGAGAGATGAAAAATAAATGGAAATTCTTTGGGATTCACGTGTATAACAAGTCTTTTGAATTTCGAAAAAAAAAATTCTCCGAATACGTTTTTTTAAACTTCGAATTTGTATTTGAGTTGCCTATAAAATAGATGTTGTTTTAATATTTTGCCATAGACATTAAAAACAGTTTTTTGGGCATAGAGTAAAGACTTTGGTCCTGTCAGATCAATGGATTAGTGAGGGTAATCTGCGTTTTCCGTGCGCATGACTCGAACACAAAATTGATTTCTGACTACGCATAGATGCATGTGCGGCATTTCACACCAAGCCACAACCTTTTAGAACCGTAAGTAGTTCTTTGACCTTTATTGCCGTCACTGGCATGGTATTTTCATTTGTCGCCTATATAAGTTCAAAAGATTTCACAAATTTAGACTACGTGTTGTGTATTTCGTTCCAATTGAATTTAATAACGATCATGAATCGTTTGAGCTTCAATAACATATCTTAATAATGTCCTCCTGACCGATTTCGGTCACGGCGGCTAATCTCACCGGAGATTAGCCAACTACGCAGGAGATATTATAGAGCACAAGTGTGTGCGCAAACACAGGTGCTCTCTCTATTCCTTCACTCTCATAGTCCGATGGGGCGGCAATCCGACACGACCGGAGAGAGATCAGTCGCAGGACCAACAGCTTTACATGCTTTCCGAGGCACGATGTGTATTCACATACACAAAGACCCAGACCCGAAACAACTATCTGTAGATCGTACTTATATTTGTTCCGTGCGGAAATCGCACCCGCGACACGTAATTCAGCAGTCGATCTCTAAACCACTGCGCCAATCGTGCCGTCACACATCAACACATCTTATCAACATTGCGAACTTAGCTCAGCAGCAAAAACAACCTTGTACTACCAAGCCCTTTCTGCTATCGCGTTGGTAAGGTTGATAATCGTTATTAAATTCATAAGAAACTAATTTTAATCCTTAGCAGTACCTATGTATAAGTCACGAGATTGAATCATGTTCATTTGTTGCAGCAATCCTCCCGTATCGCGAGGACTCGCAGGCGCAGACGCGCGAGTTCCTGTCGCGTGTTGTCGACGTGCTGCTCGACTTCGTGCATCAGGTCAACGACAGGAATGAAAAGGTATGTGAGTCAAGCTACGTTATCTTGTTGAATGCCATGTGGGCTAGAAACATAAATTTTGACAAATGTATGAAAATGTATCAATAGCCTAGCGGCTGAACGCTTGCCTTCCATGCAGAAGGGTTTGCGTTCAAACCCGGCCCACACCTCTGACTTTTCGGAATCATGTGCGGATCAGAATTTGATTATCACTTGCATTTACGGTGAAGGAAAAACATCGTGAGGAAACCTGCACACCTGAGAGGGCTCCATAAAGTTCTCGACGGTGTGTGTAGTCCGCCAACCCGCACCGGGCCAGCGTGGTGGACTAAGGTCTACCCCTTCTCATTCTGAGAAGAGACCCTTGCCCAGGAGTGGGACAGTAATGGGTTGAATTTATTTATTTATTTATGAAAAACAAGTGCGCGCGCATTCGTATAAAGTTCAATCGAAATCGCGTGCGCTGTTTTTATTAAATACGTGATTGGTTATATACGTACAGTAAGCATCAAAAAGCTGTATACACTTAATGAAATTCAAAAACGATTTTTAGTGGAAATAGTGATTGAAATCTTGAGCAATTTCACACATTAAAATTTAAATAACCACGTATTTTATTTTAATGTTAAAAAACGTGGTTATCTAAATTTTTATATTTTAACCAATGGTTTTCCAAGAATACGCGTTTGAATTTTGCTACGTATATACATATTTTACTGACTGTAGTACAAACAGGTAGTTTTGCTAATTGCTAATTAGTTCGAACTGATTTGCCTTTATTAGTAGGAACAGACAGCGAAACTAAGTTAATCAGAATTTTAACCATTGGCAAATGTTGGGTGGTACAACAGACTCTTCAGGAACAGGGAAAACAGACGTGATGCTCAGGTATGTTATGTTTACTTATAATATTCTATCCTCTAGATCTTGGAGTTCAAGATGCCGGAGGAGATGATCAAGATCCTCGATCTCCAGCTGCACGACGAACCGCTGCCGCTGAAGCAACTCCTCGAGGACTGCAAGATCGCGCTCAAACACCAGGTCAAGACTGGTAAGTGGAACAACAGAATATTTAAGAAGATGCCGATTGTGCAGCATCAACCTAACCTGTTCCAAGATTCTTGTAGATTCTTTTCCAAAGTTTTGCCAAGAGAAATGACAGCACAACAATTATAAAGGAAAACAAAAAAACATACACAAAAATAAGAATAAATATTACATATAGGTAACAAGAAATGTCCCAGGCATGGCGTGACACAGAGCTGAATTGCAGTTGGCACCCCTGCAAACTATAGCGTGGGTTTCTTCAAAGAGACTGTGAAAAGATCTTTAAAGTTACAACTGCAAGTCGTGAAGAGCCAGGAAAAAAAAAAAAAAAAAAAAAAAATTTACAACTGTCATATATTTTGAGAAATATGTTATTCAAATCCAACCCCGCTGAATATTTCTAGAGCTGATTAAAAATTCCACTCATACTTACACTCCTGGGCACCCCTTATCCACAAGCTAGTGTATCAAATCGCTGAAGAATGCAATTATAAATAACGGCAGAGTATTCTGCTCGGCAGCGCGTGCGGCTATCATTCCGATACATTTGCGGGAGTAATTGAATTGTTTGCTGCGGTTCAGGAGAGGTCGGCTGTGTTCGGATACATTCGAAAATAATGGAAAATTAGATGTAAAATTCTTTTTTCGGATACAATGTGGTTTTGTTGATTGGAGAGGAAGATAGGATTATTTAGTAATTTATCTTAAAATATATAGAATGACATATTACGCTCGTATTCTCTTAAAGGATAGGCAGAGATATGTACCTACTGTTGTACATTCACTGACAAAGGTACAAAGATCCAAAAGATATTTTTATGAATGAAAGCTTTCCAATTTCATTCCTTTCAGAAATTAATTATTATAATTTTAGCTTTTGCCCGTGGCTTTCGCTTGCGTTAATTTAGAATTTGATAATCAATTCGGGTTGTACTCTGCTTGCGAAAGACATGTGGCGCCATCTATTATCATAAGAACGTTATTGTTGTCTTCCTCGGGAACAGTGCTTTTTTCGCGATGAATGATACTCTATGTCCATTTCTGTACACTTGACAACGTATATGCAAAATTTCAGGAAGATCGGTTCAGTGGTTTAGGCGTGAAAAGGTAACAAACAAACAAACTTACATTCGCATTTATAATATTAGTTAGGATAGCGTTCAGTAATTAATTATTACAAAAAGTTCACCAATTCATGTCGCTCGCTCTACTTACCCCCATATTTCGTCGATACTGAGAAATTTCCCATAATCAATTTCCTCGAACCGAGAATCAAACCTAGAACACACAGCGGCGCTCATGACCACTGATGTACTCTTTACTAGTTAGAATATTTTTTATTCAACGTAAAATATATCATGTATTTGTATTTTATAAGTAGATCCATGCTAGAGGGACAATCATTCCGATACATTTGAGGACATAATTGAATTGTTTGATACCGCGGTCGGAGGGGTTCGGGCGAGTTCGGGTGTACTCGGAAATAGACGATCGGAAAATTGAAGACTTTAGGAGCGTTCATGTGAACTGATTTGAATTGAAGACAGGTTTTACGTTTTATTTATATATTTGTTTTTATATTATGTTGTGACTGCCTCGTTAATCTAGTGGTGAGAAGCGCGACTGCTGAGCGTGAGGTCCTGGGTTCGATTCCCAGGTCGGACAAAGTGTTATTGGGTTTTTCTGTATGGAAACTCTCAGTAGCAGCACGGAGTCTGGAACTGTGCCCGGTAGATGGCAATAGGATTGCCCCCTATTACATGGGAGTTAATAACGGCATCGGCGAAATGTGGGTGTACAATACTGCCTAACCCTTAGGGGAATACAGGCGTGATGCCTATGTTATGTTTGTTATATTATGTTTTGTTTTACCTATATTATTTTCGTTTTTACTCTTTATGCGATAAAAAAGCTTTTGCAAAACCTACGTCTTTTAATAAAATATTTTTGATTTCGTTTAGAAAATATACAGTTTTTAGTTTTCTGTAACAGTCAGACTGCAAACGAAATAATTACACCTCTTTTAATATTTAACTACATAATTAAGTATTTTAAAAAATTACTTTTGAAAAATTCAGCTTTGTAACTTTATAAAAAAATACACAATAATCTCTTAATAAGAGACTAAGGATTTTGAATTTTGTTCAGGAATTTAATATAATTGTCTATCTTTATACACAATTATATAAAATATTAAAAATATAATTGTGTATCTTTATACACAATTATATTTTTAGCTTGTATATAATATTTAATAAGTCTACAAACCTCTAATAAACAATTTTATTTTCTTTGTTGTTGCTTTCAGTACTAATAGGCAAAAATTCAAATAAAATAGTATTATATTCTTAACATTTTTGAAATCTTTGTCCTCATACCTGAACAAAATTCTAAATCCTATCGCCACTATCAATATTCCTCTCACATCTCTCATTTGCTCTCAAAACATCAAAAACAGAGGACCAGTCTCCCCTACCCGCATTCTGAACATCACGCGCTCCGCCGAGCGTGAGACAATCTTTCGTCTGAGCGAGTCTGACGAATGGATTGACTGTGGACTACAGACCCTATCCAGGAATTACACAGCTTAGAAATATACGAGTTCAAATTGCAGTTGGAAAACAAAGAGGATTTAAAGTGCAGCGATGTATATAATAGGTCTCATTCTAGTGGTGGCAAGCTCGACGCTGAGCGTGAGGTCCTGTGTTCGATTTCCGGGTCGGGGAAAGTGTTATTTGGTATTTTTGTTTGGAATTGGCATCAATGAAATGTGGGTGTATTGTACGTCTCTGCCTAAACCTTCGCGGAATACAGGCGTTATACTATATTATGTTATGTCACTAAGCAGATTTTTCTGACAAGCATTTTTTTATCCTTGGGATTGTTTGTATATAGATAATTTCATTAAACGATATTTTAATTTGAGTAGAATTATTCTGTTCTATTTTTATTCTATTCTATCATCCAAATTTTGTTCCGTGCGGCAATCGAACCCGCGACACAAAGCGCAAAAGCTAATTGCTTAGCCACTGCGCCAACCGTGCCGTAGCCAAGATAGCACTAAGGTCCTAGAATTGACATTGGATTCAATCAGACGAAAAAGTAAAAGAACCACAAATTCAGCCACCTTAACCAACCTTTTTAATAAATTTCCATTACTCTACAGACTTATAGGCTTATGGCCAAAGTCTTCGACCCGATAAAGTGTCGGGAATAGCCATAAAAACGATAAATACGGCGCGTAAGTGGCAGCCGGGAGTACCACGCGGGGCCCGCTAATATTACGCAAATCATAGGATTATAGCGCCGAGGGAAGGGTGGCTATGCGGTTGAGAGTATTGGAGACAATTTTATGTATTGGAAAATATTTTGAGCGGTATTGAAAGAATTCATTTAAATAAAGACACACACTGTAATGCAAAATATGTATTTTTTTTTAAATTTACTTGATTTATTTAATTTTATGCTCAAGTTAAAAATCATCGTACATTTGAAAATTTCGAAAACTTATTAGTTATTTACGTAACTCTAGGAAATTGTAGGCTTACAGTTAGCCTCGCTCAAGGCTATTCAATTAAACTCAGTTTCGCTAAGTTTACATGTCGTATCGTCAACAAGAAATCAGTTTTTTTATATATTAAAAACTACATATCGAAATTTCGTGTTGTCTTTGGTGTTCGTTTTGAAAGAGATCACTCACTCTGACCCTTTTTTTGCTTATGGTTATATAAGAAGCTTCTGAATACACACCAAGATTAGATTCAGTATAAAGAAAATAAAATCTGAAAAAATAATTGAAACAAGATTATCTAAAATATCCTTGGCATCTTTCCCTACTAAAATACTCTTGTGGTCACCCCACCTCGCCCCATCGTCTCGTATTAACATAGTTTGATGGATCATCCCTCCGTTGTTGAAGATTAGGATCCCACTGTTATGGATTGATTTTATAGACTCTGTGTTGTGGATGGGGGCTCTAATAGTAGGATTTTGGTAGGCTTGCGGGATTTTATAAGCTCTTAGGTTTTAGAGGTTGAGAGTTTGAATTTTAGGTTGCCAAATTTTAGTTAAGGTATGATTTATTTGCTGGACCGAAGCAGGCGTTCAGGACGTGTGCACCGTAGGGTAGCAGGAACTGCTTGATACAAAACTGTTCCTGAAATTTTAAACCCGTGCCTCGTCCGCACCTCGTACAAGGCAGAGCTCGCATCCGCCTCTGTTTAGTAATCATCATTAAGATGGATTTCCAAAAATATCGCATAAAAGCTTTTGACACTTGTACACCCAATTGTCATCAAAATAAACTGAGGTCCTTTTGCTGTCGATTTCGTTTAAGGATATGTAGTGAGTGAAGAAAATATTCTGTTAAGTTACTATTTTTTATATCTTTCAATAATATATATGTAACCCGAACATATATAACATAACATAATATTGTACTATTGTGCATACATATTTCACCGATGTCGTTAAGTTCCATGTAATCAAATTAGGCTATTAATTAGAATTTTCTAACAGAGAACCCCAATAACACTGTCCGACCCGGGAAACGAACCCAAAACAGTCACGATTGCGACCACTAGACCAATAAGGTAGTGAAAAACGAATGATCTATTAAAATAATAACCACGAAGCTTCTTAACAGTTCTTCTCTTCGGTCTAAATATTTGTAAGTGCCATTTTATTTACACGAATAAAAATAATCCGTAGATGACTACTAGTCATCTGATTTACTTTTTATGAACTGTCAAAAACGACATTTTGTTCTCAAAATGTTTGGAATACAAAAGCGTAACGTCATAATTTTTCATTGCCATTGACATACATAACATATAGTATGATTTTGATAAATTAAAAATTGAAAACGTCAAAGATAAGCAAGACATTAAGTTTTACTGAGTTTTTAGAAGGAAAATTATTTACCTAACAAGTTTTCAGAATTTATTTTTGATGCAGTCACCTAGCCTATTAAATTTTAAATTAAGATATTCCCCGAGATGTCACTTTAGTGATCAATAGTCGTAAACTCTAGATTGAAAACAACATTGAACTGATTCAAACAGATATGTATAAATCAACACGCAACATTTCACTTTTACATAAAAATATAATCATAAAAACACAGATACTGTCACAATAGCTCTGATTGCGGTGCACACCGCTCCAAACTGGATTAAACCGGATATAACCGGTATTATCCGCATATTCCGTTGAATAGTCTCGTCAGCGATCACGTGCGGCCACAAATTGAATCATTTACGGACTTGTCGCATACTGAGTAGGTTGTGTGGTCACCCTACTAATTCACAATGAAGTGTTTTAATTTAGTATGACGTATTTAGTTTTTTTGTTTATTATTCTGTCTCATTGGTCTAGTGGTCACAAGTGCGACTGCTGAGCGTGAGGTCGTGGGTTCGATTCTCGGGTCGGGCAGTGGTATTGGGTTTGTCTGTATAGAAATTTCCAGTAGCATCGTAATTACATGGCGGAACTCGATAGTGACATCGGCGAAATGTGGGTGTACAACAGTACATCTCTGCCTCACCCTTCGGGGAATACAGGCGTGATGCTATGTTATGTTTGACCATTTTAATATTATTAACTTAGCATTAGAATTAATAACTTTACATAGAGTACTAGAAAGAACTTTAGATAGAGGCTCGTAGCTGCCGAGGTTAAGCAGCGCTTGCTGCTTTCAATCATTGGATGGGTGATCGTTGTTCACACATCGCTCATAAAGCACATCAAGCAGTTGGTCCCGGGTGTCATACAGATACCTATGACAGTCGTCACAGGTGTCTGTTACAGGGAATTTTCTAACAGAAAAACACAATAACAATTGCCCGTCCCGGGGATCGAACTCAAGTCCTCACAGCCCCCACTTGCGGCCACTAAACCAACAAGGCAGGCTTTTAAAATAATATATAACAAACCCTTTATTAAAAGAACAATATGCCTTCAAAAGGTGGTCACAGGCCACATCTTGGTTAAGCAAAAGATATTAATACGTCAAAAGGAATTTAATTTTAATCCCCCCGGCTCCCGACAGATGGGGTCCGCGTCAGGTGTTACGTAATGCTAGTTTAATCTCAGAGGGCGCCACTGGGCGGGGGAGTTTCTGCAACCGATGTGATGTGAGGGTATTTGCTTTGTTCAAGATTAGTTTTGTTCAGAAATGAAATGGGTACAGAAGAATGGGCTTCTAGAAGAATAGGGTCGGAAATTGAGAACAGAAAGTCAGAAAAAATATTCTCATTTTTTTTGTTTTTGATATAACAGAACATAGCATCACACCTGTATCCGTAAAGGGTTAAGCAGATGTGTACTATCGTGAACTTACATTTCGCCGATGCTGTTATTAAGTCCCATGTAATAGGGGGCGAACCTATTGCCATCAACCGTCAAAATCACTTTTTTGACGACGCGGTTGGCGCAATGGTTGAGAAATTGACTGCTAAGCTAGGTGTCGCAGGTTCGATTCCCGCACGGATCAAATATTTGTGTGATCTACAGATAGTTGTTTCGGGTCTGGGTCTTTGTGTATGTGAATATACGTGTTTGTAAACGCATCCACGATACAGATGTTATTCCTAGTGTGGGGCAATGTTTAAAAAAAAAACATCCTTCGTACTTTGTCCCGCCATCAGAAAAAATCTCACCTGGACATAAACTACCGTGGCTGACTTGGAAATCCCTTAACATACTACGAACCCAAATCAAATCAAATCAAATCATTTATTCATATCATTTTGGGTATTATATGATCCCACATTTTAATTTTATTATTCGTTCCACCAAAATCTACCTTTAATAGACGTATGAATTATTAGGTATTAGTTCAAATTTCAAAGTTAAAAAAAATAAAAATATTAGGAACAATCAAGTTTAAGTCGATCGATGCAAAACTAGCTCCCACAAGTGGGGGTACGGCAGCTCAGATCTCCAGTGCGAGTGCGGCGTCTCCCCGCAGACAATAGCCCACCTTCCATCCTGCTCTGCGTGTCCTACTACCTGCTCACGGGAGGAGTTAATGGCCGCTACGGAAAACGCAGTCCATGTGTCGGAATTTGGGCCCAAACTGATTTAATTTGCCATCGACACGCTAAGAAGACCGTTTTCTTCTTTAGACAACTTTATCTGTGTCAGAGCATCCTGTATAATATATAGCACAATATACACCTGCCTTTACCTGCGTATACAACACTGGAATTACAAAGAAATATACTGCTTTTCAAATGCACACTGTCCCCTTTTAAACTGTTACCACATCTCACAAAATCACTTTAAATTTTAAAACAATCAAATCGCTCCCTAATTCATAATCCCGGCGGGTTTAACTGTGTTTACACTTACTGCTGATCCCCCGACATCTGTGAGGCGTGATAAACATCCCCTGGGGTATGCCCCGACCCAGTATTAGGGTAATGTGTTATCTATTCGCACTTTTAAAAGTTTTGTATGGTTTGTGTTTAAAAAAAAGATTTGTAGAAAAAAAGCTTTTTGTTGATGATATCCAATATTTAAATCTTCAACAGCCGAAAAAGGGAGATTGTCTATGATTCATCCATGCCATTGTAACTATATAACTGTAATATAACTGACTAATTAACATCAGGTAACTATTTAAAGATATGTCAAAAACACTAAATTATTTTACTTACTCAAATATCCTGAATACATATAGACATGCTAACACTCAGCCCTGAAACAGACCATACAAATTTGCTCCA
This sequence comes from Shargacucullia verbasci, assembly GCA_947562105.1. Classification (NCBI taxonomy): domain Eukaryota; kingdom Metazoa; phylum Arthropoda; class Insecta; order Lepidoptera; family Noctuidae; genus Shargacucullia; species Shargacucullia verbasci. The sequence continues at coordinate 374,916 of OX387307.1, read as the reverse complement.
TACGGTCAACGAAATCGCGATAAGTATGTGTTGCATTGTTTAATAATGATAATAAGAGTGTTTAATATGATTCCTCAAACTATTCGCTAACTACTTTCACGGCAATTCAGAATTAAACTAAAACTATGGCTAACTGAAATGTATTTTTATAATATTAAAAACTTCATGAGTCATAAAATTATAGAGAGATTTAATTTTTCTGTCCTATGTTTAAAAAAAACTAACATTTACATGCCATTACAAAGGCGGAACACACTGTACTGCATATTATTATGAATGAACTCTTGTGACACATGTTCCTGCCAATAAATGTCTATTTCTATTTCTAAAGTCAATCTATCTCACGCCCGTCTCCATATTTCGCGAACCACAAATCAATAGATATATAGGCCTACTGATAACACAATGACAGCTTATCATTTCAATATGCTTCATATAAACCACAAAACAAGAAACTACAAGAAGTTCAATTTTAAATATGAGGTTTAAAAAAGCTTAAACCAAATCTCTAGACTCTAGATATTGATGATTGGATCTTCAAAGCGACTTGAGTCTAAAAGATAGTGTATATAAATTGGGTGACAACGCACTCGGTAGGAAGGTTTAACGGTAGCGGAACACACAGAAAGAGAACGGTATGATTAAAGGAATGGTGTACATAATACCTTAATTTTGTTATGTTCATCATCTCCGAAAACTGCTGCTTCTCCAGGACTTCACCAGGACAATAGTTTACCTTTTTTTTACGACGAGTAGTGTATCTTAATCACGTTATGCCAAAATGACCGACATCATATTTAAACATCGGTTTATTTTTTTACCATTACACATTACAGTATTATCACACATTACAGTATTATCACACATTACACTATTATTACACATTACACTATTATTACAACCAAATTCGATTATTCAGTTTATCTCACGACTAAACTTAAGTAAAATATCTCGAAAAACTCGAACCTCTGCAATAGATTTTCATTAAACCTTCTTAAATATCTATTTTGCGATAAAATCCCTCCGTACAGTCTATCAACACTCCCTCTTAGTCCCTAGAGGGCGCTATTCTCAATACTCTGTCATTTATATTTTTTATCTGTGGTACCGCGTCTGTAATGTCACAAAAAAGAATGTGTTTCTGATAAACTGCTTTGTGGGGGCCCCAGAGAGGTCTTATCTTTTCATTTGTGGGTTTTTGCGAGTGTCATAAACACGTATCTTGCTTTTTATGGGGTAGATTGAATTACAAGTGGTTTTATGTATGACTTTTGATTAGGAATTTGAAGGGTAATACTATTTTTTTTAACTTTACATTTTCCCCGCACTATCTTTGAAACGCTTTGATAAAATGAAATAGTATTGTGTTGGGCTCAGCTATCGATTTTATTAGAATTTACAATAACGATAATTTTACTTCAGATGGTATGTTTGGCGCAGTGGTTACGATATCAACTGCTGCACTACGACTCGCGGGATCGATAATCCAAGGAATATTTTTAAAAATTTATACACATCATTAAAAAATGTAATAAAGATGAAATAAGAGCGTAAAGTAATAGTTAAATATTACCAATCCATCAAATACTTGTATGACCTACAGATGGAAGTTCTGGGTAAATGCACCTACGACACAGGAATTATTTCAAGTTTGGGGCCACATATTTATTATTTAAAATGGCGTATCGCTAGATGGTTAAGATCATTAAACCTCTTTATCTTATTTTTGTTTGTAAACGCTATCTATACCTACATATAATAAAATTATAACAAGCCGATGTCTGTAAATTATATATATTGTAGAGAAACTAATATGGGGTCTTTATTTGAGCAACAGAAGCCAAAACAACAGTTTTTAGAATTTTTGTCTGTCTGTCTGTATGTTTGTACACGCATCACGCAAAAACAACTGCATGGAATTGAATGCAGTTATCACTGATGTATTGCTAGAGGTCTAACTTAAAATATAGGCTTTATTTTATCGCAGGAAAACATCAGATTCAAAATTCCACGCGTACGAAGTCGCGGGCAAAAGCTAGTATTAAATATTATTTCACAACCCGAATATCGTAAATAGCGTGAAATTCCAAAAACATTTGATTTTCACAAATACCATTGAACTCGCCCTAAAGTCGGTCATTTCCTGCAACCAACCGGATGTCATCGCTGTGTAATGGCGTGTGGTATTACATCCGAATCGGATCTCTGACGGACCGGAACACTGGCTGGTTTTTGTTATTGACACTTTGTGGTACCATGTAATATGGTGTTTTTCCCTTTTCCCAATTATTTGGTCAAGGCGATGACATCGAACATTAATTTCCTGCTTTGGGAACTGTTTGTCTCTGTTTGGATTATATTTATTTATCTATCCAAATATGTATATTATGAAAGGCTAGAAGCCTACCCCGACATATTTTCTACTAGCTTATGCCCGCGACGTACGCGTGGAATTTAGAATCTGATATTTTCCTGCGGCAAAATGGTGCCTATATTTTAAGTTAGGCCTCTAGAAATACATCGGTGAAAACTGCATTCAATTCCATGCAGTAGTTTTTATCTTCGATGATATGATTGATATCATAATAAGCTCTAGATATTAAGATATTCTTTATAACCGGCTTAAATTTTATAATAGGTAATTCGGTAATAGAATTTGATTAGAATTTATTAGAATTTTATTATTTCAAGTGTATGTATATACTTATATACTTCAAACACCTCTCGCCCCCAGGTCACCCCCACTTCTTCAACCAGCTGTCCTGCGGGCTGGACATCATCTCGCTGGCCGGCGAGTGGCTGACGGCGGCCGCCAACACCAACATGTTCACCTACGAGATCGCGCCCGTCTTCATCCTGATGGAGAACGTGGTGCTGGAGAAGATGAGGAACATGATCGGGTGGAAGACTGGAGACTCTATCCTGGCTCCTGGTAAGTTATCATTTTATTAAGAGAAGAGAATTTTGTTCAGGTTTTGGTAAGCGGTCTGCCAAGCCAATCCTAAATCCGAAGTCAGATTTTATTGTGATTACCCAGAATTTTTTATTTCCAACCTAGGATAGGATGATAGTCATGACAGCCTAGTCGTTGAACGCTTTCCATAGACGAAGGACTAAGATCAAAACGGACCGCACAATACGGTAGATGACTACTAGTCATCTGAGTTACTTTTTATGGACTGTCAAAAATGACATCTTGTTCTAAAACTGTTTGGAATACAAAAGCGTGACGTCATAGTTTTGCATTGCCATTGACATACTTGTGTTATTTTGATAAATTCAATATTGAAAACGCCAAAGATAAGCTAGAAATTAAGTTTTACTGAGTTTTAGAAACTATTTATTAAACAATATTTTAGAATTTATTTTTGATGCAGGCATCTAGGCTAATTATTTTTTTCAAATTCATGTGCGGATCAGAATTTGATTATCACTCGCGTTAACAGTGAAGGAAACCATCGTGAGGAAACCTGCACACCTGAGAGGGCTCCATAAAGTTGTCGATGGTGTGTGTAGTCCACCAACCCGCACCGAGACCCAAAATCTCTTTTATCATCTTTTGGGTACTTATTCAGATTTTATAATCATCACGTTTTTTGACGGCACAGTTGGCGCAGTGGTTGAGAGATCGACTGCTGCGCTACGTGTCGCGGGTTCGATTCCCGCACGGAACAAATATTTGTATGATCTACAAATAGTTGTTTCGGGTCTGGATCTTCGTGTATATAAATACACATCGTGCCTCGGAAAGCACGTAAAGCCGTTGGTCCTGCACCTGATCTCTCTCCGGTCGTGTCGGATTGCCGTCCCATCGGACTATGAGAGTGAAGGAACAGAGAGAGCACCTGTGTTTGCGCATACACTTGTGCTCTATAATATCTCCTGCGTAGTTGGTTAATCTCCGGTGAGATTGGCCGCCGTGACCGAAATCGGTCAGGAGGACATTATTATTATAATCATCACATCAAAAGTATTTCACTTAATACTTGTCAAAGTCAAAGATTTTTATTTCAACTGGCAGGCACTTTAAAAAGTCGAGACTCTAGGCACACGGTTCCAAAGGGAGTAGGTCCTATGGAGAAGAGACCGGCAAGAAACTCCATGGATACACTTTATAAAATATAAAAAGTTAATTTACAATTAAAAATCTTAAATTAACATGCATTATATAAGACAAATACAAACTTATTAAAACGTTACTTACATAATGAGGTAATAAAATATGAGTTATACAAGTGTTTCGAATAAAAAATAAAAACGGCAATAACAGTTCAAAGCGGTTAAAACAGAAATTGTATTGCTGATGACTCCTGTGTTACACCAGGTGGGTCCGTCTCCAACTTGTACGCGTTCTTAGCTGCTCGCCACCACAAGTTCCCGCAGTACAAGGAGAAGGGACTCTCCAGCATCCCTGGACAACTCGTCATGTTCACTTCTGACCAGGTGAGGTTCTGCTTACATGAAAAACTATTATTTGTCTCAAGAAATTATATCAACGCAATGTGGGTCTCATACCTTCAACACCTCTGCCTTCGGAGAATACAGGCTGATGGTGAAGCTTACAATCTACAGATTCTTCACGTCAACGTCATCTGATCTCCTGACCAAAGCTGATTATGATTATCTGAGACATAGATGATTGACAGATTGATAATTTGCAGTAGAGTTACCAGTGCTGCAGTGCGAGGAAGCTCATCCCCCTATATTGGGTAAAGTTAAATCGTTCCCAAGCGTTATCACGCGTTTCTAAATTCCAACTATTTGGGGAAACCTCTGTAGTGGCAACTACTAGCAACATGACAAAAAGTAAAGCGCCATCTATCGGAGTGAAGCTACAACAACAAACCCTGAATCGCACTATGAGAGTTTACAACGATTCTAACACATATACGAATGTCCGACATCAATTGTCGGGCTTCGGTCCGCCAGGCACCACTTTGCCTGGTCGGAGGATCCTCCCTTTTCAATGGAGGAACACCATACCTCGTTCCCCCGTACCTCGACTGATATGAGGTTTCATATCTGCCACAAAATACTTTATGTTGGATGCTCAATTATTTCTTCTTAATTGTCAATGTCAACAGCTTTCCAATAATTCTGTGTCTCGCCTATGTATAATTCTTTTAGTTTATTAAAACCAAGATTCGTGTTGGTTTATCGTTTATTATGTATCATCCACTATATTTTTTGACTTTTGTATAAAACTACATTAAAACCAAGATTCGTGTTGGTTTATCGTTTATTATGTATCATCCACTATATTTTTTGACTTTTGTATAAAACTACATAAGTAAATACTAAATTCAAAATGTATGTAACTGCTTCATTAGTGGTAACGGTGACAGAGCTTAAGATCATGGGTTCAGCAAACTGTTTTTGTTTAGAAAATTCTTAATAGCAGCCCAGAATCTGGAATCGGGCCTTGTAAATGGCCAAAACCCGCCCGGTGAAATGTGGGTGTGTGAGAGTACCCAAGCGTGATGTTATAATGTATTTCTCCCCCACCAGTGCCACTACTCAGTGAAGTCCTGCGCCTCGGTATGCGGCCTCGGCACCGACTATTGTATATGCGTGCCGTCGGATGAGCGTGGCCGCATGATCCCCACCGAGCTGGAGCGACTGGTCAAGTACCATAAGGATAGGGGCAATGTGAGTATGAAATGAAGAATCTTGAGATTTTTATTAAGTGTGTCTATAATAGCCGTATAATTAAATAATTGATAGTAGTGTATTTAGAACTCATATTCTATCTTCCTCTATTATTTGTTCCTGCTAGGTGCCATTCTTCGTGAACGCCACCTCGGGCACGACCGTGCTGGGCGCGTTTGACCCGCTCGAGGAGATCGCAGACATCTGCCAGAAGTACGACATGTGGATGCACGTTGATGTGAGTTATAATGATGATGTGTTTTTAGATCTTTCCTATCAGATGCTGTTCATCGTTGGATCAGCTCGAGGAGATGACAAACATCTGCCAGAAGTAGAAGTATAAGTTATAATTATTTTTTTATTTATACATTTTATAAAATATTATGTTGATAACGTTTTAAAAGTGCCTAAAATAGATTCATTTTAAACAAAAACGATTCTATTTTATATGAGTATTTAAAATATCTAGCTTGGAAAGCTTCAAGAATAAAAAAATAAAAACCGACTCCAAAAAACTCAAAAACAAAACTAATAACTTTTTTAGTTATTAGTTTTGTTTTTGAGTTTTTTAAATAAATCTTTTATTATACAATATAGTAGTTGAAGAATATTGAAGTCGGTGCCAAATAAAACATGCAATGATAAACCGACTCCTCTTTTTTTGAAGTCGGTTAAAAATAGTCGAGTTTCTATAATTCAATGGAGATTATAAAAGATACTAGACATATTTAAGAACCTCGCGGCCACCTTGTATATCTCAGATTTTGTGTACCAACGCTCGATGCAGCTTTAAGAGAACGTTGACGCTATCGCTAACGGTCGCCTGAATAGACTAGTGACCATGTGTTTATTTTCTATGTCGCAGGCTGCGTGGGGAGGCGGCCTGCTCTTTTCCAAGAAGTACCGGCATCCTCGTCTCACCGGCGTCGAAAGGTAAGTTTAAATTATACACTTGTAATCTAGATATAAAGCCAATCTTCGGAAGTATCTTGAAACCACATTAAACTAACATCAGTCACTCACAAGCGTGTATATCTAACAAAGAGGCTACCTTCTAAAACTATTTAACACGTTCCGGGACACTTGACTATTTGCAAATATCATGATATGACACTTCAAAATTCCATACATTTTATCATGCCGTACTAAATATATTACATATATTTTTAATTTTTTGATACGACATATACGGCCACAGACGTTGACGCCTATGGACGGAACGTCATACCATGACTAACAATGAGCAATTTAATGAGACAGTGCGGCTACTTGGCTACCGCCGTTAACCGTACTATCACGTAACGATATACCGAGATAACGTCGAGAGGCGGTCTGTCCCGGAAAGTGTTAATATACCCTTATTTTTACAGATCACTTAATTAATACTCCAACCACTTAATACAAAATATATCTCAAAAACAAGTAGCAAAGTTCCTTATTATCCGTTATTAATCCGGGCGCCATTAGCGTCCATCAATCATGAGTGTTCCTCGCTAAATGCCGGCGAACTAAGCTGCGAGCGAGGTACCCTCGCGGGGGAGCGGGGAGGGAAATCTAGCTAAATGCAGCAGACGCGCGCGGTGAAGCGTGCGACAGATGAAGTAGGGTTGGTGGTATTCAGAAAAAATAATTTTAATAGACACAATTTTGACGTGTTACTGTTGCTGGTTCGCTTGTTCTGGGTTTGGGTGTGTACTTTTGTAAATATCCACGATGTTTGAAATTTTCTATGATATTTCTCCATCAAATTATTCGCCAGCAAAATGCTTATGTGGCAATCTTTCATCGTACTAACATGGAGGACCGTTACGTCCTAACATTGAGGGCTGGACATAGTGAAGCAAGCTCAGGAGTATAGAGTACACTGACTAGAGTACCTACGTACCTTGTGACCATGTACAAATCAACAGGAGGTATACTAACAATATTTAAACTGTAGCCATTTAAGCTCACCTAGCTTTTGTGCATAAAAACTGGGAACTGATGCATGAAATAAATCATAAATATCTCTGAAATTGTTCTTTAAATTTACCAAAAAAATAACGCATAATTACCACTGCCAGCCCTATCTCGACGTCAAGGATTACTCGTAGCTCGTAGCACGCCTACGCCGTAGTGTTCGTAGCAGGCCGCCAGTTCACATGTCAATCTTACGTTTAACGCCAAATCCGGGGTAAAATGTTACACTTGATCGCTTTGATCGGTTACCCGACTGAGAAGAGAGTTGTTGTGTTTTTTTAATTAATTATTATAAATAAAATATCGTAATTATAAAGTCATTATACTAGCGGCAATGTATGTATGGCCTGTGACAGCTTACACGCTCATGAATTCCGAAAATATTGACGGCTAAATGTGTGTCGCTAAATATACCAAAACCACACAACTTGTGAGCTGTCACCGGCCATCATACAGTGCCGAATCAGAGAACAATACATACTATATTATCATTTTAAAAAACACTTATTCAGTTTCACTTACAATTATCACTATAAAATTTTAATAAATATAAAAATGTTGATTATTATATAGATAAATAAGAGACAAGAATACACATAGGTTCAATACTTCTGTATTTTTAGAAATGCAGATATTTATGCCTTGTCGACTCCACATATATACGTATATATTATACTAAAGATATTAGTATTTTATTACAGTGAGAATATTTTTAATGTATCTGTTTATAATACAGCAGAAACATCGAATGCAATTTACTTATTCATATACAACCAAAATCCTTAAAACCTCCACAAAATAATCAATCAACACTCAATCCAAAAATGCTACAAAAATTCCCTTACTAAAAAGAAAAAGGCCCTCTTTCTACAGAAGCGCACCTAACCCTCCGCCTGCCAAGCGGTAGTATTAAACCTCTTTTAAGATTAATTAAAAGTCCCTCTTGCTCAGTGTTACAAAAAACAAAAAGCTGTCGGTACATACGTATGCACTCGCGACGCTCATTTATCACGAGAAGTGTTTAAAGTTGGATGTCTGTTACACCGTATGCGTCAATACAGCCAGATACTCAAGGTTGTTAAAAATATGAGGTGATTGTATCTAAATCATCATCATCATCATCAGCCAGAAGACGTCCACTGCTGAACGAAGGGGGGGGGGGGGGGTTGCCATAATCCCCACGCTTGGGGGGGGCTTGGGGATCGCAGTGGCTCACCGATTAGTGAGAGGACGCTGGTACCCGTCCTCCGGTGTCTGGCCGCACTTTTTGGACGTACTAAATATCTAGGTCAAATAATCTGTCGAATTAAAGAACCCACCGCGGTAAAACTCTTGCTTACGTTGAAAGTGTTGTGAAGGTCTTGATTTAAAACTTCTTCGTATGGGGAGCCAGCTTAGCTGATAGTTTTATCCCTTCATCCATAAAAACTAACGTTCAAAAGCTTCGTAAATTACACCTGACATTGTCACTTTCATATCAAAGAAAAGAGATAAGGCAGATTTGAAAGCTAATTTAATTAATGGTTTTATATCACGATTAATGAATAAGGGACTTACAATACTGATTTTACTAATTAACTAGCTGTGCCCGCGACTTCGTTCGCGTGGATGTCGGAACTTAAAAATGTATTTCGTAGGGCAAAATGCCATTTAAAAAAAAATATATTAATATAACAATTATAAAAGTTACGTGAAGTTAAGAAGACCAAATGCACTTAACCCTATTTTTTTCTAAAATGAAAGATTTTTTCTAAAATAAAAGTAGCCTAAGTTACTCCTTGTTACATCAGCTACCTGCCAATAAAAGCCCCGTCAAAATCGGTCCAGCCATTTCAGAGATTAGAGTATACAAACAGACAGACAGACAGACAAAAATTAAAAAAAAAAAATTTGGTGTATGTACCGTATATATATTCATATGCATGTAGTAAAAAACGGTTATTTCAATATTACACTCCAGTTTTATTTATATGTATAGATTATTAGATGGACTTTATATTCGTAAGGCATTGCTAGCGGACTTCTTTCCATAAAAATGACAATTCGATAACTGGTTAATATAGCAGCGATGGATGAAAGAATGAGATACAGAAACACAGATTTGGTTTAAAACTCAATATGAAACTCATACATCTCACATGTTATACTCCGGTGTAAACGCGGCCAGCTTGCGACCCCCGCGGCTGTAAAAACAGAGGATTAACTAAACCGTCCCGCGGGGCGAGGGGGCCAGGGTCCGGGGGTCAGGGGGCGCCACTGTGCTGTGTCAATACGATACACAGTACATGTTTAACTTTGTACTTTCGAAAGTGGGTTCATGAATATTAAGTTTTATTTGTAACAAAATATCTTCACGAATATGATTTAATCTTATCTATTTCGACCAGCTAGGACAAAGGACACTTTGGGAGAAGGTCGTGTAGGAAAATAATAATGAGATATGGGTTTTTGCGTTCAATACGTATGAGCAGTTGTTTCAAGTATTGTCAAACTGAGTCCAAAGAGTTTATATGTGTTATGGTCCTCGAGATAAAGATCCACTAGAGGCCATCCAATAATTACGTCACACGTTAAGGGGGAGGGAGGGGGTCGCAAGGTGAGGGACAAGTCATAAGCTTAGTGGCGTCACATGTATAAATCTAGTCTAACGGTAAACAATAAAAACATCAATCTTAACTTAAAATTGCAATATATTTGACGTCACCCCAGGGGACTGGGGGGTGTGACAAGGACGGACGGGCTAAAAAAATCATTTTAAATATTTACTATTATTTATTTATTTATGAACCAACTTACATTTTTGACGACACGGTTGACGCAGTGGTTAATCGATTAGCTTTCTGCGGTATGTGTCGTGGTTTCGATCCCCGCACGGAACAAATATTTGTATGATCTACAGATAGTTGTTTCGGGTCTGGTTGTGTGTGTATGTGACATGTATGTTTGTAAACTGTACCCACGACACAAGAGAAATCCTAGAGTGGGGCAACGTTTAAAAAAAAACATTAACATATAAATTATAGGTTACATACTATTGACTAGTCATATAAATACAGACTGTGCTAGAAGTGACAATGAACTCAAAGAAGCTACAAGCTGCGCTCAGGAATCTCGGGTCCGTGCTTGCAAAAACATCTAGTGATTGGTCTTGTTTTAAAATGTTGTTTATGTGAGTCAGAGCTAAGTACAGTGGACTGGTAGTGAGGGTAACTGTAAGGGTTTGAGGGACTGAGAAACAGTACCTCTATCACGAGTTTTCTTACTATTTACTATCATAGTAAAGTAAATTTTCATGATAGCGACTTTAGTTCTTAATTTGGTTACATTAGGGATTAGAGTCGCTTATGTGACATATGTGTCATAGTAAAGTTTTGATTTACTATTTACTATATTATAGAGATGTCATGTTAGCGACTCTAATCCCTAATGTAGGCGAGTTAAGAACTAAAATCGCTATCATGAAAATTTACATTTACTATGAAAGTAAATAGTAAAATACTCATAATAGAGGTACAGAGGTCGCTGGCAGGCGAAGTGTGTGTCTTATTGGTAGTGGTATATTAAATGAAATAAACTCTTATAGTAGTGTAACTGTAATAATTTGTGTGACGTCATTTATAATGTTCTTCGCATGTAATCTTAGTCGTCACCCTAATGTGTACAGTTCGATACAAAAATCTATTTTCTTCACTCAATTCACTTTCATACAAGTGACTTAAAAATCCTGCCGATTATAATCTCTGACAGTTTTCTAGCCCATCAACCACAATATCCTATCTACCCATCTACCCTTTAAAAATGTCCATATTCACCCCCTCAAGTGCGAATCAATTTCCCACAAACAAATAGAAGGGGTACACCGGGGTGCGTTGATTCACAATTGATTAGGGCATTATGCAAATTGCCCGATGTCACCCCCGCGGCCAAACTGACTAATGACCTTGGTTTAGTCAAAAATCAACATTGAATTTTACATTCAATTTACATAATAATGTGAGATAAAATTAGAGGGTAGATTTGGACTGCTGTCTGTGGTGTTGTGGTACAGTGTGAGTGTGTGTGTGAGTACACGGTTACCAGTCAGAAAATGATAAGTTAACAAAACGATTGACGTAGTGGCTAAGCTATTAGCTTTCTGCGCTACACAATAACAAATATTCGTATGATCTACAGATAGTTGTTTCGGGTCTGGTTCTGTGTGTATGTGACATGTATGTTTGTAAACTGTACACACGATACAGCAAAAATCCTAGTGTGGGGCAATGTTTTTTAAAAGAACAGAAAAAGTTCACTTTTTATGTCTAACTAGGTGACCCGCACGACTTCGTCCGCATTAGGAACAACACTACACTACACTACACACTACACACTCCACACTATACACTATACACTATACACTATACACTACACACTACACACTACACAATACTACGCTACAAAAAAAATCCTCACCATACAAACCTTCCCTGGACTTTCACAAATATTTCAAAACCAAAATTAGCCAAATCGGTTCAGCCGTTCTCGAGATTTAGCGAGACTAACGAACTACAATTCATTTTTATATTATAAAGATTGTAAACAATATCCAGTGTATGTAATAATGACGTAATTAATGTGTACCTTTGACTGGCAGAATATAGTATATAGACGGGTACAATTAAAAAAATATATCGATTCAATTCAATTCAATCATTTATTGCGAATATAGGTATACAGAGGTGTCACATTGATGTTACATTTGTTGCTCAACTATACTCAGCCATTACAGCATGCAATGTAAGAAAGATAATTGCGAATTTGATACATTATGATAATTATTATTAACCATTACATTTCACATGTCAAATTAATATAAGTCAATGAATGTCAAACTGATCAATTAATAGATAATATAAATAACAATCGCAAATTAATATAATTTGCGATTGCGATTTGCGAAGTAGTATGTTCTACGGTTGACGTAGCATTTTCAACGGTTGGCGTAGCATGTTCTACGGTTGACGTAGTGTTCTACGGTTGGCGTAATATGTTCTACAGTTGACGTAGCATTTTCTACAGTTGGCGTAGTATGTTCTATGGTTGACGTAGCATTTTAAACGGTTGGTGTAGTAAGTTCTACGGTTGGCGTAGTATGTTCTACGGTTGGCGTAGTATGTTCTACGGTTGGCGTAGTATGTTCTACGGTTGGCGTAGTATGTTCTACGGTTGGCGTAGTATGTTCTACGGTTGACGTAGCATATTCAACGGTTGGCGTAGTATGTTCTACGGTTTACGTAGTATTTTCTACAGCTGGCGTAGTATGTACTACAGTTGGCGTAATATGTACTACGGTAGACATAGCATTTCTCTACAGTTGGCGTAGCATTTTCAACGGTTGGCGTAGTATGTTCTACGGTTGACGTAGTATGTTCTACGGTTGACGTAGCATTTTCAACGGTTGGCGTAGTATGTTCTACGGTTGACGTAGCATTTTCAACGGTTGGCGTAGTATGTACTACGGTTGACGTATTATTTTCTACAGTTGGCGTAGTATGTTTTACGGTTGACGTAGCATTTTCTACAGTTGGCGTAGTATGTACTACGGTTGACGTAGTATGTTCTACGGTTGACGTAGTGTCTTCTACAGTTGGCATAGCATTTTCAAAGGTTGACGTAGCATTTTCAACTGTTGACGTGGTATGTTCTACGGTTGGCGCAGTATTTTCAACGGTTGGCGTAGTATGTTCTACGGTCGACGTAGCATTTTCTACAGTTGGTGTACAATTTTCAAAGGTTGACGTAATATGTTCTACGGTTGACGTAGTATGTTCTACGGTTGAAGTAGCATTTTCTACAGTTTGCGTAGCATTTTCAACGGTTGGCGTAGTATGTACTACGGTTGACGTAGTATGTTCTACGGTTGACGTAGCATTTTCAACGGTTGGCGTAGTATGTTCTACGGTTTACGTAGTATTTTCTACAGCTGGCGTAGTATGTACTACAGTTGGCGTAGTATGTACTACAGTAGACATAGCATTTCTCTACAGTTGACGTAGCATTTTCAGAGGTTGACGTAGTATGTTCTATGGTTGACGTACAATGGGCGACATTGGCGGTAGTACACTTTGCTAACAAAATTCTTTACACGGTTTGCGATGAACTAACCACGCCTATATTTTGCTTCCGCCAATGAGAGCAGATACCTGTGATAAGAGTGGCAACAGCGCGGTGTCATATTACGACAAGATCTTTTGGCGCAATTAATGCTGAATAAAAACGATCACACCACACACATTCACAGTCGGCCTCGCATAATTATTTATCAAATTATTAATCACAATCACTCTATTTAATGTATTTTAACGTCCAATGTAAACGTCCAATTTCGCACAATTCACTTAACTGTTCACTAAAACTACCCATTCTACGTTACCTGTCCTGCCCCTATAAAAATAAAACGTCCAATTTCGCAAAATCACAGTAAAGGCGGTGCGGTAGCTTCCGAAATTGTAAAATAATGACGCTTGCGACGTCACAGGACCGCGGCGACACACTGACCTACATATGTAGGCTTAACGGGGGCAGGCGCAGGGATTCGAAAAGAAAGTGAAATAGAAACAAACAAACTTAGATTTGTTTCTTTCGCACATACTTACTCTTATGTCAATCGTAAGAGTACGTAATATGAAGTAATAACTTCCGCATGCATTATTTATTTTCGTATCTAATTCTGATGACACGTTTTGACTTTTATGGCTCAAGCATAAAGTATATCTGACAAATGACTATATGTATCACTGTTTTCCCTTACATATATTACTATTTTAAAATAGGCATGTCAATTAATTAAGATTTTAACAACAAAAATAAATATAAATAAATAACACAATTTTTTATATTAATATCAGACTGAGCCACAGCGAAGTTTGGCCAGGTTTAGCTAGTATTATTATAATCCAAATTATTTGAAAATAATCGCAAACGGAACCGTCGCAGTATATTGCTTTTTTACGGCTGTAAGTAAAATATTTGTTTGAAATATTATACTTACGAGTATATCATTTGAGTAGATTCATCGAGACAAATTAATCGAACAGGAATATTTATTGTTACACGTATAATATGTTTATGGAATGGTATAATGCATTTTAGAAGTTTTGAAGCCAAATCAGTCGATGTCGATTTATATAAGTGAAACATGCTATTGAATTTTTTGTAATTTATAATTTATAGTTTTATCAACACAAAGTACTAAGTCGATTTTTATTGTTTTGTTTCTAAAATACATTCTCAACTTCTCAATTATCAAATCTAAAATTCTCAAATTCTCAAATCTAAAATTCTCAAATTCTCAAGTTACAAATTCTCAAATTTCAACTTCTCAAATCTCAAATTCTCAAATCACAAATTCTCAAATCTCAAACTCTCAAATATTAACCTCTCAAATTTCAACTTCTCAAATTTCAAATTCTCAAATCTCAATTTCTCAAATCACAAATTCTCAAATCACAAATTCTCAAATTCTCAAACTCAAATATCAACCTCTCAAATTTCAACTTCTCAAATCTCAAATTCTCAAATCTAAAGTCTCAACTTCTCAATTCTCAAACCTTCAAATATCAACCTCTCAAATCTCAACTTCTCAATTCTCAAACTCAAATATCTCAAATTCTCAAATCACAAATTCTCAAATCTCAAACTCTCAAGCTCTCAAATATCAAACTCTCTAATTTCAAAACTCAAATTCTCAAATCTCCAATCACAAATTCTCAAACTCAAATATCACAAATTTGAAATTATCAAATTCTCAAACTCAAATATCTCAAATCACAAATTCTCAAGCTCTCAAATATCAAACTATCAAATCTCAAAACTCAAATTCTCAAATCACAAATTCTCAAATTCTCAAACTCAAATATCTCAAATTTCAACTTCTCAAAACTCAAATTCTCAAATCTCAAATCCCAAAGTCTCAATTCTCTAATTCTCAAACTCAAATATCTCAAATTTCAACTTCTCAAAACTCAAATTCTCAAATCGCAAATTCTCAAATTCTCAATTCTCAAACTCAAATATCTCAAACTCAAATATCTCAAATTTCAACTTCTCAAAACTCAAATTCTCAAATCTCAAGTCACAAATTCTCAAATTCTCAAACTCAAATATCAAGCTCTCAAATTTCAACTTCTCGAAACTCAAAGTCTCGAATCTCAAATTATCAATCTCTAAAATCTCAACTTCTCAATTCTCAAATCACAAATTCTCAAATCTCAAATTCTCAAGCTCTCAAATATCAAACTCTCTAATCTCAAATTCTCAAACTCAAATATCTCAAAACTCAAATTCTCAAATCTTAAATCACAAATTCTCAAATTCTCAAACTCAAATATCTCAAATTCTCAAATCACAAATTCTCGAATCTCAAATTCTCAAATACCAAACTATCAAATCTCAAATTCTCAAATCTCAAATCACAAACTCTCAAACTCAAATATCTCAATTTTCAACTTCTCAAAACTCAAATTCTCAAATCTCGTATAAAAAGGGAAGATCCTCCGACCAGGCAAGGTGGTCAGCCTGGCGGACCGAAGTCCGACGGGTAATGTCGAACATTCGTATATGTGTTAGAATCGTTGTAAACTCTCATAGTGTGATTGAGGAATTTCTGTTGTCGCTTCACTCCGATATTGCGAGCAGTAGTCGCTACAACGTCAAAACCGCTGGAACCCATATAAAAGTTAGACACAAATAGGTAAACGGATAGTTTGTGTCGTTACCGTCTGTTATTATTGTCGATGAACTTGGGCCTCAGGAATTCAAAAGTTTAATAATTTGATTCAAAGGCACAATTGCCTCAGTGGCTAAGCGATTGGCTATCTGCGCTACGTCGTAAGTTCGATTACCACACACATATGACGATACAACAAAATGTTAGTACAAACATACACAAAGCATATCGTTCTACGACAGAGACAGGGGTGTCAGAGCAGTCTGGTGGCTGTGGTGGAGGTGTCAGAGCAGTCTGGTGACTGTGGTTGAGGTGTTAGAGCATTCCGGTGGTTGTGGTGGTGGTGTCAGGGTCAATCTGGTGGATGTGCTGGTGGTGTCAGAGCAGTCTGGTGGTTGTGGTGGGGGTGTCAGAGCAATCAGATGGTTGTGGTGTGGGTGTCAGAGCAGTCTGATGCTTGTGGTGGGTGTGTCAGAGCAGTCTGATGTTTGTGGTGGGGGGTGTCAGAGCAGTCGGGTGGTTGTGGTAGTGGTGTCAGAGCAGACGGGTTGTAGTGTTGGGGGTGTCAGCGTCAGTCTGAGGGTTGCTGTGGGGGGGGTGTCAGAGCAGTCTGATGGTTGCGGTGGGGGTATCAGAGCAGTTTGATGCTTGTAGTGTGCGGGTGTCAGAGCAGACTGATGTTTGTGGTGGGGGTGTCAGAGCAGACTTGTGGTTGTGGTGGGAGTGTCAGGTTCAATCTGGGGGTTGTAGTGGTGGTGTCAGAGCAGTCGGGTGGTAGTGGTGGATGGTGTCAGAGCAGTCAGATGTTTGTGGTGGTGGTGTCAGAGCAGTCGGGTGGTTGTGGTGGTGGTGTCAGAGCAGTCTAATGTTTGTGGTGTCGGTGTCAGACGTGTCAGATGTTTGTGGTGGATGGTGTCAGAGCCGTCAGATGTTTGTGGTGGGGGTGTCAGCGCAGTCGGGTGGTTGTGGCGGGGGGTGTCAGAGCAGTCGGGTGGTTGTGGAGGTGGTGTCAGCGCAGTCGGGTGGTAGTGTTGGGGCTGTCAGAGCAGTCTAATGTTTGTGGTGTCGGTGTCAGAGGTGTCAGATGTTTGTGGTGGATGGTGTCAGAGCAGTCAGATGTTTGTGGTGGGTGGTGTCAGAGCCGTCAGATGTTTGTGGTGGGGGTGTCAGAGCAGTCGGATGGTTGTGGTGGTGGTGTCAGAGCAGTCTAATGTTTGTGGTGTCGGTGTCAGAGGTGTCAGATGTTTGTGGTGTCGGTGTCAGAGGTGTCAGATGTTTGTGGTGGATGGTGTCAGAGCAGTCAGATGTTTGTGGCGGGGGGTGTCAGAGCAGTCGGGTGGTAGTGTTGGGGGTGTCAGAGCAGTCGGGTGGTAGTGTTGGGGCTGTCAGAGCAGTCTAATGTTTGTGGTGTCAGTGTCAGAGGTGTCAGATGTTTGTGGTGTCGGTGTCAGAGGTGTCAGATGTTTGTGGTGGATGGTGTCAGAGCAGTCGGGTGGTAGTGTTGGGGCTGTCAGAGCAGTGTAATGTGTGCGGTGTCGGTGTCAGATGTTTGTGGTGTCGGTGTCAGAGGTGTCAGATGTTTGTGGTGTCGGTGTCAGAGGTGTCAGATGTTTGTGGTGGATGGTGTCAGAGCAGTCAGATGTTTGTGGTGGGTGGTGTCAGAGCCGTCAGATGTTTGTGGTGGGGGTGTCAGAACTGTCCGATGGTTGTGGTGGTGGTGTCAGAGCAGTCTAATGTTAGTGGTGTCGGTGTCAGAGGTGTCAGATGTTTGTGGTGTCGGTGTCAGAGGTGTCAGATGTTTGTGGTGGATGGTGTCAGAGCAGTCAGATGTTTGTGGTGGGTGGTGTCAGAGCCGTCAGATGTTTGTGGTGGGGGTGTCAGAACAGTCGGATGGTTGTGGTGGTGGTGTCAGAGCAGTCTAATGTTAGTGGTGTCGGTGTCAGAGGTGTCAGATGTTTGTGGTGGATGGTTTCAGAGCAGTCAGATGTTTGTGGCGGGGGGTGTCAGAGCAGTCGGGTGGTAGTGTTCGGGCTGTCAGAGCAGTCTAATGTTTGTGGTGTCGGTGTCAGAGGTGTCAGATGTTTGTGGTGTCGGTGTCAGAGGTGTCAGATGTTTGTGGCGTCGGTGTCAGAGGTGTCAGATGTTTGTGGTGGGTGATGTCAGAGCCGTCAGATGTTTGTGGTGGGGGTGTCAGAGCAGTCGGATGGTTGTGGTGGTGGTGTCAGAGCAGTCTAATGTTTGTGGTGTCGGTGTCAGAGGTGTCAGATGTTTGTGGTGTCGGTGTCAGAGGTGTCAGATGTTTGTGGTGGATGGTGTCAGAGCAGTCGGGTGGTAGTGTTGGGGCTGTCAGAGCAGTGTAATGTTTGTGGTGTCGGTGTCAGAGGTGTCAGATGTTTGTGGTGTCGGTGTCAGAGGTGTCAGATGTTTGTGGTGGATGGTGTCAGAGCAGTCAGATGTTTGTGGTGGGTGGTGTCAGAGCCGTCAGATGTTTGTGGTGGGGGTGTCAGAACAGTTGGATGGTTGTGGTGGTGGTGTCAGAGCAGTCTAATGTTAGTGGTGTCGGTGTCAGAGGTGTCAGATGTTTGTGGTGGATGGTGTCAGAGCAGTCAGATGTTTGTGGCGGGGGGTGTCAGAGCAGTCGGGTGGTAGTGTTGGGGGTGTCAGAGCAGTTGGGTGGTAGTGTTGGGGCTGTCAGAGCAGTCTAATGTTTGTGGCGTCGGTGTCAGAGGTGTCAGATGTTTGTGGTGTCGGTGTCAGAGGTGTCAGATGTTTGTGGTGGATGGTGTCAGAGCAGTCGGGTGGTAGTGTTGGGGCTGTCAGAGCAGTGTAATGTTTGTGGTGTCGGTGTCAGATGTTTGTGGTGGATGGTGTCAGAGCAGTGAGATGTTTGTGGTGGGTGGTGTCAGAGCCGTCAGATGTTTGTGGTGGAGGTGTCAGAACAGTCGGATGGTAGTGTTGGGGCTGTCAGAGCAGTCTAATGTTTGTGGCGTCGGTGTCAGAGGTGTCAGATGTTTGTGGTGTCGGTATCAGAGGTGTCAGATGTTTGTGGTGGATGGTGTCAGAGCAGTCGGGTGGTAGTGTTGGGGCTGTCAGAGCAGTGTAATGTTTGTGGTGTCGGTGTCAGAGGTGTCAGATGTTTGTGGTGGATGGTGTCAGAGCAGTCAGATGTTTGTGGTGGGTGGTGTCAGAGCCGTCAGATGTTTGTGGTGGGGGTGTCAGAACAGTCGGATGGTTGTGGTGGTGGTGTCAGAGCAGTCGGGTGGTAGTGTTGGGGCTGTCAGAGCAGTCTAATGTTTGTGGCGTCGGTGTCAGAGGTGTCAGATGTTTGTGGTGTCGGTGTCAGAGGTGTCAGATGTTTGTGGTGGATGGTGTCAGAGCAGTCGGGTGGTAGTGTTGGGGCTGTCAGAGCAGTGTAATGTTTGTGGTGTCGGTGTCAGATGTTTGTGGTGGATGGTGTCAGAGCAGTCAGATGTTTGTGGTGGGTGGTGTCAGAGCCGTCAGATGTTTGTGGTGGAGGTGTCAGAACAGTCGGATGGTAGTGTTGGGGCTGTCAGAGCAGTCTAATGTTTGTGGCGTCGGTGTCAGAGGTGTCAGATGTTTGTGGTGTCGGTATCAGAGGTGTCAGATGTTTGTGGTGGATGGTGTCAGAGCAGTCGGGTGGTAGTGTTGGGGCTGTCAGAGCAGTGTAATGTTTGTGGTGTCGGTGTCAGAGGTGTCAGATGTTTGTGGTGTCGGTGTCAGAGGTGTCAGATGTTTGAGGTGGATGGTGTCAGAGCAGTCAGATGTTTGTGGTGGGTGGTGTCAGAGCCGTCAGATGTTTGTGGTGGGTGTGTCAGAACAGTCGGATGGTTGTGGTGGTGGTGTCAGAGCAGTCTAATGTTAGTGGTGTCGGTGTCAGAGGTGTCAGATGTTTGTGGTGGATGGTGTCAGAGCAGTCAGATGTTTGTGGCGGGGGGTGTCAGAGCAGTCGGGTGGTAGTGTTGGGGGTGTCAGAGCAGTTGGGTGGTAGTGTTGGGGCTGTCAGAGCAGTCTAATGTTTGTGGCGTCGGTGTCAGAGGTGTCAGATGTTTGTGGTGTCGGTGTCAGAGGTGTCAGATGTTTGTGGTGGATGGTGTCAGAGCAGTCGGGTGGTAGTGTTGGGGCTGTCAGAGCAGTGTAATGTTTGTGGTGTCGGTGTCAGATGTTTGTGGTGGATGGTGTCAGAGCAGTGAGATGTTTGTGGTGGGTGGTGTCAGAGCCGTCAGATGTTTGTGGTGGAGGTGTCAGAACAGTCGGATGGTAGTGTTGGGGCTGTCAGAGCAGTCTAATGTTTGTGGCGTCGGTGTCAGAGGTGTCAGATGTTTGTGGTGTCGGTATCAGAGGTGTCAGATGTTTGTGGTGGATGGTGTCAGAGCAGTCGGGTGGTAGTGTTGGGGCTGTCAGAGCAGTGTAATGTTTGTGGTGTCGGTGTCAGAGGTGTCAGATGTTTGTGGTGGATGGTGTCAGAGCAGTCAGATGTTTGTGGTGGGTGGTGTCAGAGCCGTCAGATGTTTGTGGTGGGGGTGTCAGAACAGTCGGATGGTTGTGGTGGTGGTGTCAGAGCAGTCGGGTGGTAGTGTTGGGGCTGTCAGAGCAGTCTAATGTTTGTGGCGTCGGTGTCAGAGGTGTCAGATGTTTGTGGTGTCGGTGTCAGAGGTGTCAGATGTTTGTGGTGGATGGTGTCAGAGCAGTCGGGTGGTAGTGTTGGGGCTGTCAGAGCAGTGTAATGTTTGTGGTGTCGGTGTCAGATGTTTGTGGTGGATGGTGTCAGAGCAGTCAGATGTTTGTGGTGGGTGGTGTCAGAGCCGTCAGATGTTTGTGGTGGAGGTGTCAGAACAGTCGGATGGTAGTGTTGGGGCTGTCAGAGCAGTCTAATGTTTGTGGCGTCGGTGTCAGAGGTGTCAGATGTTTGTGGTGTCGGTATCAGAGGTGTCAGATGTTTGTGGTGGATGGTGTCAGAGCAGTCGGGTGGTAGTGTTGGGGCTGTCAGAGCAGTGTAATGTTTGTGGTGTCGGTGTCAGATGTTTGTGGTGTCGGTGTCAGAGGTGTCAGATGTTTGTGGTGGATGGTGTCAGAGCAGTCAGATGTTTGTGGTGGGTGGTGTCAGAGCCGTCAGATGTTTGTGGTGGGGGTGTCAGAACAGTCGGATGGTTGTGGTGGTGGTGTCAGAGCAGTCTAATGTTAGTGGTGTCGGTGTCAGAGGTGTCAGATGTTTGTGGTGTCGGTGTCAGAGGTGTCAGATGTTTGTGGTGGGTGGTGTCAGAGCCGTCAGATGTTTGTGGTGGGGGTGTCAGAACAGTCGGATGGTTGTGGTGGTGGTGTCAGAGCAGTCTAATGTTAGTGGTGTCGGTGTCAGAGGTGTCAGATGTTTGTGGTGTCGGTGTCAGAGGTGTCAGATGTTTGTGGTGTCGGTGTCAGAGGTGTCAGATGTTTGTGGCGTCGGTGTCAGAGGTGTCAGATGTTTGTGGTGGGTGGTGTCAGAGCCGTCAGATGTTTGTGGTGGGGGTGTCAGAGCAGTCGGGTGGTAGTGTTGGGGCTGTCAGAGCAGTGTAATGTTTGTGGTGTCGGTGTCAGATGTTTGTGGTGTCGGTGTCAGAGGTGTCAGATGTTTGTGATGGATGGTGTCAGAGCAGTCAGATGTTTGTGGTGGGGGTGTCAGAACAGTCGGATGGTAGTGTTGAGGCTGTCAGAGCAGTCTAATGTTTGTGGCGTCGGTGTCAGAGGTGTCAGATGTTTGTGGTGTCGGTATCAGAGGTGTCAGATGTTTGTGGTGGATGGTGTCAGAGCAGTCGGGTGGTAGTGTTGGGGCTGTCAGAGCAGTGTAATGTTTGTGGTGTC
The DNA here is from genome assembly GCA_947562105.1 of Shargacucullia verbasci. Lineage (NCBI taxonomy): Eukaryota > Metazoa > Arthropoda > Insecta > Lepidoptera > Noctuidae > Shargacucullia > Shargacucullia verbasci. Next base: position 352,745 of record OX387307.1, on the reverse strand, counting down.
GGTGTCAGATGTTTGTGGTGTCGGTGTCAGAGGTGTCAGATGTTTGTGGTGGATGGTGTCAGAGCAGTCAGATGTTTGTGGTGGGTGGTGTCAGAGCCGTCAGATGTTTGTGGTGGGGGTGTCAAAACAGTCGGATGGTTGTGGTGGTGGTGTCAGAGCAGTCTAATGTTTGTGGTGTCGGTGTCAGAGGTGTCAGATGTTTGTGGTGTCGGTGTCAGAGGTGTCAGATGTTTGTGGTGGATGGTGTCAGAGCAGTCAGATGTTTGTGGTGGGTGGTGTCAGAGCCGTCAGATGTTTGTGGTGGGGGTGTCAGAACAGTCGGATGGTTGTGGTGGTGGTGTCAGAGCAGTCTACTGTTAGTGGTGTCGGTGTCAGAGGTGTCAGATGTTTGTGGTGGATGGTGTCAGAGCAGTCAGATGTTTGTGGCGGGGGGTGTCAGAGCAGTCGGGTGGTAGTGTTGGGGGTGTCAGAGCAGTCGGGTGGTAGTGTTGGGGCTGTCAGAGCAGTCTAATGTTTGTGGTGTCGGTGTCAGAGGTGTCAGATGTTTGTGGTGTCGGTGTCAGAGGTGTCAGATGTTTGTGGTGGATGGTGTCAGAGCAGTCAGATGTTTGTGGTGGGTGGTGTCAGAGCCGTCAGATGTTTGTGGTGGGGGTGTCAGAGCAGTCGGATGGTTGTGGTGGGGGTGTCAGAGCAGTCTAATGTTTGTGGTGTCGGTGTCAGAGGTGTCAGATGTTTGTGGTGGATGGTGTCAGAGCAGTCAGATGTTTGTGGCGGGGGGTGTCAGAGCAGTCGGGTGGTAGTGTTGGGGGTGTCAGAGCAGTCGGGTGGTAGTGTTGGGGCTGTCAGAGCAGTCTAATGTTTGTGGTGTCGGTGTCAGAGGTGTCAGATGTTTGTGGTGTCGGTGTCCGAGGTGTCAGATGTTTGTGGTGGATGGTGTCAGAGCAGTCAGATGTTTGTGGTGGGTGGTGTCAGAGCCGTCAGATGTTTGTGGTGGGGGTGTCAGAGCAGTCGGATGGTTGTGGTGGTGGTGTCAGAGCAGTCTAATGTTTGTGGTGTCGGTGTCAGATGTTTGTGGTGTCGGTGTCAGAGGTGTCAGAAGTTTGTGGTGGATGGTGTCAGAGCAGTCAGATGTTTGTGGCGGGGGGTGTCAGAGCAGTCGGGTGGTAGTGTTGGGGGTGTCAGAGTAGTCGGGTGGTAGTGTTGGGGCTGTCAGAGCAGTCTAATGTTTGTGGTGTCGGTGTCAGAGGTGTCAGATGTTTGTGGTGTCGGTGTCAGAAGTGTCAGATGTTTGTGGTGGATGGTGTCAGAGCAGTCAGATGTTTGTGGTGGGTGGTGTCAGAGCCGTCAGATGTTTGTGGTGGGGGTGTCAGAACAGTCGGATGGTTGTGGTGGTGGTGTCAGAGCAGTCTAATGTTAGTGGTGTCGGTGTCAGAGGTGTCAGATGTTTGTGGTGTCGGTGTCAGAGGTGTCAGATGTTTGTGGTGGATGGTGTCAGAGCAGTCGGGTGGTAGTGTTGGGGCTGTCAGAGCAGTGTAATGTTTGTGGTGTCGGTGTCTGATGTTTGTGGTGTCGGTGTCAGAGGTGTCAGATGTTTGTGGTGGGTGGTGTCAGAGCCGTCAGATGTTTGTGGTGGGTGGTGTCAGAGCCGTCAGATGTTTGTGGTGGGGGTGTCAGAGCAGTCGGATGGTTGTGGTGGTGGTGTCAGAGCAGTCTAATGTTTGTGGTGTCGGTGTCAGAGGTGTCAGATGTTTGTGGTGTCGGTGTCAGAGGTGTCAGATGTTTGTGGTGGATGGTGTCAGAGCAGTCAGATGTTTGTGGTGGATGGTGTCAGAGCAGTTAGATGTTTGTGGTGGGTGGTGTCAGAGCCGTCAGATGTTTGTGGTGGGGGTGTCAGAGCAGTCGGATGGTTGTGGTGGTGGTGTCAGAGCAGTCTAATGTTTGTGGTGTCGGTGTCAGAGGTGTCAGATGTTTGTGGTGTCGGTGTCAGAGGTGTCAGATGTTTGTGGTGGATGGTGTCAGAGCAGTCGGATGGTTGTGGTGGTGGTGTCAGAGCAGTCTAATGTTTGTGGTGTCGGTGTCAGAGGTGTCAGATGTTTGTGGTGTCGGTGTCAGAGGTGTCAGATGTTTGTGGTGGATGGTGTCAGAGCAGTCAGATGTTTGTGGCGGGGGGTGTCAGAGCAGTCGGATGGTAGTGTTGGGGGTGTCAGAGCAGTCGGGTGTTAGTGTTGGGGCTGTCAGAGCAGTCTAATGTTTGTGGTGTCGGTGTCAGAGGTGTCAGATGTTTGTGGTGTCGGTGTCAGAGGTGTCAGATGTTTGTGGTGGATGGTGTCAGAGCAGTCGGGTGGTAGTGTTGGGGCTGTCAGAGCAGTGTAATGTGTGTGGTGTCGGTGTCAGATGTTTGTGGTGTCGGTGTCAGAGGTGTCAGATGTTTGTGGTGGATGGTGTCAGAGCAGTCAGATGTTTGTGGCGGGGGTGTCAGAGCAGTCGGGTGGTAGTGTTGGGGGTGTCAGAGCAGTCGGGTGGTAGTGTTGGGGCTGTCAGAGCAGTCTAATGTTTGTGGTGTCGGTGTCAGAGGTGTCAGATGTTTGTGGTGGATGGTGTCAGAGCAGTCAGATGTTTGTGGCGGGGGGTGTCAGAGCAGTCGGATGGTAGTGTTGGGGCTGTCAGAGCAGTGTAATGTGTGTGGTGTCGGTGTCAGATGTTTGTGGTGTCGGTGTCAGAGGTGTCAGATGTTTGTGGTGGATGGTGTCAGAGCAGTCAGATGTTTGTGGCGGGGGGTGTCAGAGCAGTCGGGTGGTAGTGTTGGGGGTGTCAGAGCAGTCGGGTGGTAGTGTTGGGGCTGTCAGAGCAGTCTAATGTTTGTGGTGTCGGTGTCAGAGGTGTCAGATGTTTGTGGTGTCGGTGTCAGAGGTGTCAGATGTTTGTGGTGGATGGTGTCAGAGCAGTCGAGTGGTAGTGTTGGGGCTGTCAGAGCAGTGTAATGTGTGTGGTGTCGGTGTCAGATGTTTGTGGTGTCGGTGTCAGAGGTGTCAGATGTTTGTGGTGTCGGTGTCAGAGGTGTCAGATGTTTGTGGTGGATGGTGTCAGAGCAGTCAGATGTTTGTGGTGTCGGTGTCAGAGGTGTCAGATGTTTGTGGTGTCGGTGTCAGAGGTGTCAGATGTTTGTGGTGGATGGTGTCAGAGCAGTCAGATGTTTGTGGCGGGGGGTGTCAGAGCAGTCGGGTGGTAGTGTTGGGGGTGTCAGAGCAGTCGGGTGGTAGTGTTGGGGCTGTCAGTGCAGTCTAATGTTTGTGGTGTCGGTGTCAGAGGTGTCAGATGTTTGTGGTGGATGGTGTCAGAGCAGTCAGATGTTTGTGGTGGGTGGTGTCAGAACAGTCGGATGGTTGTGGTGGTGGTGTCAGAGCAGTCTAATGTTAGTGGTGTCGGTGTCAGAGGTGTCAGATGTTTGTGGTGTCGGTGTCAGAGGTGTCAGATGTTTGTGGTGTCGGTGTCAGAGGTGTCAGATGTTTGTGGTGTCGGTGTCAGAGGTGTCAGATGTTTGTGGTGGATGGTGTCAGAGCAGTCAGATGTTTGTGGCGGGGGTGTCAGAGCAGTCGGATGGTAGTGTTGGGGGTGTCAGAGCAGTCGGGTGGTAGTGTTGGGGCTGTCAGAGCAGTCTAATGTTTGTGGTGTCGGTGTCAGAGGTGTCAGATGTTTGTGGTGTCGGTGTCAGAGGTGTCAGATGTTTGTGGTGGATGGTGTGAGAGCAGTCGGGTGGTAGTGTTGGGGCTGTCAGAGCAGTGTAATGTGTGTGGTGTCAGTGTCAGATGTTTGTGGTGTCGGTGTCAGAGGTGTCAGATGTTTGTGGTGTCGGTGTCAGAGGTGTCAGATGTTTGTGGTGGATGGTGTCAGAGCAGTCAGATGTTTGTGGTGGGTGGTGTCAGAGCCGTCAGATGTTTGTGGTGGGGGTGTCAGAGCCGTCGGATGGTTGTGGTGGTGGTGTCAGAGCAGTCTAATGTTTGACGTAGTATGTTCTACGGTTGACGTACCATTTTCAAAGGTTGACGTAATATGTTCTACGGTTGGCGTAGTATGTACTACGGTTGGCGTAGTATATACTACGGTTGGCGTAGTATGTACTACGGTTGGCGTAGTATGTACTACGGTTGGCGTAGTATGTTTTACGGTTGACGTAGCATTTTCTACAGTTGGCGTAGTATGTACTACGGTTGACGTAGTATGTTCTACGGTTGATGTAGTATGTTCTACGGTTGACGTAGTATTTTCTACAGTTGGCGTAGTATGTACTACGGTAGACATAGCATTTCTCTACAGTTGGCGTAGCATTTTCAACGGTTGGCGTAGTATGTTCTACGGTTGACGTGGAATTTTCAACGGTTGGCGTAGTATGTTCTACGGTTGAAGTATTATTTTCTACAGTTGACGTAGCATTTTCAACGGTTGACGTAGTATGTTCTACGGTTGACGTACCATTTTCAAAGGTTGACGTAATATGTTCTACGGTTGGCGTAGTATGTACTACGGTTGGCGTAGTATGTACTACGGTTGGCGTAGTATGTACTACGGTTGGCGTAGTATGTACTACGGTTGGCGTAGTATGTACTACGGTTGGCGTAGTATGTACTACGGTTGGCGTAGTATGTACTACGGTTGGCGTAGTATGTACTACGGTTGGCGTAGTATGTACTACGTTTGGCGTAGTATGTACTACGGTTAGCGTAGTATGTTCTACGGTTGGCGTAGTATGTACTACGGTTGGCGTAGTATGTTCTACGGTTGACGTAGTATGTTCTACGGCTGACGTAGCATATTCAACGGTTGGCGTAGTATGTTCTACGGTTTACGTAGTATTTTCTACAGTTGGCGTAGTATGTACTACGGTAGACATAGCATTTCTCTACAGTTGGCGTAGAATGTACTACAGTTGGCGTAGAATGTACTACAGTTGGCGTAGTATGTACTACGGTAGACGTAGCATTTCTCTACAGTTGGCGTAGTATATTCTACGGTTGACGTAGTATGTACTACAGTTGGCGTAGTATGTACTACGGCTGACGTAGTATGTTCTACGGTTGTCGTAGCATTTTGTACAGTTTGTGTAGCATTTTCAACGGTTGGCGTAGTATGTTCTACGGTTGGCGTAGTATGTTCTACGGTTGACGTAGCATTTCCATAAAGTTGTTTCGTCTACGCTGTACGTAGCACTATCTACGATTAGTTTATTATACTGTACGGATTCTATAGTACCATCTTATCTTTACTTAGCATGTTCTACGATTGACGTAGCACTTTCTACAAATGGCCTAGTATATTCTACAAATATATGGTATTTACATTCTACTGCATAAAGTTCTACAGAGAACGCGGTTAACACAATACAGAAATAAGAGATGCGGTTGGGGTCGGCCGCTGAACCTTTCCTCCATGTACGGCCACTGTTCAACCGATATTAAATGGAAGGCATATTAATGTTGTGTGTTGTCCGCAGGGCTGACTCCGTGACGTGGAACCCTCACAAGCTGATGGGCACCTTACTGCAGTGCTCCACCGTGCACTTCAAATACGAGGTCAGTACATTATCATCATCATGAGAGAGAGAGAGAGAGAGCGAGAGAGAGTGTTTACATCTTCCAAAATATTCTTACACACATACATAATGTCACGCCCTTTTCCCATAGGGCTAGGCAGAAACTATAGAACATTACTATTCTTTGTATACCTATGAATTTATTCACTATAGATATATTTCAGGTCTCTTTATAGCTTTTTAAACATTTAACCTGCGATGGTCTGTCGCACTACGTAATCAGTAACTGATTAACTAATATTTTCATCGCACCTACTGCCATTAACCTGAGAATTTCTATATAACATAACACTTTGATCGACTCAGGAATTGATACCGGGAACTCACGCTTAGCAGTTGCGCATCACAGACAGTCGAATCGTTAGTAACAAACATTTGCTATCAAGAGCAGTAAAATTGAGGCAATTAATCGCACGCGCCACGGGAGTGTGTTTAATGGCACTTTAAGGCGAATCTGTTATAGCAGGGTGACTCTGAACTGCTTGTTATAGCCATAATCACTTTTATACATATATATAAGTGAGTCAGTCTGGTAATGCTGTCAGTGTTCTGGGCACGCTACCAGTAGACAGCGATGTGGAGGAGTACTTTGACGTCTAAGTATTCGTTTAGGATAAATTTATTTTTTTGTTTTTTATAAGATTTAACGCACGACTGCTGTGCGCTGTCGCGGGTTCGACACTATTTGTATGATATACAGATAGTTGTTTCGGGTCTGGTTGTGTGTGCATGAGACATGTATGTTTGTAAACTGTACCCTCGTGGGTACAGTTTACAAACATACATGTCTCATGAGAAATCCTAGAGTGGAGCAACGTTTTTTTCTTTTAAAAAAAACATTCTCATAAGTATTTAGTAAAATGTATATATTACTAAAATTACAAACAAATTATAATTAGTAGACACTTCGCTCTAGATAAGTTCAAACTAATATATCAGAACCCGAGTGTGATAACAGAGTGATAGAAACTGGATTCGATCCCCCGGTCGGGTAAACTGTTATTGGGTTTTGTTGTATTGTGTTAGATAATAAATATAAAAAGCCAGTTTTAAACAGAACTAATACCGAAATTCCTGCACGTTAAATATGTTCAAAACAATTTCAACCTTACCATATTTGTATAAAGTCCAATTTCAATAATACAACAAACTCGTTGTTACTGTCACGAACTAATAATAACAGAGTAAATTATTTTAAGACTTGTTTCATGTGAAATAAGGTTCGTTTTGCTTTGGTGTGGATATTAGGGTTGCTGCAAATTGGCAACATATGTTTGCAAGTGTTGCGAAGAGGAATTTAATTAAATGTGCCGCGCTCCTCACTGTTGGGGATAGTGATGTGACTGTGATGATAACGATAATATGCGAATTGAATAATTTTATACAAAAATTGTACTAAAATGATGTAGTACAAAATTGTACTACAATTATGTAGTACAACTATTGTATGCTGTAGTACAACTATGTTATGAAATCGTCATTGTATCGTGACGCTATTTCTTGATTAGTAAGGCATAGATGTGATGATTACGCTGTTATTAAGTCCTATGTGATTGGGGCGTGCTTGTTGCCTTCTATCGGTGACAATTCCAAACGTCGCGAACGGTTACTAAGAATTTTCTCCTTGCTTAGTTAACTTCTCTTTATACATTTGCATATAATAAAACATTTACAATACTAAGCAGAGATTCCTCTGTACCTCATGTCGTCGTGTTATAAACTTATTTAAGTATTTCGCAGCGATATATAGGTATTTTGCAACAAACTATATACTATTAATCAATTATCAGATCATTTTTATAGTAATACTAGCTGTTGTATTTTGTTTTCTGAATTTCGACAACAGCGCCACCTATCCAGTCAAACTATAGATAAGAACTGTCCAGGTGACCTCAGAAGAACAAAATAAAAATTTCATCAAAATCAATTACGCCGTTTAGGAGTATGAATTACGAACACACGCACATCGGAATTTTATATAAAGATGAACGGAATGAAATGTCTGTCCTGTGAACTCCAAACTAGGTCGAGGCTGTCTCGAGGAGTCCATGAGTTTGGTTTTAACAGTTACCGGATTCGATACAATTGTTTTTATATAATCAGTGTAAGTTATCGATATTAACATTATCCCATCCCTAACACAAAACATTGAGTGCAGGCGGGGTCCAAAGGAATTTATCACGAAGCATATTGTGTTGACGTGAAACAAGCGTTTACTGAGGATATTACTCACGCTTCAGACAACGGAATAAGGTCGTAAATTGACTGAATACATTAATTATTTCAATGATGAATGATGAAATGAGTATAATTAGCTACCTATTTTCATTTAAATATAGAATAATAAATAGAAACTACGAGTATAACATCAATAATACGACGGGTACGAACTCACGACCTCACGCTCGTCAAACCGACGTCTGATCCATTGAGCTATTGCCCCATACTTCATAAATATAGGACTCCACCTAACACCCTTTTCTGCCAGAACATAAACACACAAGGGCTGTGTGGGGGTGTTCTGTTTAGCATATAAATCACACACAAACATCTGGTCGCAACAGATAGTGAATCTGCATAGCTCTACAAACTCTAGTGAATTGTTTGTATAGAGTGGAGATTTATGGACTTGTGGTCGCGTTATTCAAAATGATTTTAACAGAGTTTTTCTTATTTTTAACGACAAATTGCCACAAGATTGAACTTCTGCTTGAGCTTGTTCATTTTTATAGTTATGTACACACACATAAAGGCCGTAATAAGTTCCAATGCGGCTTGATTTCGAAGATATTTTTCAATTGTTTGAGTTTGCTACCCTTCTTAACCTGTCTCAAATTTCCACCCTGTATACTATAAACCGTGAGTAGGTATATTATAATATCAAGATATACAAGTGTGAATATTATTGTATACCCATAATTGTACATAAATGAGTTAGGAATGATGTATGTGTCTTTGCTGAACCTTTGCGGAATATATCACTAAATCCAAGCCGCAGAATATCATAGAAGGTCAACTGAATCCTTCGAGTTTCCTCAATAATTGTGTACGTGACACTAGGATCCAGAAGACGACAAATAATACAGCAATGATTTTTTATTGAACCCAGGACTTCACGTTCAGCGCTTGCGACCACTAGACCATTAGTTCCCAAAGTGGTCCAGGTGGACCCCCAGGGGTCCACGGGAGACACGACGGGGGCCTACGTTGGCGTGACAAAAAAATCGGGGTTTACAATTAAATTTACAATATGGTAGAAATGCGGGGGGGCCACCGGAACCAGCTAAATTTTGAAAGTGGTCTATGAGAAAAAAAGTCTGGGACCCTCTGCACAAGACCAGCGAAGCAGTCTGAAACTGTTTTTGACTTTCAATATTTACTAAGTATTTCACTCACCATCTACTTCTTTCCAGGGCATCTTGCTGAATTGCAACGCGATGTCGGCAGAGTACCTGTTCATGACTGACAAGATCTACGACGAGAAGTACGACACCGGCGACAAGGTGATCCAGTGCGGACGACACAACGACATCTTCAAGCTGTGGCTGCAGTGGCGCGGAAAGGTAACACATCTTATATGTCACAAGACGGTGAATTTCCCATTTGCAACGTGTTCATATGTAAAGCATCTAGCTAGTGTTTTCCTAATTGCGTTGGGGTTGGCTCCCGATTTAACCAGATGCGGCTGAACATCTATATTTTACACGAAGGGACTGCCATTTGATCTTCGCCACACGAGGCAGATACTGGGAGGCACTGATACTCTATAGTTAGACGGATTGTCAAAATTCTTGGACTGCTGACACCCGTAATGATGGTAATAGGTATTTGACACCCGGGACCAATTGTTTAACGTGCTTTCTGAGCCACGTAGGTCTCGATGTGTGAAGCGATCACCAATCACAATCTCTAGCATCTTTCATCTGTCCCCAGGGCACCTCTGGCTTCGAGCGCCACATGGACCGCCTGATGGAGCTGGCGGAGTACCAGGTGCGTCGCATCAAGGAGCAGCCCGACAAGTTCCACCTCCTCCTGGAGCCCGAGCTAGTCAACGTGTCCTTCTGGTACTTGCCGCGCCAGCTGAGGGCGGGGCCGCATGATGCTCAGAAGGAGATCAAGCTTGGCAAGGTATGGAAGAATTTTTTATGTATTTAGCCTATTTTTTTTTTCTTCAATTTCGGTATTTTATGGACGTTGGACTTCGCCAAAGTGAGATGAAAATGCCTAATCATGATGACCGGTTTCAAACCTTGGTGACCGGAAAATCTTTCCACCATGACATGATCAGTCCTAAAGTAAAAAATCTTCACGACAGAATACTTTTTATAATCCTAATTACCTCTTATGGAACTTGAAGGAAGCGCGTATCTTCGATGCAGAAAGACGAACATACAAAGCCATCTAGTATCTAATAGCGGAACTATTCCAGGTATGCGCCAAGCTCAAAGGCAAGATGATGCAGTCCGGCACGCTGATGGTGGGCTACCAGCCTGACGACCGCCGCCCCAACTTCTTCAGGAGCATCATCTCCTCAGCAGCCGTCACCGAGAAGGATGTCGACTTTATGCTCGCAGAAATGGATCGTTTGGGACAGGATATTGTAATCGAGTAAAGCTTTAACTGTAGAACATTTGTGTAACGGTGGGGATTTTTCTAGGTTTTGAGACGAAAATGATAATAATTTAGGTATTTGGCAATTTATTGATGTGTCACGATTTAAATGTTTGATGTTTCGTAGATGCTCGTGACGGCTTTCTGTGTGACTGTGAAATAATGTTGACTTTTGACTTCTTGAGGAGTTGTAACAACTCTTAAATAAATCTAAGTAAATGAATTTGAGTATGAAACTATTTACAATGTTATTTGGGAAAACTCATCACCGTTATCAAATATGTATTTTTAAATATATTTATGTGTTACATATCTACGTGTATCGAAAAGTTAGTAAATTATTTACATAGACTCTAACGCTGTATAAAATGCATAGCAACCTTAGGTTTGCGTGGGGAGGATAGAATATTCACTCATTAAAATAAACTAGACTACACGCTTCACTATCGCCATCTATTGAGGAGTAGCTAAACTAAGTTTCATCTAATTTTACTGAAATTGAATATTTCGTTGACGTATCGGGAATTTTATAAAACAATGGAATTGATTGTTTTTTTTAATGAAGTTTTACATTGGCCGAGTGTGTCTTGTTCATTCGAATAAGTAATTTAAAACTGTTAGCAAAATTTTAGATTTAATTCGGAATTTTCAGATCTTCATTAGCATTTTTTGACAAAAAATATTAGTATATTTAGTAAAATAAACAACGACACATTTTTTAACTAATTAATATAAAACTATAAAGAATTCAATCAGCCCCATGTTTATCTCTCCAGAGACTTTAAACAAAAATTAAACTAATGGTTTTTTAACAAAACAAATCTATCTTGAGACCTTTAATAATGTTTATAATAGTCGTATTTGCCATTATCTTGCCCAGTTTGTAAAAATAAACATTATGTCCTCGAGTCCTCTTTTAGCGGTCCACTGTCTTCCCAAAACGTAAAATAATTCTAACAAAAAAAAAATATGAGAACATAACGAACCGTCTCTTATTAAAATAATTATATTTATTGAATGTTGGCCGTTCCCTTCAAATATTATATTATATATTTAAAAATTAAATATTGACAATGAAAATATATTTTCGAATAGATCTAGGTAATTTAATGTGAAAAAAGAGATTGTAAACGCTCAAATGTCTATGTGGCCATATTTTATAAGTATGAACTTAGATATTTTCAGTTGAAGTTTAGGCAATGTTGTTGGATATTTGTTTATATGTATGTGTAGGTACGTGTGAGCGAGTGCGCAAATTAATTAAAGGGTGTTTGTGATTGTTAAGTGATATGATCGCTCTGTCTAGGAATAACATAAGGGGCCATCCATTAATCACGTGGTATTTTTTTTTAATTTTTAACCCACCCCTCCCCCTTGGTGATACGTGGTGAGGTTTAAGACTAACCCCCCTCCCAAATCACGTGTATTTTTTAGTACCTTCACAGAATCTTATTTTTTTTAAAATATTATCTTTAAATACAGGTATAAAGTATAATCTAATTATATGCTAAAATTAAGGACTATGATAAAAATGCCTAGACAGAAAGGTTGCAGGTTGTTTTTGACGGGCATAAAAATAATATTAAAGGAATAGTGTAATCATGCGAAAAACATATATTGTACCACGGATTAGCAAGTGAAAAAATAAATACACGTGATGCACCCCCCTCCCCCCTTGTGATATTTCGTGATTTTTGTCAAAGCCCCTCCCCCCTTTCGAGCCTCACGTAATTAATGGACGGCCCCTAAGTAGATGTCTATTTATTTATAGTTGGTATATATATATATGAAAATAGGTATCGATAGTTGCATTTGTATTTATAAAATTCAGTTGACTATCTCACTAATGATCAAAAATCTAAGCATTTGTTAAAATCTAAACTAGACGTAGAACAGAGACGTTTCAGGACTAAAATCATTTCCCTATTTCTAAAATACGCAATGATTGATACTTATTAAAATAAAATAAATTGTTTCCTTTGACGCATATAACATTATTTTCAGCTATTTAAAGATTAAGATTATAAATAACGCATAGCGTCATATACAAGTGAATGATAATAAGTTTAACAAATTAAGCTAATATATTATTTTCAATCATTCACTCTGTATAAAATGTATGTTTAGTCTAAATTAAATATTTATATTAAAATCAAAAATCACATATACAAAACATATCTCCCGTTTTGCCAATTAACGAGTATTGTTAAATTTTTATATGTTGTGATGCGCATTGTAGTCTACAGCTTTTTGGTGCTTATTGAAAAAAGAATATTTTTATTTAAATACGCGGTTATCGCCTAAGGCGTTTTTGATTAAAAATAATTTTAAATTTTCTATGGTAAATATACAACGCCATCTTTTGACGAGTAGACTCCAATAGTCCAACATTTGTTAAAACAAACGTTGAACTATTAGGGTTCTAGATGGCATGATATTAAATAATTTAAGGTAAATAATCATGTGTAATATTGCAATAAATATTAATTAATCACATGACGCATTCATTCTGTGTTAGATCTATTTATGTCAATGTTTAGGAAGTAAGTTAGGAGATAGTTTTAATTATTATTTACATCAATGAAAATATTTTATACATCTTTGAACAATAATGAAATTAATTTATATTTATAAAGTTTTTAGAATATTATGTTGGACGGTATTATACTTTTAGAGCTCATAATAATTGTTATTATACTATACATTGTGTTAATTTGGTTATTTAGATTAAGAATAAGTAAATTAAGAATGTAAATATAAGAAAAAAACAATGTGACGATGACAATAGAAAAAAGTAGAATAGTTGAGGAGAAAATTAATCTTCGCGAACGTGGGTTTAAGTAAGATAATATTAGGTGTTGGTGTTCGTGGTCTAATTAGAAGATGTATTAGTTAAAGAATTGATTTTTTAAAAGTTTATTGTTATTATTATTCTTCAACTAACACTCTAGCGGCCAATAGCAGAATTAAAGTTGAAAACTATTTAGTTCGAAATTGAAATGAAACTATCAGTCAAATTATAAAAATAATAAATGTAAATATGTAGCGTGTGACTGCTGTATAAGAAAAAGCTTCGTGGCATTAGACTGAGCTACTATTGCACAAAAATAAAATAAAGTCTTTCTCCAATAGAATATTCTTTCTACTACTCAATAACAGATGGCAGTGCGCTAGCAAAATAGATTAATTTCCTCATATAATCACAGCGCTTCCAGTTTGTCTAGTTTGTAATAATACTCAGTTATAATAAGGGAAATATATTTTCAGTGTCAAAATAATACGATTCGAAGTCTTCCAAAATGTCTTCCGTTTATCGAATTTTGTGTTCAATATCATATATATTATCTGTATTATAGATATATTCTAGTGTTTCGAAAGGTTTAGTATTTAGAAGCAATATACTGTTCACTTTTTGATCACTTATAATGTGAGACAAAATTAGTAAAACTATCCTATTATTGTTGCTATATGTAAAAATCTGTATAACCAAATAAATGGTATTGTTGTTAGTTTGTTGTAGTTTTATTATATTATCGTATAATTCTCTATTTCTATCCTTTTCACAAGTAGTTTTTCATTTCGATATAATCCGCTAATTCATCTACTAATGATAATGATACATTGGTTTCTATACCTCTGAATTTTACGCTATTCTTTATAAGATTCTTAATAAACTTGGAATAATCCTTGACAAACTAAAAGTTATTACAGTATGATAATTACAATAATGACATATAAACAACACGCTTCCTTCACACATGCTCCACAAACGGCGTCGTCAAATACAAACACACAAATCGATTTTAATAGTTTTATTGGAAACAAAATAATAATTATGCTATATATTGCACGTGACTCGCAAGTCTAGATCCATTCTTTGAGCAAAACCCACTTTCTCTTAATTATGTACCCGACAAGTCGCAGCGACTTTAAAACGCAAAGTCGTCAATGCGCGCTCAAACTTATTCTTATGCAGTAGTTCAGAACAAATAATATTACTGCATATTTGATATGAAACTTTATGGAGAATATGTAACTAAATGAAGTTTGATAAAATCTATTAATACTAGTCGATTAGTTGCGACTAAATAGATGCCTGTATAGTGATATTCGCCACAAAGCTTCCATCTTTAATAGTTACACTTATAACTCGTTACAAGAAAATTACAATATTTGAAAAGAAAGGGATCTCATACCACAATTTTTGTTTGCTTCTTAAATAATATTCTTTATAGTTAAAAATAGTCACAGGTTCTTTACAATCATCAATGACACTCCGGCAATCCCTTTCTGATTGTAGATGTTACATATTAAAATCATGTTGTAAATAGAAAACGTCATTTTAAACCATATTTTTCTAATCTTTATTGATAAAAACCATTTCATTTTCTAGCAAAAAGTTATAAGAAATAAATTTTATAAAGCATCTGTTCCGTTGAATTAAAAATAATCAATTTAAATATACTTTGAACGTCGCCTTCTGGGCTAACTTATATAATATTTGAGGCCAAAATATTATTTTAAAATGTTACTCAAGACAATTCACCTAAAGACTCAGAAAAGAAATATCGCCAAAATAGTTCCGCGATATTTCTTCTCGTGTAAGTTGTTCACAGATGCTTTAATATAAATGAGTGACAATTTGAAAGTAATCGGGGTTTTATAAACGATGTGGTCCTCATTATTGGGCGTTTTCTCATTAAGCAGTAGTGAAACGAAACTAATATCGGTAGATATGGATTAACGTTAATTCCTTACTAACCGCTTTTCACAGTACACACCGGTGTTTTCAGTTGGTTAATATCGGTGTAGTTTTAGCCTAATAGGAAAACGTCCAGCGGGAACTAGTATCTAACAGTGGGTACTCCTTGCGACATTGTTAGTGATAACACACATATTTTAAAACAAATTCATTAGAGCTCATAGTACAATATTTTAATAGAAAGTACTAAGTTGTATTGAGATAAATATTCATTTTATGACATAATTTCATGTTGTGATGCTTCGAGATTAAATATAGTATTGTCTCAAACTAAAAAGTGTAAAATATGTTTCTATTTTTTTTTAATCCAATCGATCTTCAAAGGGTACAGAGGATATTCATGATACTTTAGCATACAAATTCACGGTACTTTAGCTTCAAGTATAGAATTACTAACAAAGTCGCAAGCTTGCAAGATCTCCACAATATCCTCAAAGTAACTCGATTTGCAACAAAATCGCAACAACATGATTTCCATCAACAAAAAAAAAATGCAATATAAATCAAAAAGGCTCAGTATATAAACTAGTACAAAAGATCCTCCACGCCCACGGGTGGGCAAACATTGTTTAGGGCAAGGAGACCATTTGCCCAGACAGAACTGGAAATCGAGTTCAAAAATACGACGAGTTATCTGTAGCATTTAAAAACTTTTTTGGACCTATGTCGCACTGAGAACCATAGAGCGGCTTTTTAAACATTATTCTCAAAAAAACTACAGATAACTTATTCAAAAATAACTTGTAGGCAAGAGTATTAACAGGAATATTCCTGCAAGGCAAGTATGGTCATATCACCCAAAACAAATACACCAACACGATAGTTGCCCATGCCATCACATCACATGTAAACCATAAAGTTCACTTTAGGACACAATGGGGCACACAGACATTGTGCCCTGAGGGATCTCGCACAATAAGTACACCAACACCAACACCACCGACCGAACTGGACGACTAGACATACATACTGCGTATAATATAACAATACACGAATATGCCTCACCAAGGAACGAATATCAAATAGTTTCAGCTCATCTCGTTTGACTGTAAGGTTCATAATGTATTAATTCAGTTGTTTAATTCTATATGTTTCATTGCTCAATTCGGGTTTATTTGTTTATTGTTATATGAAACAAAGTACAGCGCGGAAAGGAATATTGGACTTGTGATTGGTCTATAAACACCTGCGTTCTTCACGAGTGATCTTGGTACTGGAATACTAGTGTGCGACAACCCTAACACGTTTAATACGAGACTACTGTAGACACAGTATATTTTATAAATATGTAAGGGATTATTCTTAAAGAATATAAAAAAACAGCGAAATGCATTTCAAATTCATATGAAGTTCAATATATTATTTTCGAGAAAATAATCACTGAATTCTGTGTAATGCTATGTGTCACTGTAAATATGTTATACAGAGTATTTTGTTAAATATAATTCATTGCTGTGTGACGTCAATACGGCTAGTCTTAATAACCGATCAGTGGTTAGCTTTACTTGAAGATAGGAATACGACGTTATCGAAACGTCACTTTTCTATCTCTAGTAGGACAAGCCACTGATATTAATATTGAAACTTGTCGGTAATCATCTGTTTATATATTACATTTACATATCAAATAATTTAATTGCTACTTGAAATAATTGTCTTTCAGTTTTCAGTTCTTGTCAAGTTGTAATCCAATGTAAACATAATAGAAGATTTATTGTTTGGCGGTCACCGGTATCCGACTGCAGATACATGAATTTATGATGATCATTGTCACGGCCTTTTCCTCTGTTCCAGACGATTATTACGTACTGTCTGAGAGACACCGTTTTTGATGAAACAAACCGATGCATTATGGGATTAAGACGAACAACATTTCTTTATCATTTTAGAGTATTGATATGTAAATATAATTATATAAACAGACTGTGAGGGCGATATCAACAGGATCAATTTATATTGGTTTCCTAAAAATAGCTGTCAAACCATCACGGTTACATATAGATTGGCACCGAGCCCTTATCCGATGTGCTATGTGGATAAATATCATGAAAAATAACGATAGTTGCGTGTTTTTTTTTTATTCACATACGCGTTACATCCGTGATATGTCTTCACAAGGCAAACCGAATTAAGGCCTTGATAAAAGTAAGGTCGCCTTAAATCATTTTTCACTCGCTTAGCTTTCTTGAATTTTTTGCGTAACGTTACTGAATTTTACTGATATTTAATTTATAAAGGGCTTTAAAAAGATTACTGGAATGTAATCTATAAAACAGTAGAATAAACCAGTTTGTACTAGTTCAAGACAAACCGATTTCTCTATAAATGGTTAAAGGCGTTAACTAATTCTAAATGAGATTCTCTCGTCGCCCGTCCAATCAGAATCACATGCACTTATTCACGTCTAAATGATTGGAAATATACAACTTACTGGGTAAATAAGTTTTTATTTATGGCAACTCAGCGTTACTGGGTTGCCAGTTTAAATTTAGAAGTTTTGGCATTGTATTTTTATTTTTTACAAACATTTTTCAGTGTTGCCATAAATAGAAACGAACAGTCGTCGGACCAATCACAAACGAACAACATGATTGGCGGAGAATGCCTCTCATACTGTAATATACATATTAAATCATCGCGCTGCGCCTGTAGGGGCGTGAGTAGGGAACTAATTCTTATATAACAATATTATTTGTTTTATTATATTATTCAGACTACGTTGCTTGTGATAAACTCGAACGAGTTTGACATTTTTTCCTAAACACGCTCTTTGAAAAAAATAGTATACATTTCAAATACAGTCGGAATGAGATGAGTATACATACGTTCAGAAATATCAAGTATGAATTCAGAACGAATAAAATATAACATATTATTATTCGTTTACTAGTATGTACTTAGTACATACACTACAACATGAAATTGTCCATCCACCTAACATTTTGATATTCTCGATCCTACTCTCCCCTACACACAACGTACAAACAGAAATATGTCTGTCTCGCTCACACACACCTCTCGCTCGCGTCACGCACAACCACTTTGTTTATATTTTTTATTTATTTATATAACTAACGGCGCCGACGGCTCCTTTGAAGTTAATTTTGAGTAATTTTGTGCGATTCCCTCACAAATGGAGAAAATTGATATTTATAAAATTAATTATTTGGTTATTTAAATATGACTCGCTTAAAGCATTAACTGTAATAACTCTTGATTTAAAGGGATCTATAAGAGAATCCTTGTTCAAATATTCTCACTTTTAAATACGTCTGTATCGACATTTACGCCTAACATCTTTAGACGCAACGATAATCTCCGATCACCAAATAATAGAAACGTCAGCAATCAATCAATTGACTGTTCAACAGCTTGTCAATGCAGTACATAATGCCAGCGCACCCATTCTCTGGCCACCGGAGATGTGTCGTCATGTCTAAAACTGTGTTTATTACGAGATAGGAGCTCGTCGACGCCTCTAAACTAGTCTTTACACGTGTGTCCGGCTTCCACCGGCGCTTTAATACTATAGCGTTGTAACAGCCGGTGGCTGTTTACACGTGCGGTCGCTTCGCTCGCCAGGACTCGACTGATTTGTTCGAAGATACAAGGTGCACTAAGTACGTGTTCGCGTAGTGTGACATCAGCCTGTATTATTGATATTTGTAGGCAGCCTACCAGTTGCGGTTCACATAACACCGGAACTGATGCGTTGCCGACTGACGCGAGATTTAATTTTATTAAGATTTCAGATCTGTGGTCCAGGACTTTTGGAGTTTCGTCTATGTTTATTTAAAAACGATAAAAAAACAATATTCATGGAAATAAATTATAATAGATTATGAGTATAGAGATTGCTGCAAATATTAAAATGTCAACGAAATTCTATATAATTTCTTGAACTTAAAAGTAAATTAGAGAGCATTGTAATAATTAATATATTATGTTTAACTATCATAAGGTGCCTGACTCATGTTAAAAAACTATATTTCAATCGACATACCATTTATTGGATTCTTCCTCTCAATACCTATACAATAAAGTTGATATTCCAATACTTCAGATCACTTATTATTAGTCAAACGATATTACACTCAATACATACTAGTGTAAAATTGATTTTCTTATAATTCAGTTAACATAATACAATTCAAACATTTTAAATATATTTTTCTTTAATTTGAGACCCTAATATCTTCGATATAAGGTTGTTTTTCATGTAGTTAAGTAATAACAGCGAGCGAAGCGATCGCACAGTACATCACAGTCAATAAACAGGCTAAGATACCGACGTTAACACGCACTGGCAAATATTTATATATATTATCATATATAACATATATATTAGCTTACAGTTCTGAGACAAAAATGTTAAGAGAGAGACAAAAAATAATATAATAAGCTATATATTATACTCAGCCGCATTTTGTTAGACTGGGAGACGATCTCAATATAGGAAGAGGCTCGATGCGGTAGATCTTAATGTCATCACGTAATTTAGAGCCCTATATTCAGCAATGAACTGGAATAGCGGTATATAGCTCATTATATTAATATCAATTTCAATAACAATGTTGTCTCGAACACACATGCATACAATTCACGACACTTCAACTTTGTATGTAGATGTGTGTATCTATACAAGTTTCATCTATGTGTTACACACACATTGAACGCGTACATATGTCACTAGTACATGTAAAGTATGTGTTCGTGAATAGTATTTATAAGTTTAAAATACTTTTTTTTATTGGAAAAATAGAGTACGGATACGTACAGTGGTATTTTTCCATAATTTTGGAAAATCACAGCGTTTTTAGTGAGGCGACCGATCTTTGATTACATAAAATTTGTAATTATCACATGTAAATGTAATCTTAATATTTTTAACGTATAACATCAAACAATAGTTTCACTACATTATTTAAAATAAAAAAACAACCACTTCAATTTTAACGTCAGAAACAAAAAACAAAATTAATAGTGAAACATTAAATAACATGTTTTACTAGATCATAGATAAAGTATAAAATCAAATTGGTTACTTATCTACCTAAATGTCAGTCGCCTCACGAAGTGTGAGCGCTATGATAAGACTTAGAATGTGAATAACGTTATTTATTTTATATAATAATACAAGGTGATCCAAAACTGTTGTACGTTAATATTATTGAACAAGTTTAAGTAGGTCATTAAAAAAATGTCTTACAAATGATGGCCAAATATTTGTTTTGATGGCAAAATTTTTGATATATTTTCAATTTATGCATTCTACTCGTGTGTCACACAAATGCATTACTTCAAAGAACTTGTGTTGTTTTGTTTGCCTTTTAGATATTATTGTTATTAACCTCCTAACTTCTCAATATTTTAGTAACCGTTATAAATAACCTTGCATAATATAATAACAAATAAATATAGTTATCCACGTCGTAAGTAGTAAGGCATCAAACGTACTGCAGTGTCGTGCGATGTCCAACGTCGGGATACCATACTGCATTGTTTAGCGCCAACTGGAAAAATAAGAAAAAATATTGATTACATGTTTTTTTTTTGTATTTCTTACATCATCCTGTAAACAGCCATCGGAATTACAGCGACGAGACCAATGACGCATGCAAATCATAATTTAAGTTGCAATATTGGCTGTCTTATTGTGTTAGTAGTCGCACGCTGCTGAGGGTAAGGACCAGACCAGCAGCACGGAGTCTGGAGCTGTGCCCGGTATCATGAGACATGCGACTCAAGAATGGCATCTGCGAAATGTTAGTGTACAATAGTACACATCTGCCTCACCCTTCGGGGAATACAGGCGTGATACTATTTTATGTTAAAACTGTAGTTACAGAAGGACATTGCTAATGAGGAGGATAAGACAAAGATAACAATGATTGTAGGTATAGTTACAGCATTTGGTGTGGTTGTATGGCGGCGAGGTGTGCGGGAGAGGGCGGCACGCCGGGCGGCGCGGGCGGCAGCAGCGTCTGCGCCAGGCCTTCGAACCTACCGCCCGCTTCGAAACCGTTCTGTGCAATACAAAGAGAACAGTAAATAAATATAAAGGACCTATAATTGAGCCTTGAGGCACACCCACCCAAACTAAGGGTTTAACTATAATGGCACATTTGGCACAGTGGTTAAGAGATCGACTGCTGCGCTACATATCGCGGGTTCGATTCCCGCACGGAATAAATATTTGTACGATCTACAGATAGTTGTTCCGGGTTTGGGTGTATGTCCATGTGAATATATTATGTTTGTAAACGCACCCACGATACAGGAATTAATCATAGTGTGGGGCAACTTCTTTTTTTTAATTATAAAAATATCTTGCCATTTTATAAATTCCTTATATCTTGGCTAAGTAGACTAAAAGATAAGAACCTGATAACTTAAACTTGGACATTCGCCATATTGTCATGTTTTATTGAAACGAATATTTACTACGAAACATAAGCGGAGAATGCAATGTGTCAAAATATCGACACTAGTGACATCAGCTTAAGTCCAAGTATTACAGGCGTCTAGCTTTACAAGGTCAAGGCCTTGTCGAAGATTTTCTTTAATTTTATACATTTACATAAGATATTTGTCCTGTTTGTATCGTATTCTGATTAACACTATCAAACGCTTTGAAAAGATCTCGAGTAATGCAAATCAATATTAACACATCATCATCATCAGCCATAAGACGTCCACTGCTGAACGAAGGCCTCCCTCAAGGGGAGGTTTGCCATAATCCCCACGCTTGGCAGGCGGCTTGGGGATCGCAGTGGCTCACCGATTAGTGAGAGGACGCTGCTGCCCTCCGCAGGTGTCTGGCCGAAGTTTTAAGACGTACCCGGGTCATATATTAACACATCCGCTGGTAAACTCGTTCACTAATATATAAAAAACACTTGGATATATTCTCTGACAAATTGTCAGTAATGCATGTTAAACCTAGAACTCTGAAATTATAGACTAATTAGCATATCATCTACATATACGTACGGGGATCATGATGGTGGGACGGAGCGGCTGGATTGAGGGCTGCACGGTGGTCGGGTAGTACGGGTAGTACTGTACCGGATAGCCGATGTAGCCCGGGTAACCGGCAGCAGCGGCGTACATGGCAGCAGCGGGGCTGTACATCTGTGTCAACGATTATTATTAGCGAATAGTTCAGACTGGAAGCCTATAGCAAAATACCTTATGTAAGAGTGCCTAGAAGAGACATGTTGCAGAGCGATGGCAGCAAAAAAAATACTCACTGGTAGTTGTTGGCTCAGCGCCGGTATAGCCTGATGATGCTGGAGCTGCTCATACGGCGGTGGAGCATACACTCCACCAGCACCAGCGCCTGCGCCTCCGAAAGTGACGCTGTACGGAGAGCCCCCCGCCACTGTCATGTAACCAACGAGTTGTAATGGAAAATAAGTAGTGCCATATGATGATCAAAAAGTAACAAGAGAGAAATAAACATATTTTGAGTCGTACAAAAGAAAGACAAAACATTATAAGTTAAAGTGTTGGACAACAACTCACTCTTATCACGAGATCCACGAATTATGATGAGTTTATTTGTTTAAGGCAACATTCATATTCTAACGAATTTAATCGTTTGTGTTACTCTAAATTTCTAATTTCTTTAAAATTGAGAACCCGTTTATTACCGGTACCCTACTATTCAAAACCGTTTTTTTTTTTTAATTTATAACGTTTTAAACCTTTATACCTTACGTTTAGTATCTAGTTATTGCGAAGGTTCACCTAATTTAATCTGTAAATGTATGACAATTGCTTTATCCATGATCTTAGCTTCAACGAGTCGTAGGAGTGGCTCACACTAAATTCATTATCCGTGTTAGTCTGATTCTAGGTTAGCACTTCCCAGCACTGTCTCGACCCAATTCAATCGATATCATATTGTCACCGCATTGGTCTCTTTTTATCGCAAACCTAGATGACAAGTTTTCAGTTATTGATTCGATTTTAAGTTTGAATTTATTTCGAGAACCGAACACCTCGTTTTTGAAATTTCTCTTTTGATGGGAATTGTAGGTATTTGTAAACGGTTTCCAAGATACATCAGAAAAAGAACTATGCCCACAGAAATGTTTACATTTTTAAGATACTTATTCAACACCATAATTCACCGGCTGCTGAAAATATTAGTAAACTAACCTCCATACTGCGGCGCGGCCTGGTGTGGCGGCGCCGGCAGGAACGGGCCCTGCGGCGGCTGAGGTTGGGGGTAAGCTCCCAGCGGCGGGGTCACTGCAACAACTCCAGAGCTCTAACGGCGCACCGCACTAGTTGACGCGCACCCGATACACTGAGCGACCACATCACTCGCTTACAGAGGAAGTCTGTAGGCCCTATGTGTTATGAAACTATGAGGGTAGTTTAATATAATCACTAGAAAAACTTACTAAATTCGAAATTGGAAATAAAAATTTAAGTGGTACACTGAGAGGTTTTATGAAATTATATTTCGCGACAATCTTTTTGATTAAAATACCCAAATATAATGTTGATCGTGTTGTGGTCATGTCTCAGTGTGTCGAGCGCGCAGTCGCGCAGTGGCGCTCCGCAACCCAAGCCCGAGCATTCACGCTTGACGCAGTGGTGGTGTCAATCTAATTATAATACTGCTATAGTTTTTTTTTTATCATAACTTTATAGATTAAGAAAAAAATAGATCATGGTAAGGAAAAACATAACAAAAGCTTTTGTCTCGTTCTTACATCTCTACGGAATGTAAAAATGAGTCAATTTTTTCCACTACAAACTATAGCAATATCTTTAGCATGACGAAAACATGGGTGAAATACACTATTGTTTAAAAAACGCAATTTCATACATTCGTTGTAAAATACTTTTTGAATATATTTTTTTGTAATGTTTGAATAATCTCACCCATGCAATATTCACTTACGTCAGTGTTAACGACAAGCGATGCCCATACAACGCGTTACCACTTAACAGAGTCTTTCAAAAACATTTAACTCTAAAATTTCCGTTTTGAAACACTCGTTAGTGTGGTGACAACATTTCGGATCGACAAACATAAATATTTTTACGAAAAAAATATTTAAATTTTTGATCCGAAGATTAAAAAATACAATAAATTTGGTAGGCCGTGTTTAAGGTTTCAACACGATATGTGAGTGTTGAAAGCCTACCAAATTAGTTATTTACAATGCATTCCTTATTTTTAATGGTCACCCTAGCTGGACTGACTATATGAAGACCTTTATAAGAACACACTTAGTGAAGTGAATACCTGTGTTAGAATGTCCATCATTGTAATAAATGGTGAACACTCTGAACAGCTTTAAATATCCTTGTACATCGCTCTAGGGGTCGCGACTTTCCATATAGTCAGCAAGATTTAATTCAAGCTTTGTGCATAATGTAGCTAGTGTGACCATCCAAACGTATTTTCATGAAGAAAATTCTTAAATAACAAAACAATCATCACACGATAAGGAACCTTTTAAAAAGTACAATATTTATTTATAATATGACCTTGAACTTTCAGATATACCGGACACTGTCATAAGACATCGTAGATTATTGGAATTATTGTTTGTATTTTTTTTTAATCTTGAGTAAAAATGCAGCTTACTCATCCGACTAGAAGCATGTTTCCAGTTCTTATAATTATTATTTAGATGTTTTTCAAGTTCAGAGTCATAAATATTGATCGCCAAAACCGGCGACCACAACGTGTATACATGATGTGAACATTCCTTGAAATAAAAAAAATATATTCATATTCTATTCGGTTACTAACTATTCAACAAGTGTACCAAGATTTTTTGTTGATTTATTCAAACTTTTTTTATATTATTATACGATATTTTGCTGTTCAATTCTAAAAGCATTATGATGCAGGAAAAGCAAAACAAAAACTAAAAAAGAACTATGATATCAGTGCGTGAAGGACACAGAAACATGCAAGTGAGACAACACAAAATCTCTACAATCATACCTAATCATGCAACAACGAACACGACAAAACTACTAAATAAAACCTTATGTACCTATTTAATAAAAAATGCATTTCAAAAACTAAGTATATCTAATAACACTAAAACATCAAACGATAATCTACTGAAAAGCGTCGAGAAACATATTTATAGTAACACATGCTTGTCACAAATAAAACAAGAAATCGCTGCTATGTAACAGCAAAATGTTCATATTAATGGATGTTGTCAAACCACAAAAAACCTGGTAACATCCCTCACCTAAACATTAATTACTAAATTATTACCACTACCGAAAAGAATGCTGTTTTGTTTTTTATCATTTTTACTGTCACTTTTTAGTTTAAATTGCAAACTTTTCAATATGGCCGACACAAAATACTGTCAAATGTTGTAAAAGCTTAATTTATTATTTAATTGCAACAAGCAGGGGTGTTTACTGCCATATCAGTATAAGATATAACAACAAACTGAAAACGCATTTTTATGACTGCTGTGAATAAATTTATTTAATAAAAATCATTTGAACCTCTGGATCCCTGTAAACACTCGAAGAACCAACATAGGAAAGACCAAAAAGAAGTTGAGAAAAAGAAAAAATAAAATCGTAAAAATGTGGTTCCTATAAAAATGGTGTCGAAATATATTAAGTCCGTGTTTTAAGGTGTTTGCTCTAACCATCCAGTCATTTGCGACCCTCACAACTGGCATACTTCCCTGTCCTTCGATTAAGCTTATATTTGCATGCACTATTGCCTGTAGCAATGATATAATGCTAAAGGCAACATAAAACAAATAAATATCACCATATGTCATTAAAAAGTTAATAAAATATTTATATTTCATGAAGTACGAAGAGAAACTCAATCAAATGGGAATATCTTTTCGATATTTATCTGGTGATATATATCTGTTCACTTAAAACTATTCACACACGCACTAACAATGTGTCATTCCTGTTAACATATTGACTTAGTATTGACCTAAAATCCTTTCCTTGTTCCTCTTTAAAGTCGAAGATTAAAAATTAAATTAGTAAAATCAATGGTCGGGATTTAATGTCACTTTTAGACTGTGTATCACTATAAAATTGATACCAAATCTAAAATGTTTGTTAAACATATTCGTGTAATTAAACATACAACTAGAAAAATTTGCATTAATAAAACGTTTAATTTTTTGTCTTATGTTTTGTTATTTTTTATATATTAATGCCAATTTTACCATCACCTTACATAAAAATATCTACAAACATACATTTGTAGACATTGTCATAAATGCAAAAGAGTATATACTTATTAATTCTTGTTTGTCAAAATTAATATTGGTATTTACGTATTTTTCAACTATTTTGCATTTTATTTGATTGGTTAGTATTAGACACACGACCTTAAACTATCATAGACGCGACTTCTACTATAATGTATTACTTTTTTATAATCTTTTAATTTTAGCAGTTGAAAGTAAAAGTCGTATCTGTCTGTCAGTAACAAAAAGTAGTTAGCTTTTTGTGCTATTGTAACTGGATTCAAAATTATTTTAAGAATCCAGAACAACTAATAAATAAATGATGGATATTGATTGTACATGTATTCGTTTTATATGTATGTTATTTAATTTAAAGTTTAATAAGTATTTTTAATTTATCCATCGTTTATTTACGATAAACATTATTACTAAAAAGTTAGCTTAAACTATATAAGGAAAAAACAAAAATAAAACAAACACAAGACAACCCTATTTTTAAAATTTTAGTAACAATAGGGAAGCTTAATAACCAATGAGGCAATTCTTTTTTATTGATTGAAAGATAAAACATTGACTCATTGTCTATAAGGTGCACTGAACTAGCAACAATAATTACTGGTTGGTGAAAATACTTATTTTAAATTTTAATTAATATCCAATTTTACACCAGTAATTATTACAACTTAAAATTAGTGTTAAAACAATAAAAAAAAAAATAAGCTGTGAACTAAATATTTCGAAAAAAATAATTAAAATTAAAAAGTAACAGATAGCTAAGACACATATTTTTAAAGAAAGAGTCCCATCTTATTATTAAGAAATTGGAAAAAATAATATTTGTATGAGACAGAACTCTGCGACTTAGAACAACTTATTTTTTTAAAACATGGTTAACTAAGAAACCTAACAAGTATTTATGTTTTTTCCTTTCTGAGACAAATCCAGGACATGTTCATAACACTATACAAATAGTATCAAGCCAAAGACATCTACTGTACAGCCAACCATTTAGCTTTATGTCAGTGTGTCCATGAGGATTTGTCTTTACTATTGAATCTTTTTACTAAAAAATATAAAAACAAAAATATTGTTCCAAACATAAATACTAGTTGGATTTGTGTAGAAAAACATAATAGTGACTTGACTGCTATAATTTTATACCAGTTGGTTTTATTTGATTAAAATAATGTTTTTTCTGAGAACAGTCTGTGTCATGACATTTGAGTTCTATTTATAATTTAAGCAACCTTAGCATATTACAGCAGCCTAGCCAGCAACGAACGGGTTACAATCGAATTAAAACACATACGATCGTCCACACGCCGATACGCACATATCATATATTTGTCTCTCTTTAACTATGTTTCCAAAAAAAAGAAAAATAAAGAAAGAAAAATTCTATATGATTTCATTACATGATAGCGATTAGTCGACTGCCGCGCGGGGTCTGCGCCGTCGGACTCGCGGCTCCTGTAGAGGGGGGGCGGCGGCTGGGAGTGGGAGGGGTGTGGGTAACTTTGTATTATCATCATGTCTTAAGCGCCGCACAAGAGTTACAACTGTCTCACGCTTTTTAGGGAAACCTCTAACATATAGGTATCATATTTTTTTCAAAAAAATTAAATTCTATTTTAATGGTCAGTGTCAGTGCAGCGCTACTGACTGCATAATGAGGAACATAAACTCATTAAAATTTAAAAAACAGGAAGTAAAATAGCTCTAGTTATGATCTCAAGCTATACCAGTGTGAATGAACTCACTGGCAGTCAACAAACATGTTGAGTCATACTTTAATTTTGTATGATGAAGGTAAGTCACCAATATGGAAGAGATTTACCTAAATATCTTCAAGGTTGTTAACCAAAACCCAAACAGGTTTATTAGTTACAACCTTTATCCTAGGAAGGATAACTTGGATAAATCATATTTCAAGACAGTTTAACTCGGTGTGCAGCCAGCCTTAATGTTTCTAAGGACCTTTTATGTTTTAAATTATTTTTCTGACACTTGGTATTAATCCATACATCCAGTGTCTTATTTCATAATATACATAATATTTGTATATTTGGAAACTTAATGGAACTACGAAGCTAGTTGATGCATGTTCTGACATTTGTAATGCCACCAAGGTTGCATACTAATATCCCATTATGAAAACTTTGTTCGATGACAGATGACAAACATCTTTCAAGGATTACATAAAATCCAATAAGTGCAGATGTAGCGGTATTATTGTAAATATTTCAGATCAATTCGGTTTTAAATTATTTTGTTAAAAGGTACACAAAAAGAATGTATAATAAAGAAAGAACATCATTGTTTCTTTTTTAATATTTATATTTTATATAAAGAGTTTTTTTTTTTTTTTTTTAAATAAATTTGTACTAATGTGTGAATGTGAACAAGGAAAAATACAAAATATATTTGCATTTTGTAACTATTAATACTATTAATGTTTTATTTCATCCACATAGTAAAAAATTAAATATTGGCCAAAAATATGAGTTATCATGAAATATTGATACCCATCCCATATTTCAAAATTTCCAAGTAATAGGATGTAAGAATTCATTACTGATTAGCATTTGGTTACAATATTTTGAATAATTAACAATGCAGATGGGTGTGAATGCAGATGAGATTCTATTGTATAATCTAGTGACCTACTTCCTAACAATACAAAAGGAGATTCAAAATTTCAGTCCTGAAGCTTTAGGACATTCTTTCTGACTTCAGATTCATTACACTGGTAGAATTTTACCAGTAAAGATCTTTTTTTAAGTTAAAATATTCAACATTATGATATACTACAGTCATTATAAGGGTGTCTCATAATAATTTCGTGTCGAAAACCAACATCAGCCCTGAATCGAGGGCTCATAAATCAATTGTAATGATGAATGGACCTAAAATTAGACCAGTAAGATCCCGCCTAGCTAATCCTAAGGGTAGTCAACCATCTTGAATTTATCGCCAGTATCGATCTACCGCGCTACATTTTTTTACCAATGTTACATCCAAACTAACGCGAAGTAGCCCTCGTCCGACGCAATCATCAAGCGTCCGGGGATTCAATCATTGTTTTAATAGCGAAAACTTGTATTTCAAGGCCCAACCGTGACGTTACACATGTCAAAACGTACAGTAAGAAAAGAACAAAGAAAATAATAAATCAACAGTATAAATACCTTTCTTGTCTGCCATTTATATAATAACTGTGTGATTGTTAGTTAAAACGTTAATATTTCGCGTTAGGTTGCGAGAATTACAGGAAATTCGCAATTAAACTTGGACGCAGTCGCAGCAAACGCTTCGCAACGATTCTCGCAACGACAACTAGTGATGAACCTCAATCAATACTTACTTAGTATGCTTTTGACAGACAAGATTGACTTCAAATATTAGTCGATTAGTTTGTTAATTGGTTTCCTTTTAATATAGTGATCTAGCTTAAGCGAAATTCTAAGTCTATGAGTGATCTATGATGTAAAAGAAGAAGAAGAAGAAGATCTAATTTTTTTAAATTATTTTTCTAATTACGTATCTCCATACTTCTTAACACAAAAGAGTATGTAACAAACTTTACCAGGACGCTCTCGTCGTACATGTCTAGCTGCGTTTTTATCTTCTGTTGATGGCATTCCTTGCATGATATTTTTCATGTAGTATTCAGTAAAAAGGGGCCCTTGAATTATTCTCTCATCCGTTTTTCATGTTTCTATCGCGGTGAAATTGAATTGTTGTTTTACTCACTAGAAAGATGCATCCACAGCGATTTTATGCTAAAGCTAATAGAGCCGCATCGTCGCGCAAAGTAGCACAGCTAGTGTACAGCCTTATATTCTAAAACTAATATACATTTGATTGTTGCAACGCGAACAACACTAAATGACCTCGTAAATTGATCGATCTGCGCGGTAGTTGTACCAACATGCGCACGGTGCACCGACCGGTGCAAATGAATATGTACTTCCACTTCTATAGCAATTATTGATGACCTATTCCTGGAATTTCTATCAGGTGCCATTTTTCCCGGAATAGTTCGGATTGTATTGATTGTGATTAGACTATAAAAGTCTGCACGGCAAATATATAAATACGGATTAATATCGAAATAATCCTACGGATTTTTTTGAATCCTACTAATTATTTCGTGGTTTTGGTTATAAAAATAAAATATTCGTTTATTATTTTATAAAATTCATTTTGCAATTATTTACAATATCATTATATTATCAACTAAATTATTCCTTACAAACTAAATAGAGATTTAAATATTTGAGAACAGCGACCATTTCCCACCGCATCTGAAACAAAAAATATATATTGGCATTTTTATAATAATAGGTGTGCAATAACTTAGGCTTGCACAGAAAAAGCCTTCGATTCTAAGGAAATATAAGTACTTCCAGCGCACCACAGGAGTCAGCGCTATAACGAATCTTGCAACACTAGAGCAGTAATTCATGCTTTGGTAACCTTTAAATCTTATCGATTAATTTCAAGATTTGTACTTCAAGATCTTTAGTAAAGTTGTTTTTGTCAGTATTATTTTAGTTACCTGCAAGCTGCTAAGAACCTGGCGTCGTACGCTCCCTGCAGCGGGTGCTTGTTGGGTTGAGAGGCGGAGAGGGCGCGCGAGCCGCAGCGACAGCACTGGCGCCAGCGAGCGGGACGCAGCCCTCCTCCGACATACATGTAGCTGGTGGGACAATAGCTTTATGATAAACATTTCTACATGGTTCAGTCACTAATATTAGTTCTAATAAACTAAACTTTCATCGAATATTTGTCATTATTAAGTAAAAAAATTCTAAGAGCTCTTGTTATGAAAAATTAAAATAGTTTATTAACTTTTTTCTTCTTATTTTTAACCATTGACTACAGATTAAGTTTAAAAATTTGAAAAGATCAGCTACATATAATGCTTTTATTTGTTTAATAATCTTGTATAAGATATTGATAATATCAAAATTTACCGTATCGCGTCCATAGTGATGGAAGGCGTGGTCTCACACTGCGCGTACGCAGGCGGCTCGGGGTTGTACCGTAACGCTTCAGGCTCTACACCGTATTCCAACTGATAAACAAATGTACAATCGAATAAATTCTTATCATGACATATCGAGAAGGCAATCAGAAATGTGTATATTCAATTACTCTTAGTCGATAATTTTTATTGATATGGACATCACTAGTTATTAACCGAAAATATTATCAGTGGCATTTAAATTTTTTTAGAGTAATTTCACAAAGATTATGAGTGAGAGTCGACAGTTTTTTTTTGTAGGTATAATATTGGGTTTCTAATTCTGTCAACGACATAATTTAAAATGTTTCATTAATACAATACTACATACATTGAGTATAACCGTAGGGTAACAGTTGTTCAGGAATAAATAAACAGCCAATGACTATCGGTCGCCTACATATTGCGGAAGATGTAAAATGAATGAATTAAATATTGTCTCACATAAAGCGGCCACAGCTTCCCGTGCGGTGACGACACATTGCAGCGAGGTAACGACTCCCACACTCTTGCGCCGGTCCACTGCGCACTGAGAGATGCGCACTCCTCTGAAAAATGGATTAAAATAAAGAACACTGAATAATAAATAGCATTACAATTAGGGATTATCTGGTAGCAGCGTAATTATAATAATTTATTTACTGTAAATAATTTCTCATAACAGGGAGTTTTAACAAGTGTTATCTTTTTTTAATCTTAATGGTGCCGGCGTTTTCTACAGACTGCCTCTGAGAAGTTACGCCGAAACAAACTCACGGAGAATCCTACTATCCTACTAATATTATAAACGTGAAAGTTTGTGAGGATGGATGGATGTATGGATGGATTTTTGTTACTCAATCATGCCCGAACGGCTGAACGGATCTGGATGAAATTTGGCACAGAGATAGATTATAGTCTGGAATAGCACATAGGCTATCCTAGTATCTAGCTTTTTATCCCGGTAAAATGTACGG
Organism: Shargacucullia verbasci; assembly: GCA_947562105.1. Classification (NCBI taxonomy): domain Eukaryota; kingdom Metazoa; phylum Arthropoda; class Insecta; order Lepidoptera; family Noctuidae; genus Shargacucullia; species Shargacucullia verbasci. The sequence goes on along the minus strand of OX387307.1, from coordinate 320,575 downwards.
GTTCGTAAATCACGCGGGCGAAGCCGCGGGCGGAAGCTAGTATACAATAAAGGTCTGGAATAGCTTATCGTAAAGAGAGCCATAAGAGTTTTCAGCTGACCAGTCCTCCTAAGTGACGGTATTTTATCCGACCGACACGACGTTACCATTAGTAGGACATTTAATACTTTACGCTACTACTGCCAACTTACCAATAAGTTCCTGTTTGGGCGCGGCACACGTGGCCAGCCTGGCTAGCGGCCGGAGCAGCGCGTCGGCGGCTCTCCCGGCCACTCGCGCTACTACTGCCAACTTACCAATAAGTTCCTGTTTGGGCGCGGCACACGTGGCCAGCCTGGCTAGCGGCCGGAGCAGCGCGTCGGCGGCTCTCCCGGCCACTCGCGCTACTACTGCCAACTTACCAATAAGTTCCTGTTTGGGCGCGGCACACGTGGCCAGCCTGGCTAGCGGCCGGAGCAGCGCGTCGGCGGCTCTCCCGGCCACTCGCGCTACTACTGCCAACTTACCAATAAGTTCCTGTTTGGGCGCGGCACACGTGGCCAGCCTGGCTAGCGGCCGGAGCAGCGCGTCGGCGGCTCTCCCGGCCACTCGCGCTACTACTGCCAACTTACCAATAAGTTCCTGTTTGGGCGCGGCACACGTGGCCAGCCTGGCTAGCGGCCGGAGCAGCGCGTCGGCGGCTCTCCCGGCCACTCGCGCTACTACTGCCAACTTACCAATAAGTTCCTGTTTGGGCGCGGCACACGTGGCCAGCCTGGCTAGCGGCCGGAGCAGCGCGTCGGCGGCTCTCCCGGCCACTCGCGCTACTACTGCCAACTTACCAATAAGTTCCTGTTTGGGCGCGGCACACGTGGCCAGCCTGGCTAGCGGCCGGAGCAGCGCGTCGGCGGCTCTCCCGGCCACTCGCGCTACTACTGCCAACTTACCAATAAGTTCCTGTTTGGGCGCGGCACACGTGGCCAGCCTGGCTAGCGGCCGGAGCAGCGCGTCGGCGGCTCTCCCGGCCACTCGCGCTACTACTGCCAACTTACCAATAAGTTCCTGTTTGGGCGCGGCACACGTGGCCAGCCTGGCTAGCGGCCGGAGCAGCGCGTCGGCGGCTCTCCCGGCCACTCGCGCTACTACTGCCAACTTACCAATAAGTTCCTGTTTGGGCGCGGCACACGTGGCCAGCCTGGCTAGCGGCCGGAGCAGCGCGTCGGCGGCTCTCCCGGCCACTCGCGCTACTACTGCCAACTTACCAATAAGTTCCTGTTTGGGCGCGGCACACGTGGCCAGCCTGGCTAGCGGCCGGAGCAGCGCGTCGGCGGCTCTCCCGGCCACTCGCGCTACTACTGCCAACTTACCAATAAGTTCCTGTTTGGGCGCGGCACACGTGGCCAGCCTGGCTAGCGGCCGGAGCAGCGCGTCGGCGGCTCTCCCGGCCACTCGCGCTACTACTGCCAACTTACCAATAAGTTCCTGTTTGGGCGCGGCACACGTGGCCAGCCTGGCTAGCGGCCGGAGCAGCGCGTCGGCGGCTCTCCCGGCCACTCGCGCTACTACTGCCAACTTACCAATAAGTTCCTGTTTGGGCGCGGCACACGTGGCCAGCCTGGCTAGCGGCCGGAGCAGCGCGTCGGCGGCTCTCCCGGCCACTCGCGCTACTACTGCCAACTTACCAATAAGTTCCTGTTTGGGCGCGGCACACGTGGCCAGCCTGGCTAGCGGCCGGAGCAGCGCGTCGGCGGCTCTCCCGGCCACTCGCGCTACTACTGCCAACTTACCAATAAGTTCCTGTTTGGGCGCGGCACACGTGGCCAGCCTGGCTAGCGGCCGGAGCAGCGCGTCGGCGGCTCTCCCGGCCACTCGCGCTACTACTGCCAACTTACCAATAAGTTCCTGTTTGGGCGCGGCACACGTGGCCAGCCTGGCTAGCGGCCGGAGCAGCGCGTCGGCGGCTCTCCCGGCCACTCGCGCTACTACTGCCAACTTACCAATAAGTTCCTGTTTGGGCGCGGCACACGTGGCCAGCCTGGCTAGCGGCCGGAGCAGCGCGTCGGCGGCTCTCCCGGCCACTCGCGCTACTACTGCCAACTTACCAATAAGTTCCTGTTTGGGCGCGGCACACGTGGCCAGCCTGGCTAGCGGCCGGAGCAGCGCGTCGGCGGCTCTCCCGGCCACTCGCGCTACTACTGCCAACTTGCGCAGCAGTGTTACAGCAGCGCCATCTGCCCATAGCTCGTAACTGTTCAGGGAAATTACTATTACACGATAGAACACTAATAGCAGAAATAAATCGAATAAAAAACACGACTGTATAAAAGGACTTACAATATGAAAACAAAACGAGGTTTTTGTTCACCGTTAAAGCAAGTTAATATAATCATAACTTTATTTATTTTTTAGTATAGAGAAAATTAACGCAAGTTTTCAATAAAATTAAAAAATTACAATCACAAATGTTTGAACGTTATACAAACGACGATTAGACGCTAAAATCTTCGTGTGCACAATATAAGGACTTAACAAAGGCGTCTGACTGTGTAGTCTACCATATTATAAGAAATAAGCTCAACACCTATGGCATCAGGCGCAATGTATCAGACTTAATTATGTCTAGAAAACTAACCACCATAATACAAAAATATGTCCTAAACACAAGAGTTAAAATTTAAATCCATCATACAATACATAAAATATGGTATTCTCCAGGGAAGAGTTCTAGGACCATTATTGTTCCTTATATGCATAAATGATTTTCCGATAGTAATATACTAGCCGGTGGTACTATTCGCTAATAGATACGCGTGAAAAACATCATTTACTGTCCCAAAGTCGGATCGGCAAAACAAAGAAAGTCTATATTATGCAATCCACGTGATTACATTCTTTTAATGTAGAAGGGAAGATCCTGCTGAAAACCTAAGCCCTCGGACATTTTATAGTGCATTCGTGTTTGCTTTCCCGTCTTCCGTTCTTTTGACCTTTTTCATGTTTGCGTTACTTTGTGGCTTTATTATTAGTGATTCACTGATATGAAATATGTTGGTCATATGTTTATGGGTATATGTTGTGATAACTTACTGGTGCGGGTGTATCTGATGCTGATGCTGGTATAGAGACAGGAGTGCGGTCAGACCGATGTCCAGCGAGCGCTGCAGGGACAGGCGGAGCGGCTGCAGGGCCATCGCTTCGGACAGGGCTTCGGGCTTCGCTTCAAGGGTTAGGAGGGTCTGAGAAAATCAAAATTTATTGTTATTACGAGCAAAACTTAACGGGTGCTTTAAAGTATTGCGTTTTCAAATAGACTTCTTTTTAAATTCGCCGTTTGTAATTTGCTAAGATTTAATAAACATACAGAATGTTTATTAAATCAGTCGCATGCATGCGCGACAGTATTCAGAATTGGGGCCAACGACCGCCAACGAGTGTTCGTAGATTTGTTTTGCTCCATACTATTTTAGCCAAGTAGTTTTAATTTCTCATAATAATATATTTATGATCTCCTCTCGTGTCAACTTGGTGGAAATATTATTCGATCTCAAGGTTCGTTACGGGCCTGACAACATAGCGGACATGACGTAGCATCACGCCTGCATTCCCCGACAGGCAGCGCGGAGGTGTATTGTTAGACATCCACATTCCACTGATGCTATTATAAGTACCATGGAGCAGTGGGCACAATTCCAAACTAGGCACTGCTACAGACGGTTTGCTGACAGAAAAACTGAATAATACTTCGCCTAACCTGGCATCGAGCTCAGGACCACGGACAGCGGCTAGGCTTGTATATACTGTGCGATGGTTACCTTGTCATGTTCATGTGTGTGATCATCCAGTAGAGCTGCCAGCGGCGCCGCGTCAGGTTTGTCGTCAGGTCTGAGTGCCAACGACACAGCCGCCCAGGACGCTTGCAGACTTTGGAGGCAGGTGAGCCAAGACGCGCTGCTTTGAGCTGATGGGATTAGCCTGGAGACAAAATAAGTATGGACGTCAAGAAAAAATGGATGAAAAAAATGCTGAATTTTATTAGAAGCCAATTTTTATACATAATGGTGACGTCATAAAAACAATGAATTAAAATACGATCCCTACTAGTCAATCAAAATATGTACTTTAAAATTATTAAATTAAGTATGTATTACATCAAATTAAAATCTAAATTGTAATCATCAATATTGTCTTACTACAGAAGTGGCTGATAATTTCTGAGCAACACATTACATTCGATTGTATTTAACGCTTGTAAATAAATCTGAATTTATTCGGTTCCTCTAGCTGTAGGTGGATAAATTAGTTGTGACTTGCCTAGAGAAGTCGTACAAATAATAATAATAATGTCCTCCTGACCGATTTCGGTCACGGCGGCCAATCTCACCGGAGATTAGCCAACTACGCAGGAGATATTATAGAGCACAAGTGTGTGCGCTAACACAGGTGCTCTCTCTATTCCTTCACTCTCATCGTCTGATGGGACGGCAATCCGACACGACCGGAGAGATATCAGGCGCAGGACTAACAGGTTTACAAACTTTCCGAGACATGGTGTGTATTCACATACACAAAGACCCGGACCCGAAACAACTATCTGTAAATCGTACAAATATTTGTTCCGTGCGGGAATCGAACCCGCGACACGTAGTTCAGCAGTCGATCTCTCAACCACTGCGCCAACCGTGCCGTCAAATTATACACAAATTATACATATAAAATAAAAGTGATACTTTCAGAAATTTCTAGTGACATTTTGGCCGACTTGGGAAACGAATTAGAAAATGCTTTAATGTAATAATATTAGTTATGTTACCTGCACAGCGCAATTCTGAGCTTCAACCAGCTGTGGAAGTAATACTGTTGGAATGCGGCCGGCTGGCGCTGGAATGATTCCGTCAATCTGGAAAGAGACAGACAAATTTTATTAGAAAATACGTTCATGATAATTTTATCGCAGTTAAATAGCTTGACGTCACGGTTATCCTTGGTAATTGGGTGGCGGAAATCAGATTTTTAAGGTAGGCGAGCACTATCCGCGATGATCTCTATTTGTACAAGAAGTGATACATAAGTCTCCTGTAGGCCTAACACGAATTTTTGACGTATAATTAATGGACAGTGAATTCTGCATTGAAAATACAACTGCCCCATAAAATTTTGTTTTAATGTGTGACGCATAATTTGTGCCATACATAGATATGGATAAACACTTCAATTTAAAAAAATATTATGTTTTAAACGAATATTTCTAATTGAAAGTTGACGTATATTCTTATTTCTTCTTTTTATTTCTTTCTATTCGTGTTACGCCTGCTGTCCTACGTGTACATACAGTACACAAGGTGATACATGCCTCTCATACATGAGCTCCAGTATGTTATGTTTGCCGGAGCCGGTGCAGGCCACCAGCACGTCCAGACAGTCGTAGCCGGACACCAGCGCGTACTCCAGCAGACTCGTCGCGTGCTGCACTGCTATGGGGGTCGCTGTGGGTATTTATACTGTGAGTGACAACTTGGCTTCCATTTCTGGGTAAGGCAAAGTGTTATGGCGACAAATAAGCGGCAAACGAACAGACCGTCGCCCATGGACACCCGCAACACCGGAGGAGTTACAAGTGCGTTGCCGGCCTTTTAAAAAGGAGTACGCTCTTTTCTTGAAGGTCGTATTGGTCCGGAAATACCGCAGGCGTGTTATTGGGTTTGTCTATGGAAATTCTCAGCAGCAGACTAAAGATTTGAATTATGGCCCGTAGATGGGTTTAAACTCGCCTCCTATTGAATGCGACTTAATAACGACAACGGCAAAAATGGGTGTGGTCTCACGCCTGTATCTCCGTAGGGTTAAGCAGATATTTACTATTGTGCACCCATATTTCCCCGATGCTATTAAGTCCCATGTAATAGGGGGCGAGCCTAAGTCATACTTCACGCTGAGCTACCGCGATTGCGGCCACTAAACCAATGAAGCGCAACATAGACACCAAGAACACAAATATTCAGTTGTCTTTGATAACTTTTCCATATGAATGAATTATTTCGCGGAAGATAAGGTACTTAGAGACTTGTACGAGCCGCGTTGAATGTAGATTGTAGATACTTACGTATATCGGCCCAGGGCTGCGGCAGTTTATATAAATGAAGCTGCGCGTGAGTGTCGATCGCGAGCACCACCCCGCCCAGCTGAGACATCTCTACACACGACACTATGGCACACCCCGCGCCGCTCTGTATCCAACACAAACATATTATATACTTTTATAGGGCCTGTTTACCACTTGCTGATAAAGTGTCTGACAGTAATCCAACAGATAATATATCAGTTAGATAAAAAATTATCGAGACTAGATTGAAATATAAGGGCTGTTTTTCAATAGCTGGATAAACTTCCGATAAATTATTCCCTTTGATAATTCCAAACAAAAATTATACTGATTTCAAATAAGCAGGGGATTATGGCAAACCCCCCCTTTGGGGGAGGCCTTCGTTCAGCAGTGGACGTCTTCTGGCTGATGATGATGAAACAGCTAGATAATCTTTATCTATGCATTGAAAAATCGGGCGTTGGTTAAATGAAAAAGTTTATCTGCTAGATTTATTTGAAAAACAAAAATTCAAAGGTGTTCAGTCAGATAAGTTATGGGTAGGATATCAGCTAGTTTATCAGTAAGTGGTGATGCAACCTTTTAGTTGATATACAAGTAAGGTATGATCTACTACGTTTAACCGTACAGAATATTTTCCATTTGTTAGTAAAAATGGGGCTGTGTTGGTTTCATACAAAAAAAAAAAACGATTATCATACACATCTATCGTAAGTATTGTGTTTATAAATGACAGAATAAATATAATAAATGAATGAACAGTAAGTTGGTCCGCGGATACGGATGCGCATGCGCATATGTTAAGTATGCAGGTAAGGTGGTGTACTGACGGGAGCAGCGCCGGTGCCGTACTTGGTCTTCTTGGGCGGCGTGGAGGCCGCCTCCGCCGCGCTGCTGACGCCGCCGCTCGTCAGCACCGCGCGGCTGCACAGCTGCACACGGACACGGGATCTTATTACTTGGCGGACTACACATAACGTCGACAGCTTTAGGAAGCTTTCTCGGGTTTACAGGTTTCTTCACGATATTCTCCTTTACTATTAACGCAAGTCATAATCAAATTCTCATGGACACATGAATTCAAAAAGACCACGGTGCGAGCCGAAATCATACTCAAACCCTGTTGAATAGAAAACAAACGTTCAACAATTAAGCTATCACTGCCACGTTGTCCGCGTGTCATGTATATAGTTAGACTCACGTAGTGATGTGTGTCCCGGGCTAGCAGATGCAGTGCTCTGGGCGTGGCCAGCACCGCGTGCGGCGCTCCGAGGGGCAACTTGGTGCTGGCCGCGCACACCGCGCCCTCCCCGCCCCACGTGGCTGTTTTCTGCCACGTGTCCGCGTGTCATGTATATAGTTAGACTCACGTAGTGATGTGTGTCCCGGGCTAGCAGATGCAGTGCTCTGGGCGTGGCCAGCACCGCGTGCGGCGCTCCGAGGGGCAACTTGGTGCTGGCCGCGCACACCGCGCCCTCCCCGCCCCACGTGGCTGTTTTCTGCCACGTGTCCGCGTGTCATGTATATAGTTAGACTCACGTAGTGATGTGTGTCCCGGGCTAGCAGATGCAGTGCTCTGGGCGTGGCCAGCACCGCGTGCGGCGCTCCGAGGGGCAACTTGGTGCTGGCCGCGCACACCGCGCCCTCCCCGCCCCACGTGGCTGTTTTCTGCCACGTGTCCGCGTGTCATGTATATAGTTAGACTCACGTAGTGATGTGTGTCCCGGGCTAGCAGATGCAGTGCTCTGGGCGTGGCCAGCACCGCGTGCGGCGCTCCGAGGGGCAACTTGGTGCTGGCCGCGCACACCGCGCCCTCCCCGCCCCACGTGGCTGTTTTCTGCCACGTGTCCGCGTGTCATGTATATAGTTAGACTCACGTAGTGATGTGTGTCCCGGGCTAGCAGATGCAGTGCTCTGGGCGTGGCCAGCACCGCGTGCGGCGCTCCGAGGGGCAACTTGGTGCTGGCCGCGCACACCGCGCCCTCCCCGCCCCACGTGGCTGTTTTCTGCCACGTGTCCGCGTGTCATGTATATAGTTAGACTCACGTAGTGATGTGTGTCCCGGGCTAGCAGATGCAGTGCTCTGGGCGTGGCCAGCACCGCGTGCGGCGCTCCGAGGGGCAACTTGGTGCTGGCCGCGCACACCGCGCCCTCCCCGCCCCACGTGGCTGTTTTCTGCCACGTGTCCGCGTGTCATGTATATAGTTAGACTCACGTAGTGATGTGTGTCCCGGGCTAGCAGATGCAGTGCTCTGGGCGTGGCCAGCACCGCGTGCGGCGCTCCGAGGGGCAACTTGGTGCTGGCCGCGCACACCGCGCCCTCCCCGCCCCACGTGGCTGTTTTCTGCCACGTGTCCGCGTGTCATGTATATAGTTAGACTCACGTAGTGATGTGTGTCCCGGGCTAGCAGATGCAGTGCTCTGGGCGTGGCCAGCACCGCGTGCGGCGCTCCGAGGGGCAACTTGGTGCTGGCCGCGCACACCGCGCCCTCCCCGCCCCACGTGGCTGTTTTCTGCCACGTGTCCGCGTGTCATGTATATAGTTAGACTCACGTAGTGATGTGTGTCCCGGGCTAGCAGATGCAGTGCTCTGGGCGTGGCCAGCACCGCGTGCGGCGCTCCGAGGGGCAACTTGGTGCTGGCCGCGCACACCGCGCCCTCCCCGCCCCACGTGGCTGTTTTCTGCCACGTGTCCGCGTGTCATGTATATAGTTAGACTCACGTAGTGATGTGTGTCCCGGGCTAGCAGATGCAGTGCTCTGGGCGTGGCCAGCACCGCGTGCGGCGCTCCGAGGGGCAACTTGGTGCTGGCCGCGCACACCGCGCCCTCCCCGCCCCACGTGGCTGTTTTCTGCCACGTGTCCGCGTGTCATGTATATAGTTAGACTCACGTAGTGATGTGTGTCCCGGGCTAGCAGATGCAGTGCTCTGGGCGTGGCCAGCACCGCGTGCGGCGCTCCGAGGGGCAACTTGGTGCTGGCCGCGCACACCGCGCCCTCCCCGCCCCACGTGGCTGTTTTCTGCCACGTGTCCGCGTGTCATGTATATAGTTAGACTCACGTAGTGATGTGTGTCCCGGGCTAGCAGATGCAGTGCTCTGGGCGTGGCCAGCACCGCGTGCGGCGCTCCGAGGGGCAACTTGGTGCTGGCCGCGCACACCGCGCCCTCCCCGCCCCACGTGGCTGTTTTCTGCCACGTGTCCGCGTGTCATGTATATAGTTAGACTCACGTAGTGATGTGTGTCCCGGGCTAGCAGATGCAGTGCTCTGGGCGTGGCCAGCACCGCGTGCGGCGCTCCGAGGGGCAACTTGGTGCTGGCCGCGCACACCGCGCCCTCCCCGCCCCACGTGGCTGTTTTCTGCCACGTGTCCGCGTGTCATGTATATAGTTAGACTCACGTAGTGATGTGTGTCCCGGGCTAGCAGATGCAGTGCTCTGGGCGTGGCCAGCACCGCGTGCGGCGCTCCGAGGGGCAACTTGGTGCTGGCCGCGCACACCGCGCCCTCCCCGCCCCACGTGGCTGTTTTCTGCCACGTGTCCGCGTGTCATGTATATAGTTAGACTCACGTAGTGATGTGTGTCCCGGGCTAGCAGATGCAGTGCTCTGGGCGTGGCCAGCACCGCGTGCGGCGCTCCGAGGAGCAACTTGGTGCTGGCCGCGCACACCGCGCCCTCCCCGCCCCACGTGGCTGTTTTCTGCCACGTGTCCGCGTGTCATGTATATAGTTAGACTCACGTAGTGATGTGTGTCCCGGGCTAGCAGATGCAGTGCTCTGGGCGTGGCCAGCACCGCGTGCGGCGCTCCGAGGGGCAACTTGGTGCTGGCCGCGCACACCGCGCCCTCCCCGCCTTCCACTCCCCACGCGGCTGTCTTCTGCCACACCTGCGCACAGATTTAAGTTCCAGAGATTTATAATGAGTTTTATAATATTAGTATAGATAAGTATTTACAGTTGTGATTATTTACAAATTAACTGTTCAAAATGATCTTAACGCTATTTTAAATTACGTACTTCCTAAGTACCTACAATGGGCGACACCGGCGGTAGTACACTTTGCTAACAAAATTCTTTGCACGGTTCGCGATGAACTAACCACGCCTATATTTTGCTTCCGCCAATGAGAGCAGATATAAGTAGTTGATATAAGATATAGTAGATATAAGAAGTTTTACCGCTGTAAGTAAAATATTTGTTTGAAATATTATACTTACGAGTATATCATTTGAGTAGATTCATCGAGACAAATTAATCGAACAGTAATATTTATTGTTACATGTATAATATGTTTATGGAATGGTATAATGCATTTTAGAAGTTTTGAAGCCAAATCAGTTGATATCGATTTGGTATTTCAAAAAATTCAATAGCATGTTCCACTTATATAATAAGTGGAACATGCTATTGAATTTTTTGTAATTTATAATTTAGGTATATAGTTTTATCAACACAAAGTACTAAGTCGATTTTTATTATTTTGTTTCTAAAATACATTCTCAACTTCTCAATTATCTATATCAAATCTAAAATTCTCAAAATCTCAAGTCACAAATTCTCAAACTCAAATATCTCAAATCTCAAATTCTCAAACTCAAATACCTCAAATTCTCAAATCACAAATTCTCAAATCAAATTCTCAATTTCTCATACTCAAATGTCAAGCTCTCAAATTTCAAGCTCTCAAATTTGAATTTCTCAAAACTCAAATTCTCAAACTCAAATATCTCAAATTCTCAAACTTAAATATCAAGCTCTCATATTTCAACTTCTCAAATCTCAACTTCTCAAATCTCAAATTCTCAAACTCAAATATCTCAAATTCTCAAACTCAAATATCTCAAATTCTCAAACTCAAATATCTCAAATTCTCAAACTCAAATATCAAGCTCTCATATTTTAACTTCACAAAACTCAAATTCTCAAATCTCAACTTCTCAAATATCAAACTCAAATTCTCAAACTCAAATATCTCAAATTCTCAAACTCAAATATCAAGCTCTCAAATTTCAACTTCTCAAAACTCAAATTCTCAAATCCCAACTTCTCAAATCTCAAATTCTCAAACTCAAATATCAAGCTCTCAAATTTCAACTTCTCAAAACTCAAATTCTCAAACTCAAATATCTCAAATTACAAATTCTCAAACTCAAATACCTCAAATTTCAACTGTTCAAATTCTCAAACTCAAATATCTCAAATTCTCAAATCAAATTCTCAATTTCTCATACTCAAATATCAAGCTCTCAAATTTCAAGCTCTCAAATTTCAAGCTCTCAAATTTCAATTTCTCAAAACTCAAATTCTCTAATCACAAATTTCAACTTCTCAAATCTCAAATTCTCAAACTCAAATATCTCAAATTTCAACTTCTCAAGGTAAAATTCTCAATAAGTCTTAAGTCACAAATTTCAACTTCTCAAATCTCTAATTCTCTAATTCTCATACTCAAATATCAAGCTCTCAAATTTCAAATTCTGAAACTCAAATTCTCAAATCTCAAATTCTCAAACTCAAATATCTCAAATTCTCAAATTACAAATCACAAATTCTCAAACTCAAATTCTCAATTTCTCATACTCAAATATCAAGCTCTCAAATTTCAAGCTCTCAAATTTCAATTTCACAAAAATTCTCAAATTACAAATCACAAATTCTCAAACTCAAATTCTCAACTTCTCATACTCAAATATCAGGCTCTCAAATTTCAATTTCTCAAAACTCAAATTCTCAAATCACAATCTCAAATTCTCAAACTCAAATATCTCAAATTCTCAAACTCAAATATCAAACTCAAATTCTCAAACCCAAATATCAAGCTCTCATATTTCAACTTCACAAAACTCAAATTCTCAAATCTCAACTTCTCAAATCTCAAATTCTCAAACCCAAATATCAAGCTCTCATATTTCAACTTCACAAAACTCAAATTCTCAAATCTCAACTTCTCAAACTCAAATATCTCAAATTCTCAAACTCAAATATCAAGCTCTCATATTTCAACATCACAAAACTCAAATTCTCAAATCTCAACTTCTCAAACTCAAATATCTCAAATCTCAACTTCTCAAATTCTCAAATACCACAAATTTCAACTTCTCAAATTCTCAAACTCAAATATCTCAAATCTCAACTTCTCAAATTCTCAAATTTCAACTTCTCAAACTCAAATATCTCAAATTCTCAAACTCAAATATCAAGCTCTCATATTTCAACTTCACAAAACTCAAATTCTCAAATTCTCAAACTCATATATCTCAAATCTCAACTTCTCAAATACCTCAAATTTGAACTTCTCAAATTCTCAAACTCAAATATCTCAAATTCTCAAATCTCAACTTCTCAAATATCGCAAATTTCAACTTCTCAAACTCAAATATCTCAAATTCTCAAACTCAAATGTCTCAAATTCTCAATCTCAAATTCTCAAACTCAAATATCTCAAATTCTCAAACCCAAATATCAAGCTCTCATATTTCAACTTCACAAAACTCAAATTCTCGAATCTCAAATATCTCAAATTTCAACTTCTCAAATCTCAAATTCTCAAATCAAATTCTCAATTTCTCATACTCAAATATCAAGCTCTCAAATTTCAATTTCTCAAAACTCAAATTCTCAAATCACAATCTTAAACTCAAATATCAAACTGAAATATCTCAAATTCTCAAACTCAAATATCAAACTCTCATATTTCATCTTCACAAAACTCAAATTCTCAAATCTCAACTTCACAAAACTCAAATTCTCAAATCTTAAATTCTCAAACTCAAATATCTCAAATTCTCAAACTCAAATACCTCAAATTTCAACTTCTCAAATTCTCAAACTCAAATATCTCAAATTCTCAAATCTCAAATTCTCAAACTCAAATTCTCAAATTCAAATATCAAGCTCTCATATTTCAACTTCACAAAACTCAAATTCTCAAATCTCAACTTCTCAAACTCAAATATCTCAAATTCTCAAACTCAAATATCAAGCTCTCAAATTTCAACTTCTCAAAACTCAAATACCTCAAATTTCAACTTCTCAAATTTTCAAATCTCAAATTCTAAAATTTTTAAATCTTAAATTCAAATATCTCAAATTCTCAAACTCAAATATCAAGCTCTCAAATTTGAACTTCACGAAACTCAAATTCTCAAATCACAAATTCTCAAATTCTGAAACTCAAATACCTCAAATTTCAACTTCACAAATCTCAAATTCTCAAACTCAAATATCTCAAATCTCAAATCACAAATTCTAAAATTCTGAAACACAAATACCTCTAATTTCAACTTCTCAAATTTTTAAATCTCAAATTCTCAAACTCAAATATCTCAAATCTCAAACTCAAATATCAAGCTCTCAAATTTCAACTTCTCAAAACTCAAATTCTCAAATCTCAAATACCTCAAATTTGAACTTCTCAAATTCTCAAACACAAATATCTCAAATCTCAAATATTTGAGATACTCAAATCTCAAATTCTCAATTTCTCTCTCGGCTGTTGAAAAGTGATTAATTACAGCTTATTTGCGACGAACGAAAAATCCCAAAGATAAATCTTTTGCTTCAGTTTCCCCATAGGGTTTCAATACGTTACGTAGATCAACTTGTATCTATATTATTTTTATGTATACCCATTGATCAACCAACAAACGGACTAAAAATTATCTGTTACTTAATCACTTTTCAACAGCCGAGAGAGAAATTGAGAATTTGAAATTTGAGTTTGAGAATTTGTGACTTGAGAATTTGCGAATTTTAGATTTGATAATTGAGAAGTTGAGAATGTATTTTAGAAACAAAAGAATAAAAATCGACTTAGTTCTTTGTGTTGATAAAACTATATAAATTATAAATTACAAAAAATTCAATAGCATGTTCCACTTATATAAATCGACATCGACTGATTTGGCTTCAAAACTTCTAAAATGCATTATACCATTCCATAAACATATTATACATGTAACAATAAATATTACTGTTCGATTAATTTGTCTCGATGAATCTACTCAAATGATATACTCGTAAGTATAATATTTCAAACAAATATTTTACTTACAGCGGTAAAACTTCTTATATCTAATATATCTTATATCAACTACTTATATCTGCTCTCATTGGCGGAAGCAAAATATAGGCGTGGTTAGTTCATCGCGAACCGTGCAAAGAATTTTGTTAGCAAAGTGTACTACCGCCTATGTCGCCCATTGTACAGCTATTAGCTATTAATATAAATAAAACTAGCAAAGTTAACCGATCACTCTGTCTTCTCCCAATTTATTACGAATAAATAGGCGAAGTGGATTTAACACGTATGGATAATACTTTCTCGCTCGAATACCGACTATCTGTTTCATTCATAGCAACTAAAGAAGAACAAATTATTTTCTAACAAACGTTTGGCGGGAAGTATGTTGCACAAAACTGGTTTTAAGAGGGCGCTGTTTTCGCTGTGGTCACAAGTTGGGTGCAAGCGATTTTAGCCTTATAGGTGGTTCACCGGCAATGTCGCCCATTGTACATGCTCAACTACTCAAAAGTAAAATTCAATTTATTCAATGATGAGTGTAAACAATTAACGTCAAACAAACTCCGTTTAAGGCGTGTCTGTAACGAAGCCGACCACGCGTCTGAGCCGCGCGGCTAAGACGCGATTTGAAAAATTGTTTTTGCATGTTGTAGCATATTTATTGAAGAAGGCTGTTGGCTGCTTTCTGACGTGGATTACGAATGCGTGCATTTTTTCGGGTCAAAAAGCAACAGCATACCTATATAAAATGAAAACCCATGAAAGTTCACAATTTCATGGGTTCACATCTTTGCGCAACATCTTTGCGCAGAACTCTAATTATTTTTCTAAAATAAAAGTAGCCAAAGTTAATATTTATAACATTGGCTATCTCCCAGTGAAAGTCCCGTCAAAATCGGTCGGACCGTTTCGGAGATTAGGTGGAACAAACAGACAGACACACACAATAACTTTAAAAAATGATTTTTTGTTATCAGTATCGTATATACATACTTTCATATGCATTTAGTGAACAGCTGTTATTTTGACATAACAAACAAACATTTCAATTTTATTTATTTGAATAGACGTTTTTAAAAATTAACATAATAATTTTGAACCTTTAACTATGATACATAATATACTATATACCTATTCAGGATGTAAGGGCGCCAAAGAGTATTTCAAAACGTTCAGTTCACGTAATACTATTGAAAAGTCGCAAGTTTTGACGTGTTTGTCATATGTGATGTTAAATAGAGACAGGTAATGCAACTCACCAGTGTATTGAAGCAGTCAGTTCCAGGCTTGGGTCCGCCCCCCGGCGTGGTGCTGCCTTGCAGTGGACCTGCTCACAGCCAATCTTGTTCAATTAAACTGACATATTACTTGGGCCGGTATGACAGATATACATTTACTGCTTACAACTCGAAATAAAAAGACAAAAATGACTATGGTATGTACGACTTATGACATCCACTGCACCGCACTGGGTCCGCGTGGTTGATAAAAGTGACTAAACAACATTAAGCTATGCTGAACTGCTCCTAAGGTAACTTCCAGTCGCTAAGTTATTTTCTAAAGATCTGTGTTAAATAAATAAATAAATAAAAAGTGTGTGTGTGCGAGGGTGCGTGCGTGTGTGTGTATGTGTGTGTGTGTGTGTGTGAACAAACAAAATATTGAGCGATGGGCACACGGTGACGTGATCCTTGCTATATTTTAAACAAAGCGTACCCACATAAAGCGCTGTGTTGCAATTTCAATTGTTTCCTCATTATAATACAAGTTATATCTGTTTGCGGATTGTTAGTGTCTGAAGTATTGTGACACAGACTTATTTAATTAAAGTTAAATATATTAATTACGGCACGTCTGCCGTATGTTGTCTGAGCTGGTGGCCAAAATAACCACGCAGTGGAGCCCTTACACAGCAACACGGCGGCGCGGTACATCGCGGAAGATGTGGCAAAACGAACTGGACATATTTGGCAGACTTTGGCATAGAACAGAACAGCTGGAAATTAAGGGTCTTTGCCCAGCTGCGGAATGTGACGGGCAAGCAGTAAAAATAAATAAATTCAACCCATTACTGTCCCACTGTTGGGCCTCTTCTCAGAATGAGAAGGGTTAGGTCTTAGTCTACCACGCTGGCCCGGTGCGGGTTTGCGGATTACACACATCATCAAGAATTTTATTTCACCCTCTCAGGTGTGCAGGTTTCCTCACGATGTTTTTCCTTCACCGTTAACGCAAGTGATAATCAAATTTGGATCCGCACATGATTCCGAAAAGTCAGAGGTGCGGGCCGGGTTTGAACTTAGACCCTCCTGCATGGAAGGCAAGCATTCAACCGCTAGGCTATCACTGCAAGCAGTAACAGTAAATAAATTAAGGAGCGAATTAGTTCGATGAAGCACAGTTCAGCACAGCTTAGTGGTGTTACCTTTGACGAGCAGCTTGTGCACCTGGTGCGCGCGCTCGGTGCACTTCCACATGGTGAGCGTGCCGCCCGCGATCAGCAGCGAGTCCGTGTCCTCCGAGCGACACCACGTTATCGATACTGGAACAAGTAACGCATGCTATACAGTACATACACACATTACTCATCGTTGTGCACCATATTTGAAACGGGTACAGGCGCAAACTGAACATGTTTACCACCCTAAGGTCTATAATTTCTTGCACATTGCTTTTTCATATAGTCACTTGGTTGCTCGCAAAGAAATAACAGAGCAAAGATTTTCTGAATTGATTTAAAAAGGTTTCCGTTGACACATTCGCGTCTATGGCGTGTGTGGCGGCAGAACTTTTGGCGCATAGTGATGGTGCTTTCTGATTGGTTGACCAATTTCCGCGTATTTAAATTGTGTCAAGTTACGGTGTACTAGTGGTAGGCTAGGAACATACCTGGCTGGCTGTCCTGCTGAGGTAAGTAGATGGTGGGCAGCGGCGACAGCGCTATGGAGGGCGCGGGCGACGACGAGGTGAGGGCGGCGCACACGCAGCGCACGCACCAGCGCGCCGCGCGCTCGCCCGACCGACACGTGGCCGCTATCACCAGGCTGCCGTCTGCAACACGCACTGCTCGTTAGCCGACTGCCGGGACGACGGCGCCGTCTGCTCTGTACTCACTCTTGTGCGCTATGCTGGCGGCGGTGATGTGGTCGCGCGTCGCTCGCAGGCAGTCGGTCGCGACGTGCGCTCGCGTGCCTTCGGTGGGGGGAGTTAGCACTCCTATGAGCCCGGTCGCTGTTATGATGCACGCCCCTTCGCAGGCGACACCACTGTGACAAGGAATAA
Organism: Shargacucullia verbasci; assembly: GCA_947562105.1. Taxonomy (NCBI): domain Eukaryota; kingdom Metazoa; phylum Arthropoda; class Insecta; order Lepidoptera; family Noctuidae; genus Shargacucullia; species Shargacucullia verbasci. The sequence goes on along the minus strand of OX387307.1, from coordinate 303,195 downwards.
TGACAATTTACAGATACGAAAACAATATAAACCGTCAAGTTTTGTATGTAAGAAACTTGCTACCATATGCAATAAGCCTTGATTTTCATCATTTAAAGATAAATTGTACCAACTTGCAAGCGAGATTGTAGAATATGATTTCAGAGGAATAACTAAAACAAGAACCTAACCTTTTGATATTAATAGTGTTTTAGGATTTTAAGAATACACTGATGATAATTATATTCTCACCCAAATCCTTTAAGCGTGGGAGTAGACCTCAGCATCTGTATCCTCTCAGTAATGGGAGCATCTGGCTTCTTGTCCACCATCACCAGTCGCCGCCCGTTGTGGAAGAAAGCCGCACGGATTATATGTTCACCTGTATATTTTAAAGAACAATGGCCACCATCACCGTCGTATTTTTCTTTAAATGGAAATATGATTATCAAGTGCATGCTTTTTACCCAACCGCAGCAAAGCCAAAAGCAAGAGAATGTTATAAAACATTTTGGTGTTTTTGCTATCATATTTTGATGAAAGTGACCAAAACTTATATTCCAATGAATTCAGAGTCAGATTTATATTTATACACTATAACCACAACAAAACGCATGTATCAACATCTTACTAACATTATGTCTGACATGCTTACCAGGAAAGTTTGCAGTATAGACACAGGTCCACTCATTGAGCAGATAGTCCTTCTGAGTGTACACGGACACCTCCCCCACCGTTGTGGCTACCAGAAGATTCTTGCCTTCAATGTCCCATTCTAGGACTGACACCTGAATAATAATTGAGGATATTGATATTATGTTTAGATAACGTGATACATTATATTATAGTTAAGTTGAGTACCCTTAGGTTTTAGTGGATGCTGGCTGTGGATAGTAAATTTAATTAAAACTGTAGCATAACTCAACAGCTCAGTTAATATGGTTGAGTGATCCACTGCAGTTCTATGAAATGAAATGAAATGAAATTATTTATTTTTGCAATTAAGATTTTTCAATCACTTTTACACGTCTTTTATAGTCATAGGAAATGCCGACACCATCTAATTTAAAAAACTAGATGGTGTCAGCATTTCCTATGAAATGAATGAAGAAACACAGAAACAATTTCAGAGGTCAAGGTATATTTTAAAGTACAGACAGATTGTAATGATGTAAGGATTTATGTGAGACAAATACATATGAATGATGGATCCAATTTCCACATGCAACAACTATTTGTATGGCCTACAGATTATTGTTTGGATTCTGGGTGAGTGTGGATATTCGTGTTTGTATACAGACCCACAATACAGGAATAATTGCTAGTGTAAGGAAATGTTTTTAAATATAACAAAGAAAACAAAAATTCATAAATATGGTGTGAAGTAAAATATGAAGTACTTTAAGAAACACTCTTTCTTGAACATCTATCAATCAGTATGTCATAAAAAAACATTTGTTATCCATAGATTCAATCAGCATATCCTAAACTCTGTTCCTGAGGAGAAGACTGAAGAATAATTTCGCTGAATAATTGTGCCAACTTTTAAACAAGGTTCTTTTAAATCAAAATATGTGAGTGTAGGAATTCCTGTTATTGGCAACCCCAGTATCACCCTCCAACAAACACCTTCTTCTATCTTAGCTATTCTTGTATTGGCAAGTCATTAACTAGCACTTCATGACATCAAACTCGTACAAAGCTAAGCTAAGATCCATTTTTGTCACTTAATTTCATTGTTTATTTATTTAATGTAAGTATAGTATTTAAGAAAATTAATACTTATTTATTTATTTTTAATTTCTTTACATAATTTTTGATAAAATCATATTATTTATAAAGTATAAAACTATCCATACACAACAACAGAAAAACTTACTGGATAAGCAGTGCTAGTGACTTTATGGCTGTCCCATGGAGTGTCCATATCACACACATACACATGCCCTCCCCAGGTGTCACCTTCCACATCATCTAGCTCAGTAGGAGAGGAGAATGCAATGATATTGCATGTTGATATAGTACAGATTGGACGGACCACTTCATGGTCTGTAGGGCTGTGGAAATAATAATAACAAGTCAAAGTCATGTAAAGGAGCCGAGCTTATTATATGCTGCTTAGAAAATCCTTATAACTTTTTGCCCAATCTAGGAATTTGACCTTAGACCCCTTGATCCGCAGGCTCGCATAGAACCAGTAGAGCAATGAAGGAGATCCATGGCACATTAACATTGGGCTAATTAAGACGTGATAGATCTCGACCCACAACATACATCAATATGCTGTTGCCAATTTTTGGTCTTAGTTGCTTATTACGACATTCACAAGAAGGAAGGGCATAGTTTATTCTTTGCCTTGAAGCACTCCTTGTAACGACCATTACTAATAAACACAAGAAAATGCGAGTTTTAATGTTTGTAACAGGTTTAACTCAATAATCAAGTTGTATTTACCTTTCAAAATGCGGTGGCTCGCATTTAAAAGGCTTACGCCTCATAGAGTAGATCAATTCCATTGTGATTGGATTGATTATATTTCACAGGTGCCAATAATTTACGAGTATACAGAAAAGTTATTAACAACCAAACGGTTCATCAACAAACTACTGATCACTGATCTGACAGCCTACTACAATGACATGACATTGACAGTTGACACTTAAGTAAACCGGCAGACGCTAAGATAGAGAATTGTCTAAAGGCAGACGTCATGCTTTCTATTAATGTTTTGTTTATTGGCATTAAAGAAGAAACTACTAGGCTATGTGATTCATTTATTCTACCCATATGCAATCTTTAAAATTAAAGGACCACTGTACGAGAAGAAGAGCTAAACTACTTTCGGTGAAGCTTTCAGAGGAAGACTAGAAAACTTCAAATGCTAAAAATACCAACATATCTAGTTTTAGTTTCCTCTGGTTTTAACCGACCGTTTAGTATTTGCAATCAAGATTATTATGCTGTTTCAAAAGTAAGACGCTAAGGTCTGATATTTCTTAGTACACTGTCTTTTCATAAGAACTTTTATATAATAATAAATGAAAAAGATGGAATAAAATAATGTATAATTTTCAATACTTTAAAGCTTTGCTTAAATGGCTAGAGACAATTTTTATCGATAAATAACAAAACGCGATTATCTTTATCGACTTGACTCGACCAAGTTTTGTATGCACTAGTACTGCGACTATCTTCAATGCACACCTATCAAATGCTACGGCCTTCACGTCAAACATCCGGGCATTGCCCTTTCATTATTGAGTTGTGTTTCCGAACGCAGTAGTGCTCGCTCGCGAAAATGGCGGATTGTCCGAATTAACATCGATACAACGCCGTGTGAAATATAAGACAAAATATTCGTGAATTTTATGTGAAAATGTGATTCGTATGAATTAAAACATATTGTGTAGTGTTGTTATAGTGCTTTGCAACATGTGGCGGACAGGGATGTTTCGTTTCGGTGTCGGGAACTGGATATTCTTGTTCGCCTGTCTCCATTTGTTTACATACGCTCAAGGTAAGCTCCTTATAAATATTACCATTTACTATCGATCGTTGATCTTGAATTGCTCGCTAATAACAGGCTCTGTGTAATTATCCAGAAAATTGCATCTAGATAGAATTTAAATACGGGAATTAAATATTTGGAGTCGCGACAACGCTTTATAACTTCAAGTCGATTTCTCTCGCAGCCTATAGGTAATTATAGGTACATTGTTCCCAAGTTGAACGCCGACCATTGGAGGGTTTATTTACTTGTTTTGTTTTTTTTTATTAAAGCACAACGCATTTTCCTGTCACTGCGCTAAGTGTTCCTTTGTGTCGTATTTATTATGTTTAGGGCTCCGCTGTCGGCCCTTTGCCCTCAATCCTAACGACACACATAAATTCCGCATTATTGACTGCGTTGGGTTAATTAGGAAGTTTAATTCCATTTGTAAACAGATTGTAAAGTTTAATGGCTCCTATTGGAATGGCGCTGGAAAGTTTCCAAAACTCCCTCATTATGGTTTAAAGTTGTTTAGATGGCGTGATTAATTTATGGCCCACTATTGTGTGCGTTGTGGCCACTGAAATAGTTTCTCTCCGTGAATAGAACTTCTGAATCATGAGGTTTTAGCCTGTTATGTACACTAAACTACTTACACTAAATAAAAGTACCTACCTACTTACTGCCTCATTGGTGTTAAAAGTCTGCCCCAGTGGTCAAAATCGCGGCTGTTGAACGTGAGGCTCTGGGCTGCATTCCCTGGTCGGGCAGTGTTATTGGGCTTCTCTTTATAAAATTTCTCAATAGGACACTGAAGTTTGGAATTGTACCTGGTTGAAGGCAATACATTAGCCCTCTAGGGTGGGTGGGGACATGGGATTCAACGTTATTGGCGAATATGGTTGTACAATTCTGCTTAACCTCTCGAGGGGTAGGTACAGGCGTGATGCGGAAGTAGGTACTTTTATTCACTCTATGTATTCATGTATTATTTGACGAAATCAAAAAATCAAAATGAAAAATATTGTAAAAAATCGCATATCAGTTATTATCAATTTCAGGCATTTTGAAACTAAACCGTTTCATATGTCTGAAATTAGTCGTAAATGTAATGCGGTTGCAGTAAACAGCCGACTGACCGCTTGACGCCTAGCTTCATCCACGGTAGGCACTCTCGTTTTATGAGCTCTTAGTTTCGAGCCAGTCGCAGAAGCTTTACGTCAAAATATACTACTATACGTATTTTTTGGACGTGTCGAAAGCACTTTGGGATACCATTTTACCCGGCGAAGGTTTTTCATTTGGGATCGGCGCAATCTGGTCCATAAACATTTTAAAACTCTTCTTGTAACGTGTTTCTCATATCCCGTATTACATATCATATACGTTCTCAAATAACTCATACTTATTATTACCTTTCATTATATTTATATCTAATTAAATTTAAATTTACAAACATAAATAACAAAAAGAGACCATCCGCTATGGGGAATAGGGTCTAAACACACCAAACTACCGGCGGTTTAAAAATAACTATTACTTATTATGTTAATATCACGAAAAACGATTAATATATTTAATTTTTAGATTAATATTCGCACACCTATCGATTAAAACCACACGTGAGTACATGCGGCATATGCAGAGGGGTGTGGGATTCCCAGTGGAACGCACCGGTGCACTCTGTTTGATTTTTTTCACCCCCACACGCATTCCTGTATCGTAGGTGCGTTTACACCTCGGAACAATTATGTCTAGAGTCTAGACACAGGCTCAAATATTTGTATGGTCTAAACTCTAGACCATACAAATATTTGAGCCGTGCGGGAATTGAACGCGCGACACGTAGCGCAGCAGTCGATCGCTCAACCACTGCGACAATCGTGCCGTCATTATTATTATCTTTATATATAAAATTCCGGTGTGCGTCGTGTGTCGATTTTGATGAAACTTTTTTTGTACTTATATGGTCTCTTGGCTCTGTTTTGGGCAGTAAGTATTATTAAATTAATTAATAGATATGGATTATACAAAGGTATCGTCATCTTATAGGCCGTTTTCGGCCACACACACAATAAACATCAATGCAATAAAATAATGGAATACACAATGTCACACAATTACCGTTAGTAACACACAACTATAATGTTAACAATAGTCAAGCTTCCAAGTATTTAGAAAGCTGGCTACACGGAATTCTGACGCCCTAAGTATCTATAGGCCGCCTAGTAAATTCTTGGGCCTGACTATGCATACCTCTGGCTTAGGCGCAGGAATTTAGGATAACACGGTAGAGTTGCCACTGATCGACGCGGCGATCGGTATTCGGTTGCGTGGTTCAGGAATGAGGCAATATTAGGCCTCGCTATTGCTATCCGTTGGTGTCATAAAAACAAATATTGACTGGAATATATGGCCATCGGTGATTTTTTCTAATAGAGACCCCAAGGTTAAAGGTTATTCCTTTAACCTTAAGGGTAAGGCAGAGGTTTACTGTTATACACCCACATTTCGCAGATGCCGTTATCAAGTACCTTGCAGTAGAGACAAGTCTGTTGTCATCTACCGTGCATAATTACAAACTCCGTGAGAATTCTCTAACAGAAAAACCCAATAACACTCTATCCGACTCGGGGAACAAATCCAGGACCTCACGCTCAGTTGCCGCGCTTGTGACCACTAGAACAATGAGTATTTTAGTTCGCCTTTATTGGATATTCATCTCAGATCTCAGATAACTCGTAAAAGATAACAGCAAGTGGAGTCAAGGGTTAATGCACAGATTATATAATAGTTACTTGGTTACTGTGAGAATTCCACTCTTACAACATCACTAATATATCAGATAGTCTGCCTGCCACCTTAATAAAGTAATATACGATGTTTAAACACGTGATTGTGAGCAAATCCCTGTTTAGAACCTCGCTTGCCATCGCGAACACCTCAAACGCGCCTTAAAACGGCAGTTGACACCATCTGAGTGGAGTCAATGCGTCATAATCTTAGACAATATGCTAACGACAAATGTCATTATTTATAATACATAGCTGTTATATTTGAATCTATTGTTACCACTGAAAATTGGATTATCACTTCGTTCGAGGAAACCTGTATGCCTGGGAAGGTTCCAAGAGATTCTGGAGTCCAGTCGCACCAGTATAGCGAGGACTAAGGAACTCGGAACAGAGGCCTGTGCACAGCAGTGGAGCTGTAATGGATGGTGATGGTGAAATAGGTTGATGAACTTGTCGGAATTTTGAAATCAATTGATCTAATAAGTTTTAATTTATTTTATTTATTTTTTTATTTATTTATCCCTTTATTTCAGGCATCAAGGCCCATATAAACATATACAATACCATATAAAAGAAACTTAAAAATACTATAAATATATATTACAAAATAACTTAAACTAGTGCACACGAAGTGTCGGCGTCGTGTTTCGCTGACTGGTGTCATGTAGGCGGCCACGAAACCGACGATACACAACACCTTTCGGCCATAACTCTTCCTTGAGGAACTTCTCGAGATGGTGTGTCGGAACTAGCACCACGAACGACTTGAAGTTCGTGTTGTGACGCGGCTCCAACCTCTCGACCCTCAAGGTCCAGTTGGTCTTGACGCGCACGTACTCCACGATCTCCTCAACCTTCGTAGAGTGGTGCAGTCTGGACACGTAGAGCAGCGTTGTCGGTACTGCTGGTCGTAACAGCATGTTGGGTCCTGCCAGCGCAGTACCGCACTGGTTCCGACAAGGAGGCTTCTTCTTCTTCTTCTTCTCAACCTTGATGAAACCATCCTTGTCGCTCATGTCCTTCTCTGGACCCTGCCTATTCAGAGCCTGTTTTGGTTTTGACAGGCTCCGTTTACCCCCCTTAGCTTGGTCCGCTATTTTAACCTGCGAGTTTTGTAGCTCAACAGGCTTTTTAGCGGCGGCTGCAATTGCTGCGTAGGCTCGTTTGGGGGTCGCTGAACCTACACAAGTCGTCGTCTCCACCGGTGTCGACGCAGGGACGGCCGCGGCACACGTTGCAACGCGTGCATTCTCGGCAGCTGGTGACGCATTCGAGCCCGCCGACTCGAAACTGCAGATGGAGGCGTTTTGTGCCCCGCGACGCGTGTTCACATTCGCGTTGCTAGGTGACCTACTTGCAGCAATTGCATTGCGCAATAACGCTACTTCTGCCCGTAGATCACTGAAACTTAAACTTAAACTAGATCAATGTGTACTTTTATGTACACTCACATTTCACGGAAGGCGCTATAGGGGCCGAGCCTATTGTCATCTATCGGGCACAATTCCAGATTCCATACTGAAAATCATACATACAAAAATTCCATACTGAAAATCTCAATAACGCTTTGCCCGACCCGGGAATCGAACAAAGGACCTCACGCCCAGCAATTGCGCCTGCGACCACTGACCAATGAGGTAGTTTTATTATTGATCTCAATTATCCATTACGAAATAGTCAATAAAGTTACGTCGTTCTGTCATCATTAAATAAATATTAATGACAACAACTAATGCAAGTTTACATTCATAAACAAACTTAAAACACTCTGATAAACAAATAATAGCAATAAGAGCCCCATTGAACTCTGTAAGGCATCAATATTTTCGTCTTTTTCTAACAATCGAAATAAGAGAGAGAGACGAAGTATTTTACAACTATTAAACTTACACTTATCTACCATATAAATATGGATATTTCAGAAATTAAGTACCTAGGTAGAAAATTGTTATCGAACGTGTCAACTCATAATGACAACTGTAATCTTCCGTCTCATTCATGTTTTATTAGTTAGAACAAGACAAAAGTATTTTCAGTGCCATTATCATACTCATTGTGTAGGTGCAGGTGTCTCGGCTTTATGTTTGGCTGATTTAAACCGTTTTTTATGAGGACTTCTACCTAGATTTCTAATGCACGGTACTAGACTAATCTAACGAGAACATGGGACCGAGTTTCTAATATCTTGTTGTATTGTCATGTTATATGCTTTGTTAGAGAAAATTTAGTGGCAAATGTCACTAGTGTCCATAAGATTAAAAAAGCCATTGTTTTGTAAAGGACTTAGGTACTGGACAACTGGAGCTAGACGTCATAGCTGCATAACTTGAGTGATGCCACTCGCATGAAAAGTATTCATGTCATATAGTGGAAATGTAAAATCCCAATAAGTCTTTATGACATGGGGTGCTGAATTTACATAGTTATCTAGTTAGCTTCCGTCTTATATATTATTTTCCTTATCCAAAAAGCAATGTGAGAAAGCTCTCTAGGCTAGACGACATTTATAAATGTCAAAATAGTGTAGAAATGATTGAGTAACTGCGGCGCGACGCTTTTAAATTTGACATACATCTCAATTTAATTTCATTGATCCATATAATTCTGTATACATACAGCTCTTGTCCACATCTCGATTACAATAAATACATCGAATTTACATTACAACTCCCAGAATCATGGCGTCGAATAAACACATCACTGATTCCCGCGTAAATTCTCAGTAATGGCGACGCGACGCATCGTATTCGCTAGCTCACGTTCACGCGGTAAATCAACAATACAATACAGTTTGGTTGTTTGTTTGTATTGTAGCTTCGTGTGTTACTTTTTTATGATTAAAAGTTTTTTAGGATACGCTGTTGGAAACTTCGGACCGCATGACGTGTCATCATCAACCACAGAAAAAGTTAATACCTTACAAATTAGTCCTTCGAGCAGGATAGAAATGACTAAAATATTGTAGATAGGATTGACATAAACTATCGAAAAGTCACGTAATTATTATAACGTAACGCAATTTATATCTTCTTCGTATCCATTTCGTGGCACTTAAACAACTAACACTTCCGGCGCGTAGTCAGCTCTGTTACAGACATTGTTGACTGGCTAATCTGTCCACCATGGCATGTATGAGCAATTCTAATATACGGGCACACGACAGAAGATAGCAATTTCTATTATATTTTGTTAGCAATTGTAGACCCAACTTTTCTTATTGTTTGGTTTATGCTATTATATTCTCATCGCGGAGTTTTCATTACGCCCCGCTAGAGCCTATTACCCTAGCCTTTTGCTCCGTCTCTTTATGTCCCACAAGGCTGCGGCACTTTGTAATTAGCTTAATGTTAATAGAGTAGCTAGTACTCGTGCATTGCAATCACACGTCCTATTAAGTTCAACAGATTTAATGTTAATAACTTGAGCTTAAATTGGAAGTAATTTAGTAGGGAACTAGAAAATAACTGTATCTCGGATGAAAGAACGAGTCGTGAGCTCATTAGTCCAACGAAGGGAAATTACGAGAATTAGGAGACCATGTACTTTAGTATCTGTTTTTACGGTTAGAAATAGGTCACGCTTAAGGAATGAAGTCTATTTTAATTAAATATTCATCTCGGTATATGACATTGCTGTTGGGCGCCAAACAGCGGCATGAAACTTGCGGCCTTTCGCAAATTTAATATGCAATGTTGCCTCGGCTGTATCAAAGTGAAAAATCCTCATTACGTATTCCATAATGTTAGGTAGTAGCAAAAAATACCAGACTCAATGCATAATTCTTTCTCAAATATTATTCTCTTGAAACATTGCAAACAAGTAAACCCATTTTTCGTATGCTGCGGAAAGGTTTTATGTCCTTACAAATAGTTCATGCAAATCGGAAGCAGTTATATTTTACACAGCAAAACAAATCTCGTAAAGTTGCACGCGCATTCCGGATATTTCCTGCGTAAATTACTCGTGTCAGTTCCGGCAGGCATTACTACGGCCATTTTTACTTCTTCCCGCGTTTATTATTTACTACGGTAGCCATTTTGGATTTGGTAATCGGGCATGAATGGTAATGTGAATGATGCTTGAATTTTGGACGTTCAAATTTTCTGATGGCGTGTTAGGGATGGTGGTTTGAATAAAGAGACATTAAGAATAAAAACTAACCAGTTTTCGTGTCTTTTGGGAACAATTCTAAATGATATGCAGAATATTCGTACTGATTCGAGAAGTTAAACTGAAACCATCTCCATATTCTAAATTAAAGAACGGAACTGTTTTTAACATAATAATTTGAAGTAAATTTAATCTAAAAAACCAAGAAATAAGAATAAACCTTATCGCATTCACCTACAAACTGTAATTACCTTAGACAAAGCTTTCAGCTATTCCCAGAACCAGATAACCACAAAAAATTAATCACAGCAAAGTAAACTCCACTTACCATCTTAAAAGGTCACAGAAAAGCAATTTTCAAATGTAGAACAGTTCCATTCCGCCAGTAAAATTAATTAAAAATAAAAAAATGTCCCGGAAGGTTTGCTTAGAAAAATGTTCTTCGGGGCAACCCTGCGAACGCTTGATTGAATTTCGAATTTACATTTTACGCTCGCTAGGGGTGGCATTAAATGTAAATTGGTGAAGCTTCGCATTTGATTAGTTCGCGTAAACAGAGAGCACCGTGTTCGCTTGTTTATGGGCGTATTGAGTATATCTGTGGTTGATAGGGATGTGGGTAAGGGGTAAGGTATTGGTTAGTCGATTTAATTAGTAGCAGCTTTTGCTCGTGAATTCGAATCATCTGATGAAGCCCATCACACAAACAGATAATGGGATTAAAGAATATTTTTGTTGTCATATGTAAATTTCCATTCTACGGATATTAGTTTTTTTTTATTAATATGATAGAATAATACCTGCGCTCAGTCATTTCTTAAAAAGGCTATTCCAGACCAGTTAGTTCTTGTAAAAGCATTTCCATGCTGTAGCGACGGCAGCCTCCATTTATACATTATGATAAGCGACTTCACCCGAAAGCTAAATAAGTTGTAGTAACTACATTTTTCTGAAACTATTTTGAAGCACCAAATGGTGCATATTACCCAGATAAGACTTTATAAGCCGATGCTATTTAAAGCCCATCCCTAAAAAACAGATAACCCTACTTAATCCAGTACAGCTTGATAAATGATTGGCAACTCACCCCTTAACAATTAATATCTTGGCCCAATCTCGGCGGGCTCATTAGAAGCTGACCTGCCAGTGACGGTGTAGTACATAATTAGTAATTAACGTGATCTTGTTGATGGCGAGGTGACTTAAGTAGGGTTAATGGAAATTGATGAACATCGTCACATTTGACGTGTCGTCTACTTTAGTATACCAACAGTATTATTACAACCACCCCGAAATTTCAGGGTTGGTCTAGTGGTTGCTGAGTGTCAGGTCCTAGTTTGATATCGGGGAAATATCTAGATCATTGATGCGGTGGCACTGGATTATTGCGTCCACTAAACTTGATTCGACTAATATGTATGTTGATATGAAATATGGTTTAATATGTATTTTGATTTTTCCATGTGCATGATATTGACTCCAAAATAAGGTATAATTTGACAATATTAATTCAATGATGAATAGACTCATATACGCAGAGAATCAGAGGGCATACACTAGTATTGCCCGCATTTTTTTTTGTATTTGGTTGTGCAAAGGACTTTTTTTAACAAAAAAAAAAAATTCACCACACTTTTGCCTCTATAGAATATGTGTCTCTCTAAGCTCTCTAAGTAAAATCAGAATATGCATCTCTTTTCCACGTCTACGCAGGATCTTCCAACACAAATTGTGTATTATAAAACGTCACAAAAAATCACTCTACTTCATAAAATAAGAAAGAAAGCGTCTCGAAATTTCAGCAGTCTGCTCACGTGCGCTCATGCAAGCGTTATGGTACGTTATGCCACGTTATGCCACGCTATGGCACACTATGGCATTCGCAGTAATAATGAGAAAACCGTGAGATTCCTTAAACACCTTGCAATGTTGGGTTTATTAAGAGTTTCGTGTGGACTATTTACTATGGAAGGTTTTATTAGACAACATACTTGGGGAAATGTTAATATGCTGATAAACTAATGCTCTAATTAACCAATAGCGCTCTTACGCTAAGGAGAAAACCATACCTTTGACGGACTTTATCCGGAGGGAATAAATACCAATCTCTAACATCCTGTAAAAATATTGGTCTGGCATACTCTAAAAAATGGCCACCAATCTAAGCAAGAGCGAAGGGAAGTGAGCTTTTTCGTTTGAGTAAAACAATTGAAACGTCACGTTGTATGTATAGAGTTGCAATTAACAAATTCAGGACACAAACCCAAATTCTCCTATTCTGAAACCTTTGGACCCGGTATGTGGCGCTGTTGTCGAGACCCATAAAAGGGTCTGCTAGTCTCTTAAAAAATCCCAGCATTCTAGGTAAACTTTTATAAAAAACCGTTGACCACAAGTGCGTTGATCAGTTTAAATATGTCACTTTGATGATAAACATCGTTGTAATTAACTGGTTTGTCACCAGCCACATGCCAACGACGGGTTTCTTGACAGCCCTTCCGTGCACTTGATATACAGAATCAGATCAACATGTTGTACTCTCATCAACCACTGGGTATCTAAGAGTTTTATCTACTCATCGTCGGGAGCGTTTGATTTTATGTGCGTCGGTAAATATGTGGCAGATGAAAGATCTAACTTTTATCATTAGAATTGAGTAAATCCGGCCGCATTTAGAAAGCAGGGCGGTATTTTTACTAATGAGAATTGAATGGGAGTGTCGCACGGATAATAAATGTATTCTTTCTATTAGAAACTATTCTCTCGAGAGTAAGTGGTCGCGGCAACGATCACAGATAACAATTTGAGATAGTTCAGACGGGCGTTGCCGTTACCTTTGCCTGTACCAACGCTCGCAAAATTAAACTTCGTTGTATCGCAATGAGAGCCGTCAAATATTTATGAATTTTGAGAGTTGACATACAAGACGATTCATCACTCACACTTCACACATCAACATTGATACCGACGCCGATATGGTTTCCAATCCCTATCATCCATCAAGATACGGGTCGGTAGGATCGATTTTGGTGGATGTTCTTCAGTGTGCAAACCCTTTCAGCGATTTACAATAGTAGACCATGACCAGAGTATGTTTACCAATACTAAAGTGCACGCGGCTAAATCGCGCTGTACATCGCCTTGTATAACCAGTCGCAGTACACAACCATACTGACGACATTTCAATCGGTGATGTTCTAATGACAGTCTACACGATGCTATCTCATTAGGAGCAGACATCAACCGGTTACTATAATTATAGGAACTAGTAATTATATGTGTGGGATTACTTCAATGTGGAGCGGTCATTAAGCGGTTATTAGGTACACATGGTTGCTAGGCCATACTCGGGCCCATACAAAATCTCTACCCGAATTCAGGCACCCAACACCCAATGGAATTCGGTCTAACGGAGACGAATAGATTGAACGTATATTCATTGTGACGATTGCTGAAGCCTTGGTCTTTTCTATCGGAGTGACAAGTACGAAAACCCAACTCATATTCTCTTCCACATCTGGAGAGGGCACTAAGAGTTGGTTAGCAACGAATAAGTGAGGATTTGCGGATGTTCATGAGCGGTGGCGATCACTTATCATCATGTGAAAAAGGAGTAATTCCTTTACTCATAAGCGCTGTGTAAAGTTACATATATCACAATCAACAGCAGTTTAACCGTTTAATTAAACATTTGTTTTGATAAGTTTGTCCTAATTTAATCCAGCGGTTGTTAGTAAGGGGATATAGCTATAGTGTCCGTCTATAGGAAACTATAAGTTATCTAGACTTACGACGCTAGTTTCACATCGTTAATTCTACAATGTACGAAACGAACTTAGCTCGAAGTCTGCGCGCTAATCGACAAAGTTCCACATGCTACAGGAAGCTTTGTCATTAGCACCGGACATCGGACGACCGGTCGGTCGCGGTCGGTGTAATTATACCACTTCACTAATGTGGAGCGATGCAGGTGACTGAAGGTCGCGGTTTGAATGGTGGTTGAATGAACTATTTATATCGCTTCATACCAACTTACTATTCAATCAACGAACCTAAATTACTTAAATACTGTTGAATTGCTCTTTTATGTCTAAAGATTAGCTCCCTCCTAGACCAATAGCTGGGTATGTCCATGGGAAAATACTAATATTCAGTTTGTGGTTCACATAAAGATCAGCTTCGCCGTCGTAGTCGAGCATTAACAATCACGGGTCGGATGGATCGGTGGTCAACATTGCCCGTGTAATAGGCGAGCCTATTGACATCTGTCGTGTACAATTCGAAACTTCGGGTTTACTAATAACTCACACAGGACCTCACTTTCAGCTAGGCAGTTAGTTAATTATTTAGGAAACAAGTAACTGAAGTTCTTTTCAGTTGAATTTAATAATAATTACCAACCTTATTTGCGGTCCAAAAACACGCCGTCCCTAGATTGCGAAAGCTACGTGATAGCAGAAACGGTTTGGTAGTACAAAGTTGTTATTGCTGCCGCACCACTGTAATGACAAAAACAGATATGAATATGACATTAATAATTCACTGATATCTATTATAAATTGGTTAAATAACAATAACTTAATACTTAATTTAAAAAAGACTAACATAATTCACTTTAGACAACGTACACATATTGAAAATCTTAACATACATTTTAATAATATTAATATTAATGCAGCTGACACAATAAAATTTTTGGGACTAATAATAGATGATAAACTGAATTGGAAACCCCAAATAGAGGCACTTAGTAAGAAATTAAGTAGTGCAGCCTACGCTCTAAAACAACTTGCAGTGGTACTTAACAAAGACGCGCTAATAACTGCCTATTATGGATTAGCCGATTCAGTTCTTCGATATGGAGTTATTTTTTGGGGGAATAGCACGGACAATGAAATAGCGTTTCGGGCCCAAAAAAGGTGCATTAGATCGATGTTTAGACTGCAAACGACAGACAGCTGTAAATCTTGTTTTAAGGAACATAAAATATTGACATTGCCCTCATTATACATCTTGGAAACAGTAATGTTCATTAAATCTAATTTTAATTTATTTGAGCGTTTGTCCGATACTGTCCCTAGGAATAGACGTGACAATTCCAAACTTTGTCTTCATGACGCTAAAACAACTCTTATGCGTAAGAGCATCTTTTGCATGGCTCCAATCATCTTTAATAAATTGCCCAAATCATGGAAAACGTTGAGTATATCTGCTCTTAAAAGTAAATTGAGGACTATGTTAACTGAAGGAGCATATTACAGTATATCAGAGTTTATGAAAATGGACAGTTTTCTTTGTTATTGAGATGACGATGTTGTATTTTAATCTATTGTATATGTTTTCAATGTGTAATAAGAATATTCAGTATTATTAAAATATAGTTCTACTATTGATGGGATTGTAATTTGCTATGACACAATTATTATTAATTTATATTATATATATTTAACGGACATTGAATTGCATCTGATATTATACTTATGTTGTTGTGTTCTAATTTTAATGATAATGTTTAGTTAATAATGATTTATTATAACCAATTAAAATGTAATTTTCAATTTTGTTGCATGTTATCACGTATGCACCATCTCTTGTTACGAATTTGTACGCCACAATATGCGGCTGAACATGATAGAACATTTCGTTACTTATTTAATATCTTGCATGCAATGTATGTACACCATGTTTAAACAAATAAATAAACTTACTTACTTACTTACTTACCACCTTGGCACTGTAGGTACAGACGATACGGTTGGCCCAGTGGTTAAGCGATTAGCTTTCTGCGCTATGTGTCGCGGGTTCGATCCCCGCACGGAACAAATATTTGTATGATCTACAGATAGTTGTTTCGGGTCTGGTTGTGTGTGTATGTGACATGTATGTTTGTAAACTGTACCCACGACACAGGAGAAATCCTAGTGTGGGGCAAGGTTATTTAAAAAAAATAAAAAAAAATTGTTTATGAAGCGCAAACGAATTTGTAATAGTTATTAAATTGTATTGAAACGAACTATAACTGACTTGACTAAATTATTCTCGAACAACAAATGATACGGAGATGAAGGCTGTGTTGTTACATTTCAATGCTATAGAAACTATTAGCACCTGTCACGAGCTCCTCAGGTAGAAACTTGATAAATAACCAGGCGGTTCCAATTTCTCTTGAAAGTAGACAGTGTAATGACGAAACATTGTGGCTATTAGCGGTGGTACACTAGCCTGAGTCAAGGTTAAGAGTGTATGCTTCCCACCGGTAGCACCTGAGACACTCGGCGTGTTGATTATGGAGCAAAATTCAAGCTATCACAAAAATATTATAAAACTTTAACTGTCTCTGTTATTAAACGCTAAGCATGTTGTTCTGGGTTCGATTTCGGGGTCGGACAAAGCATTATTGAGTTTGTCTGTCAGAAAATTCTCAGAAGCGGTATGGAGTTTGAAATTTGCTCGGTGGATGGCAATAGGCTCGCCTCCTATTAGATGACAATAATGGTATAGGCGAAATATAGTGTACAGTAGTACCTCTATCTAACCTTAAAGGAATACAGGCGTATTAATGTGTTAACTAAGTAGCAGTTGTTGCGAATCTTCCGATTCTGTGTCTTTCAGTACTGGTTTTTTAGTAAATTTTTGACCGCATTGAAACTGTACCAGATTAATTTATATGGCGATAATCTTATCCGTATCCTACCTAACCTAATTTTTGGGTATGCAAGGTAAGAAGAATTGTTTCGGTGTAAAAAAAAATGCCAGTCAAAATGGTATACCGCGGCTCAACAATTTTCAACTGTAATAGTAAGCAGATACTTGGAGTCTCATTTAAAATCACATCCTTCTAAGTAACAGGAAGTGTTCGAATTACTTCCATTCTATTTCGTAAAATATTTTAATGAATTCTGAACAATCTGTTAAGCGAGGGGTGTCTGCCAACATGATCGGGGTAAACGAAGACATTTGACAAATGCGCTGGACTGGTAAACGATGGAGAATAATTTGTGATTTATTATGAAGAAAGAATAAGAAACATCTAAAGAATTTTAGAGCAGTAAATTATAAATAACATTTTTGTTTAATCACGACGTTTACCTGGATGGTTCTGTTGTAGTTGTAGATATTATATGTCGCCGATGTTAGTGTATGGTTCCTTGTCCAATAAAGTGGAGCGGTGAAGTGATAAAATAACCAAAAGGCTGATGATGACAGGAACACCGTGTGGTTTTAGTCGGTAAAATCACCCGTCACCTTCCCCAGGGCGGCGGGTATCCATGAGCATTTCTTCACGTAAAAAAAAGGCTGTTGATGACTGGATCAGAACTCACTACCTCTCAATCATATTAACTTATACAAATATTAAGCCGCATCCAATTCAGACATTTTCTTTTGACTTACTCAACGTTATTTCACTTCCAATTACTTGTTCAAACAATTTGTTAATTTCGAGGGGCCTGTCTGTCAAGATGATAACTATGCAATGGACGGTAAATAAATTGTGACGTCATCACCAGTTCCGGTTGGTATTTATTGTAATTTAGTTGACGGGCGAGGATTAAGATGTCAATGAGGACGAGTTATGTTCCTAGGGATTTGGGTCAGACATTCATCTTGAATTAAATTCAAGATCTTATGATATTAAAATATAACAGTTAAACTACTTAGCTTTCGCTTAGTACATTATAGATTTATAATGTACTAAGCGAAAAATTCAAATACCCATTTAAAAAACAAAGTAGGTAAGTAACCAGTATACTGTGAAAAAAGGTGACAAAATTAATGAAAAGGCCCTTAATGGCTTTCAAACTCAATAGGGAGGGATCTACTTAAAAAAGGAATATTGACATTGACCCGCCACATAATAACGTCTTTAGACTTTTTCTCGAAAGTTTCGAAAAAAGAATCATTTTGGTTAGCGTCGGGCTTATTGGCGCCCAACGCACGTAGCTACAAACTTTAGTTTATCACCAAAACTCGGAGGATACTAAACAAAAATGTTCCGTGTTGGAGTTTTGTAACCGCATTTGTAAGTTGGCAGTGTCCAGTAGGGATCCCTGAATTTTAATAAAAGGAAGAAGCTCGTTGCGACGCCGACGTGGTGACTGGAGTACTTTTGGAGTACCGTAGTGAAATACTAGACCTTTTAAGTTTATGCCTGACTATCCAAAGGTCATACTTGTATATTTCCAAATGTCGGCAATCAACGATTAACTGAAAATAAGTTTAGTGTGAAAGTGGTTAGTAATAGATGTACTTTAGGAGATTATATATATTATAGTACAATCACCGAAATGTCAACGACAATGTTTTATCGGCGACATGTTGATGGTGCTACTGTTTGAGGGAACTTTTAAAGTGTGTGTTTGCTCTGAACAAAATGTTCCTGGATGTCCAACTTGACGGAACCCTACTTATTGCGTGGTCGGACACACCCTTGGCAGGTTTATTTCGCCAGTGCTTAGAGTAGAGAGAGAGCAGAGTAGCTGTGAGAATTCCCAATGTTGTTTCTTTGATGTGTGACTTCGCACGTACTCGCATTGTGTCCCCCGACGACGAGATTGAGGCACGTCTGGGTTTATCAATTATTGTGATATATTGCTGTAGGTTGCCAAAGCAAAGGGTTGAAATAGTACTCGTCATGATTGGAGATTTATATGGAGTAGATAGGGAATGTAAAACACGTCGCCTTCGCTGTAAAGACTAATAGCGAAGGCTTTCAACTATTAAGTTGTGGGGTATATGACCTATAGTAGTCACAGATAATGGCGAGCTGTGATCACAGTTTCACTGTCAATAATATAATGATTGGTAAGATCCACGTGGGAATTATTTGGAGAATCGGAGTCAACAAAATAGCTTGCGGAATCTTTAAGCTGTACGGCGGTATTTGGTTGATTGATAGACTGTAATTGCTACGCAGATCAACCTCTCAACGATGCTTCGCAGAACCCTTCTTGCGAGTTGTATGTCATATTATAAATATCTATGTAACATTCGTTACGGGCTGTCAGATGCCTGAGAGTGACATTTCAATAAATGGGGGATCCCAGTAATTTGGCTTGCAGGTGTCAAATGTTGTACGCTTCCATGTTACACGACTACATCCTATATCCTATCCTAGCTACACGTTGCGTAAAATGAGGAGGCTCTTTTCATAAATATAGATACATGTAAACCTTTTCAGCGTTGAACCTTTTCACGCATATACGAGGAAGTAAACGCCAGAAGGTCTTCCGGGGCAATTTTGCAGTCGCATTATCTGTTGCGGAAACAGGTTTTTTTATAAGCGTTCATCTCGTCTTGTTATGACGATTAAATTCTGGTGCGATCGTCATATATATCAGCCTAGCTTGGCGCTGCCAATGTGTAAAAGTAAGGTTCAAATTCATCAATTTCTATTCCATTCAGAGAGGTTTGTATTAATTTAATCAACAATGTGTTGAGCATTCTGCATTCATAGCAGTGCATGGGTGGCCCTGCAGCTGCAGCCGAGCACATGAATGCATATTGCAGTATTATACTGTCTTGTGTAATAGTTATTCTATTAGCATTGTTTGCCAATTCCCGTAATTTATGATATGATGTTTTAATCTATAAGTTTGCAGGATTGAAGTACTTATGTGTCAAGATTTATATTCGTACTTTTGAAGTTTGTTCTGACTGTATGACGGTCAAAACATAAGTAGCCACGCCTCTATCACACGAGAGCTTAGAACGCGCATGAGGGGTTTCAAAGCGTTCTTGAACTAAAACTTAATTATTTTTTAACTACCGTTGAAAAAAAATAACAGCCAGCCAAAGTGTATTCAGTAAAACGCTTTTTGTTTAAAGTTATTTTTTTTTCATAATGCTTCAAAATCGCTAGTGCTTTTTAAGTTTTAATGTGTTTTAACTAAGTGTTACAAAGGTAACTTTATTTTGATTTAATTCAATACAAAAAACATAATCTGTAGTTTTAGACGGCTTCTTCCTTTTCAAACGTGTTATTCCCCATATCCTTGATGGGATACGCGTTTCACATATAACTCAGCTAACCTCTTACCTAAAAGCAGTTGAAACCAGTTCAGCGCTGAAGTTAATCGTCCGCGAACATTTTAATAGCCCATAGTTGGAGGCTCTTCTTACAAAGGGGTTACCCGAGAGGTTCATAATTGAAAGGGGGCACTTTAATTGGGTGGCTCCTAACGGTGGAAAGTTTGGAGTTATGGTTGATTTGGTGGCTGGGAACATTGGAGAAAGTTAAAGGTTGGGTGGTTCTTAATTTGTGACTTGGTTTTCTTAGGTGTTTTTAAATCTATTTTTAGAGAAGCTTATGATTATGGATCTGAACAGTTGCTGGCTTTGTGCGTTTATTTTTATATCAACTAATTTGTTGCCTTTGTTTCATAAATTTTGCCTTTGTTTTATAAAATTGATAAATAATTTTACTTTGTTCTGTTTTCTTTGTATTCAATATGTTATTCTCTATCGAAATAAAACTGCTCGCGGCAGTATTTATGGTGCACGACGTCTGGCGCGTTATAGAGTCAGCCCTGCTACGAACTTGCTGACCCATCTGAGAGCTCACAACACAAACAGAAGCAAAGTAGTTTGGTCAACGAATAAGAGCATTTATTAACTCCATCTACATTATGGTTTAACATTCCAAATATTGGTGTAATTTAAAACCTCAATCCACAAACATGAAAATAATTAATCACTGGCAAACATTTCAATAATCATCCTGATGCGATCTTTGAGCGTTGGCAACGTTTTTCGACAAAATCAATACTCGGTAATGAATCCTTTGGTCTGTATGGTACGCAGAAATATACAAATGTACACGCTTTTAGAGGCAGGGACTTCATGTAGGATAATTAGGAGGGTGAAAGGATTCTGTGGGTTGTAATAAAATGGTAGAAGGCAGATTTTTCGATATTTGAAATTGATTCGGTACCAAATGAAGATTTGAATGGGTGATGAAAAAGCAAGGCTCGTGACGTGATGGGGTGTGTCGGGAGGCTCTTTATGAGCACCCCCACGTATGTTTCACGTATGTCGATGTCACGTATTAGCTCACAAAAGGACGTTGCCGTCTACATACATATACCCTCACTTTACATGTCTAGAAGACCATATCATATAGAGTAGTTGGTCGATTCATTGTTGGGAATTTAGCCAATTTATTTTTGTACGGGGGTCTAAAATCGAACATAGCCCACATCTCTGAAAAAAATCTCGCGGGTATACTTCGCAAGGAAACCTGCACACCTCAGAGGACTCCTTAAGTTCTTTCGGCGGGGGTGGAATAATGCCTAACCCTTCTCAAACTGAGAAGAGAAGAATATAATTTAAAAATCAAGTCACATGTTTAGAGTACCCTTTGGGGGCAAATGGTATGACACGAGAAATTATTTACACTGCCGCGGGTGTCTCACAGGAATATTTAGAGCGGTCGGCCATGTTGGAAGTGTTTATGAAAATGGCTTCCGTTCCCATATTTACGATGTGGACGGGATTGGAAAATATTGTTATTGTTGTGTGTTTGATGAAGCGTGCTGTTTGTGGGGATAAAAATGTAAGTACATATGAATTAAAAATATGACTCTATAAAACATTGGGTTTACTAGCGCAATCTAGGCACCCCTTTTCCGTAGGTTTTTTTTAGGGTTGGTATTTATGTGAATGGCAACAATTCGCTACATAAGAATTTGACCTTATACGGTTTGCAGTATTTAAGTTTTAACAGTATTACTGATACCAGCACGCCCGTATAACTATTGAATGCTACTGATAGCACAGGCCTTGTTGCTAAGATCTTTAGTCCTTCTAACAACTCCCTAAGATGAAGATAACATCTCCTATACGTAGTACCAACATACCTGTACCGACTAAATATTCTACATCGAAACTGCATGTAAACGAAGAAACAGGAAACGTACCGTGTACGTAGGAGTCATCATCATCATCATCTGCCCGCCTTTTCCCAATCACATTGGGGTCGGCTTCCAATTTAACCGGTTGCGGCTGGATGGTTGTTCAAATTTGCACGCCCCAAGGGGCAGAATATGCTGTAATTTAATTATAAGTCTATTAACATCTGTAACAATATCATATTCGAGCAAATAAATTTGATTTGACTATCTACTAACTAGATGTTTTACGAGAAGCGACTGCCATCTGACCTCCGCCACCCAATAACTGGGAGATACTGGTAGTCGACTGGTTGTCAGACTTTTTGTCAGGGCTGCTGACATCCGTAACGACTGTCATAGGTCTCCATATGACATCCGGGACAAACTGCTTAACGTGCTTTCCGAGACACGGATGGGTCTCGATGTGTGAAATATGGTCACCCATCCAAGGACTGACCGCGGCAAGCGCTACTTAACCTCACAGACAGTTTACGTAGGAGTACCATTGGTATAAATTTAAAACCTACGCCGCAGAACACATTATCGTAGTAATTAGTCGTGAGTTCTACAGTAATGAGGTGATTTCACATCCAACACAAGCATAGAATCTGGGAGCATTAGCGATGCAACCGTCATTATTGACGTTCTTTTTTATAGAAAAACCAACAAAGTAATGAGTAACTAGTGTAACCTGTATGCCAGGAGCCAGTTCCGAGAGCCGATGTAAAGAAATCGCAGGATCTAACTAGATTAACATCGGATATGCTAGATTACTCTGGATCCCACGCTCGCGATGGATTCACGACCATAACTAGACTAAAACGAATTATAAATTAAAAAAATCTAGCTGTGCCCGCGACTTCGCTTAGAAAGAATTTTCATCACTTTTGAAACGTTAATAGGACTAGTTGCACGGTTCCAAAAAGTTTATCCTAAAGAGGTTTTTTACTGTTGATAGGCACGCGTTTGACCACGATCTCACCTGATGGTAAGCGATGATGTGGTCGAAGATGTAGCACGCTCGCCTAGAGGTAACCTATTCACTTTTGACTTAAAGACTCCCAGGTTGTAGCTATCAGGAAACACAGACTCTGGCAGGGAATTCCACTCCTTAGCTGTACGCACAATGAATGTGATCCCAAAACGTTTTGTGCGTGTGGGTGGGATGTCCACCATGTGAACCGGCAATAAACTCTTTTAATAATCTTGCTTAGGTACATAATATGGGAGAAGTATGAGAGAACAATGTTGGTTTCATCAAACAAATACTAAGTGGAACTTTAACACGAAGTCTATAAAAATAAAGAATTACCCCTACATTGTGCTCACGTTAACAATTAGTAGTCATCTGTAACTGGCGTAGGAATACGTCATTAAAAAAATAAATTAGGATCATTATAATATCTCATTGACTGGACGGCCTCATTGGTTTAGTGGTTGCAAGCTCGACTGCTAAACGTGAGGTCCTGGGTTCGCTTCTCGGGTCGGATAAATGATGTATGGAAATTCTCAGTAGCAGCACGAAGTTTGGAACTGTGCCCTCGCCTCCTATTACATGGGACTCAATAACAGCATCGGCGAAATGTGGTTGTACAATAGTATACCTCTGCCTAACCCTTCGGGGATTACAGGCATGATGCTATGTTATGTTATGTCATTAAAACAGAGCCTGCCTATCATGTGTCAAGTTTGTAGCTTTTATAGTTTCTGAGATTTAATGATTAGTTAGTGAGTAAGTGGTATGTTTATGTCCTTTTTATATATATATATATATATATAAGTATATATAGCATTCCAATCAGAAGATTGGAATCTTACGCTCCTGGCGAAAATTGTTTTTTGCTTGTTGTATTCATTGCAAAATGTATGGTGTTTGGGTGCAGGGAGAGAGCCTGCCCGAGTGAAGATATCTTAGATCGTCGCGCAACTTGCTAACTGGCAAATTTTTTGACGTAAGCAAATATCATGATACACGTTTATTAACAGAGGATTGTGTAAGGAAATTCTCAATAGCAGGAGATTGAAACTGTGCCCGGTAAATGCCAGTAAGTTTCCCACTTATTAACAGCATCGTCGTGATGTGGGTGTACAATAACACATCTCTGCACATCCCTTCGGAGAATACAAGCTTGCAGCTATGTAAGTAATGTGAACTAGTTGGCAGATTAATTATAAATTTAATTCTATTACCATATGTGTTACCCCAGTGTTATCTTTAAGTTCATTGATCTCTTACGTCATATCAGCCAGTTATACGTAATCGTAATATAGTTAACTGTTCAGTGTATCGTGTACGTCAAAGGTCTGATGAGCAGATAGCTGATAGCCTGGGATTATCAGCCGCATCTGTCCTGCATAGCCTGCGGTCAGGCTGACGAGAGGTAGCGGGGAGCGGCTCCAAGGATGGTAGTTTGAATTCAATCAGATCAGAGTCGCATAGCAGTAGAAAAAATTAAGGTCTATATCGTGTTTTTTGACTGTCTCATTGTTCTAGAGGTCGCAGGCGCATCAGTTGAGCGTGAGGTCCTGGGTTCGATTACCGGGCTTTAAATAAATAAACGATGGATGAATATGTTGAGGACAATAATAATGAATATAAAAAAATGAATGCTAAAAGCGAACAGACAGACATGCGTTTAAAACAGATGGTATCACAAAGCTCTACGCGCTATCTAGACTGCATCTGTCGTGAGCAGTCGCGCTGCTATTTGTGAAGTAGTAATAAATGTTTCGGTTAGATCGGTTGATTGTGTGTGGTGTAAGGGTGCAGATAGACGAGTGAACTTTTGGTTGACAGTTAAAAACCGCGTACGTTCGGCCATGTTTGATATTATCATCATTAGCCAGAAGACGTCCACTGCTGAATGAAGGCCTCCCCCAGGGGGGGGGGGGGGGATTGCCATAATCCCCACGCTTGGCAGGCGGCTTGGGGATCGCAGTGGCTCATGGAATGCGGGTCTCGGGTCACTGTTTGATATACGCATACTTTATCCTCCTCAATATAAATCCAAACAATCTGTCAAATTATTTAAGTATATAAACATATATATGATCTACATACAGATAGTTGTTCCGTGTCTGAGTGTTAGTACATGTGAATATTTGTGTTTCTAAACGCACCCACGATACAGGAATTACTCTTAGGGTAGAGCAGGATAAAAAGAAACAGTTTCAAAATGGAAACAGTATTTGTAATAAGTAGTAGGTGAGCATTAAATGATATTTAGATTTATCTCGATTTCGTTATGAACGGCGCAATATTTTGACATTATAACAATGGCGTGTATATTAAACAGTTGCCCGTCTGTCCGTGCCGTTTGAGACTAATTCGAGATTCGCTTTGTGATTCACGTTTTATTTATTTTCTTTTTATTTTAATCTTTAGCAAACCACACTGGTATGGTGACATCTAAGAGAATAAGATTAAAATAATAAAACGTGGTGTGTGTTCGACTACTGAGCTGTCTGTCATATTGTGTGTTTGTATGTCGTCCGGCTTTTTTAGTCGTGTCGCAGGGCGTCATCATAGTTTGAAACAACTTGTTAAAAGATGCTATATAATTATTTAAAAAAATATTAATTCAGGATATATGTAATACAAATTTGTTACAGCACATAAAGAATTGAATGTTTTGTAATGTATAAAGCTTTTGTAGGTACTTTGTACTCATGGGTTAATTTAAACTAACCTCTAAAGAAAATAGAATAGAAAGTTAACTATTATTACTAGGTAGTCCTAAACCTAATCAGGGAAACACATTAACATAGTTCCTACACGTGTGAAAATCATCAAATTTCATTTAATTATAAAATATAATTAATGTCTGAATCACGATCTATCAAACACGCAACAACTTCGACCTCCCGTACCAAGGAGTAAATAATAAATGGAGTGATGAGGTGCGAAACTGCTTCTTAACAGTGGAAAATATGCCATATTATATAGATCTAGACATATCTTTGACTCCCGAACTGGAGAAGTTCACTTAATCGATATTTTCTTCTATCGAGAAATGTGTTCCGTATGACTAACAAACGGAAAGAATTGATCACCGTCTATCCGTGGGTGAATTGTTGGAGAGATTGTTTTTGTATCAAGTGCATATGTAGTTGTGTCGTCTACTAACCTACACTGTGATTGCCAATGTCAATTCGAGCAGTATCTGCAAACGCGACTAGGTTTAAAAGAACTTGAACGTGATTGAATCCGTGATCCTTCGATATTCTTCAAATGCACGTTTATCTTTTCCCAGCACACTTCACAAGGTTCGACATAACACTCCATTGGCTGACTGCTCCGTGCGCTGACCCTTTCCCATATGCATTAGCGCGGCGAGTACAAGATTCGCGCCCGCGCGTGTTAATTAACACTAATCAGTTAGTCATTGTTTGACCAACGGAACCGAGTTACGGGACTTCGTGATTAAACTTAGTTTAACTTGCAGAATACCTATACGTGTGGTTCCACTTTAGTGCCCATGACAGAATATGGTCTGTAGATGGTAGAAATTCTCGATGACGTTTGATGGACTAGCTTTTAATCGGACTTTTATGATTCGTCGCTCCTTTGTCGGACACCGGTTTGTAGCTAGACAAAGAATATTCAGCCTTAAAAAAAATGTAACTTTTTATTTTATTTAAAAAACAATTACAGGTAACCACAACTTAATACATACGATCGAGTATTTAAGTTAATTATAAAAATGAATTGTACAGTAAATTAAACTTAATTTAATAAGTAAGCAGAACATTATTAACAGACATTTTGAAATAGCAACAAAGTTCAATCGTGAATTTTAGAAGGAATAGTGATTATAGTCTCGTTCAATATTATACATTTATAGGCTTTGAATTTCGCTGTGTATATTATATATTTGAAGCTGACTCACTTAAGACTAACTTAAGTCAGTAGGTCATCCACGGAGCAGATATACGGGGCACTTGGATCATTGAAACCATTGCCAATGTCTGTTCAAGACCTGATGCAGACCTCGTTTTGATAAACAGGCTGGCGAAACTGTTAATTAAATCCTCACAGCTCCATTATAAAGGATGCTAATATACCCGTAGGCAATACATCCGCAGTTTACTGGAGTCCAATCTACATAAATGGGCATCAGAAAGCGGACCCGCCGCACCATTGCGCTATTAGAGGTATTTATCACAATTTGTGCTGCTCTGTAGTTTGTAGCGCAATCACTTATTACCATATTATATATAAATCAATGTTTGCTTTATTTGCATATTGTATCTCCATAATAGTCTGCCACATTGGTCTAGTGGTCGCAAGCGCGAATATTGAGCGTGAGGTCCTGGGTTTGATTTTGGGGACGGGTAAATTGTTATTGGGTTTTTCTGTAAGGAAATTCCTAAAAGCAGCACGGAGTCTGGAACTGCCCGGTAGATGGAAATAGGCTCCCCTCTATTATATGGAACTCAATAACTCCATAAACATCCAATAGTTTACCCGACTTGAGAATGGAACCTAGGAAAAATCTTACACACTCACCCATCCGTCATCACGTGCGTCATAAAAATAACATCTCTATTCAATCACTTCAAAAAAACAAAATAGTTTATATAAATTAACCGTCTAACTCCCGAGCGAGTCTAAATTTAATGCGTTATAGACGCGTCCGCTTTGATGTCTACAATTAGAGATAAAACAATTAGCGTTTTACAGCAAACGGATGCGGTGCGCGAGATACTGCCAGTAGAACAACTTCCAGCAATTCTTGAGATAATACTATTGCTACACTAACCATCTTGGTACATTATGGTACTGTGGTAGAGCGTACATATGTGTATATTAAACTATATTATAACTTAACATAGCATCACGCCGGTATTCCTCGAAGGATTATATATGTAGAGGTGTACTACTATACAGTTACATTCCGCCGATATTAAGTCTTGTGCTTGTGGCTGAGCCTCTTGCCAGCGTATGAGAAGCACTAAAATTTTGCCAGAGATCGAACCCAGGACCTTAGGCTCAGGATCCGTGCTTATAACACAAGGCCAAGAGACGGTAATATTTTTTTATTGTGACATTTGTCAAAGTTCTTTCACAAGTAACTCTGATTTTCCTCAATTATTGAGCTGGTTGTTATTCTGTGTATACTTGTGCAGTGGCACGGACGGGAGCTACGAGACGAGTCACGAGACATCTGAACGTGTTAGCGGTAAACTAGCGTGTAGCGTGGCTTGTGGGTTGTTAGTGCGGTCAAAATATCCTGCAGTTGGGGCAACGTAGCAGCGGACACTGACTTGTTGATTGAAGATGAATTAATTAATTAATTACGACGTTCCTGCTTGTAAAGGTGATGAATAGTGGCATTTATTCTTAAGTATAGCTGAAAGGCCCGGTAGCTTTGGGGCCGAGTCAAGGTGGCACCGCGGCTGGGGTGAAGTAGGAGAAAGCGGCGCGGCTCAGACTCGTTTCCTCTGCTGTTTTGTTAGTAGAGAATATGTATGTTGTTTACGGCAATCGAATCGTCATCACGAAGCGCAGAAACCTAGTCACTGCGCCAATATTCCCGTATTCCAATCTGTCACGCTCGCTGACAGTAGCGCCCAACCTTGCGTTACAATGATGGATGACTATATGTCCGGACACGTCGCTGTGTCTACTGCACCTGTGGGGTACACTCAAAGGATGCATGGGGGTTTGATTAGGCTGAAAAATGTTTTTGAAACGGTATGATTTGTTCAATGTTCTGAATACTGGTCCATTCGTGATGGTATGAAGTCAGGTATCATCTAGTGATATCCGAAAAAATATCCGAAAATTGAAATTCAATGTTTTAATGTTTGGTAAATAACTAGAGCGGTGAAGGATTGATTCTTCCATTTCTTTTTTTTGTAACGGTGACATGTGTAGCTGATAATGTGGCGGTATGATGTCATTTTTTGAATTTTGCATCGCACTGTTAAAACTAGTAACTGGGAAAATCTAAAAAGTCATAACGCCAGTTTTTTAGTAGCAGTTCGGTATGTATGTACGATTACCGTGGTATGCTGTACGCACCTGGGCGACCGGTCGCTCAAATTATATGCTCAGATGATTTAGTGCGCAAATTGATACGTTGCCTCTGATTTATTGACGTTTAGAAATCTAACTCCTTCTCTAATTGTATGTGCAATATGCTGCGTACTAATCGTACCTGGGAAAAGGGCTTAGAATGGCTCCGGGAGAAGTTTCTGAAGTTAAAATTTATATATTTTTTTTATGTCTCATGATATTCCGTTCCACATTAGTTGCAATTTTGGCCACCAAGGTTCAGATGCCTAGCTTGGGGACCGTCGCGCCCTTATATCACAATACCGTGTTTAGTTATAAGATTATTGTTTTATACTTCCGTACATCTATCGCTAAGATCAATAATGTAATTAATGTGTAAAGTAACATTAATTTCTTTGTCATTCTATCTTACAATAGTTTATTATTTAATTTGTTGTAAAGCGACCGAGGAAATCGTTTTACTAACTGTATAAGGTAAAACGTCATTTGCACATCCCACAAGGTCTATTTTGGCTTAAAGACCAACGTGACAGTAACTATGTGCCTTACAGAGTTCTGTTGTTAATAAATAATAATAAAAAAAACAGGAAACTAATTAAATACAGCCTTCGCAAAATTGTTTTTAATTCGGAGCTGTCGTCCAAATTGATGAAGTACTTTCTCGGTCGGTTATACATATTTATGTATGTTATTATGTACTTACTTACATATTCTTTTTATTATATACTATACTATATACTATACATACTATTTGCCTTATTTGTGTCTATTCGTCATATGCAATATGGCTCAAGTGCTATTCTCGGAGACAAAAAATCTAACCGTCACGTGTCGTAAATTTTTTGCAATGACATTCCGTAGCGTAGTTCGTTCACAAGTATTTGATGATTGATAGTAGTTTGGTGTCTAGCGTTTTATTTTTACAGACTTTAATATAATTGTTCCAAAGCAGTAGGAACCTAATTTTGAGCAGTATTCTAAATGTACTGGCAGCCAGGAAGAGAGAGAATTCTCATAAGTATCGCATGTCGCGTATCCTAATGGTCGCGGTCCATCGCACTGCTTCCGTCATGTCGGTCATGCGTCAGCGGCTGATGCGTTGCGAAATTGTTGCTTTTATTACTTGTACTGCTGTGTATGACATATTTAACATTTATCCCGTGAAAAATCAGACAAAGTTCTTGTTGAAAACCTGTGTTGGGCACTACTGGTTTGGCATTTACCGCAGTCGCCAGACAGTAGCTCATCCATGATCAGTATTTGTGTGATGTATTTTGTATCAAACTAAAGACCCAAATCTGTAATGTCGTTTGAAAATACGAGCTGTTAGTAAAAAGGTTTAAGTATTATAATTTATTGAATGTATAATATCTATTATAGTTATATTAATAACTGCAAGGGCACTATTGTGTATTCTAAACATCGACGCACCCATCCGGCGTGGCGCCGACGGTCTAGTCTGGACTTCACGATTCACGATCGGGTGCTAGCGGGCTATTAATAAACTGGTCTCGTGCCGTTATCACTTGTCCAGGAAAGTGGAAAGTGCAGGAGTCAAATGTGAAAAGAAAAAAAATCTCGGCGCAACTCAGTCTATCTAAGTCTGTAAAAATATTTCGCTACAGAAGTTCGCGCGAAAATAAATCGCTACAGATTGCGCCATACGTGTGTTTAGACGGCATCGCAAAAAATCTTGCATTTAAAGCAATATGTGGCCGTCTATTTAGTCGGTTGTGACCTGTTGAGATATTTTTGAAGTCTATGTTGCGTTGCATCCTTGCAGTTAGCTCAGAAGTTAAAATTTTCCAACTCAGGATTTTTATAGCCCATCTCGTTTACTATTCCTCAGGCATTTGATCTTCAATTTTTCATTTCGTTTGGCCAGGAT
Organism: Shargacucullia verbasci; assembly: GCA_947562105.1. Lineage (NCBI taxonomy): Eukaryota > Metazoa > Arthropoda > Insecta > Lepidoptera > Noctuidae > Shargacucullia > Shargacucullia verbasci. The sequence goes on along the minus strand of OX387307.1, from coordinate 272,024 downwards.
GTGATTATTATAGCCAGCAGCATTGACTTCTTTTTCATTCTACAACCGAAATTCATATCCCTCAAAAAGCATAGTCAACAAGGCCCCTCTTAAGTACATATACATAATATACTTAGTTGCCTACACCTGACATATCACATTAGTTGGTGCTGAGTTAAGCTCTTTAATTATGCAGGTCGGGACCGTTATGATGACAGACTTATCATTTCAGGAGGAGCAGCTTTTATGATGTTAAGAGCACGGCTCTTATCTGTGCAACTTAGTTTGTGAATTTGTGTAAATGTAGGTGTTTGGCGGCAACAAACACGTTGCCTGGTCTGAGAAAGACATCGAAACCTTAGAATTTCTTTCTGATTCTTCTGCCTAGTACCAAATTTTTGAAACCGCTCAAATGTTTGTTTATATGACAATACCTACTGAATAATATACATATATTGTAACATACGAATAACTTGTTAATTTTATTTATATTAATACATTTTAAACTGAATATTTGCATAAAATATAAGTAAAACTTAACTGCGAGTAAGCACCACTTGTTTTACGCATAGTGAGGCTGCAGCCGCTTTGATGTCTCGAGTAGCTGCGTGGCGCCAGCTTAACCGACGTAGTGATGTGCTGCGGATATTTTACTGAGATTACATATGGATATTATACTAACTTACAAACTGTTTTACTATCAGGCACATTGAAATCTTCGTCAGCTATATTGACTAAATAGTCTCTGGTTTACTTAATGATAGTATCCGATCTTTTCAGAATAATTAGAATATAAAATGGTTGAATTATGTCATCAAAAGAAGCTCCGTATTCATTGCGATACATGTGTCTCTTTCGAAAAGGAGGTTTTAAAACTGCACATGCAACTACTACTCTAAATAACATACAACAAATAATTAATTGATATCTTAATACCTGTCTGTTTAAATCTATGTATGTTTACAGTTACATATGGCTGCTTTCTTGTTGTTTATTATGCAAAACACAGTTGCGGATATGCGGATATGACAATTCAAATACCATCCCTCCCTATTCAAGCAATTTAAAATGTTACTCCCTTCTCAACCTAACCAATTCAATTTAAACTCTATCTATATGTGATAAGATTCAATTTCTATTAGCAGATAATTGCATGCAGTTTTAACGATCTAACAGATAGCTATTAGGATAATTGCTCAATACATAGTTACATGGGAATATGAACCTTGAGCCACATATATTAGAGTAGATTTTTGAGATTACGTAATTTATAGTGTTTGTGATACTAAACCGTGTAATTACTTATACATGTGTGTTACATGGAATTTGATCTTATTTACATGCTATTAGGGTATAATTTTAGCTTGATTTTGTGACAGTATGTTTATAAACAGTCCATGTAAGTTCTTATGGGACTGAAGTGTGGTTTGAACACTTGGTAGTAAATCTTGATGATGTGAGTTAATGGTGATTGGACGAGTTTTATCATCATCATCATCATCCACATCTTGACTCCACCCACTGCTGAATAATGTGATGATGATAATAGATTACTGAATAGTAAATGCAGGCTGCTCAGTGGCCTTTAAATAATAACATACATCTGAGGATCGTAGCAAGTGACGTTCTCTAGTTTCTGTCTACCCCCATAGAAAAGAGGTGTGATGTTATGTATGCAACAAAATTATAAAAAAAACTACACCCGATATTTCATTTCTCTTTCGTTGTGGCCGCAATACGAAACATAAATTAATTAATAACACACAGTGTATAATGAAGTTGATTATTTCCCTTATATCAGAACTTTAATTAACCCATTTATAGCCGATTACTCTCGCCAAAGGTGAAGGGTTAAATGTTCCCACTACTGGGACTATACAACTCATTCAAACTCAAATATTCCCCATTACGGGGTCTAAATGACCCCATATTTTCATTAACTCATACAAAACTAATTCCAATAAATATTAATTAAAATAACTTCATATAATATTGAGAAATGCCCTTTAATACGAAATTCCATAAAACAATGTGTTTTCTACCAAATTCGGTAACAATTCAATATTTTGTTGGTTATAGAAAATTATACTTTATGCGCCAAGTATAAGGTGGATTATAGTTTGGTGGGTAGGTTTAGACGAAATAATTATTCTTTCGCAATGGAAGCGATAAAGGGATGTTAGGGTGGGGTGTCAGTGATAGCGTGGAACAGCTTTTTGACTTTAATTAGTGATGTGTTCATTATGGTTTGAATGGAATTTTAATTATCACAATACGGATTGTTTTTGATAGTCTAATTGTTTTTAATTATGTAATAATGGTGCAGGCAATATCCCATCAGTGTCGTAAGGTTAAAATTCGACTGCAGTAAAGAAAGAAAGATTCTTAAACGATAAAAAAAATACGTTTATTTAGCCCAAACTTAAGGTACACAATAATAATATATAAAAACAGAACAAGGGAACAAAAAGAAAAACAAAAATAATAAAGATTAACAGCATAATCTAGACGTAGATGTTAGAATTTCCAGAACACACTAGCCTGAAACTCATCGCCACACAGACGGAGAAACTGGGAAACCAGTCAAGTAACGCATACTAGACAATAGAAAGTCTATTGTCTGCGCGCCGGCGGTCGTCTATTTGATTATAAATTAGTCATATAGAATAGAAGTCCCTTATACATCGCGGATGAGGACTTAGTTAAGCGGTCGGGCCGTCTTATTATCCATATGAAACAAAAAGATTATTTTAAGACTGTCGCCTATTTAATAACACCTTCTACGTTCTCATCGCTCCCACTGGCACCCCACCACATAAGCTCCAAATCGCGTGCCCCAACGCATTAACGCGCCTCGAGTCTTATCGACACTTCATAACTTAAGGCAGCGTAAGTCACTCAGAATGTAAGACGCGAGCCGAGATCCTGAATGAAACGAAACGCCACACACCAGTGGGAACCGTTCACCAAAACCAGACCCGTCGTTGCTAACAGACATAAGCTTTACGTTTGTGTGAGTGCACATATGTACACTGTTTACAGGTCCGTCTACACGGAGATCTTACTTGCACATACTTTAATTTCCACAAACAAGCATATTAGGACTTTGCTGCGTCGCCATACTAGGATTTCTCCTTTGTCGTGGCTATATTTCTACAAATATACATGTCACATGCACACACAACCAGACCCGAAACAACTATTTGTAGATCATACAAATATGTGTTCCGTGCGGGAATCGAATCCGCAAGACTTAGCGTAAAAAGAAAATCACTTAGCCACTGCGACAACCGTGCCGTCTGTGTAAAGTTTGCGCACAGAATATGATGTACACGACAGAGAACAGATGGAACACAAAGAGAAAAGAAGACCCTCGCATGACGATCATTTCATCAATTCAGTATTATCATCATCTTAGATATTGTAACTAATCTATTTATCTCTTGTTCGCAGGTACAGTCAGATACATAAAGATGCTTTGTGGTATGAATAATTTTGATTATAATCTGAGGATATTACTTACTAGCTTCGTCCCGCGGCTTCGCCCACGTGGTTTACGAACCCATACATTTTTCCGGGATAAAAAGTAGCCTATGTGCTATTCCAGACTATAATCTATCTCTGTGCCAAATTTCATCCAGATCCGTTCAGCGGTTCTGGCGTGAAAGAGTAACAAAGATCCACCCATCCATCCATCCATCAATTTCACATTTATAATATTAGTAGGATAGGATAAACCGTGAAAAGTTGTATGTTAAAAAAAGAAAACAGAGTTGAAATATTGTTGTTGAGCTGTGAAGTTGATGAAATATTGTTGTCGAGTTGCAAAAAACTTTTAATGACAATGTAATGTTTCAGCATGTGTACTGCATACGTGTGTACATAATACTTGAACTATGTTAATATTATTTATATACTATAACCGCAATGGGACAATCCCCTGTCTGTGAAGTTCACAGGAGCCACTTCATAATTATATGCGCTAACTTGTATGCGCTGTTTGCTTTTTAATTAGTTCTGATAACTATGTGGCTTCACGACTACAATTACGTTCGGTGGTCAGCAGAAATGTGTTTGCAATACATGTATACGAACTAATGCAACTTTAATTCAGGCTTCGGCTGAGCGGTTGAACGCTTGCCTTTCATGTAGAAGGGTAAAAGGATTTCTTCCTTTTTGATATTATGTGCGGATCAAAATTTGCGTTAATGCTGAAGGTAAGACTTCGTGAGGAAACCTGCACACTTCACAGGAGTCAGCAAACTTGTCAATATTGTGTGTTGGTCGCCACGCACCAGGCTAGTGTGGTGCATTAAGGCCTATACCCTTCTCATTCTGAGATGAAGCGCATACCGAGAAGTAGTATAGTTTTTTTTTTATTATTAGCTGACCATTAGACATTCAGTCTGGCATCAGTTCAGTCCGTAATGTTCATCAACATTTCCACATATATTTTATGATCCCAAGTATCAATCTATACATTACATCATGAATCTAACATCAAGAATGCCAAATTGAACGTCTAATGATAGGTATATCTTTTTTTTAAAGCATTGTCTCACTTTAGGATTTCTCCTGTGTCGTGGGTACAGTTTACAAACATACATGTCACATATACACACAACCAGACCCGAAACAACTATCTGTAGATCATACAAGTATTTGTTTCGTGCGGGAACAAAAAGCTAATAACTTGCCACTGCGCCAACCGTGTCGTCTATCTATATGTACTACCAATCCTGCCTTTAAAAGTTGGAAAGTACTACAAAATATCCCCTTTAGACCTGTAGTTTGTATCTCTTTTTGAATCACGTACAGTCAAACATGATACATGTTTCAGCCACATTTTCTAACCCCATCTCCGCCGCCCCCATCTAACTTGTGAATAGAGCGTACAAACATACATAGCTAGTTATTTGTTACACAATAGTTTTTGTATATCATAATACAAGCCCCGCGGCGCCTTCTGCCCCCGACATGGAAATAAGCTTTCCGTTTAAATAATATTCTGTTTTGAGTACCTATGTATAAGCAAATAATCTATACATCTATACATATAAATAAAATTTGAGTGTCTGTTTGTAATATTGAAATAACCGTTTTTTACTACATGCATATGAATATATATACGGTACATACACCAAAATAACATTTTTTTCAATTTTTGTCTCTCTGTCTGTCTGTCTGTTTGTATAGGCTAATCTCTGAAATGGCTGGACCGATTTTGACGGGACTTTTATTGGCAGGTAGCTGATGTAATAAGGTGTAACTTAGGCTACTTTTATTTTAGAAAAATTCTTTTATTTTAGTAAAAATAGGGTTAAGTGCATTTGGTCTCACTAAAAAATACATTGTCAAGTTCCGACATCCACGCGAACGAAGTCGCGGGCACAGCTAGTAATTGATATGAATTATGTTGTGTAAGCTGGGTCTTAGAATTTTAGGGATAAATTATTCCGTTGTTTTGCGTGATAGTTGTTTTAAATTAGTGGTTTAAGCGATTCCTTGTGCTTGGTTATCTTACATAAATTGACTAGATCATATTTTAGTAACTGCTTCATTGGTGTAGTGGTTGCAAGCACAACTGCTGAGCGTGAAGTCCTGGGTTCGATTCCCGGGTCGGGCAAAGTGTTATTAGATTTTTCTGTATGGAAATTCTCAGTGGCAGCATCGTCTGGAACTGTGCCCGGTAGATGGCAATAGGCTCGCTCCCTATTTATTACATGCCACTCAATAACAGCATCGGCGAAAAGTGGGTGTACAATAGTACACCTCTGCCTAACCCATCGGGAAATACAGGCGTGATGCTACGTTATGTTATGTAATATATTAGTAAATACACATGCAGTTCCTGAATAAGTTAATTTCTCCCTGCACCTAATATCTGGCGAGGCAGGTTTAAAGAAAGTCAGTGAAAAGATAAAAAATACCTCCTTTGGAGCGTATAATAGTTCTGCAGAGATTTTATGTAAATGGTCAGCCTTTTTCATAAAAGCCGGCCGGAGTTATGAAAGGAACAAGTATTGGAAGGATTGACATTTTTGAACGGTTCGAACAGTGTAATCTACATAACATGGCATCACGCCTGTATTCCCCGAAGGGTTAGGCAGAGGTGTAGTATATTGTTCACGTGGTACCAAGCGCTACTGCTGAGCACTCGATTCCCGAGTTAGGCAAAGTGTTATTGGGTCTTCTGTATGGAAATTCTCCGTAGCACGGAGTCTGGAACTATTACTGGTACTCAATAACGGCATCGGCGAAATGTGGGTGTAGAATTTTCATTGAAAGCCTCCACTCCAGTACAGTATCGCAGTCTAATCCTATATACGCATTCTCTCCGTAATATCGTATAGGTAGTGCAAGCCCCGCGGCGTTGTCTGTGCGCGACGTCCGCACTCCGCGCCGTAACAACGTTGCCGTTTGTTAATTCAAATATGTCTGACATTGGGGTGGGCGGTGGGCTTCTGTTCGAGTGTATTAGCGGGGTTCAAGTATTAATCAAATAAAGGGGTATTTGCAAGTGTACTAGAAGTTTATGTATGTATAAGAGATCATGTTTGAGTGGTAGCTCAGTGGATCAACAAAAAAGTATGAGTCCTGCTGGTCTCTTCCCCATAGAGGGCTAACCAACATTTTGAAACTCTTGACTTTTCAAAAGCGCATTTAAAGGTAATAAAAGCTTAGAATTGATGAATGTGGGTGGACAATAGTATACCTCTGCTCAACTCTTCAAGGAATAAAGGCGTGATGCTATGTTCTGTTATGATTATTAGTATTGATCAATAAAATATATTTTATGACACGTAAATCAAATGGTGCATTTATGTTAAATATATGTACCATTTTTGATATGTTACAAAGTTTAATAAGGGCACTGTTATAAATGCCCGGGCAGAATGAATAATGACAAATTTTTTTTATTATTCTGCTCAATAGGTGAATGACATTATTCATAATGCCCGGTCAATTTAATTTCTTCATTCGTTATTGTTATATCGCCGCTTCATATTGGACATTTTTGTACCGGCCGGATATTATGAATAGGGCCCTATAACAATATATTAACAAAACATGTCTCATTCTGAAAGGTCAATCTATAGATACGTAGCTATTATAAACACGCGCGGACTTTATAGGTTTATAGTTTCGTATTTATATATATAAGTATATATATACAAGACATTCTCTTATTACTCAACGCAGTCAAGAATGTGATATCTTTATGATAACAATGATATGATTATTGGGAGGGTTCATGAACAAAACATTACAAAAACTGGGTCAATTTCATACAAAACAGAATATAGTTATAGAGGCCTGTGTCCATAGACAAAGAAAAAATCTACAAAGGCTATAGAATGGAAACGTCAGCTAAATGTACTCCATTGACATACGCTGGCGAGTAGTCACGTGATTCTTATAAAAACGTTGCCCCACACTAGGATTTCTCCAGTATCGTGGGTACAGTTTACAAACATACATGTCACATGCACACACAACCAGACCCGAAGCAACTATCTGTAGATCATACAAATATTTGTTGCATGCGTTAATCGAATCCGTAACACGAAGCGCAGAAATCTAATCGCTTAGCCACTGCGCTAATCACGTCAGCTGTCAAACAAAGTATTTTTCTGACCTTTTTATTCTTTAGCCATTTTACATTGTACACTGGTCAATGATTCCTTGTTGTTGAACATCGATGTTGTGGTACTATGTAATTGTATGTAAACATAGTCGGGTCATCATTTTTATTCCATTCCGTGTACACATGTATACGAATATCTATTTTTATGAGTACATCGTGTGCATATTCCTACGAGAGATTGTATGAAAACGATCACGTTTTATTACGTACGATATATACGGTATAAAACTATTATGAGTAGCAATATTTTTCTCATATAACACTGTATGTGTTGTCATTTTCATCATCATACTGCTGCATCGGTCTAATGGTCGGCAACGGCGTGCACAGAGTTTTTAGACAGGGTAGGCAGAAAATTTTAAAAGCTTACTTACCAATAATACCTTCTGCATGTTGGTATTGGTTCGTCGTCTTGTCGATTAAATAATGATGTATGTGATTTGCTACCTCAAATATCTTATAATAAATATTTATCTTAGTTATGTAGGGTAGGCAGTGTCTTTTTGTCTTTATGAACGTCGTGTTATTCAATTCAAAATTCTTTATTTCTTTTATTATATAAAATATGGGTACAGACAGATAGATACAGTCACATTTAGATTCCACATATCTTGCCATTAGTGACAGGCGAAAATAACAGCCTGTTTCATGGCAATAGGCTCGGCCCATACTATATTTATATTCATTTAATAAAAAATATAACTACCTAACGCACCATTACAGACGACTAAATCGATGTTATAGGTATATATAAAATATGGGACTTAATAACAGCATTGGCAAAATGGGTGTATATTACATGTCTGACTAACCCTTCAGAGAAAACAAGCGTGATGATATGTTATGTTATATTGTTATGACAACTGGGGGTCGGGGTCAACTGCTTAACTGCTCACCGAGCCACGGAGCGTCTCTTTAAGGTTATCCGTCCGTCGATATGTGCGGTACATATGTAAGTATATGTAGTTAGCTACGACTACGACCCCTTTGTACTATAGTAATTATAAATACCTCTGTCAACGGCCATTGTCATTTAATTCACAATACAATATTGAATAATTAATGACTAAGAGAGAATCGACTGGCAGCCGTAGGGCGGCGGCAACCGAATCTCCCCTACGTCTGCGGTTACGTGCGTCTGTATGAGATCTGCCTATGACTGTGTAGATATGTATGTAACATTGAATATACAGATCCATCTCGTATTTAAAAAGGCGGTTGAACGCTTGTCTTACAAGGACGAGGGTGAGTTCAAACACGTTTACACATCTTTTTCTTTTTATCTTTTTTTAATAACGTAGCCCCTCGCTGGAATTTCCCCTGTGTCGTGGGTACAGTTTACAAATATACATGTCACATGTACACACAATCAGACCCGAAACAATTATCTGTAGATCATATAAATATTTGTACCGTGCAGGGATTCGAATCCGCGACATGTAGCGCAGAAAGCTAATCGCTAAGCCACTGCGCCAACCGTGACGTCATATAGTAATCCCATATTTAATATTTATTAAGTTATTAGACGAGCTTATTGTCATGTACCAGAGACACATTCCACACTCCGCACTGTTAATGAGAATTAGTTTAATAATGAGTTGTAGTAATTTTCGAGATCACACACTCACAAAATATTGTTAGAAATTCTGAATTTAAAAGAGTAACCACGGAATGGAATTGGAATGTGACATCTAAAGTCTAATTATTCATAAGTAAAGTGATAGCCTAGCGGTTCGACGTTTGCCTTCCATGTACGCGGGTCTGACTTCAAACCCGGCCCGCACCTCTGACTTTTCGGAATCATGTGCGAATCAGAATTTGATTATCACTTGCGTTTACGGTGAACGAAAACATCGTGAGGAAACCTGCACACCTGAGAGGGCTCCATAAAGTTCTTGATGGTGTGGTGGACTAAAGCCTCACCCTTATCATTCTGAGAAGAGACCCTTGCCCAACAGTGGGACAGTAATGGATTAAATATATTATTTTATTTTTACCTAAAAACATATCTTAGCGTGCTTTTCGAGGGACAGAGGAGTGTCTATGTGTGAACAGTGGTCACCCATCCAAAAAATTCTCGTTAGTCTCGATGATCGACTAATCTGCGCAGTAGCAGTGTAGCTACGAGTCCCTCCTGCACTCCAAGTTAATATATTTTTAATTTATTCATGTAACGACACCCACGGGTAATACTTTGTAAATCCAACAAAGTATCATAAAGTAATTTAAACAAATTGTAATTCTGAAGTATTGCCAGTGTGCTGTAACTTTGCTGAGACAAATAATGGCGGGAGCTGGCTTGAATAATGATTAGTGCCTGTTGTTTGAGAGCTGGATGCTCAGCTGGGTTTTGTCATAGAGAACGTGGAAACAATTACAACAATTTGGTGTATTGTATATTTCTAGGTATTGTATTTTCCTGAATTACTGAAATAAATTACTAAAATCTCTGAATTGAAGGGAGGAATAATTTATATCAGACCTAAGAGTTCTCGCACATTTTGTTCTTATTTTATATAACAAACAAAATGTTATAAAACTGAACACCTGTAATTATAATTATCTTATAATCTTCTTTCCTTCTAAATATTATTATACTTATTAATCTTAAATACACGTTAAAATTGTCAATCACGGTTTCATGAACCATTACCGTCTCGCCTCTCCGTGACTGTACAACATTCTAACATAAAACGCAATAGATAACACGCTACCCGACGAAGCCACTTACCGCGTCGCTACGCCGTAGTCACGTAGCGCTACGACGCTGTAGCAGCGAATACTTTGCATTGAATTTTGTATTGTATATTTCGGTTGTGTTTTTTAAAATATCATTGCGCTGTATTTTATAATGGTAGTTGGCAGAAATCTTTGTTCTTATGTGGTATGTGTCGAATAAGAAATTATTTTAGTCGATTTGGGTCAGGTTCTTGTAAAATCTAAATTTTTACCATTTGCATCTACTCAGGTAAAGATAAGTTGAACGGCAAGACCTCAGCGTTAAACCATTTATCATCACGCTATAATGGCTGAACACGGGCACGGTTAGGACATAGAATATTTCTTATCCCGGTAGTACGTTATGGTGGCGTAATTTGTGATTTTTCGAAATATCATTTTTCCCCCTTCACACAGTTGAACCCGCGGGCAATCACTTATAAAGAAAATTAAACAGAACCTATTGTAACGATGACTTAGCAGAATGTCAGCGATGCTATTACTACTAACTATAGATCTACTAATTAACGTCACTGCCGAGCCCCCATGACACATGTCACACGTCACTGACAGCTGGTGTCATAAGTGACATTTATGATGATCTAGTGTGATAGTGCCAATATTTGTAATGTGACAGTCACTTCGGTGGCTCGAAGGGCCGTGAGCGGCCGTCACGCTTCGTCAATGACGGTATTAAGTCCCATTAAAGTATTATCTATCGTTACTATTGGAACTACAAATTTTCCACTAAAAGCCCCTAGATAACTGGCAACTCTAAGGAAGTTTTTTTTTATGGCTTAGGCTGCATACGAGCAGACGGTTCGCCTGATGGTAAGCGATTACCGTCGCCGATGGACAACCGCAACACCAGAGGAGTCACAAGTGCGTTGCCGGCCTTTTAAAAAGGAGTACGCTCATTTTTTGAAGGTTTGAAGGTCGTATTGGTCCGGAAATACCGCAGGCGATAGTTCATTCCACAATTTTGTTGTTTGCAACACTGTGTGTTTTCCCAAAACTCTTTTCTCTCTTTACTCGACGCCATGTCACTTCAAAAGTAAACTGTATCGCAACACACACAACTTTTATTTCATCAAAACCGTAGGGCTCCAGTGTCCGATTCGTGAACGGTTACATATGTATAATGGAAAAACAAATCTGCTGCGTCACAGTTGGCTCATTTAGCTGTGCACCAAGTGTCCTCCGCACCATGGAGGACCTCCACCTCGCCACTGACAATGGAATACTCGTGAGCTATCTACTAGCCTAAAACAATTTAATAGGACGGTGGCTAACTCATTTGTTTTCTGTGTTGTCCTCGGCCAAAAAAAATATATTTGTTTGGTCTATACATGTTCTGGATCTTATGTAAAATGACGCCGCTTTATAATGTAACATTCGGTGTGCCGGATGTTCCCAGTCTCTTGGGGAGGTTATTTACGTGCATCCATCGCAATAATCAGAGATAACGCGCATATAAAGGGCGCACAATAACATCATATCCACACGATGTGCGATCTCGAACGCATATATTATATTCGTTATGGCTCATCGGTGCCGGTGGGACGGGGGTTCGATGACCGATGCTGATGTTTTGTTTGTGTTGTGGCAACAAATGTAGCAGTTTTGATGTTGTTTGCTTTTAATTTAGAAGAATGACTGCCTAATTGTCTGGTGGTGTAAACGCGAATGCTAAACGATTCTCAATGACGGCATCAAGTTTGGAACTGTGCCCGGTAGATGACAATAGGCTCGCTCCCTATTGCATGGAACTCAATAACTTCTTCGGCGAAATTTGGTTGTACATTGAAACAGCTCTGCCTAACCCTTTAGGGAATACAGGCGTGATGGTATTTATGTTTGATCGTCACTTTTTTTGCTTCAACGTCAACTAATGAAACATTTCGGTATTTTAAGTAACATTGTGATTGTACCTGTTCTCCGTGAGGTTAGAAATAAAGGAGCCTATTGACATCTACACAATTCAAGATCCTAAGTTACTGAGAATGGAAAAGCCTAATAAGTATAAATGGTACCTGAACCAGTAATCAAACTTAAGACCTCACGCTTAGTAACTGCGATGGCGACGAATGAGGTGGTTTTTATAAATATTGTCATTTTATATATGCTATAGACACCACACTCCCGACGCATAACACACAATAAGGAATTGTACAGATCAGTATTCTTTCCAGTAAGTCGTTCCCACAAATGGTTCAACATGATAAATAGCCCCAAATCACACATGACGGTATTCTCCTTGTTTGGTACAATCATGTACACAAGCCGCGATACATACTCGAAACACTTTAAGGAAACATCCGCATTATGCTGACGCAATTTTGTGTTCGACTGTACGTACAAGACTTTTTCTTTTCTTTCAATTTACATAAATTCGCCAAATCTGCGCCCCCGAACATTCCCTTACATATCTAATACAATGAAAAACAAACTGTATGTTTATCAACATAAAGTTCATTTCTTTCTAACAAGTAATCTGTTCTCGATATTAATATTCTCAGTAAAGCTTATGTTTATGATCAGAAAGCTCATATTCGTTTACCAATTTATTTGCATGTAAGCTATGCCAGAACGAATGCGTACGTTTTTCGAACAATACGTTTTGAGTTTTATGTTAATAAACTTAAGGTGGGCATTTGAATGACAAAGGTGTTGGTGAGTCGGTACGTTCAATTTTATTTTATATCGTCACGGGTATTATTGGATGTGGTGTGGGCAGTTAGGCACGCTCAACTTGTTGAAGGTTTGGGTACATGTAGGTTGGACTTTAGGCGGCAAATTGCAGGTCTAAAGTTGTACAGTTTCGTTAATTTAATACTTACCTTATTAATATAATTTGTACAATTAAACTGTAATTTTATGTAAATTATGCGCCAGATGTTGGCTCATTATCCAGTCAACAACGTTGTGTCAACAGGACTCACGTCGGAATCGCGGGTTCGATTCTCGCACGTAAATAATATTTGTGAACATCGGAATTTTATTTAAAAATATTACAAAAAAATTACATAAAACTTGCTAGATTTCATACATATATTTTTATATAACTTGGTATATTTGTTAGATACTTTAGTCGCTGACTGTATCTAAGGATAATTCTCTAGCAGTAAGTTTTAAATGTTAAATCCTGCTTATCCCTTACATTAATACCATGGAACAGTAACGTTAGTACAAACGACACAATAAAACATTAGTACAATAGCTCTCGACCGCTTACAACTGCAGATTTATGCTAACTGTACACTCACTGCGGGCTAGACGGTACACTGTGTATTATTATACCGCGTTACTTATCCTTAGTAGGTAAGCAGAGATGAAAATATTTTAATTAGTCTTCTAAATGGTGACCGAAGAGACGATTTCTAACCAGAATATTGACAACTAGCTTCCGCTCGCGGCTTCGCCCGCGTGGTTTACGAACCCGTACTTTTTCCCGGGATAAAAAGTGCCTATGTGCTATTCCAGATTATAAACAATCTCTGTGCCAAATTTCATCCAGATCCGTTCAGTCGTTCTGGCGTGAAAGAGTAACAAAGATCCATCCATCCATCCATCCTCACAAAATTTCACATTTATAATATTAGTAGGATAGGATGCTTAATACAAAAAAGAAACAAATATCACCTCGGTATTCCCCGAAGGGTTAAGCAGGGACGTAGATAGAGTATTCTTTATTGTACACCATAGGAAAAGGTACAAATGATGTACTATATTGAACAACAACATTTCGCCGAAGTCGTTATATAAGTTCCATAGAATAGGTCGCAAGCGAGATTGCTAAATATGAGGTTCTAGGTACGATAATATCCAAATGAGGGATTTTTTAAAATTGTCGGTAGCAGCTGGAGATGTGCCTGCTAGATTGAAATTACTTTGCCTATATTATATTGGACTCAATAACGGCATCGGTGAGAATGTGAGTTTATGATAAAACACTCCTGTCGAACTCTTCGGGGAACACAAGCGTGATGCTCAGTACATAAAAGCTTGTTCGGTGAAGTGAAACATATAGTGAACCCTATAAGGTGAGGTTGCACAGTGATGTTTTAAATTCGTCTGATTAGCTCCATTATGCACACAATACTCTCTACAGACACCTGACCTTTATTACCTTTACTTATGTTATGAAAACTGTATGTGTATATATGTACACTGTGCCCGCGATTCCGTCTGCATCGAAAGGTTTTACAAATAAACTTTTAACCCCTATTTCACCCTCTTAGCGGTTGAATTTTGAGAATTCCTTTCTTAGCTGATTGCCTTCATTCTATAAGAAACCTGCCTACCAAATTTCGAGTTTGTAAGTTTTATAGTTCCTGAGATATCGTGATTAGTTACTATATATATGGTATAACACTGCTGAGTATGAGGTATTGATGTGTGATGTGATGTGTATTCCCGTGGTCAGGCAGTGGGTCTGATGCGTTTTTGTTTTCTATTTTTAGGAGTCCGGAGTTTGGAACTGTGCCCGGTAAACAGCAAAAGTCTCGCCCCCTATTACATGGCCAAGACGATATATGTACATATGGGTGTATAGTATACCTCTGCCTATCCCAGGGAATACAGGCGTGATGCAAAGTTATGTTATATTTAAATAAAGCCTAGTGGATGTGTTGACTATTCGCTGATCGAAAATTAATGGAAAATTCCTCGTACATAGTTTACACATATTATATTTCCATTTCTTTCCATATTCATCATCTTTTCACGAAAGCTAGGATGCGATCTGAAATAATACGTATATAAAAATGTTCTAGCAGAGTTATAGAGCCGCGTCCGAAGACACATGTGCTGACTGAAGGGTTTACAGCACATTTGCTGGACTCAAGCAAAATGGGACACAGATATCTCCATCCACTTTAAAAATATGAAACGAGATTGGACTTATTGGTCTCATTAAAGTAGGGCTCATAGTGTTTTGATATTACGCAAAATATTCCGAGTTTACGAACATTAAAGTCATAGACAGAGTTGCTAATTAGATTGTTTCGGTATTACTCAGTGGAAAAGGGAGAGTTTTCATTAAACAAGTAAGTTATGAGATCTGTGAATCATATGTAGCGTTAACAGCTGATCCAGTGTTTACTTTACCAGCCAGGTGACAGGACTGTTTCAATATTATCACTCAAGTGTATTATAAACATACCAGTTATGTAACATCGTCTAAATAGCTGGAGACTGGTGGAAGTTCACATAGTCTTACGTAACATAACATGTAGCTGGTATTTCCAGAAGGGCTAGGCAGAGGACCCAGCGACAAATGCCGTTGTTGATGCCCAAGTTTCATGATCTTATCATAATCATATCTATCGGGTACAATTTTAACTCCGGGCTGTTATTGAGAATTTATATACAGAAAATACCAACACTCTGCCCGACCTGGTAATCGAACTCAGTACTTCACTTCGTAGCCGTGCGTTTGTAATAACTAGACCATTGAGATTTTAGGTGGCGTATTATACTACGCTTATACGAGTATTATAACAATGACCGGTCCAGCGTACGTTGCAGATGTCCCGACGGCTGCGCATGAGTGGACGCAATAGGGTTGCCAAGACTGTACAGTTCCATTACGAAACTAACAAAGTCAAACGCACAGGGTTGTGTTTTTCAATGTAAATTTTATTTGTAAGTGGCGTATCTTAGAGCCAAAAATTCGGACAGTTGTGATATCTACTCATCAGTACTTACTGAAACCGTTTAGAGAATGGTTTGGTCGCTAGTCTCCTAGAAAAATTTAGAGCCCCTCCAGTAAGGACTTTGGTACTTAAAGTTGCACCATCGCTTACCACCAGGTGAGGAGGAGGTCACAGGAAAACCCATAGTGAAAAATAAAGGTGTATTAAATAGAGCTGAATTTTGGTTGAGAGCGTTGAGACACTTGCCTCGCCTGTAAGGCGCAATATAGAGTACTTAGCTTTCTCTCTCTCTGTGCAATGACAAGCAAAGGACACTAATAATAATCCTGCAGATTACGCTTACTTTGTTACCTAATACAGATGAAACGATCGATTGGAACGCCCTCACACGTTTACAAACATCAGGTAATTTTATTATTAGAACCTACACGGAATGTTTGTTCGATGAGTGATCAACCCTGCAGAGGTCGGGTGGTGGGGGCGACGCATACGCACCTGGCGCGCACGTGGGCCCCGCGCGTACGCACTCTATAATAATGTACAGAAGACCCACTCATAACAATATGCAATCATGTACACTCACATAAAGTCGCATTAGAGTACATAGAATCGCCATAATACAGCCCAGCCGACGTTTATAGCTAACTTTGAAAGTCCAAATCACCAGCTTAGATATCTAAGCTGAGGCAATGGCTAAACGAATTGGATTCGATCCCTGCACGGAAACTAACAGGTCAAGTGAGATATGTCTGTGAACTGTACCCAAGATACAGAAGAAATCCTGTATGGAGCAGCATAAAAAAAGAAACATAATCTTGTGTCATGTTCTTTTTTCAAATAAATCGTGGTCGGCTCCCAGATATTAATGGCATTTGCTCTTTCTTGTGCCCGTGTATTGTATGTAGTTGATCTTCTGTACATTTATGTTCTGTGTGCACGTGGTTGTTTTGTGTCAGTCAATGGAAGCTCCGTGTTTAGTTCACTGATGGAATGCTATTGTTGGATCAGGGATGATTATTGTAATGGATCGTCATGTGATGTGTGTGCGCGACTGCGCGTGTCAGCTCACGATGTTGGCGCTTTTGATCTTGTTATATGATCGACTTTGATTTGAAGTAATTGATAGAAATATTGTGAGATAAATTTAATAAAAATATATGGCTATCAGAATTTATTCGACATTTGTCTCTGTCAATATTTTTTAGTGATTTTCGTTTGTGTTTATTATTATATATATTTTAGTCGCGTTATGTTTCGGTATAGGTATGTCGTATTTATATGAAACTCGTTTTTTTTTATTATTCTAACTAATCCCGTACTATTTTCTCGTAAGTAGTTAGTAGTTCTCGTAGTTTTTCCTTTGTAATCTTAATTAAAAAACAATATAAAACTACTTACAGCTAATTGGATTGCAGTGGATAGAAGGCAAGTTCCGTGTAAAAAATACTGTTATTCACAATTACGGTTATTTCGAAATTGGAAAAGTTCTTACACAAAAAACTGTTTCAAAACAGTACGGACATGTTAGTATCAAAATGCAACTTTTCACGGTGTATTCGTTTTTACAAGTAATTTTACTTGACTAAATCCAAATTCGGATGGAGGCCAAAAACTGGACAATTCCGGACGGATGGTAACTTGATAAGATTGAGAAAAGGCTAAGATGACAATCAAACTACAAACAAGCCAAATAATTAGTTCTCCTACAATCAGTTGTCAACATCAATGGCATGTATTGTATCGGTCACATTAGGCCGGCAACACATCCGCGCATTACGTCGGTGTCGGGTGTCGACATTGATGAATGTGGTCGCACGTGCGGACGACATGTGGTCGTGAATGTGGACGCGGCTTTATTCTTAACGAGAGCAGCTTGTGGTATTTCTGTTTCCAAGTTCCGAAGGATTCGTTTGTTATTCACCAAACTGGAGCATATTTATTCTTTTATATTTCTACGTTTAGTTGCATTTAGTTCGTAGTTGCTTTTAAAGTTAAAAGAGTCTTGGAGGTAGTTTTTTACTATGATACTTTTCTGGCTTTCTTGTCCTTGTGACTGATTCTTTCGATCTAGATTCCATTGTACCTTAAGTTCTTTAAGGTTTCTTTAGCCAAATAATAAATAGGGGTTATAGGGGATGGTTCATTACCTTCTGCTTAAGTCTCCGATTGCAATCAAGCAGATAAAATATCAGTTGATAAAACAATATAACTAATATATGTAAATATTAATTAATCAAATAGTTTATCAGGTAGATTTACTTATAAAGCACATGTAAAGCAGAAATTGGCAATGAGGCTGATAAGTTGTGGATAGTCATTCACTCGGTTTATCAGCACGTGACTCTATAATTTAAGACAAGTATTACGAGTGTTTGATATCTGTATGCAATCTACAAGCTGCATGCAATGTTTTTAGTTGGATAGACTTCCAGATAACTACTGAACCCAGAATACCTTCAAAATTCATTTAATTTTTTTAAAACAACATTGCCCCACACTAGGATTTTCTCCTGTATCGTGGGTACAGTTTACAAACATACATGTCACATACACACACAACCAGACCCGAAACAACTATCTGTAGATCATACAAATATTTGTACCGTGCGGGGATCGAACCCGCGACACGTAGCACAGAAAGCTAATCGCTTAGCCACTGCGCCAACTGTGCCGTCATGAAAGAAAGATTCTCAAATATGGAATCGTCCTCTTCGTCCTTCGTATAAAGGTTTGTTTGTTTCCAGCCCATGTAACAACTAAACTCAATATCCTTATTAAGCTTAGTTCCGTAGCTTCAGCTCATCGATTTTGGCACCAGTTCCTGCCTGGTGCCTAGTGCCTAGCTCCCACTTTGGGTACGTTTCATTTGTGCGAGTATTGTTAAGTTTGATATATTGAGCTGTGGAGCCAGGTGGTACACGGATTGGGATTAAGAAGGCGGGCTTTGGTAGATGCAAATGGTACTTGCTTCACTTTTGTGACGTATATAAATATTCTTGAAGCTGCCTCGGTGACTGCGGTGAGTGACGATACGATTCCGGGGTTCGGCAAAGTGTTATAAGGGCTTTCTGTATAGAAATTCTCAGTATCAACACGGAGTTTGGAACTTTGGCCGGTTGATGGCAATATGTTCGCCCCCTATTTACATAGTACTTGATAATAGCATCGGTGAAATGTGGATGGACAATAGTACATCTCTGTCAAACCCTTCGGGGATACAGGCGTGATGCTATGTTGTTATAAAAATTCCTGAAACCGCAATAGCACCGACTACGGAGTCAGATTAGCGTCGTAGGTCGTAAGTTGGAATACAGAATGAGGATTTCACAGCATTCTCAAAGGTTTGAATAAATAAGTCAGTTAATTACCGTATTAGTCTAGTGATCTCAAATGAAACTGCACAGTGCGAGGTCTTGGATTGAATTCTCAGGTCGGTCAAAGTGTGATAGGATGTTTCTGTATGTAAATTCTCAATGGGTGTCAAAAATAAATAAATAAATAAATAAATCATAATATTAGCCCGTTATTTTACTCTGATAGGGATATAAGTGTGTGCGTGTAAGTATTATAATACGTTGTATGCGTGTGCGTCGCGTACAATGCAAGCGGCGGCGGTGAAGCTCGTCGGATTAGCAGACGGGACACGGCGGCTTACGACGACTCTATTGCACTACCATGACGCGACACTCGTATAATGCTTCTGTGAATACACTCTTTACATAGGATCAACAACGCTCTATAGAACTCCTCCCGAAGTTAGGTAAAATATGTATTTTATAATTCATTCCCATACTAATCGGCGGGCCTAAAAAGGGCTTTTTAGGCCCGCCGATTAGTATGGCGATGTGCCCACATTGAATTTTTTTCTGGAAATCTCAATAGTAAACTGTCAAAGCGATGATTGCTGAATATCAACTTTACGCCAATAATATTAAGTCGTCAATTACATGCCAATTTTTATATATGTTACGTGAGGCATATTTTATTTAGTTTAGTCAAACAAGACTTAAATTATGAATGCTGGTTCAACGGTGCCACTGTTTGCGCGCTATAATGTTAAATTATATCTTACCAGCGTTAGTTCCATCAGTGACCACAATCATTTTGAGCCTTGTATGTACAATGGGCGACACCGGCGGTAGTACACTTTGCTAACAAAATTCTTTGCACGGTTCGCAATGAACTAACCACGCCTATATTTTGCTTCCGCCAATGAGAGCAGATATAAGTAGTTGATATAAGATATAGTAGATATAAGAAGTTTTACAGCTGTAAGTAAAATATTTGTTTGAAATATTATACTTACGAGTATATCATTTGAGTAGATTCATCGAAACAAATTAATCGAACAGTAATATTTATTGTTACATGTATAATATGTTTATGGAATGGTATAATGCATTTTAGAAGTTTTGAAGCCAAATCAGTTGATGTCGATTTATATAAGTGGAACATGCTATTGAATTTTTTGTAATTTATAATTTAGGTATATAGTTTTATCAACACAAAGTACTAAGTTGATTTTTATTATTTTGTTTCTAAAATACATTCTCAACTTCTCAATTATCAAATCTAAAATTCTCAAATTCTCAAATCTAAAATTCTCAAATTGTCAAGTCACAAATTCTCAAATTTCAACTTCTCAAATCTCAAATCACAAATTGTCAAATCTCAAATTCTCAGGTCTCGAATTCTCAAATCTCAAACTCTCAAATATCAACCTCTCAAATCTAAACTTCTCAAATCTCAATAAATTGAAATTGAAATCACAAATTCTCAAATTTCAACTTCTCAAATCTCAAATTCTCAAGTGTAAAATTCTCAAATCTCAAACTATCAAATCTCAACTTCTTCATTTCAACTTCTCAAAACTCAAATTCTCAAATCGCAAATCACAAATTCTCAAATCACAGATTCTCAAACTCAAATATCTCAAATTCTCAAACTCAAATATCTCAAATTCTCAAACTCAAATATCAAGCTCTTATATTTCAACTTCTCAAAACTCAAATTCTCAAATCTCAAACTCAAATTCTCAAATCACTCAAAACTCAAATTCTCAAATCACTCAAAACTCAATTCTCAAATCTCAAATATCTCAAATTTCAACTTCACAAATCTCAAATTCTCAAACTCAAATATCTCAAATCTCAAACTCAAATTCTCAAATCACTCAAAACTCAAATTCTCAAATCACTCAAAACTCAAACTCAAATATCTCAAATTCTCAAACTCAAATATCTCAAATTCTCAAACTCAAATTCTCAAATCTCAAATATCTCAAATTCTCAAATCTCAAATTCTCAAACTCAAATTCAAAAATCATTCGAAACTCAAATTCTCAAATCACTCAAAACTCAAATTCTCAAATCTCAAATATCTCAAATTTCAACTTCACAAATCTCAAATTCTCAAACTCAAATATCTCAACTCAAATATCTCAAATTCTCAAACTCAAATATCTCAAATTCTCAAACTCAAATATCTCAAATTCTCAAATCTCAAATTCTCAAACTCAAATTCTCAAACTCAAATATCTCAAATTCTCAAACTCAAATATCAAGCTCTCATATTTCAACTTCTCAAAACTCAAATTCTCAAATCTCAAATTCTCAAACTCAAATTCTCAAATCACTCAAAACTTAAATTCTCAAATCACTCAAAACACAAATTCTCAAATCTCAAATATCTCAAATTCTCAAACTCAAATATCTCAAATTCTCAAACTCAAATATCTCAAATTCTCAAACTCAAGTATCTCAAATTCTCAAATCTCAAATTCTCGAAACTCAAATTCTCAAATCTCAAATTCTCAACTTCTCAAACTGAAATGTCTCAAATTCTCAAATCTCAAATTCTCAAACTCAAATTCTCAAATCTCAAATTCTCAAATCTCAAATTCTCAAACTCAAATTCAAAAATCACTCGAAACTCAAATTCTCAAATCACTCAAAACTCAAATTCTCAAATGTCAAATATCTCAAATTTCAACTTCACAAATCTCAAATTCTCAAACTCAAATTCTCAAATCTCAAATATCTCAAATCTCAAATATCTCAAATCTCAAATATCTCAAATTTCAACTTCACAAATCTCAAATATTCAACCTCAAATATCTCAACTCAAATATCTCAAATTCTCAAACTCAAATATCTCAAATTCTCAAACTCAAATATCTCAAATTCTCAAACTCAAATATCTCAAATCTCAAATTCTCAAACTCAAATTCTCAAATCTCAAATATCTCAAACTCAAATATCTCAAATTCTCAAACTCAAATATCTCAAATTCTCAAACTCAAATATCTCAAATTCTCAAACTCAAATTCTCAAATCACTCAAAACTCAAGTTCTCAAATCACACAAAACTCAAATTCTCAAGCCACTCAAAACTCAAATCTCAAATATCTCAAATTTCAACTTCACAAATCTCAAATTCTCAAACTCAAATTCTCAAATCTCAAATTCTCAAACTCAAATATCTCAAATTCTCAAATCTCAACTTTTCGAAACTCAAATTCTCAAATCTCAAATATCAAATCTCAAATTCTCAAACTCAAATATCTCAAATTCTCAAACTCAAATATCTCAAATTCTCAAACTCAAATTCCCAAATCTCAAATTCTCAAACTCAAATATCTCAAATTCTCAAACTCAATTTCTCAAACTCAAATATCTCAAATTCTCAAACTCAAATTCTGAAATCACTCAAAACTCAAATTCTCAAATATCTCAAATTTCAACTTCACAAATCTCAAATACTCAAACTCAAATATCTCAACTCAAATATCTCAAATTCTCAAATCTCAAATATCTCAAATTTCAACTTCACAAATCTCAAACTCAAATATCTCAAATTCTCAAACTCAAATATCTCAAATTCTCAAACTCAAATTCTCAAATCACTCAAAACTCAAATTCTCAAACTCAAATATCAAGCTCTCATATTTCAACTTCTCAAAACTCAAATTCTCAAATCTCAAATTCTCAAACTCAAATCACTCAAAACTCAAATTCTCAAATCACTCATAACTCGAATTCTCAAATCACAAATATCTCAAATCTAAAATATCTCAAATTTCAACTTCACAAATCTCAAATACTCAAACTCAAATATCTCAACTCAAATATCTCAAATTCTCAAACTCAAATATCTCAAACTCAAATATCTCAAATTCTCAAACTCAAATATCTCAAATTCTCAAACTCAATTTCTCAAATCACTCAAAACTCAAATCTCAAATATCTCAAATTTCAACTTCACAAATCTCAAATTCTCAAACTCAAATTCTCAAATCTCAAATATCTCAAATCTCAAATATCTCAAATCTCAAATATCTCAAATTTCAACTTCACAAATCTCAAATATTCAACCTCAAATATCTCAAATTCTCAAACTCAAATATCTCAAATTCTCAAACTCAAATTCTCAAATCACTCAAAACTCAAGTTCTCAAATCACACAAAACTCAAATTCTCAAGCCACTCAAAACTCAAATCTCAAATATCTCAAATTTCAACTTCACAAATCTCAAATTCTCAAACTCAAATTCTCAAATCTCAAATTCTCAAACTCAAATATCTCAAATTCTCAAATCTCAACTTCTCGAAACTCAAATTCTCAAATCTCAAATATCAAATCTCAAATTCTCAAACTCAAATATCTCAAATTCTCAAACTCAAATATCTCAAATTCTCAAACTCAAATTCCCAAATCACAAATTCTCAAACTCAAATATCTCAAATTCTCAAACTCAATTTCTCAAACTCAAATATCTCAAATTCTCAAACTCAAATTCTGAAATCACTCAAAACTCAAATTCTCAAATATCTCAAATTTCAACTTCACAATTCTCAAATCTCAAATTTCAACTTCACAAATCTCAAACTCAAATATCTCAACTCAAATATCTCAAATTCTCAAACTCAAATATCTCAAATACTCAAATCTCAAATATCTCAAATACTCAAATCTCAAATTCTCAAACTCAAATTCTCAAATCTCAAATATCTCAAATTTCAACTTACAAATCTCAAACTCAAATATCTCAACTCAAATATCTCAAATTCTCAAACTCAAATATTTAAAATTCTCAAACTCATATATCTCAAATTCTCAAACTCAAATATCTCAAATTCTCAAACTCAAATATCTCATCTCAAATATCTCAAATTCTCAAACTCAAATATCTCAAACTCAAATTCTCAAATCTCAAATATCTCAAACTCAGATATCTCAAATTCTCAAACTCAAATATCTCAAATTCTCAAACTCAAATTCTCAAATCACTCAAAACTCAAATTCTCAAATCACACAAAACTCAAATTCTCAAGTCACTCAAAACTCAAATCACAAATATCTCAAATTTCAACTTCAGAAATCTCAAATATTCAACCTCAAATATCTCAACTCAAATATCTCAAATTCTCAAACTCAAATATCTCAAATTCTCAAACTCAAATATCTCAAATTCTCAAACTCAAATATCTCAAATTCTCAAACTCAAATATCAAATATCTCAAATTTCAACTTCACAAATCTCAAATACTCAAACTCAAATATCTCAAATATCTCAAATTTCAACTTCACAAATCTCAAATTCTCAAACTCAAATATCTCAAATCTCAAATTCTCAAAACTCAAGTTCTCAAATCACACAAAACTCAAATTCTCAAGCCACTCAAAACTCAAATCTCAAATATCTCAAATTTTAACTTCACAAATCTCAAATTCTCAAACTCAAATTCTCAAATCTCAAATTCTCAAACTCAAATATCTCAAATTCTCAAATCTCAACTTCTCGAAACTCAAATTCTCAAATCTCAAATCTCAAATTCTCAAACTCAAATATCTCAAATTCTCAAACTCAAATCACTAAAAACTCAAATTCTCAAATCACAAATACTCAAACTCAAATATCTCAACTCAAATATCTCAAATTCTCAAATCTCAAATTCTCAACTTCTCAATAATCGATTGTAAAATTCTCAATATCTTAAGTCACAAATATCAAATCTCAAATTCTCAAACTCAAATATCTCAAATTCTCAAACTCAAATATCAAATCTCAAATTCTCAAACTCAAATATCTCAAATTCTCAAACTCAAATATCTCAAATTCTCAAACTCAAATTCCCAAATCACAAATTCTCAAACTCAAATATCTCAAATTCTCAAACTCAATTTCTCAAACTCAAATATCTCAAATTCTCAAACTCAAATTCTGAAATCACTCAAAACTCAAATTCTCAAATATCTCAAATTTCAACTTCACAATTCTCAAATCTCAAATTTCAACTTCACAAATCTCAAACTCAAATATCTCAACTCAAATATCTCAAATTCTCAAACTCAAATATCTCAAATACTCAAATCTCAAATATCTCAAATACTCAAATCTCAAATTCTCAAACTCAAATTCTCAAATCTCAAATATCTCAAATTTCAACTTACAAATCTCAAACTCAAATATCTCAACTCAAATATCTCAAATTCTCAAACTCAAATATTTAAAATTCTCAAACTCATATATCTCAAATTCTCAAACTCAAATATCTCAAATTCTCAAACTCAAATATCTCATCTCAAATATCTCAAATTCTCAAACTCAAATATCTCAAACTCAAATTCTCAAATCTCAAATATCTCAAACTCAGATATCTCAAATTCTCAAACTCAAATATCTCAAATTCTCAAACTCAAATTCTCAAATCACTCAAAACTCAAATTCTCAAATCACACAAAACTCAAATTCTCAAGTCACTCAAAACTCAAATCACAAATATCTCAAATTTCAACTTCAGAAATCTCAAATATTCAACCTCAAATATCTCAACTCAAATATCTCAAATTCTCAAACTCAAATATCTCAAATTCTCAAACTCAAATATCTCAAATTCTCAAACTCAAATATCTCAAATTCTCAAACTCAAATATCAAATATCTCAAATTTCAACTTCACAAATCTCAAATACTCAAACTCAAATATCTCAAATATCTCAAATTTCAACTTCACAAATCTCAAATTCTCAAACTCAAATATCTCAAATCTCAAATTCTCAAAACTCAAGTTCTCAAATCACACAAAACTCAAATTCTCAAGCCACTCAAAACTCAAATCTCAAATATCTCAAATTTTAACTTCACAAATCTCAAATTCTCAAACTCAAATTCTCAAATCTCAAATTCTCAAACTCAAATATCTCAAATTCTCAAATCTCAACTTCTCGAAACTCAAATTCTCAAATCTCAAATCTCAAATTCTCAAACTCAAATATCTCAAATTCTCAAACTCAAATCACTAAAAACTCAAATTCTCAAATCACAAATACTCAAACTCAAATATCTCAACTCAAATATCTCAAATTCTCAAATCTCAAATTCTCAACTTCTCAATAATCGATTGTAAAATTCTCAATATCTTAAGTCACAAATATCAAATCTCAAATTCTCAAACTCAAATATCTCAAATTCTCAAACTCAAATATCTCAAACTCAAATTCAAAAATTACTCGAAACTCAAATTCTCAAATCACTCAAAACTCAAATTCTCAAATCTCAAATATCTCAAATTTCAACTTCACAAATCTCAAATTCTCAAACTCAAATATCTCAACTCAAATATCTCAAATTCTCAAACTCAAATATCTCAAATCCTCAAATATCAACTTCTCGAAACTCAAATTCTCAACTCAAATATCTCAACTCAAATATCTCAAATTCTCAAACTCAAATATCTCAAATTCTCAAACTCATATATCTCAAAATCTCAAATTCTCAAACTCATTTTCTCAAACTCAAATATCTCAACTCAAATATCTCAAATTCTCAAACTCAAATATCTCAAATTCTCAAACTCAATTTCTCAAACTCAAATATCTCAAATTCTCAAATTCAAATATCTCAACTCAAATATCTCAAATTCTCAAACTCAAATATCTCAAATTCTCAAACTCAAATATCTCAAATTCTCAAACTCAATTTCTCAAACTCAAATATCTCAACTCAAATATCTCAAATTCTCAAACTCAAATATCTCAAATATCTCAAATTTCAACTTCACAAATCTCAAATTCTCAAACTCAAATATCTCAAATCTCATATATCTCAAACTCAAATATCTCAAATTCTCAAACTCAAATATCTCAAATCTCAAATTCTCAAACTCAAATTCTCAAACTCAAATATCTCAAATTCTCGAACTCAAATATCAAGCTCTCATATTTCAACTTCTCAAAACTCAAATTCTCAAATCTCAAATTCTCAAACTCAAATTCTCAAATCACTCAAAACTCAAATTCTCAAATATCTCAAATTTCAACTTCACAAATCTCAAATACTCAAACTCAAATATCTCAAATTCTCAAATCTCAAATATCTCAAATTTCAACTTCACAAATCTCAAATTCAAATATCTCAACTCAAATATCTCAAATTCTCAAACTCAAATATCTCAAATTCTCAAACTCAAATATCTCAAATTCTCAAACTCAAGTATCTCAAATTCTCAAATCTCAAATTCTCGAAACTCAAATTCTCAAATCTCAAATTCTCAACTTCTCAAACTGAAATGTCTCAAATTCTCAAATCTCAAATTCTCAAACTCAAATTCTCAAATCTCAAATTCTCAAATCTCAAATTCTCAAACTCAAATTCAAAAATCACTCGAAACTCAAATTCTCAAATCACTCAAAACTCAAATTCTCAAATGTCAAATATCTCAAATTTCAACTTCACAAATCTCAAATTCTCAAACTCAAATTCTCAAATCTCAAATATCTCAAATCTCAAATATCTCAAATCTCAAATATCTCAAATTTCAACTTCACAAATCTCAAATATTCAACCTCAAATATCTCAACTCAAATATCTCAAATTCTCAAACTCAAATATCTCAAATTCTCAAACTCAAATATCTCAAATTCTCAAACTCAAATATCTCAAATCTCAAATTCTCAAACTCAAATTCTCAAATCTCAAATATCTCAAACTCAAATATCTCAAATTCTCAAACTCAAATATCTCAAATTCTCAAACTCAAATATCTCAAATTCTCAAACTCAAATTCTCAAATCACTCAAAACTCAAGTTCTCAAATCACACAAAACTCAAATTCTCAAGCCACTCAAAACTCAAATCTCAAATATCTCAAATTTCAACTTCACAAATCTCAAATTCTCAAACTCAAATTCTCAAATCTCAAATTCTCAAACTCAAATATCTCAAATTCTCAAATCTCAACTTCTCGAAACTCAAATTCTCAAATCTCAAATATCAAATCTCAAATTCTCAAACTCAAATATCTCAAATTCTCAAACTCAAATATCTCAAATTCTCAAACTCAAATTCCCAAATCACAAATTCTCAAACTCAAATATCTCAAATTCTCAAACTCAATTTCTCAAACTCAAATATCTCAAATTCTCAAACTCAAATTCTGAAATCACTCAAAACTCAAATTCTCAAATATCTCAAATTTCAACTTCACAATTCTCAAATCTCAAATTTCAACTTCACAAATCTCAAACTCAAATATCTCAACTCAAATATCTCAAATTCTCAAACTCAAATATCTCAAATACTCAAATCTCAAATATCTCAAATACTCAAATCTCAAATTCTCAAACTCAAATTCTCAAATCTCAAATATCTCAAATTTCAACTTACAAATCTCAAACTCAAATATCTCAACTCAAATATCTCAAATTCTCAAACTCAAATATTTAAAATTCTCAAACTCATATATCTCAAATTCTCAAACTCAAATATCTCAAATTCTCAAACTCAAATATCTCATCTCAAATATCTCAAATTCTCAAACTCAAATATCTCAAACTCAAATTCTCAAATCTCAAATATCTCAAACTCAGATATCTCAAATTCTCAAACTCAAATATCTCAAATTCTCAAACTCAAATTCTCAAATCACTCAAAACTCAAATTCTCAAATCACACAAAACTCAAATTCTCAAGTCACTCAAAACTCAAATCACAAATATCTCAAATTTCAACTTCAGAAATCTCAAATATTCAACCTCAAATATCTCAACTCAAATATCTCAAATTCTCAAACTCAAATATCTCAAATTCTCAAACTCAAATATCTCAAATTCTCAAACTCAAATATCTCAAATTCTCAAACTCAAATATCAAATATCTCAAATTTCAACTTCACAAATCTCAAATACTCAAACTCAAATATCTCAAATATCTCAAATTTCAACTTCACAAATCTCAAATTCTCAAACTCAAATATCTCAAATCTCAAATTCTCAAAACTCAAGTTCTCAAATCACACAAAACTCAAATTCTCAAGCCACTCAAAACTCAAATCTCAAATATCTCAAATTTTAACTTCACAAATCTCAAATTCTCAAACTCAAATTCTCAAATCTCAAATTCTCAAACTCAAATATCTCAAATTCTCAAATCTCAACTTCTCGAAACTCAAATTCTCAAATCTCAAATCTCAAATTCTCAAACTCAAATATCTCAAATTCTCAAACTCAAATCACTAAAAACTCAAATTCTCAAATCACAAATACTCAAACTCAAATATCTCAACTCAAATATCTCAAATTCTCAAATCTCAAATTCTCAACTTCTCAATAATCGATTGTAAAATTCTCAATATCTTAAGTCACAAATATCAAATCTCAAATTCTCAAACTCAAATATCTCAAATTCTCAAACTCAAATATCTCAAACTCAAATTCAAAAATTACTCGAAACTCAAATTCTCAAATCACTCAAAACTCAAATTCTCAAATCTCAAATATCTCAAATTTCAACTTCACAAATCTCAAATTCTCAAACTCAAATATCTCAACTCAAATATCTCAAATTCTCAAACTCAAATATCTCAAATCCTCAAATATCAACTTCTCGAAACTCAAATTCTCAACTCAAATATCTCAACTCAAATATCTCAAATTCTCAAACTCAAATATCTCAAATTCTCAAACTCATATATCTCAAAATCTCAAATTCTCAAACTCATTTTCTCAAACTCAAATATCTCAACTCAAATATCTCAAATTCTCAAACTCAAATATCTCAAATTCTCAAACTCAATTTCTCAAACTCAAATATCTCAAATTCTCAAATTCAAATATCTCAACTCAAATATCTCAAATTCTCAAACTCAAATATCTCAAATTCTCAAACTCAAATATCTCAAATTCTCAAACTCAAATATCTCAAATCTCAAATTCTCAAACTCAAATTCTCAAATCTCAAATATCTCAAACTCAAATATCTCAAATTCTCAAACTCAAATATCTCAAATTCTCAAACTCAAATATCTCAAATTCTCAAACTGAAATTCTCAAATCACTCAAAACTCAAGTTCTCAAATCACACAAAACTCAAATTCTCAAGCCACTCAAAACTCAAATCTCAAATATCTCAAATTTCAACTTCACAAATCTCAAATTCTCAAACTCAAATTCTCAAATCTCAAATTCTCAAACTCAAATATCTCAAATTCTCAAATCTCAACTTTTCGAAACTCAAATTCTCAAATCTCAAATATCAAATCTCAAATTCTCAAACTCAAATATCTCAAATTCTCAAACTCAAATATCTCAAATTCTCAAACTCAAATTCCCAAATCTCAAATTCTCAAACTCAAATATCTCAAATTCTCAAACTCAATTTCTCAAACTCAAATATCTCAAATTCTCAAACTCAAATTCTGAAATCACTCAAAACTCAAATTCTCAAATATCTCAAATTTCAACTTCACAAATCTCAAATACTCAAACTCAAATATCTCAACTCAAATATCTCAAATTCTCAAATCTCAAATATCTCAAATTTCAACTTCACAAATCTCAAACTCAAATATCTCAAATTCTCAAACTCAAATATCTCAAATTCTCAAACTCAAATTCTCAAATCACTCAAAACTCAAATTCTCAAACTCAAATATCAAGCTCTCATATTTCAACTTCTCAAAACTCAAATTCTCAAATCTCAAATTCTCAAACTCAAATCACTCAAAACTCAAATTCTCAAATCACTCATAACTCGAATTCTCAAATCACAAATATCTCAAATCTAAAATATCTCAAATTTCAACTTCACAAATCTCAAATACTCAAACTCAAATATCTCAACTCAAATATCTCAAATTCTCAAACTCAAATATCTCAAACTCAAATATCTCAAATTCTCAAACTCAAATATCTCAAATTCTCAAACTCAATTTCTCAAATCACTCAAAACTCAAATCTCAAATATCTCAAATTTCAACTTCACAAATCTCAAATTCTCAAACTCAAATTCTCAAATCTCAAATATCTCAAATCTCAAATATCTCAAATCTCAAATATCTCAAATCTCAAATATCTCAAATTTCAACTTCACAAATCTCAAATATTCAACCTCAAATATCTCAAATTCTCAAACTCAAATATCTCAAATTCTCAAACTCAAATTCTCAAATCACTCAAAACTCAAGTTCTCAAATCACACAAAACTCAAATTCTCAAGCCACTCAAAACTCAAATCTCAAATATCTCAAATTTCAACTTCACAAATCTCAAATTCTCAAACTCAAATTCTCAAATCTCAAATTCTCAAACTCAAATATCTCAAATTCTCAAATCTCAACTTCTCGAAACTCAAATTCTCAAATCTCAAATATCAAATCTCAAATTCTCAAACTCAAATATCTCAAATTCTCAAACTCAAATATCTCAAATTCTCAAACTCAAATTCCCAAATCACAAATTCTCAAACTCAAATATCTCAAATTCTCAAACTCAATTTCTCAAACTCAAATATCTCAAATTCTCAAACTCAAATTCTGAAATCACTCAAAACTCAAATTCTCAAATATCTCAAATTTCAACTTCACAATTCTCAAATCTCAAATTTCAACTTCACAAATCTCAAACTCAAATATCTCAACTCAAATATCTCAAATTCTCAAACTCAAATATCTCAAATACTCAAATCTCAAATATCTCAAATACTCAAATCTCAAATTCTCAAACTCAAATTCTCAAATCTCAAATATCTCAAATTTCAACTTACAAATCTCAAACTCAAATATCTCAACTCAAATATCTTAAATTCTCAAACTCAAATATTTAAAATTCTCAAACTCATATATCTCAAATTCTCAAACTCAAATATCTCAAATTCTCAAACTCAAATATCTCATCTCAAATATCTCAAATTCTCAAACTCAAATATCTCAAACTCAAATTCTCAAATCTCAAATATCTCAAACTCAGATATCTCAAATTCTCAAACTCAAATATCTCAAATTCTCAAACTCAAATTCTCAAATCACTCAAAACTCAAATTCTCAAATCACACAAAACTCAAATTCTCAAGTCACTCAAAACTCAAATCACAAATATCTCAAATTTCAACTTCAGAAATCTCAAATATTCAACCTCAAATATCTCAACTCAAATATCTCAAATTCTCAAACTCAAATATCTCAAATTCTCAAACTCAAATATCTCAAATTCTCAAACTCAAATATCTCAAATTCTCAAACTCAAATATCAAATATCTCAAATTTCAACTTCACAAATCTCAAATACTCAAACTCAAATATCTCAAATATCTCAAATTTCAACTTCACAAATCTCAAATTCTCAAACTCAAATATCTCAAATCTCAAATTCTCAAAACTCAAGTTCTCAAATCACACAAAACTCAAATTCTCAAGCCACTCAAAACTCAAATCTCAAATATCTCAAATTTTAACTTCACAAATCTCAAATTCTCAAACTCAAATTCTCAAATCTCAAATTCTCAAACTCAAATATCTCAAATTCTCAAATCTCAACTTCTCGAAACTCAAATTCTCAAATCTCAAATCTCAAATTCTCAAACTCAAATATCTCAAATTCTCAAACTCAAATCACTAAAAACTCAAATTCTCAAATCACAAATACTCAAACTCAAATATCTCAACTCAAATATCTCAAATTCTCAAATCTCAAATTCTCAACTTCTCAATAATCGATTGTAAAATTCTCAATATCTTAAGTCACAAATATCAAATCTCAAATTCTCAAACTCAAATATCTCAAATTCTCAAACTCAAATATCTCAAACTCAAATTCAAAAATTACTCGAAACTCAAATTCTCAAATCACTCAAAACTCAAATTCTCAAATCTCAAATATCTCAAATTTCAACTTCACAAATCTCAAATTCTCAAACTCAAATATCTCAACTCAAATATCTCAAATTCTCAAACTCAAATATCTCAAATCCTCAAATATCAACTTCTCGAAACTCAAATTCTCAACTCAAATATCTCAACTCAAATATCTCAAATTCTCAAACTCAAATATCTCAAATTCTCAAACTCATATATCTCAAAATCTCAAATTCTCAAACTCATTTTCTCAAACTCAAATATCTCAACTCAAATATCTCAAATTCTCAAACTCAAATATCTCAAATTCTCAAACTCAATTTCTCAAACTCAAATATCTCAAATTCTCAAATTCAAATATCTCAACTCAAATATCTCAAATTCTCAAACTCAAATATCTCAAATTCTCAAACTCAAATATCTCAAATTCTCAAACTCAAATATCTCAAATTCTCAAACTCAATTTCTCAAACTCAAATATCTCAACTCAAATATCTCAAATTCTCAAACTCAAATATCTCAAATATCTCAAATTTCAACTTCACAAATCTCAAATTCTCAAACTCAAATATCTCAAATCTCATATATCTCAAACTCAAATATCTCAAATTCTCAAACTCAAATATCTCAAATCTCAAATTCTCAAACTCAAATTCTCAAACTCAAATATCTCAAATTCTCGAACTCAAATATCAAGCTCTCATATTTCAACTTCTCAAAACTCAAATTCTCAAATCTCAAATTCTCAAACTCAAATTCTCAAATCACTCAAAACTCAAATTCTCAAATATCTCAAATTTCAACTTCACAAATCTCAAATACTCAAACTCAAATATCTCAAATTCTCAAATCTCAAATATCTCAAATTTCAACTTCACAAATCTCAAATTCAAATATCTCAACTCAAATATCTCAAATTCTCAAACTCAAATATCTCAAATACTCAAATCTCAAATATCTCAAATACTCAAATCTCAAATTCTCAAACTCAAATTCTCAAACCTCAAATATCTCAAATTTCAACTTCACAAATCTCAAACTCAAATATCTCAACTCAAATATCTCAAATTCTCAAACTCAAATATTTAAAATTCTCAAACTCATATATCTCAAATTCTCAAACTCAAATATCTCAAATTCTCAAACTCAAATATCTCATCTCAAATATCTCAAATTCTCAAACTCAAATTCTCAAACTCAAATTCTCAAATCTCAAATATCTCAAACTCAGATATCTCAAATTCTCAAACTCAAATATCTCAAATTCTCAAACTCAAATTCTCAAATCACTCAAAACTCAAATTCTCAAACTCAAATATCTCAAATTCTCAAATCTCAACTTCTCGAAACCCAAATTCTCAAATCTCAAATATCAAATCTCAAATTCTCAAACTCAAATATCTCAAATTCTCAAACTCAAATATCTCAAATTCTCAAACTCAAATATCTCAAATTCCCAAATCTCAAATTCTCAAACTCAAATATCTCAAATTCTCGAACTCAAATATCAAGCTCTCATATTTCAACTTCTCAAAACTCAAATTCTCAAATCTCAAATTCTCAAATCACTCAAAACTCAAATTCTCAAATATCTCAAATTCTCAAACTCAAATATCTCAAATTCTCAAACTCAAATATCTCAAATTCTCAAACTCATATATCTCAAATTCTCAAACTCAAATATCTCAAATTCTCAAACTCAAATATCTCAACTCAAATATCTCAAATTCTCAAACTCAAATATCTCAAATCCTCAAATATCAACTTCTCGAAACTCAAATTCTCAAATCTCAAATTCTCAACTTCTCAATAATCAATTGTAAAATTCTCAATATCTTAAGTCACAAATATCAAATCTCAAATTCTCAAACTCAAATATCTCAACTCAAATATCTCAAATTCTCAACTTCTCAATAATCGATTGTAAAATTCTCAATATCTTAAGTCACAAATATCAAATCTCAAATTCTCAAACTCAAATATCTCAAAGTCTCAAACTCAAATATCTCAAATTCTCAAACTCAAATATCTCAAATCCTCAAATATCAAATATCTCAAATCCTCAAATATCTCAAATTCTCAAACTCAAATTCTCAACTCAAATATCTCAAATTCTCAAACTCAAATATCTCAAATTCACAAACTCAAATATCTCAAATTCGGAAACTCAAATTCTCAAATCTCAAATATCTCAAATCTCAAATTCTCAAATCCTCAACTTCTCAATAATCAATTGTAAAATTCTCAATATCTTAAGTCACAAATATCAAATATCAAATCTCAAATTCTCAAACTCAAATATCTCAAATTCTCAAACTCAAATTCTCAAATCAAACAAAACTCAAATTCTCAAATCACTCAAAACTCAAATTCTCAAATCACTCAAAACTCAAATTCTCAAATCTCAAATATCTCAAATTTCAACTTCTCAAAACTCAAATTCTCAAATCTCAAATTCTCAAACTCAAATCACTAAAAACTCAAATTCTCAAATCACAAATACTCAAACTCAAATATCTCAACTCAAATATCTCAAATTCTCAAATCTCAAATTCTCAACTTCTCAATAATCGATTGTAAAATTCTCAATATCTTAAGTCACAAATATCAAATCTCAAATTCTCAAACTCAAATATCTCAAATTCTCAAACTCAAATATCTCAAATTCTCAAACTCAAATTCAAAAATTACTCGAAACTCAAATTCTCAAATCACTCAAAACTCAAATTCTCAAATCTCAAATATCTCAAATTTCAACTTCACAAATCTCAAATTCTCAAACTCAAATATCTCAACTCAAATATCTCAAATTCTCAAACTCAAATTTCTCAAATCCTCAAATATCAACTTCTCGAAACTCAAATTCTCAAATCTCAAATTCTCAACTTCTCAATAATCAATTGTAAAATTCTCAATATCTTAAGTCACAAATTCTCAAACTCAATTTCTCAAACTCAAATATCTCAAATTCTCAAACTCAAATATCTCAACTCAAATATCTCAAATTCTCAAACTCAAATATCTCAAATTCTCAAACTCATATATCTCAAAATCTCAAATTCTCAAACTCATTTTCTCAAACTCAAATATCTCAAATTCTCAAACTCAAATATCTCAACTCAAATATCTCAAATTCTCAAACTCATATATCTCAAATTCTCAAACTCAAATATCTCAAATTCTCAAACTCAAATTCTCAAACTCAAATATCTCAAATACTCAAATATCTCAAATACTCAAATCTCAAATTCTCAAACTCAAATTCAAAAATCACTCAAATTCTCAAATCTCAAATATCTCAAATTTCAACTTCACAAATCTCAAACTCAAATATCTCAACTCAAATATCTCAAATTCTGAAACTCAAATATCTCAAATTCTCAAACTCAAATATCTCAAATTCTCAAACTCAAATATCTCAAATTTCAATTTCACAAATCTCAAATTCTCAAACTCAAATATCTCAAATCTCAAATTCTCAAACTCAAATTCTCAAATCACTCAAAACTCAAATTCTCAAATCACTCAAAACTCAAACTCAAATATCTCAAATTCTCAAACTCAAATATCAACCTCTCATATTTCAACTTCTCAAAACTCAAATTCTCAAATCTCAAATCACTAATTCTCAAACTCAAATATCTCAAATTCTCAAACTCAAATATCAAGCTCTCAAATTTCAACTTCACAAAACTCAAATTCTCAAATCTCAACTTCTCAAATTCTCCAATCGCAAATTCTCAAGTCTCGATTTCTCAAATCTCAACTTCTCAAAACTCAACTTCTCAAAACTCAACTTCTCAAAACTCAAATTCTCCAATCGCAAATTCTCAAGTCTCGATTTCTCAAATCTCAACTTCTCAAAACTCAACTTCTCAAAACTCAAATTCTCAAATCTCAACTTCTCAAATTCTCAAGTCTCGAGTTCTCAAATCTCAACTTCTCAAATCACAAATTCGCAAACTCAAATATCTCAAATTTCAACTTCTCAAATATCAAACTTCCAAATCTCAACTTCTCAAATTCTCAAGTCTCGAGTTCTCAAAACTCAACTTCTCAAAACTCAAATTCTCAAATCTCAAATCACAAATTCCCAAATTCTCAAACTCAAATATCAACCTCCCAAATTCCCAAATCTCAAATCTCAAATGGCTCAATGGTGTAGTGGTCGCAAGCGCGACGGCTGAGCGTGAGGTTGCGGATTCGGTTCCCGGGTCGGGGAAATTGTTATTGGGTTTTTCTGTATAGAAATCCTCAGTAGCAGCGAAATGTGTGTGCACAATAGTAGATACGCCTTTGTGGCTTTGTCTAACCTTTCGGGGATACAGGCGTGATGCTTGCTATGTTATGTTATGTTTTTCCATAAAGTGTTCTTTCATAAAGTGTAATTTATTATTCTGTAGGTACAGCGATTAGCTATTAATATAAATAAAACTAGCAAAGTTAACCGATCACTCTGTCTTCTCCCAATTTATTACGAATAAATAGGCGAAGTGGATTTCATACGTATGGATAATACTTTCTCGCTCGCACACCGACTATCTGTTTCATTCATAGCAACTAAAGAAGTACAAATTATTTTCTAACAAAAGTTTGGCGGGAAGTATGTTGCACAAAACTGGTTTTAAGAGGGCGTGGTTTTCGCTGTGGTCACAAGTTGGGTGCAAGCGATTTTAGTCTTATAGGTGGTTCACCGGCAATGTCGCCCATTGTACATGTAACCTCGGATTCAAATCACCGTTATACATAGAAACCGAATGTAAGTCTTTTAAAAAGAGTCGATGGTCCATCCAATATATTTGCGTATCTATGAAAACACATACGTTTCAGTCCGATCCCTGCTGGCGACGCGCAAGCTTGCCATTTTCATGACTCGGTGCACCGGCCGCGGATAAAAGTATTGAAACGAATTGAAACATTTCAAACTGTATATTTTTGTCAACTATTCGTTTTTTTAGTTTTTAGGTCAGTAAATGTATACGAGGAATTTAGATACATACTAAAAATAACAGAATCATGGACATATACAAAGGGTTAGGCAGGAATGTACTGTTGGAGCGGGCAAGCACTTTATAACCGATTAGCTTTTGCCCGCGACTTCGTCCGCGTAACCTACGTGCAAAATATAATTTATAACTTACTAGCTTTTGCCCGCGGCTTTCGCTCACGTTAATTTAGACTTTTGACAGTCAATTCGGGTTGTACTCTGCTTGCGAAAGACACGTGGCGCCATCTATTATCATAAGAACGTTATTGTTGTTTTCCTCGGGAACAGTACTTTTTTTCGGGATGAATGATACTCTATGTGCATTTCTGCACACCTGACAACGTATATGCGAAATTTCACGATGATCGGTTCAGTGGTTTAGGCGTGATAAGGTAACAAACAAACAATATAATATTAGTTAGGATTAGTAAGTTAGCATAGGATTAGTAAGATAGCGCCCAGCAATAGTGTAGCTTTCTACCAGTGAAATAATATTTGCGTCGCTTTTCTTCCCTAGACGAAACACTAGGAAGCGGTGAACAGTGGGAGTTTTGAGGTTGGTGTATGACCATGTTGATGTCATAAAATACTTGCTTTAATAAACGCTATTTGAATTAACTCCCATGTATATTATCTATCGGACACAATTCGGGATAAACTTTATATTCGATATGGTGGTGAACTTAGCAGATCATTGTCCAGCAGATCAAAAATAAATGAGAGTTCTATTCGCATGCAGCTGAGTTCTACAGTTCCTGATACTTTTAGGAATAGTACTGGCGTTTAACCTTGAAAAAAGCCGATTGACAAAATGATCTGCTAACTTCCCGTAGCAGATCATTTTGCAGCAGGTCAAAAAAAATGCGAATTCCTTTCGCATGCGGCTGAGTTCTATAGTTCCTGATAGTTTGCGGAAATAGTTCTGGCGTTTTAACCTTGAAAAATGCCGATTGAAAAAATGGTCTGCCAACTTCCCGTAGAAGTCGAAAAAGTCGATTCTTAAATCCGGGCGGAGTCACGCGCTAATGCTAGTATCCACTAACACAAGCCTTGTCGCGTACTATCCACATCTAATGTAATCCCTAAAGCAGAGGGGATAGGCTAACTGGTACGTAAATCACGGTAGATCAGCAGATACGCGGTGACGTCACGACGCACTGATAACACTGACGTATCGAATTAGGATGGCAGCGGCGATGGGAACAGATTTATGTTTACAGGCTGTGTCCGCAATAGTAATTGGTAAGGACAAGTCAAATCCGACTAAACGTAGAGTAGGATAGACAGACACGCCTGTTGGTTTATGTGGTTGCTGTTGTACTCATTACTACTGTAAATGTTTTTGGCAATGAGGTGTGACGGGTAAGTTCAATATATATACTTTACCCAAAGTTCTGCAGTACTGTCCTTTACTGTGACAAGACTCCAAATTACTCCTATTGTTTTTGGATTGAATGCGCTGTATGGCAATCGCGTGGTTTATATATGATGTTCTAAGAAATTGTATTTATAAATATTTTCTAATGTTTTAATGGCAAAACTTAGCGCATGTATAATTACTTTAAGATCTGTAAATAAAATCAATCTGTAAATATATTCAAAATGATTATGATAATCAGATCGACTCCGGCTCGAAGGACCAAAACATGGCGTGTAGAAAAAGGGAAGATTAAAGCGTTTTATACGTATATTTGCTTTTGATTTAGGCAAAACACGTAACAACAACTGTGAACTTCGCCGACCTGACACAGTACCTCTCCCTTAGAGGGGCCTATGTCAAGCAGAAAGGGCTGTGTGAAACAGTATCTTACTCGACAATAGATCGGAACTTAAACAATGTCTCGCAATGAGAAGTACCAGGCGCCTATAAACAAACAGAGTTGCAAATAGTAGAAAGCCGCTAGTCGGCGCGACGCGACGCGTGGGCGGACCGGTGTGAAAGGGACTGTGCAACGCTATGCGCTCCTAGTGGCGACAGATCGCGTCAAATATCTACTAGTATATCAGAATCAGTTTGACAATATTATTAATAGCATGGCAGGGAAAAAGCCTCTATTTCTTATTTCTTCTTTCTTATTCTTTCTTATTTTCCCGTGGATGTCAAAACAGGCAATCAAGGGATGATGTCAAGAGGAGCAACATCCTGCCAAACGCTAATGATATTTGTTTGTCAATCCTACTAATTCCTACTAATCCTCCTAACCTACTGATATTATAAATGTAAAAGTCTGTTAGAATGGATGGATGGATATTTGTTACTCAATCACACCAGAACGGCTGAACGGATCTGGATAAAATTTGGCAAAGA
Organism: Shargacucullia verbasci; assembly: GCA_947562105.1. Lineage (NCBI taxonomy): Eukaryota > Metazoa > Arthropoda > Insecta > Lepidoptera > Noctuidae > Shargacucullia > Shargacucullia verbasci. Next base: position 231,599 of record OX387307.1, on the reverse strand, counting down.
GATAGATTATAATAGTCTGGAATAGCACACAAAAATGTACGGGCTCGTAAACCACTCGGGCAAAGCCACGGGCGGAAGCTAGTTATATTATATGTCTAAATGTGAATATTGCCCATAGACTTAGAATTTCGCTTACGCTAAAAGACCAACAAAGCGTGGAAAAGAGATATCATATTAATATGAACACTACCCGAGAAAGAAAGAGACAGATGTTAATGTCAGTATGATACAATTTTTTTTGAAGGATCGGTTCCTATCCTTTCCCTTGCTTTAGTGTCAAATATGTTTTATTAATTTATAAAATAATCGTGCAATTATTAGCGATAAGTGATATTTAGGCAGTCATAATGTCATGTTGTTTTGCCAATTGTAACGTGACATAGAAAAATAATCGAAATAATTACACGTTTCACAGGTAAATGTGATATTTTCATCGTACGTTTTGAAACCATATTTTGTGTACGTACTAGTATTAATTCGCCGAGAAAACAAATTTTACCATAGTATATTAGATTTTCTTCCGATACGTGGTAATATTTTGTAGATAAAACAAGAAATAAATAATATTTAGTGTAAATATTAAAATGTACGTTTACGCTAGGGTTGACTGTAGAAATGACTTCACGGATATCGATAAAAAGTCGATAGATTTTTATCTGATTATTAAGTATTCGGGCCTAAGGGAACTAGTAATGGTAATATCATACATTACTTTATCATTATCAGTGCACAAAACTGTGACTAGTGGATAGCACAAGGTTAAAACTTTGTACTATACTTATCTGTATGCTGCATACAACATCATCTTAAAATTATTATTATATTTTTTAATACTCATTGTATTTTCATAAATAAAATGATTTTATCCGTTTATTAATTTACAATAAGAGGATTTAATTAGTAGCGTATATAGTGGTGGTCATATAATTAGATAGTTACAAATTCAAATAGTAATAAAGCTGGACAAATAATTAAGAACGATTCTTAAACTGCTCGAGAGTTGTTTCAGTAGATACTTAGATTTAAAAAAACACATTAAATAAGATGGTGATAATGTAAAAATTGCAATTTAATACATTTTATTCTAAGTTAATAGTTTGTAGCGTGTCCACGGCTTTTAATGACTGCCTTACACCGGCGAGGTCTATTAATTTTTTACATTTTTCAAGAGTAATAAACCGCCATTCTTCTAAAAAAACGTTGTATAACTCACTTAGGTTACCACACCGTCGATTTGAAACCTTTTTCATGACTTCGCACCAAAGATGCTCTATGGGATTTAAATTTGGGCTGTTTGGTGGCCATTCTAAGACGGAAACTGATTGAGATGTGAGGAATTCTTTAACGGTGCGTGCAGTGTGCTTTGGATCATTGTCGTGTTGGAATATCCAAATAATTGGAAGCACGTCTTCAGAATATGGTAACATTGTTTCTTCCAGGATATTTTTGTACTGAAATTGATCCATGTTTCCTTCTATCAGTCTAACAGGTCCAACACCATGACCAGAGAAGCACCCCCAAATTTTCACATTTCCTCTACCATGCTTTAATGTCACTTTTGTGTACTTGGGGTCGAATGCTGTATTCGGAGGGCGTCGAACATATCGTTTCCCATCAGAACATACTCTGTTAATTTTTGTCTCGTCAGAGAAAAGAACTGATGATGAAAGATGACTTTCTCTGTTTAGGTACACGCGGAATATTTGAAGTTGTTTGATACATGTTAAAATGCTTCACAGCGTGGAATATCATCGTTTTTGAGCACTGCAGAAGATCGGCTATCTTTTTATATAACTAATTCTTATCGCAAAGTTTTATTATCACTTCTCTTGTAGATTCATCACAACTTTTATTTTTCCCCATTGTTTTTATATGAAACAATCAACTTCTTGACTTTTACATCACTAAATGGCGGCAAAATTACCCGAATAGTGATCTGGTTACAGAGTGTTTTCTATTTAAATTTGAATAAAAACATAAACCATCCAGCGTTCTTAATTATGTGGCCAGCCCGTAAGTTTGCAATAATATGTTAAGGTTTAATGTAAAAAGTTTATGCATATATTATTGAATTAATCGTGTTATAACTGTATGCGATGATAGTGTGGAACAGTTTTGCTTGGTATCGCAGAGAGATACAAAAAGACATGCAATAAGTGTTATTCTCGTAAGTTTGAAAAAAGCTTGTTTTTAAATAGTCGTTCTTAATTATATGACCACCACTGTATACCCCTATTCATTAGGGCAAGATTTAATCTATCGATACTATACTATATTTACAATGCAAATACACAACCCTATTTTCATCTGACATATCAGTCACTAACACATATGCATATTATTTTTCGGTATCTCCTACAAGCTGTCATTGTTCATCTTTACATTCTAAATCTATGATATTGCCACATTCACTAGGTATCTGTGATTGTGGCAATATTCAGTGCAGGCATTTATTTTGAGTTGCTCATTGTAGGATGTCGCCTGTATAGTGGGTACAGTTTATAAACATACACTAACTATCTGCCGTATAAATATTTGTTCCACGAGGGAATCGAACCCGTGACACGTAGCATAGAAAGCCAAGCTTTATAATAATATAGGCTCTAAAAGTGCACGAAAACATACATTCATTACGTAACCAGAGAGAAGTTTAGCGAGTGGTTACATTCCAAGTACATTCTGAAACTTAGTACTCAGAAAACTTACATAATTAACATTACTTAAGTAATTCATCTTAGAGCTAATAACATGAGATGAATTTGGTTATATAGACTCGTATGTATGAAATAAGTACGTCGTATTGGTCTTATTATCATTACATAGCATCACACCTGTATTCCTGCAAGGTTAGGCAGAGTTGAACTATTGTACAGCCACATTTCGCCGATCTCGTTATTGAGTCCCATGTAATATCTCATCTACCGAGCATCATACATCATTATAGTTCCAATTTCGTGCTACTACTGAGAATACCCATACAGAAAAACCCACTGACACTTTGCCCGACCCAGGAATCGAACCCAGGACTTGACAATCTTATTCTTCGGTCTTATTATTATAGCCTTTATTTATTGGGCCACTTATCTATTGTCTCTTAGCGTAATATATTGAAATTCAGTCCTCGTCTTTATCATTATATCGGCAACTCACCCTCCTGCGGTCACGTCGTGAAGTTATCTTGTCGGTTAATTGGGGATCGGCAGCTAGATGTATATACGTCTTGTTATACAGGGTGGCCGGTAAATAATGGAAAACTTCGCAAAAAGATGTTTATTTTACAGTACGTTTAAAAATATCTAGACGAATTTCAATGAAGGAAACTTTCTATGTATAGCGGCTAGCATAGAGCTGACATAAGAAAGTCTAAAAAAATAATGCTGTATACATATGCACATATATGATTATAATGTTACAGAATAACTGCTTCACTGGTGTAGTGTTCTTAAAGTCTTAAAGGTAATGGTCTTAAAGGTTTTCCGTCAGAAACTTATCAATAGCACTCAGGAGTTTGGAGTTACATAGGACTCAATAACGGCATCGACGAAATGTGCCCGACCCGTCCAATACAGGCGTGATGCTATGTTATTATTGAACATAATATTTATTTATTAATAAATAAAATAATTCATTACTGCCCATTACTGTCCCTCTACAGAGCAGGGCAGGGTTAGGCCTTAGTACACCACGCGGGCCTGGTGCGGGTTGGCGAACTACACACACCATGGAAAACTTGTGTGCAAGCTTCCTCACGAAGTCACGAGGTTGACCTTCATCATTAACACAAGTGATAATCAAATTCTGATCCGCACATGATTCCGAAATGTCAGAGTACCGGGCCGGAACTCACACCCTCCTGCATGGAAGGCAAGCGTTCAACCACTGAGCTATCCCTTAGAGTTTAAATCATTTATTCCCAAAAAGACAATAAAGCAACTTACATGAGATTACAAAATAACATTTAGTTTATCTAATTAACCGCCACCGAGATAAGTAAGTAAAAAACTGTTTACGTAACACAATCGTAACATCATTAGAGACTTAATAAGTAATATCATTAGCCAGTAGGGTAGTTTAAAACAATAGCTCATATTATATATAAGTCGCTATAATAATAGATACGACTAACAATTTCAAATCCAATTTCTGCCTTGGTGTTAACCCCCGATACTGTCGGCTGTCCACCGGTGACCGCTCCCACGAGTTATGGTCACAAGATGTTCGTTATCTTAATTAAGTTTATGGTGTGTCGGCTCCTCTCCAATTTGTGTTGAATCTTACGATACTCGACCAATATAGGGCAAACAATGCTCTGTATTTGTGCTCATGTATGTTCAAAAATCGCTGTAAGTTTTTGTATAGGTTGCTGTTGATGTGCTCGTGAGGTTGATACAAAAACGTAAGGTCCTGGATTTTATGCCCGTCGCGAGAAAATGCTCTGCTTTTCCGAGTGATTTGAACTTCACAGTATGTTACTCGTAGCGTCTATGGATAATATTGATCTAAGTTTAAGCTTTTAAATTATATTTTTCCGTTTTTAATATTCGTTCTAGAATTTCGCTAATATTTTTGAGGATGACTTTGCAATACTAGAGGAATACAGTCGAGATCTTGTAAAATTTGCAACTATAACGACTTTTTTTATTATTACTTTTTTACCTTTTGTTTCCTTGTTATGCGTTAAACTTAAACAAACTAAACTAACTGAGCGTACCGTGTCACTGGTTGTCCGATATCAACCACATGACACGGTTCTCCAGAGGTTGCAGGTTCAAACCCCGCCTATGTTATTTCTTTGTAGTATTAATAAGAGTAAGTTTTTAACTTAATCAGATAGAAATAAACTAATTATTTTAAACGGTGTCTGCTCTTAGAATATTCTTCTCAATTGTAGAACATAAGCCTGCTATTAGTTTGTTCGTTCTTAATTAACTTTGTTTCATTTTGTTGACGATATCTCCAATATATTTGAGTCTAGAACATTAGACACAAGAGCTAGACGAATGCCAGCGTCAGTCTATAGCCGTCTTCATTTGCGACATTTGCATTTAATGAACTATTTCACTAAAAGGGAGCCTCTCCGGCAAATATATTCTATTTCGAGAACAAAACAGACACATCCAAATGACAAGAAGCAAATAATTTGCAGAAATTAGTGAATACATTGAAGCTATTGAAGTTCTTGATGTAACTATTGTATTTGGGTTTAATATGAAGGACAAGGGGATAGTCCCCGGAGCTTTGCCTGCCTGCCATAAATTAAACTGGTTTATGTGCCTAAGCTTATAACTATGAAGCTATTTCGGCATGAGCTCGTCTAGTGTACCCCGGGCAGTCAGCCTCGGTATCACCATTGCTGACTGGCTAATCTTTTCACCACGGCATGAATGACACTCGTGTGCTCGTGCCGATTCTAGAGATTAAGGTGTTCTTGTTTGTACATTAAATATTTTATCACAATTACGAGAGACAAAACATTTGTGTGGGTCTATTATCTATAAATCAGTCTTCTGAATATACATACATTCGTCTCAATAGGCAGCACAAAACTTGAACTTTGTTGTGGTCGGCTCCCAGTCTCACCAGATGCGGCTGTATACCAGTATTTGACATGGAATCAGTGCAATCAGACCTCCGCCACCCGATTACTTGGACATACATTACCGTTACATCGATGCTGTTCTCTATGTAATACGTATGTAGCAGACCAAGCTCTTTGAGGCGGATAAAAGCTATTAGAGTATAATTATAACAGTTAATAGCAGCCATGTATCTCTGTACTGTCACAAGTATTTGTGTTACAATGTATCTCTTCGTATTAACATAAAGTTAGATTAAATAACTTTAACACAAGTAGCGAGTGGTACGCTATAGCTTTTCATTATTGTTTTAATTAAACTGTCACATACAATGTGCTTGATATATTTACAATCCTTTGTGATAACTGTGATAAGTAAAGTTTCTGATATACTTCAGTACATTTTCACGTTAATTTAAAATACTACAGAACTAGTCTTAACTTATATGTTAAACTACATATATTTACACATTAATTAGATTAGAAAAGTAAAAAAGAAAAAAGAAAAAAAAATACATACATACAGTAATACATAATTATTTCTTAATCGTCGTTGAGAGCCAAGTTTACAGAGCGTTAATAGCATATTTTTTAAGAAAAGCGCATTATAGCAGCGTTAGTCTTGGCGAGTAAATAGTTTTTAGCGTTGACGTTCAAAGCGATGTTGCATCAGCGTTAGCATAAACACAAAAGCGCAACTTCACCGCTCCAAACAGTCGCAGTATATCCCAAAACATTATCAAGCATGAAATTGCGAATCCTGTTCCATTTTGGTAAACGCAGCATTCAAACGCTCGCCCAGATTAAAAGCCATTTGGTGTGCAAATAAAACGGTCGGGACGTTATCGGCGGCGCCGCTCCATTCAGTGTTGCATAATGCAGAGACGTCCGCCCGCCACCGCGGCCGCGGCGCGACTGATTGGCGTGGCGCCAATTGTGCTCCACCATCATAGAATAGGATGTCATTTAGCTCTATCATCATGCATAGCCTTAACTCAACTATATAGGGGCTCGATCCTAGTTTTAATCAGATGCGGCTGAATATCAGTATGACCTCCGTCTCCCACTAAGAGATACTGATACCATAGCATTAAAACGGCAGTCAGCCTTTTTGTTCTATGATGCTTATAAACTTTTTCTTTTGTTGCAGGTACTTTAAATCAAGCGGTCACAGGAAGATATACTAATAGGATGCCTCTTCACATTTTCAAGTATCTTTCATTGTGTTGTTTTTATTAGCACAGTTGTCTACTGAGGCGTACCGCGTACCGCAGTTACCTAGACAAAAGGTGCTGTTCTTATTGTTCTGTATCCGTCGGTTAATGGGCTGCGCATGATTGGTTTTAACATAATAAGTTTAATTAGGACTCTTTAATGCGTCACGTTAAGCTATAATACATAAAATTTTATGCCTTTTTTCTTAAAACGTAGTAAGATGGTAAACATATGTTCGCTTTCAAACATATTTCGGTTATCGCATGAACAGTCTGTTTGCACCAACTTGGTTTAAGTAGTTTTCTAAGTGTTGAACTAAGATAGTTCTTAAAAATACGCCCGGGTATTCTTATTTGTAATGTATGCGGTATTCGTCACTTTAATGTACTATGGGCTGACTAACGAACGCCAAAGTCGGAAGGACGTAACTCATCTCCAGTTGAGAAGAATCTGTTTGTTTAGATCACAACACTAATTAAAAAACATTGAGGTTGAACTTGCCTCATTACATAAAATGTTAACTTAACTTTTTTTAACATGACCATCAGATAGGGTTGCCATCTAGTTTCAAAGGTGAAACTTGAAGCTCAAATATCTGGGGATTTGGGTATGCTTGTCCTGAATACAGCATCCGAATAAAGCATCATAAGAATTCGCTTGAAGCAATATCAGTAACACGTCAGATGTTCCAACGTGAACGTTTCTCCAGCATTAGAATATTCCGTGACCTCTCGCTCCCGAGCGACGCGAGTTGGGAACTAATCCTGTTGAAATGAACCTCCATTATAAATGAGAGCGACTGGAACTGTGACACTCTGCACACTGAACACTTTGCTGTTACTTTGACATTTTGTTTAAATAATATTTACTGTTGTACATGTAAAGTATAAAGATCTTAATTTGAAACAAGATAGAAGTACATATTATCTTTTATAAACTTTATTTTGTGTACTTAGGCTCAGATTTCGTATATTTTTAATTGAGCAATATGTAATACATGTTCTCAGAGAAAACATGTTTTGTTTGTATGAGAACGTTATTTTAGTACGAGAAAAGTCTTTATGTTTATTGGGCCAGAGGTCGTTGGCAGCTCAACATAACCACTGGAAGATAAGGAAGGAATTAAACAAAAATAATCCTTCACAGTTGCGAAACATGATCACGTACACACTACATATTAAACCATCACACCCTCAACTCTTGGCCAACAACTAAATCACGTCCTTGACACAGTTTAGTTGGTGGTAGTTGCTCGTCTGTTGCTCGCCTCAACTAGCTCGATCTCGAATGTATGGAAGTTTGATTGTCGCCTACATTCGAAATCCACTTGGTACATACACGTACACTATGTGATGTAGAATAACATATGTGCCGTGTACACGTGGCCTAGTTGTCGCAGCACTGAGGAGACGGTTGGATTCTTTCTAACCCTCGACGGGCAAAGTGTTCTATGAGGAAATTCCTAGCTCCTAGCGTGGGGTTTGCGTGCGCGGTTGATGACAATAGGCTCGCCCTCTATTACATTTTAGTAAATACCATTATCAACATCGAGGTGTACATTAGTACACGTCTGCCTAAACCTTCAGTGAATATCTACCGCCCTCAGAATAAATTTCCGGTTAAGTAAATGCAATAGCACTCCTTGAGATAAAGGCAAGAAGCCAATTCTTAAAAAAAAAAATAACTCCAGAGCAGTGTCGACATTATGAGTGTGTTTATTCCAGTCTCCTGTGGGAATACTTTATTCGTGAAGACGTAGCGTCCTCGGCACGGCACTACACAGAATTGCTACTAAAAGTTTCGTTGGGAATCTCCTGAATACTGAATTCAATAACTGTGAACCTGTGATGTTGTAAATGAGTAAGTGTTGCTTTCAGCTTTAACATGCTCCGGGGAGCTGGCCTGGTTTGGAAGTAGGCGGACGAGCCAATGTATGTTTTATCGGGTCATCTTCTGTTGACTAGGCGTGAGTTCTCACTTCAGAATAGCTCATACCGTGGCAGAAAGATTGGCCATTCACTAAGGTTCGTAACGACGCTGTCTGCACAGGGTGTGTCTACGAACTTAGCTATTGTCTTTCTGTGTGGTAGAACTATACCTCTAAGACTAAGATTGAGCTGCATTCAGTTTAGTTGAGAATGCAAGAATTCTAGCAGCTCCATAATCATATCGTCTTAACGTGTGCAGCTTTAAGAAAAACTAGCACGATCTATCAGTTTTCATCTCTTGTTAGGTGTTTCTTAGTCGCTTTCAGCTATCACAAAGTCTTGCAAAAACTATTACAAAGTATTTAATAACATCGGTTCTACAATAAAATTCGGAGACGCAATAAAGTCCCACCATTAAATAATCGCAATGGAAATGCTTCAACCCGCGTTGTTGTCGCGACGGCCGCGGCGCCGGCGCTTTACAAACGCTATAAAACTCTACTTATGTTGGAGAGTGCGTTGTTAAAAATATATTTCTTAATGCCCGACTATTTAAAATGATGTTAATTAAAATTTCAGTGCCGGTTGAATGGTACCTAGTGTCGGCACCGCGACTGCGTTTTTAAAGCACTATGAAACTTCTGTTTTATTAAGGTTATTTTTTATGTTCCATTTATTTTGCCAAACACATACAATATACATAACATAAAAATACATTAACTCAGCTTTTTACACCTTTTTCCAGCTATAAATGTAACATTGTCTGACGTTTTGTTATATGTGCAACCACTAGCTAGACAGCAAAAGTACAGCGCCATCTATTGGAGTGAACTAACAACATGAAAACCTAAATTCAAATATTATAATACTTATAAGAATGTCCGACCGTTTAACCGTGGGGCTTTGGCCCACTAGGGTAACCAACTTTCGTGGTTGGACGATCCTCCCTTTTCTATGGAGGAACACCGTACCTCGTTCCTCCACAGAGTTTTTCTATCAGACATTAACTATACTAGACTACCGCATGACTTATGTTTTATATCCGAACTGTTTCCAAACTAATAAAGGTTTAAAACTGTCGGTTTCTCTTAAAATATTCAGCTCTAATTATTATCTGCTTTTTATCGATTATTTCTATTCGGTTCTTTTTTCCTGGAAATCCTCTTTGATTTAGTGATCGCAAGCAGTGTTGCTGGTTATTTCTGTAAGGAAATTCTCAGTAGCAGCCCGGAGTTTAGAATAATTACTTAAACGAAGGCATCGCCGAAATAGGTGTACGACAGTACATCTCCGCCTGACACTTGGGGAAATGCGTGTGTGATGCGTCAGTCATATTATGTTCTCCCATTCTTAACGCGGTGTGCCAGTCATAGTAAGCGGCGATTTTTCTGCCATCTCGCGTGTTGCGTGAGCTTTGAGTTTAAGAGTCTTCAATAAATGTGCCGAATGAAGCGGGCGACGCGTTCTTGTTGTGTTACTTTAGCTGTTTATTACACGAGTTATGTCGCAATTGCGTTTATCGAAAACACAAACACAAAAATGTGCTACAATCGGTCTTATTAGAAATTGTATTTTGATGTTACAAGTGCTCAGGTGGCTGGGGTATTAGGATTCTAAAGAATTTGAGAGCCGAGTTCTCGTAATAGGAGAGGTTCATTTTGGCTTTATAATGATAGACTCGCCCTCAAAATATCATGGGATGAAACTTAAGCTGCTAACCGATCGGCAAATGGATCTACTCTTTGTAGCTTTGTGAAGCATGAAATTCATCTTCTTGCTCTGTTTTGCTTCTATGAAGACATCGTTATGTCATCCAAATGTCATCGCCCCATGCATGATCATTTTTTGACACCGTCCAAATTAAATAACAATATAAATAAGACTTTATATCAATCCTGAACATTATACTCTAATATATGCGACAGTAATGAACCCCGCAGTCGTTGCGCACGGCACCGATTGACTAAATTCCTGTTATCAACTCCGTCCACGTCATAAAGGGACTATAAAGTGTTATAAAATTTGCCAAACTCCCTAATACCAAATTGGGTTCGGTTCTTATGACGTGGTCTCGTAAAAATATTATTAACTTTGAGGCGTTGTCGGCGCTGCTGAGTCTTGATAAGATTTGTATCGACCTCTTTGCTTTACATATGAAGACAACGTACCTTACCGATAGAACTTCAATGAACACGGAAAAAGGTAAAATCAGAATATTATAAGTTTTCCCGAAATATTCTATCTGTAGATCTATAATATTATAAGATCGTGGTAAATGATCACTTAAAGACGGCACTGGGTTGGCTAATATTGAATAGTGCAACTCAGAAATGGCCCATATCCGGTGGAATACTAGTCTAGACTGGATTTGAAAACACAAGTGACACTACTGTTCATCAAAGATAAAATTAGCAAAGATTCTTATTTATATTTTAATTTTATTTAATTTAACATATTTTGTTTAAACTTACTGTAACTTAAACTATATTTTTTATGAGGCTTTTATACTGTAACTACTTATTTTAAACTTAATATATTTATCTGTTTAGTTCTTAAGATTCTGTGGTCTCCTATGAAAGAGTACACAGACCAGAACCATACTCTATATTTAATAATGTTGTGTACATGTAATTTCCAACGATTGTAAGACACTTTTTGGTCGATCGCCGACTTAGCTAGACTTAAGTAATAAGTTAATTAATTATTGTATTGTAATCTTTTATTTTAATTAAATCCTTTATTTTAAATTGGTTTTTTTGCATCCTCCGCTGCCACTACACATAATTTACATCCTTTGTTGGAGATACTTAAACTAAATAAATAATTAAATCCTGTTCACCCATCTGATCTAATCTGATAGCTTTTTATATCAGATCATGCAGAGATCATTATATGGCAGTTTGAAGGTAATTTTACTTCACGGTGATCTGAAATATAATTATTAACAGAGTAGTTTCTCATTCGTTAGTCTATGGCATCGCAGTTTTAGAGACTATATATATATTTTTTTTTTTTTTCTCTTGTGATATGACAACCCCGATTTGACACTTCTTTTTCGCGCGTTTACCGGCATCGTATGGAAAAATGGTTTCAGAAGAAAAACTTTTACGGAAAATACGGAAATACAATAAAAAGTTAGAGCGCAGACGTCAGAAACGACGAGAATGGAGTCACGATGATGAGCGAAGGCGTAGTCGCAGCCGTAATCGGCGCAGTAGCGACCGAGAGCGGAGTCCCTTGCACACTGACTATCTGGACAAGGTAAGCTAAGATTACAATTGGATGTAATTGTGCTAGCCTGCGATTAATGAGCATATACCGTGTTAGTACGAGATACTATAAACACGATGATCAACTTTGATACGCGATATCAACTTTGATGTGAGACAGGACTCTGTCATAGGTACGAGATACCTACCAGTTTCGATCGTACCTGGCATTGCTGGTACAGTGCATATGCATTAAACTGTACGAGATACGGTTAATTGCAATAAAAATGCTTGAGAGAGAAAATCCTGAGGTATTTCTCATCTCTCTTCCAGATAAAGTTGAAACTCAAGACTTGGCTCTTGAGAATCAGTCTGAGACCCAAAATAATGCTCACACCTTGGAGACCGGAAATTTGGATCCACTGGAGCAACAGAATGTAGAGCTACTGCAAGTCCTAGGCCAAGAGTATGAAGACAATAAGAAATATGAAGGTGAAATAAATAATGACATTGGCAAACGTTGGAATTACATTCTTACACATGATTTATCTAAGTTGGAGAAAGAAAATACATATAATAAAATTGCATAATTTGCCTGAAAACTGCCAACTACTAGATGCCCCAATACTGAATAAGGATGTAGGGGCAGTGATCTCTGAAAGTGGGAAAACTAGAGATAAGAGTATTGTTTACCAACAGAAACAAATGGGTACTGCATTAACTATTGTGGACAAAGTCATGTCAAACATATTTAATAACTCAGTGAAAAAACCCAAATCTCTAAGCAAATTTGCAACATTAATATGTGACTTATATTACCAAAAAACCAAAACTAGGAACTCACTGGTGGCTCCTCAGTTGGACAAAAAGTTTTTGGATATGATTGACAATACACAGGAATGAATTTTTGAATGGTGATAATTTATGTTAAAAATTTTAACTTTGTTGCATTAATTGAAAACTATCCCAAAGCCAGCCTCAGCAGCTACTAAGAATGTTAACAATAAATATTTGGGAAACAGGGGCGATCCACCCTGACAGTTAAACCAACTAAGCAATGGCATGAGGTGGACTACAGAGTCGAGCTGCACAGCCATCACACTACAAGGCAACACACAACCCACAGCGTTCCGAGAGAACCCGGGGTGCCCGCTACTACAACAGGAGATAAATCAGGTACACTCTGGCAATTTAAAACAATACTTTGTGTGTTGGACTTCATTCACAACTGACCCCATTATATTGCAGTGGATCAAAGGATATCATATTCCTTTTATAGTAAAACCCTTTCAAAATATAGTTCCTAAAAATAATTTATCCAATAGTGAAATTACACTTATACAGGTGGTCATTACTAACCTTTTACAGTTAGGTGCTGTAACACCATGCTGTCACACAGAGGGGGAATATATTTCCAAAAATGTTTCTTGTACCTAAACCTAATTGCAAACAAAGATTTATATTAATTTAAAACCTTTGAATAAATTTATCAAAGTTAACCAATTTAAAATGGAGGATATAAGAAGTGCAATAAGGTTGATTGATCATAATTATTATATGTGTTCCATAGATCTTAAGGAATCATAGCTATTAGTAACTATAGCCAGCGAATATAGGAAGTACCTCCGCTTTGAGGTTGATGCATTTTATATGCATTTACAGCGCTGCCATATGGGTTATGCATGGCACCTAGTGTGTTTACTAAGTTAATAAAACCAGTGGTTGGTTATCTAAGAATATTAGGTTACCATTCAGTAATCTATTTAGATGATTATTTATGTATTGGTCACACTAATAATGAGTGTTTAGAAAACAGGGAAACAACAGTTAATATCTTGAAGTGCCTGGTTTTCATTATTAAATATGAAAAAGTAACATGTTGCCTAGTAAACACTACAAATTTCTTTGATTCATAATAAATTCTTCATCTATGTGTCTTGAGTTATCTTTAGAAAAGAGAGTGTAAAATCATAGACTTTGCAAAATTACTGGACATATTAGTAGCAGCATTCCCAACCATACCATGTGGTATGGTACACACAAAATTAATGGAACATGTGAGATACTTAGCATTACTCAAGTCCAAAGACGATTATGATGTTACCTTTAGGGTTACAAGCATACCTTCAATGGTGGAGAGAAAATATAATGCATAAAAGTAAACAACTTATACTAAGAAAATATGATTTGCATATATATACTGTTGCTTCTTTATCAGTTTGGGGTGCTCATTGCAATGGCGAGAGTGTTTGGAGGCTATGGTCACAATTCCAAGTAAAATACCATATAAATCTGTTAGAAACTTACAGCAGCAAATTGCGGTATAAAAGGATAACAAAAAATAATAAAAAAAATTTACTTCAAATTGAACTCTACCGCCATAGCATGCATTAACAAAATGGGCAGTGTTTAATTTCCACATCTTAATGAAATAACAAGAAAGATATGGGACTGGTGGGAAGCTAAGTCAATTAATGTCCAGGCATCTTGTATAAAATTATTTTATATTCTTATATAAGATTATTTAGCAGATGAGGAATCAAGACAAACATTGACACTGAGTGGGGACTATCTATAGATGCATTCCATCAAATTGAAAGAGAGTTAGGCCTGCCTAATATTGATTTATTTGCTTCTAGAATTAATGCAAAATACAAAACACATGTATCATGGCACAGAGACCCATATGCTTTTGAAAGAGATCCCTTCACACTAGATTGGAGCCCTCCGTGTTAATTACAAAGTGTTTACAAAAGATCAAGAACGACAAGGCCAAAGGGATCTTAGTATAACCCACTCTGGACCTCTCAGCCCTTTTCTTTCTTCTTTCTATCCTTTGGCAAAAATGTTGTTGGTTACTAAACCAGCCATATTTAAACCTGACAGTAAATTATTGCTATTTCCTTTTAGTACAGAACATCCATTGAGCAGTCAGTTTACCCTGGCAGCAAGCATCAACTGCGGGAAACATCCAGATGTAGAGGCTTGCCAGAAGGCTCATTAAATATTATGTTATTATCAACTTCAACAGGTACGCTAAAGCAATACAACACAACTTATAAGGACTGGTGGTCATTTTGCCAATCTCCCAAATTAGATATTTATACAGCTTCAATACCAGATGTAATACAATATCTCACTGAAGTACATAATAGAAATGTGGCCTATAGCTCATTAAATATTGCAAGATACTCTCTCTTTTTTTACATGAAAAAGTTGGCAGTGACGATCGGCATAAGAGCTTCTTTAAAGGCCTTTATAGAATTAAACCAGCTTTATGTAGGTATGTAAACACTTGGGACCCTTCAATAGTGTTAAAATTTTTGACCAATAGGTCCGACAATTCAGATTTAAATTTAGATAAATTAAGTAAAAGAACTTGTTACCTTATTAGCGCTTGCTACTGCTCAATGGGTGCAGACTTTATCGGTGATTAAATTAGAAGATATATCTATGTCACAAAACATCATATCTATTAACATCACTGATCTTATAAAAACATCTATCGTATCAAAAACTGGAACATTAATCAATTTACCATTCTTCGACCAGAACCCTGTAGTTTGCCCAGCTAGAGCTTTGTACACATATGTGAGAAGAACATCAGCTATCAGAAATACCGAAAAATATTTGTTATTAATTATCTAGCAAGCAGCCTCACAACAGAGCATCCAAGCAAACAATTAGCAGATGGATGTTATGACTGAAAGTGGAATCGATACAGCAATATTCACTTGCCATAGTACACGTCATGCATCCACGTCTTCTGCTAAACTAGCAGGAGTATCATTGGATGTGATTAGAAAAACCGCAGGTTGGTCAAACAGCACTCTTATGTTTGCAAGGTTCTATGACGTGCCACTGAGCGATAATGCCTCACATGACAGCTTTATTATTGCTGTCTCTTCTGCTTCTAAGTGAAAAATTAATATTTTTGTGGGTATCTCTCTTGTACAATTCATAAATTTATTGATGTTAATATCTGTTATATATTTAAAACAGAGTTAATGCCTAGATAAATGATTAAAGGACATGGTCCATTAAGATACCTTTCTTTATTCGAAATATAAAACAAGTTTTGTTAATTTTGGTTTAATTTAAAGTTATTTAATATCTACTTATGTAGGCTATGTGTACCTATGTAGGCTACGTGACAAAGTATATATTTATAATTTAATAGTATTAAATAGTACTTAACATATATCTTAATTTTTTACAGTTATGCCTTATAGCATATCTTAGACATTTAATAAAAAATGTGTGGTTTGGTTTTAGTATTAATTAGTATATAAAGATAAACTATAACTACATGTGATATGATTGAAATGATTTCAAAAGTAATTTTTAAATGGTCACTTGGTACCTTCATTTATTCCAAAAGAGCCCATATCGACTTAGTACTCTAAACATCTACTCTGTTAATAATTATATTTCAGATCACCGTGAAGTAAAATTGATTAATTAGACGAACTTACCTTAAGTGAAGTCTGATTACAATTTTATGAACGGTGATCTGAAATATAATTACCCACCCAACCCATCCTGTTTTAAATCAACAGACCCTTGTCGAATGGGCATTCAGTCTCTAAAAAAGTGTCAAATCGGGGTTGTCATATCACAAGAGAAAAAAAAAAAAAATATATATATAGTCTCTAAAACTGCGATGCCATAGACTAACGAATGAGAAACTACTCTGTTAATAATTATATTTCAGATCACCGTTCATAAAATTGTAATCAGACTTCACTTAAGGTAAGTTCGTCTAATTAATCAATTTTTGGGTGGAAGCCAAACTAGATCAACCAAATCGAATCAGCATCATTCCAGTTTGAAATGACCTCTCCTTAATCAAGTGTATACCTCACAATTTATTCTGGTACGCTCAGCTCGTACGTACACTTTCACCCAATTTATCCTGGCCGTCTATTGAATTCATAATGGCGGCGTACCACCTGCCCACTTTGTTTCAAGCGACATTGATATAAAAACTCAAGACACACAGTAAACGTGTTGTTCAACAACATTTTAAACAGACGAGAATTACTTTCGGCATTTTAGAGTAACAGTAGTCTTTGTGTTATTTTAATGATTATACTTTTGTTCATCATCACTGCTCTAGCGTTGAAAAAACCATCGTGGGTTCCAGAACACAATATTTTTAAGAATTCTGTCGTCAACCCATTTGGAATGGACTCGCGTGTGGAGAAGGCCCCACTCTCACTCCCAACGGTGACAATATTAACTGGATGATGGTAAGTTTACGAATGACGGCATCAGAGAACTGTGCATCTTGTGTTTGTATATCATTGCCAAGTTGCGATGTTTTATGTATGTTGATGACATACTTAAGATTGCTTTTAAGTGACTGTTTAGGCTGGGTTTATTAGTCTGGGAGCTCCTGAATATTTTATCAAAGTAGGTATTAACTTAGTTTTTGTGAGTCTATGGTTGTTTATAGTGATCTTAAATTACATTCAAAATTATTGTAAATCATTTTAATTTTTCAAATCATATTACACCATATGTAAGCCAACACAGATGTTTTTATCAGATTTCCCAATAGCTGCGTACTTGCTTTTCTGTATATATTCTGTATATCTCTCTCGCTGAAATTGCGAATGTTTTCGCGTATAACAGAATTTATATTGTAGTTTCAGGAGGCACAATGCAATACCACATCTCATTCCGCTTCAGAGAAAACCAAAGGATTATACTTTATTGTAAATAGTCCTACGTTATTGAAATACATTCTGAACGGTCCTCACATACCTCGCTTCTGGTTACTTTGTGAACGAAATATGTTCAAATAAAATACAAAAGAGAAATCACACATTTACCTTTCTGCCCGCTAAACATGTAAAATCCTAAACGTTTGTTAAAAATAAAAACGAAGATAAACCGTCACCTGCGCTAAGTACCCAGGCTACATGAAAAGCAGAAGCTCTTAATATATGTCAAACAAAACATTATTGTTCTTCCACTCTCCGGTTTCAACGACAAACGAATATGAACTTTATTGTGTGAACTTTAAAATTCATTTTCCTTATTCAATTAACCAATTTTAATGATTCTCTTGCCCCTCGTTCTGTTGTTTAAACGTCATATTACGTTTTATGAAGACATTAATAAAGTTGAAATTACTTTAGCACCTGTAGTTTTTTCTTCTACTAAGCACATTCTGAATTTTATAGCTGTATTCAGACAGGTCTCAAGGGAAATAGTTCCGGTAATGGTCAGCAAATATTGTCCTTTCTGAATCATGTGTGTTATGGGCGGTATGGCACTAAAGAATTAAATATTGTTGGATTATCATAATATATAATGATAACAACATATTGCGCACTGATACACATTAACATATTATTTGGAAATGCAGTTTTTTTATGGTATAACGGTAAATTAATTAGTTTACCGACAAAATATTGTTATATCCAACTAGTGATTATGGAATAATCAATGGCAAAGTACAAACTATTTTAGGAAATAGTGCCATCAACATCCCCCAAAACTATGGTGAGTCAGTTTATTAATAGACATTTTACAAATAATCACAGTATATTGACGTAATGCTTCTAAAACCAACAATAAGAGAGTACTTAGAGATTTTTGAAACTCAAAACAAAGCATCTAAATCTGACATTTATTTTGTTTCACAACTTCTCCATTCCTTTCCTTCATTGTAGAAGACCCTAATAACATGAACAGAATATCGAGAGTTGGCTCGCAGACGACTTGCGAACAAAAGTTGTTTGTACAAAGAGTAGGCCCACGTTGGGCGTCAATTCGCCCGCCACTTATGTAATTTTGTTTATCCTGTATAGCGACATAGAGCAAATATTTTTATGTTTTGTTTAAAGAGTAGGCTTAGCGTCCATTATTAAGTTGACAAACAATTGACAAGCTTGAGTTAGCTTAGTATAATAAAATTGTGTATTAATTAAGAAATTGAGATATTGTCTCCGTAATGATATTCTGTGTACGCTCCGAGGTACGCAGTCAGAATTCGTAATTTTATTAAACAAAATAGTCACGCAGATGAATGTTAATCTCAGTTCAGTGTTTATGTAAGCCCAGATAGAATATTCCCCAACATTTTGTCTTTGTAGGTGTAAGCGAAACTTTCTGAGGCAACATCAAATATACAGGCAAATATGAAGGCAGATAAATTTGGTGAAGCTAAAAGTATCAATGATCCCCCGGGGGAGGCTTTCGTTAAGCAGTGGACATATTCTGGCTGATGATGATGATGAAAAGTATCAATAGCGTATCAACTGTACAACAATCAACAAATATAGACCGTATAGATCTGGTTATGGACTAATACCTCAATAGACATGATTATATGATTCCGGTTGGTTTGATTGTCCTAAAGAAAAAATGTGATTACTTTTTGGAGGTAATATAGTCTACGGGAACTTTTCCATTTAAGTGCATTACTTTTTTACGCCTGTTTCGACTTTTCACGGAGAGCAAACGCTGCGGGTTCGAGGCTACTAAAAGCACATTGGATTACGTTGGGTCAGGTATCCCCTGGGAGCCGTTGGCCAGAACAATGCGTTTTATTGTGGCCCCACGTTGGGGGCGCCATTTAGTTCCACGCACAACTGCTCGTTTTAACTGCGTGAAGTCGTGACGTAGTAAATGAACGTATAAAGTTCTGTATTGTACTTACTATTTAGCTTATAGAAATATGTTATAGCGCGCGTGTAAAATATATTACATTTTAGACGTATTTATGCCGTAAAGCTTTTAAGTGCAGAAGTTACTTTGCCTTTGGATTATATAGTAATATAAAAGCAAACAAGACTATGGCACAGGTGAGCCGTTTATTGAGCATAACGCATTTTATTGTAAACCTACGTTGGGGCGCCATTTATTTGAAGTTGTGTTGCATGTTGTGAAATAATGGAGGTGTGGCCGCGTTGCTATAAAACGACTTGGCAATAAAAAATACAAACTGGATTCAGATAGGAATTGGTTTAGTTACGAATTTTTTAGTGTGAACATATAAAATTGAGTGGGTCGGTGAGATAAGTTTGACACATTAGTAGGAATAACAACCCTGCCTTTTTATAAGTTTCCTTTTACATTGCGCGAATACTTAGCAATGAGGTCAAAACGTCAACTGAGACCTAAAATGGCACCCAACACAACACGTTGTAAACAGCCATGTGAAATTACCTTCCTGTTTAAAGTTCTAGAAGCAAGTACTAACACACACGCACTGAATAATAAACAACCTTTATTTGCCTTCATTTTAAGACCTATAAACATTTACCTGGAGATTTGTACCAAGTTTTTATCTGACGGTAGTTTTACACGAACTTCAGATAAATGAATACTTAATCGGCGCTAGGCGTCTGTCTGTCCCTATTGACCCAGTTCATTTCGGCTCAGCTTTATTTATTCACAGCTCCTCTTATATTACTGAAGGTAGGGAACATATTTCTTTGAGAATATATTAATGGTGCCCAAGAGGATGTTTGTAAGATACAACTTGGTAAGTTTAAAGGTTAATTTAGTACTTTGCTATGCTAATTTTGGGATGGCAGACAAAATTGTCGAGAGTACTTATTAAGGATGAAAGTTGTTAGTCTTTTGATTACGGTTTGGATGCATGAAATTATTTTACACGTAGTATGTACTAGTCAAAGTTAAAATTGTTATAAAATGTTCGATGCGAGCTAGCGTTATAAGTGCTACAATGTTTTATATTTGGTAAGTTCAGCTGTGAACAGTGTATCGATAAAAAAGTACGAACATAATTTAGTATAAACCCCTTGTGTGTAATCCAAACCACTTTGTTGTAAGTATTCGTTACTGAGTAGGCATCGTTATTAACGTAAATGTTTACCAAACACACATTTCACTTTTAACTTTGCAAAATTTGTTTGAATATCTCCATATTCCTAAAAGTTTTACAATATTTCCCAGTATTGGGTCGGGTTACAATTATGGATGTCGGCTTACGCTATTTCCTGTCCGACCCCCGCTTTTTAGGAGCTCTTTAAAAGGTTCCGTCGCACCCTCTTGACCAAACCCACTTATTCGCAGACCGCTCCGGGGGCAAGGCAATGTTACAGTCAGAGGTACAAGATTGGATTGGAGGGTAGTCTGCTAATTGAGTATGCGTGTACATGGTGAGGATTCGGCTCATGTTGTAAACGTTGATTTATGCTGCTATCAGGATTACACTCATAGTATTATTCGTAACCTGCTTATGCTTAATGGTATGCATAGTGCCTAACACTATGCATACCATTAAGCATAAGCACAACTTATGTCTTTAGGAAATATGGGAAAGTGGAGGAAAGTTTGAAGAAAGGTCACTATTTTGTTACAGGTCGCTAGAGCAGATAAAGTTCGGCGCCCATTCCATATATCAACTTCTTAGATTTATGTGATGTGAAACTGATACATTATGTGTTTTTCTATTAAAGTGCGAGTAACAGAAAACACATAATGTATCAACTTGGACAAAGTGATAGCCGTTTTAATTATAGTGCAGATATATCTTGGAACTATTAATTTATACGCCGTGTTTTTGTAAAAAATCTTCGACTGCAAACATAATAGTTACTTGTCTATACCACAACAACTACAATCGTATCCCTTATTTCACTAAACCAGAGTTGCTACCAACGGCCAATTCGTTTTGTTTGCATTTAATCCAGTTTCCAGACCAATACTCTTCAGCAAAAAATTAAATAAACACGAAATCAATTAGCGTCGAGTGATAAAACAGCACTCATTCGACGTTGGTAGAGCTTAATTGTGAAGGCAGTCGTAACAATAATAGCTCCTGTATGTTGCGTTGCGTGTTGCTGAAGGTACGTTTTATGGCGAGGAGTTTAAGTAATGTGTGACGTCACTATCTCGTTTTGTTTAGTTCGTTAAGAAAGAAAAGTCGTTTACGTAATGTAGAGAAGTAATGGGGGAACTAAACTATCTGTTGCTAGGTATATTATATACATATTGTATATTGTGAATTTTATTGTTTTGGTAGTTATTTTGACGACGCTCGTATGTTTTATAGGTTCAATTTGTAGTCGGCAGTAAAATCTGTTTATGTTTGCATTAAAAAGTAATCTCACCCCCTAAGGCTTAATTCTCAATGGAGTTCGGGAATTAAAAATAATCTCAACTTAAACTCGTTTATCTAACTGGTATCCATTATATAGTATTGTCCTCTTTTTAGAAACCTTTTATAAAATTCCATAACATTCCTTGTGAACGATTTCCATTCATCTATTTTGCTTCGGTTTACAAAAAGAAAGCGTATTCAAGTTTTCAGCACTAGTCAGGAGAAATGTCGTGGTGACTGCACGAGGGTCAGGTGTCCCGTGGGGCTCGTCACTCGTCTCCGTACACAGAGGGTGCCATTATCGTGCCCCACGTCGGGCGCCATTAACTCCTATTGATGTTTTTGCTACGAGTCCCTACGTGTGGATTGTTCGTTAATATTTATTTCGGTTTATCTGTGTGTTACGTGTGTTTTGACTCTTTTAGATGTGAATAATATGATGCTGCGTCCCCACACAGCATACATGCAAAATTTTATTCAAAGGATGTATGTACTGTTTGATCAATGTGTTATATATTCCTTTTTTAGATTCATCATAATAATATTTCAGAAATAAAACACGAAAAAGGTTCACTCACACAAAAGGTACACACATGAACATATTTTTTTATTTTATTCCAGCTCGTGAGCAGACTCTGCGAATACCTCAGAGGATAATTCTGAAAGATTACAAATTTCCGCAATATCGGTTTAATACAAAAGTACGAGAGATTTCAATATGAGTGCCGAACTGAATCTTACCCAGGGGAACGACCGTCGCTAGCCAGTAACTGCTCTGTTGTGTATCGACTGTTTATATGTATTTGGCATTAGGATCTTTCGGTTTTTAGGTAATTCAGATTCATGAAGTCCTTTGATCATGAATATAAACTTAAAAATTTATGGTATAGTTATTCTGTCTGACGAAAAAACAGTTGTGACATGGTTTTTATTATATTGTTTAGCGAATTTAATTATTTCACTAGCCTATTAGTATATTCAATACTCGTAGAGTGGATTCCTAACCTTTCGTTACCTGGCCAATACGATGAGATTTGAGACCACTCAGCTCACCAGAAGTTTTTTTTTACAAAATAAAAGTATATTATTGAAAACTACAATATTTTTTTCTATTACTAGCAACATGGATTGCAAATCACTAGTATTCTTGTAGACTTTAGTCTAAATATGCAAGTTTGTTCCACAAGTGGGTCCACATTTAATGGATTAGTTGTGTGATTTGCTCAGTGTCCGACGTATATTGGCAATAGCAATAAGACAATTATTGCTATTGCCAATTTGAATTGCTTCTTAAAGCTCAATGTATCAGTTAATGTATATATCTCATCAATTAATGATTGTGTATATCTTGCTATAAAACTTAATCAGCTATCAAAAATTCTATGAAAACGTCCTTATTGTTGTGAAGTCGTCGCTTGGACGCGTTGACGCATTGTTTGCAAGTTCGACGTCGGCGCCGTGTTTACGTCACGTGATGAGCGTGATGACGTATTGGCTTTTATGTCCGCGATGAAGGCTGATTGTGGCGTGTTTGTGTTGGTTGAACGGTTTTTAAGTGTTATAGAAGTGTTAGCTAGAGTTTTATTGCTTGTGGTTTGTGGGATTGTTTGAAAATTCTATAATGCTTGACAAACAATATGTACCAATTTTTACATTTATGTCTCTATCCCGCATTATGTCGCTATTAGACGATTGCTATCTTACTGTAAACATGATGCAGTTATTTCTCTTTTCTTTATTTCTATTCTAACGTTCATCGTTGCATTTAAGTACAATGAGCTTCTCTCCTTCTCATTAAAACAGCAAGGAAGAAAAACACTTTTACAGTTAATAGTTCGCAGTTCAGTTAGTCTAATTATCACCCAGTTAACTACTCGTTAAACTAGAATTATTGACTGGAGCGATGTTTCTTACTTTCTTTTTAAAGAAAATAAAGTATCTGGATTTATTTACTTAATTAGGCTTCTCGTGTATCGTGTGGAGGAATCATGGTAGTACTGATTAGGAAGACAAATGTAGAAGGAAGAAAAAGAATGAAAGAAAAAACATGTTTGTGTTACTCATGTTTATGAAGCATTATGGAATGCGTGTATTTATGTTTAATCTTGCAAGTAAGGCATAATTTACTAACTTTCTATTAAATATATGGCGTATCTTTGTTGAGAGATGCCAATCAAGAGGTCATCCAAATAGTTGAAAATCATTATTGTGTAGTTGTTTTAAAATAAAAATTACATGTCGATCGAACTTTTTCTGATATCAAAAACAGGTTCAAAAACCTCACGTTCCACAACCGTCGGACTTTAAAAGCGACAAACGATTCATTCAACGCTTTTTCAGACCGAATCAAACCTATCAATTCGTAATACACAGTCTGGATAAAAACCGCAGCCACGACACTACGTGCGGGGGTCGACGCACTGAACATCGTGAGGGAGGAGGAGGGGTAAGGTTAACAAAGTTGTCCCGTAGACAAGTAAATTACACGTCATTTTGTGACGATCCGACGATCGTTATCGTCGCATGTCCTAAATGTTGTTTTTTTGGAACATTTTTCTGTTTGATTTAATGGTCATTGTATAAATGTTTGATTT
Organism: Shargacucullia verbasci; assembly: GCA_947562105.1. Taxonomy (NCBI): domain Eukaryota; kingdom Metazoa; phylum Arthropoda; class Insecta; order Lepidoptera; family Noctuidae; genus Shargacucullia; species Shargacucullia verbasci. Next base: position 206,994 of record OX387307.1, on the reverse strand, counting down.
AGATGTTTAGGTAAGCATTCGTTTGTTTGACGTTCGGTTTATGAATTTATACAGTTCCCTTATTTATTTTATATTTTTCATGTTGAAATTTATATTAATTGGAGCAAAAAATATCTGAACAATATTTTTTTCAAACCACCGACCTATGAAATTTTCATTCATTTGCTTGAATCATGAATTTATTCCCTGTAGTTCTTTGAATTGTAATGCTCATTTCTATGAAGTGGTTTGCTAGAAGCGCATTTCTTTTAGGAAAATGTGTGTTTTATTCATGAATAATGTATGTAACAGTAATGTCGAATAGCAATCAGTTGATGTAGAGCCCTGATGTTTGTAAGTCGATAATCTTTATGTGATTACTGCTGTATTTTAAAGTTAATTGTTGAATAATTATATGAGTAGACAGTGATGGATTATAAACATAATATTTTCTTAAATATATCTTTATTAATCATAGCGGTATTGTGATCTGTTTCAAGCATAGTTGCATTCGATGAACGGTCATACAAACAGACAACCGTATTTATCCATCGACTGATGTTTTATAATTCTCGTAACATGTTAGATGTGTGTCACCGTATATTTATCTTGCCATATCTTTTGGCACCCACCATGGGGCCACTCATCGCTCACACTCACGAAGCGACAGCGACGAGGCAGCACGCGGCGTCCACGTGACGGATTGTGTACTTTCCTTTAATGTACATTCCTTTTACAAGCTTTGATGTTGTTGAGATCTTGTTTGAATTTAGGGACGTAATGACTGTATGCGAATTAATTACATATTTGCGGTTCCCCCTTCAAAGAAAAAGAGAGGGATGAAAATGTTGGTTTATTTTTGAAGATTGCTTCCTGGCTTTTTTTTACATTTTACACAAAAAGGCTACATTAATCTCGAACCAATAAATTAATCTTTCAACGAACATTCATTACTCAATATGCCACGAATTTTGATAATGCGAGCTTGTTGGCGCCCCACGTGGGGCTGTCATCAGTCACCGCTGAGTGACGCCCGGCACAAACACATGCTACACACGTGACTGATTATGCTGCAACATCTCGCTTCGATGTGCTCGCATGTCGGTGGAACAAAATGATAACGTTGAGAACTTGGCGCCCATCGTCCTTTGTCAGTCAAATCTTTGTTTTATTAACGTATACGGTGCATGGATAGCGAGCTCGGGCTGTTTTATTTTAAAATTCTCAACGTGATAAACAACTAACAAACTAAAATTAAATTTTGTCATTACTAATTTAAATATTGCCGAAATAAATACCTATGAAGATTAATGTGGGTAAAACATTTTTTAATCGTACAAAGACACGCCTGGCATCAAAACGATTTTGCGAACTTAACTGTAGTAATAGCTGTCACCAAACTTAAAAAAAGAATATTCATTGCCAAACATCACGTCATTTCGTGGTTTTAATATGTAAGTATTAATGTTATAGGTAATACCGTAATATAATATAGCTTGTATAAATACTACAAAGATATCTTGAGATATGATTGACACGAGCAGGATTTGAAGGCAATGCCTCTGGAAATGGCTACTGTGTTATCTATATATGTGTGATCTAAACACATAAGGTGACATTTAATTTTTTTATGTATGTTTCAAATCATCAAAACGTCTAAATTGATTACAATTATGATAAAAGCGAGTTCAAATTAATATTTTTTCTTTCTTTCTTTGTAATAATTTCAATTGGTTCCATTGTTGACTTTCTCCCAAATTACTAATTAGGAAAGTTTCAGACTATTGTGTCCCGGCAAGTTCGCTGCTTTCTGCTTCTGCTGCGTTTTTTTCCTCGGCTGAAATTAGTTGTTGCTGCCAACGGTTACACAGTATTTCCCAAGCATATTTTGTTTAGCTGGTATTAGTCTAGTTTACCTTCACGATAAAAAAGGTACATGAAAATTTTCTTCATTGCTTTTTTGCCCGAAATGTTAGGCACAGGTATATTGTACCCACAATTCACCGATGCCATTATTGAGTTCCATGTAATATGGGGTAAGATCAGAACCGAACCCTGAATCTCACACTTATCAGCCCGACTTACGGCAACTAAACCAATGTAATGAGAGTCATAATAAAGTTTCAAAAATGCCTGCGATATGTTTATTTAAAATAAAAACTTATTCAAGGTAGTCGCGCGCGCAGTTGCAGTGTGGAACTTAAAGCTAATTTGTTTTTTTCAACCCACGAATTACGTCACTACAGTACGCCTCTCCTACACTTTATGACGTCACAATATGGCGGCTATTTACAGGTTACAAATGGCTGCCATTATAACATTAAACTACTATAATTCGTTAGTGAAGTGCATTTTGACGTGTCTACGTCACATAACCCTGTAATGCGGGGACGTCAATATTTGTTGGGGTTAACCCGTAGCTGGCTTCCATCATAAATGGATGCCTGACAAATATTGGTAGCTTTCAGTGTAGTTTTTTTGGATGGAATATGCATTGCAAATGTTTGGCTACGGTATAGTTGGGTGAATCTAGCGGGCTATGTTAACAGAGCCCTTCAATCCCCTTTCAGAAATCAATTGCTAAACTTGTATTTTCCTATTTAATTAAAGTGTATTTGAAAAATAGTAAAGCAAAGTTGCTATCACCAAGATTAGTCAAAAATATTTGCTTATGGCTCTTTCGTATGATATCTCAATTAATCACTTTGCTTTAAGAATCTTATATATTTTTGATAAGATATTTTACATAGAGTCTCAAATTCCACTTCGAAATAAACTTCAGATATCATTTCCGAGTCTTGGATGTTTTTGTTTATTGAAGCGACCACGGATCACGACATAGTAAAGACGGTCTAGCGGAGCTTGGTTTGGAATGAATGCGAGAGCTTGACATATTGATGTTATCAATGAAATAGAAAACCCTTTAGATCTAAGTAATACACATCTTAAGCGCACTCACTCCAATAACTTATGTCAATCCTATCCTATCCTACTAATATTATAAATGTGAAATTTTGTGAGGATGGGTGGATGGATATTTGTTTCACGCCAGAACGGCTGATCGTATCTGGATGAAATATGGCACAGAGATAGATTATAGTTTGGAATAGCACATATACTTTTTATCCCGGAAAAATGTTCGGGGTCGTAAACCACGCGGGCGAAGCCGCGGGCGAAAGCTAGTGCCTTATATATGGGCCAAGACATTAAATATTAATGCATTCATATCCCATCATTGTGTAATGATCGTCACTGGATAGGGTTGAGAAGCGACAGAGGAAAGAAAACCAGTCATCAGACTATCTGGTGAACATTATCATTATCATGACGCTTAGATAGACGCAAATGTTCACTCTGCTGAGCCTCAGGGTCGTGATGACACATAAAATCCTTAAATCTGTTAGCTTGTTCACAGGTGTAACCAAAGTAATGTATGCCACAACTCTTACACGGGGCGCGTCGCTCGTCGCATCGTTCAATATTGATGCATTCATATCCAACTATTGTTTAGTGATAGTCGCTCGATAGGGTTGCCAAGTGTCTGGCATTACGTACCATGAAGATAATATGGGGAAGTGATAACAAGATGGTGTGACGAAGTTTATTCAAAAGTGAGGACAGAAAATGCTGTCTTATCGTGATTTTAGATATTTTTAGATGTAACTTTAGTATTAACTTTTACTAATTAAAACGTATGTCTCATGTATTTTGTTGCTGGATAATAGGCAATATTTTCAAAGCTTTATTTCACTGTGCACATCCCCAACACTTTCCATTGTTAAGATATATTAGATAGTATGTATTTACCTATCTCACACAAAATTCGAGGTACTCCTATTATGGGTGACATTGTTGGTATTATATTCACGAACAGTTAGGTTGGTAGCCCTGTGTGATAGTAGCATCACACGTGCGCTCTGTTGAGTGTCTGTACTCATTATGAAGATTGTATGCATGGAGTCAACTGTTGTTGATACTAAGCTTTAGAAGTTAAACAGCTGTGAGCCGAGCTTCTTATCACGCTGCGCCAGCACATACTTTGTATGGTTTTTGAACATATGAAGGTAAGTAGACCATTTCGATAGTCAGTGAAGATACATTTGAGTGTATTAGATAGAAAACAGCTGCTCTGGATCATGGGGAGTGGACACCTATCCGCGAAATGCATTTTTATATAGAGTACACTCTGTTTACACTTTAAGGAACCAAAGGGTACTTACCCAAGCATGTAACAGAAAGGGTCTGTAATAAAATTCACGTGTTCACTATGAAGTATTTATTTAGACTAGCTTTACATATATAACATAGGTGTCCTATCCTAAGTTGGTTTACATAACTAATAAAAACACGCGAATAAGTTTAATCGAAAATAATTATTTATTATATAAAAAGGTAAGGTTTTGTGTCGTATTATTGTACGAAAAGCGTGAATTTTAACATTGAACGAATAATATTTTTACGCGTATTATTCAATTCGGTCCACTGTCGCAAGGGGACCAAGAAACCCATAAAGAATTTAATATGCGATCGAATGGAGTCAATTATTGCACATTGTACGACACGTGTGGGGGCGTGCAGGGGGGCAGGGGACCGAGGGGTGAGGTCGCCGTGCGGATGGGTAGGATTGCAAAAGTTTAACCAATGTTCCGAATGTCACGCTAAGGGTATTTATAGTTATAGACGAATTATTGTTGTACTGACATTCGTACTCAGTACTGACTGTTATATCGCTACTACGCAGGCGCTGAACAACGTTGATTAAAGCCCTTGTCTCTGCTGATCATAAGAATATCTGGAAGGAAAATAACTGACGTATTCAACAAACAACAACTGTAAACTAAGATTATAAGTATTTTTTATAGTTGGAAGCAAAGAATAGACGCCGTCGTTATATAAATACTGATGTTCACCCGCATCTACTTACACTGGTAGACCCCAAGCTACCGAAAAGACGGTTTTCATGAGAAAAATAACTTTAAACGCTTGTTTACTTGATCCTAAGTTTATTAACTTTCCCATAAAAATATTCGCTCCTACAAGAATTTACGCGGCGTCACGTAAACTAATTCTTATTAAAATTCCCTCCGAGTTCGGGCGTAGTCGGGAGCACTCGGGGGCGTTCGATGTCCAATATATATTCAATAATATTATGAACAATGTGTGGCAGTGTGTTATTGGGGTGTGGGATCGAACCCCTGTTGTTCGCGCGAAAGTGGCCTATTGTTCTGTGAAGATGCTGGAGAGCTTGCTGTTTTGTAACAAACTATATAAAAGCGAAATAATCTTCACTCACAGACTAATCACGAAGTTTCGGGAACCTGCCAAGATTGTGAGCTATACTCACAATCTTGGCAGGTTTTATCTTCCCATTAAGAACAGTTTGGTATTAGGTAATAATACGTTTTTAGATACAGAAACACGACTTAAAAGATCAGATTATGAGCCACCCGTATACATACATTTTTCGGTGTTGCGGTACAGTCCACCCACCCGCCCTGTCTCATGTCAAAGCTTTATAAAATAATATTTGTTAGAAGCATACAACAACATAGTCGCAGTACAGACAGAAGGTCCATTAAACAAACTCCTAAGTAGCCGTTACGGTACAAGTAAATCTTTTAATGTAGGTAGGTATATTCATACATCGTCATACCTTTTGTAGGTACTGTCATAGTCTGCCATCGATTCTGTCAGATATGACAGATATGACCGGCTCCAGTTATCGGTAGAACGATAGAAAGAGACAGGGTTATTTTATCGGCCGCTGGGGGTATAACGTCTACACCTGCGCTTTACTTAAGAAAGATTTGTCCGTTTGTTCTTGACGTATATGAAGTTGAGCTTGCTTTTACCATTTGTATAGAGTTAACCTTCTGTAACAATGTTCTTAATCCATGCTCATAATGGGGACGTGTATCATCTCTATATCACAAAGGGCGATCAGTCCTTTATCATCGGACCCGACGCTTGGGCCTAAGTACGTCAAATGAAAACCTCTGTATGACACGTTTGGACCTTCTGGCCTTGTATAGCTTTATGAATACCAACATAACATATCATAGCATCACGCCGGTAAAATGTTTCCACCGTTGGGTACGCGATTACTCTTAGCGGAACATCTGCCACCAAGACATCATCTTCCCTGGACAGCCTGGACGTTTCTCAACAGGCTCAGGGTGGTTGGCAGGCACCAGAGAAGACGTGGGGGTTCTCAAGATGATATGGGTATCTCCAGCGCCACACAGACAGTGAAACGCCTGCTCATGTACCCTGACTGCCCTATCTCCTGTATGTAATATGGAGTCAATCAAAGACTCATCGAGCTGGCCATGTTATGGGCCGAACAAATTTAACTTTAGCCATCGAAACAACAAGAAGCTTGTATTTCCTAAAAGGTAGGCACGAGCAACCCTAACAGTGTGGCGTGTGAACGGTGGCCGTAGTAAACGAGGCGCGATATTAGCCGATAGCCGAACGAATAAGAATAGGTATTAGCCGATAGCCGATAGCCCATACACGTTACTTGGATAGGCTTCACATTACGATGAATTAGTTAGTTATGTGCGTGGTCGGAATATGAATGTTTATATTAGTGAGGTTTCAGCGTGTACCGATGAGAGGGAGCTTAATCGTCACGCGTCAATTTTATACGTATTAATATGTAGCTTTATCAGAACTAGTAAAGCGCGGCTATGGAGCGTTAGGTTCTGGGTTCTATCCTCGGGCCGGGCAGTGATATTTGAACGACCCGAAGTTTGGAATTGTGGCCGGCAGATGACTATAGGCTCACCCCCTCATTCATGGGACTTAATAACTTCATCGAAATCTGTATGTACTATAATGTCATAGCGGTCTATCCCTTCTTGTGAAACGTTTACCGATTGTATTATTTGTATTGATTGTAGATACCGTGTATATTGTTGTTACTTATGTATGTATGGACGAACTATTGGTAATATATGCGGAATAAATGCTTTTTCTTTCTTTCTTTTGTTAGTATTGTGTTTTTGTGGTACCATTTTATAATAACATTTAAACAAGTATGTAGTGCTATGCCATCGATAGGTATCTAATATGTCACTTGTGAAACGGCTACGTTAGTCTATTGGGCGCAAGCGCAGCTGCCGACTGTGAAGATTTTTATTTATTAATCGGTAGATATACCAACAACATATATATAAATAATAGACAAAAATAAAAGTTCCTATATGTGCGCCCATTATGGGTACACACAGCATTCACCATAGGCTAACACAAGATATTGGTGCTGATCTCCACATCTAGGACCAATTCCCAATACTGTAAGGACCAAGGAGTTTTGCAACGGGATTCGTGGCTTTCTACCATTACATGCGACTTAATAACGTCATGGTTGAAGAGTAGGTTCAAGTATACCCCTGGCTCACGTTGCCAGGAATTTAACCGTGGTAGTATACTAAAGCAGGATCAAGATAGTCAATTTACTGTTCCTACATCATTAAAAACCTACGTTACTGTTATGGCTACGTCAACAAGTTTAAAAAATCTCGCCCCCTGAAGTCAGTCCTCATTACACAACACCCTGTAACTTATCACCAAATAAACATTCCTGTATTTGCTCTAAACATTACTACAGAGGGCGCGACCCTTACACCACACATACACGCAAATAACAACCTTATTTTTATGTAGTATAAGAACAAATATAGCGTGAATAAAATTTTGTAATGATTGGCAAACTTGCATACTTAAAAGCATAAGACTTACAATCTAATATAAACTTTAAGTTAATAAAAATAAGATTGAAATAACCTTGATGATAATCACAAAAGATTGGCCTAAAATCTGATATTATGTCTGAATAATTTTCAACTTTATCTCAACGTGTTAAGGTTGATAGTCGTTTGAATTATAAAGATAGTCCAAAAGCTAGGGAGGTTTTCGCTTACGTGTCCGTCGCTAACAAGGGTGGTGTAAATAAATGGGGGGATCAAATTAATTGATCTCGGAATGAACTTTCTTAGATTACAGAATTGTTTAGTAAGGTAGGACCGAGTGTTACACTAACATTGATTAGAAACACACGGTTATCTATTTAGCTTTCTCATTGGTTCGGTGGTCGGAAGCGCGGCTGGTGAGCGTGAGGTACTACCGGTTCGATGCTTGTGGCGAGCAATGTGTTATTGACCCCACATGCTGGTATGTTGACCTTTTTGTCGATCTTTTACTTCGGATTTTCACATTTTGCTTTAATATGATCAAGCAACGAAAGAAGATCTTCAAATGAAAAGGTGCACTGAAAGAGCCTCCTCGAGTGACTATATCGTTACAGAACTGGTTGAGTCTATTTTCATTCCATAACGAAATGAGCAGGACGACAGTATAAGAAAATGTAAGGTCTTTATAATTACATCATAGCATTATTGACCCTTACGTTAGATAAACACCGTGATTTCATTATGTTGGATCTGGGAATCGAAATCGGGTGTTCAAACCTCAACCTGATGCTTCACAACCGTTCTTCTAAATTCAATTTCACAATAACCCGATTGTATTCGTCCTCGCCATCTATCACCCATCTTTAATCCTTTCCCCCATCTATCTTCAACGAATTCCATAGATCAACAACATTTTGTCGTTTCAGTTAATAAATTAGATGCTTCTTAAATTCCTCCCGGATTAGTATTCCGGGCCGGTTTGTGACAGATAAACTTATTAAAAAGGGTTCCGTACTATACAGAGAGGCCACCCTATTATTTTTCTAATGAAGTCTTTGCTTAACTTGTTCAATCTATATTGAACTTTAATACGTTGCAAATAAAGTCTTCTTTTGTAGTTACAACTCAGTGTTTCTCCACACAAAGTAATTTAATCCTTGATGTTTCGTGTTTAAAGTAGAAAATTCGTTGCAGTGTAGTAATTATGCTATTTAAGTGATAATACATCGTTGGGATGATTAGTTTTACGTTCAATCTCGTATAACATCGTCCTATGCATTAGATACTTATCACAGTATTATGGATCTTATGTTAACGTTTTAAAGTTGAGAATATGGTGTATTGACAATGAATTTATAAATTATGTGAAGTGCAGATGAGTCAGTTTTGCATTTTTATAAGCATGCCTTATACACGTTATGTAAACAAAAAGATACCGTAACAGGAAAAAGAAAAGAAAATGGCGCGAGTTATTCAATAACAAGCATGACACGAGTATAGAACTGACTCGATCACTCTTGTTTTGAACACTTTATATATTACTAGCTTCGGCCTCGGCTTCGCCCGCGTGGCTTACGAACCCGTACATTTTTCCGGGATAAAAAAATTCCAAACTATAATCTATCTCTGTGCCAAATTTCATCCAGATCCGTTCAGCCGTTCTGGCGTGAAAGAGTAACAAAGATACATCCATCCATCCATCCATCCAACCATCCAACCATCCTCACAAACTTTCGCATTTATAATTAATTAATTAAAGTAGTATCTCGAAGTGCTCAAAGTCAAATACTTTTATTTAAACTGGACCTTTACAGGCGCTTTTAAATCGTTGTCATTCTAATTGCACGGTTGCAAGTGGGTTGGTCGTTTTTAATGTTACTCATTGTGAGATATATATTTCTTTATACATAAAGATACAGTATTTAAACCTGAATTTGATTTGTAAATTATTATTATAAATACTACTAGCTTTTGCCCGCGACTTCATCCGCGTGACCTACATATTATATAATAATTTATAGCCTATAGGCACTTGCGGATAATGATAAAATCAATCAGTGAATTTTTATTAGAATAGAATCATTAGTTCCGGAGATTACCCCCTACATACTAACAAACAAATTTTACCTCTCTATAATATTAGTATAGATTACTACTAATTCAATGGAGTTTCTTCCTAGTCTCTTCTCCATGGACTAAACACCCAGTTTTGCCTGCGAAGACACAGTTGAAATAATAAAAAAATACTTTGACTTTGAATAAACTGCAGTATAAATCCGTGTATGATTGTTATTGTTTTGTACACAACGACCTCGAGCCCATGTGTTCGGCGTACACTTGTACACTGTGAGAATCAACATTACTCTTTTATATGTATGTTTCGAGAAACAGAATAACACTCCAAATTAAACAAAATATATAAACAAGTCGTACTGTTTGTTTGTGTAACGTCTGATTGAGATGTATTTGTAATGAGAATACACGGATTAGTTGTTGAGGATGTGGGCAGAAGTGGTGTGGTGTCATGGTATGTATCAACGTCGTTTGAAAAGCTGATTTAAAAGCTAGCAGCAAACCAATCGCTGACGGACAGCTACAACTTTACATGTGGGTACACTCACATTTAACCGATGCTGGTATTAGATCCCATGTACTTAGTAGGAGGCGAGAATATAGTGAATCACTGAGCAGACTTCCAAAATGCGAGCAGCTTCCCAAAAACCTAACCAGCAATCGTACCTAATACCTCACGTTCAGCTGCCCTTAATAGAGCAGTGAGGAGCTCTAGTAAGGACCTCTGTCTACCAAGGTAAAGCATCTCCAAAATATTTGTTATTAGTTTTTCGTTCCCGACTGAGACAAGGCCCTGAAGGCTTTATTAAATTTCATACACTTTATTACATGTTCGCGTCTCAGAGTATGTGAGACGGAGCTGGAGCATGGGGCATGGGGCACGGACCGAGGTGTATTGCGTTATTTTCATATGTATGGTAATAACACACAGTATTGTGTGACGGAAAAATGTATCTATGAGATGTTATGTAGCACTTGTGTGGTTTGTAAGGAAACCGTTGAGTCAACGCAGCCTATATAGAGGTTAGGTATAAAATTCTTATTTACCAGGTGACGTGAGTGAACTGTTTAGTTACAAAATATTATTCGTCCCACGTCCAAGACATATGGTATTGGAAAAACTTCTTTGAGTGTGGATCCAGCTAATATCGCTCCAGCTGGAACCGCAGTGCATGCATCCTGGATTTGTTCAAAAAGCATTTACGCCCAAAAATGTGTATTGCACGTTGATGTTAGGAAAACTTGATTTCAAAATACGTACCTAAGTACATCAATATTATTGCGGTTGTATTCCTCGAAGGGTTAGGCAGAGGTATACTGTTGTACATCCACATTTCGCCGATGTCATTATCTAGTCCCACCATGTAATAAATGGAGCGAGCCTATTGCCATCAACTAGACACAGTTCCAAACTCCAGGCTGTTACTGAGAATTTCCATATAGAAAAACCCGATCAACCGGGTATGGAACTCAGAACCTCACACTCAGTTGTCGCGCTTACGACCAATGAGTCAGTACGCTTTATCTCATATAATGGGGTTATATTTGAATAAGACAAAACTATTTAATGTGAACCTCCTGCCAGACTGACGCGGCTTTGATCAGCAGTTGTTTGATCGCATCGCCATATGTGGCTCCATCTTATTACAAAATACTTGTTACGGCTTACGTCGAACTGTACTACTGAACCTATTATCGCTAAGTGGTTCAATAGGTTATACGTTTCATAAATTATTATTACAATTTCGCATTATATAGGCCATGAGGTTCTTGGTTTGCACATAGGCGAGGCTACTTCTATTTGTACCTATCGCGATTTAAGTCAAGAGATTACATGTACTATAAGAGTCAGGTTTCCGTAGGCACTGAAAGTTTCCTCGAAATTGGTAGTCGGCGATTACTCTGCATAAGAACCGGAATCGTCGTCACTGGGTAGCGAATTGTTATACACAAATCCTATGCCTGGCCGCTTACCAACACATACGGAATAGAAGAGTGTGGATAATTTGACCGTTCAACCTAAATTTAAATACATGTTGATAACAAGCAAGTGGACTCTACACAACACTAAATATTTTCCATTATTTTGTCATGTTCCTGTTAGAAAGAGAAAAAGTGAGACTGTTTATCTCTTTATTCTGTAAACAACAGAGTCAGTATGATTGCACGGCAAATACTTAGTCCTTACGGTTTAAAACGAATACTGAACGAATGTAGCAAAAAGTTCTATGTGAGTCGCACTAAATGCGTTCACATTTACCTAGTAAATACCCCATGTTGCTGCACGATCCACATCCACGGACTGTAGAGCACGAGGTTTTCTTTTTAAAGACATTTATCCTCCTTAATTTATTCGTGACATTTTATTTTCAGAGACTAGTTAGGGCGGGTACACGCGAGCGACTCGCCCGCAATTAGTAGCAAATTGTCGCGCGTCTAGACGCCGCCTGTGCAGTTTTTTATGTCTTTCAGCGCCGTTGAGAACATGTTGCCATTGAATAGATGAGTGTAGAAGTCCCATTTTGATTAGACACTCGCACATAAGAGTTGCGTTTAATGATAACACGGATCGTAGCTCATTGCAGTTCACTGCTGGGCAAAAGGTTTGTCCAAAATTGTACCAACGTCCGTAATCATATGACAGTAATACCTATTTACGATTAGATAATAACACAATTATTTTAGTATTGTACTATAAAAATGATAAAAACATTGTGGTACTTTTGTACAAAGATGAAGTGCAGATTTAAATAAACTCAAATCTCAGATGCTAAAATAATAATAATATATTAAAGCTATAAATTTTTTTATATAATAAACGCGCCATGTAATCTTGTTTTTAACGATATTCTAGAATACAATTTTACAAGCATAGTTTGAAATGGCCTTTCTGCGCATGTATTTGTGATGTCTCTTTACGTAAAGCTCTATCTTAAAGAATATAACATCCAAAGATATAAAGAATATAACATCCAGATAGAAGCATTAGTCCAAATAAATGAATATTATAATATTAATAGTGTCAGCTCAATACAACCCGTTTATTTACCTACAGATGTTTTGGATCTATGTGTTTATGTTTACGATAATATAATATATAACTCGCCCACGATCCAGGAGTAGTGGCTAATTTAAAAAAGCGCGTTCTTCTATATGTTTCATCCTTAAGAAGATTAGTCAAAGTTTGTTATTTATTTCTAATAAGCATTTACAAACATTTTTCAAACGTCGAGAATCTAGATGTGCTGTTCCAAAGTGATCTGATGGGGAAGAGACCCACAAGATACGTCGCGGATACTCTTTTTAAAATAAGAATCAGTTTTACATGTTGTTACAAAAAATAGTAGAGCTAATAAACTGGTCGTCTCCAGCACATGAGTCGATGACGACAACTGGGTCAACATAGTATTACCAGTGTTCAGCTCTCAAGTCTCGTGTGGAGAATGCTTCCAACTGGTGTCACGTCAGCGTTTCTTAGAATAGCTACAGTTAACAAGTGGGCTGCGAACTTCAAGACTTTGATGTTCTTTCGTCGGAAAATACCCGGAAGAAGGGCTCGATGGCTATCTCATTTGTTACATAATATAACGTCACGTTGTATTCCCCGAAGGGTTATGGAGAGGTGTACTATTGTACACTAAACACATGATGACGGTTCGAGTGATGTATCGAAAGACATTATTCACTGTTTAAAAATTGTATTGAGATTTGTATTGATATTTGTTGAAATATTTTGTGCGGGTTCGCTGCGCGTGTAGTCTATGCGACGGTCGTCTGCCAAGAGGCCGGGGCAGGGGCGATGACGCGCGACCCCACCTGTGTCCGCCGCTGTATGTGTGTGTGCGGCGCACGCTCACTTGGTCAAGCGTTAACATGCTGCCGCCCTTGGAACATTGAGTTGTTCCAATGTTGGAAGTGGACAGAGTCTGTTGAAGGCTCTCCTCATGGTGCCAGAGGTGGTCCGAACGTCTGCTACACGGTTGATCCCGTCGGAGCCAGGATACACTGCTGTGATTCGCCCAAGCAACCATCTGTTTGGAGGCAGGCGATCTTCCTTGATCAGGACCATGTCTCCTGGATGTGGTTGTCCTCTGTCTGACTGCCATTTGTTTCTTTTCTGTAATTCTGAAATGTATTCTTTATGATAACGATTCCAGAAATGAGCCCTTAGGGCCAGGATTCGTTCATATCTGGTGAGGTTGTTGATTGAAGCTTCTTCAACCTGGGGAGTAGGCAACATGGTTAGTGTCCGCCCAATCAAAAAATGCGCTGGAGTGAGTGGAACTAAGTCAGATGGGTCTGATGACAAGGGAGTGAGAGGCCTAGAGTTAAGTATTGACTCTATCTGCACCAGTACAGTATTCATTTCTTCATAATCTAGATTAGCCATTGACAATACTCGTTTTAAATGATGCTTGATAGACTTGACTGACCCCTCTGCCAATCCATTAAAATGTGGGCTATACGCAGGGTAAAATTTAAAGTTAATATCATTTTGAGATGAAGAAGATATAATATTATTATGATTTAAGTTAAGAAATTTAGCTAACTCGTTGCTGGCCCCTACAAAATTGGTGCCGTTATCTGAAAATATAGTCGTAGGCTTACCTCTGCGGGCAATAAATCTATTTAAAGCAGCTAAATAACCTTTGGTAGTTAACTCAGTGACAAGTTCTATATGTACTGCTCGCACTGCTAAACACACAAATACACAGATGTATGCCTTCTTTAGTCTGCAGCCTCTACCCTTTCTGTCTGCTATCAAGATTGGGCCAGCATAGTCCACAGCTGTATTAGAAAATGGGTACTCAGCTTGTAACCTTTGTTCAGGTAAGTTACCCATGATAGGTTGAAATGTTTTTCCAGAAAACCTACAACATTTCACACAATTGTGAGTAGTTTTCCTGGCTAAGTTGCGACCATTGATTATCCAGAACTTATGTCTTAAGGTTGCTAACAATAGCTGCGGACCTGCATGTAACAAATATTTATGATAATGTTCTACTAATAGTTGAGTGACTTTGTGTGATGCGTGTAATAGAATAGGATATTTTGTGTTGTAGTCATAGTTGGAGTTTGATAGTCTCCCTCCAACTCGCATGACACCTTGTTGATCAACAAAGGGGTTCAAATTTAAAAGCTTATCCTTTGGTGATAACAAACGTTTGTTTATCAGTTGAGTATGTTGTTTATTAAAGATTTCCCTCTGTACAATCTTGCAAAGTGTCTTTGTAGCAGAATCAAGCTCCAACAAAGTTGGTGAGCCAGTGATTTTGTTCAAGCTTGACTTGCGACAGTTATGTATGAATCTGTGTACATATACAACTATACGCTGAAGTGTGCAATAATTAGAAAACCTTTGAATGAAGGTGTGGTCATCTGTTGAAACATTACATTGAACTTTGATTTCAGGTAAGTCTTCAATGTTTGTATTTTGAGGCTGTGTGGGCCACTGTATTTCTGTCTGATGTAGGAAATGTGGACCATTCCACCACAAAGATGAGTGTTTGAGTTGCATTGCATTGAGCCCCCGAGACCCTATATCAGCAGGGTTTGCATCTGTGGGAACATAATTCCAAGACCTGGGCGAGGAATTAGTAGTGATTTCGTTAATTCTGTTGTAAACAAACTGTTGTAGTCTTTGTTTGCATGTTTTTATCCATCCTAGCACAATTGTTGAGTCACACCAAAAATGTTGTGAATTTATTTTAATACGTAATGAATTTAATACCTTACAAGCTAACTGTGTAGCTAAAAGGGCTCCACAAAGTTCTAGACGTGGCATAGTTAGCCTTTGCTTCAGTGGGGCCACCCTACTCTTAGCTAGTAATAATTGGACACTAACATTGCCACTATTGGATACAGTGCGTATGTATATGCATGCTGAGTAAGCCCTTATGGATGCGTCACTGAATGCGTGCAACTCAGCTGTAACAAAATTATCACATAAAACACGTCTTGGAATTTGAATAGTGCCTAAATCGGGCAAATACTTAATAAAATTGTTCCACTTTGGCTCAATCTCGGCAGGTAACTGTTCATCCCATGAAATGTTCTTTGCCCAAAGGATTTGTAAAATGAGTTTGGCTTTCAACATACAAGGATTGATTAAACCCAGAGGATCAAACACTTGTGCGATTGTGGACAAAATTCTACGCTTACTTAAGTTATGTGTTTGTGTTTCGTTCGTGTCAGCTGAAGAGAATAGCAACATGTCTGTTTTGCATGACCAAAGTAATCCAAGGGTTTTTGCATGTTCATTTTTGTTTAAGTTTAATAACTCATTGTTGCTATTTTCACCAACAATTTGAGAGAGTATAGAGGGTTCGTTTGAACGCCATTTACGTAAATGAAACTGAGCGCCCTGTAGTTCACGAATGATGCCTTTGCAAGTCTGTATAATTGTATCCCTATAATCGTCACCAGTAACCAAATCATCGACGTAGAAGTCGTGTAAGATTGTTTCCTTTACTCTTTCGTCTGTACAGTCAAGTCCTAGTTGTACAAGACACCTAGTAGCTAAGTAAGGTGCAGAAGCCATTCCGTAAGTGACTGTGTTCAGTTTGTATTGTTTGATTTTTTGACTGGGATCAGACCGCCAAAAAATTTGCTGTAAGCTTCTTTGATTTTTATTTACTAATGGAATTCTATAGAATTTTTCGATGTCAGAAGTAACGACTATCTTATGCTGTCGAAATCTAATTAATATGCTGATCAGGTCGTCCTGTACAGTAGGGCCTATGTGTTGGATATCGTTGAATGATTTGCCAGAGCTTGTAACTGCTGACGCATCAAATACCACCCTTAACTTTGTAGTGAGGCTGTCCTCACGGAGGACGCCATGATGAGGTAAGAAATATGAAACTTCTTCATGATTGTCAATGTCAATGTTTTCAGACATATGACCCAAGGCTATGTATTCGTCTATAAATGCTGTGTATTGTTGTTTAAATGTGAAATTGCGTTGAAATTTATGCTCTAGTGTTTGAAATCTAGTAAGTGCTTGCTGTCGTGAATCTCCCAAGCACTTAGGAGACTCCTTTAGTGGGATCGTTACTACAAACTTACCGTCTGATTGACGTATAGTTGAATTTGCGAAGTTGGTTTCACACTCACTCTCACCCATGGTGCGGGATTGTTGAGGAATTGAAACTGATTCCAACTCAAAGAATTTGTTGAGTTTCTCTTCGAGCTCAGCGTTTTGTATGAAGTGACAATGGACTGTATTATGTGAATGTTTTGTTTTTGTATGTGGAACTTGTACAGAACCTGAGACTAACCATCCTAGTTTTGTTTCAACTAATGTTGGTTTTGTTTTGCCTAAGGTTATGCGATTGTTTGACAATACCTCCCAAAAGAGGTCAGCACCTAGCAGCATTTGCACCTCAGACGGATTATTGAATGTTGGATCCGCGAGGTGGATGTGAGGTGGGATATTCAGTTGATTGCAACTGATTTTTACTGTGGGCAAAAGTTGTGTGATTTGTGGTACAATGAAGCAATTGATGTCTGCAGTGTAGCCACTGTTTGTAAGTGATGATATTGTAACATCACATCGTTTTGTGATTCTAGAGGATTGTTTGTTCAATCCTTGAACTGAGATGGCAGTAGAGTAACTGGGTACTTGTAACTGCCGTTGTAAAGTTTCTGTGATGAAACTTGATGTGCTGCCATTGTCTAACAGCACACGAACATTGTGCAGCTGTCCGTCGTGGTCTGATATATTAACTATAGCAGTGGATAGTAATACTTGACTTTGATGTATGGAAGATAATGTTATGTTAGCTTGTAATGATGTGTGATTTTCTGATAATTGCGATTCTGTCTGCACCTTTGCTTGTGAAGTCGGTAATACTATACACTCGCTTGATGTACTTGGCCTTGTATCTTGTTTTGAGTTGTGAAGAATGTGTAATAGGCTATTGTGTCTGTGTGAACAATATTTGCAAGTGCCCATCATGCAACGTTTTTCATCATGATCTTGACGCAAACAATTAGTGCAAAGTTTGAGTTGTTTAACCTTCTCTATGCGTGATTCTACTGGCATTGATTTAAATTTAGTGCACTGATAAATATAATGATTGTTTTTGCAAACTGGACATTGCAACATGTTATTATGATGTGATTGTTTAGAAAATGTCTGATTAGCAATGAATGTTTTTGGCCTCACATGAGAAATATCACTGTGTCTACGTGGTTTATTCTGTGAATCCTCCATGGTTTCCAGTAAATCTGCTCGGTTTTTTAAAAACAAAGTAAAGTCTTCTAAAGTTGGTATGTTTTTGATAGTATTACGTTCCTCTTCCCAGTCCCGAATGGTATTTTGATCGAGCTTGCCAGAAACCATGTGAATAATAAGAATGTCCCAGTGTTCTGTGGGTAAGTGAAGTGTTTTCAGAGCTCTTAGGTTTTTATTAACTGTATCAAGTGTATTTCTTAAAGCTTTAGATGATTCTTTGTAAATTGTCTCAACATTGAATAAAGCTGTTATGTGGTTATTTACCAGAATTCTGTTGTTATAGTAACGCTCACAAAGCAAATCCCAAGCAATATCATAATTGTCTGCTGAAAAATCTAGTGCCTGGATAACTAGTAATGCGCTATCTTTGAGTGAAGCTCTTAAATAATGAAATTTGTGTATTTTTGTGATAGAATTGTTTGTATGAATAAGTGATTTGAATGTGTCATGATACTCTAACCAGTCCTGATAGCGTCCAGAGAAGGAAGGTAAATGTATTGTAGGTAATTTAATGTTTGGCCTACCGGTATGTGCAGATGCAGTATTAGAACCTGTTACTTGGTCAAAGTGGTGCACCGCAGAGGCAAAGCCATTCGACGCCGAGTTTCTAGTCAGCAACTCCTGCGCAGCAGCAACTGCACCGAAGTAACTGTTGTCGAAGTTTTCCCGTTCTTTGTGCTCTTCATCTGGAATTTCGTTTAAATTTTCTATATCAGTTTGAGTGGCATCAAAATCATTGTACATTTCTTGGATTTTGCTCAAGCGGGTATTTAACTCAAAAATCTGAACATTGTTAAGCTCTTTGCTAGGCAAAAGTGACTGTAAATATGATTTAAATATAGTTAGTTTAGCTTTTAAGGAACTTCTAGTCCTTTTTAATGTTTTGAGATCCATTATGTACTAAAGCTGCAAGTAACCTAAACCTCCCAGCGGAAATTAAATGTGCAAGTGTTATTGAGATAAGATTATGCAAAAAGAAAATAAACAATACTTAAATTTAACCATATGCAGATTGTTTAGTGAGGGCAGTCAAGTTATCAGGCAATAGCGAAAGGCGTGCAAGCAGCAGGCATGTGGTTTGCGCGAACGCGTCGTGTCGCGTGACGTAAGTAGCCGCACCGCCCCGGGCTCGAATATTCTGGAATGTTAGAATAAAAATAAGTACCTACTCACTTATTAGATTTGAAAAATACCCTTTTATTATGCGGAGATATGTTTATCGGCACAGATACAGACAATCTACTCAAGTTAGACCTCTGAAATAATAATTAACCATGTAAAATACACAGATAGCGTGAATGAGGCTTGTTAAATTATTAAGGAAAGTTGACTGATTGAATAAGTGCAGTAAAGGAAAAATTCGTTAACACATTCTTGGTTAAATTGCAAATAATGGGAATACAAGTAGGTAAATCTTGTTTGAATGATATTGAAAGTTTAGGTAGCATTAGGCGCAAATAATCAGCGATTCCCTAACACTGATTGGAACGGACTCACTTCACCGATGTGCACAGCAATCCCTTTTCTTGGTTTCTCGTAGTTACGTTAGAATCTTGTTTGTCGATCCGTAGTAACAATCCTTGATCGATGTCCAACGTGTTCGTCGCTCGACCTCACCGCTACGTCCTTTGTTCGCTGCACCATGTGGCAGCCGTTTACAAAGAATATATCCGGCTCGAATCTTATGATGACGGTTCGAGTGATGTATCGAAAGACATTATTCACTGTTTAAAAATTGTATTGAGATTTGTATTGATATTTGTTGAAATATTTTGTGCGGGTTCGCTGCGCGTGTAGTCTATGCGACGGTCGTCTGCCAAGAGGCCGGGGCAGGGGCGATGACGCGCGACCCCACCTGTGTCCGCCGCTGTATGTGTGTGTGCGGCGCACGCTCACTTGGTCAAGCGTTAACAACACACATTTCACCAATGCCGTTATTACGTTCTATGTAATAGAAGGCCTGCTGCTGAGAATTTCAGCAAAAACCAATAACACTTTCCCTGACCTGGGAACCCAAGAGCTCGTTTTCAGTGGCCGCCCAGGTGACCACATAATAAATGAGGTATTTCTTTAATTAAATAATTATCACTCCATATCATTTTTTCCAAGACCCGGGTACGTCTTAAAACTGCGGCCAGACACCGGAGGACGGGCAGCAGCGTCCTCTCACTAATCGGTGAGCCACTGCGATCCCCAAGCCGCCTGCCAAGCGTGGGGACTATGGTAAACCCCCCCATATTGGGGGAGGCCTTCGTTCAGCAGTGGACGTTTTCTGGCTGATGATGATGATGATGATCAATTTTTCTGTGACGTGGGTACAGTTTTATAGACACAATCTCATGTACAAATACACAAACTCGGAAGTACCATCCTTGGGCCTATTTTGTTCCGTGCCGGGATCGAAGCCGCTACCTAGTAATGTAATGCAAGAAGACGGACTCCATCACTACGCCTTAGTATAAATATAAAGCCATATAATTATGTAAGTATATATAACAGGTAATACCTACAATGTTCAGTTGTCTGTACCGGGCGTTCAGAAGACGCAAAGGGCATTCATTCACTCGTTAGTTGACAGCTAGTGACGCGGCATATCAACACTTTGCCGTCGCGACACGGCGACTGATTGACAGATCTGAACACTAGCTGACAGACACTTGACAGACTGATGACTGGTATTAAACGATCCATTACAATTGTGATGAGACTGATGCTGAACTACCGGCGCGACACGTGAAGACAAATTCCACTTGACAAATAGTCTAGTCACAAGCGCGCCTGCTGAACATGAGGTCCTGGGTTCGATTCCTCTGGGTTTGATTCCTGGGTTCGAGTCTATTGGATACTTGTGTACCTATCATGTGCCCTCAAGTATACCTATACATGCGGTATTCGATATACGAATTGTGCCAACAACGGAACCAATTATAAACGCCATTGATAAACACATAGAAATGATTCCACTAAAGATAAAAGTTTGAACTCCACCGTCCTCCCTACAATTGGTTCTCAAGAGGAAATAGTACAAGTGTCACAGCTCACAGGCCGCAGGCCGGCCGCGCCAATATCCGGCGCCGGCGCGCTTCCGTACCACAGCGGGGATGGTCAAACGGTTGTATTGTGTTTGTTGAAGTACCAATAAGAGTTCTGCTGGCCGCTCAGACGTCTACTGTTTTATAAAAGAGGAAGCAAAGCGATTGGACGGTCAATGAACATTAGTAAGACTAGAGGCATGATGTGCTGTGAACCTGTAAGGGAGGTAGAAATTAAAAAACAAAGGTTTCGATTGGCGCAGTGGTTCAGCTATCGACGGCTGTCTTACGTGTCTCGGAACAAATATTTGTATAATCTACAGGTAGTTGTTTCGGGTTTGGGTGTATGTTCATGTGAATATTTGTGTTTGTAAACGCACCCACGATACAGTAGTGTGGAGCAAAAATAAATAAGGAGAATAGGATGAGGATAAAGAGATAGAAATTATCGGTAGTCGTCACTCTCCGCACGAAACACAGTGACAAAATGTTGCTATTATATGCACGTATTATATAAGAGGCGGAGGGTCTAGCGGTTTTTTATCACACGCACGCAAAACCCGCCTCATTTTTTGATTCACTATATTTTTTACGCATAGAAAAATTGGTTATGAATTTTCTGTTACAATTGTGTCATTATTATTATTAACACGGGCTATTATGTCGCTTCCTGGTCTTTGTACAGCGGGGATGGTCACTCAGTGCAGCTTGCAGGCTATTTGTTTTGTTTCCTATAATATTGAAAACGTGTTCGGTTCCCTTACGGAACAAATACTCCTACCTCAGGTGTTTGTGAACATATGATACAGAAGAAATATTAGTTTGGGGCTGAGTTTAATTTATTCTGTCCTGGTGTCGTCAGCAGGAGTATTAGCACACGTGTATTACGTGTAAACATATAAAGTTACATGTTACGTATTTACAATTAACCTGAACACGTCTCATGACTCATATGGCCAGTAGTGAGCGACGTACGTCGGTCGCGCCAATATCCGGCGCCAGGGAGCTTCCGCGCCAGAATGGGGGTCAAATGGCCTGATTGTGTGATGTCGGCTGTGGCTTACACTGGGCATTCATGGGTATATAGCTTCCGTGTGGAAATTGAACCCGCGACACGTAGCGCAGAAAGCCACAGCGTCATCCGTGCCATTTAAATGTATTGCTTATGTTTTGGGATACTAACCGCAAATCTCTATTTATTTGAAAATAAGTCTTTGATCTGGTGGTGTAAAAAGGCTTTAGATGACTAATAAATGTGAAAATATGTATTTAATAGACGACTCTATACCTATTTAATTTCCATAAGGTTCATATTTAGCTACGATCTGTTTAATAGTTGCTCAAGGCGGGTTTTTTAAGTTTTGTTTCTAAAGTGTACCTACGATACAGAAGAAATAATTTTGTCGGCTCAAGTATAAAATATATTCGGGTATGTTCGGTAAAGTTCGGGTGGGTCCGTGTCCCTCACTCGGGGTTGAGGAGCTACAATCAGTTTGAATCAGGTAGGGCCGCTATTTATTACAACTGTAACTCGATTGTGAGATAGAGACGCGTCTCAGGGTTGATACACACAGGCTTATGATATTTCGTTTGTTTATTATATTGAGAAGGAAATAATGATTATAAAAATATTAGAACCTCAAGAACATCTCATTGGTCTACTGGTTTGAATTTCGAAAATCTAGCGTGTGGTCCTGGGTTCGATAGGAATGGAATCTGGTAAATTGCAAAAGGCATGTCCCTATTACATGGGATTCAATAATGTTACTAGCTATAACAATACACCTCTGCCTAACCCTTCGGGGAATGCCAGCGTGATGTTATGTATGTACAAGTCAAGCTGTCAGTGATTTCCGTGGAGAGTTAATAATATATACAAGCTATTCTCGTAACAAACGTAGATAAATAAAATTGTTTCGTTCGTATTAAGATTAATTCTCTTACCGATGTTACCGTTAAGTATCTTCCGACGATACACAGACCACTCGATATTGTTAATCACAACCAATTTAGACTGGACATATGTAAATATACATAAGCTCAGTGAGAGATGAGTTATTTATACATATACTACATAGCCTATCTATATAATGACCATGCACCAATATTTACTAGAGCATAGAGCACAAGAAGATTTCTGCTTCATTGGTCACAATCGCGACTGCCGAATGTGAGGTTCTGGATTCGATTCAAATCAAATCAAATCAAATCAAATCAAATAATATATTTGTGATTCACAGGTAAAATAGGTCTTAATTAAGTATAAAAATGGAGTTCATTCTGTGATCAGCCTCATGGGCATACAAATGTCAAAAGCAAAATAGTACAATAATTAAATTTCATCATTAATACATTAAAATTATAACATTAAAAATGACATTGATATTAAAACAGTCAATCAGTCATTCAATCGGACACTAACCAAAGTTGTGTTTAAGAATTCGTCGATAGAATAAAATGAGTGCGCAATGAGAAATTGAAACAATTTATTTTTGAAAACGTGACTGTCTCTACACTCCTTAATGTTATTAGGGATTTTGTTATATATCTTTGGCGCCATAGCAAACACGCTTTTTTCATACAGGGTAGTTTTATATTGTCTACAAAGATTGCTATAAAGTCTACTCCTGTTGCGAGACCTAAGCTCCAATCTAAATAACGATGGATGGTGCCTGATAAAGAGAGCCGTTTCAAATATATACAACGATGGTACAGTAAGTAATTTTAAATTAATAAAATGATCCTTACAGCTATCAGTTCTTTTTAAACTACACATAGCGCGAATGCACCTTTTTTGACATTTAAACACTTTATCCCAATTAGTGGCGTTTCCCCAGAAAATTATTGCATATCTCAGCCTAGGAGCAACAAAACCATGGTAAGCAACAAGCAAAGTTGGAAGGCTAACTTTTTTTGCTAGCATGTAAAGGCTGTAAGATGATTGTGACAATTTTTTACATACAAATTCTATGTGGCTTTGCCATTTCAAGTTGCTATCTATGTGTACTCCAAGAAATTTAGCTGTTGTCGTTAATTCAACTTCTTTGCCATTATATTGTATTTGTGTATTTAATTTTTGATTCGTTTTCTGTTTGAATTGCATTAATTTAGTTTTATCAATATTTATTACTAAATTATTGTTTTGTAACCATTGAATTATTGAAATTAAGCTATTACTTATGATGTTTTCGTTTTTATAGACAACAGTACAGTCGTCCGCAAACATTATCATCTGATTATTAGTCGATTTAGGTAGGCCATTAATATAGATAATAAAAAGGAGTGGCCCTAAAACACTCCCTTGTGGAACTCCAAATTTAACTTTTCTAGGAGTGGATCTATAATGTATTTCTTCTTTAGTAATAGGACAAATTCTTTGTATACTCGTGATCTGAGTTCTATTATTGAGATACGATTTCAATAAATCCAAAGTATTGCCCCTAACACCATATATTTCAAGTTTATTTAATAGTATTGTATGATCCACAAAGTCAAACGCCTTTGACATATCCATGTACATAGCATAAGTAGGCTGTCTTTTATCAACTCTAGGGTATATCATAGTTAAAAAATCATAGATTGCTAGGTTTATAGACATATTCTTTCGGAAACCTTTTTGGTTTTCGGAAAAGATGTTGTTTTTTTCAAAGTAATTATATAAGTTATTATATATAGCCTTTTCAATTATTTTAGAAAATGTAGAAGTTAGGGCTATAGGTCTATAATTTTCCATATAACATTTAGCTTCCTTTTTATGGAGTGGTTTAATTATTGTTGTTTTCAATATTGATGGAAAAATACCCTGTTCAAAACATATTTTTTTATATTCTGGATTTATTATATTCTGAGGGTTTACGAAATCTGCATAGTAATCATTGAATGATTCTGCTATTCGCTGAGGATCTGAGACCCTACAGTCATGTATTAACAATTCTTTAATATTTTCGGCTGGAAGTCTTTGTTTATCACCATGAATTACCGTCCATGAAGCTTTGGATTTATTAGAAGCATTCAGAATGAAGTTGTTATTTTGACATCTTTGAGTTAACTTGATAATTTTACTATATCTCGTGGAATATATTTTAAAAGTTAGTTTATCGGTATTGTTCTTGGATAATCTATATTTCCATAGAAGAGAACGTTTACGTTTGCTGCATCTCTTGATACCATGAGAGAGCCATTTTGGTCGAATTTTGGTCTTATTTTTTATTTTCAATATGGGAAAACACAAGTCATAAAACAATCGAAACATATCATAGAAAGAAGTGAAAGCTTGGTTTGCATCATTTGCCTCAAAAGTATCACTAAACTTAAGCTCCTTAATGCACTCTTTGAATTTTCGCAAATTATCTCCCGAATAATCCCGTTTGAAAGAGAACCAATGGTCAAGTAAACAGGTCCTTTTCACAGGACAGAATAAATATTGGGCTTTGTGATCAGACAAACCTAGTTCCAGGAGACCAGATTTAGCACCACGTACATTATGAAAGATGTTGTCGATACAGGAGCCACTGCTAGGTCTAGTTGGTTCATTGATCGATTGTTTTAAATTGTATCCAATTAAAAGTTGCTCTAACTCCAATGTATTCTTATTCGTTTTTAGCATATCTATGTTAAAGTCACCACAAATGACGATTTTTTTATTACCATTTCTTGTTAAGAGGTTTAAAATGTCATTAAAATGATTAAAAAATAAGTCAAGATATTTATTGGAGTTTTTGCTCGTTGGTACTCTGTATAAACATAGTATGATCATATTATGATCTGTTAATTCAACCGCACAACTCTCAATTACGGTAGTGATGTTATACTTTTGAACGGATTTTAGTACGAGAAAGTTAACATTATTTTTTACAAGAATACATGTCCCTCCTCTGCGTTTATCACGGGAGAAATGAGTAGCTAGAACATAGTTAGGAATTTGAAGGAGTGAAACATCATTGTCTACCATATTGTGTTCAGAGAAACATAAAACATCAAAAGTTCTGCCTACCTCTGCCAAGTCATCTAAACAAACCGTAAATAAATCCGATTTAGTAATAAGGCCACTAATGTTCAGGTGCATTATGTTGATACGATTATAGACGAAAAAAATTATTAGAGTTTAAGTTACGTACAACAGGATCCACCTTCAAAGAAGGAGAGTCAAGGAGTATAGTCATACTTGGGTTAATGTCCGTTTGAGTACTTTTATCAGAAGATATTATTACATTACAACATTCGGCATTATTAGTAGTTTCAGATTGTTTATGGGATATAAAATTTACGCTATTCAGAGCATGATTAACATTGGTCAAGTACATATTAAATTTTGATTTATAACATAAACGAAGTATTTCTCTCAATATATACCGACATATATACGTAGGAAGTAGATTATACTTTGGTTTAAATTTATAGAAATCCATCACAACGAATGAAGTATTTACATATTTATAACATAATTTACTTAATTCATCAGTTAATTTTGTTTCTTTAAGATATCTATTAAACAAGGGCTCACAAATTATTATATTAGTATTTTGGATAGATCTAATCCATAGTTCAAGTCTATCTCTCACAGTCTGAAGGCTATCGTCTTCCGTGAAGCCAAGTACAATTACAAAATCATTCATAGTTAGTTTTGGTATTTCAGTCACACAAGAATTCAAAAGATCATGCAGTTTGCTCCAAGGTTTCCAGAAACATATCACATCGTATTTAGTTCCTATTAGTTGTTGTAAGATATTACGAATGTCACGGCCCTGCTGATCTGCCAGAACAACTACCTTGTTTCTTTTGTTGTTTGTTTTCTGGCAGGATGAGGTTTTATTCTCAAATCTAGAGTCAGTTTTTGGAACTGTAACTGATTCTTGAGGTGGTAATATAGTAGTAAGGTGTTCATTCAATACAGTATCATCTGCTAGCGATGTATTTTCTTGGGTGAATGTTCCAGACTGTTCATTGTCAATGCTGGTCAATAACATATCATACTGATCATTGCAATCTTCCTGTATACTCTTCAGTTGTTCAATAATTTTTTTATTTTGTATTTTCAATTTCGAGATTCTAAGCACTAGGCTATTGATTTTCTTGCGTCGTCTTTTTATTCTTTGCTTGTATTTTCTAGATAGGATAGATTTTTTATTAATGATAGTTAAAAAACATTCAGAAGATGTTTGAGTCGATTGATCAGTAGATACACGAATGTTTTGTTTGGGTGAATCTAGATATCCCGTGGTATATGGAAATTCAATTCGTGAATTGTGCACGGTAGATAGCAATCGGCTCGTCTCCTATAACATTGGGCTAAATAACAGCATCGGTGAAATGTAGGTGTACAATCACCTCTGCCTAACCCGGAATACAGACGTGATGCTATGTTATACATTAATAAAAAAAGATAGAACCGATTTCAGCTGACATTGACTAAGTTGGTCTACGCCAAGTAGATTTAATGCCGACAATACGCAGATACCAATAAATTCTAGTCCAACCTTAATTTAAATTAGATAAACAAACAGTTAAATAGTATCTAAGCACTGGCAGCCCTATCGATAAGAATGTACGAATCGTCAGCACCTACCGACCGACGGCGCGAGGAGATAGCTGCGAGGGACGGTAACCGAGTTACCAGGATACCAGGAGATGAGACCACGCCACGTGACGACACCATAGCGTCGGCCTAGCAACTGACATTGCCGGCTCAGCGACGGTTATTGACAAATTGTCAATAACCGTCGCTGAGCCGGCAATGTACATGAAATAGAAGGAAATAAAGGAAAGAATATTATATAGTTTGATCGAGTCGATAGGTACAATTTTTTAAAATATATTTTCAAAATATTTAAAATACATATATTTATGTTGGTAATTTCTATAGATCGAATGGCAAATGTTTGTAGTATGTACTTAAGAATAATACTGTTTAGTTTCTCATATTATTGACTGAAATTTGTAATGTTTGAAAAATTTATAAATTAATGATCAGCCATTATTCACAAATTCATTGGCACCAGGATAGATTGAGATAATTTATTGAATAACAGAATTTATCATATCTTGGTGCTTACCATTTTATTCGTAATGTGTCAGTCGTCACTTATTGTACACAGTTATTATTTTGTTTTATACAGTTCTGTTTGTTATGTATCTAATTATATTTATTCTGTTTTGATTTATCATGAATCTAATTTTAATTGATTGTACATTTGTAGTTATTTGTCTCAAAGTAATTTAATTTATTGTAAAAAAAAAACCCTTATTCTATTCAATTTGTAATGTCTATATTAAAATATATTATGTAAACCGTAAATATTCATGGAGCATGTGGTGTTAGCCTATAAGTAATTGTTGCACATAAAATGTATCAATATTATCGTAACGTGGCAATGTAATGTGTAAATAATTGTTGGCTAACCTAATTCAATAAATAAATAAATAAATAAATGTTTTTTTTGAGAAATAAAATTGTTTGAACCGAAGCCGAAGATGATGATTGTCTAAGATGTTACTGACGTTCACTGTACATTGAAACAGCTCTGCTCCAATGAAACTCTTACGACACACTCCAACACTGTCAAAGTGTCAACCCAGTGCCTCAGTAACATTGTCTACGAGTTGCCTAGGTAGTTGTATAGTATGTATGGTGCACTAAGCCACTGGCACAAGTTCCCCGCGAGTGTTCTGCCGACACTACAACGTCGAAGTGTGGACAAGTTTAATTGATCGCTGTTTGTATCACAAACTTTGTATTAGTAGGTTTGTACAGTGTTCAACTGTGGAGTTGATGCACTAGTTCACTACTTACTACTAATATATATTTGATCTACTGACTGAAATATTTCTGTGCAACTCTGCACCAGTTAAGTTGTTATTATTATAAGATTTTTTCTATTGTCTACACTTTATTGTGCGACACAATCGATGTAGCCGAATCTCTCAAAATATAATAAGCGATTATATTTTTACTAAGTTTCTTCTTATCATAGCCCAAACAATAGCACAATCAACAGTCCACTCTAAGAACAACATACAAAAATTAATATTTCAACATATATGTTGGTGACTTTTATCAATCATCGCTAGCCCACTGACCCACAAATCCTGCAGCTTCCCAATCTGCACCTGCACTCAACACAAATCATAACAGCTTCATTACCACCGCTCGCTGTCCGGTGCCCCAGATCCCGCCATTTTTCAATCATGGCGGAGCCCGCGCTTTGTTTGACAGCTCACTTTTTTCTATCGTGATCAAGGCGCGCATCCATTCTGCCTTTGTATTGCCAACCGGCTCCGTGACACAGATTGCGGTTGTTTTAGCTTGGATTGGACTTTTTGTAGGCCGTTTGATTTGTGAATGGGTTTTTGGAGAGCTTGATGAAAGGTTTCGAGATTTTCAGCATGTTATGTGAATGGATTTTAATGTCAGTTGTATATAGTGAAGCATTTATAAAAGCTTTTTAATCATTTTAATTTCATTGTACAAATTGTCACGTCTATATTTCCTGAAGGTTTACACAGAGTAATACTACGGTTCACCCGCATTTTACCAATGCTGTTATTGAGTCCAATGTGAGCCGCTGCAAAGGTTATTTTTTAACAGAATAATCTTCCGAAGATGAATGCGGTGGTGGTCCCT
Source organism: Shargacucullia verbasci (assembly GCA_947562105.1). Lineage (NCBI taxonomy): Eukaryota > Metazoa > Arthropoda > Insecta > Lepidoptera > Noctuidae > Shargacucullia > Shargacucullia verbasci. The sequence goes on along the minus strand of OX387307.1, from coordinate 177,354 downwards.
GGTGAGGATCAGGGTTCGATCCCGCATTCAGCAGACTACTAGATCTATAGGGAAGTAAAATGATTTGTGTGAACATAAACATTTAAAAGTATTTTCAATTTCTATCTTACTTTTAGGTACCTCTATCTAACGATGTTGATGGCTGTTTTTGAACTTTATTTCAAAAACATAATCCAAGGGAATCAGCATTGCCATACAACGTGGCAATGCCGCCAGCGTTCTGGGCACTTTTCCCGTTGACAGCGATGTGGACGAATTTTACGATGCCCTATGATTTCTTCCCCTCCCCCTTTTTTAACAGTTTGTACTTTTATTTATAGGAGTCATTGATTTATTGCCGAATCTAAGTAAAATGGATATAACTACTGGATATCTAAGCACTTCGCAAATAATATATATATATATACAACCTACTTATTATATATATGTTTAGCTTGTATATAAAATTTAATTTAAAATTGATAAATCCAAGGCAAGAACAAAAAGTCTCTTAAAACTCACCTTCAGCTAGAAACTAAATAACGAAGTACGTATATCAGTATAGTGCACTGCACCTGCAATGTATGAACACTAACAAGGAGAGATGTTCCACACAAGTCGTATAACTTATAACAACACTAGTGACGCAGCTTCTTAAAACATACTAACTACAGAATGATGTGTGTTACTTTGTGATGCTCACATAGTAGGTACCGTCGGGCGTCATTTGTACAGACTCGACACCTCTGTGGTTTTAGTGCAGTATTCCGCGCCTGGGTGTGGTTCTGGAGATTTCGTTATATTTTCATCATCATCATCATCATCATTATCATCAGCCAGAAGACGTCCACTGCTGAACGAAGGCCTCCCTCAAGGGCGGGTTTGCCATAATCCCCACGCTTGGCAGGCGGCTTGGGGATCGCAGTGGCTCACCGATTAGTGAGAGGACGCTGCTGCCCGTCCTCCGGTGTCTGGCCGCAGTTTTAAGACGTACCCGTGTCGTTTTATTTTACACTACATCATTTATAGCTGTGTATGTTTTTCGTAACGCCACATTGGTCTATTCGCAAACGCAACTGCTGAGCATGAGATTCTGGTTTTGATTTCAAGTTTGAGGAAACTGCAGCCCGGAGTTTGGGATTGAGTCAATGGCTCAGATCGAAAACGCAGATCCAGATCTAAAATATACTACAATCTTATGGAGCCCTCTCAAGTCCGCAGGTTTCCTCACGATGTTTTCCTTCGTCGCTAATGCAAGTAATAAACAAATTATCTCCTGCGTGAAAGCCAACTGTTCAATCGCTAAGCTATCACTGTTTTTTGTGATATGTGACATAATAATTACAAAGATATAAATCAAACACCGATGTTCAGCTGCATCTGGTTAGAATGAAAACTGACTCTAAAAACAGGCGTGAAAAGCCTGGGCTGAATGATGAACAGAGAGTCATGTAGAGCGAACTAATATACGCTAGGTTCAGATACCAGACCAGTCCTCCGACAAGGTCCTGCAACTTGATCCTAACAAACTTATCTTAACGTTAACTTTATTACGACTGGTGCGGGCGCACTCGTCAAACTTGGCAAGTAGCCATAGTTGTTATAGTTGGATCTTAGCTGCGATAACAAGTTGAAAGTTGAAGGGCGCACGTGTACAGCCCAAGTGTACACTGCACACTACGGTGGAGTTCACAACTTAGATTGTGTGTATGAAGGTAAAGGAAGTGCCCGCCGAATTTAAGCTTCTGTGATACCAAATAGCTTTTTCCAATTAATCTAAAATCGTCCTCACCACCCTGTATGTTGCGATATTGTTTGATCACCAAAGAAACTAGTAAAAGTTGTGCAACTATGTTCCCTCACACTTGAGTGCACTAATTTGCGCGTCTGGGCCCCACGTCTACAAAGTTAGACATATCCGGCATTCGCGAGTTTTTACATCAGTCCCGAGACACGAGACCCGGCCCGCCGGGAGTCGGGGCGTCGCGTCGCGTCGGGGCGATACGATGTCACTAGTTGACAACTATCGGGGTTGTAATTGAGGTGGCTATTTAGAGTTTGCTATTCTTCTACTAGTGGCGCAACCTTGGTTTGTTGTAACAGTTTTTCACTATAAAATAATACAGCCCAGTTCTGACACATCTGATGCGGGTTGGTGGACTACCTACAATCGAGTTCGTTATCTTTATGATAAGTAATCGAAATCAAAAAAAAAAAAAACACCTACTCCAAAAACTCAAAAACAAAACTAATAACTAAAAAGCAAAAAATAAATCTTTTATTATACAATATAGTAGTTGAAGAATATTGAAATCGGTGCCAAGTAAAACATAAAAGTAATATACCTTGCTGCTATAATAGCGACATTGAAACAACGAGTTCACGTAGAAATTGTCGAGTGCGGAGCGGATTATGCGTCGGACACGACAAATGCACTTCGCCAATCGTGTCGGTTTATCATTGCATGTTTTACTTGGCACCGACTTCAATATTCTTCAACTACTATATTGTATAATAAAAGATTTATTTTTTGCTTTTTAGTTATTAGTTTTGTTTTTGAGTTTTTTGGAGTCGGTGTTTTTTTTTTTTTTGTTAAAAAATTTAATTATTTTACAATTTTGAGTGATGGGTAGACCTAGTAAAGACGATTCTCTTGAAAAACTTTACAAAGGTCAAATGTATGTTGCCCCAAGTCGAGTGAAGAAAACCTTAGACGGTATTGCACTATGTGATTTTAAAATCAAATAAATTACTGAGCCGACCACATGATGAAAACGCATTACGAGAAATGAAAAGATTAAGACGACTATTGTAACTAATACTGTGATAGTTTTGACTTTTAGAGGTTTAAAATGAGCCCAAACTCGAGGGGTTTACAAGTAGCTACTGAAGAGTTCCACCATCTATCTCCTGGCTCCATCATCAGACCCTCTATACCAATTTTTTTATACGGGACTCATCAAAATATATCGAGTGATCCCAAACTCGGAAGTTTTATTCCCTTAACTCTTTACCGTTGAGGAATACTATGACATCCATCATCAGCTCAGCATCATTAAATGATGATTTTCAGACGCCAATACCTAACTTATTAAGAAAAAAAGCTCAAACGGGCTATTTGTCTTACAATATTTGAGGGTAACCTTCGATTTCCCTAGGATCCCATCATCAGATCCTGACTTGGTGATAAGCATACTCTTTCAAACAAAACAAGAATTTTTAAAATCGGTCCGTAATTGACGGAATAATCGCCCAAACACTATGTAGCTGCTATCAACCATTAAGGAGTTCCCTAAACTGTACTGCATCTGCATCACGGACCTTGCAGTGGCAGTCATTACCCATCTCGGTGTAAAGATCTTGTCAACACGAATAAAATGTAGCGACTATTACTCGCAACATGGCAAAAAGTAAAGCGCCATCTATCGAAGTGAAGCTACAACAACAAACCCTGAATCGCACTATGAAAGTTTACAACGATTCTAACACATATACGAATGTCCGACATCAATCTTTGGGCTTCGGCCCACCAGGCTAACCAACTTGCCTGGTCGGAGGATCCTCCCTTTTCAATGGAGGAACACCATACCTCGTTCCCCCATAGTGGTGACCCTTGACAATGAACATCTTCGCAACCTTCGACGGCATCATCGCCTTCACTCCCCTCTCCACCCCTCCAGTACCCTTCGAGCAGCATCAAGCAAGTCTCATTCTGCCAGCCAGCATCCTCGGCCCCAACGGGTAACCACACGCTTGCAGCGACCGCGCAAGCCTGGTTCTTCCCATCGGCCTCTCATCAGCAACCTTGGCACAGCACACTGCACTTCGGCCGGTCATCTAGCAGAGCCCTTCTCTCCTGGTCGACGCAGCAGCCAGCCACTACTCTTCACTGCACTACCTCGACTCACTGAGGACTATGCAGCATCACCGCACCTAGTTCCGACTCACTGCGAACTATGCGGCACTCGGTTCCGACTCACTGGAATCATCACTGGCCCTGGCAAGCAACCTCAAGACTCAACAGCATCGACCTCCGGTCTGGGGGGGAGTGATGTAGCGACTATTACTCGCAACATGGCAAAAAGTAAAGCGCCATCTATCGAAGTGAAGCTACAACAACAAACCCTGAATCGCACTATGAAAGTTTACAACGATTCTAACACATATACGAATGTCCGACATCAATCGTTGGGCTTCGGCCCGCCAGGCTAACCACCTTGCCTGGTCGGAGGATCCTCCCTTTTCAATGGAGGAACACCATACCTCGTTCCTCCACAAAATAAGCCCAAACACGATGTAGTTAAGATGTACCGTTGAGGAGTTCCCTCGATCCTCTGTCGTCTCCATCATCAGATCTGCCCTAAACTTCCATAGTATTGTAGTCTCATCAGATATACACATAAATATCAAGTTTTTACTCCATGCTCGCCTACAATTTTCAAGAGATGCCCTTGATTTCTCAGGGTTTCCACCATCAGGTCCTGACCTGATGACAATGGGACCAAATGACAAGCATACCCTTTCAAATAAAAAAAGAATTTTTGAAATCGGTCCAGGCGTCTTCGAGAAAACGAGTAACAAACTTAAAAAAAAAAAAAATACAGCCGAATTGAGAACCTCCTCCTTTTTTTGAAGTCGGTTGAAAATGAATTGGAACATTCAGAAATGTGGGCCAAGTTGTACTTAAGCCGCCTCTATGGTAGACAAGCCATCACTCCTTCAAAAGTACATTAATAATATCAAATACATAATATCATAGTAAAGTTTATTTGCTTTTCAAGTACATACAAAAAGCTGTCATTACTCATATAACGTGATGAAAGAAAAGTCCCACGTAAGCGCTCATTTGTGACTGAAACTGACTGAGGCAGTGAGCCGGTGAGCCAGTGAGGCTCGCCGTCAATGAACCACATTACGACGACCGTCGTGACTCGTGACGATAAAATATAGGTTTAATGGCATGTGCCACAATATATCTACGAAGGTGCACTGCGTACTATATGCGATAGTGAGGTGATGCACACAAAATAATTATTTGAATTGATTTCTAATAATAAATTATAAAAAAAGACCCGAATGCCTCAAAAAATGTATCAACTGAAAAGCGAAAAACAAGCTCTATGCTCTAGGTAAAAGGTATTACAGGCGACAAACTAAGAGTCCAAGTAGTGGTCTTTAAGTAAAAATATAATGACACACGAATCGAATGACATCTCATATGTTCAAATCCGTCAAACCATTTAGACTACAGAGCGTGCCAAATAAACAGACATACATACATAGCTGAAAACATTACCCTCCTTCGGCAGTCGGCTAATAATACATATGTACATGCGAAATAGAAAATAGAAAAGTGGTAATAAAAATGGTGTCTTACCGCGACGTATAGTGGATCTTCTGTATGTTCTTGGTGGTGGTTAGTGGTTAGGCTACGTATAAATCATATTTGTACAAAAGCTTGCTATTACGCTGCCATTACTAATATTGCGCGCTAAGCGTAAGGAGAGACAGACGAAAGACTTTTACAGCAACAGCTGGGATACGAAAAGTTGCTCGTAGAGTCACATTTTACTATTTGCAGTTTGTTAGATGTTTGTGAACCTGTACCTCTATTATGAGTTTTTCACTATTTACTTTCATAGTAAATGTAAATTTTTATGCAATCGATTTTAGTTCTTAACTCGGTTACATTAGGGATTAGAGTCGCTAACATGACATCTCTATAATATCGTAAATAGTAAATCAAAACTTAACTATGACACATATGTCACATAAACGACTCTAATCCCTAATGTAACCAAGTTAAGAACTAAAATCGCTATCATGAAAATTTACTTTACTATGATAGTAAATAGTTAGAAAACTCGTGATAGAGGTACTGTACCTCTATCACGAGTTTTCTAACTATTTACTATCAAAGTAAAGTAAATTTTCATGATAGCGATTTTAGTTCGTAACTTGGTTACATTAGGGATTAGAGTCGCTTATGTGACATATGTGTCATAGTTAAGTTTTGATTTACTATTTACGATATTATAGAGATGTCATGTTAGCGACTCTAATCCCTAATAAAACTAAGTTAAGATCTAAAATCGCTTGCATAAAAATTTACATTTACTATGAAAGTAAATAGTGAAAAACTCATAATAGAGGTACTGTTCTTGTATCGCTTTTATCACTGTTAACAATGTTTTATGTTTAAATAATCTAAGACCTTTAACTGGTCAAATGATGCAAATGCCTCGTTGGTCCAGGCGCAGAGTGTCTTAACAAATTAAGCTCTTATGAAGTCCTCCGTACTGTTAACATATTTTTCTTTTTTTTCTGGTGTATTCGTCTGCTATCTGCTTGATCACCTCAATCTTTTTATGAACTAACTTGTCCCGCCAACTGCGACCAGCTCGGAAGTGTTTCATGAAGAAAACGGTTTATCGCTCGGTCGGCGGTCGCGGCGCGGGGTGACATTAACGCGACCCCGATTTGCATAGTTTTGTAACTTTTCAACTGAAAGTATTGGGGAAAGTATTTATCTTGAAATACTTTGGGCAAGGGGCTGTGTTGAGCCGTGAGAGAGGTCGATGCGGAAATACTTCTTGTTACTAGTAAAGCGCGTCGCCTCGCCACGGGACGTTTTAAGTTTGGTACCTACACAAAACAATCCACGATTCAGTTCTACAAGACACACCACTACAAGCGCGTCCATTCATTATGTCGCTTATAAACATGACATTTCGTATCCTCTTAAAAAATAAATACTTAAGCGAGAAGGGGTTCACTATTTTCCTCGCGTTATCAGAGGGCCCTGGTAAGATTAGTTTTTGCTAAACTAGTTTAATTTTGGGGTGTTTTTAGTGCGTGAAGTAAGTTAGACACAGAAAATAAGTTTTCTGTAATGTAAAATGTGTAAGCTGACTCTGTTACATATTTTCAAACTAAACTGTTTTAATTTCACTATGTGTCTTTCTAAGAAACACATGAGAAAATAAATATATTGTATATATAACAGGCTGTTGTATACAATACAACACGCGTTATGCTGTGTTATGTAACGCTTTTTCATTGATATTTAGATGAAAGATATAGTGATATTAAAATTAATTTTGTCCCTTAAGAAACAGAATTAATTCCAATGTTTGTTCCACGAGCTAAACGAGCCGTATTGTTTGCCATTATGTTAAAATAAAGCGCTTTAACGTTACATGTACTAGTATCGTTGCCTGTAAGTAAACAAGGGAGGTTCTATAAATTGATTATACCTTCCCTTTTAATTTACTTCCGGTCTCTATAGATAGGTTATCGGCCGGAAGTCACTTCATAGTGTCGGTATGGTACGGGTACTATACTAATATTGGAGAACTATTACATAATAGAACATCTTCCTAGTTAAACCAGATTAAAACTTTAAATATTATGTACAGCCAAACAAAGAGATAAGCACAACACATATCTCATACGCGAATAAGTGAATTTTGTAAGAGTAGTGAAAATGTCTCAAAATCAAGAACTAGTTCTTCTAAAATTCTCTTTTCAACTGCCAAACATAAACATGTTTTTGAAGCTGACTGTACAACTTATTTTTTTTATGTTACGTTATTGTATCGTGGGTGCATTTATAAACACAAATGTCAGAAGCACAATACAAGTAGACTCACAACTATCTGTAGATTACACAAATGTTTGTTCCGTGGGGGAATCGAATCCGACCCCGCCGTCAAATAAAGCCAATCGTTTAGCCACTGCGCCATCTATACGCGCCTTACATAATTAGTTCGGCATAATATCTCGTTGCGAGTCTAGTCCAACATGGCCGCCGAGAGTGAAGCCGCGATTACATTATCGCATTAAAAAAAGTGTAATTATGTTAGTACGCATGCATATTGAAAGCTTATTAGATGATTAAAAACCTTTTATTGTCTCATTGGTGGTCGCTAGCGTGGTTGTTTAGCGTCAGGTCTTGGGTTCGATTCCCGAGTCGGGCAAAGTGTTGTTGGAATGGAACGGTGCCCGACATAAATAAATAAGTAATAGGCTCGACTCCTATTGCATGGAACCATAGTACACCTCTGCCTAACTCTTCGAGGATACAGGCGTGATGCTACGTTATGTTAAAACCTTTTATGTATATAAAATGTGTCCACAGAGTTTCTCTTGCCGGTTCTTCTCCATAGGACCAACTTTTTGGAACCGTGCGACTAGAGTCCTATATCGTTTCGAAAGTGCCCGTATTACGTTTATTTGAAATAAAAACAATTCTATCTATCCATCAAGCCAATCGCGCTATTAATGGACCTGATTACAACAACAGCTGACTCACTGTTACCGTTAGTGTGCCTCATGGTCTCATCCCACCGCTGGGCATTCATCAGCCACAAGATGTCCACTGCTGAACGAAAGCCTCCCCCAAGGGGGGGGGGGGGGGGGGGGGGTTGCCATAATCCCCACGCTTGGCAGGCGGCTTGGGGATCGCAGTAGCTCACCGATTAGTGAGAGGACGCTGCTGCCCATCCTCCGGTGTCTGGCTGCAGTTTTAATACGTACCAGGGTCTTAAGACGTACCAGGGTCGCCATACATTATTAAATACAAAAATGTCATACCTTTCCTTACTAAAGTTTAAAATTGAATTTATTTATCAATTTGAATCTATCTGCAATAAATAATGGCATAACCTCTGTAATAACACAAGGCACAGTGAACCCCCGTTTATCTTAAAAAGCCGTAACTATAGAACTCATTTCAAAATACTGACGGTATTTGGTCCCTATTGACATATATACGTGATTTGTATCGAACGGTGTGATGAGTCGCGTGCTGGCTGGCCTGGTTACCGACTGACTCACACTCACCACGCGGCTGCACTTAACGCCTCGCCGATGGAGATACGGCATGTGTTACCATTGTTGCCAGCTTGCCACACCTCGCGGAGAGGTTAGTCTGCTAATAGGTTAGGTTTACTTAAGTTACAATGATTTTAGACGTGTTTTAAGTATTATACATATATGTATATATTAGTAGTCGGTACTGTTGGTATCTTGAAAAAAAGGAAAAACAAATGGAACGTAGCATTGAAGTATTTTAAGAAGCGAAAGCTGGAAAAGCTGGTTATTTTGTACTGTATTTTTATCAACCGCCTCTTAGACAAGTTGAAGACGGTTGCTATAGGATAGTACACACCAACATTTACAGACCACGTGACCGTACGACAGCTTATGTCAATTTAGTACCTACTGTTCCTCAATTGTTACATATTGTCATCGCGTGTACAAATAGGCTAGTTGACTGCATCAAAAATAAATTCTGAAATCTTGTTTGGTAAAAAGTTTTCTTTCTAAAAACTCAGTAAAACTTAATCACATGCTTATCTTTGCCGTTTTTAATTTTTAATTTATCAAAATCATAATCTAAGTATGTCAAGGATAATGAAAAACTATGACGGCACACCTTGCTATTCCAAACATTTTTAAAACAAAATGTCGTTTTTGACAGTTTATAAAAAGTAACTCAGGTGACTAGTAGTCATTTACCGAATTGTTGACCAACAAAGATAACTAAGTAAATCTATAATGGCGCCATTCCGAAATGAAATACATGTATAAATCAAAGTAAACACATCGTGTTATAGTTTTGAGTAAATAAAGGACAGATGTGTGCCAGGTAGCAGTCATTGTGCACCGACATGTCAATTGTGACAGCAGTATTGACATATTGGGACATGACGGGCGAGGTCAACACAAACATGACATTTGATGTTATGGTACCGTCTGCGACACAGACTATGCGTAACTTTGATATTAATTTATATCAGTCAATAAAGGTGAGCTCAGTGATAGGTAATTAATTACGAAATGTAATTTAATTAATCCAAAAGAGATGAGCCGGACTTCTTAGTAAAGGGTTGGCCCCAAATCGTAACGGATCGAGATGAATGAAAGGGGGAAGGAGGCTTTTGCCCTATTAGTAGATATAACAGGCTCAAAATATTAATTATTAAATTTACAAGTTTTATTCATATAATAAACTAGCTTCCACCCGCGGCTTCACCGGCGTGGTTTACGAACCCGTAAATTTTTACGGGATAAAAAGTATATGTACTATGTATGCCTATATGTAAGTATATATGCCTATGTGCTATTCCAGACTATAATCTATCTCTATGCCAAATTTCATCTAGATCCGTTCAGGCGTTCAGCGTTCAGTAAAGATCCATCCATCCTCACAAACTTTCACATTTATAATATTAGTAGGATAGGATAGTAGGAAGTAGGATAATCTTATATAGGTACATTTTTACAATGATCGATACGACTTTAGTACCTACTTTAGTCGCTGACTGTACTGCTATTTATCGTGTGGTATTAGTGGCGCCCGTATACTTGGTTACATTACAGTTACAGATTACTCTCTTCACCACTCCTGGTTATCAAACACTAAGATTTTTTGCGACAATATACTCTGTAGTATACAGATATGTATGTAGTATGAATTGTTAAACATTTATATTTACACTAGAATGTCTACACCACACTTAAAATGAATGAAAAAATAATGTTCAGAAAATGTCCGTGAGCTTCACTGTTACTGATGCTTACGCTCCGTCTGTGAGGACAGAACGGCTCAGATATATATCATGGCACCGACACTGCCTCCAAAGCCCAGTCCAGACGTTGGCCAACATAATATATATTCCATGTATTGTATCACGAAACATTTCCTGTTAGTTCTTCTTCATGGAAAGACTAATTGAACCAGTTACCAGTTTTTGTATACTATACATAGATAATGTATGGCTCGAATGCATGGAGTTTCATAACGAAACGTCATCTATAACTAGTGCAGCTGTATATTTAACTGTTTGACCGTACATAACTTTCAAGGATTAGCAATTTATCCAAGTCTCATATGATAGCACGAGCACAGTACGTGACAGTGCCCTTAATACGCACTCCGATCGACAATCGACAGTGCCCAATATTTAATTGTATGTCGGCCATCATTGTTAGCGTGATTTACTGCCAATGCGTGTGCACATGCGGGCGGACGTGTACCGCCATCTTATTTAAATGTCACACCATCATGTGACCGCTGAAACAGAAGGTACACTCGAGGGCCCATATCAACCACGCAGAGCGATCAATAGAACAATCAAACAATTCGATCAATATCATACAAACTTCCAAGCTCACTAATGGGACCGTCGAAAGCAGTCAATGGATTAAATCGTAAAAGTTACACTAGAATATTTGATTTGTCCGTTCACAATGTTTATGACATAGGTTACAAGCCTTGTAATTATTTACAGATATCAAATGCTTAAAATATTACCGCCTGCATCTTAACGCAATACAAGAACCATTAATAGAAAAACATAACAACGAAACTCACATAAACAGTTCGTCCATACCCAAAACCAAAACTGATCTGTGTTGATCAGTTTGATTTCGATCATTGTATGGAGTGGAACTTCTGTTATTAACTTGTGGTATGACTATTGGCGATGTATCTGTACCTACTGTGGGGTATTAGGCTAGCGACAGATGGACGACCGATAAAATACGGATTACTGATTTATGGAAATGTGTTGATTGTAATCTGCTCTTGTTTTGTATGTCTCTATAATCCTATCTTGATTAGATTCCGCCACATCGATCTTTTGCAGGGCTTTGTCATGGTAAGGTTGACAAAAGAATCAAGTTTAACAGAAGACAAAAACATCTTCAAACCTAAACCCAATAAAACGTATTATTATATCAAACTGCACACACAAACGATACCTATTGTGAATGTGAACAGTACATGCAGTGTACACACTATGACACTAGCGTCGATACAATGAACACGAGCACGTGTGAGATAGCCCTTTGTGTTCATTGAGCTTCAAAGATAAACCCCTCGCGTCTTGAGCATCTTTAGCGAAAGAGCTGATTGTCCTGCGATTGTACTACACAACACACGGCAAGTGTGAGTAGGTAACGAATAAAGTTGCACTAAATACACAATCAACTACATATTTATCTGCTTCTCCTCTTTGTATGTAAAAAGTTTAGTTTTTTATGCGCGACTGCTTAGCGTGTGGTCCTGGGTTCAATTCCCGGATCAGGCAGTGTTATTGGGTCTTTCTGTATGGAAATTCTCAGTAGCATTACGAAGTCTGGAACTGTGCCCCGTAGACGGCAATAGAGTCGCCCTCTATTAAGTGGGCCTCAATAACAATGTTGTTTTGTTTATATTGGGCATTTCGTCATATAACGGGATATTTTTCGAAAACTACATCTAAATCTGGTGAAGTGGTGACCCTTTATACCTCTTATTATACAATTGTACTATATCATCATATCAACTATACCGTAGTATATATATAAGTATTAAGTATATAGTAGGATTTATAGTATAGAACCGTTTTGCTTCACCATTTCTCATGCGAACGGCCCAGGAGTGGAACTCTCTGCCGGCGTCTGTGTTCCCTGAATCGTATAATCTAGGAAGCTTCAAGGCGAGAGTGAATAGGCATTATTTGAATTTGCGTGATCAATCCTTGGCAGCATCTTCGCCTACCATCAGGTGATGTGCTGTCAAACGCACTTAAGGTTTTGTATATAAAAATTCAGCTTCCGTATGTTTATGTCCGCGAAACTAGAAAAGTAGTCGATGTATTGACTTTAATTTTTTACGAAATATTGCATTTCTATATGAAAACGTTTTTATATACTTTTTAGCTCGAAGTACGGACAAGAACGAGAAATTCCAAATGTTTCGCAAGGTTTACATAAAAACAAATATATTTGACAAAAAAAATAAAAACCGACTCCAAAAAACTCAAAAACAAAACTAATAACTAAAAAGCAAAAAATAAATCTTTTATTATACAATATAGTAGTTGAAGAATATTGAAATCGGTGCCAAGTAAAACATAAAAGTAATATACCTTGCTGCTATAATAGCGACATTGAAACAACGAGTTCACGTAGAAATTGTCGAGTGCGGAGCGAATTATGCGTCGGACACGACAAATGCACTTAGCCAATCGTGTCGGTTTATCATTGTATATTTTACTTGGCACCGACTTCAATATTCTTCAACTACTATATTGTATAATAAAAGATTTATTTTTTGCTTTTTAGTTATTAGTTTTGTTTTTGAGTTTTTTGGAGTCGGTTTTTATTTTTTGTTAAAAACTTTAATTATTTTACAATTTTGAGTGATGGGTAGACCTAGTAAAGACGATTCTCTTGAAAAACTTTACAAAGGTCAAATGTATGTTGCCCCAAGTCGACTGAAAACCTTAGACAGTATTGCACTATGTGATTTTAAAATCAAAAAAATTACTTAGCCGACCATCGAATCTGCAATATTACCCATCTCGGCTTAAAGTGCGCATCAATACGAATAAAATAAGCCCAAACACTATGTAGCTGCTATCAACCATTAAGGAGTTCCCTAAACTGTACTGCACCTGCATCACGGACCTTGCAGTGGCAGTCATTACCCATCTCGGTGTAAAGATCTTGTCAACACGAATAAAATAAGCCCAAACACGAGGTAGTTAAGATGTACCGTTGAGGAGTTCCCTCGATCCTCTGTCGTCTCCATCATCAGATCTGCCCTAAACCTCCATAGTATTGTAGTCTCATCAGATATACACATAAATATCAAGTTTTTACCCCATGCTCGCCTACAATTTTCAAGAGATGCCCTCGATTTCTCAGGGTTTCCACCATCAGGTCCTGACCTGATGACAATGGGACCAAATGACAAGCATACCCTTTCAAATAAAAAAAGAATTTTTGAAATCGGTCCAGGCGTCTTCGAGAAATGGAGTAACAAACATAAAAAAAAAAAAAAAAATACTGCCGAATTGAGAACCTCCTCCTTTTTTTTGAAGTCCGTTGATGACAATGTTTCACATAAGGCATACTTTTATTTATATTCCTAATAATTAATATCAGTCTCACATACCACAGCGAAGCTAGTTATCAGCTAGTTATATACCTAATAAAAAACGTGTAAGTACCACTTACACTACCTACATATAGTGTAATGTTTTGTTCTGCTTCCCACGCGGATTTGTGGTGAAACCGCGAAATAGGTCAGAGGTGACACATGCATGTTGTCTCCCGTTTGTTGAGACACATCATGCATTATACTGTTACGGCTACTGGGTCACGGACTGACCCGTTTTGTTTACCTATAGGTCAAGAGAGACCTAATGTTTATTTTCTTGCTATTATGACAATTATAGTTGTGTAAGTACGATTGGAAGTGATGTGGAGTGTGTTATATTAATTTATCAATGTTAGGTCAAATAATTGTCATTGCTATTCTACGTGCTAATGCTGCCGGTCTTCTGGGCAGTTGCAGCTACCAGTTGATAATGGGGGAGTGCTGTGCCGAAAGTGTTTTATATTTGTATTTTTCGTTTTATTAGGCATTGTATATTTAAATTTGGGATATACTAGAATACAGATGTTATTTAGGTTATGAAATAAATATAAATATACAGTCTAAAGCGCGTATCGTACTTGCGACCATACATAGTGCATAACAAGTCAAGCGGTTACCCACTGCTTGTTCTAAATTTGCAAAGCGACGAATTTGACAAATATTATTTCGTGTAACATATTTAACACGTTTTATTGTACCCGCTTACCAAAACAAACCAACACGCAATGAGCCAAGCTCCGGATTTTGTGGGATATTGTCCTAAATACTACCAAAATGGTAATAAACGAAAGTTACAGACGTGTGAGATTGTTGTTTGACATCATGTACCTACCCACTCCTTACACGTACGCTATCATAACTGAGATGATCAGATGTATAGTATGTTGCGGTTATCATCTGGATGTAAACAAACAGAATACCTACACATCTGCGTGAGTTTCAAAAAGGAACAAATTGTGTATGGAAACACAAACAATGTGTATCTTTGCATTATGTATGACATTTATGACTCAAATGTAGTGATTGATAATATCGTTGGGGTTGGTCCAGTATCCATTTTCTTGGTCAGAGAGATGAAACAAAGAGGGGGATGAAAGAAAGATAGGGAGACACTTGAAATCTTCACAGAAATCCGTGCAATTACTGCTGACGTAGCCACAGCTCGACGATGTTTATAACTATTATTTGTGAATGCTCTAATATAATTTCACTTTCTTTTATATTCTGTAAGGTGAAAAATAAAGAATACTGTACCTAATATAGTGAAATATCTAAGTAAAACATTTGATGTGATGGATCGGTTAGAACAAATCTCGTAGCCATTCAGTTTGTTGTTCATCGCTCTATTCACTATTCACTGTAGACTAATCAACACCTTTGTTGTTCCCCAGGCGGCGAAGACCCCGCAGACTTCGGCGTGCGCTTCACTGCCGAGCCTTTAGACGCTGTCTTAGCGCCGGGCGAGGCTGCGCTGCTGGCGTGTTCGGCGACCTCGAAGCGAGCCATCCGCCTCGCGTGGAGGCACAGCGTGACCGCGCCGCCCAGTAGAGACCATGCGATCACTGACACTGACAAATATAGGTGAGTTAACGTAACAAAAGTAACGAAACTTTTTTTTTTTACAAATAAATAATCTTTACTAACGGCTTGGATTTAACGACGACGGCGACGTCACTAACAACACATGGACCACGCTTATAAGCGACACGTTTGTTCAAACTAATTGTATTGGTGTATGTTTACAGAAAACAACTGCCGAACGGATCGCTCTCTATCTCGGAGATGTCCCCGACGCTGGCGGGCCAGTACCAGTGTGTGGCCACTGTGGACGGAGTGGGCACCATCCTGTCGCGAGTGGCCACCGTCTTCTTAGCCGGTCTGTACCAAACTGATGCTATAAACAAACGAAGTTATAATTAATTCACAGCGCGGAAAGCGTGTACAGGCTGGCTTGTAGCTTAGATTGTTTCTATGTTCGCCAGAAGGACAACACTCTTCCTTTCTCCACATTTAATTGCCAGACCTCTCGCATCGATTGGTTGAATAATTATCCTTGTAGTAAACAGGTAGTAGCAGAACTGTTTATTTAAAAATGATTAATTAAATTTGGAATAGTTTATTTTTAGACAGGTATCAGACATTAGTACTGGTTCTATTTCAGGAGACCTCTCACAGCTTGATGCATTAATACCTCCTATGACGTTTCTGTGTCACCTATATCGCCTACAAAAGGAAATGCATCGTCTAGTATATATTCGAAGTACTATAACATTTGTAGCAACACAAGATAAAGTCAAACTCACCAAACAAGACATATGAGATGGCCTCCGACCTAACCCCGGCTGTGAGACGGTAAGATAGCCGGACGCCCAGATTAGATAAGCCACAACAATCGCGTAGCGTATCTGCGATCTGTCTCAACTCGCCCCAGCGCCGCAGCGTCCCGGCGGCCGGTGCGGATGTTATGCGCCCCGCACTCGTATGAGTATTATGACCGACATTTGTCTTATAATTACGTTTGGATAGCATAACACTTAACTAGGATAAGCACGCCTCTAGTCCTCGATTGCAACAGAAAAGTGGGTTTTTGAATTCGATAGTTTTTTTTTTTTCCAAACAAAATTCGGCTAACAGGCAAATCATCTGTCGTATTTAATTTAAAATCACTTTTCCCGCCTCGGAATCGAATCCAGCATGTCTCCTCGCTCAACGGTCTTTCTCTAACCATGTTCCTGTGGATCCCAGAGGTGCCAGACATAGCGGGCGGACCCCGCTCGGTGCTGGGCGCGTCGGGCGGCGCGGCGCTGCTGGCGTGCGGCGTGCGCGCTCCGCCGCGCCTCGCGCTGCGCCTGCACACCGCCGCGCCGCCCGACCGCCGCGTGTACGGAGCCGCACGGCTGCATAACGCACCACCACTGCTCAAACTTAATGTAAGTTAACAGAATAAAGTAGAGTTGAAATACAACGTTAGTTTTTAGTACGTCCTGTATACAGTGTGGCAACAGTGTCCATGTACAAGATATATGATATGAACATATTGTTCGTGTAATGTACCGAGAGTGTGTTTATGTGTCAGGTGACCTGGCTGAAGAACGGCTCGCCCATGCGCATAGAGAGCGCGCGCATGTCGCTGACGCCGAGCGGTGCGCTGGAGCTGGAGCCGCTGCGCCACCACGACGCCGCGCGGTACGCGTGCCGAGTGGCGCTTGCGCAGGCGCCGCATATATACAAGTCAGTATCTGAATAACTCATATACAGAACTTTATTCCCTATGACAATAACGTTTCTCATCAAGATTAAATTAAACTATACATCATTTTTGGATCATAGATAGATAGAATTGTTTTATTTCAAATAAATGTTGCGTAGACATTAGTATTAGTATAGTGTTCGTTCACAAGTGTCTGTTCGTTCAATGAGCTGCACTGTTATAATAAACTTGTGTCTGTACTGCAGGACGAGTGAAGAGACGGAGCTGCGTGTGAGTGCTGAGACGCCCAACGTGGAGTCACCACCGCGGTTTATCGCGACGCCGCAGCCGGTCACCGTCATGGAAGGTAACCCCGGACAGCTAACAGGATATACTTAACTACATACATTATATAGAAACACATTTAGCGTGTTAAACGAAGATAGGTATATTAAAATTGGGAACTAGAATAAACGTAGATTATACAGGGTGAATTGTTTAATAAGGGATTTATTCAAGGACATGATAATACACGCTCACATATAACGAATAAAAATGAATGTATGAAATATTAAAACAATATATGTAGACTGCACTAAAGAATCTACTTTAAAAATATCCCTCATATAATCAGTCATCCTGTATAAGGGTATATTCAGTGTATATAGATAATAATATTAATATACAATATGCCTACAATAAACATTATCGTTATTCAAGACACTTGTGTATGTTCACGCAGGCGCGTCGGTGACGTTCGACTGTGCGGCTGTGGGCAATCCCAAGCCGGAGATGACGTGGCTCAACAACGGTGCGGCCATCGACCTCAGGTAACCACACTTACGTTAATCTATGGTTGTTTAAAGAACGCAACAAGATTGTTTGTCGGCACGGTTGGCGCAGTGGTAAACATCTTAGCTTTCTGCGCTGTGTTGCGGTTTCGATTCCCGCACAGACCACATATTTCTGTGGTCTTCAAATAGTTGTTTCGGGTTTGGGTGTGTGTGCGTGTGAGGTGTACCCGCGTTACATGAGAGATCTAAGTGGGTGGCAACGTTTAGATGAATGAAAAAAGGTTGTTGATCACAGATCGACGTAGTATACAGATATATGTAAGATACACTGGTACGTTCAGTAGCATAGAATGTGTAGTATGCTGGTGTCCACAGCGATCTGGACTCACGCTTCTACCTGGTGGGGTCGGGGTCGCTGCGCGTGCAGTCTGCGCGTGCGCTGGACGCGGGCGCCTACACGTGCCGCGCGCACAACCGACTGGACTCCGCCGACCACACCACGCAGCTGCACGTGCTTGTAAGTACACTTCTACCTGGTGGGGTCGGGGTCGCTGCGCGTGCAGTCTGCGCGTGCGCTGGACGCGGGCGCCTACACGTGCCGCGCGCACAACCGACTGGACTCCGCCGACCACACCACGCAGCTGCACGTGCTTGTAAGTACACTTCTACCTGGTGGGGTCGGGGTCGCTGCGCGTGCAGTCTGCGCGTGCGCTGGACGCGGGCGCCTACACGTGCCGCGCGCACAACCGACTGGACTCCGCCGACCACACCACGCAGCTGCACGTGCTTGTAAGTACACTTCTACCTGGTGGGGTCGGGGTCGCTGCGCGTGCAGTCTGCGCGTGCGCTGGACGCGGGCGCCTACACGTGCCGCGCGCACAACCGACTGGACTCCGCCGACCACACCACGCAGCTGCACGTGCTTGTAAGTACACTTCTACCTGGTGGGGTCGGGGTCGCTGCGCGTGCAGTCTGCGCGTGCGCTGGACGCGGGCGCCTACACGTGCCGCGCGCACAACCGACTGGACTCCGCCGACCACACCACGCAGCTGCACGTGCTTGTAAGTACACTTCTACCTGGTGGGGTCGGGGTCGCTGCGCGTGCAGTCTGCGCGTGCGCTGGACGCGGGCGCCTACACGTGCCGCGCGCACAACCGACTGGACTCCGCCGACCACACCACGCAGCTGCACGTGCTTGTAAGTACACTTCTACCTGGTGGGGTCGGGGTCGCTGCGCGTGCAGTCTGCGCGTGCGCTGGACGCGGGCGCCTACACGTGCCGCGCGCACAACCGACTGGACTCCGCCGACCACACCACGCAGCTGCACGTGCTTGTAAGTACACTTCTACCTGGTGGGGTCGGGGTCGCTGCGCGTGCAGTCTGCGCGTGCGCTGGACGCGGGCGCCTACACGTGCCGCGCGCACAACCGACTGGACTCCGCCGACCACACCACGCAGCTGCACGTGCTTGTAAGTACACTTCTACCTGGTGGGGTCGGGGTCGCTGCGCGTGCAGTCTGCGCGTGCGCTGGACGCGGGCGCCTACACGTGCCGCGCGCACAACCGACTGGACTCCGCCGACCACACCACGCAGCTGCACGTGCTTGTAAGTACACTTCTACCTGGTGGGGTCGGGGTCGCTGCGCGTGCAGTCTGCGCGTGCGCTGGACGCGGGCGCCTACACGTGCCGCGCGCACAACCGACTGGACTCCGCCGACCACACCACGCAGCTGCACGTGCTTGTAAGTACACTTCTACCTGGTGGGGTCGGGGTCGCTGCGCGTGCAGTCTGCGCGTGCGCTGGACGCGGGCGCCTACACGTGCCGCGCGCACAACCGACTGGACTCCGCCGACCACACCACGCAGCTGCACGTGCTTGTAAGTACACTTCTACCTGGTGGGGTCGGGGTCGCTGCGCGTGCAGTCTGCGCGTGCGCTGGACGCGGGCGCCTACACGTGCCGCGCGCACAACCGACTGGACTCCGCCGACCACACCACGCAGCTGCACGTGCTTGTAAGTACACTTCTACCTGGTGGGGTCGGGGTCGCTGCGCGTGCAGTCTGCGCGTGCGCTGGACGCGGGCGCCTACACGTGCCGCGCGCACAACCGACTGGACTCCGCCGACCACACCACGCAGCTGCACGTGCTTGTAAGTACACTTCTACCTGGTGGGGTCGGGGTCGCTGCGCGTGCAGTCTGCGCGTGCGCTGGACGCGGGCGCCTACACGTGCCGCGCGCACAACCGACTGGACTCCGCCGACCACACCACGCAGCTGCACGTGCTTGTAAGTACACTTCTACCTGGTGGGGTCGGGGTCGCTGCGCGTGCAGTCTGCGCGTGCGCTGGACGCGGGCGCCTACACGTGCCGCGCGCACAACCGACTGGACTCCGCCGACCACACCACGCAGCTGCACGTGCTTGTAAGTACACTTCTACCTGGTGGGGTCGGGGTCGCTGCGCGTGCAGTCTGCGCGTGCGCTGGACGCGGGCGCCTACACGTGCCGCGCGCACAACCGACTGGACTCCGCCGACCACACCACGCAGCTGCACGTGCTTGTAAGTACACTTCTACCTGGTGGGGTCGGGGTCGCTGCGCGTGCAGTCTGCGCGTGCGCTGGACGCGGGCGCCTACACGTGCCGCGCGCACAACCGACTGGACTCCGCCGACCACACCACGCAGCTGCACGTGCTTGTAAGTACACTTCTACCTGGTGGGGTCGGGGTCGCTGCGCGTGCAGTCTGCGCGTGCGCTGGACGCGGGCGCCTACACGTGCCGCGCGCACAACCGACTGGACTCCGCCGACCACACCACGCAGCTGCACGTGCTTGTAAGTACACTTCTACCTGGTGGGGTCGGGGTCGCTGCGCGTGCAGTCTGCGCGTGCGCTGGACGCGGGCGCCTACACGTGCCGCGCGTCAGTATGCCATAAGATGTTGTTCGTGTTGCAGACAGCGCCCCGCGTGCACTTGCCGGAAGGCGGCGTGAAGACTGCGCGTGCGCGCGGCGACGTGACGCTGCGCTGCGAGGTGCGCGGGCGCCCGCAGCCGAGCGTCGCGTGGCTGAAGGACGGCGACCCGCTCACGCCCAACAACCACGACATCGCGCTGGTGGACGGGTGGGTACAGTGAGTCGCGTGCGGCGTGTGCGCATGCGCAAGTGAGTAACGCTCCTCCCGTGTGCAGCGCGTCGCTGCGCATCCAGGGCGTGCTGCGCGTGGACGCCGGCATGTTCCAGTGCGGCGCCAGCTCGCCCGCCGGAGCCGCGCTCGCCGCGCTGCGCCTGCGCGTGCTGCCGCCCGACGACGGTGACTATACCACTGCTCACATTCACTAACACTGACAACAATGGCTCCAGACTTCTTTCACAATATACTCTCTCGTGGTCGAGGTGTTGCGCAGTCATGCTGACCTAGAATTCTTGATCGGGGAGCATGCCCCCTCCCTCCAGTGAGATTGTATGATTATCTTTATATACTAATATACTCGAAGATGACCCATAAAATCGTCACAGTTGTTCAAGGTCTGTGTCAATTATTATCAAAGATTTTTATAATTTTTTTTAATTTTTTTGTATTGTGCATCACTACTTACTTTAATGTTTTTTTGTGTTTGTTTTTTACTTATTTTATTTATTTAGTTACAATTTTTTTTTTTTGTTTTTCTTTTTTGTTCTTTTATTTTTGTTTCGTTAATTTTTCGTTGTCCTAACCCCGTTCCTTCCAGAATTAACCAATATCACAGTGAACACTCCGTCGAACTCTACGCACGACATACTGACGAGCCTGGTGTCGTCCGAGCCCGAGCCTGCCCTGGAGGCCGACAGCGTGGACTTCCTCGGGGAGACGTCCTCGGCGTACACGCCGGGCCCGGAGCTGTACGAGGAGTACGACAGTGACGTGGACTCTTTGCATGCTGCCGAAGGTCTGGACCTGGAGCAGCTGCGCGGCAACGCCAGCGAGGTGTCGGCGCCGCGGGGGCTGCGCACCGTCATCGTCAAGCATCGCTTCGTCACGCTCAGCTGGGACGAGCCGCAGCACCAGCACGAACAAGTCACCGGGTACGCCGTCGTCTACAAGGTCAAAGGCAGCGACAGGTCAGCGATACTCGCTTCTTACGTTTAACTCATTTATTACTGCAATGTGTGTGTGTGTGTGTGTTCAATTTATCTAATATCATAGCTATTTTGACCCTCATGAAATCTGAAAACATATAGCATATTTTGGTAGGAACTTTGGATTTTTATAATCAAATTATTATTAATTCCACAGAGAGCGAGTATCCCGCGGTCCGTCGCGACACGAGATGAACGTGGCATCCCTACAACCTAACACCACGTACCAGTTCGCAGTACTCGCGTACACTGAGCACGGGACCTCGCCGCCCAGTGACGTGAGTACCGTAGCGCTATGTTATCGACTCTTGTATTTAGGTGTGCGGTTCTGTTAAGCTAATTTTATCAAATGTACAGATGATAGAAGTCCGCACCTCAGAGGAGGAAGTAACCCACGGCCCACCTCTCAACATCCGCAGCGAGACTGTTGGTCCTCACACGCTGCGGCTCACATGGTCGCCGCCCACCGCCCAGCCCGCACCCACCAAGTACTCCATACATTACACCGAGGTGAGCTCCTACTCTACTCGTTTGATACAAGAAACTATTTCATTCGAAAGAGAACAAATAGTAAAGGTCCGGGATGAGAACCCTAGGGAACTCCTAAAGTAGGCATGTGTGTACGGGATTCATGACCACATACTGGTAGTATTCATAAAGATATGACTTGAACCATGATAAGAGAGTAACCGTCGCTTCATATTCCACGTGTGTCGCTTATTTGTTTAAGAAGTATACGATGGTCAACCTTATCATATGCGTTGGTCAAGTAATATCTTGACTTATGCAACGTATTTGTTGATGTTGATCATGGACTTTTGTTTACCTATTATTTTTGCGAGTATTATGTTATGTGCAGTATAATTACAGTGACAAAACTTTACATTCGTCTCTTTCTATCATATAGGTGGAGTCCGGTCGCGAGCAGTTTCAATGGGTGGAAGCAGACGCCACAGCGAGTACTATCAGCAGCACTCTGACCGGGCTACGAGCTGCTTGCGCCTACATCATACGAGTGGCGGCTGCGGGAGGCGCGCCCGAAGAGCTGCGCGTGCGCACGCCCAGCGACGTGCCTGCCGCCCCACCTGCCAACGTTACTGTTGTCGCTACTAGTGCCACAGTGAGTAGTAGAGTCACATGCGTGCCATCTGTAAAAGATCAGCTCAAGTGAAGAAAGATAAGAGAAGAATATATTTCCTCCCAGTCAATCCTGGTCCGCTGGGAGGCGCCGCCGGCGCGTGCGCACCGCGGCGCGCTGACGGGCTACAAGCTGCGCTACCGCGCGGCTGTGGCGCCCGCGAGCGGCGCGCCCGGCCCTGCGCCTGCGCGCGGCGCGCCCGGCTCTGCGCCTGCGCGCCGCAAGGCCGACTCGCTCACCACGCCCGCCGACCAGCGCCGCGCAGAGCTGCGGGGGCTCGACACCGCCACCACATACCAGGTAATATTGTTCTACCTACTTTGTTTGTGCACTCATCACCTAAAAATAACTACAAATACGGATTGAGATGGGAGTTTTACTTCGCTAAATGTTTGAGCTCTGTCATGACAATTGTTGTTGCTATCTATGAGGTTCGTAATAGGGCTAATTACCCAGCGCGCGCTACTCGTACACGAGGAGGTTCTGCGTATTGTCATCGTAAAATACTGTTGTCCACAGATCCGCGTGTGCGCCATCAACGCGAACGGTTCGGGTCCATTCAGCGAGTGGGTGACGGCCAGCACCCAGCGACAGGAGCTGGACGAGAGCCAAGTTCCTCCGCAACCACCGCCGCTCACCAGTGAGTAATACTTGTGCTTATAATAAACATAAATAGCTCAGGTCCGTTCAACAAGTCACTGAGTAACTGTTGTAAAATGCATTATCAGGCTTAGCGCAAGCGTAGGACACATGATATGGGAGCACAGAACACGTGGCACAGTTTGCAGGACACAGCATGGGGTGTGGGAAACATGGCGTCTGGGACAGCATATACGATATGAGAGACAAGTAACGGTACGAGGGCAGGACATACGGCCATGTGAGGGCAGGATATAAATAAAAATAAAAAGGATGGGGGACAGGACACATGGAATGGGGGCAGGACATATGTCATGAGGGTATAGGACACATGTCATGGGGGCATGACTAATGTCATAAGGGTGTACAACATATGCATGGGCGAACAGGACACACGACACGGAGGGCAGGACACGCGGCACGAAGGGCAGGACACGGTATGAGGCGCAGGACACACGGTTAGCATGGAAAGCGACATCCATTTTTTTTTTGATAAACCCTTGTTTTGTTGTTTTAGCTCGTGCTGGCCGCGACTGGATCTCGGTGTGGTGGGGTGAGGAGGATGGCGGAGTGCTAGTGCGCGGCTACGTGCTGGGCTGGGGGCTGGGCGTGCCCGATGACGCGGCCAGGGAGCTGCCCGCACATCTACACTCACACGTCATCAGGGGGCTAGGTACGTTGTAACTTGAGGCTAGTGGTCTCCTTCTGTAAAGCACTCATGCTCCAGAAGGAGGCTGCTGAGCGGGATCGGGAGAGGGCCGATCTCGCTCGACGGAGGAGGAGGCGCCGGGAAGCAACCGCCCCGGTGCGCAGCATGCCTTAGGGGTTGCGAGCGCGCGAAGTGGAGACTTTGCGCGTTCTCGCTCAGCGACCCTCGAGAAGACGGAGACACTGGTGGTCCGTGTCGCCGTGCACAGCGCCCAACAAGAGTAACGGGGGACCTCTACAGTCTCCCTCGGACGTGCACGAGGGGTTGGCCTCTTTACAGTCACCCCCACCGGGAAGCGCCCTTCGGCATGGCACCATGATGGTTTTCGGTGCGGTCCGAGTTTCCGAAGCCCACCATATGGTGTCGAGCTGGACGACCGTGGTGAGTTTAGCCGGTAGGAGTCCGGTATACCCCTTTCCCCCTCCCAGGCGGAGGATAGCCTGAGAGAGAGAGAGTGAGCCTAAAGATGTTGTACTGTGTAGGACTGACGGCGTAGTCTAAGTACCAGCTTTAATTTTATTTTATAACACCTCCATGTTACCTAGAATCAAACTCGGAGTACGTGATCTCCCTCCGAGCCAGCAACTCTCGCGGGCTGGGCCCGGCCGTGTACGCCACGGTGCGCACCAAGCCGCCCGCAGCCGACGACGACGAGCTGGACGACGGAGACGACGATGACGACGCCGACGATGACGACACGGACGAGCCGCCGCCGCTCATACCGCCCGTCGGAGTCAAGGTGACGTGTGACGTGTGACTGTGAACGTGACCTAATGTTCAATGTAATTACTTTTTGGATTAATTATTTTCGTATCTTGTGCAGGTGATAATGCTGAGTGGCACTACGGCTGTTGTTTACTGGACAGATCCGACACTACCCAAGGGACAGGTAATGTTGTTATTAACACACAGGTTTTGTAAATCTTTTATAATTATACACATGTCAATTTATCCATTATTCACACCTCGCGTCACAGACGGCAACAGACGGTCGTCGCTATGTAGTGCGGTGGTCTAGCGCGGGAGGGCGCGTGCGCACTTTCAACGCGACTGACTTGAACTGTATGCTGGACGAGTTGAGACCTTACACGCAGTATGAGTTCGCCGTTAAACTTATTAAAGGTATGTTCGTTGGCACTAAAATCGATCAATACAATATATCAATACACTATTCAGATTTTATTAATAAAATGTATTGTATTTGTTGAAGGCGGTCGCGAGTCAGCGTGGTCGATGTTAGTTTCTAACACGACGTTAGAGACAGCGCCCGCGTCCCCCCCGCGCGAGCTGCGCCCCTCGCCTGCGCCTGCGCCGGCCTCCCCCGCCAGAGCCGTGGACCTCACCTGGCAGCCGCCTGCTAAACCTAACGGACTTATTACTGGTCAGTATAACACACCACCCTGTAGACGGTGACCGTGTATTTTATTCTTACGACTTTAAAAGCACCCTTATTATTTTTTAATGTCCAAAACGACGACTTGAATATAACCGTTGATCAAATCGCCACCCTGTTTAGTCCAAAAGCATAGATAGACGTAGTTACCTACCAGTCGCCTCTGGCCACCCATCCTCAGGCTACGTGATAATGTACGCGGCGTCGCGCGGCGGCAGCGAGGAGTGGACAGCCATCGCGGCGCTGGGCGAGCGCACGCGCGCGCGCGTCGAGCGCCTGCGCCCGCGCACCACCTACCTGTTCAAGCTGCAGGCGAGGAACGCCAAGGGGCTGGGACCTTTTTGCGCGCCCGTCACTTATACTACAGCTATGGGTAAGCTTAAACCTTATGTATTTTCAATACGATTAATTATTTCTTCCAAAAACTAGTTTAGTGGTTAGCAATTCTCATGAGAGAGAGCTCATGCCAATACAACAGCAGTAGACTTTACTGTGACTGTAGGAGACTTTAATTTTTATCAATTTTCGCAGAGTCTGGTGAAGGTGGCGGTCTAGCCAGTGCTACGTCCGCGTGGCTGTGGGCGAGCGCAGGCGGCGCATGCGCAGTGCTGGCGCTGGCAGCTGCGTTAGCGTTGTCACTGTGTTGTAGAAGATCTCAGCCGCCACTGTCACCCGATACTAGGTTTGAATTATATGGTAGTGAAAACCTAGTTAGAGAAATAATATGCAATTTAAGTATACGAAGAGGCTTTCGACACAGTCGATCATATTTGTTTGAGTGCTAAATAAAAATTAAACTTGTATTGGACTAATCGTGATCCATAGAAAATCATATCAAACTAATTTTCACAATAACACACGTTTTTTAATATATTATACTTTTGTCTTACAATTGAAAATACGCGAAGATTCGTCGGGAATTCCTCAAGGTTCTAACTTTGGACCTTTATGTTTTCTGATTATACTTAATCAGGATTGTATTATTTTCAGCACTTACCAGAAATCTTCAGCGTCAGCAGGCATCAAACCCCCAGATCTATGGATCCACCACGATCAGATGGAGCTCAAGCACATGGACAAAAGTTTGCACAGCTCTGCTAGTAAGAGTACGACGAGTATCAGTACCACAAATCTCTATTCCGACTTTGTTTGCACCGTAGAAAATAGATGTAATTTCTATCAAAATTTGAGCTTAATCCTTGGTTTTTTTTTCTATCCATTTTCTTAACTGGTCTGGTGTGTATTTATCGTACGTTGAACTCAGTGTAGTGTTTGTTCCAGTATCAGCCGGCAGTGTGGAGGGAGGCGGAGCGCTGATGTCGTCCACCCTGACCCTGGGGCGCGCACCACCCGCGGAGTACGAGCCCGCCCGCCACGCGCCGCCCGCCTCGCTGGACCGGCGCCACCACGTGCCCACCTACGTCGGTATGTACACCCTGACCCTGACCCTGACCCTGGGGCGCGCGGAGTACGAGCCCGCCCGCCACGCGCCGCCCGCCTCGCTGGACCGGCGCCACCACGTGCCCACCTACGTCGGTATGTACACCCTGACCCTGACCCTGACCCTGGGGCGCGCGGAGTACGAGCCCGCCCGCCACGCGCCGCCCGCCTCGCTGGACCGGCGCCACCACGTGCCCACCTACGTCGGTATGTACACCCTGACCCTGACCCTGACCCTGGGGCGCGCGGAGTACGAGCCCGCCCGCCACGCGCCGCCCGCCTCGCTGGACCGGCGCCACCACGTGCCCACCTACGTCGGTATGTACACCCTGACCCTGACCCTGACCCTGGGGCGCGCGGAGTACGAGCCCGCCCGCCACGCGCCGCCCGCCTCGCTGGACCGGCGCCACCACGTGCCCACCTACGTCGGTATGTACACCCTGACCCTGACCCTGACCCTGGGGCGCGCGGAGTACGAGCCCGCCCGCCACGCGCCGCCCGCCTCGCTGGACCGGCGCCACCACGTGCCCACCTACGTCGGTATGTACACCCTGACCCTGACCCTGACCCTGGGGCGCGCGGAGTACGAGCCCGCCCGCCACGCGCCGCCCGCCTCGCTGGACCGGCGCCACCACGTGCCCACCTACGTCGGTATGTACACCCTGACCCTGACCCTGGGGCGCGCGGAGTACGAGCCCGCCCGCCACGCGCCGCCCGCCTCGCTGGACCGGCGCCACCACGTGCCCACCTACGTCGGTATGTACACCCTGACCCTGACCCTGACCCTGGGGCGCGCGGAGTACGAGCCCGCCCGCCACGCGCCGCCCGCCTCGCTGGACCGGCGCCACCACGTGCCCACCTACGTCGGTATGTACACCCTGACCCTGACCCTGACCCTGGGGCGCGCGGAGTACGAGCCCGCCCGCCACGCGCCGCCCGCCTCGCTGGACCGGCGCCACCACGTGCCCACCTACGTCGGTATGTACACCCTGACCCTGACCCTGACCCTGGGGCGCGCGGAGTACGAGCCCGCCCGCCACGCGCCGCCCGCCTCGCTGGACCGGCGCCACCACGTGCCCACCTACGTCGGTATGTACACCCTGACCCTGACCCTGACCCTGGGGCGCGCGGAGTACGAGCCCGCCCGCCACGCGCCGCCCGCCTCGCTGGACCGGCGCCACCACGTGCCCACCTACGTCGGTATGTACACCCTGACCCTGACCCTGACCCTGGGGCGCGCGGAGTACGAGCCCGCCCGCCACGCGCCGCCCGCCTCGCTGGACCGGCGCCACCACGTGCCCACCTACGTCGGTATGTACACCCTGACCCTGACCCTGGGGCGCGCGGAGTACGAGCCCGCCCGCCACGCGCCGCCCGCCTCGCTGGACCGGCGCCACCACGTGCCCACCTACGTCGGTATGTACACCCTGACCCTGACCCTGACCCTGGGGCGCGCGGAGTACGAGCCCGCCCGCCACGCGCCGCCCGCCTCGCTGGACCGGCGCCACCACGTGCCCACCTACGTCGGTATGTACACCCTGACCCTGACCCTGGGGCGCGCGGAGTACGAGCCCGCCCGCCACGCGCCGCCCGCCTCGCTGGACCGGCGCCACCACGTGCCCACCTACGTCGGTATGTACACCCTGACCCTGACCCTGGGGCGCGCGGAGTACGAGCCCGCCCGCCACGCGCCGCCCGCCTCGCTGGACCGGCGCCACCACGTGCCCACCTACGTCGGTATGTACACCCTGACCCTGACCCTGACCCTGGGGCGCGCGGAGTACGAGCCCGCCCGCCACGCGCCGCCCGCCTCGCTGGACCGGCGCCACCACGTGCCCACCTACGTCGGTATGTACACCCTGACCCTGACCCTGACCCTGGGGCGCGCGGAGTACGAGCCCGCCCGCCACGCGCCGCCCGCCTCGCTGGACCGGCGCCACCACATGCCCACCTACGTCGGTATGTACACCCTGACCCTGACCCTGACCCTGGGGCGCGCGGAGTACGAGCCCGCCCGCCACGCGCCGCCCGCCTCGCTGGACCGGCGCCACCACGTGCCCACCTACGTCGGTATGTACACCCTGACCCTGACCCTGACCCTGGGGCGCGCGGAGTACGAGCCCGCCCGCCACGCGCCGCCCGCCTCGCTGGACCGGCGCCACCACGTGCCCACCTACGTCGGTATGTACACCCTGACCCTGACCCTGACCCTGGGGCGCGCGGAGTACGAGCCCGCCCGCCACGCGCCGCCCGCCTCGCTGGACCGGCGCCACCACGTGCCCACCTACGTCGGTATGTACACCCTGACCCTGACCCTGACCCTGGGGCGCGCGGAGTACGAGCCCGCCCGCCACGCGCCGCCCGCCTCGCTGGACCGGCGCCACCACGTGCCCACCTACGTCGGTATGTACACCCTGACCCTGAAGCAGTATGTACACCCTGACCTTGGGGCGCTCGCCGCACGGTATGTACACCCTGCTACTACGAACAACATGTTATTATCCTGACGCTATTACACTTGAGAAACGAATTCAAAAGATATAAGTTATAGAACAAAAAAATAGAATCAATATTATTGATTTAGTACGACAGTGACATCTATCTGACATTGAATTAATTGCAATGCAAAACTAGTTCTAACAGATGTCGCTACCGTCACCATAAGACACTTAAATGTATGAGGAAAAAGGATTTGACACAGCGAGCAGAAATCGCGGTAAAACAGTGGCTGATGTCGCAAATAGTAAACTAGTAGGTCGCAGATTCGATCACTGCTCGAGGTCCAATTTTTTAACCTCAATTTATATGTTATCCTTTAGTTATACAGTTTTAGTTATCGTTACTTTAGTGTCATCATGTATTTGATGTTTAGTAAAACCCATTTATAGTTTTATTTTTGTCGTCATACAACTTCGTTGAGTTAACTAAATGCTTCGCACTCACATGAAGTTATGCAGACATTTGTTCAAATTAATTTTGTATAATTTATGAAAGTGAATGATGTAGTTGTATACGAAGTCCATGACAAGTTAACTCACCGCGGTAGAGGATGGGCACCGTTTGATTTGGTTTGCGCTTACTTCCGGGCGGGTAGAGTGTTGCTCGGCGTCCGCGGCCGGCAGCGACGACACGTGCGTGCTGCGCGCCTCGCCCGCCGACCTGTGCCGGCGCTGCGAGCGCTGCGACACGTGCGACTATGTGCACAAACGTGAGGACCACGCCTACCGTTTGTTTACTTTTTTTTATGCTTTTTCTCGCATTGATGTAGACTAGACCCTTTTAGATTTAATTTTGCATTTATAACAGATGTTTCAAAATGACTCAAGTGTCAATTCATGTTTTGAACCAGCAAACAAAGCCGTTTGAAGAAAATGGACAGTTAAAATCAATTTCACGTGTGTTTTCAATTGTTTTATTTGTCAAGTATATAAAGAACCGGGGGGCTCCATACATTTTGAAACATCGCATTCTGCTGTGACCTCTCTTTGAAATATTCCTATCACAAGTAAATAATTATAGTAAAACACAGAAACTAGAACAAGTAGGAATATTTTTAGAGAAAACGCAATTAAAAATTGCAAAACATTCTAGAGATAACAGTCTTGTTGAACAGATCCAAGTTTTTAATAAATTTACCAGAAAACACATAACAAGGATGCTTTTTTTTTTAATTTTTCTAGTTTTAATATATACGGCGTTTAACAAGACTCAGCATTTCTAAGCCGCAACAATGACTAAAGATACTAGAAAGCTGACTTCATTGTTATAAATTTTTGATCTGGTTACAAACGACTATTATTTTGAGACAATTTGACTAAGTGTTAAAGCTGTATTTATGTATACAATATGTCACCGTATGATTGTGAACATCATTAGTTTATAATCATTCTCGCGATATTATAATCAAACCAAAAATTTTAAACTGCAACCAACCATTTATTAATGTCAAATTGTGAAAGAACCTGCAGGGTTCATAATCTGTCCGGTTTTATCAACCGTAAAACTATGAATCGACCATGATTGGTCGGTCTTGGTGATAGTTCTGAGGGTAGTTCGTTCGCCAAAGATAGCGCGGGACACTTCAAACAATCAGTGCGCAAGGTGCGTTCCGTCGTACGTCAGTTTGATATCAGTTCACAATTGAAAAAATTAACATTGATAGATAATAAAGCATCGAGAAATAAAGCGTTAAATTGTAAATGGTTGGTTGCAGTTTACAATTTTTTATCAGATTATAATATCGTGAGGATGATTATAAACTATCGATGTTCACAGTCATACGGTGACATATATATATATATATACCTATATTTTCATACACAGCATTACAGTTTATTTATTGTAACTATGGCTTTATTTACTATATTAATATTCTTGATATCTTGGTCTCTTTCCTTTTGTTTTGTCATAAACAATCCATAATGATATACTTTGCCATCCCCAGCAATGACGGGCATGGGTGTGGGCGTGGGCGTGGGCGGCGTGGGCTGCGCGTCCACGTGCGACCGGCGTGCGCATGCGCGCATGCCGCATCCAGACCAGGTGCGTGTACGTACTCCCCATGTGTTACTGTGTGTTGTGAACTAGCTGTACATAGTCATTGTTGCATTTATATGTATAGTTTTGTGGTAACAAGCGTGACTGCTGAGCGTGAGATCCTGGGTTCGATTTCCGGGTTGGGCAAAGAGTTATTGGGTTTTTCTGTATGAAAATTCTCAGTAGCAGTACGGAATCTGAAACTGTGCCGGGTAGATGGCAATAGGCTCGCCCTCTATTACATAAACCTCAATAACGGCATTGTCGAAATGTGGGTGTACAATAGTACACCTCTGCCTAACCCTTCCGGGAATACAGGCGTCCATTATATTTGATTGTACTGTATGTATACAGAGTACGCCCCTGCTGGCGGGCGTGGCGCCGCTGGGCTCGCCGCAGTCGTCGCTGGCGTCACTCGCGCCGCTGCACCCGCCGCCCGCGCCTTGTACGTAAATTACATTCTTACTAATGTTATAGAGCTTTGAAAATTTATTAAATAAAAAAAAAAAAAAAAAAATAAGTTTCGCTTCCCTGTACAAATGGTCGTGCTCCCGCAGGTGGGTCCGGCACGTGTCCGCTGGGCGCGGCGTGCTCTGCCCCGGGCGCGGGTCCTATGGGCGGCGTGCCCAACATCGGCGGAGACATCTACGCCTCCACTGCAAGGGAGAGGGGGCACTACGTCGCCTATGAACCGCTAGGACACTATACACAGTGAGTAAACATACTGGCGAGGATGATTTTTCATAAAATAAAAACATTACTCACTCAGTATTTTAGATCTAATTTCGAAAGTGCTTTTTCTGGGTTTTCAGTCATGCGAGTACATTATACCGGGTGTATATTTTTATACAAGGTGATGAATATTTCTTGTTTGCGGGTATAAAAATAAGTGAGTTAGTTAAGTTCCCCGCGCCCCCCCACAGCCGCGACTCGCTGAGCAGCGAGGCGGGCGGCGCGCCGGGCGGCTCGCTGCAGCGCCGCGCGCCGCACGCGCACGCGCACGCGCACGCCGCGCCCGCGCCGCTGCACAGCTTCACGCTCAGCGACAACGCCAGCGACCACTCCACGCCCACGCACTCGCACTCCAGAGGTACTACACTCATTACTTTACTAATTATACATCAACTCATTGTTTTCCTTCAATAACTTCCTTATTTATTCATTTTTATTTCCACGCTGTATAACATACTCTGTATAATAACTGTAGGTAGCGTGAGAGAAACGTCGCCTTACAAGAAGAGCGCCAGTTCGTCGCCCGGACACATACCCAACAGGTTGCAGCTCGGTAAGAACTGTTCCTTATAACCACTGGCCAGTATGGCCTGTCAACATGTACGTATGATACCTTGGTTTTCATTCCAAGACACATTCAATTCTCTTGCGGATTACAAATTATAGCTAGAACCTTGTCTCATTTTGGTTCATTTCAAAATTACTGCAAAAGATTTAAATTGAGATATAATTTTAGATTGTAGAACGTTAAGTTTAACATAATAGACGAGTGTAAGACTTGACATGTGTGTGGCCAGGCGGCAACGTGTCGCACTGCGCCGAGGAGCTGGAGCCGCTGACGCCGTCGCGCTCCACAGAGCGGCTGCACCGCGAGATGCAGAACCTGGAGGGACTCATGAAGGACCTGTCGGCCATCACGCAGCAGCAGTTCCACTGCTAGCCGCCCGCCTGCTGCCGCTGTCACTGCACTCCGGGCAGCAGCTGTCACTGTCGGTACTAGTGCGGCCAGCTATGACGTCACTGCTGCCGCTGTCGTGTGCTGTAGCTGCACTCAGTGCTAGCTTAACTGACTAACTTGGACTGACCGAGCAAGGGACTTCATATCCTAAAGGTGAACATTTTGGAAATGGACTACTAGATAACATCTACGATATAGGTACATAATATTAAATAGACCGAAAATAAACAAAAATATTAACTATTACAACTATTGTGACGAAATACTAATGAAGCATTCGGTGGAACACAATCACAGACTTAGTTAATTAGATAGTGGTAATGGAATGTTGTAATACGCATTCTACGTTATATACGACTACATTGCTGGTTTGTGAACCATATCTAACCGAATATCGGTAGGAACTTGGCAATGTATATCGGAAACGAAATATATCACAAAATACGAATCTATATTAGGATGACATTAAACAAGCAGTTAATAATCCCAGTTTTACATTCCATTGCGGGTTAACAATTATATTTAAATGGAACTTCGAAATGTATTTTGGAAGAAATTCCTTTCGTGGCAGAATGTGTTATAGACAAATTGTGACATGTAGCGGCTTTACATATTGTTTTAGATGATTTTATTGTTGTATGAATTTGTAAAATAGCAACATTTACTGACAACTAATATTATTTAATTAGCAGAATTTATACTTATAAATGTAATTACGTTTTTACATAATCTTGACAGTTTTTGTAACAAAAGTTTTATTAAATGATACTTTATTGTGTCTCTGTGCCATCAGATTACTTAATTTTAAATTAAATATAAGTTTACTTACATATTAATTTAATATAAGTATTTTTCTTGACTGTGTCATCACTGCCTTTATCTTGTAACTCTATAGTTATCTTTTATTAAATTTTCAAAAAATAGAAAATATTGACATTTTGGGAAAATTCAATGAAATATAATTTATATTATGTACATTGTGATCTTATGTATTAGTTATAATATGTATATAAACTTAGTTTTAGTATAGTATGTAGCCATAGCTTAAGTATAGAATTTTTTAATTATCTTGACCGATATTATTGGTAAAGGTTATCGTTCACTGCAGCGTAACATACGGTCAACTCGTTGAAATATGCTATGCAGCTCGATAAAACATGAGGCAATGTAATATATTGAACAAAGGCTTACAATGATTGTTTCGACGTGTGGGTCTCGTAGTCAATTTTAAGTGGGGATGCATATCCACTTAAAATTGCAATCGTATTTTCCGACTACCCGTAGAGCGTCTCATTTAATAGTCCGTTACAAGACAAAAGGAAATGCTGCGTTTACATTACGCAGAGAGTAGACGAGTAAAGCTCAAATTGTATTGTTATACATGATGTAAACAATATTGACAAGTCTCGCAAGATATCACTACGGTAACAATTATGTAAGTAAGTACTCAGATTTGAAGAGGATACGTTGAATTATAAGTCCACGCTGCAGTGTACGATATATTTACAAACGGCTGCATTTATGTGTGTCTGCAGATTTACTCGATTTTCGATCGATAATATTGGTTTGATATCGATCGTTTGCTGCACGTAGTGATCAATTAAATCTGTAATGTCTGTATGTCGCTCAACATTAGTATATTCGTTAACACTCGGCCTATATCGCTCAAGTATCCACTAGTTGCGTGTACTGTGCACTGACTCGCCTCAACTACTCCTATCACAAATAGTTTCGTGCGTATTTTTAAAGTGCATATTACACTATCATCAGATATTCAGTGATTTTTAATGGTAGTGATTAGTAATGTTGCGATTCGATTATTTTAATTAACGATTAATCGATTATCGGGTTTTTGATCGTCTTCTCACAAGTGCGGATTAGTTGTACAGTCCACAAAGTATTTACGATATTGACTTTAGGTCTTTAGACTTGAACAACAGATTACATTCAAATCAAAGTGTTATCCACAATTGAATTTGACTACACAACTAACATGTTATGTGGTCTTGTTACTTGTTCTATTCGATTATATTTATGTAAAGAAAACCATCACATTCATATGCCTAATTTGAAATTGCCGCTTTTCTTAATTTTGAATTTCGCGCGTCTCGCGCGCTTCTATATTTAATAGATGAATTTTTGAATGTCATCACCGAGAGGACGACATTTTGAAT
The DNA here is from genome assembly GCA_947562105.1 of Shargacucullia verbasci. Taxonomy (NCBI): domain Eukaryota; kingdom Metazoa; phylum Arthropoda; class Insecta; order Lepidoptera; family Noctuidae; genus Shargacucullia; species Shargacucullia verbasci. The sequence goes on along the minus strand of OX387307.1, from coordinate 141,624 downwards.
TTACAAGTTGGTTGCATCATTAATATTTTATAAGTTAATACGTTTCTTAAAAGGGATATCAATACCTGAAATAAGGGCATTAAATGTTGTTTCTTTTGTTTTCACAGAGAACACAACTTGGGTCTTTATTTCATTACACCTCAACGTTTAATCCAATTATAAGGAAAGGAGCATTATAAAACAACATTTTCTTAAGATATTTCAAGAAACATGGAGAAATTGAGGTTTGATTTCGCTGTAAAATCGTCTGCTGATGGAAAATCAAACATCGTGTGCATAACCTCAATAGCCACACCTAATGGACAGATTTATGAGATACCAACCGAATACCAACCTGCAAATCTACATCAAGTAATCACAAACACACCAAACTATGTCAAGGTAAAAAAATCCTTAAATAAACGACATCAAACAAGGAAAATATGGATCACTTTAACAAATGATATCGCAAAAATATATCTAGATGAAGAACAAAACGTACAGTTTAATGATATTTATTTAGAAGAAATTTCAGAAATAACGAATAAATGTGAATCTATACCTAGTAGTTCAAACCAAACATTGGAAAAACTTTTAGAAAAATTACTTGAAGAAAAAACAAAAAAATCTGAAACTCAAAATTTAACTAAAATTGCAAATGATTTTATGATTCATAAATTCACTGGTAGAAACTCAAATGCCTACCAGTGGATTAAAGATTTCAATAAAGAATGTGAACGTTTCAAAATTAATGAAGACAAAAAGAAAATTCAGATTTTAAAAAATTTTTTGGAACACTCCAGTGTAGATTGGTACAGCTGTATGCTTATTAAACTTTCAGTAGAATCAGAATGGGAAGAATGGGAAAAAAAATTCTGTGAGACATTCGCAAATAAGGGATGGTCACCCATTAGATATGCCCTTGCCTTTAAATATCAAACAGGCACATTACTCGAGTATGCTTTAAAAAAAGAAAAATTACTACTCGAAGTGAGAAAAACTATTGATACTGGGACACTTATAGACCTCATAGCATCAGGTTTACCAAACTATGTGGTTGATAAAATTGATAGAGAAGCTGTACAAGAAACTGAAGATTTCTACAATGAAATAGGGAAACTGGAACATCTAGTTGCGAAGAATAAATATGAAAAGAAAAATTATGCACATTCTGACACTAAGCCAAAAAAAGTTGAAGAGAAAAAACCATGCCAAATCTGTATCAATGAGAAAAAAGGGAAACGTTACCATCCTGAAGAAAATTGCTGGTTTAATGGAAAAAATCAAAAAGCAGTAGTGAAAAGTGTAAATAACTCTGAATTGGAAATTGAATTAAATGAGAAGAATCCAAAAAACTAGAGGTGCCACCATTAATAAAAATAGAGTTGCTATTAAATGACACTTTAACAGTTTTTGGAATTTATGACTCTGGTTCAAATGTGTCATTAATAAATGCTAAATTGCTAAAAATCCAACAAAAAGAAGTTCCAAGTGATTTACAAATAGTAAACTTGAAAACTATTAATGGTGAGAAAAAAACAAAAGGTATGGTCACAGTTAAGGTAAAAATATACAACACTGAACATGAAATGGAGGTTTTTGTTGTTGAAAATGAAAATTTTAATTATGACTTCCTGATTGGCTTAGATTGCATAAAAAAATTTAGATTAACTCAAGATGAACAATTACAGATAAAATGTGCTGATTCACTTGATAATAAGAAGACCATAAATAAAGAGGTTATAAAAAACTTTGAAATAAACTTCAATGAACATATTAACTGGGAAAAATTTGAAATGTATGTAAACCATTTAGATTTATATCAACAATCAGAAATTGATAAGTTGACTACAAAATACAGTCAAATTTTCGCAAAAGATAAATATGATGTTGGCAGTGTACGAAATTATGAAGCACACATTGACTTGATGGTGGATAAATACTGCTATAAACGTCCCTATAGATGCACAGCGGAAGACAGAAAAGAAATTGAAAATCAGATATCAAAACTTTTAAAAAATAAATTGATTGAAGAATCATATAGCCCATTTGCTGCGCCAGTTACTCTTGCATATAAAAAAGAAGATAAGAAAAAAACAAGATTGTGTATTGACTTCAGAGAATTGAATAAAATAGTGGTCCCTCAATCACAACCTTTTCCATTAATTGAAGACCTTATGATAAAGACTGTAAACTGTAAGTACTTTTCTACATTTGATATAAATTCAGCATTTTGGTCAATTCCTTTGAAAATTCAAGATAGACATAAAACTGCATTCGTAACACAAGAAGGCCACTTCCAATGGACTTGCCTCCCATTTGGATTGAAGACTGCGCCAGCCATCTTCCAAAGAATATTGAGCAACATCATAAGAAAATATAAACTTTCTGGATTTGCGATAAATTTCATAGATGATGTCCTCATATTTTCGAAAACATTTGATGACCATATAGCACACATATCAAGACTTCTGGAAGCAATACAAACAGAAGGTTTCAGACTGAAATTTTCGAAATGTACTTTTGCAAAACATTATGCCACATATTTAGGTCATACAATTGAAAACAATTCAGTCAGCCCTCTGAAAGATTATCTAACAGCTGTCAAAAATTTTCCTGTTCCAGAAACAAGAAAAAATATTCGTCAATTTCTAGGAAAAATAAATTTTCATCATAAGTTTGTCCCACACAGTGCAATCATCTTGAATCCATTACACAATTTATTGAGGAAAGATGTCAAATTCGTGTGGTCTGCAGAATGTCAAGAAACATTTGACAAAATAAAAAAATTACTATGTTCAAAACCAATTCTAAAAATTTTTGATCCAGAACTACCAATAGACATTTACACAGACGCCAGTATCAAAGGAGTGGGAGCAGTATTGAAACAGAAAGACACAAATGGAAAAAGTAAGCCAGTTGCATATTTTTCAAAAAAGTTAACTGAATCTCAAAAAAAGAAAAAGGCAATATACCTAGAATGTCTAGCAGTAAAGGAAGCTCTGAAATACTGGCAACATTGGCTTATGGGAAGAGAATTTACGGTTTATTCTGATCATAAACCACTAGAAAATATGAACATCAAGGCTAGAACTGACGAGGAACTAGGTGATTTGATGTATTACTTATCGCAATATAATTTTAAACTTAAATATAACCCCGGAAAAACAAATCAAGAAGCTGACTGCTTAAGCAGAAATCCAGTCCTGGAATCTTATGACAATACGGATGATTTTCTAAAAGTAGTAAATTTAATAAGCTTGGAAGACATAAAAAAAGACCAGCGCACAAATCTTGACCTGGAAAATAGCAAAATAAAACTAACATTAGAGAATGAGATTTATTACAAAAAGAATACTAGAAAGAAAAAAATTATACTATCAGAAGAACTTAGCAAAAATTTAATAAAAGATGTCCACAATACTTACTGTCATATTGGAAGAACTCAGATGATAAATAAAATAACACCATTCTACACAGCAAGGAATATTATTGCAAACATTAAACGAACCTGTGATGACTGTGAAATTTGTATAAAAAACAAATCAAGGAGGAAGTCAAAGTATGGTTTAATGTCACATTTAGGTCCAGCAACACGACCATTTGAAATTGTATCCATCGACACCATTGGAGGCTTTGGAGGATCAAGATCAACTAAAAAATACTTACATCTTCTGGTTGACCACTTCACAAGGTATGCATATATTCTTACGTCTAAAAACCAAAGCTCCAGTGATTTCATTAAACTAATAAAAATTGTAACACAAAGTTACAATATTGATATGGTATTAACCGACCAATACCCGGGTATAAATTCTAAAGAATTTAAACAATTTCTGTATAAAGAAAACATAAGAATAGTTTTCACTGCTGTTGATGCACCATTTTCAAATGGACTCAATGAGAGACTAAATCAAACAATAGTCAACAAGATACGATGTAAAATAAATGAGAGTGTGAAGAAAACAGCATGGACAACGGTTGCACAGGAATGTGTGAGAAAATATAACGAAACTGAACACACTGTCACGAAATTTTCTCCAAAGTACCTTTTGGAAGGAGAAAATACAAATATTTTACCACTTGAATTGAAATTAAGAAATTCAAAAGAAGATCTGAGGAAGGACAGAAAATTGGCCTTTGAAAACACACTAAAATCCCATAATTATAATAAAAAAATATTTGACAGACATAGAGAAGAGTGTAAATTGGAAGTGGGAGACTGGGTCTATGTTGAAAATGGAAATAGGCTGAACAGGAAGAAGATGGATGAACTACGGATTGGACCATATAAAATTCTGAAAAAGATTTCCAATTCCATTTATGAGGTTGATACTGGCCACAAGAAAGCAGAATCAAATCTTTATCATACAACGAAGCTGTCTCCAGTACAAGTTAGTTAATGAACAATTACGCGCGTGCCCACTTGTAATTGTCTCTGTAAGGGGGGGAGATGTAAAGAAAACCATCACATTCATATGCCTAATTTGAAATTGCCGCTTTTCTTAATTTTGAATTTCGCGCGTCTCGCGCGCTTCTATATTTAATAGATGAATTTTTGAATGTCATCACCGAGAGGACGACATTTTGAATTTACAAGTTGGTTGCATCATTAATATTTTATAAGTTAATACGTTTCTTAAAAGGGATATCAATACCTGAAATAAGGGCATTAAATGTTGTTTCTTTTGTTTTCACAGAGAACACAACTTGGGTCTTTATTTCATTACATTTATATTCTGTAAACCTAATAATCGATAAATCTCACATTCAAATAATCGAATCGTTACCATTGAAGCTGACTATCTGATAGTGTTGTTCACGCTCAACACAAGCTCGTTGTATATGTATGTATAGTGATGTATATGTAAAGCTAGTCAGGTAACCGTATACATAGGTACTGTAAGTAGCTAGGATTGTAAAGTAGGGACGCGGACACGTGCGGGTGACGTCACCAATGTTACATATTGTTATTTGACACCTGCGGCTCGGGGGGGGGGGGGGGTCGTGTTTGACATATTCCAAACTGCTACTGAGAGCCTCCTAACAGAAGAACCCATATAATACTATATTTTCTTAACTGTCTCATTGGTCTAGTGGTCGCTAGCGCAACTTTTGCGCGTGAGGTCCTGGGTTCGGTACTCAGGTTGAGCAAAGTGTTATTGGCATTCTCTAGATAATTATCAGTAACCGCTAGGTTTGGAACTGTAGTCGATAGATGGTGATAGAACGCTCACTTTTACATAGGACTGAATAAAAGCATTGGCGAAATTTGGGTGCATAATAGTACACCTCTGCCTGAGCCGTATTGTTTCGCGGAGACTCGTATTGTTGCAGTATATGTCCGACTTATTTGTCAAATATCGGTATTTATTTGCTTTACGAGTTTGGTCGAAGTAAAAACGTAGCTGTAGCAGGATTGATCTCTTGTCTGAATTAACACTTATAATTAACAAAACTATTCGCTATGGTAAGCATATTGATGTAATATATAAGGACTGAAATTATGAATTATCGTCTCCGTGATATACGGGGTGCCCCGTCTCGGAAAACCACCCTGTATAATTGTATATTATATAATATGCGCGCGTCTAGAGATCGATTGATCACATTTGCATTTATAATTTTTATATTTTAATTGAGTACGATATAATACATTGGTGGTTTCACCTGAGTGTGCAAAGCGTCTCATAATACAAAATTTTTCATAATGTTCTCTAGATTAAATTTATACCCTTTACTATTGTATACCTATACAGTCGCAACTCTTCGCTAGTATAAGTAAATTATTGTAAAAACCTTTTGATACAATCTAAGTATATTTGTAAAATTTGATATTTCGTACACAACACGTATTTTAATAATATTAGGCTGCTGTCACATTGACGCGATAACTTAATAATTATATTGTAAATGTGAATAAAGCAAACGACAGTAAATATGATAGTAGCACTAATAAAAATCGTGGTCGCGATCGCGTCAGTGTGTCGACGGCCTAGCACACACGTTTGTTAATAGCATCTTCATAACGAAGCGTCATCAGATCTGTTGCATTACTGTCTGGAACTAAAGATTTATTAAAAATGTATACTATACCTGAGAAGAGACCCTTGCCCAACAGTGGGATGGTAATGGGCTAAATTTATTTATACTGTACCTTATTGATTCAGTGGCCGCAACCTCAGCTGCTGAACGTGACTTATTAACGGCATCGGTGAAATGTGGGTGTACAATAGTATACCTCTGCCTAACCCTTCGGGGTATACAGGCGTGACTATTTACTATTTTTTAAATACAATGACACTGATACTTATGTTTATAGATCTGATGAAGCAAAGAAATTTTGTAAAAATTTTGTAATTTGGATCGTCTCTTGGCGTTTAACTTGCATTTTCTTAAAGTAATACCTATTGTAAATAGTTCTGTATGTACTGACAAATATGTAAGTAAATACATAAGCCTATACTAGGACCTTACTTCACATACCAATCGCAATAAATCCTATATTGCATTTTGAACTCTATTTACAAATGAATAAAGCGTAAAATTCTTCACCAGTCGTGATAATTCCTATTTTGCATTTTGTACTCTAATGACAAAGTAATAAAGTGTATAATTATTAAGATTGGCGTTGGAAATAAGGCCCTACCACTGTAAGGAATTGCACATGAATTGATTATGTAGACATGAGGTTTGGTCTCTTTGACAGCGGCAAGCGATGACAGGTACAGTCGAACAGTTCCAATTCTTATCTTATGTACATTAGGTGTATATTTGCTTTATCCACTTTAGCAGTATATGATCTTGTATCGAGTGACTTAAGCATACAAAAAGTATCGTCCATTTTTTTTACTTATACTGACCTCATGTACTGGCACAAAGTAGTAAATATACTTTTGTCAGTACACTTATGTATATACGGACCTGTAAGAAATAAAATATAAAAAGCATATTTGTCTGTTACGTACGGTACTCTGTATGATGGCCAGGCAAACACTACAATAGTTTGTCCGCTGTCCGCTGTGAGTGAGGCCGCGCTCAATACTTCCTCAATAGCCATATTATTATACTTCCGAAGAACCAAGACTTCCACAAATATCATCACGTGCACACCAAACATTGGAGCCAGCACCCAATTTCTTCAACTTAAAATCAACAAGTTTCATAATAATTATGGAAATCAAAAATAGTTCGCAATATTGGCCACAAGTTATATCCAAAAAAATGCATAGATCAGTATTGGTTGTCCAATATTGGCTCCAGTATTAGGTATGTACGACTTAGTCCTGTTATAACTATCATACTTATATTTAAGTGAAACAATTAGACTGATTTGATGATTTATAGTTTGTTTAGAGATATTGGTTTTGTGCGAGCGTTTTGAGATAGCGTTGACGTACAACATGGGGCATGACGCATAAAGCGTTACGCCTGCGCTGTGCCCCTCACGCCAGATAATGTCCACAATGCAGGAATTCTTAGGGGGATGAGCAGTGCATTGTGCATTATGCCTCAAAAATGTAATTGACGCATTGCATCGTATAGCGTGGTCCTAAAGTAGGTAACGCCAAACTATATTTTATTTAAGAAATCCTAACAGTTTTAAGTGTTGCGATTTAGACTATTTTGAACGTTAACGCTATTATATTTTTGATCCAGGTTTGTCAGTCTGAACACTAACATAATATAATAATATCAAACTAACTGGTCTACACAGCGCGAGTGGCGCGACGAGTGCCACGATTCGTGTCCTCATTGTGTTCGCGTTAAACAATTTTGCCAGCAAGGAGTTTAATACTCGATACGATGAAGTTCGAGCTGTTACAGACTTGGATCAAGCTCGCCAGTTTCGTCAGCTAAGTTCCCACCTACAAGAGACTGGATTATTATTTATTCTAAATTTATACGATATTCGACATCCATAAACTACGTACTGGATGCTTAATATACATCACGCTACAGCAAACAGGTCGTTAGTGACTTGAAACAAAATTGTAGCTTAATTTGACTATGAATATGTAAAAATCGCGAGGTGTGGTACAAGTCTGTCGTTAGCAGATATTACGAAAGTTGAAACAAGTCATACTCGACTGAAATATTTATATATGGAACATGGCATAATGTTCGTAACACCACCTCGCACCTGGTACGTAGTTTGTAGATCTCTTTTATATATGTATTATGTAATATTGTAAGACTCAACTAAATACTAATGTACACTTTGATATTAAGTAGCTCGATATTGTATGGTTACGACAATTCTGTACAAATACAATATACTTGTATTATTTATTGAAATCTCATGTTTTATTTGAAACCCATCAGCAGGGGCGTAGCTACCGCCGTATCAGCCGTATCATAGATACGGGGCCCCCCAGCTACAAGGGCCCTGAAACCGTGTAGGCAAAAATTCGTGAAATCTTATCTACAACCTTACTCAAACTGTTAGGCCGTACGCTAAACTTCCCGGGAAAAAATAAATATATCTTATCATACACGATCAATTATATGGATTCATTCATTTTCATGATCAATGTGATCATACACGAGTTTTAGTCTGTAAGGACCCTATAAGTGTTTTATGCTAAAGCAATTTGTAATATTTAACATTTTATATTCGTTATTATCGATATTCGTTATAGTTTCTGATTTGACCATCCACGCCTACTTTAAAAATTCACCCTGTAGGTATAACTATATATACAATGGTCAATGCAAATGTTTTTGTTCTTTCTTTACCCTCCATTTGGCCTTCGCCGCAGTAAGGTAGAAGCCCCCCCCCCCCCCCAATCAAATTTTGACACAGGGTTCGTCTAGGGTAAGCTACACCACTGCCCATCAGTGTATAGAATATATTATGTCAGCATGTGTGAGGAACTGAGGATCAATTCTATGACCAATGAACGAAACGTCGCGCGGGGTGGCCAGCCATAAATAAGTTTCCGCCGTTATATTATAAATTTACAGCGTGCTTCGCGTGACTCATGTACAAAAAGAAAACGGAATCGCACAGTGTTGCCTAATAATAAAATTTCCACTTAGAATAAGGTGTTTCTTATCGGAAGAGAAATACTAAAGGCTGATAAAATATAAACCATATCTGTTCCACCAGGAAATCGGACAGTATATTTCACATTCAATAAATATTTTTGTTAAATAATAATCAATTATATTTTTAAAACAATAAAAATCAATTCTGATATTTTTAATCTGTTATTCACTATAACCGAAACACCAATAACAGCGCATTGACGTCATTCGTAAGTAAACAAATATTACCATGCCTGAAATCACAGTAATTTCTCTACGCAAACTGTAAATTTTGAGATTGATTTTAACAAAAACTATTGGTAGTGCAGATATTGTCCACCATTCTAACGAAATGTAGTAGTAACGATGTTTTATTATTCCATAATTTGTAAAGAAAGTTCCAAATGTTTGTGTCCCCCTGGGCCACTGACTTCTATTCATTGAAATAATATGTCCAGTCCCTGAACAACTTTTATAATAGTGTTTTGTGGTGATTTTTATTTATCCGTCTGGTAATATTGCACTTTGTCAAAATCAAAACAATAAAATTTTGAAATGATCAAATGACAGTGACAGTTGTCATCAAAACATGTCGGGATAGTTGTTTAGTTGTGTTGTGGTGTATTAGCGTTCCTTTACAATTATTATGTCGATTTGAAGACAACAATTTTCATTTTGAATAACGTAAGCCTTCGATAATTACTCGAGAACTTTATTCATCATTAAATCTAGTCAACACAAATTTCAAGTTCAGACGCGAAGTTACCAATTGTTTACTTACGGAGCTAATACGCTGTTCCTGATCATCATCAGACCTTCAACGGTAGACAATAACTGTATGGTCACGTGTTTGAAACCTGTACCTAAAATCCCAGCACTAAAGGTTAAAATAATTGAGAAGTTCTAACTATACACACATAAAAGATAAAATTTGTAAAAATGAGTAAAATTAAGTGTTTCAAAGAGTGCTGCGTTGACAAATGTCCGAACACATCAGCAAACGCTCAGATGAAGTTTTTTGAGTTCCCTGGGATACGGTTTCGGTCATATCAAAGAAACAAATGGGTTTTAGCTGTCCGACAGAAAAAGTAAGTAAACACTGTTGTGAATTTATATCATCTGTGTTATACTATTAAACAAGCAATTCTTGTAAAAATTAAGTTTGGCATCAGATTAGTGTTCATTGTAGTGTCTATGTCAGGTAAACAAATAGCATCCTAAGCACAAAAACATTCAGTACTATGAAATCATTGAATGATCTATTTCAATGTGTGGGAATTGATCAGAGCCATGGTGTTCACTTTTAGAACTACAAAATAGGCAGCACGAAACTTTATGCTTTGCCTATAGAATTGTGTATCATATTGTTTGTGAATGTGCCTTTAAAACTATGACATTATTGGAAGTATGAAGCATACCTATAAGCATCAGTGTGATCGCAAAATATTGTGTGTTAATATAAAAAGGTGTCATTTGTAATTATGGATCTATATCTCGAAATACCAACCAACAACTCAGCAAAGAAATTAAAATATTTGAATGGATTTTTTGTAAAATATCAATAATTATCATATTATTATAAATAAACTAGTGTAGTGACTAATTAAAAACAAATTTTCAATAACTGTTGAATTAGTTAAATATTAAGTGAAGTGAACAATAAAGATTTGTGCCATTCATTACACATCCATGAGTGAGTTAGTCCCTCTCACAGATGACAAATGATTCTCAGTAGAAACATTAATAGTTTGACGGTGATGGTGACTATCTTGTTACATTTGCAGTGGAATGTGGTGGCAGCCGTTACCCACCAGTGTAGTCTGCAGCATACATTTCATTAGCGGGGAGCCGAGCACAGACCCTAAGAGTGAGGACTATGTGCCTTCACTGTATCCTACTCCTCCACCACAAATACCTGATCAACTCAAGTATGAAATATTACACTATATAATATTATTTAATTATTTCTTGCTTCATAATCACTGCTTGTCACAATATCTCATACATTTGAATGGAATGTATGTACAGATGCCGGATGGTGTCTGTCAAATCATTCGCATTGGAGTACATCAAGTATGATGCCCTTCTGGAGAAGCCCACCAAAGCAAACATTGATAATGTAAGTTAAACCTTACGTCACGTCCTTTGTTGCATCCTTAGAACATATGCATGAGCAGGTTCAGGTCCGTACGGCATTTTTATTAACCAAATTATGATTTGTATGATAAACAATGAGTCAAAGTCGAAACGGTTTCCGAAAGTATGTCATCTTCTGATACGTGTTCGGGGTCTGAGAGACTTGTATGCCATACCACAGCCATACCGTTGTTCCAGGAGCATCGCAAGTGCGCGTACGTTCTGCTGGCGAAGGAGCTCCGCATCAGCGTACACATGGTGAAGACCTGGGAAGCACGCTTCAGGGAATACTTAGAGAACAAGGTCGGTTATCATCAACCTAATGGACCTTATAATAAGATCTTTAATCCAAACAATCAAACTATAGTAAGAATATTGATTCATACCATTACCATCCTACTGATACTGTCACACTGGCCTGGTGCGGGTTTAACGTAACATAATCTTTTGATGTGCCACAGTACGTCTGCACCTCCGCCACCCCTAGAAGGCGTGATGCTATCGCACAGATATGTTTGCAGATGTTGGCGCTCGCTCGCCAGGGTAAGAGCAAGTCGCACACGGACGCGAACATGCCGCAGTGGATCAAGAAGGTCGACGCCAAGCTGCACACGCTGCGGAACACCAACGTGAAGCAGGTCAGTTCAACAGCCGGACCTACTACATACTAGCCGTAACTCTAACAAGTATCTAATCTTAACACTACTGCAACTTATACAGAAAATAAATAATATTTTAAACATCTGTGACACAGCCTTTCCTGCAGCCAATCGTAGCTAATCGTACAGTAATCAGAAAAAAAAATGTAGTTAAAAATATTGTTCCAAAAATAAAACGGCCACCCAATAAATATTTTTGATAAATAATAATCGTTTCATTATTTTTATATCAATAAATAAAATCTAATATTTTAAATCTGTTCTTCACCTCAAACGAAACAACAAGCACAGCGCGTTGACGTCATTCGCAGGTAAACAAACATTACCACGCTTGATATTGTATTGTTTATTTACATAAACTATAAAGGACATCATTCAAGTTGCATAAATTTTTGGTCCAAATGTGAAAATCATCCGTTTCGGCATTGATAAAGATTTTATTATTTAACCTAAGTATGAGTTCAAACCTGGTCCGCAAATCTGACTTTTAGTTATCATGTAATAAGAAGAAAATAAATAAGAGAAAATAAATAAATGTGTGGATCAGAATTTAATGATCACTTGCGTTAACGGTGCGAGAAAACATCGTGCCAAACACCTGCACACCTGAGAGGACTTCATAAAGTTCTCGATGGTGACTGTAGTTCAACCCGCACCGAACCAGCGGCAGTGTGGTGAACTGAGACTAATCCTTCTTATTCTGAGAAGAGGTCCTTGCCCAACAGTGGGACAGTAATGGATTCAATTTGTTATATATTTTATTAGTCTTTACCGTTAAAGATTGTACCCAGTATAAAACTATTTTTTTTAAAAGAGTATCCATGGATGTTCTTGTCGGTCTCTTTTTCATAGGACCTACCCCCACTTTGGAACCGTGCACCTAGAATCACAACGTTTTGAAAGAGCCTGTAAAGGCCTACTGGAAATAAAAATATTTGACTTTGACTTTGATTAAAATGCAGATAACAAAAAAATCGTGGTATTACGAATCAACTATTTAATTATTCATACCAGTGTATAGAAATATGTCTGTATTGTGCCCTTCAGCTATATGTTTTTCGCTCCATTATATCCTCACTTCACAAAATAACACCTCTAACTTGTTTTCGTAGTCGTTTTTCAGTTGTTTGCTCACGTATGACGTCACGCGTCTAGAGGTGACGTTTAAGCTTTATTTGATAAAAAAAATGTGTCATTGTTATTTGAAATCATCGTGGTGAATTTTTAAGACATTCTGAAAAGTTGTTCGATACCGCTCGAGTTATACTACGACGGTTGGACACAAATCTTGTTCGTATTTAATCTGTGGGTAAATTAAATCAAACACTTGTTACTGTGACATGCTCGTCCTATTTTTGGACCTTTTTCATGGTCCTTCGAGCCGGATACTAACGAACTAATTGAACTTTTTTCTTTTTAACTTATAACTTGTATGTACAACATGCTCGTAATATTTATGCTGTTTTTATGGTCTAACTATAGTATGTATGGATGATGACACGATTGGCGGAATAGCTAGCACTTGGATTTCTGCGCTGCGTGTCACAGAGTCGATTCCCGCACGGAACAGTTAAGAGTGTGAGTGTGTGCGCATGTAAGATGTATGTTTGTACTTGTGACTGACAGCACACTGTACAGGGTGCGTCGGGAATAGTCCTGATGTAATATATGTATGTAGTCGTTGGCTCAGCTTCGCGCCGAGCAGAAGAAGAAACAGTCGTCGCGGTTGGTGACGCCGGGCGGCGTGGTCAACGCGCTGTGTGCGGCTGCGCAGGCGCGAGGTGCGCTGTGTGCCACCTCGCTCTACACCGACGTCAAGCGCGCGCTGCGCCTCGCCACCGGCCTCAACGACCTGCACGCCGTCTGGTGACACGCCTTCACTACTCTAGCTCTGCGCAGGCGCGAGGTGCGCTGTGTGCCACCTCGCTCTACACCGACGTCAAGCGCGCGCTGCGCCTCGCCACCGGCCTCAACGACCTGCACGCCGTCTGGTGACACGCCTTCACTACTCTAGCTCTGCGCAGGCGCGAGGTGCGCTGTGTGCCACCTCGCTCTACACCGACGTCAAGCGCGCGCTGCGCCTCGCCACCGGCCTCAACGACCTGCACGCCGTCTGGTGACACGCCTTCACTACTCTAGCTCTGCGCAGGCGCGAGGTGCGCTGTGTGCCACCTCGCTCTACACCGACGTCAAGCGCGCGCTGCGCCTCGCCACCGGCCTCAACGACCTGCACGCCGTCTGGTGACACGCCTTCACTACTCTAGCTCTGCGCAGGCGCGAGGTGCGCTGTGTGCCACCTCGCTCTACACCGACGTCAAGCGCGCGCTGCGCCTCGCCACCGGCCTCAACGACCTGCACGCCGTCTGGTGACACGCCTTCACTACTCTAGCTCTGCGCAGGCGCGAGGTGCGCTGTGTGCCACCTCGCTCTACACCGACGTCAAGCGCGCGCTGCGCCTCGCCACCGGCCTCAACGACCTGCACGCCGTCTGGTGACACGCCTTCACTACTCTAGCTCTGCGCAGGCGCGAGGTGCGCTGTGTGCCACCTCGCTCTACACCGACGTCAAGCGCGCGCTGCGCCTCGCCACCGGCCTCAACGACCTGCACGCCGTCTGGTGACACGCCTTCACTACTCTAGCTCTGCGCAGGCGCGAGGTGCGCTGTGTGCCACCTCGCTCTACACCGACGTCAAGCGCGCGCTGCGCCTCGCCACCGGCCTCAACGACCTGCACGCCGTCTGGTGACACGCCTTCACTACTCTAGCTCTGCGCAGGCGCGAGGTGCGCTGTGTGCCACCTCGCTCTACACCGACGTCAAGCGCGCGCTGCGCCTCGCCACCGGCCTCAACGACCTGCACGCCGTCTGGTGACACGCCTTCACTACTCTAGCTCTGCGCAGGCGCGAGGTGCGCTGTGTGCCACCTCGCTCTACACCGACGTCAAGCGCGCGCTGCGCCTCGCCACCGGCCTCAACGACCTGCACGCCGTCTGGTGACACGCCTTCACTACTCTAGCTCTGCGCAGGCGCGAGGTGCGCTGTGTGCCACCTCGCTCTACACCGACGTCAAGCGCGCGCTGCGCCTCGCCACCGGCCTCAACGACCTGCACGCCGTCTGGTGACACGCCTTCACTACTCTAGCTCTGCGCAGGCGCGAGGTGCGCTGTGTGCCACCTCGCTCTACACCGACGTCAAGCGCGCGCTGCGCCTCGCCACCGGCCTCAACGACCTGCACGCCGTCTGGTGACACGCCTTCACTACTCTAGCTCTGCGCAGGCGCGAGGTGCGCTGTGTGCCACCTCGCTCTACACCGACGTCAAGCGCGCGCTGCGCCTCGCCACCGGCCTCAACGACCTGCACGCCGTCTGGTGACACGCCTTCACTACTCTAGCTCTGCGCAGGCGCGAGGTGCGCTGTGTGCCACCTCGCTCTACACCGACGTCAAGCGCGCGCTGCGCCTCGCCACCGGCCTCAACGACCTGCACGCCGTCTGGTGACACGCCTTCACTACTCTAGCTCTGCGCAGGCGCGAGGTGCGCTGTGTGCCACCTCGCTCTACACCGACGTCAAGCGCGCGCTGCGCCTCGCCACCGGCCTCAACGACCTGCACGCCGTCTGGTGACACGCCTTCACTACTCTAGCTCTGCGCAGGCGCGAGGTGCGCTGTGTGCCACCTCGCTCTACACCGACGTCAAGCGCGCGCTGCGCCTCGCCACCGGCCTCAACGACCTGCACGCCGTCTGGTGACACGCCTTCACTACTCTAGCTCTGCGCAGGCGCGAGGTGCGCTGTGTGCCACCTCGCTCTACACCGACGTCAAGCGCGCGCTGCGCCTCGCCACCGGCCTCAACGACCTGCACGCCGTCTGGTGACACGCCTTCACTACTCTAGCTCTGCGCAGGCGCGAGGTGCGCTGTGTGCCACCTCGCTCTACACCGACGTCAAGCGCGCGCTGTGTTTCTAGCTCTGCGCAACACGCGCTTTGGCATCATGCCGTTAGAAATCCCTATTATCAAACAACTAATAACATATTTCTCATCTACGCATCTAAAGCCCCAATTTTAAGTCAGATATAATGATAATGCAAGTTGGATTCACCATTTTGAGTTTCAAATAAATTATAACGTTCAATGTTGTCCAAATTCCCTGTAATAACGAATTGTATCGTTATTTTATGATGCATTTTGTTCAGGATATCGGCACAACGCGTATCGCTAGACCAGGTGATATGCGCGGGGCGGGCGGGCGACAAGCCCAACGCCGCCGCGCCCTCTGACGCAGTCAAAGTGGCAGACTTGGTGCTACTGCACACGGACGTAGATATGCATCGCCTGCTCACAGATGTAAGTATAAACTGCAGGCTAAACAACGACTCACTGCCGACATTAGTGTACAATAACAGTGCCTTGGATCCGATGTAAGTGAAAACAACACTGTCTTACCGATGTCAATGTAAACTGCGTCGTAAATGATGTCTAACCACCGATGTAAGTGTAAACTGCACTGTAAATGACGCCTAACTGGTAACGCAGGAGTACATTCAAACGTTTGTAAGTGTACAGGTACTCAGTCTTATGATGGATTTCATCCGATGTGACTGTAGTTGTCACGCGCTCACTATAAAACTATAACTCACTATATAACTCACGCGCGCGCTATAAACAATATCTTACTTTTAACGCATGTGTAAACTGAAATGTTAACGATGTCCAATGACCGATGTAGGTGTAAACTATGGTTTAATTGAAGTCTAACCGCGGACGTAAGTGTTTAGATAGTTCTATGTAAGTGTTTTGTTATTATTTGTTCAGGAAAGTGTGACCCTGTACGAAGAGTCGGCAGCCCTGTACCAGCTGTGGCAGCTGGTGCAGCGCCACCGGCTGGAGGAGGCGGCGCCGGGCAGGTCGCGCGTGCGCGCGCAGCGCTGGAGCCGCGCGCACGCCGACTACACGCGCAGCGGCCGCAGCGCCTCCCTCGTCGTGCTGCAGCGCCGCTGGCACGAGCTCAAGCTGCAGGCGCGCGCGCGCCTCGCCGCCTACTGGAGCCACGCCGCGCCGCATGCCCCTGCGCCCCACGCTCCCGCGCCTTATGTCCCTGCGCCCCACGCCCCCGCGCCGTATGTCCCTGCGCTCCACGCCCCCGCGCCGCATGCCTCTGCGCCCCACGCCCCCGCGCCGGATGCCCCTGTGCCCCACGCCCCCGAGCCCCACGCCCCCGAGCCCCACGCCCCCACCTCCCACGCCCCCGCGCCCGATGCCCCCACGCCCCATGCACCCGCGCCCCATGCCACCGTGCCCGATGCACCCGCGCCTGAGGCACCCAACGCCCCCGAGCCGCCCCTCCAGCTGCCGAGGCCGGCTCCATTACACCTCGCTATACTCAAACGGTACGTTGTATTCATTTATCTTCATAAATAAATGTAATAAATTGTAATTAACATACACTTGTGGTAGCGTCCAGTACGTCGCGCTTTGAAAATTGAAAATTACAGCGAAATTTTTACATTAAAAAAATATTATGTATTCGAAATAAAAATTTGAATAAATTTGAACATGTCGGTCATGATTATGACCAACTGTCAAAATCAGTGTCAGTGAACGATCCAGTGTAATGTTACGTACTCACTAGTCGGTTGCTGATTATATTATTGTTAATATTGTTGCGGAATAACCGCTTTAGGAATACGTGTTATATAACACGTGATGTGTGTGTGTGCGCAGGTTCCCGCACATCGTGACGTCTCCCATCGCCAGCTGGAGGCAGCTGGTGTCTGCGGGCCTCATCGTCAAGGAGCCACTGGTAACTACCGACACACGGTCTTATGACACGATTACCTGCAGTTGGAGCTCCACTCGTGACAATTGTTTTAATTGTTTGCTCTGACACATTGGTCATGATGTTATTGTACATTAATTAATTTGTGTCTTTAAGTTTGTATTTTTTAATTGATGTAATTAGAGTATAATTGTATATAACCTACGGACTATATCGAAAACAACTAAACGTGCAGCAATATCGTCGTGCGTTGTTTTCAGTATATATATGCGTAGTATAATATTTGCAGCAGGAAGAGGAGGAACAATCGGACACACAGCCAGGTGCGGCGCATGCGCAGCTCGCGCTCGACGACCGCGCGGACGAGCAGTCGGCGGCTGAACACTGTACAGGTATTGCTTACGTATGGATACTGTTCGTCCGGACATGGCTGGCTTTGTAGGCTTTCCGTCTTTTCCGGATTTTGTCCGGACCTTTCGACGAGATGGAAAAATTTCACAGTCATATGTATCGATTATAAAACAAGTCGGTCCTAAATCTATCAAAATCTACTACTATAGGACACTTCACAATAAAACACTTTTAATTTAACTTTGTAGTATTTTATTATCTTACCCTCCTTCTGGAACAGTCGGGTAAGACCGTTATTAGGATTGCATATTGTTTTACAAATGTGTGAACTTTACAACTTTCGCGCAAAAAGCATTTTCAACAACAAACGCGGATCCAGTTGAACAGATTCTGATGAACTTTGGTACACACACACACACAGACTGTGTCCTACATCAACATATAATAATTTTCATCTTTTGTTTTTAACTTTGTTTATTTTTTTTTTGACTGCCGTGCGTGATGTCCTGGGTTTGATTCCCGGGTCGGGCGATACGTTGTTAAGTTTTTCTGTATCGAAAATTTCAGTAACAGAACAGTTTGGAACTGTGCCCGGTAGATGGCATTAAGCTCGCCCCCCCATAACATGGCACTTAACAGCAGCATCGGTGACATGTGGGTGTACAATAGTACACGTTTGCTTAACCCTTCGGGGAATACAGGCGTGACGCACATTTTTTATTTTTATTTTCTTTTATTTTTTTTAAAAGGTGATGACTCTACGGCCGAGGACTCTAGAGACGAGGCTGTGGTGTCTGACTTTAGGGACGATGATCCTATGGAGTGTAACTCTAGAGACACAGAGAGTCCGGCGCCCTCTGGCGGTGAGGGCGATGCATTTCTACGTGTAGACTGTAGGTTCATATTTATATTATGTTGGATTTACATAAATTAATTATCTTGTAGATTGGTCCAGTGATCGAAAGCGCGACTGAGTGTGAGGTTCTGGGTCCGATTCCCAGGTTTGATAAAGTGTATTAATGGGTTTTCTGTAGAAATTCAGCAGCACTTGGCCGGTCCTGGAAATCGAACTCAGGACTTCTACCACTATACGAGACATTTTACATTTTTATAGGCAGCCTACCTACCATTGTTTGGTATATTTGAGTAAATCACTGGGGAGTTAGCTAACCACTTACCATGTACATATATAATATAATCTTACAGATCGCGGCGCGGACCAGAAGATGTTCCAGCGCCATCTGGAGCCAGGTGAGTGTAACACTCCACACACTAGGTGCAGCCGGTTCCTTACAATAACAAATATACGGGCAGCGTTCAGTTTTTATGTAACAATTTTAATTTTCCCATTGTCTTTACAGGTGGCAGCACACCGGCAGAACAAGTTGGACAATCAGAATATACTGACACAGAAGACAATCTAGTCATTGACGAGTTTTCCAACAACGCACCGAGTCACATCAAACAGGAACAAACACAACACACTGAGACACACACAGACAAAATACAAACTATAGATGTCCTGCAAATGTTCGACCCTACTCAGGTTAAAACTGAAATACTATTCGATAGTGATTTCTCTGATGACGACAATGAACTTTATGGTACACATAGTAAAGTTTTAACTCCTTTGAAAGTCAAACACGAATCTGCCGTGCATATAAGTAATAGACTAATGTTCGATGATGATGAGATTGATGAGATACACAGTTTGAGTGTGAAATGTAAGGTTGAAGCTGACGTCACGATCAAGAGTGACGTCGAAGATCAGCAGACTGTTACTTATAAAGGTGTCAAGGGTGAAACCGACATCAAGAGTAACGTTACCATGTCGGATAACGTTGACGTCTATGATAAAAGTAACGTGAAAAAAGATGTTGCGACATGTAAAAGTGACGTCATGGATAAGGTTGACGACAGGTGCGGGGACAAATCTGACGATAAAACAAATAAAACCGATGTCACTGGTAAGCAGAACGCAGACAAGGCTCACGTCCCAGCTAAAAGCAACGTCAGCAATAAAAGTAGCGTTACAGATAAGAATAATATGACAGTTAAGGATAAAGATGGTGACACATACAATGATGACGTCACGAGTAAGGATAATGATGACGACGTCAAGGAGATGTCGTGGGACAGCTACCGCCCGGTGGAGGAGCTGGACTGTGACCACACCGGGATAGGTGAGACATATATTGTTCGTGGTTTTATAATTTGCTTTATAGTCTTCACTTGCAGTAGCATAATTGCAAACTAGTAAGGAGATTTTAATCTATTTATCATATGAGCGCTTGACGTGATTTAAAAAGAACGCATCCTTAATGTTGGTTCCCGGTGTCGTCCCGATAGCACCGACCCACTTCATGGCCCATGCACCGAGAGTCTCGCTGTTATTAAATGTGCCTAAAAAGGCCCAGTTGATATAATAACGTTGACTTTTGTGAGTGTGTGGTGTGTGAGGTGTTCAAAGAAATGTTATTATTATCATGTAAATATTCGCCCCTGAATATATAAATCAAATTCAAACTATTTTGTATAAATGTGATTACACAGGTCCTATAAATATTCAAAAAGCGCCATAAGTTTCATAATAATGTAGATAGCATACACATTACAAAAACTGATAGAATAATAACTACATATAAGTGTTTATTATATTATTACAGATTCAAAACTGCTCATGGACTCCTTTATCAAACTCGTAAAAGTAGACGAAACTCCTGTCTGGAAGAAATATTCACGAAACAACTCCATCAATGTATCTAAAATTAATATAAACCTGCTTACACCAAATACTAATATAGATAATGAAACTAGTATTCATTATGACAATATTAAAATTGACATCGAGAGTATAGAAACGGCCGCCAGTACAGACATTATTAAAGAAGCTTGTAGAAAAATTAAAAAAGAACTTGTTGATATCGAAATACCGTCTAAAATTGCTAAAATGGATGATTCTGACTCAGATGACGAATCTTTGTTAGTAATAGCCATAAATAAAAACAAAACAGTTTCAAGTTCTGATACAGACGGTAGCTATGAAGATAATTGTAACAATATGTCGGAAGACAAACCTTTTGTAAATAGAAAAGAGTCCACTAAAACTAATAACATAAATAATATGGAAGTAGAAACCTACGAGAGCTTACTACAAATTAACAGCAGAAGACGAAGAGGAACTATTTCATATAAAATGTACGAAACAGACGAAGACAGTAGCACGGGCTCGGACGCAGATGAAGACCCGACGTTCGACCCAGATGCCCTCGAGTGTCCGCCAACTAAAACTAAAAGAAAAAAAATTGTCAAGAAGTCAAGGACAGACGATAATGATAATGAAGATGTAGACTCGGAAGAAGAATTGTTGAAGCAGAGAAGAGAGGAGAGGAGGAGGAACAGTTGTCATACCGCGGCCTCTACGGTAGAGTGGAGCGAGAAGTTCGACCCGGTGTTCGGAGAGGCGAGAGTGGCCAAGAGAGTGGAGCTGCCCGACATAGAACAAGTGAGGAGAGTCAACAGCAGCATCCTGACGGCGCAGGTCGCGCCCATCACTGCTGCAGTGCCACTGGTCAGGTTCAACATGATTCACTAGACAGGTCTAGCCTACATTTTGTAGATCATTACAGTCCCATTGGTTTAGTAGTCGCAAGCGCAGCTGCTGGCTGCGAATTTCTAGGTTCGATTCCAGGATCGATTCCGATAAAAATTAATTCAATAGAAGTCCCGAATTGTGCATAACAGACTGTAATATACATGTGTACAGTTGTACACCTCTGCTGAGCCCTCTGAGATCTTTTGTTCTTGTTGTGACAATGTACTTTCAAAATGATTTGGGCAAAGCCTTAGCCCACACAACATTGAATACTGTTTGGATTTTTTTGATCGTCGTTAGTTTTGATTTTGAACGTAGACCCTCCCGCATGGGAGGCGAGCAACAACCGATAGTGTACCACTATACTAAGAGCTCGCATTTGTAATGTATGTGAATGTGTATGTATGTATATGTATGTTTCAGCCCGAGACTGAAGTGTCATCTAAGACGCTGTCTCAAGAGCTGTCTCAAGTGCTGCCTCACGTGCCGCAGATAATCGTGCTGGCGCCCGCGGCCGACGTCGCCGCAGCAACCGGTGAGTGTACAACGTGTACTGCTGTACACCCCATGTGGCCCGCGGACCACGGATACTACGGCAATCAATTTTACACTTTAAGTGTATTACATAATGTTATTTATTAATTTATTAAATGTTTCCGCGCTAACGAAAATTGGCATCGCGCTTTAATTTGTGTACTAGTGTAACTGTATACTGTCATTAGTTATTGTACTGGTCGCTGTCAGTGTGTGTGTGCGTGTGGTGTAACGTAGTGTACTGTTGCAGCGCCTGCGGACACGGGCCTGCCCAGCGAAGACCAACTCGAGAATGTTCTGGAGGAGCTGTCGGTACGTACACCTTTTTTTTTCTTATTTTTTTTTCTTAACCTGGAATCCATCATGGGCTATCTTCCGCCTGGGCGAACGAAGGGGTGTGCCGGACTCCTACCGGCTAAACTCACCACGGTCATCCACCTCGACACCATATGCTGGGCTTCGGGAACTCTTAGAAGACCGCACCGAAACTCACCACGGTGCCATGCCGAACGGCACTTCCCAGAGGGGGTGACTCTAGAGGCCAACCCTTCGTGCATTTTCCGGAGAGACTAGAGAAGTCCCCCGTTACCCTCGCTGGGTGCTGTGTGCACGGTACGCATGTACACGTAGTGCTCACACCTGTTCTTGTATCTTGTATCACTAGACTTAGACTATGCCCGTCGTCAGTGTTACGATATAGCCGACCCCAAGCCACCGAGGCACCTACGGGGCTGAAGGCTGCTACACTTGTTAATAATGGCCCCTTACTGTCCCACTGCTGGACACTGACGTGTTCTCAGTCAGACGTAGCGCGAATGTGAACGAGGAACATTATCGTAGTGTTTTATGTTCGTGCACAGGTGACGGTACTCCGAAAACGATGCTAGGTGTACAGTATGAGAGTAGTTAGCCCTCTGAGGTATACACGTGTTTCCAATAACACAAACAAACAAATCCTCTTTATTGAATTACTCAACATGTTTTGTATTTTTTTTTTTAGAAACGAGTACATTGTAGCGTCGTTATAATAAAGTTTAATAAAATTTAGTGTGGTGCAGATTATAGAGATTTGCTCGTTGCTCTGACTTACTAAAAATTACTGTCTTTAAGGCCTTCTGTCAGAGCTTTTACACGAGCAATCTATGGGTCAACTACACCGAGCGATCGCTGAATGTCCTCCGCGTGCAATTATATACTTTATTAAAAAAAAAAACTTAAAGTTTTTCGTGATCTTAGATGTCAAAATACTGAAAATAATTCGTACAGAAAAACTATATATAATTTGCAGTATCCAGCGAATTTTCTGCAAACATACAGGCAAATAAATTAGCCTTGTCGGCAGGGGAGTACGGGACACGGGTATGCTGGTCGACTAGTTGGGAGAGATTTAGCGCTAATTTCTTTGTCTCCCATCATAAAAATCCCGAACAACAGACAACTTGTTCCATGGACGTTTCCATTCATCCAGAACAACGCCATAAGCCTTTTTAACATTCTCATAGCCCACGAGCAAAGCAAACTCTTTCACTGTACAGTAAACATTATTGTCTTTGTTGATGTATACCGTAGAGTTTGGCCGGCGGAAAATTGAAACATTGCAAAAACATGACGTTGTCTTATACTAAAGGGACAGTTGTCAAAATATAACGTCACAAAAGGTCAAAATAGTGACAACACTAAGTCAAATTTTTGAAAATCATTTTCTGAAAACCTAGGCCCAAGTAGAGAGTAATATTTTTGTGGATGATAAACCTCAGTATAAGGAATCTATTTGTACAGACAGAGGTTCTACATCGAGCTAGAAAAGTAAAAAAAAAATACTAATTTCGGTAAAACATTTTTTTTGCGTGTTCTATTATCATTTTTGATTAAATAAAAACGGGATAATATGCACTAGAATTGTTTCATAAACCTGCATAACAACCAAAACCCAATTATATACAGTTTTCTGTACAAATTATTTTCATTATTTTGGCGGTCACGAATAAATGTATGGAGGAACGAGGTATGGTGTTCCTCCATTGAAAAGGGAGGATCCTCCGACCAGGCAAGGTGGTTAGCCTGGCGGACCGAAGCCCAACGATTGATGTTGGACATTCGTATATGTGTTAGAATCGTTGTAAACTTTCATAGTGCGATTCCGAGTTTGTTGTTGTAGCTTCACTTCGATAGATGGCGCTTTAACTTTTTGCCATGTTGCGAGTGGCAGTCGCTACAAATGTACAAAATTTACACATGGGAGTTCTACTCGTGCATTTGTAGTGAACTATTGAGTAGAAATATTCAATAAAAAGCGGATGTCCCTGTTTTGGGGTTCAAAAAACACTGTGGATCGGTGCTGCGTGGTGTCGCTTGTTTAGTATAAGTGTTGTTGTGGCGCAGACGATGACGACGGCGCAGCACGTGCTGCAGGCGGCGCATGCGCACTGCTGCGCCGCGCGCCGCCACCGCCTCGTCAACGTGGTGTCGCTTGTTTAGTATAAGTGTTGTTGTGGCGCAGACGATGACGACGGCGCAGCACGTGCTGCAGGCGGCGCATGCGCACTGCTGCGCCGCGCGCCGCCACCGCCTCGTCAACGTGGTGTCGCTTGTTTAGTATAAGTGTTGTTGTGGCGCAGACGATGACGACGGCGCAGCACGTGCTGCAGGCGGCGCATGCGCACTGCTGCGCCGCGCGCCGCCACCGCCTCGTCAACGTGGTGTCGCTTGTTTAGTATAAGTGTTGTTGTGGCGCAGACGATGACGACGGCGCAGCACGTGCTGCAGGCGGCGCATGCGCACTGCTGCGCCGCGCGCCGCCACCGCCTCGTCAACGTGGTGTCGCTTGTTTAGTATAAGTGTTGTTGTGGCGCAGACGATGACGACGGCGCAGCACGTGCTGCAGGCGGCGCATGCGCACTGCTGCGCCGCGCGCCGCCACCGCCTCGTCAACGTGGTGTCGCTTGTTTAGTATAAGTGTTGTTGTGGCGCAGACGATGACGACGGCGCAGCACGTGCTGCAGGCGGCGCATGCGCACTGCTGCGCCGCGCGCCGCCACCGCCTCGTCAACGTGGTGTCGCTTGTTTAGTATAAGTGTTGTTGTGGCGCAGACGATGACGACGGCGCAGCACGTGCTGCAGGCGGCGCATGCGCACTGCTGCGCCGCGCGCCGCCACCGCCTCGTCAACGTGGTGTCGCTTGTTTAGTATAAGTGTTGTTGTGGCGCAGACGATGACGACGGCGCAGCACGTGCTGCAGGCGGCGCATGCGCACTGCTGCGCCGCGCGCCGCCACCGCCTCGTCAACGTGGTGTCGCTTGTTTAGTATAAGTGTTGTTGTGGCGCAGACGATGACGACGGCGCAGCACGTGCTGCAGGCGGCGCATGCGCACTGCTGCGCCGCGCGCCGCCACCGCCTCGTCAACGTGGTGTCGCTTGTTTAGTATAAGTGTTGTTGTGGCGCAGACGATGACGACGGCGCAGCACGTGCTGCAGGCGGCGCATGCGCACTGCTGCGCCGCGCGCCGCCACCGCCTCGTCAACGTGGTGTCGCTTGTTTAGTATAAGTGTTGTTGTGGCGCAGACGATGACGACGGCGCAGCACGTGCTGCAGGCGGCGCATGCGCACTGCTGCGCCGCGCGCCGCCACCGCCTCGTCAACGTGGTGTCGCTTGTTTAGTATAAGTGTTGTTGTGGCGCAGACGATGACGACGGCGCAGCACGTGCTGCAGGCGGCGCATGCGCACTGCTGCGCCGCGCGCCGCCACCGCCTCGTCAACGTGGTGTCGCTTGTTTAGTATAAGTGTTGTTGTGGCGCAGACGATGACGACGGCGCAGCACGTGCTGCAGGCGGCGCATGCGCACTGCTGCGCCGCGCGCCGCCACCGCCTCGTCAACGTGGTGTCGCTTGTTTAGTATAAGTGTTGTTGTGGCGCAGACGATGACGACGGCGCAGCACGTGCTGCAGGCGGCGCATGCGCACTGCTGCGCCGCGCGCCGCCACCGCCTCGTCAACGTGGTGTCGCTTGTTTAGTATAAGTGTTGTTGTGGCGCAGACGATGACGACGGCGCAGCACGTGCTGCAGGCGGCGCATGCGCACTGCTGCGCCGCGCGCCGCCACCGCCTCGTCAACGTGGTGTCGCTTGTTTAGTATAAGTGTTGTTGTGGCGCAGACGATGACGACGGCGCAGCACGTGCTGCAGGCGGCGCATGCGCACTGCTGCGCCGCGCGCCGCCACCGCCTCGTCAACGACGCGCGCCGGCGCATCGGGCTGCACGACATACCGCTGCACACGTAAATATCTTATACTTTCTACTCTATATTATTTATTTTAACGGCACGGTTGGCGCCGTGGCGTAGCGATACGTTTCTGTGTTAATTGTCACCAGTTCTATTCCCGCACGGAAGAACACGATCTACAAATAATTGCTTCGAGTCTGGTTCTGTGTGCATATGAAATATATGTTTGTAAACTGTGTCCATGATACAGGAGAAATCCGACAGTGCGGGACAACATTTTAAATAAAAAGAAAATATTTAAACTAACTATCCATCGCCCCACCATAGAGTGATTGTGATGTACAAAC